>JAVIAB010000008.1:62712258-64058342 GCA_032433765.1 Megaustenia siamemsis
TTAACAAGATAAAATATAGCATTGCATACGGAGATTTTATGTTATAAAATGTTTAGTTATATTTATATGTACTTGCTAAACTGTCTGATCCATAGTACCATAAGGGAGTGATTCTCTAAGCGTTCGCTGCGGCTCCCAGGGTCGCCCAGACAAGTATATTGAGTTATGGTTATGGTTATGGAAGGCCCCGGTATAACTGCAAACGAATTAAAATCCATAATTGGTCAACCGCCCGTGCCAGCAGAATCATCCGAATTACTAACTCATTTCCCAAACAAAGAAAGGTAACTGTAGTCCCCATCATAGCAGTCTCAGCACACGCCAAAAGACATAAGGCGAAACCGCACAGAAAGTAAACATAGCCAACTGTTCCTTGTCATACGATATCATCATTCATCGTAAACAATTGGAATATCGAAACGGATGAGACACACAGCTCACGGTGTGCACAGAGCACTTAACTCAGTAGCTCCTGCAACAAGCCGGACGTGGAATATGAGGAAACTGTAACAAGGAACACTTTTCATACATAGCCTTCAATGGTTCCTGCCGCCTATCCACCATATAGATAGGAAGTTCACGTCCTCCTGAAAATAATGATCGTCATATTTTTAAAAATGTATAGCGCTTGATGATGTTAGGACATAGTTTTTGACTCCAATTCCGAACATATAAATACACAGTTAGTCGTTGGATTATTCCCGTCGCACATCAAACAATTGACCGCAAGATTAGCGTATGACCGATCTAGGGATATACGATGAGCCATTATGATGACGTAGCATATTGAGTTATTTGCGGGTCATTATCATTGTATTGTGAACATGTCCATAAGTGTCCAGATCCTTGAAAATAATATTTGTAAATATAAGTGAAGTCTTCAAACAGGTAAAAATGAAAAGAGAACTACCAAACTTAATTTAAACAAAACAAATGAGATTTTTGGGGCATATTGAAAGACACAACAGCCTAGTAAAAGTAATCTTGGAAGATAAAATACAAGGTAAAGAAACAGAGGCAGGCCAAGACTAACATGGACGAGTAAAATCAAAAGATGGACAAGTCAGCCTATGACAACCTGCACTATAAAAGCAAGAGACAGAGCAGAATGGCGCTCCATGGTAGCCAATCTTCGATGAGGAGACGGTACACAGTGATGATGATGAAATATAAGTATGCAGTTGGTTGTTTTGTTGTTGTTGCTACATTCAATCACTTTGATATCTCTATTGTAACTGAATGATCTCAAGAAATGACAGACTTAGTAGTAAACGAAAGTGACAAGAAAGGTCTCAGTCTGAATAGTAAGAAAACAGAAGTAATGATCATTTCGAAGAAACAATCATCACCACCACGCAGCATACAAATAAACAGGACAAACCTGAAACAAGTGCAACGCGTCAAATACTTGGGCACAATAATAACATCAGATGGAAGATGCACCACGGAAATAAAAAGGAGAATAGTCCAGGCCAAAATAGCATTTCAGAAAATAAAAAATGTCTTATGCAACAAGCCTATGTCTATAATAGCGAGAAAGAGAGTTCCACGGTGCTATATGGAGCTCATTCTGACATATGGGAGCGAATCAGGGATAGTAGACAAACAAATTTTAGGGATAGTAGACAAATAAGTTAGAATACTTTGGTCACAACTGTCAAAATACAGGGAAAGAGAGATCGCGGACGAGAAAGAGAGAAGAAACTAGATAGCTTGGTGTCATGGCATGGATAACAGTTAATAACAAAGTTGATACTTTGTACTACTGATAGAAGATTGTGGAACGACATGATCGCCTACACCAACCGGTATGACACATGATGATTGCTACTAGACTTCATTTCTGTACCTAAAGTAATATCCTACCCACCAATAAATAAAAGAATCATAATTTACCAGACTTATGCGATCTGCCACAACGACGCCGTCGGTACATGAAGGAAAGGAAGCCTAATTTACCAGACTTATACGACCTGTCACAGGGACGCCGTCGGTACATGAAGGAAAGGAAGCCTAATTTACCAGACTTATACGACCTGTCACAGCGACGCCGTCGGTACATGAAGGAAAGGGAGCCTAATTTACTAGCCTTATACGACCTGTCACACGGACGCCGTCGGTACATGAAGGAAAGGGAGCCTAATTTACCAGACTTATACGACCTGTCACAGCGACGTCGTCGGTACATGAAGGAAAGGGAGCCTAATTTACCAGACTTATACGACCTGTCACAGCGACGCCGTCGGTACATGAAGGAAAGGGAGCCTAATTTACCAGCCTTATACGACCTGTCACACGGACGCCGTCGGTACATGAAGGAAAGGGAGCCTAATTTACCAGACTTATACGACCTGTCACACGGACGCCGTCGGTACATGAAGGAAAGGGAGCCTAATTTACCAGCCTTATACGACCTGTCACACGGACGCCGTCGGTACATGAAGGAAAGGGAGCCTAATTTACCAGCCTTATACGACCTGCCACAAAGACGCTGCTGGTACATGAAGAAAAGGGAGCCACGAGTGTCAACAGTTTGGGAAGCACTGTCCTGTGGGAATCTTTCAGGCAGCAATAGTTCAAGATCTGGTTTCATTCTTTCTTTGTCTGCGACGATCTATGCATTTATTTTAATGTGAGATGCCGACTGTTTCTAATCATTTCCACACATTAATTTTTCCCTTCTGTGTTCTGGACTAGTGTTTTTTTTCCTTTGTGATTTCTGAATTATGGGACTAGTGCTTTTATCCTTTCTGATTTCTCTATTATGGGACTAGTGTTTTTATCCTTTCTGATTTCTGTATATGGGACTAGTGCTTTAATCCTTTCTGATTTCTGTATTATGGGACTAGTGCTTTTATCCTTTCTGATTTCTGTATTATGGGACTAGTGCTTTTATCCTTTCTGATTTCTGTATTATGGGACTAGTGTTTTTATCCTTTGTGATTTATGTATTATGGGACTAGTGTTTTTTTCCCTTGTGATTTCTGTATTATGGGACTAGTCCCCCCCTTCCCCCCCCCCCCCTTTGTATTCTGTATTATGGGACTAGTATTTTTTCAACTTGTGTATTCTGTATTTTAGGGCCGTGTATTTCACACATAAAATATTACAGGTATTATTCATAAACAAGGAAGATGCCTTCCAGTAACTGAAATGAGAGCGGTCGATGACCCATAGCTGACTGCATGCGTCAGGATCGGGTAACAAAGGAGCTAAACAATATCCTACTCCACCTCTTATTGGTGCTGCTGGAAACAGATCACCTACTATGACCAAGCGAGAAGAGATCCACATGGGAAGGCAATCCAGTGCTCAAGAACCCTGTGAGGAAGTGGGATGTGTTGACCAAAAGGCACACATATCACAGTTGTACAGCAAACCACAACACAACGCATCTACATCCACTTGACGCCCTTATAAAGATCATCATCATCACCATCACTGAGTGCCGTCAACGCATCGCAGTTTAGCTACATCGAAGTCCATTCCACTCTGTCTCTTGCTTAGATGTTGCAGGTTGTCATAGGCTGACTTGCCCATCTCCACATCGAAGGTTGGCTACCATGGAGCGCCATTCCACTCTGTCTCTTGCTTTGATGTTGCAGGTTGTCATAGGCTGAATTGTCCAGCTTTGATGTTGCAGGTTGTCATAGGCTGACTTGTCCAGCTTTGACGTAGCAGGCTGTAATAGGCTTATTTGTTCAGCTTTGATGTAGCAGGTTGTCATAGGCTGACGTGTCCAGCTTTGATGTTGCAGGTTGTCATAGGCTGACTTGTCCAGCTTTGATGTTGCAGGTTGTCATAGGTTGACTTGTCCAGCTTTGATGTTGCAGGTTGTCATAGGCTGACTTGTCCAGCTTTAATGTTGCAGGTTGTCATAGGCTGACTTGTCCAGCTTTGATGTTGCAGGTTGTCAAAGGCTGACTTGTCCAGCTTTGATGTAGCAGGTTGTCATAGGCTAACATGTCCAGCTTTGATGTTGCAGGTTGTCATAGGTTGACTTGTCCAGCTTTGATTTTGCAAGATGTCATAAGCTGACGTGTCCAGCTTTGATGTTGCAGGTTGTCATAGGCTGACTTGTCCAGCTTTGATGTTGCAGGTTGTCATAGGCTGACGTGTCCAGCTTTGATGTTGCAGATTGTCATAGGCTGACTTGTCCAGCTTTGATGTTGCAGGTTGTCATAGGCTCACTTGTCCAGCTTTGATGTTGCAGGTTGTCATAGGCTGACGTGTCCAGCTTTGATGTTGCAGGTTGTCATAGGCTGACTTGTCCAGCTTTGATGTTGCAGGTTCTCATAGGCTGACTTGTCCAGCTTTTATGTTGCAGGTTGTCATAGTCTGACGTGTCCAGCTTTGATGTTGCAGGTTGTCATAGGCTGACTTGCCCAGCTTTGATGTTGCAGGTTGTCATAGGCTGACGTGTCCAGCTTTGATGTTGCAGGTTGTCATAGGCTGACTTGTCCAGCTTTGATATTGCAGGTTGTCATAGGCTGACTTGTCCAGCTTTGATGTTGCAGGTTGTCATAGGCTGACTTGTCCAGCTTTGATGTTGCAGGTTGTCATAGGCTGACCTGTCCAGCTTTGATGTTGCAGGTTGTCATAGGCTGACCTGTCCAGCTTTGATGTTGCAGGTTGTCATAGGCTGACTTGTCCAGCTTTGATGTTGCAGGTTGTCATAGGCTGACTTGTCCAGCTTTGATGTAGCAGGTTGTCATAGGCTGACTTGTCCAGCTTTGATGTTGCAGGTTGTCATAGGCTGACTTGTCCAGCTTTGATGTTGCAGGTTGTCATAGGCTGACGTGTCCAGCTTTGATGTTGCAGGTTGTCATAGGCTGACTTATCCAGCTTTGATGTTGCAGGTTGTCATAGGCTGACTTGTCCAGCTTTGATGTTGCAGGTTGTCATAGGCTGACTTGTCCAGCTTTGATGTTGCAGGTTGTCATAGGCTGACTTGTCCAGCTTTGATGTTGCAGGTTGTCATAGGCTGACTTGTCCAGCTTTGATGTTGCAGGTTGTCATAGGCTGACGTGTCCAGCTTTGATGTTGCAGGTTGTCATAGGCTGACTTATCCAGCTTTGATGTTGCAGGTTGTCATAGGCTGACTTGTCCAGCTTTGATGTTGCAGGTTGTCATAGGCTGACTTGTCCAGCTTTGATGTTGCAGGTTGTCATAGGCTGACTTGTCCAGCTTTGATGTTGCAGGTTGTCATAGGCTGACGTGTCCAGCTTTGATGTTGCAGGTTGTCATAGGCTGACTTGTCCAGCTTTGATGTAGCAGGTTGTCATAGGCTGACGTGTCCAGCTTTGATGTTGCAGGTTGTCATAGGCTGACTTGTCCAGCTTTGATGTTGCAGGTTGTCATAGGCTGACTTGTCCAGCTTTGATGTTCCAGGTTGTCATAGGCTGACTTGTCCAGCTTTGATGTTGCAGGTTGTCAAAGGCTGACTTGTCCAGCTTTGATGTAGCAGGTTGTCATAGGCTAACTTGTCCAGCTTTGATGTTGCAGGTTGTCATAGGTTGACTTGTCCAGCTTTGATTTTGCAAGATGTCATAAGCTGACGTGTCCAGCTTTGATGTTGCAGGTTGTCATAGGCTGACTTGTCCAGCTTTGATGTTGCAGGTTGTCATAGGCTGACGTGTCCAGCTTTGATGTTGCAGGTTGTCATAAGCTGACTTGTCCAGCTTTGATGTTGCAGGTTGTCATAGGCTCACTTGTCCAGCTTGATGTTGCAGGTTGTCATAGGCTGACGTGTCCAGCTTTGATGTTGCAGGTTGTCATAAGCTGACTTGTCCAGCTTTGATGTTGCAGGTTCTCATAGGCTGACTTGTCCAGCTTTTATGTTGCAGGTTGTCATAGTCTGACGTGTCCAGCTTTGATGTTGCAGGTTGTCATAGGCTGACTTGCCCAGCTTTGATGTTGCAGGTTGTCATAGGCTGACGTGTCCAGCTTTGATGTTGCAGGTTGTCATAGGCTGACTTGTCCAGCTTTGATGTTGCAGGTTGTCATAGGCTGACTTGTCCAGCTTTGATGTTGCAGGTTGTCATAGGCTGACTTGTCCAGCTTTGATGTTGCAGGTTGTCATAGGCTGACCTGTCCAGCTTTGATGTAGCAGGTTGTCATAGGCTGACCTGTCCAGCTTTGATGTTGCAGGTTGTCATAGGCTGACTTGTCCAGCTTTGATCTTGCAGGTTGTCATAGGCTGACTTGTCCAGCTTTGATGTTGCAGGTTGTCATAGGCTGACTTGTCCAGCTTTGATGTTGCAGGTTGTCATAGGCTGACTTGTCCAGCTTTGATGTTGCAGGTTGTCATAGGCTGACTTGTCCAGCTTTGATGTTGCAGGTTGTCATAGGCTGACTTGTCCAGCTTTGATGTTGCAGGTTGTCATAGGCTGACTTGTCCAGCTTTGATGTTGCAGGTTGTCATAGGCTGACGTGTCCAGCTTTGATGTTGCAGATTGTCATAGGCTGACTTGTCCAGCTTTGATGTTGCAGGTTGTCATAGGCTCACTTGTCCAGCTTTGATGTTGCAGGTTGTCATAGGCTGACGTGTCCAGCTTTGATGTTGCAGGTTGTCATAGGCTGACTTGTCCAGCTTTGATGTTGCAGGTTCTCATAGGCTGACTTGTCCAGCTTTTATGTTGCAGGTTGTCATAGTCTGACGTGTCCAGCTTTGATGTTGCAGGTTGTCATAGGCTGACTTGCCCAGCTTTGATGTTGCAGATTGTCATAGGCTGACGTGTCCAGCTTTGATGTTGCAGGTTGTCATAGGCTGACTTGTCCAGCTTTGATATTGCAGGTTGTCATAGGCTGACTTGTCCAGCTTTGATGTTGCAGGTTGTCATAGGCTGACTTGTCCAGCTTTGATGTTGCAGGTTGTCATAGGCTGACCTGTCCAGCTTTGATGTTGCAGGTTGTCATAGGCTGACCTGTCCAGCTTTGATGTTGCAGGTTGTCATAGGCTGACTTGTCCAGCTTTGATGTTGCAGGTTGTCATAGGCTGACTTGTCCAGCTTTGATGTTGCAGGTTGTCATAGGCTGACTAGTCCAGCTTTGATGTTGCAGGTTGTCATAGGCTGACTTGTCCAGCTTTGATGTTGCAGGTTGTCATAGGCTGACTTGTCCAGCTTTGATGTTGCAGGTTGTCATAGGCTGACTTGTAAAGCTTTGATGTTGCAGGTTGTCATAGGCTGACTTGTCCAGCTTTGATGTTGCAGGTTGTCAAAGGCTGACTTGTCCAGCTTTGATGTTGCAGGTTGTCATAGGCTGACTTGTCCAGCTTTGATGTTGCAGGTTGTCATAGGCTGACGTGTCCAGCTTTGATGTTGCAGGTTGTCATAGGCTGACTTGTCCAGCTTTGATGTTGCAGGTTGTCAAACGCTGACTTGTCCAGCTTTGATGTTGCAGGTTGTCATAGGCTAACTTGTCCAGCTTTGATGTTGCAGGTTGTCATAGGCTGACTTGTCCAGCTTTGATGTTGCAAGATGTCATAAGCTGACGTGTCCAGCTTTGATGTTGCAGGTTGTCATAGGCTGACTTGTCCAGCTTTGATGTTGCAGGTTGTCATAGGCTGACTTGTCCAGCTTTGATGTTGCAGGTTGTCAAAGGCTGACTTGTCCAGCTTTGATGTTGCAGGTTGTCATAGGCTAACTTGTCCAGCTTTGATGTTGCAGGTTGTCATAGGCTGACTTGTCCAGCTTTGATGTTGCAGGTTGTCATAGGCTGACTTGTCCAGCTTTGATGTTGCAGGTTGTCATAGGCTGACTTGTCCAGCTTTGATGTTGCAGCTTTTCATAGGATGACTTGTCCAGCTTTGATGTTGCAGGTTGTCAAAGGCTGACTTGTCCAGCTTTGATGTTGCAGGTTGTCATAGGCTGACTTGTCCAGCTTTGATGTTGCAGGTTGTCATAGGCTGACTTGTCCAGCTTTGATGTTGCAAGATGTCATAAGCTGACGTGTCCAGCTTTGATGTTGCAGGTTGTCATAGGCTGACGTGTCCAGCTTTGATGTTGCAGGTTGTCATAGGCTGACTTGTCCAGCTTTGATGTTGCAGGTTGTCATAGGCTCACTTGTCCAGCTTTGATGTTGCAGGTTGTCATAGGCTGACGTGTCCAGCTTTGATGTTGCAGGTTGTCATAGGCTGACTTATCCAGCTTTGATTTCAGGTTCTCATAGGCTGACTTGTCCAGCTTTGATGTTGCAGGTTGTCATAGTCTGATGTGTCCAGCTTTGATGTTGCAGGTTGTCATAGGCTGACTTGCCCAGCTTTGATGTTGCAGGTTGTCATAAGCTGACGTGTCCAGCTTTGATGTAGCAGGTTGTCATAGGCTGACTTGTCCAGCTTTGATGTTGCAGGTTGTCATAGGCTGACTTGTCCAGCTTTGATGTAGCAGGTTGTCATAGGCTGACTTGTCCAGCTTTGATGTTGCAGGTTGTCATAGGCTGACCTGTCCAGCTTTGATGTTGCAGGTTGTCATAGGCTGACTTGTCCAGCTTTGATGTTGCAGGTTGTCATAGGCTGACTTGTCCAGCTTTGATGTTGCAGGTTGTCATAGGCTGACTTGTCCAGCTTTGATGTTTCAGGTTGCCATAGGCTGACTTGTCACCTCATAAAGAAGGATAACAAAAATGGTGGAAGGCGGGAATGAGAACAAAAAATACCATTAAACTTGACCGTCTCCTCCCATTTCAGATTGCCAGGATGACGAACTAAAGATAGATAGATTGCCAGGACATAATACCTCTGATGGCTTCCGTGTTACTGGCATCATCTCTTGTTCCTCTGATGACTTCCGTGTTACTGACATCATCTCTTGTTCCTCTGATGGCTTCCGTGTTACTGGCATCATCTCTTGTTCCTCTGATGACTTCCATGTTACTGGCATCATCTCTTGTTCCTCTGATGACTTCCGTGTTACTGACATCATCTCTTGTTCCTCTGATGACTTCCATGTTACTGACATCATCTCTTGTTCCTCTGATGACTTCCGTGTTACTGACATCATCTCTTGTTCCTCTGATGACATCCATGTTACTGACATCATCTCTTGTTCCTCTGATGACTTCCATGTTACTGACATCATCTCTTGTTCCTCTGATGGCTTCCGTGTTACTGGCATCATCTCTTGTTCCTCTGATGACTTCCATGTTACTGACATCATCTCTTGTTCCTCTGATGACTTCCATGTTACTGACATCATCTCTTGTTCCTCTGATGACTTCCATGTTACTGGCATCATCTCTTGTTTCTCTGATGGCTTCCGTGTTACTGGCATCATCTCTTGTTCCTCTGATGACTTCCATGTTACTGGCATCATCTCTTGTTCCTCTGATGGCTTCCGTGTTACTGGCATCATCTCTTGTTCCTCTGATGGCTTCCATGTTACTGACATCATCTCTTGTTCCTCTGATGACTTCCATGTTACTGACATCATCTCTTGTTCCTCTGATGACTTCCATGTTACTGACATCATCTCTTGTTCCTCTGATGACTTCCATGTTACTGGCATCATCTCTTGTTCCTCTGATGGCTTCCGTGTTACTGGCATCATCTCTTGTTCCTCTGATGACTTCCATGTTACTGGCATCATCTCTTGTTCCTCTGATGACTTCCATGTTACTGACATCATCTCTTGTTCCTCTGATGACTTCCATGTTACTGGCATCATCTCTTGTTCCTCTGATGGCTTCCGTGTTACTGGCATCATCTCTTGTTCCTCTGATGGCTTCCGTGTTACTGGCATCATCTCTTGTTCCTCTTATACCCATAGCCGGTTCGCGTTCTATCCCGTTTTGGTACTCTCCAATCGAGAGGCTTAAATTCTTTTCACTTTCCTTTATTCACTGCTCTCCTCTCTATCTCTTTCCTGTGTTCTATCTCTACTCCTCCGTGCGTTATCTTTATTACCTCTTCTGTTCTTCTTCTCCTTTACCATCCCTATTCTCTCTCTCTCTCTCTTTTCCTCTTCATCTCGTTTTCTTCGAACCCAGTTGAACACCTACTTTCATTTTTTTTTCCAATTTTTCACGGTTTGGTTCCTTTGGTTTAATTAAAATCCTACCTGACCCTTTGTCTATTTATCTTTTAAGCAGTAAAAAAAAGTTAAAAGCCCCGTCACGCCAAGTGGCGTATAAGAAATATGGTGTTAGTGGCCATAAATTCGACAGGCCTTCAGCACATGATTTTTGGGGTTGGGGTAATATGGTCGGTATTACGCCCGTGCCGCTTTACTTTCACAGACAAAAAATCCGCTACCCATTTAAGGCTGGGTGAACCAAGAAGCCGTCGGTTGGTGTCGAACCTTACCTCTTTTCCTTTGCAGTCCATTTCACTAACCACTGAGCTATCGTGGCTATTTCATTGCATGTTTCTTCATAATAGTCAAAAGATCATCATGGACTTCGATTAGTCGCTGTCAACAATAATCCTACAATGAGCATTACCACTTAGATGTTACGGTAAAACAAGAGGAAGGGTAGTAGACCTAGACTACGAATCGTCGGTGAAATAAAAGACAGATGAAACACTTTTAAAGAGACACAACCAAAAAGAATCGAACTAACACTTGACTTTCCCTTGATGAATCACGGCAACAGAAGCGGAGAGAATATTACAATTATAATGGGAAACGCAGAAAGAAACAGCAGGTACAATTATTTTGCCACGTGATAAGGCAGAAAGACCAAAACACAACACAACGAGCCTTCAATAAGTCGTGCGAGAACACCAGACACAAGGGCCAACCACGAAAAAGATGGATTGACAAAATATTAGAAACACTAGGAAACAAAATAGCAGCAGAGACCATGAGAAGAGCCAAAGACCACAAATTACATCTCCCCACGAAGCTGAAAGGCAAATGAGGAAGGAAAGAAGATGAAGCAAAAACACATCCCCCCCACACCCCCCCACCCAAAAAATTAATGATAAATAAATAAACAAAAAGCACGTGAAATGCTTTTTGCTTGTTTTAATGTAAAAGTGAAATTTTAATGTTAACCTTTGAAATATTGCATGGACTTCGGGTGTAGATGTTCGTAGCCTAGTACACTCCACACATTCTGAACTCTTTCAGTGCGGAAGGTTTTTATCAGTTTAGCTGTAGAGATTTCAGAGACTAAATTGTTCATGTTTTTAAATATTATTCTACATGTTTATACTTACCTAACACTCAACATGTTATTTATGAATTTTCAGATAATTAAACAAGCAATTCGATTTCACCAATATCAAGATGATACAAGACCTATACAAAGAATATGGTCTGATGAGAGTTTACACTAATCAAATTGAGAGTGACGCACTGTGCGGCTACACGTACATGACCGATATCGGTCTGCAGCATGGTGCGTCGAATCGTATGGAAAGAGTTAAGATTAATACTTTTTTTTTCATTGGAGACTTAAAATTTGTTTAGCAAAACAAATATTCACGCATGATTATTATTTTTGCAGAATAATGTTCGTAAATAAAAGCACACAGATTAGCAAAGTTGAGAGTTTCGGCAAATGCAGTATTCGTTTTTTAACACAAACCAGTGGAAGAAATCGACTATTTGATCTATCGTGGAAGTCCATTGATCGGGAAGGAGATACAAGTAAAGAAATTAGAATCAGAATAGCTAAAGCAGCAATGTCTTCAAAACTCATCAGCACAAACACAAAACATAGACTCTTCAAATCAAACATACTATCTACCTTTACGTATGCGTGTGGGAGCTGGAAAGCAACAAGAGGCATAGAAACAAAGTTGAACGCATTCGAAAATAAATGTCTAAGGAAAATACTTGGTATAGCATGGAACGAATTCAAAACAAACGAGGAAATTAGAGAAATCGCCAATCAACCACTAATATCTTCAGTAATCAAGAAAAGACGATGGTCATATGTTGGACATGTGATGAGGAGAGATAATAACCGAATAGCAAAGCAAACCCTAATGTGGGAAACAACAGTTAAGAGGATAAGAGGCCGACCCAGAGAGACACTGAGAATAACATTGATCAGAGCGGCAAGAGCAGCAGGAATCGGCTCCCTCAATGAGATAGAGCTGCTTGCACAGAACAGAGACAAATGGCGAGATTTGATAAAATATCTTTACAAGGATTGAAAACTGCTAGAATAAAAATGTAGATAAGAGAAAGAGTATCTGGGTCTACGCCCAATGGCCTGGTACGGCTCGAAAGGTCTATATATATATATATATATATATATATATATATATATTACAAATTAACCTGAATGTATAATCATCATCAACATCAAGTACCGGGCCTGCTGGCGTAGGTGATCATGTCTCTCCACAACTTTCGATCTCAACAGTTATTTATCATTTCTGTTGTTGACCTTCTGCCAAGCCATTCTCTTAAGCTGTCTTGTATTTTTTCTCTTTGCTCTGCTTCCCTATATCTATTCGTCCCTCAATTTTTCCAGTTGTTACAATATATTTCAGTTGTTCTCTTCTCATTACATGGCCAAAAATGATGATTGTTTCTTCCTAATATTGGAAATTAGCTCTCTTTTTGCTTTGACATCACTCAGAACATCTTCATTACTCTTCTTAGCTGTCCGTGGTACTCTCAACATTCTTCTGTAAAACCACTTTTCTACAGACTCCGTTGATTTTCTTGTCTTTGTCCTATTGTTCATGATTCACATCCATATGTTAAGACTGGCTCTACGTAACATTTAAGAAATCTTCTTCTTGTTTCTATTGTCAAAAATGGATTGCACAGTATCTTCCTTAGAAAGCTACTTTTGCCCGAGCCATTCTGCTTCTCACCTCTTTTGTACATCTTCCATCTGAGGTTAACAAAGTTCCCAAATATTTAAATTCATTTACCAGTTTTAATATTTTTTTTTCACTTTTGCATTGAGGTGATGTCTTTTTCTTTGTTGTTACCATTTCTTCTGTCTTTTTGCTATTAAGGCTGAGTCCTTAAATTTTTGCTTTCATTCACTATAATGTCCAACATTTCTTGTAACTCATTTTCACTCTAAGCGATTAAGACTGTATCATCAGCATACCTTAGATTATTTATATTACGACCTGCAATTGTCATTCCAGGCATGAGTAGTATATATCCAGTGAAAGGATGCGTAAAAGTTCTTCCAGCCGCACATAATTCCTTATATGAGAGTCTACCCGTACATGGAAGCACATTTTTTGGTGCGGTTTTTCCTTATATGAGAGTCTTCATTTTTTCTTATATGAGAGTCTACCCGCCCATTTTGGTTCCGGTGACCTCTCGTTGACCTCTCAACCTCTCGTGGCGGCGTCGAAACGCACCTAATTCCTTATATAAATAGTCTAAACGCAGATCAAGGCACAATTTTGGGTGCCGTTTTTCCTTATATGAGAGTCTTCATTTTTCCTTATATGAGAGTCTACCCGCCCATTTTTGTTCCGGTGACCTCTCGTGGCGGTGGTGGTGACCTCTCGTTGACCTCTCGGGTGAGCGCTCGTGGTGACCTCCCGCGGCGGTGGTGAAGGGGTGGTGAAGGGGCGGCGGTGGTATCATAACTTTCATATTCTTTGTACTTTCAATGGGGCCGTAACTTTCATAAATCTATTCTTTCTTTATACTCTCATTCAATAAAAAACAGTGACAAGTTTATTTATTGCTTTTAAAAACTTCCTTTAGAATTAAAGGTAACAGCTTAGGCCGTTACACACGCTACACGCCAAACACTGTGTTTAACGTTAAGCGAGAGATCAAAGAGCTCGGTACACGCGCAGCCGCGAAGACGTGCAGCGAAGACGCGCAGCAAGGGGCCGCAAGATCAAAGAGCTCGGTAGACGCGAGGCGACCTCGCGCAGCGAGGGGGCCGCGTTTAACGTTAAGCGCGATCAAAGAATCCGCCTCCCGTGAGTACTTACTTCCCGTTAGACGGTAAGTGTTCATCAGGAGAGTCATTTAACAGGGGAATTTCACGATACCGATGTTTTAATGTGAGATGCTTGGGGGTAATTAATATCTTTGCGCCGTTTCGTGTTCAAAGACCGTGTTTCGCTGTGAAAAGTTTTGATTGAATGTTTGAGTGTCAGACTGGCCAGGGCTACGTTAATGACTTTTTTATCATCTGAAGATTAGAATACCACATAGCAGGGGAATTTTACTGGGTGGTTGTTTTAATGTGAGATGTTTAGGGGAAATTAACACTGACAAGTTTATTTATTTATTTAATGTTTTATTCGTATATATACCACAATAGATAACACAGGGGTAGACAATAATGTAGTCTTTAACTATTGTACATTATAGACAAGTATAATACATAAGAAACAAAGTAGTTTATTTACAAGAAGTAATACATGATACTGTTAAATTGCTAAAGGGGAGGTGGTCACGTTGTCAGAATGGACCTGTCGCTTGATGGGGTGAGGTAGTAAGTTGGAAGTTGTAGTAGTAGGTTAGAAGTTGGTGTGTATTAGAGGAAGTTGGTTGTGGAGGTAGTTGGTAGTAGAAGTTGTAGTAGTGAAAGTTGTAGTTGTAGACGTAGTCGGTGTAGAAGTTGTAGTAGTGAAAGTTGTAGTAGAGCAGGGGACGACGTTCAAATTAACAGACGACGACTTTTATTCGACTGACTCAACAAGCAAAGACCAAAACGTTACTCCCAAACCAACGAAAGCTTAGACTTTGGAGTTCTATATCTTTAGCACTTCAACGAATAACAGACAACAGTAATGGTGAACCTTACAGATAAGAAAACTTAGTTCCAAACCCCAAAATTTCGTCTCATAACTAAAAAGTTGAACTCAAAACATTAAAAATCTAGGTCCAAAGTCAAAATAGTTAGACACGGTAGGGCAAAAGGGCATATTCTTTCCAACCAATACTCCCTATTCTTCTACACATCTGCATCTCGAAGCCTTCGAATTTATATTCAATGTTTGGCTACTGACAATGTAGCAGTCATTTCGTTGTAATGGTCATCTCGTTGTAACAGACACGTATGTCATGTCGTTGTAACAGACACGTATGTCATGTCATTTTATCAGAGACGTATGGTATGTCGTTGTAATAGCCATGTCGTTGTATCAGTCATGTCGTTGTATCAGTCATGTCGATGTAGTAGACACGTATCTCATGTCAATGTAACAGTCATGTCAATGTAACAGTCATGTCAATGTAACAGTCATTTCGTTGTAATAGTCATCTCGTTGTAACAGTCACGTATGTCATGTCGTTTTATCAGAGACGTATGGTATGTCGTGATGGACGAATGTAGGTTGTCGACTGTGCCATGATGGATCATGTAGGTTGTCGACTGGGCCATGATGGATCATGTAGGTTGTCGACTGTGCCATGATGGATCATGTAGATTGCCGACTGTGTCGAGATGGATGAATGTAGGTTGTCGACTGTGCCATGATGGATGAATGTAGGTTGTCGACTGTGCCATGATGGATCATGTAGGTTGTCGACTGTGTCGAGATGGACGAATGTAGGTTGTCGACTGGGCCATGATGGATCATGTAGGTTGTCGACTGGGCCATGATGGATCATGTAGGTTGTCGACTGGGCCATGATGGATCATGTAGGTTGTCGACTGGGCCATGATGGATCATGTAGGTTGTCGACTGGGCCATGATGGATCATGTAGGTTGTCGACTGGGCCATGATGGATCATGTAGGTTGTCGACTGGGCCATGATCGATGATGTAGATTGTCGACTGTGTCGAGATGGATGAATGTAATTGTCGAGTATGCTCCAACAAATCACCGCGCCATTTAAACTTCTTTGAACATAATGGACACGGATGTTCACCAGAAGAAACCTCATTATGAGAAACCATCTGGAGAAAATCCAATAACCCTTTCGTCAACCATATTTAACATACCTAGTTTAACTTCATCAAACATCAAGCTCAACAATACTTAGCATACCTACTTTAAACACCTCGATAAAATTGAATAACCTTTCATCGATAAGCCTTAACGTACTTTAAGAGAAAACAATCCAACTTACTGTGTAAAATAGAATCTCAATCCGTTAGAATGAATAGTAACTTTCCTTGAAGCAACCAAACTTATAACACGAAAGCCCTGAAGGGTCTTGTTTAAATATAGCCTGGTAACAAATGAATACATTACCCAATCAGCGAGTGATTATGCCAACATCGACTGATATCTGGATTAACCAATTAGAGAAGAGCATTAACATTGGAGGCGGAGCAAAGAAATGACTGACATCTGTATTATAACCATTCAGAGAAGAGCATTAGCATGGGAGGCGGAGCAAAGAAATGACTGACATCTGTATTATAACCATTCAGAAAAGAGCATTACTATGAACGGCAGAGTGATTAACCAATTATAGAAGAGCATAACTTTGAAAGCGGTTCCAGTTCCATCTTAAGGTAAATGATTTGGTCGGGTTCTCATCGAGGATTGTGGGCGTTTCTGGTCCATAGAATGTGTTTGGATAAACTTATGTAGGAGTTTATGTTCCTGGGGGTTGATATTATTCACACATATGATAAGGCGTATAAGAAACATTCCAAGTTTTATAACGCGATGGCTAACCTAGTATACACATGATCGGAGAGAAATGAGCTGTTATTTACTGGAATAATTCAGCGAGTCGGTGGTCATGATATCTACGCCACGTTTGTAACCATCGTTATCGAAATACTTTCAGATCGAATTCGCAATTTCGGTCGTCTTGTTGTTCTATATACCCTCGCCTATCGATTAGTTAAGAATCATGTCAAAGACATGTTCGACTCTGATTCCGACATTTGTGTTTTAGAAACGGACTTTGGTACTTGGACCGGTGGTATCATCGGAAGAGAATTTGGAGAGTGGTTACTAAAAGAAGGTGGTTTGGAAAATTTTCTAGACCTCTCTAACGAAGAAGCTACAACACTGTGGACTCTACTTCACAACAGCCTTTGGTCTTTAAGAGCTTTACCTAGAAATGTTTATCTGTGAGTTTATATATTTTCCCTAATAAAAGTTTGGTAACCCCACAGCATTTGTTACTACCTTACAATATTGTTTACCAGGTCACGACACCCTCTCACACTGATGATGAGGGTTGTCCTGTAGTAGGCCTGTGATTGTAATAAGAATGGTTTGCTCCAGCTTTGAAATCTGAAATTTTCACAAAAAGAGATGGTGTTACTCAGTTCCCCTATAATGGCGATGTTGAGTTACTAAAAATAGATTTTGATCTCTGATGCAATACCTGATTAGTTACTAAAAATAGAATGTGACCTATGATCCAATAACAGAATACTCATTGCCCTGGTGACCAATTGAGACTGATGGAAAAGTGAATTCCCAGTCATAGAAAAGTATGTTGTCACGATAGGTGTGTCAATAACAAGGAATAACAAATCATTAAAGACATCCTAATTAAGTTGTGAAATTTTGGTGGTTGAGAGATAAATCTGAAGATAAGCACATCAAACTATAAGAACAAGGAAACAATCGTATATTACACACTCTTAGAGCCAGTGTTAAGTTAACACGTATTTAGTTAAAATAGAAGGTTATAAATTGAGTAGAGGTAAACTTATACCTTATGGCTCATCTACTTTTTCGAATAAACTCAAGTTCAGAAGAGGAAGACAGTGATGAAGATAGTGATTTGTCAATGAGCACGCAAACCACGACAATATGGCCTAGTGGTAATTTTAATAATGGTTTAACTTTAGACTCAATTTTCAAAAAGACAAATATACATGAAAGGTTTTTAAACTCTAGTGAAACCTCTGACACTTACATCACCGGCTCTCAAAATCAGGGAGCTGGAAGACTGGAGATTCCAACTGAAATAATTAACAACCACTCCTCGACTGATAATAGAGATATACAAATCTTTGAACATGATATTTATTTTGAACAAATTAACGCAACGTGGAACGAACAATACGCTTGCAGCCAGCAAGGTGATACACTAAACGATAGAGCTACCAAGGTAAGTAATTGCTTTGGAGTCGAGTTTACCTTTTGATTTGATATTCTCTGTTTCGCCTTCGTTATCTTTATTACTGGGTTATTACACAACTAGTAGAGACATTATCTTTATTGATGATGATAAATAGTAAATTTCCACATGTAATGAAAATTGTGAAACTAGTTGCTAGTAATGATTGACGTTATATTAAAGGAAACCGAAAAAATAAAGGACTCATCCTTGATACCATAAAGAAGTAACTGTAACATCAAAGAAAAAGACAAGTGGAATAATATTAATACTGGTAAATCTTTTGAAGTGTTATCCTCTGGAGGTGGAGTAGAGTAAATTTTACGTAGAAGCAGGTTTAAATTACCCAAGAGACTCATGGACAATAGGTTACTAGGTGAGAAGCGAAAGAGATATCCAATACTTGGATGTTGTGACTTGTAATGAGAACCGCTGTAATAACTTGTACCAACTTGAAAATGTGAGGGGTGAAAAGACAGAGGGAAACAAAGAGAAATAACATGAGCTACAGAGTTGTGCAGAGATATTTTATTATAAAGTGTTTTTCATTTAGAAGTTTTTGCTGGCTTTTAAACCTAAATTGTCTCGTTTCTTCTAGGTTCATTTTTGTGAAGAAACGATTGTTTTAACAATCCACGATGATGAAAATGACGAACCCAATTATTCTTGGCAGCAGTTTTCTATAGACAAGGAGCGCTTCATAAACCGTATACAAGAATGTGGCAAAATTATTTCCCCCATCCTAGCTATTGATCACAGAGCCAAGATTCTAAAAAGTATTTCAGAAGTAATAGAAACTAAAGTTTAGTTGATATTTTACTTGTCAAGCCCAATCCTGTGTTCACAAGAACACTTCCCTCTAATGAACATAACATGCTATACTCGAGTTTGTCTCCAACTTGTCAGTGTAGGCCCCGCCCTCTGTATCATCATTTGTTTTGATGACTCCATGGATACATCGGCCTCGTGGGACAAACTTCCCATGATTCATCAAAGATGGCCGCTCTCTGAACATGTCTCATCACGTCCAATGACGTATTGCATCAGTTACTATAAATAGAACGTATTCCATTGGTTACTATAAATAGACTGGCCACGCCCCCCTTGTTACAGGGTATAAAGGGCAGCCGTTCTCAGTGCTGCTACATACAGAAAGTCAGAGCCCTGCTACTAAGTCGTGTGCTTTTTAGAATGGAGTCCGTTAGAATGGATATGTGTGATTCCGCTGTTAATGTTGACTGTGATGGTGCTTTTTTCTATGCCGCTCGTAATGGCGAGTATGTAAAACCTCTACAGAAGAATGGTTTGAAGGCTGTCTCAGTTTCGAGATATCGAGCAAAGACTTTAATTCATCTTAGAAAATACGATGGCACAACGGGGTTGAAATTCCCAACACGTTACGGTATAACACTAACACAGCCTGAATTTGAGACTTTAGTGGGTCTGAAGTCTACGATTCTCTCAGAGTGTGACAGACTACAAGTAGCCACAGGTGATGCGTCTACGATTCTCTCATCTGAGTGTGACAGTATACAAGCAACCACTGATGGAGCTTCTACATTTCGCTCAGACTATGCCCGAGAACAAACGGCCAATGAGTGTGACAGTATACAAGCAACCACTGATGGAGCTTCTACATTTCGCTCAGACTATGACAGAGAACAAACAGCCAATGAGGGTGAGTGGTCGATCGCTGCTCCTTCCTTTTATGACGACTTCCAGTATCAACAGAGTGATCTTTCGACTGTTCTCACAGACACAGCTCACAAACGAATTGACCCCCGTTCGATCACTAATATAACTGATGGATCTTATGTTATTAAGAACAATAAACAAAATTGTGTTAAATTTTGCGATCCTTGTGTATTTAAAAAACCACGTGGGAGACCACGTAAACTTGTAATTTAAGCATTAAACACATGACTATGTTGTTATATGTGTACTTTTTTAGATGATTTGTATCCATATTTGCACTATTTAAAGCATCATTGTTCAATTATAAACATTTGAATGTGTAACATGTGTTGTCTAGTTTTATTGTGAAAATAAACATTATAAAAAGATCATATTTGTTTGTTTTTATTTGACTTATTTTAATTTTAATTAGTTTCTTCGAAAAAGTAGATGAGCCATAAGGTATAAGTTTACCTCTACTCAATTTATAACCTTCTATTTTAACTAAATACGTGTTAACTTAACACTGGCTCTAAGAGTGTGTAATATACGATTGTTTCCTTGTTCTTATAGTTTGATGTGCTTATCTTCAGATTTATCTCTCAACCACCAAAATTTCACAACTTAATTAGGATGTCTTTAATGATTTGTTATTCCTTGTTATTGACACACCTATCGTGACAACATACTTTTCTATGACTGGGAATTCACTTTTCCATCAGTCTCAATTGGTCACCAGGGCAATGAGTATTCTGTTATTGGATCATAGGTCACATTCTATTTTTAGTAACTAATCAGGTATTGCATCAGAGATCAAAATCTATTTTTAGTAACTCAACATCGCCATTATAGGGGAACTGAGTAACACCATCTCTTTTTGTGAAAATTTCAGATTTCAAAGCTGGAGCAAACCATTCTTATTACAATCACAGGCCTACTACAGGACAACCCTCATCATCAGTGTGAGAGGGTGTCGTGACCTGGTAAACAATATTGTAAGGCAGTAACAAATGCTGTGGGGTTACCAAACTTTTATTAGGGAAAATATATAAACTCACAGATAAACATTTCTAGGTAAAGCTCTTAAAGACCAAAGGCTGTTGTGAAGTAGAGTCCACAGTGTTGTAGCTTCTTCGTTAGAGAGGTCTAGAAAATTTTCCAAACCACCTTCTTTTAGTAACCACTCTCCAAATTCTCTTCCGATGATACCACCGGTCCAAGTACCAAAGTCCGTTTCTAAAACACAAATGTCGGAATCAGAGTCGAACATGTCTTTGACATGATTCTTAACTAATCGATAGGCGAGGGTATATAGAACAACAAGACGACCGAAATTGCGAATTCGATCTGAAAGTATTTCGATAACGATGGTTACAAACGTGGCGTAGATATCATGACCACCGACTCGCTGAATTATTCCAGTAAATAACAGCTCATTTCTCTCCGATCATGTGTATACTAGGTTAGCCATCGCGTTATAAAACTTGGAATGTTTCTTATACGCCTTATCATATGTGTGAATAATATCAACCCCCAGGAACATAAACTCCTACATAAGTTTATCCAAACACATTCTATGGACCAGAAACGCCCACAATCCTCGATGAGAACCCGACCAAATCATTTACCTTAAGATGGAACTGGAACCGCTTTCAAAGTTATGCTCTTCTATAAATGGTTAATCACTCTGCCGTTCATAGTAATGCTCTTTTCTGAATGGTTATAATACAGATGTCAGTCATTTCTTTGCTCCGCCTCCCATGCTAATGCTCTTCTCTGAATGGTTATAATACAGATGTCAGTCATTTCTTTGCTCCGCCTCCAATGTTAATGCTCTTCTCTAATTGGTTAATCCAGATATCAGTCGATGTTGGCATAATCACTCGCTGATTGGGTAATGTATTCATTTGTTACCAGGCTATATTTAAACAAGACCCTTCAGGGCTTTCGTGTTATAAGTTTGGTTGCTTCAAGGAAAGTTACTATTCATTCTAACGGATTGAGATTCTATTTTACACAGTAAGTTGGATTGTTTTCTCTTAAAGTACGTTAAGGCTTATCGATGAAAGGTTATTCAATTTTATCGAGGTGTTTAAAGTAGGTATGCTAAGTATTGTTGAGCTTGATGTTTGATGAAGTTAAACTAGGTATGTTAAATATGGTTGACGAAAGGGTTATTGGATTTTCTCCAGATGGTTTCTCATAATGAGGTTTCTTCTGGTGAACATCCGTGTCCATTATGTTCAAAGAAGTTTAAATGGCGCGGTGATTTGTTGGAGCATACTCGACAATTACATTCATCCATCTCGACACAGTCGACAATCTACATCATCGATCATGGCCCAGTCGACAACATACATGATCCATCATGGCCCAGTCGACAACCTACATGATCCATCATGGCCCAGTCGACAACCTACATGATCCATCATGGCCCAGTCGACAACCTACATGATCCATCATGGCCCAGTCGACAACCTACATGATCCATCATGGCCCAGTCGACAACCTACATGATCCATCATGGCCCAGTCGACAACCTACATTCGTCCATCTCGACACAGTCGACAACCTACATGATCCATCATGGCACAGTCGACAACCTACATTCATCCATCATGGCACAGTCGACAACCTACATTCATCCATCTCGACACAGTCGGCAATCTACATGATCCATCATGGCACAGTCGACAACCTACATGATCCATCATGGCCCAGTCGACAACCTACATGATCCATCATGGCACAGTCGACAACCTACATTCGTCCATCACGACATACCATACGTCTCTGATAAAACGACATGACATACGTGACTGTTACAACGAGATGACTATTACAACGAAATGACTGTTACATTGACATGACTGTTACATTGACATGACTGTTACATTGACATGAGATACGTGTCTACTACATCGACATGACTGATACAACGACATGACTGATACAACGACATGGCTATTACAACGACATACCATACGTCTCTGATAAAATGACATGACATACGTGTCTGTTACAACGACATGACATACGTGTCTGTTACAACGAGATGACCATTACAACGAAATGACTGCTACATTGTCAGTAGCCAAACATTGAATATAAATTCGAAGGCTTCGAGATGCAGATGTGTAGAAGAATAGGGAGTATTGGTTGGAAAGAATATGCCCTTTTGCCCTACCGTGTCTAACTATTTTGACTTTGGACCTAGATTTTTAATGTTTTGAGTTCAACTTTTTAGTTATGAGACGAAATTTTGGGGTTTGGAACTAAGTTTTCTTATCTGTAAGGTTCACCATTACTGTTGTCTGTTATTCGTTGAAGTGCTAAAGATATAGAACTCCAAAGTCTAAGCTTTCGTTGGTTTGGGAGTAACGTTTTGGTCTTTGCTTGTTGAGTCAGTCGAATAAAAGTCGTCGTCTGTTAATTTGAACGTCGTCCCCTGCTCTACTACAACTTTCACTACTACAACTTCTACACCGACTACGTCTACAACTACAACTTTCACTACTACAACTTCTACTACCAACTACCTCCACAACCAACTTCCTCTAATACACGCCAACTTCTAACCTACTACTACAACTTCCAACTTACTACCTCACCCCATCAAGCGACAGGTCCATTCTGACAACGTGACCACCTCCCCTTTAGCAATTTAACAGTATCATGTATTACTTCTTGTAAATAAACTACTTTGTTTCTTATGTATTATACTTGTCTATAATGTACAATAGTTAAAGACTACATTATTGTCTACCCCTGTGTTATCTATTGTGGTATATATACGAATAAAACATTAAATAAATAAATAAACTTGTCAGTGTTAATTTCCCCTAAACATCTCACATTAAAACAACCACCCAGTAAAATTCCCCTGCTATGTGGTATTCTAATCTTCAGATGATAAAAAAGTCATTAACGTAGCCCTGGCCAGTCTGGCACTCAAACATTCAATCAAAACTTTTCACAGCGAAACACGGTCTTTGAACACGAAACGGCGCAAAGATATTAATTACCCCCAAGCATCTCACATTAAAACATCGGTATCGTGAAATTCCCCTGTTAAATGACTCTCCTGATGAACACTTACCGTCTAACGGGAAGTAAGTACTCACGGGAGGCGGATTCTTTGATCGCGCTTAACGTTAAACGCGGCCCCCTCGCTGCGCGAGGTCGCCTCGCGTCTACCGAGCTCTTTGATCTTGCGGCCCCTTGCTGCGCGTCTTCGCTGCACGTCTTCGCGGCTGCGCGTGTACCGAGCTCTTTGATCTCTCGCTTAACGTTAAACACAGTGTTTGGCGTGTAGCGTGTGTAACGGCCTAAGCTGTTACCTTTAATTCTAAAGGAAGTTTTTAAAAGCAATAAATAAACTTGTCACTGTTTTTTATTGAATGAGAGTATAAAGAAAGAATAGATTTATGAAAGTTACGGCCCCATTGAAAGTACAAAGAATATGAAAGTTATGATACCACCGCCGCCCCTTCACCACCCTTCACCACCGCCGCGGGAGGTCACCACGAGCGCTCACCCGAGAGGTCAACGAGAGGTCACCACCACCGCCACGAGAGGTCACCGGAACAAAAATGGGCGGGTAGACTCTCATATAAGGAAAAATGAAGACTCTCATATAAGGAAAAACGGCACCCAAAATTGTGCCTTGATCTGCGTTTAGACTATTTATATAAGGAATTAGGTGCGTTTCGACGCCGCCACGAGAGGTTGAGAGGTCAACGAGAGGTCACCGGAACCAAAATGGGCGGGTAGACTCTCATATAAGAAAAAATGAAGACTCTTATATAAGGAAAAACCGCACCAAAAAATGTGCTTCCATGTACGGGTAGACTCTCATATAAGGAATTATGTGCGGCTGGAAGCACTTTTACGCATCCTTTCACTGGATATATACTACTGGCATGTCCCTTATGGATCTTAAAATAATCTCACTATAAATATTAAACAAATCTGGTGACAGCACACAACCTTGTCTAACACCTTGTTTTATTTGGAATGTATATTATAAAAAACATATTCATTTTATATTTCTAGAGAGAGAGACACACACACACACACACACAATAAATAAACTAAAGTACCAGTAACAAACAGCTGTGAATATATTTCATGTATAATGTTTTATGAACATTTGTGCGTGTTTGTTACAAAAATATCTCTGTCACTTTATTTTTGTGGAGAGAACGTACAAAAACATGCGAGTTTCGTTTACTGAAATTCAAACTCTAGAGCACAGATAAAATCTAGGTTTGAAGTTGGTCTTTTTTTAAAGTTGAATACAAGATCTTCAGGTGAAACACTGTAATACAGTCGCTACACACAAACGTAGTGTCTAGTTCAAAGGAGACAATAACAAAAGAAAGAAGGAAAGAAAGAGAGAGAGAGAGAGAAAAAGAGAAAAGAAAGAAAGAAAAAGAGAGAGAAAGAAAGAGAGGGGAAGAGAGAAAGGAAGGAAGTTAGAAAGAAAAAAAGAAAGAGAAAAAGAAAGAAAAAAAAGGAAGTAGGAAAGAAAGAAAGGAAGTAGGAAAGAAAGAAAGTAGGAAAGAATGAAAGAAAGAGAGAGAAAAATAAAGAAAGAAAGAAAAGAAAGAAAGAAAGAAAAGAAAGAAAGAAAGGAAATGTATATACCCACACATATTTAGTTAATGTGACAAGCACTACGACACATTGTCTTCTTTCACCCCAAAAAAGTCTTCAGTACAAATGTAACATTGATGGTCAGCAGATTGGGTCTTCTAGTTTCAGGGAACAGTTTAGTAGACCAGTTCGGTAGACCAGTTTAGTAGACCAGTTCAGTGGACCTCTTTAGTAGGCCAATTTAGTGGACCTCTTTAGTAGGCCAGTTCAGTGGACCTCTTTAGTAGGCCAGTTCAGTGGACCAGTTTAGTAGACCATTTCAGTGGACCAGTTTAGTAGACCAGTTTAGTAGACCAGTTCAGGGGACCTCATTAGTAGGACAGTTCAGTGGACCTCTTTAGTAGGCCAGTTCAGTGGATTAGTTTAGTAGACCAATTTAGTAGAACACTTTAGTAGACCAGTTTAATAAACAAGTTTAGTAGATCAGTTCAGTAGACCAGTTCAGTAGACCAGTTTAGCAGACCAGTTCACTAGACCAGTTTAGTAGACCAGTTTAGCAGACCAGTTTAGTAGACCAGTTCAGTAGACCAGTTCAGTAGACCAGTTTAGTAGACCAGTTTAGTAGACCAGTTCAATAGACCATTTTAGCACGCAAATCTTAATAGACCAGTTTAGACCTTCTTAGTAGACCAAATTTAGTAGATCAGTTTAGTAGATCGGTCTAGTTGTTCCGCTTAGTAGATCAGTTAATTAGGCAGGTTTAGTAATTAGTAAACCATTCTAGAAGACCAATTCAGTGGACCATTTTATTAGACCAGTTCAGTGAACCAGCTCAACAGAACCTCCTCATTAGGACAAGTTTATTAACCACCTCTATACTGCTGCTTCATATATTTGTTTACGTTTGTCCACACATATAACAACAAATATGCCATATTGTAAAGCTATTTTAAAACGACGAATAAACTTTTATATAATGTTATTGTAACTGGATACATTTTGAAGAGATACAGACAGATACAAAAGAGAAACATATTTCTTAATGTACAACTTTTTTTTCTCTTTTCCATTCGGCCGGTCTCGAGTATATTTATGTATTTTATTAACTCGAAGACGACGTGGGCCATATTACTCATGTTTTAACACTTAATATATTTTATAATAACAATGAAAAAGACATCACCTCAGTGCAAAATAAAGACAAGTAGAACAATATTAAAACAAGTAAATGAATCGTGTGTTTCAAGATGGCATTCGAGTGTGGACAGTGTTTTCCGTTACACGTGTGTTGTTTCGAAATACACCGATTACACGAGTTGTGATTCTTGGGATTAATATTCTGCTCATGCCTGTTGTGGTTGTTTAACTTCTGACAGGCTGGTGGATGGTGGAAATTCTCGTTGTTAAGAGGGTATTTATCTTCTTTTCATTCGAGATTGACCTATCGGTGATAGGTCGTTGTTTTTCACTGTCGCGCCAGGCAGACGGAAATGTCCATTCCGAATTGTACAAAGTCTGTGATGGTGGATGGGGCGGAAGAGTCAGCAATGACCAACGGCCCAGAAAGCGAAAACAACAAAGTGTGTGGTACACAAGAGGCATATTCAGGACACGAAAGACGAATATGGCTGACCACCGTGAAAGAGATTGGAGCCTCATCACGTACTAGTCCAGAGGAAGCCATGGAGAGGAATTCGAACTTATGTCGGAGAAAAATCTTAAAATAAGTACTTGGAATGTTAGGACTCTATATCAAAAAGGGAAATTGGAAAAGCTGATTCAAGAAGCAGAACGAATAAATATAGATATTTTAGGCATATCAGAGACAAGATGGAAAGAATGTGTGTACACAGAGGACGAAAAATATACATTTATATACTCAGGAAACACAACAGAACATCAAAGGGGAGTAGGAATACTGATAAAAAGAGAGCTACAAAAATATATAAGTACCCACTGGACATACAGTGATAGGATTATACTAATCAAGTTGAAAGCAAAACCATTCGACGCAGCAATAATACAGAATATGCACCTACTCAAGACTACACAGATGAACAAATAGAGGCATACAATGAAGACCTAAATAAAGTTATGAAGCAAGTGAAATCTTCAGACATCTTGATTGTAATGGGTGACATGAACGCTAAAGTAGGAAATGGTAGATATAAGACCATTATAGGAAATGATGGTTTAGGAAAAAGAAATGACAGAGGAGAAAGATTAATACAATTCTGTGAAGAAAACAGGCTGATAATATGTAACACCTACATTGAGCAAGAGAAAAGGAAAATATACACATGGAAAAGTCCTGGAGATAAGAAGAGGAATCAAATAGATTACATAATTATAAAAGAAAGGTTCCGTAACAGCGTAAAGAAAGCCAAAACCTACCCAGAAGCAGATATTAATTCAGATCACAATCCTGTAATGATTAAAATGAAAATCACACTAAAGAGAAACAAGCAAAAGTTTAATTCATCAACAAATACAATAGATATAACAGCTTTAAATCAAAAAGATATTAAAGATACCTATACAAGTAAAGAACACATACCAGAAGCTGCTAGAAGAAGGAATTGAGCAATACAGAAGAGAAAATCCTGATGAAAAAGTAACAATCAAATGGCAATGCATAAAGAAAAGCATACAAGAAACCGGCGACACCTTACCCAAAAGAGAAAAGAACAAAAAAACAAAAATGGATAATTAACACAATCTTAGAAAAAATGGAGGAAATGGAAGACAAGCGAAGAACACTGCCCAATACAATAAAATAGATAATGAAATACGCATGATGTGCAAAAAGGCAAAAGAAGACTGGCTCAGCCAAAAATGTATAGAAATAGAAACTATGGAAAGCAAACACAATGCACACAGAAATAAAGAGAATGACTAATAAAAAATTTTTTTAAGCCACAGAAGGTGGATGCATTGCAGACAAAAAAGGAAAAATGATAACAGACAATAAAGATATTATAGATAGATGGCAGGAATATATAAAAGAACCATTTCATGATCAAAGGGACAAGAAACCAGTTATAAAATGTACATCAGGAATCAAATCTTAAAATCTGAGGTGGAAAAAGCTATAAAAACAATGAAAAAGGGAAAACCAGCAGGACCTGACAGCATACAGATAGAGATGATACAGGCACTAGAAGATTTTGGCATTGAAGTGATCACAGACATATGCAACGACATATACCATACAGAATACATACCAAATGAACTAAAAACATCAACTTTCATTGCATTGCCTAAAAAGAATGGTGCAGTTGAATGCAGTGACTTTAGAACAATAAACCTAATGAGCCATGTTACAAAAATCTTGCTAAAAGTTATACAAGAAAGGATTCAGAATAAAATCAATACTGAATTAGATGAGCAGCAATTTGGATTTAGGAAAAATAGCGGGACAAAAGAAGCTATATTCTGCATGAGAACATTAATCGAAAAGTACACATAAGTAAACAAACCAATATATGCCTGCTTCATAGACAGCACCAAAGCTTTTGATAGAGTACACCACAAACAACTTATAGAATGCCTAAAAGAGATACATCTAGATGACATGGACATACGACTAATATGTAATCTATACTGGGAGCAAACAGCAATAATAAAATATAACAAAGAGAACTCTACACCCATTGATATAAAAAGAGGGGTAAGACAGGGATGCATCCTATCACCAAGCTTGTTCAATCTATCATCATCATCATCATCATCGAGTGCCGTCTCCGCAACGAACGTTGGCTACTATGGATCACCATTCTGCTCTGTCTCTTGCTTTGATGGTGCAGGTTGTCATAGGCTGATTTGTCAATCTTTTGATGTTACTCGTCCATGTTAGTCTTGGTCTGCCTCTGTCTCTTTTACCTTGTATTCCCCCTCCCCTCCCCGGATTACTTTTAGTAGGCTGTTGTGTCTTTTAACATGGCCCAAAAATCGCATTCGTTTTGTTTGAATTGCGTTTAGTGGTTCTCTTTTCATTTTTAGTTGTTTTAAGATTTCATCGTTTTTTTTCTTTTACTTCCATCCAATTCTACCTATTCTTCTATATATCCACATTTCAAAGGCTTCAATTCTTCAAATGTTCAATTTATACACTGAGCAAATCTTTAAAAACATCACAGAGATGCCAGGCCTACAAATTAATGGAAAGATAATCAATAACCTAAGATACGCTGATGATACTGTACTACAAGCAGAAAATCCTAAAAATCTACAACAATTACTTAATGAAATAAACATGATAAGCAAAAAATATGGACTAGATATGAATATCAAAAAGACTAAAACTATGATTATAAACAAATGAAATACTCAAAACCCACAAGTGGATATCAAAATATAAGGAATAGACCTGGAGACAGTTCAGAACTACAACTACCTTGGATATACTATAACCAGTGATGGAAAATGTAAAACTGAAATAAATAAAAGAATAGGGTTGGCAAAAAGTAATTTTAATGTCATGAAGAACATACTAACATCAAATCAAATAACACCAGGGCTAAAACTAAGAATAGCAAAATGTTACATCTCAATATTCCTATATGGTGCAGAAACATGGACATTAGACAAGAAAATAGAACAGAAAATTGAAGCCTTTGAAAGGTGGATATATAGAAGAATAGGTAGAATTGGATGGAAGGAAAAGAAAACAAACGACGAAGTCTTAAAACAACTAAAAATGAAAATAGAACTACTAAACACAATTCAACAGGACAAATGCGATTTTTGGGCCATGTTAAAAGACACAACAGCCTACTAAAAGTAATCCTGAAGGGGAAAATACAAGGTAAAACAGGTAGAGGCTGACCAAGACTAGCATGGAAGAGTAACACCAAAAGATGGACAAATCATCCTATGACAACCTGTACCATCAAAGCAAGAGTCAGAGCAGAATGGCGCTCCATGGTAGCCAACCTTCGTTGCGGAGACGGCACTCGATGTTGATGAAGTGAATTTAAATATTTGGGAACTTTGTTAACCTCAGATGGAAGATGTACAAAAGAAGTGAGAAGCAGAATGGCTCAGACAAAAACAGCTTTCCTAAAAATGAGGAAGATACTATGCAATCCATTTTTGACAATAGAAACAAGAAAAAGAGTTCTTTAATGTTATGTATAGCCAGGCTTAACATATGGATGTAAATCATGGACAATAGGACAACAGACGAGAAAATCACTGGAGTCTGTAGAAATGTGGTTTTACAGAAGAATGTTGAGAATGTCATGGACAGCTAAGAAGAATAATGAAAATGTTCTGAAAGAGGTCAAAGCAAAAAGAAAGCTAATTTCCAATATTAGGAAGAAACAATCATTATTTTTTGGCCATGTATTGAGAAGAGAACAACTGGAACATATTGTAACAACTGGAAAAATTGAGGGACGAAGAGATAGAGGGAAGCAAAGAGAAAAAATACTAGACAGCTTAAGAAAATGGTTTGGCAGACTGTCACACACACCAGAAATTATAAATAACTGTCGAGATCGAAAATTGTGGAGAGACATGATCACCTGCGCCAGCAGGCCCGGTACTTGATGATGATGATAATGATGATGATATTTTATAATATTGCGATCGTACTGACCGGCTAGATAAAGACTGAGACAGAAGGATGGGTAGGAAGATATATAGATAACCACAGAGGTAGACAGTAGGTAGATAAGCAGACATGCAGACTATGTACGGGCAAGTGTGAGTTAACGAACGAGGGCACCAGCAAGTCAGACAGACAGAAGGTCGGACTGATTGACTGATTTGATGAGGCAGACAGACAAATAGACAGATAGACAGAGAGATAGACAGGCAGATAGAAAAAGATACATACATAGACAGTCATACAGACAGATGGACAGAGAGGCAGACAGACGGACGGACGGACGGACGGACGGACGGACAGACGGACAGACGGACAGACAGACAGACAGACAGACAGACAGACAGACAGACAGACAGACAGACAGACAGACAGACAGACAGACAGACAGACAGACAGACAGACAGACAGACAGACAGACAGACAGACAGACAGACAGACAGACAGACAGACAGACAGACAGACAGACAGACAGACAGACAGACAGACAGACAATTAGTTGAAATAAAAATGACTCACACACACGCACACACGCGCACACACACATACACACCACGCCAGCGGTGACATGACATAGACTTCAGATAGCTTGCATCTTCATCAAGGGCAAGAAGTGACATATTGTAATGTAAAGTCCATATCATTGCTGGTAGTAGCTCATGTCTGTCCCCGTATGTATGTGATAGGTCGGTAGCAAATTCCCTATGATAATCATAATTTGTTGGCCATGTAATGAGAAGAGAACAAATGGAATATATTGTAACAACTGGAACAATTTAGGGACGAAGAGATAGAGGGAAGCAAAGAGAGAAAATACCAGACAGCTTAAAAGAACGGCTTGACAGAAGGTCAACAACAGAAATGATAAAGAACTGTCGAGATCGAAAGTTGTGGAGAGACATGATCACCTACGCCTGTAGGCCCGGTACTTGATGATAATGATGATGATGTATGTGATACCACAAACAATTTGAGGTCTTGGACATTTACAGATCATTCACCGTCACAAAAGTGACAGTCATTCAAACACCAGGGGATGTTAACGGTTCTGAAACTGGGTCCATATTTGGACATAATGAGCTGGTGATTCCACTTAGTTAGATTAGTTGGCGTTGAGTGGTTGTTGGTTGGTTGGATCGTTAATTGTTTGGTTGGTTGTTTGTTGGTTGGATGGTTGGTTGGTTGGTTGGATGTATGGTTGGTAGGAAGGTTGGTTGGTAGGATGGTTGGCTGATGGTTGATTGGTTGGTTGGGTGGATGTTGATTGGTTGGTTGGGTGGTTGTTGGTTGGTGGGATGGTTGATTGATTGGCTTGTTCGTTGGATGGTTGATTGGTTGGTTGGTTGGACGGTTGGATGGTTGATTGGTTGGTTGGACGGTTGGATGGTTGATTAGTTGATTGGTTGGACGGTTGGATGGTTGATTGGTTGATTGGTTGGTTGGTTGGACGGTTGGATGGTTGATTGGTTGGTTGGTTGGACGGTTGGATGGTTGATTGGTTGGTTGGTTGGACGGTAGGATGGTTGATTGGTTGATTGGTTGGTTGGTTGGACGGTTGGATGGTTGATTGGTTGGTTGGTTGGACGGTTGGATGGTCGGTAGCAAATTCCCCAATGTAAAACGATCAACTGGTTCACAACTCTACCCTCCTCCACCCACCCCCATCTTCTCCTGAATGTAGACAACGTCCCTCTAGACTAACACGAAGATCCGGAAGTCGCGCCAGTGCTGCAGATCCACAATCAGCATAGAAATCTTTATCATCTTTTTTTTGAGCGCACGAAGGGGTATGTGATCGTTTAACATTATGATGTAGCACGGACAAGAATTAAACAGGTCATGGTCATCAAATTTCCACGTCATTTTCCGGCATGTGTGAGTGAACACTTTTGGTTAAGTCTCCTCAATTGAAAACAAAATTATTTGTCGAATTAAAATACTAACAAAATACATATGTTCGCCATGTTATCAGTATACATTACATTTTAAGGCAGTGATATCCCTTATCTGCAACTGTCGTAAACAGCAAGCTGCCAGTCTGCTATCAGAAAAACGTTTCTACAAGGTTATCTTTCACGATCTGTTCCCAACTTTCGAGCTGTTTTTTTCTCAGTTGCTTTCCTTGATAAAATGTCTTCATAAGTTAGTGAGTTTCATATGGGTGCTGGAACGACAGACATGTGGGCGGGCAGACAGACACAATATGCTGATATATGATATATACTATATATATATATATAAATACACTGACAAACAAGTGGTCTCCCATGATATTACATAAGAGTGTGTCTATCTTCATGTTCTCACATCAGCGGCGGAGGAGCGTGACAGCAGTAGAGCTGAAGTTGCCAGCGACTCTAAGCTGATGTTTTGCGCCAGGATCGGTGAATTCTAACTATCGAGACCATACTCCGCCTCTTCCTGGTGCCTGTAGCAACAGACTAACCAGTCTCTGGCCACGCGAGCAGGAACCGTGAGAGAAAGCAATCAGGTATTCGAAGACACCGAACCGAAGACGTTCGGCTGAGAGGTGTTCGGCTGAAAGGTGTTCGGCTGAGAGGTGTTCGGCTGAAAGGTGTTCGGCTGAAAGGTGTTCGGCTGAGAGGTGTTCGGCTGAAAGGTGTTCGGCTGAAAGGTGTTCGGCTGAAAGGTGTTCGGCTGAGAGGTGTTCGGCTGAAAGGTGTTCGGCTGAAAGGTGTTCGGCTGAAAGGTGTTCGGCTGAGAGGTGTTCGGCTGAAAGGTGTTCGGCTGAAAGGTGTTCGACTGAGAGGTGTTCGGCTGAAAGGTGTTCGGCTGAAAGGTGTTCGGCTGAAAGGTGTTCGGCTGAAAGATGTTCGGCTGAAAGGTGTTCGGCTGAGAGGTGTTCGGCTGAAAGGTGTTCGGCTGAAAGGTGTTCGGCTGAGAGGTGTTCGGCTGAGAGGTGTTCGGCTGAGAGGTGTTCGGCTGAGAGGTGTTCGGCTGAGTTGTGTTCGGCTGAGAGGTGTTCGGCTGAAAGGTGTTCGGCTGAGAGGTGTTCGGCTGAAAGGTGTTCGGCTGAGAGGTGTTCGGCTGAGAGGTGTTCGGCTGAAAGGTGTTCGGCTGAGAGGTGTTCGGCTGAAAGGTGTTCGGCTGAAAGGTGTTCGGCTGAGCGGTGTTCGGCTGAAAGGTGTTCGGCTGAGAGGTGTTCGGCTGAAAGGTGTTCGGCTGAGAGGTGTTCGGCTGAGAGGTGTTCGGCTGAGAGGTGTTCGGCTGAGAGGTGTTCGGCTGAGAGGTGTTCGGCTGAGCGGTGCATATAAGACTGTTTATATTGCAACCAACACAACGCATGTACGCCCACTTAACGTACTTTAAGGGCGGATGACGAAGAGGGTTAGCTTGTTGCGGGGTTGGTGAACTAGAACTATCTGGAAGATCAACTACCCCATTAATCATCGGGTGAACACAAGCATGCAATATAAGCGGCCCGTACGATGTGTGACATACCCATCTCCACAATCTCACACATTTACAAGGAAGGTGACAAGGAAGGTGACAAGGAAGCATGTGGCAATTTAAAAAAAATAAAGAAGAAAAAAGTGTTATGGTGACAGCTTTATGTGGTAATGGACAAAACAAAAGTCGACGTTTCGGTCAAGTAGGCCTTCTGCTGGAACAACAAACAACAACACACAAAAATATATATAAGGAGAAGACAGAAGGCCTACTTGGCCGAAACGTCGACTTTTGTTTTGTCCATTACCACGTAAAGCTGTCACAATACTACTTTTTTCTTCTTTTAAAAAAAAAAAATTGCCATTATTATCAGCTTTACAGCGGCTTCGTATCTCTACGCATCTTCGTGCATCTTCGTGCATCTTCGTGCATCTTGATGCTTTTACTTCTGACTTCAAGTACAACTGCACCAACAACTGTAAATGTCGAGGACAAGTTGAGACAAAAGAATTTTAAAAAAAACGTGATGTGGACTAGAATGACCAAGGTGTTGCGAAAGAAAGGCGATCGATTGACTGAAATGCTGAGATGAGTGTTGATTGTGGACAGAATTGATCGCTAACGCTGCAAGTCACGACACACGATGATAAAGCTAATGATTGTAATATGTCGAGCTGACCACGTCGGAGATGTCTGTCTGGTAGATCAACAAATTATCAAGGAATCTGACACAACGATCAATAATTTTTATGGATAAATATGGATCACGTCTTGTAGTATGACTGATCAGAGGGGGAGGATAACACGGCGCAATGTGGCGTTAGAGATTTCTGGTATTGCGTAATGATGCGCTTTTGAGTCGTGGGAAGAGTGTTTTTGTGTCAGGAAAATTAGGAGTGAATGAAGGATGGACGTAGAGAAGGATGCAGAACAAACACTGATGACGTGTGCTTAGTGAGATCTTATTTATTTCATAGGAGAGCGAGTGACCGAGTCGATAACTTGTCGGACCCCAAACCAGGAGAACGTGGTCTCGAATCCCGCTGGGGTAAACAAAATTGTGTAGATGGGGATGAAATAAGAACTCAGACCCGACCACCTCGCGGCGACTGCACTGGACAAGCGATCTTGATTCTCCAGTCCCACAATTGCCGCTGACAAAGCCACTAATGGGAAAATGCCTTGAAGATATTTTTTTTCTTTTAAATAGTTGAATAGGCTGTTGATAGACTGAGGGACAACTGAGCGTATCCAGGTAGATAACATACATTCAGTAATAAATTACAGAGGAACTAAAAGACAGATATATGAGCACATCGACAAACAAAAACACAGAAGAACAAACAAAAGTAGAAGAAGGAGAAAAGAAAGACTTAAAAAATGATAATACAGACAGATGGAGGCAGGAACAGCTTAAAAGACAGAATAAATGACAGTCGAATTATGAGATTAACAGGAAAGATAGATACACTCAGACTACCGAGCAGACAATCAGACTATCAAGTAGTCAGATAAACAAACACGTGGTTAGATAGATAGACAGACTAACTGACTTACAGACGATTAGTCAGGCAAACATATGAGCGGACAGATATAGAGACATACAACTTATTGATTGTTTCAGATTCGTATCCAAATCTAACATTGAAAGCAAAACAGCGGAATGAAATTTGCGATGAAATGCGCGCTTTCTGCTTCTATTGTGATGCCTTTGTAGACTAACAATGGCGTCTATTTTTGGTGTTGTTTCTTTATTGAATGTAACTCAAAATTGATGCTTTATATAACCATTTTTTATGGCCCATATTCTGATATTGTATCATTTTTAGGTTTTTCGTTAATTTCATACCTGCAGTTATACTTATCCTTGTATCTCCTGACTTCCCTATCCTAACGTGCGCACCTGCTGGCGGCAAAGTAAACATCCACGAGGGCGACTAATTGAAAGCCCTCAACGACTAGTCCTCGGATAACGCCATCAGTGAGGATACAGTCTTGACATTCCAACACTTTGGAGTAGAATGCTCAACAGTTATACACTGATATTTTAATTGCATTTTAGCGTTGCGCAGCTCAGAATTGTAACTTGTTTATAAAGTTTGTCCAATTTAGCTCAGAAATGTAACCTGTTTATAAGTTGATCCAATTTAGTTCAGAATTATAACCTCTTTATATAGATGATCCAAACAACTGGTTTTGACATCTTAATGATATTTATATTGAGGACATTCTTTATTCTGTAGCAGCTTAAGGACTTTTCTGAAGCATTTTGTTTCGAGTGAAACAATTTTCTTCCTTTCTAAAACTACAATTATAAGGAATAAACAATAGGATAATAAATAAACAACAGGATAAGGAATAAACAATAGGATAATAAATAAACAACAGGATAAGGAATAAACAATAGGATAATAAATAAACAACAGGATAAGGAATAAACAATAGGATAATAAATAAACAACAGGATAAGGAATAAACAATAGGATAATAAATAAACAACAGGATAAGGAATAAACAATAGGATAATAAATAAACAACAGGATAAGGAATAAACAATAGGATAATAAATAAACAACAGGATAAGGAATAAACAATAGGATAATAAATAAACAACAGGATAAGGAATAAACAATAGGATAATAAATAAACAACAGGATAAGGAATAAACAATAGGATAATAAATAAACAACAGGATAAGGAATAAACAATAGGGCAGCATGAACTTTACCAGAGATCAATAGCCAGACTAGAATAATGTTGGACGTAGAACTGAGGTAAGGAGTTTAACTACCTAACGTAACCGCGGCTGTACGGTCAGTGAGGAAAGAAACAGGCAGAGATTCCAGCTTAACGTAACCGCGGCTGTACGGTCAGTGAGGAAAGAAACAGGCAGAGATTCCAGCTTAACGTAACTGCAGCTGAACGGTCAGTGAGGAAAGAAACAGGCAGAGATTCCAGCTTAACGTAACCGCGGCTGTACGGTCAGTGAGGAAAGAAACAGGCAGAGATTCCAGCTTAACGTAACCGCGGCTGTACGGTCAGTGAGGAAAGAAACAGGCAGAGATTCCAGCTTAACGTAACCGCGGCTGTACGGTCAGTGAGGAAAGAAACAGGCAGAGATTCCAGCTTAACGTAACCGCGGCTGTACGGTCAGTGAGGAAAGAAACAGGCAGAGATTCCAGCTTAACGTAACCGCGGCTGTACGGTCAGTGAGGAAAGAAACAGGCAGAGATTCCAGCTTAACGTAACCGCGGCTGTACGGTCAGTGAGGAAAGAAACAGGCAGAGATTCCAGCTTAACGTAACCGCGGCTGTACGGTCAGTGAGGAAAGAAACAGGCAGAGATTCCAGCTTAACGTAACCGCGGCTGTACGGTCAGTGAGGAAAGAAACAGGCAGAGATTCCAGCTTAACGTAACCGCGGCTGTACGGTCAGTGAGGAAAGAAACAGGCAGAGATTCCAGCTTAACGTAACCGCGGCTGTACGGTCAGTGAGGAAAGAAACAGGCAGAGATTCCAGCTTAACGTAACCGCGGCTGTACGGTCAGTGAGGAAAGAAACAGGCAGAGATTCCAGCTTAACGTAACCGCGGCTGTACGGTCAGTGAGGAAAGAAACAGGCAGAGATTCCAGCTTAACGTAACCGCGGCTGTACGGTCAGTGAGGAAAGAAACAGGCAGAGATTCCAGCTTAACGTAACCGCGGCTGTACGGTCAGTGAGGAAAGAAACAGGCAGAGATTCCAGCTTAACGTAACTGCAGCTGAACGGTCAGTGAGGAAAGAAAACGGAGATTCGACAGCAGACCTTTCACCGGACAGGAACAGTCGTAATTATGAGTAAGACTCTCGTCCGTAGGGAACAAACGTCGTGTTTTCAGTGAAGAAGCCGTTCTTTTTTTTATGTCCAGCAATGGAATCACAGACCTCTGCAAGAAACTCTGTGTATTTCGGGGAAAATAGAAAAAAAGTAGCTTCATTTAGAAGAAACGAAGTCGTAAGTAGTTATTGATAGATGATTGACAGTTCATCATTAAGTGAGATTAGAGATATATATAATTGTAAGAGCTACCGAAGAACCGAGCGAATAGTAAGTAGAATGACCAGAGGCAAGATTTTCAGAGCTCTCAGTCACATGGGAAGAGGTTGGACTGGAAGAAAATGCTCGGGCACAGACGTCAGAGACACTGAGCCTTTCACACAGAGCTAGAGAGACATAGCACTAAAAGTGTAAAGTGGTCGAGTTTAGGACGGACGGCTTCTGTAGGTCCCCGAGTCGAGTTTAGGACGGACGACTTCGGTAGGCCCCCGTAGTCGAGTTTAGGGCGGACGACTTCGGTAGGTCTCCTAGTCGAGTTTAGGACGGACGACTTCGGTAGGTCCCCTAGTCGAGTTTAGGACGGACGACTTCGGTAGGTCCCCTAGTCGAGTTTAAGACGGACGGCTTCTGTAGGTTCCCGTAGTCGAGTTTAGGACGGACGACTTCGGTAGGTCCCCTAGTCGAGTTTAGGACGGATGACTTCGGTAGGTCCCCTAGTCGAGTTTAAGATGGACAGCTTCTGTAGGTTCCCGTAGTCGAGTTTAGGACAGACGGCTTCGGTAGGTCCCCGTAGTCGAGTTTAGGACGGACGGCTTCGGTAGGTCCCCGTAGCCTAGTTTAGGTCAGACGGATTCTGTAGGTTCTCGTAGTCGAGTTTAGGACGGAAGGCTTCGGTAGGTCCCCGTAGTCGAGTTTAGGACGGAAGGCTTCGGTAGGTCCCCGTAGTCGAGTTTAAGACGGACGGATTCTGTAGGTTCCCGTAGTCGAGTTTAGGACGGAAGGCTTCGGTAGGTCTCCGTAGCCAAGTTTAGGACGGACGGCTTCGGTAGGTACCCGTAGTCGAGTTTAGGACGGACGGCTTCGGTATGTCCCCGTAGTCGAGTTTAGGACGGACGGCCTCGGTAAGTTCCCGTAGTCGAGTTTTAGACGGACGGATTTGGCCGGGCCCTGTAGTCGAGTTTAAGGTCGGCTTCGGCCGGTCCCTGTAGTCGAGTTTTAGACGGACGGATTTGGCCGGTCCCTGTAGTCGAGTTTTATACGGGCGGATTTGGCCGGTCCCTGTAGTCGAGTTTTAGACGGACGGATTTGGCCGGTTCCTGTAGTCGAGTTTTAGACGGACGGATTTGGCCGGTCCCTGTAGTCGAGTTTTATACGGGCGGATTTGGCCGGGCCCTGTAGTCGAATTTTAGACGGATTTGGCAGGGCCCTGTAGTCGAGTTTTAGACGGGCGGATTTGGCCGGTCCCTGTAGTCGAGTTTTAGACGGACAGATTTGGCCGGGCCCTGTAGTCGAGTTATAGACGGACAGATTTGGCCGGGCCCTGTAGTCGAGTTATAGACGGACAGATTTTGCCGGGCCCCGTAGTCGAGTTTAGGACGAACGGCTTCGGCCGGTCCCTTTTTAAGGCAGATGTGAGTAGTTGTAGAAAGATCATGGATTTAGCAGGTAGATGCAGAACTAGAATTTATTAGAAGTTGTTGGACATTTTCAGAACCACTGAGGTAATTACATATCAGTCTATTACGAGAGATTAACTACAGAATTGAAAACAGATTTGCTACGGATTGAGTTTTACTGAGATTGTGTTTGATAAGTAGTGGGTTGAGTAAAGAAACATTCAGTCAGAAGTTGAATGATAAAACGATCAAGGTGTTTGACGCACAACCACCGTCGACAGACTAGCGGAGAATAGTAATTTTAGTGTCCTATATGTAGATCTGTTGAAAATTCCAGCTAAAAACTTAAATAAAAAGATATGTTGAAAAAAAAGAGTTCTTAAATGTTATGTAGAGCCAGTCTTAACATATGGATGTGAATCATGGAAACTAGGACAACAGACAAGAAAATCACTGGAGTCTGTACAAATGTGGATTTACAGAACAATGTTGAGAATACAATGGACAGCTAAGAAGAGTAATGAAAACGTTCTGAAAGAGGCCAAAGCAAAAAAAGAACTAACTTCCAATATTAGGAAGAAACAGTCATCATTTTTCGGCCATGTAATGAAAAGAGAACAACTGGGATATACTGTGACAACTGGAAAATTGAGGGACGAAGAGGTAGATGGAATAAATAGAAAAGATACCAGACAGCTTAAGAGAATGGCTTGGCAGAAGATCAACAACAGAAATTATAAATAACTGTTGTAATCGAAAGTTGCGGAGAGACATGATCTCCTACGCCAGGAGACCCGGTACTAGATGATGATGATGATGATGATGATGATGATGATGATGATATGTTGATCTATGATTCCGTTGCTGTTTGATTTGTAATGTCAAGACTTGTAGTCAGGATAATAAATGTTGATTTATATGTTGTAAACAAAGAGTTGTGAGTTGATCCATTCATTAGATGTGATGTGTAAGATGTGATGTGTAAGATGTGATGTGTAAGATGTGATGTGTAAGATGTGATGTGTAAGATGTGATGTGAGCTCTCACTTCGTGGACTACTCTCTGTCATCATCTTCAAACATAAGCAATCAGGGATTATTATTATTGATATTACATAGCAAAGAAATAATAACAAAAGTAAAGGTACGAGATTTGAATCAGCGTCATAGCACGCGGGTTTTTATCCATATGTGCTCAGCCGCTTCACCAGAAGTGTTCGGAGACTCCTGTCTAGTGTCGCCTCAAGCATCGTAACTCACGTGCGAGGACCCATTCCTCACCTTCCCAGAGTGCTACCCAGGTACCCATTTCTGCCAGCAGCTGGGTAAACCGTTGGGGTAATTTTTTTTTTGTCCAACCACGAGTACAACCCACAAACTTCTTCCAGCGAGAATCGAACACGGGTTGTCCGAACGTCAGTGGCTAGTGGGCTGGTTTTCCCAACTAGGCTACAGAGGCCCTGAAAAGAAATAAAAACACTGCTACAGGGGAAGAACGGGTGCGAGTACCAAAAGAGTGCAGTGCGGCCTTTCCCGTTGTCATAACACTGGACGGAGAATATAGACGATAGAAGATATTGTTTGTTGGCGCAACTGTGCAAGCCTTGATCTTCGAGAACTCGTCTAATAGTGACGCAGTCATTTAAACAGGTGGGTCTATTACACGGTACATGGGTCTGTTACACGGCACATGGGTCTGTTACACGGCACATTGTCTGTTACACGGCACATGGGTCTGTTACACGGCACATGGGTCTGTTACACGGCACATGGGTCTGTTACACGGCACATACAGAACTCCACAGGTGGGTCTGTTACACGGCACATACAGGACTCCACAGGTGGGTCTGTTACACGGCACATACAGGACACCACAGGTGGATCTGTTACACGGTACATACAGGACACCACTGGTGGGTCTGTGACACGGCACATGCAGAACTCCACAGGTGGGTCTGTTACACGGCACATACAGGACTCCACAGGTGGGTCTGTTACACGGCACATACAGGACACCACAGGTGGATCTGTTACACGGTACATACAGGACACCACTGGTGGGTCTGTGACACGGCACATGCAGAACTCCACAGGTGGGTCTGTTACACGGCACATACAGGACTCCACAGGTGGGTCTGTTACACGGCACATACAGGACACCACAGGTGGATCTGTTACACGGTACATACAGGACACCACTGGTGGGTCTGTTACACGGCACATACAGAACTCCACAGGTGGGTCTGTTACACGGCACATACAGAACTCCACAGGTGGGTCTGTTACACGGCACATACAGAACTCCACATGTGGGTCTATTACACGGCACATACAGAACTCCACAGGTGGGTCTGTTACACGGCACATACAGAACTCCACAGGTGGGTCTGTTACACGGCACATACAGAACTCCACAGGTGGGTCTGTTACACGGCACATACAGAACACGAGTGCTTTCACAGCTCATGCTGGAGGTAGAACTGTGAGGAGAGCAGTGATGCTTTTCCACTGACGCCAAGTAGTGTAACCATGGAAATTATGGCTGTTACATTAGCCCCTCCACTTCAGTCTCACCTTGTGCGCCATCGGGGTTAAAGGAGCTAGCCTGCGGGAGCTTATCTCCAGACAGGGTCACCCAAACCGGACAGGTTCTTGGTGAGGGGCCAGACAAAGGGGCCAGGAGTAGATGGAACCTTTTAAGTGAAGACGCAGAACCCACCAGCGAGTGGTATACGCTCTGGTCTGGACTAATCCATCCCTACTTCATGGGTTAAATGCTTCTCTGTCTTTTCTCCTCTTATTGTCCTCCATCTAACAGGCTCCAGAGCTCTGAAGACCAGGCCATCTATTAGAGAGAAAACTCTACACAAAGCTCGGACAGATGGTGCTTGTAAACGCGGGAGGGCCGACCATCTAAGGGCAGAATCCCCCTACAGAAAAGACCAATCTGCTGCCTTGCAGGAAGATTGGGGACAATCAAAGGCTAAGGAAAGCAAACCCGAATAAAATGCTGGTGGAACTCAACTGGCGCAGAACACGCTGCAATGTAAATACATATACCCAATCGGAGTGGAACAGCATTAACATTGCTCGAGACACTGATTTATACACGTGTGTTTCCTCAGTGACCTCAAATAGTATGCTCAGAAAGATCGCAATTGGCTGTGCTCGACTGCAGTGGTTAGAGTCTCTGTTCTATTTTAACAAGTCCACTTCAGGTTCATACCTGGGCAAGCGGACGTTAGAGAGAACGTGCACACTGACTTGCCGGTTTGATTGATGTTTAGTGACAATGGAATATGATATTCTAAATAATTTCAGAGCAGCTGACAAAACAGGACTAAAATAAATAACACTGAACATGCAACCATGAACAGGCTTCACGACTATCATGTCAAGGTGGGAGATGACAGATGCGAGCGCTATGTAGGAATACAAAGAAGACTTATCAACCAATACAACAACGGTGTCGTTAGTCGATACACGATGAGGGATATACTTCGGAAGAGATCTCAGCACTTATGTACTTGTTTGATGTTCAACGAGGATGACCTGTCGACTAAATAAACTGAACTGAACTGAACTGAACTGAACTGAACTGAACTGAACTGAACTGAACTGAACTGAACTGAACTGAACTGAACTGAACTAAACTAAAACTAAAACAACTAAACTAAACTAAACTAAACTAAAACTAAAACTAAAACTAAAACTAAAACTAAAACTAAAACTAAAACTAAAACTAAAACTAAAACTAAAACTTAAACTAAACTAAACTAAACTAAACTAAACTAAACTAAACTAAACTAAACTAAAACTAAAACTAAAACTAAAACTAAAACTAAAACTAAAACTAAAACTAAAACTAAAACTAAAACTAAAACTAAAACTAAAACTAAACTAAAACTAAAACTAAAACTAAAACTAAAACTAAAACTAAACTAAACTAAACTAAACTAAACTAAACTAAAACTAAAACTAAAACTAAAACTAAAACTAAAACTAAAACTAAGCTAAGCTAAGGTAAGCTAAACTAAACTAAACTAAACTAAACTAAACTAAACTAAACTGAACTGAACTGAACTAAACTAAATTAAACTGAACTAAATTAAATTAAACTAAACTAAAGTAGTTTATTTTAGTCTACAGATCATCTTTATTGCACAACGGACACCTCCGCTGTGCTTAGATACCCTCCTCGGTGAGCTTTCCTTGATGAAGCACGCCAGCTAAACACGCACACACGAAAACACTGAAGATAGCTTCAGCTCAGATAACCTCCTCAGTGAGCTTTCCTTGATGAAGCACGCCAGCTAAACACGCACACACGAAAACACTGAAGATAGCTTCAGCTCAGATACCCTCCTCAGTGAGCTTTCCGTGATGAAGCACGCCAGCTAAACACGCACACACGAAAACACTGAAGATAGCTTCAGCTCAGATACCCTCCTCAGTGAGCTTTCCTTGATGAAGCACGCCAGCTAAACACGCACACACGAAAACACTGAAGATAGCTTCAGCTTAGATACCCTCCTCAGTGAGCTTTCCTTGATGAAGCACGCCAGCTAAACACGCACACACGAAAACACTGAAGATAGCTTCAGCTCAGATACCCTCCTCAGTGAGCTTTCCGTGATGAAGCACGCCAGCTAAACACGCACACACGAAAACACTGAAGATAGCTTCAGCTCAGATACCCTCCTCAGTGAGCTTTCCTTGATGAAGCACGCCAGCTAAACACGCACACACGAAAACACTGAAGATAGCTTCAGCTTAGATACCCTCCTCAGTGAGCTTTCCTTGATGAAGCACGCCAGCTAAACACGCACACACGAAAACACTGAAGATAGCTTCAGCTCAGATACCCTCCTCAGTGAGCTTTCCTTGATGAAGCACGCCAGCTAAACACGCACACACGAAAACACTGAAGATAGCTTCAGCTCAGATACCCTCCTCAGTGAGCTTTCCGTGATGAAGCACGCCAGCTAAACACGCACACACGAAAACACTGAAGATAGCTTCAGCTCAGATACCCTCCTCAGTGAGCTTTCCTTGATGAAGCACGCCAGCTACACACGAAAACACTGAAGATAGCTTCAGCTTAGATACCCTCCTCAGTGAGCTTTCCTTGATGAAGCACGCCAGCTAAACACGCACACACGAAAACACTGAAGATAGCTTCAGCTCAGATACCCTCCTCAGTGAGCTTTCCGTGATGAAGCACGGCAGCTACACACACACGAAAACACTGAAGATAGCTTCAGCTCAGATACCCTCCTCAGTGAGCTTTCCTTGATGAAGCACGCCAGCTACACACGAAAACACTGAAGATAGCTTCAGCTTAGATACCCTCCTCAGTGAGCTTTCCTTGATGAAGCACGCCAGCTAAACACGCACACACGAAAACACTGAAGATAGCTTCAGCTCAGATACCCTCCTCAGTGAGCTTTCCTTGATGAAGCACGCCAGCTACACACGAAAACACTGAAGATAGCTTCAGCTCAGATACCCTCCTCAGTGAGCTTTCCTTGATGAAGCACGCCAGCTACACACGAAAACACTGAAGATAGCTTCAGCTCAGATACCCTCCTCAGTGAGCTTTCCTTGATGAAGCACGCCAGCTACACACGAAAACACTGAAGATAGCTTCAGCTCAGATACCCTCCTCAGTGAGCTTTCCGTGATGAAGCACGCCAGCTACACACACACGAAAGCACTGAAGATAGCTTCAGCTCAGATTTCCGGGACTCGCTAGCACCGACAAAGACTTTGACCCAACCTATTACTGGAACTAACAGTGAGCACATACCTAACCATTTATTGAAATCACCTATGTGTTTGCCCGGAGTGCTGAGATGCAAATTCGATCTATAATGAACAATGTTAGCTCTATAACTCCAAGCTAAAACTTCTGACTGCGGCAAACTTTGCCGAGGAACAAAATTTAAAGATTTGATGCCGTGAAATAGTTCACAATATCAAGACTTTTGCTTCAACCATCAAAATTAACTCCTGGTCTAAAGAATTGATGTTTATACCTGACATAGATAACACAGCTTTATTACACAAATTCAATTTATCTGTTTATTTTAAATTGCCACGTTTTGTTTATTCTCTTTAAATAAACATGATTCCGGGGGCCTCCGTAGCCTAGTTGGGAAAATCACTCGACTGGACTACCGACGTTCGGACAACCCGTGTTCGATTCCCGCTGAAAGCAGTGTGAGTTGAAATCGTGGTTGGAAAAAAAAATACCCCGCGGTCGACCCAGCCACTGGCAGAAATTGGGAGTACCAGGGTATAATACTCTAGGAAGGTGAGGAATGCTGCCTCGCACGTTTGTTTTGATGCTTGAAGCTACATTATCCAGAAGCCTCCGAATACTTCCGGATAGGCGGCCGAGCACATATGGGGGACAACCCACGTGCTAACACGCCGATTCAAGTCTTCTACTTTACCTTTACTGTAAACGTGAAGCTAGATATCTAATTATTTGTAGATAAAAATGTTCCAGTTAAAAAAAAAAAAAAGAACGTGAGAAATGTTTGGAAGAAAGCGAGGTAGAAAAAAAGAATTGAAACTTTCAGTAAAACAAAAAATACCTAGTGGCAGTTTGAACGAAAGAAATCTGGAAATGCACCAGTTAACAGCTGGGCACGTTTAAAAATACTTGACGAGAAACGCAAATAGGATCGTTTCATGTAGTGTCAAAAGTGTAAACAGCACGGCAAGGTTCATGTTTAGAACAATGCCGATGTCATCTATCACTGAGGGGACTCTGAATGTGGTTACGCAACGATAATTGTCTCTATTCTCATACTTCACTGGTTCCCCAACCATGAGACCCAATTCCACATGGGTTTGTCATAGGTTTACGGAGGTGTCACTAAAGTTATATTTTGCTGAAATTAAAAAAAAAAAAAAAAAAAAAAAACAACATAATATGTAAAATTTCATTTAAAGTATAAAGTAAAAAAAAAATTGCACTTTTAAATATAAACCTCAACCTTTTGTGCGGATTTGTCAATGCTGATTCGTAAAGGCATCAAGATACATAAAAATGTGAAGCTGCTGTAAAGTTGATGATAATAATGAAAATAATAATAATTTTTTTCTAAATTACCATACCACTTTTTCCTTTTTTTTTTTTAAATGTTCATCCTTTCTGTCAATGTCAGTCATGGACACTAGGTTCTAGGACAAGCTATAAGACAACACCACCGAAATAAAATGTGTCAATCACATGACAAAATGTGATGCCATCAATGTAAAAATAAACAGAAAATTGTATCTGGCAGCTAAGTTTGTCGGGGGATGAGACCAAAATACGACGTTTCGGCAAAAAACCGACATGAGGTACACAATTTAAGAAAAAATATGCAAAGATTAACGTGATAGGTAAATACTGTCATAGAATAAAGAAAGAAACATAAACAGTGATCAACATGATAGGCAAATAATGTTCTATAATAAAGAAAGAAACATAAACAGTGATCAACATGATAGGCAAATAATGTTCTATAATAAAGAAAGAAACATAAACAGTGATCAACATGATAGGCAAATAATGTTCTATAATAAAGAAAGAAACATATACAGTGATCAACATGATAGGCAAATAATGTTCTATAATAAAGAAAGAAACATATACAGTGATCAACATGATAGGCAAATAATGTTCTATAATAAAGAAAGAAACATATACAGTGATCAACATGATAGGCAAATACTGACATAGAAAAAAGAAAGAATATAAACAGTGATCAACAGGATAGGCAAACACTGTCATAGAATAAAGAAAGAAACATAAACACGAAAGCTCAACACTGATATAAAAAAAAACGTTGGAATCCAGCAGGTAAAAATGGAAGTCAGAAACTAGAAACCAATGGAGGACACGCAGCTAAATGAATAAACTGAGAATTCAAAGGTGTAGTCACATGGTGTAACAATGGAAACATAATTCACACAGCGAGCAACAAGCGCAACAAAAACAATAGAAAGGGAGAGTGTCTTCGAAGAATGATTGGGAGACATCTGAATGAAGATATCTTCAGTACCATCGCTGGACAAAGCTGCATGAAGATATCTTCAGTACCATCGCTGGACAAAGCTGCATGAAGATATCTTCAGTACCATCGCTGGACAAAGCTGCATGAAGATATCTTCAGTAACATCGCTGGACAAAGCTGCATGAAGAAATCTTCAGTAACATCGCTGGACAAAGCTGCATGAAGAAATCTTCAGTAACATCGCTGGACAAAGCTGCATGAAGATATCTTCAGTACCATCGTCGGACAAGTTGTATGAAGATAACACCAGTAATGAACTGAGAATTATCTACTTTGAACTTAATTATATCAACAGGTAGGGAGTCTCAAGACAGAGAGGTTGTAAGTTCAAATCCCGGCTACGTTAGTTGAGATTTTTATTTGTGATTTATCTCTGCGGCAACCACCTCTAGTTTAAGCAGCGAGGCCTGGCATGAAACGCCAATTACTCATCGATGAAAAACAAATATGAGTACCTTCGAAGACGGAGTTATCTGCCTATGCGGCGAGGGACTCATGTGCACACGGCTGCCAGGGAAAAACAGATTAACACGCAAAATTCAGTTCCTAGATTTCAGGGACTTCGCCAAAGGCGAAAGCTGGCGAACGCAAAACGTATACCAGCGGGCTAACTAGAAAAAGGGAATATTATTTCTCCACTGAGATGGGACTGGTAAGTCACTTACTAGTTTGGCCAAACGAATAGATAATAAAGATAATATATGATAAAGATAAAAGATGATAAAGAAAATAGGTGATACAGATAAAAGATAATATTATGATAATACTTGGGCAATGTAACAGATAATAAAAATAATAGAATAAAGATGATAGATGATAACGATAATAGATGATAAGATAATAAAGATATTAGAATGAAGATAATAGGTGATAAAGATAAAGGAAAGTAAAGATAATAGATGATAAGGATAATAAAGATACTTGATAATAAAGATAATGTGTAATAAAGATAATATAAGATAAAGATAATACATGATAAATATAACAGTTGATAAACAAATAGATGATGAAGATAACAGATGATAAAATAACAGATGAGAAGGATACAAGACAATAAAAATAATAGATTATAAAGAGGGAAGCAATCTGACATACAAAATTGCCACACTGAAAACGGACCAAGGATTCCCAGAATATTGTTTACAGAATTTCGGCAGGCAATTCCGAACATCATGTATTTAATAGGGGTTGGGGCGGCCTGGGTGGTCTAAGGATAAGATGTCGGCCTTTGGACAAGAAGGTTCCGTGTTCGATTATCAACACAGGCGATGGAAAATAGCAAAAAATAAAAAAAATGGAATCCATGGCTTTATGCTTCCCCTGTTCTCTGCGCAGTGAGACCCGACATCTAGCTCTCATGGAAAAATAAAACAAACTTATTTTTGAATTATCGCAGTGAGACCCGACATCTAAGATTTCAAAGTGTTGATTTTAAATCACCTTTTTGTTAATATAGAGAATATGGAGACGATATAATATTTTGCTGTTCTTAGTTTTAGCCACGGCGTTATTTGTCTTGATGTTAGTATAAATAACAACAGGACTGAAACTGAGAATAGCAGTATGTTATATATTATATGTTATTTTTATATTGGTTATATATATATATTTAAAAAAAGTAAAGTACCCCTGTCACGTCAAGTGGCGTATAGGGAATATGGTGTTAGTGACCATAAATTTTACAGACCTTCGGCACATGATTTTTGGGCTAATGTGGTCGGTATTACGCCCGTGCCGTTTTTCTTTCCGAGAAAAAAATCCGGTACCCATTAAAGGCTGGGTGAATCGGAGCCGTCGGTTGGGATCGAACCCTACCTCTTGTTCTTTGTAGTCCAGTTCACTAACCACTGAGTTATCGCGGCTCCCATATTGGGTATAGTGGATGTTAAACATTTCGAAGTGTTCATATAAAATCATCCTTTTTGTTAAAAATAAAAAAAAAATAGAATCCATGGCTTTACCTTCCCCTGTTGTCTGAGCAGTGAGACCCGACATCTAGCCCTCAAGGAAAAATATATATTAATATATATTTCTCACTGGTCACTCTTGGTCAACCTATGTAAAGCAGGAGAGAAGGCTAAATGCATTCCATATGCGATGTTTGCGCCGTATTCTTGGTATCACCTGGAAGGATAAAGTGACAAGCGTGGAGGTCATGACTTGCACAGGCCTCCCGAATATCTACACGCTGCTCAAACAACGTAGGTTACGCTGGCTTGGCCATGTACACCGTATGAAAGATGGCCGAATACCAAAAGATATACTCTTTGGACAACTGGCAGATGGTAAAAGAACTAGGCATGGTAAGACATAGCTGCAGACCACAGTCTCTGGAAACACACTCTAAAGGTTCACCTCAAACAAGAAGCAGACAGATTCATAGAGAAAGAGAATACACGACGAAAGAAAAGAAAAAAAAATAACATTATAGGAGCGCTGAAAAATCCATAGTCAACTGTGACTGACGGAGGCTACTACAGTCAACTGTGACTGACGGAGGCTACTACAGTCAACTGTGACTGACGGAGGCTACTACAGTCAACTGTGACTGACGGAGGCTACTACAGTCAACTGTGACTGACGGAGGCTACTACAGTCAACTGTGACTGACGGAGGCTACTACAGTCAACTGTGACTGACGGAGGCTACTACAGTCAACTGTGACTGACGGAGGCTACTACAGCCAAGACTGGAGAAAAATAATAATAAATGAATATTATTATAGAGGGAAAGGCTTTGGTCCATATTTTTTTCTGTTGTTGATTATTTGTCAATTTTTCCGAGTGCTGTAAACATACCTCTTCCTCTGAATTGATTCTACTACAGTCAAATATGACTGACGGAGGCTACTACAGTCAACTGTGACTGACGGAGGCTACTACTATCTCACTGGTCTCACTGCGCAGAGAACAGGGGAGTGTAAAGACATGGATTCTATTTTTTTATTTTTTTTTATTTTCCATCGCCTGTGCTGGTGATCGAACACGTGACCTTCTTGGTCAAAGCCGACGTCTCGAACACGTGACCTTCTTGGTCAAAGCCGACGTCTCGAACACGTGACCTTCTTGGCCAAAGCCGACGTCTCGAACACGTGACCTTCTTGGCCAAAGCCGACGTCTCGAACACGTGACCTTCTTGGCCAAAGCCGACGTCTCGAACACGTGACCTTCTTGGCCAAAGCCGACGTCTCGAACACGTGACCTTCTTGGCCAAAGCCGACGTCTCGAACACGTGACCTTCTTGGCCAAAGCCGACGTCTCGAACACGTGACCTTCTTGGCCAAAGCCGACGTCTCGAACACGTGACCTTCTTGGCCAAAGCCGACGTCTCGAACACGTGACCTTCTTGGCCAAAGCCGACGTCTCGAACACGTGACCTTCTTGGCCAAAGCCGACGTCTCGAACACGTGACCTTCTTGGCCAAAGCCGACGTCTCGAACACGTGACCTTCTTGGCCAAAGCCGACGTCTTTCCCCCTGTGTAATCTGCTCACATTAAAGAACACTTTGCAATTGAAAATTGAAAAGGATAAGCCAAAAATGGCCGCTGCCAGTTCAAAATTAATAGGAACAATCTATCTCAAAAATTAAAACTCTCGACGATAAAAATATGAGTACATCAGAAAGTCGGAGATTATCTGCCTGTATGGCGGGGGACACCCTAGCACATGGCTGCTAATGTGAAAAATAAGAAAAAGTGATATTCGCACAAAATTCAGCCCCTCGTGACTTTGCTCGAGGTATAAACCTGACGAACGCAAACAAACAAATCGTTTGTTTCGTATATTTTTATTTCTAAGTTTAGATTCATGTTTTGGACAGTAATATGACGTCAGAGTGGAAATTAGAGTTTCAAATTATTGGCATAGCACGAGGCTGTGTTGAGGACAAGCCCTCATTAAGTCTCGATGATCGAAAAGCGTGCAAATGAGATTAGATTCTGACAACTGTCCAAACTCTTTAATTTCAAGTTTGGTTTTTTATTTCTTTTAGCCCGGCGGAATTGTTTCTACCAACAAGATTGGCGAATGGGCGATTATCCCTATCCTTAATCCCTAATGTTTCGCAAGAATAAAATCAATAATGTTGGTTAATATCCTGTCTAGATGACAGAATGTTCAAATTTTCAATCTCTATTCCCATGAAGGAATCATTAATACAAGATAATGGCCTTAGGAGTAATCTTCAGGCGAAATTCGCAAGCAAGAAGTTGTCAATTTCACAAATTAAAACGGACGAATTGCAATCAACAAAAAGCATGTTACAGAAGGAAGATCTTTGGAAATTAAGCAAAAACACAAATAGAATTTTTAAAAAGTTCTTCTTGTGGCAAGGCGCAGTGCCATGGAGTACGGGTTCGATTCCGTTTCGGACAATATATAGTTCTTTGTTTTTTTTCTGTTGTTGTTTATTTGTCATTTTTTCCCGAGTGCTGTAATACATACCTTTTCCTTCTATGATTCCCTGAATTATCGCCTTGGAAGTTTCCTTCTATAATAATAATATTTATTTATTATTATTTGTCTCGCTTTCTATGTTACCTTCACGTGGTCTCTTCACCGCTACCTTCATATGGTCTCTTCACTGCTACCTTCACGTGGTCTCTTCAATGCTACCTTCATATGGTCTCTTCACTGCTACCTTCACGTGGTCTCTTCACCGCTACCTTCATATGGTCTCTTCACTGCTACCTCCACGTAGCCTCTTCACCGCTACCTTCATATGGTCTCTTCACTGCTACCTTCAAGTAGTTTCTTCACTGCTACTTTCACGTGATCTCTTCGCTGCTACCTTCATATGATCTCTTCACTGCTACCTTCACGTGGTCTCTTCACTGCTACCTTCAAGTAGCTTCTTCAGTGTTACCTTCACGTGATCTCTTCACTGCTACCTTCAAGTAGTTTCTTCACTGCTACCTTCGCGTGGTCTCTTCACTGCTACCTTCAAGTAGTTTCTTCACTGTTACCTTCACGTGATCTCTTCACTGCCACCTTCAAGTAGTTTCTTCACTGCTACCTTCACGTGATCTCTTCGCTGCTACCTTCACGTGATCTCTTCACTGCTACCTTCACGTGATCTCTTCACTGCTACCTTCATATAGTCTCTTCACTGCTACCTTCATATAGTCTCTTTCCAACTACCTTAAAATCGTCTCTAATGCTACCTTCCCATAGTCCCTTCACTGCCACTTTCACGTAGTCTCTTCACTGCTACCCTCACATAGTCCCTTCACTGCTACCTTCACTGTTTCCTTCACCGCTACCTTCACGTGGTCTCTTCACTGCTACCTTCATTTGGACTTCGATTTCTAAGATGGCGGATCTAGTCCACGTTCTCTCGATCGCTGCAGAAAGTGCATTCGATGTCTGATTAATTTCGGTTCTCCATTGCACTCCTATGCCATAAAGTCAAGATGATGATCTACTTATTACATCTGCGCCGATAAAACAATGTCAACAAATCAAGTGTTGTAAATGCGACCTCCCATCGTCTAGGCTTGTTCTGCGCTTTACGTCACACTGGTGCTGTTCATGATCGTTGTTGGATTTGCTTGACTCAAGTTATTTCCATGTTACTTATTAATGTGAAATGCTTCGTCAGCCGCAGTTTTATCTTTTTAGGGAATTTGCACCGTGTTCTGTTCGTCATACATTCACTAGAATAGTCAGGATTCTAAAGGGCGCATCATTGCAGTGCGTCCGACATTATTATGTGTGCTACATCATCGTAATGGCTCATCGTAAATCCCAAGACCGGCCACACGCTAATCTTACGGTCTGTTGTTTGATACGGTTTGTTGTGCGACGGGGATAATCTGACGACTAACTGTATTTTTATATGTTCGAAATTGGAGCCAACAACGATGGCCTAACATCATCAAGCGCTACACATTTTTAAAGAAATATGACGATCATTACTTTCAGGAGGACGCGAACTTCTGTTATATGGTGGATAGGTGGCAGGAACCATTGCAGGCTATGCATGAAAAATGTTCCTTGTTGCAGTTTCCTCATATTCCAAGTCCATGGCGGACTGGTTGGTCTCGAGGCAATACGCCGGCCTCGGGACAGAGAGGTTGTCGGTTCAAATCTCGGCTTCACCGGTTGGGATTTTTATTTATGATTTCTCCCTGCGACAACCACCCCTGGTCTCAACAGGGAGGCCCGGTTTGAAACGTCAGTTACACATCGACGGGAAAAACATGAGTACCTCAGGTCGGCGTTATCTGCCTGTGCAGCGAGGGACCCCTGTGCACACAGCTGCCACGGAAAAATGGATTAACACGAAAAATTCAGTTCCTAGTCTCTAGGGACTTCGTCAAATTTGGAAGCTGACGAACGTAACAACAACAACAACAATATGGATACTTCACTGCTACCTTCACGTGGTCTCTTCACTGCTACCTTCACATAGTCTCTTCACTGATACCTTCATGTAGTCCCTTCACTGATACCTTCACGTAGTCCCTTAACTGCTACTTTTACATAGTCCCCTCACTGCTACCTTCCCATAGTCCCTTCACTGCTACCTTCAGGTCATCCCTTCACTGCTACCTTCACGTAGCCCTTTCACAGCTACCTTCACGTAGTCCCTTCACTGCTACATTCACTGCTACCTTCACGTATTCCCTTCACTGCTACCTTGACATAGTCCCTTCACTGCTACCTTCACGTAGTCTCTTCATTGCTACCTTCACGTTGTCCCTTCTCTGCTACCTTGACATAGTCCCTTCACTGCTACCTTCACGTAGTCCCTTCACTGCTACTTTCACGTAGTCCCTTCACTGCTACCTTCACGTAGTCCCTTCACTGCTACTTTCACGTAGTCCCTTCACTGCTACCTTCACGTAGTCCCTTCACTGATATCTTCAACTATTCTGTTTCCTCATTACTCTGCCAGCTCCAGTCACGCACACGTCTGATTATCCTGATAAACTGCTCAAAGCGAGTCCAAGCCATTTATCTCAATTTGTATCTTGTGTCCTCGCCACTGCCGATAGCCTCAGCCAAAAATAACATCTTTGTTATAACTTTGGTAACTTGAAACTTTGATGAATGGATCTTTGCTATTCACCTCGTTCATTACAATGACATTTATTTGTGAATTTGGTCTACAAACCTACACACAAACGTAGTGGGTAGAATATTGATTAAGTCCCCTTCCTTATTTTACCCTGCCATTCACTCGTGGGAGCCGCAATAGCTCAGTGGTTAGTGAACTGGACTACAAAGGACAAGACGTAGGGTTTGATCCCAACCCACGCCTTCCGGTTCACCCAGCCTTTAATGGGTACCGGATTTTTTTATTGGAAAGTAAAGCGGCACGGGCGTAATACCGATCACATTACCGACCACATTACCGCAAAAATCATGTGCCGAAGGTCTGCAAAATGTATGGTCACTAACACCATATTCCCTATACGCCACTTGGCGTGACGGGGGTACTTGACTTTACTAACCATATACTCGTACAGACGCACAGCTGGAACGTTAGAGACGCATAACTGATAGCTTGCGCCAGGATTGGTGAACAAGAACCATCCAAACCCTTTAGTAACAGACTAGACAATCTAGTCTGACCAAGATAGTTGGGATAGAATTAGGAACAGACATAATTGCATTGCTGCGATAAGAAAGAGGGAAGTTAACCCGGTACTCAAAAATGCCGTGTTGAAATCGGACGTGCTAGGTCGGAAAGTGCAGATAAACCATAGCACAACGCATCAACGCCCATTTAGCGTCCTTTAAAAGGAGGATGGCGAAAAGGAGGATGGCGAAACGAAGTATTCATTCATTTAGTAATCATCGAGTGAGTAAAAACGCCTAGTGGCGTATAGGGGATATGGTGTTACTGACCATAAATTTTACAGACCTTCAGCACATGAATTTTGGGGTAATGTGGTCGGTATTACGCCCGTGCCGCTTTACTTTCTCATGAAAAATCCGGTACCCATTTAAGGTTGGGTGAACCCGGAAGCCGTCGGTTGGGATCGAACCCTACCTCTTGTCCTTTGTATTCCAGTTCACTAACCACTGAGCTATCGCGGGTTTATGCTTTCTAAATTTTTGATTATTTTTTGGTGCTTAACTTTGTCAAATGCCTTGGTGTAATCTATGAAACATAGGTATAGATCTGTTTTCACCTCTATGGCTCTTTCTACTAAAGATCTTATGATATAAATGGCATTGCTTGTTCCTTATCTCTAACAAAACCACACTGTTCATCGCTAATTTCTGGTCTGATTAAGTTTCGCACTCTTCGCATGATGAATCTTAGTAATATCTTAGTCATATGACTCATAAGGCTTATTGTGCGATGATCATCGCATTCAATCGCACCCGATTTCTTTGGTAGGGCTATGAATATTGATTTGAGCATGTCGTCTGGTATATATCCGTTGTTGTAGATATCATTCAATATTTTTGTTATTATTTCTATTCCCAAATCACCCATGGCTTCAATCTCTTCTTTAGCTATATTATCTGGTCCAGGAGCTTTGCCTGTTTTCATATTGCGCAAGGCTTTTTCCACTTCTGCTCTGAGTATTTCTGGTCCTTCTCCATTATCCTTAATATTTACTTGCCTTCGTTCATTATTATATAAAGATCTTTAATGTATTCTGTCCATCGTTCCCTTATGTTTTCTTGATCAATCAACAGTTCTCCTTTCTATGATATTAAACATCCAGGTTTTGATTGCGTTTTTCTTCCTGTTAATTCCTCAATTTGTTTGTATATAGCTTTAGCATCTCCTTTTTGTTGCATTTCAATCTCTTTGCATCTCTCTTTTAGCCATGCTTCTTTTGCTTCATTGCATTTTACTACAATTTCTTTATTTAATCTCTTATACTCATCTTTATTTTCTTTATTTCTTCTTCTTGTATCCATTAGTTGCAAAATGTCATCTGTCATCCATTTCTTTCTTGAATTTGTCCTCACTGGTGGTATGAACTCTTTTGATGTTTGTTGCATTGATTCTTTTAGCATTTCCCACTGTTCATCAATGCTTTGTATCTTCTCTATTGCATGGTACCGGTTCTGAATTGTGATTTTATATTTGTCTTGCAGCTTCTTGTCTGATTTTAGTAAATCTAAATTTAACTTGATGTTAACTGAGGCTCGTTTTGTTGTTTTAAATTTTACTCTAAGCTTTCCCACAACTGGTACATGATCACTATTGCAATCTGCCCTTGGTCTAGTTCTCACACACACCAGACTGTTCCTAAATACAGTGCTTATCATTATATAATCAATTTGACTACGTGCGTTGTCTCCTGGGCTTTTCCATGTCCACAGACATCTTGGATGTTGCTTAAACCAGGTGTTTCCTATCATCATGTTGTGTGTTCTTGCCCAGTCAATAAGTTTCTCACCTCTTTCATTCCTCTCGCCTAAGCCATAATGACCAACTACTTCCTCAACTCTTTCCTTTCCTACTTTTACGTTAAAATCCCCTAGAACTATGGTGTTTTCATGTGGTTTGTATTTATGAAGTGCCTCATTTAACTCGTAAAATTTATCAATTGTTTCCTCTTGGCTGTCTGCTGTTGGTGCATAAACTTGTATAAGATTTATGTCTATTGGCTTTCCATTCAATTTCACTAAAAGGATTCAGTCAGATATTGGGTAAAAGCCTTTCACTGTTCTTGCACTTTCTGCATCCAAGATGATACCTACTCCTCTTTGGTGTTCAGTACCTCCAGAATAGATTATTTTATGTTTATCAGAATACATCTCTCCTGATCCGGTGTATCTCATTTCGCAAAGTCTCAGTAATTGTAAACGCATTCTTTTCATTTCTTGTATGATGTTTTCAAGTTTAACCTTCTGCATGAGTGTTCCCACATTTCAAGTACCTATCTTTAGAGTTTGTTTTATCTTTATTTTTCTTACAGTAGCTTGATGACGATCGGGTATCACCTGTAACACATGATGCCCCCTACCTACCGAGGGTTTTCTATTGGAATCCCCCTTAACGTTGTTGTTGTGATTTTTATTGTTGTGGCGATTCATGATTGCACAAAGAATTTACGACGGTGGTTTTCTGTTGCCTTCCGTCGGTTTGTTTACGGTTGGCTCCGTTAGTCTTTGACTAAAAAGTCGCACATACAAGGCAGTGGGGTTGTTTTACTTCGGAGTACCCTCCCTTAGCCGTTTTCTCTCCCGAGCTTACCTGCAGGGCATGTTGTAAACTACAACAGTCGAAAATAAATAACCAAAAGTATTTCTATATTATGGAAGCCTCGATAGCTCAGTGTTTAGTGAACTGGACTACAAAGGACAAGAGGTAGGATTGAAATCCCAACTGACGGCTTCCGTTTCACCCAGACTTAAATGGGCACCGGATTTTTTTCTGGGAAAGTAAAGTGGCACGGGTGTAATACCGACCACATTACCCAAAAAATCATGTGCCGAAGGTCTGTAAAATGTATGGTCACTAACACCATATTCCCTATACGTCACTGGCGTATTTTTATTATTCATCTAGACACTACTGCTCTTGGCTGGCTTGTATTGGGTAAAGTGGCTGTTCACACGATGAGGCTGTGTCTACAGCATGTGTTCAAAATATCCTCTTTGGGCCTCAAGACATTTGTTGACTTGCCTCTCCATATTTTCGAAATTCTTCTGGATAATGACCAATGATATTTGTTGGATCTGGATGACGATTTCTGCCTTCAGGTCATTGACTGTTTGTGGATTATTTAGATCAACTTTTCCTTTCAGCGCACCCCACAGGTAATAGTCAGGCGGAGTTAGGTCTGGCGAACGAGCAGGCTAGATCCCACGTCAAATAATATGGTTTGCAAATATGCTTTCGAAATAAGTGACGTTGTGGCTGTGTGTGCTGTTGCCTCATCCTGCTGATACCAGACTTCTTTAATTTCCCGCTCTGTAAGGTGGGCTATGAATGATTCCAAGGTTAAAGTACGATAACATTCTGCGTTGATTGTTGCATTGAATATTATTGGCCAAATTATCCGCATACGACTTATGGCGCACCACACATCGACTTTCAGATCGTAAAGCGGCACGTGATGTAACTCATGGGGGGTTTTCCTTGCTCCACACACAATTGTTCTGACTGTTGACGTCACCGGAGAGATGAAACCATGCCTCATCAGTGAAGAAAGTCACGTTAAGAACTTCATCATCTTGTTCAGAAATAAGGTTCTGAAACCACATGCAGTAGTTCAGTCAGGATTTCAATCTTTTTCATAGAGGTGAGACGATTCAGTTAATCTGTCAGGACGAAGATACAACTTACTCTTCACAACCTTGTTGACGGTACTCATTGGTAAATTTACCTGTTGAGACAACCACCTTAAAGATTCATTAGGGCTCATTCTGGTCTGGATGTCAAACATTCTGTCTTCTGAAGTTAAAAGCCTTCCATATCGGTATGCATCTACCACACTACCCGTAACACGAAACTTGTCGATCAAATTCCTAACCGCATTGCCGTGGGGGACTTGTGAGTCTGGAAATCTCAGTACAAATTGTCGAATTACTTCTTCAATATATTTGCCACCATTACGGAAAACATGTTCAACAAAAAGTAGCCTGTTTTCAATGTTTAAAACAATTTCCTGTCAGCGATGAAACTGTGAATGTAACAACGGCTTGTTGTGCTGCAGACGGGATTGTGGACACAGACTATCATGACGTAAATATAATCAATCGGTGACGTAATTTCAAAGATATATTTCACGACACGGCACAGCGACGTTATAAACACCCTGTATATACTAAATACACCCCCCCCCCCACCCCCAGCACCAGAGCTGGAAGTTGTCAGTGACTCACAACTGATGGCTTGCGCCAGGATCGGTGAACCAGAACCATCCAGACCCTGCTACACCTCTTCGTGGTGCCTCCAGAAACAGACTTACCTGTCTAGTCTGGCCAAGCGAGCAGGGATCGAAGTGGGAAGACGAACCCGGTACTCAAAAAAACGTCGGCTGAAATCGGATGTGTTGGGCCGAAAGGCGCAGATATCACAGTGTTACACTACAAACTTCAACACAACGTAACTACGTCCACTTAACGTCCTTTTAAGGGCGGATGACGAGGAGGAAGTCTACGGTTCGTATCCGTTAGAATACCTCAAATCATCGGGCGACCGCATCCATCCATCCATCCATACTAAATACCACCAAAAATGATTAGCATCATCAAAGATCTGTGCGACGGCTTCTCATGTGCAGCCGACAAAGACAGGCAGGATTGAGTGAATGGTTCCTGATTGATACCGGAGTGAAACAATGATGTATTTGATCTCACTTGTTATTTGGAATCACATCGACTTCATTATACAAAAGTGCTGCAAAGTGACAAAGCCATTGCATGAACATTTGGATGTCAGTTGGAGGACCTTGATTCTGCAGACAACATAGTTCTTACCAATAGCAATGTTGGGCTGAAGGGCTTCAACTCACGGGCATCAACTCACAGGCATCAACTCACAGGCATCAACTCACAGGCATCAACTCACGGGCATCAACTCACGGGCATCAACTCACAGGCATCAACTCACGGGCATCAACTCACGGGCATCAACTCACAGGCATCAACTCACAGGCATCAACTCACGGGCATCAACTCACAGGCATCAACTCACGGGCATCAACTCACGGGCATCAACTCACAGGCATCAACTCACAGGCATCAACTCACAGGCATCAACTCACGGGCATCAACTCACGGGCATCAACTCACGGGCATCAACTCACGGGCATCAACTCACAGGCATCAACTCACGGGCATCAACTCACGGGCATCAACTCACAGGCATCAACTCACGGGCATCAACTCACAGGCATCAACTCACAGGCATCAACTCACGGGCATCAACTCACAGGCATCAACTCACGGGTATCAACTCACGGGTATCAACTCACGGGCATCAACTCACGGGCATCAACTCACGGGTATCAACTCACGGGTATCAACTCACGGGCATCAACTCACGGGCATCAACTCACGGGTATCAACTCACGGGCATCAACTCACAGGCATCAACTCACGGGTATCAACTCACGGGCATCAACTCACGGGCATCAACTCACGGGTATCAACTCACGGGCATCAACTCACGGGCATCAACTCACAGGCATCAACTCACGGGTATCAACTCACGGGCATCAACTCACAGGCATCAACTCACGGGTATCAACTCACGGGCATCAACTCACGGGCATCAACTCACGGGCATCAACTCACAGGCATCAACTCACGGGTATCAACTCACGGGCATCAACTCACGGGCATCAACTCACGGGCATCAACTCACGGGCATCAACTCACGGGCATCAACTCACGGGTATCAACTCACGGGCATCAACTCACAGGCATCAACTCACGGGTATCAACTCACGGGTATCAACTCACGGGCATCAACTCACGGGCATCAACTCACAGGCATCAACTCACGGGTATCAACTCACGGGTATCAACTCACGGGCATCAACTCACGGGCATCAACTCACAGGCATCAACTCACAGGCATCAACTCACGGGCATCAACTCACAGGCATCAACTCACAGGCATCAACTCACAGGCATCAACTCACGGGTATCAACTCACAGGCATCAACTCACAGGCATCAACTCACAGGCATCAACTCACGGGCATCAACTCACAGGCATCAACTCACAGGCATCAACTCACAGGCATCAACTCACGGGCATCAACTCACAGGCATCAACTCACAGGCATCAACTCACGGGCATCAACTCACAGGCATCAACTCACAGGCATCAACTCACAGGCATCAACTCACGGGCATCAACTCACGGGCATCAACTCACAGGCATCAACTCACGGGCATCAACTCACGGGCATCAACTCACGGGCATCAACTCACGGGCATCAACTCACGGGCATCAACTCACGGGCATCAACTCACGGGCATCAACTCACGGGCATCAACTCACGGGCATCAACTCACGGGCATCAACTCACGGGCATCAACTCACGGGCATCAACTCACGGGCATCAACTCACGGGCATCAACTCACGGGCATCAACTCACAGGCATCAACTCACGGGCATCAACTCACGGGCATCAACTCACAGGCATCAACTCACGGGCATCAACTCACAGGCATCAACTCACAGGCATCAACTCACGGGCATCAACTCACGGGCATCAACTCACAGGCATCAACTCACGGGCATCAACTCACAGGCATCAACTCACGGGCATCAACTCACGGGCATCAACTCACAGGCATCAACTCACGGGCATCAACTCACAGGCATCAACTCACGGGCATCAACTCACAGGCATCAACTCACAGGCATCAACTCACGGGCATCAACTCACGGGCATCAACTCACAGGCATCAACTCACGGGCATCAACTCACAGGCATCAACTCACAGGCATCAACTCACAGGCATCAACTCACGGGCATCAACTCACAGGCATCAACTCACGGGCATCAACTCACGGGCATCAACTCACAGGCATCAACTCACGGGCATCAACTCACAGGCATCAACTCACAGGCATCAACTCACGGGCATCAACTCACAGGCATCAACTCACAGGCATCAACTCACGGGCATCAACTCACAGGCATCAACTCACAGGCATCAACTCACAGGCATCAACTCACAGGCATCAACTCACAGGCATCAACTCACGGGCATCAACTCACAGGCATCAACTCACAGGCATCAACTCACGGGCATCAACTCACAGGCATCAACTCACAGGCATCAACTCACAGGCATCAACTCACGGGCATCAACTCACGGGCATCAACTCACGGGCATCAACTCACAGGCATCAACTCACGGGCATCAACTCACAGGCATCAACTCACAGGCATCAACTCACAGGCATCAACTCACGGGCATCAACTCACGGGCATCAACTCACAGGCATCAACTCACAGGCATCAACTCACGGGCATCAACTCACAGGCATCAACTCACAGGCATCAACTCACGGGCATCAACTCACAGGCATCAACTCACAGGCATCAACTCACAGGCATCAACTCACAGGCATCAACTCACGGGCATCAACTCACAGGCTTCTCGATCCATAACTACATCAACAGCAACGTGAACATGATGACAGACAAAACAAATGCGTCATCAATGGCCAGGAAAATGGGACTTGAAATCAACCAAGTAAAGACAAATGTAATAACAAATCAAATTTGCCCAGAAGAAAAAACATACCTTGAAGTAAAAGCAGTGGAATAAGTAGACCATTTTGTATATCTTGGAAGCTGCATAGATCAAGGAGACACAAAGTAAGAAATTAAAATCAGAATAGTAAAAGCAGCAATGATATCACGAACCTTGATAAAATCTGGAAATCAAAATTACTAAGCACAGAAACGAAGCTATGGATTTCCAAATCAAATTGTTTTTTCCACAATTACCAATACATGTATAAGCATGCCAGAGATGGAAAACAACTAAAGAAATAGAAAATAAACTGGATACATTTGAAAACAAATACCTGAGGAAAATACTCTGTATACCAGGGAATGAGTTCAAGACTATGCAGAAATAAGAGAAATGATAAAGCAAAACGTCATCTATAATCAAGAGAAAAAGGTGGCCATATGTTGTCTTCGGCTTGAAAGGACATCAGACAGACAGACAGACATCTGGATTAATTTTTACATTAATTGAGTAACACAAGACTGGACAACTCGAGAATATAGTTCCGGAACACCCAATCTTGATATCCTGTGGCTTCAGTGCCATCCATCCACTTCGGTTCTGAAAGCCTAATTTTATTTGTGTAGAAAGCTTTACATTTCATTTACATTTATTAATATTACTCAACCATTCCTTCTTCTTCATTTCTTATAAACCGCACGCTCACACGCACATGCGCACAAACGCACATGCGCACACACGCACATGCGCACCAAGAAGTTAGTTATACATCAGAGGAATGCCGCTAAATGATAACCAGCTTTCGATGCGGAGACGGCACTCAATGATGACCTATGCTGTTATTTGTATGTCTTTAATACATATGTCTGTCTGTTGATCTTTAATCCGCCTGTTTATGTGTCTGTGTATTGTACATCTGTCCGTGAGCGTATCTGCTTGTCAGCCTGTCTGTATGTCTCTCTATCTATCATCCGCACATTCCTTTGTTTATCATAACTTTCTGCTGTCGCTTTAACTTTCCACCTGTTCGTTCCATCCTCTGTTTGTTTGTGTGTCTGCCTGTCTGATCGTTGTTTCTCTGCTAGAATGTCTCCATTCTCTCTCCCTCTCTCCAATCCCACCCATCTCTCCCTCCATCCCTCCCTCCATCCATCCATCCATCCATCCACCTACCCATACCCACCCACCCACCCACCCACCCACCCACCCATCCCTCCCTCCCTCCCTCCCTCCCTCCCTCCCTCCTCCCTCCCTCCCCCTCCCTCCCTCCCCTCATCCATCCATCCATCCATCCATCCATCCATCCCATCCATCCATCCATCCATCCATCCATCCATCCATCCATCCATCCATCCATCCATCCATCCATCCATCCATCCATCCATCCATCCATCCATCCATCCATCCATCTATCTATCTATCTATCTATCTATCTATCTATCTATCTATCTATCTATCTATCTATCTATCTATCTATCTATCTATCTATCTATCTATCTATCTATCTATCTATTTCTTTCTCAATATCTTACACTTTCTCTCTCTCTCTCACTCTGTGTCTCTCACTCTTTATCTATATCTTGCTATCTCTCTATGTCTTGCTATCTCTCTATGTCTTCCTCTCACTATATATAGCTTACTCTGTCCTGATGTCTCCCTCATTTTCTCTTCATATCTACTTCTCTTTATCTGTCTCCTACTTTTTCTATGTCTTCCACTCTCTCCCTATGTCTCCCTCACTCCCTATATCATAATATCTCTCTATGTCCACTTTCTCTCTCTATGTCTCTATGTCTCTTTCTCTCTCTCTCTCTCTCTCTGTCTCTTTATCTCTTTATTTGGGGTTGCCCTATTCTCATTTAGCTCAGTGATTTGTGAAGTGGACTACAAAGGCCAGCCTGAAATGGATACCGGATTAAAAAAAAATTAATGTCACTAATACCATATTCCCTAAACGCCACTTGGCGTGACGGGGGCTCTTTACTTGACTGCTCCCACGTTCTATTTCACCCAGACTATTATGCACATCAACGCAGCACACAAAGACATGAACACTTCGTGGCACAGCCAAGAACACATTAGCCAACAGACACAAGTGTCCCCCCACATCAACAGCCCCAAGAGACGAGCTAGCTCCAATAGATCCGTGTTTTATTTCTGGCGCGTTGTGCGCGCGATATAACAGAACATTGGTAGACAGACAGAGTAGTGTGAACAGATAACAAATGCATTCAACAGTTTAAATTTGTTGTTCTCAGAACTGTCACAAAGGAGCCTCCGTGGTCGCAAATACCATAACCGTTAGAAAATGTATTTTCAATAGAAATAAGAAATACGTTGCAGGAGATAATCAAATTTAAATTAATAAACAATTTAAATTAAGCAGAAAAATAATTATTTAGAAATAATATATATATATATAAATATTACATCGGCACAGTTAACATAAAGTACCATGTCGGCTGGCGTAGGTGATCATGTCTCTCCAGAACTCTTGATCTCGACTGTTATTTATCATTTTTGAATGTTGACCTTCTTCCATGCCATTATCTTAAATTGTCTAGAATCGTTTCTCTTTGCTTTCCTCTTTCTCTTCGTCCTTCATTTATCCCAGTTGTCACAATATATTTCAGCTGTTCCTGTTTAATTACAAGCAGTGCGGATAAAGAACATCCATTGCACCAAAAGTTCAACACAGGGAAAGGTGGCCAAAAAAAATGTATTTAATGGATGGGCCGAACATAAACTACCATCAAACAGGTCTGTGGGCTCATTAATATCAACACAGGCGAGGAGTGGATACCGGTGCCTACGTCATTCAGAGGCACATTCTCGTGTATATGTCACACTCGACAGGAAATGTTGGCTGCAGAATCCAGTCGTGGTCAATGCGGAGGTCAACGGTCTCATCTGGGATAGCACCAACGAGGAAGATGCGGTAATCTATAAGGACGGATCTGTAATACGACACGAAAGAAGTGCATGGGCATTTACAGCATTCTCGGCAGGCAGAATAGTCAATGAAGACAGTGGTGCATACGTTACGACCACAAGTAGCACGACAATGGAGTTATTAACAAAGACAAGGGCATTCAGTTCATTGGAATCACTAGACTACAACAACGCCTGCATACTGAGTGATTCGATGAGCATGATAAAACAAGTGTTGACAGGCTCTGTACGCAGACAATGGGTAGAATCATTACAGAAGTCCAAAATACGTAAAGTCACCCATGTGAACGTCCCAGGACATGTGGAAGTACGGGGAAATAAGAGCGGACAGATTGGCTAGCTGTGCTATCGTTGATAGTCGGTCAACCAATGGATCGGGCGGATATCATGAATGCCCTCCGAGATGCGGGAAGGGCACAGGACTTCGTCAACCATGATTCCACGTCACACTTTCGGATGAAAGAGATGGGAGTTAAAATGGGCAAAGCTAGAAACGAGAAACATAGTTGGGGGTAGGGGAGGGCGCCATAAGAGGATTTAACAACCAACACAGAACTGGAGTCGTCAGTCGTTGGACACTGCGGCACTTGCTGAGGAGGGGATCTGAGCACTTATGGGCATGTTCGGAGTGCAATGGTGATGACCTACATATAACTCATTAATGAGAGTCGAGACAAACTACGACGTTTCGGCAAAAGCCTTCACCGAGTACAAAACAACAACTATAACTACAAACACACACACACACAAAAGCAAATCCTTATATATCTCAAAAGGGCCACGTGAAGCGGTCGACTCGTGGTAAGTCCGAATGACCGGAAGAGGAAATGACCAGGACCAAAGTGCCCGATGGTGACACGATGGTCAAAAAGCCAGATAGGATTGCGAGGGCCAAAAAAGAGCCAAAGCAATGGTCCCTTGAGGATGAATAACATTAGGTGTCCCACATGGTAGGAGGAAGAAGAGAGAGCAGGAGTGGGAAGAGTGTAGAAAAGCAGGAGATGCGAGAGTGAAAGAGGAAGCCAGTAATTAAAGGAAAGAGTTGAATTCCTTCGGGTTAACTATACCTCTCCGGGCAGTGTTATACATATAGTCATTCACTCGAATTTCTTCATGGCGGACAGAGAGGTTGTTTGAGCTAAGTGATTTTCATATACGTTTTACGACACATTATTCACTTTTTACTATTGCCATCTTTGTCTTTCTATTTTACACACCTCGATACTCATCTTACCTCCCATCATGTAGCCTCCTTTCCTATTTCAACATCCTACTTTCTTCTTTTCTGTCCACCTCTCCATTCACCTGATCATCTAACATGTAGTTATAGATATTGGTTATTGGTTATTGGTTATGGAAGGCCTCGGCATCACAGCAAACGAATTAAAATCCATAATTGCTCAACCGCCCGTGCCAGTGGAATCATCCGAATTACCAACTCATCTCCCAAACAAAGAAAGGTAACTGTAGTCCCCATCGTAGCAGTCTCAGCACACGCCAAAAAACATAAGGCGAAACCGCGCAGAAAGTGAACACAGCCAACTGTTCCCTGTCATACGATATTATCATTCATCGTAAACAAGCGGGATATCGAAGCAGGATCAAAACGGATGAGACACACAGCTCACGGTGTGCACAGAGCACTTAACTCAGTAGCTCCTGCAACAAGCCGGACTTGGAATATGAGGAAACTGCAAGAAGGAACACTTTTCAGACATAGCCTTCAATGGTTCCTGCCGCCTATCCACCATATACCATGGGAGTTCACGTCCTCCCGAAAATGATGATCGTCATAGCACTTGATGATGTTAGGCCGTCATTGATGACTCCAATTCCAAACATATAGACACACAGTGGTGGTAATTTGCCATTTCCAATCCAACAGAAGCCACATGACCTGTAGTTAGTAAAACCACAGAGAGAATATGATTTTGTGACCTTCACTGATTCACTCTTAGATGTGAATGTGTAGTTTACACAAGAGGAGAAGTTTTCAACTACAGTGATTCCATTTAAGGCAATTCTGGGATAGCAAGGCAAGTCTCCTTTATAGCAGCAGAACTTGATGTTCTCCGCCCCCTTCTTGTAGCTGCTGCCACACGATTCTGATGTCTCATTAACTTGGACATCATTCAAGAACAATGTCAGATTAACATTCCATAGATATGGCTCTGCTGATGAAGTGCTTGGTGCAACAGTTGTATCAATAATACTGGAGGCTCCTGGTCTGTGGTCATTAATATCACAGACGGCACATGGTGTTGTTATATTCAGTATTTCTTTCTGGGGTGTAAATATGTGGCACACACATGGAGAGTGGTTTGTGGTCACAGTAATCCCATTAAAGGCAATTCTAGGGTAGCATGGCATAGCTGTTTCAGAACAGCACAATCCTATGATGTTTTCTGTGTTTGCTATAAAGCTGCTGCTGCTACACAATCCTGACCAATTATAGGTGTGGACATTATTCACTTGCAATGACAAACTGCTTTGTTTACATCATAAACCTCTGGAAGCGAATCATTTATGGGACTAATAGTACAATTTATTCTTCTATCGGTGATATCTGCATTGAGTCCCCCAAAAAAGTTCTTTGGTTAAAAAGCACATATGCGTTTGAGTTAAACACACAATGAGCCCACTTCATAGATTCAAAATGATCCTTGCCAATGCCATCCGTTTGCACAAGTTAGGTCCTTAGCTACCAACGTCAAAAATGTCTGAAACGAAGCCATCCAATTAATGACTTTATCTACAGCGAAGGTTAACGAACTGTGAACAAACATTTATGTTCAAACCCTTAAAAACATTTTCAAAAATCTGCCAACTCGCAGCAATAACATTTATCGTGTTGTTCAATGTAAACATTGCTTGGCCCATAGCTCGAATATAAATCAGTTATAGATAATTGTGCTTCATCGTTTGTTGTCGTTGTCCCTGTATTCTGAAGAAGGCCACAGGCCGAAACGTCAGTATTGTGTTGTGTTCCTTCCTTGCAAAGCTGTCACCATACCTTGGAGTGTTTAACACTCCCCACCACTGGCTCCTTAACTATACCTCCCTTGGACTACGAAGGATAGATAGATGCAAAGTAGAAACAGAAGAACAAGTAAGAATTTTTTTAACAAATCAATAGCGCAACAAATTAGCTAAGATTAATTTCATTGAGAGAAAGACAAACAATATAATTGCTGAGAGTTCTAATGTCCCTCACACAAAAGGAAGACACCAAGTGACATATTATCAATACAAAACCAGATTTGTGTTGTAGAATTTAGACTCCTTCATAGAAATCTTTCTACCAAATCTTTCAGGAACACAAGCCCTACTGACATTTAAGAATGTTTTATTGATGTTCTTCCAACTGAATGTCGCCTCAATATGCTGGATGATCGTCTGCATGTTCAAAGCCATGAAATGCTTCTCATATTCGTGTCCTACTTGGCAAGTCTGAATGAGCCGTAGTTACGTGAAACATTTGTTGTATTACTGTCAGTGTCTGCGTCGATATTAAGCGTCGCATCACCGAGTCGCTGTGTCTTTTGAATATATCATCTGGCGGGTTATTCATTGTTTCTTGATATTGCGTGTGTGTATACTTTATCATTTATATATATCACTATTAAGATATTCTGTTTTCTTTATCATTTATAGATATCTCTCATAAAATATTGTTTTATTTATCATTTATAAATATCTCTCTTAAAATATTGTTTTCTTTATCATTTATAGATATCTCTCTTAAAATATTGTTTTCTTTATTATTTATAGATATCTCACTGAAGACATGATTTATTTATCATTTATAGATATTTGTTGTGTGTGTTTATTAATAATATATAGATATCAATTTTGCATTTTCTTTATCTTTGAAGTTATTAGGTCTATATATTCCTTGCCATTTATAGTTGTCAGTTATTGCATAATTGTATTATTTATATATACATTATCATTATACATATATCACTTTAATATTATTTATTATTTATATGTACATACAATACTTTGTTTGTTATTTGTTAGAAATTTAATTTAAGACAAGTTTTGTAAATATTCAGCAAATTTCTTGTGTCGATGAATACAATAAACAACCATGAATTGTTGAACAGAGAAAAATGACACAGGGATAGCAGCAGTGTAATAGTATTATGTAGCAGGGAGGCACCCTCACAAAAAATGGATTAGAGTTGTAGAGTGCAGTGGCTTCCAAACACTTACGGACATAACAGGCAAAACAACAGCTTGAGTTTCAATTTCCGGTCAGGGGATAGATAATGTGAGAAACATTTTCGGAGGGCAATGTCAAAGGTGGGAACTAACAGGTAAGAAAAAAAGAGGAAGACCCAGGGGGACACTGAGAAGAACATTGATGAGAGAGGCAAGAACAGCAGGATTCGGCTCCCTCAATGAGAGTAGTATAGCAGGAAGGATCTGGTTAGTATTTAGGTGCTAAATTAACAAAGATATATAGTAGGTGCGCGGCGCACCTAATGTACACGAGAGACAAGGGGAGTTAACCATGACCGCTCGTGTCGGGATGTTGACCTCTAGTCCCAGTGACCCGGAAGTGACCTGTTTATGTCTGGTATAGGCTGACGTTGGAGCGCTTTATGTACTTGATCGATAGTGATAGGTTAGTAGATTATACAACATCAATAAAAATCAATCAATATAAAACAGAAGACAAAGATATATTTTATTCTTTTATTATCTCAATAGGTGTATAACATACAGTGGATATTATATAACATTACAAACATATTTAGTACACTGAGTAAATATATAGTACATGGATAACATTTATCTATAGCTATGTAGTTGGTGTCGGCTTAGCTCTATGTCATAAATGAATCATAAGGGGTGAAACTGTTAGAGATTGCTGGGTAGTCTAAGCTGGTAGTGTAAAGAGTTAAATATCTAGAGGCGTAGTCGAGACGTTATCATCAGCTACCTTTCTTTTTATATAGAAATAGGAAAGAGCATTTCTTGTTTGACTGTAGGAAAATATAGAATTATTTAAGACTTTGAAACCTACATTTTTCCCACCCTTGGCCTTTTGCGTGGCGAGAACCTCTAAAAACATATCTTTAGCTAATTTGTTGTGTTGCTTGCTTAACCCCTTACAGCTGATTTTATCGTAATCCCCACTGCAATGGTACGTCTTACTACATAAGCTAACAAGAGCCGTCCCTTCGTACTCTAATTTAAAAAGACCGGGCGTTCGTTTGGTGTATGCTTTAACATCCTTACAGTTTATACAGTCTGTCTTGCTAATATGCTCATCGCAAAACTCGGCAGGAAACCAGTCTTTATATACACTATTAAACTCAGCCCGCAGCCCTGACTTAACTATATCCTCCAACTTAGGTGCACTTAAAGCCAAGTATAAACTATCAGTATCTGTTTCACATAACTGAAAGTTAGACCTATCCACAAACTTATCTAAGAACTCGAAATAAAAATCTAACATACGAAGTTTTGCATATTGATAGACGAAGAAACCGATTTGTAGGGGTAAGTCCCAAACAGTTTTCTTTTTCTCCATCTCAATTTCAAAAAGGTCCACACCTATTTCAGTCATCTTTTTAAACCGGGAACTATTTATCATTTTTGATATCTCATCCCCCTGAACATACGAGACAGCGCTATGATTAGCCTTATTGGTTAGAGTCTTCCCATAGGCTGAGTTTCCTAAGAGCTTCATCGTATCACTTACTATAGATTGATTTTCGTCTAGATCACCAGCCCGCCTAGCGTCAGAAACCATTTCTCCAAACTTTTTAAAACAACTAGACGGTTGATATTCTATCACCTGATAAATTTTTGTTACCTCCAATCCGCGGTCTAAATACCATTTTAACAGTGGTGTTGCCAACAAAATTTTTTCCCCGACATAACTACCGATTAGAGTGCGACGAGGGGTTGACAACAAGTTATGTTTGAGGGCATATTGACCCATAAACGGGCCAATATCAGCACGCGTGACATCAATATTTTTGAAAATTGGAGTCATCTCACTGAAATGGTCCTTCAGGCGGTCGGGGACGTGTAGATCACATTCCACTAAACCAAAACATGTCCCATCTGAAACAGAAGTCAGAATCTGTTTATCACTAAGAGGGAGCCCTTCTTTAGAGTAAGAGGGTCTAGCTCGAGGGATGGCTTTAGAAAGGAAAGCCCTAATGCTTTGGTCAGACTTTTTCAGAGCCTGTCACTCACATTCCCACATAACTTCTACTGGGACTTTGACCTCATCGGTTAGATAGGTGTGTATCTCACATGTTTTTTCAAACAGCTCGAACAAGGGCTTATTATTAACAGGGTTTCTATCTTTATCTTCGGTGAGGGGACAGTCTTTGTGACCATGGTACAGACAACCATGAAAATTATAGACTCTTCTATTGGATTTATCCCACCCATCCACAGGGATATTTCTAGCACCTAGCCGAAACTCCCTCCCATTAAACTGAGTTTGCAACGTCACCCCTTTTTGGTGGGCGACCCACGTTAACCACTCTCTACTTTGTTGGACATAATAGTTATTTTTTCGACCCTAAACCCAGTCTCCATTCTTCTAATAATTGGGTAATCTGTTGGCATTGGGTTCATCAGAGCCCAAAGATACAACGCATTGGCATCGTAACCTTGGATGGATTGGACCAGCTTTCCTCCCCTAATAAACGTTTTGCCTACCTCATGATACCTATGGAAAATTATAGAGGGACCCCCAACGATATTATCTCTAATCATTGTGTGTAGACTAGCCTGTTTACTCGAACATAAACTAAACATTACACCCCTATCAACGGTCTTAAAAAGATACTTTAAACAAACACCCGGAACCGAAATGGCGTCTTTAAAACAGTCCACACTCCGCTCCCCATAAAAACGAACCTGCTGCTCCAAGGCTTCTAAGAATGGGACTACATCTTTGTTATTATACCAAATCAAAAAGTCCCTAAGGGTCGTCATCTTATTGTCCTTCCAGACCTTTTTACACAGAGCATATTCCTCCTTGGAAATGTTGGCATTTTTTAATGACGAATAAAACGTTTCGTGTGGGGGTAACGCCGTCTCATTCAACTTGTCTAAATCCGTTATGTACTCGTAACAGAAAACACCCTTTGTCTCCTCTACTTTATAAGCTGCCAAGTACTTGCTGTAGCTAAACCCGGGGGCTAGATAGTTTACTATATCTAAGAATTTTAGATTCTGTGTTGCAATACACATAAAGTTATTGTTTCTTTTAACTATAAACTTGAACGGTTTTGCTACTTTGTAGTCACCTTCCATTTGATCTTCCTCTTCGTCGTTAACAGCGGTTTCTTCTTCTTCTTCCATACTATCACCTTCTTCGTCCACTTGTGGAGTGGAATCCATGAAGTGCTTTATTAAATAAGGTTTAATGACGTTGATGTCATATTTCCCCGAGTTAAACCCTATCACTGGAAGCTCTTTTAAATATTCATCAAACTTAGCTATTAGCTTGTGTTTGTTCAGTTCATGGAGTCGAGTAAAAATACTGGCAAACCGAGATCGCAATAACGAGTATGCCTTAGCAGCGACACTAGTGAGATAATCAACCATCTGACTAACTAAAATTTGTGGGTCACCCTTGGTTATGAAGCATTTTGGGGCCTCCCACCCTGGACATTTGACGCTATAGAGCAGGAAAGGGGTACGTGTTTAGCTACAAAGGTAGTCGAGTGCGTCTCTTTGGGAACATTCCTACTATCAAAGTAACATTCATAATCGAATGTCGCCCTGAATGGGTAAATAAAACACTCTGGAGTACTGAGCCCTTCAGCGCTGATCGCGTCCCATACACTTTCAGGTGAAGAATAAACACCACCTTTATATGTCTCTACAGCCATATCCACAGTGCAAGTTTTTTCATGCTTATCCATACGCCAAAACTCTTTCCACAATTTCCCACATTTTCCACAAGAAAAGCTTTTACTAGCCCTGGAAAGATCGTTTATATAAAAGAAGTGATTTTTGTAAAGTAAAAGACGGAGAGTTTCACTATAACTACTGCCACTTCTCAGGACAATACGCAAGGCTTGTTCAGAATCAAACTCAAAAATATCTATGTTTATTGAAAAACAATTTTCTAAGAGAGGCATTTCGGCAAGAGTTACACCGTGAAAGCTACTTAACATTATAGACGGGTTAAACTGTTTGAAAAGTAGTCTTGAAGCCTTCCTAACATCAGTATTTGAAGTGCCTCGATGGATAGCTAGACAACGGAAGAAGCAGAGATTATCATTGTAAACTTTAGAATTAGAATCGGTTTGAAGGATATTAATGCCGTAGTTGGATGTAATGTAGGGTGGGATATCTAGCAGACACCCTATAGGATAATCTTGAAGTTTATAAATATAAACACTCGTACTGACTAATGATTCTAAGGTATATTTGGTTGTCTCCCTATTTTTGTCTGCATAACCTAATATATCACTTTCATTTAATCTATCGATAAAGGTTTCAAAGTCATTTCTGTTGTTAACTAACAAGGGTTTGTCTAACCCTGTCGCGTTATTTGAGCTTGCGTGAAAGTAACGCAGCCCCTGTGTCTCTCTATGTCTTAAGACTAGATGATGACTATAATTCACCTTGAAACGCTTTTTCTGGGCTAGAAAAATTGGGTTTACAAGGGTCTTCCAATCTATAGGAGTATCAGGCTGATGAAATATAGTGTACGTGTCCATGTATTTGGTCCTACGTTCATGTGTTCTAATAGCTAACCAGTTGTTCTTATATACCTTCCTAATATCTTGGGGTAACTTATTTAAAGAGTCGGCTTCATTAATAAGTCTTGGTCTCTTTGAGGATTCTGGAGTCGAACTCTTTACTGTCCGCTTGCGTGAGGTTGTCGATACCAGCGGACCCGCTGGTGATGCAGGAACTACTGATACAAGAGATGCAGAATGCTCTGTCTTAATATGTTTGGCAAGATTGTCTGCTCTATTATAAACTCGTTCACAAACAGCACATTTGTATTCCTGACGCGCATGTACACTAGCAACGTGTCGTTTTACGATCCGGCTCCGGGTGAAAGTTTTGGAGCAGAGATGACAAGTGTTAGACATCTGTAGAAAATAAATTGAAACATTACAACTAAAGAATAAAGAACAGTGAACATTACAAGAGAAGAAAATAATAAAAGTAATCAATGAGATACACAACTTAGCGAAATTAGGTCACAAAAGTAACACGTGGATACTAAACAACCAACTTATCGAAAATAGGTTACTAAAGTAACATACTATAATATTAAAGAACTAAGATAACACTTACTTTTACGTGTCTGAAGGCGCGAGCCACAACCGCCCGCAACAACTGTAATCGTATATCTGATTACAAGCTTCTCAGATATATACACTTGAAACCCCAGAGGTGTTACTAAAAATAGAACTGACCTCTGAAGCAATACCGGATGTGTTACTAAAAATAGTTTTTGACCGCTGACGCAATGCCCGCTTTATTTTAGACATCCCCACACCAAAAATTTACTTAAAAATCACTTTTGAAATTGTAACCCCCTGACCATTTTTGGTGACTACGCCCCTGAATTCGACGAAAAGCGTAAATTTTCACTCTAGGCATACCGCAAACTTTATTTTAGACATCCCCATACCAAAAATTTACTTAAAAATCACTTTTGAAATTGTAACCCCCTTACCAGTTTTGAGGGTTACGCCCCTGAAATCGATAAAAATCGTAAATTTAGCACGTAGACTTACCTAAAACTTTATTTTAGACATCCCCACACCAAAAATTAACTTAAAAATCACTTTTGAAAATGTAACCCCCCTTACCATTTTTTAGGGTTACGCCCCTGAAATCGATAAAAATCGTAAATTTAGCACGTAGACTTACCTAAAACTTTATTTTAGACATCCCCACACCAAAAATTAACTTAAAAATCAATTTTGAAAATGTAACCCCCCTTACCATTTTTGAGGGTTACGCCCCTGAAATCGATAAAAAAATTGAAATATAACCTCAAGGCATACCCCAAACATATTTTTTGACACCCCTCCATATCAAATTCCAACAAAAAAACAACAAAAAAATAGTAGTAAGGAGATAGTTTTTGAGCCGTGCATACTACGCAGATGTATCGTGCTGCACGAAACCATCTGTGCTGCACGATACCTGCACAAAATGTTCAAATCCTTGCTCTAAAACACCCTTCCTTACTACTATTTTTTGGTTGTTTTTTTGTTGGAATTTGATATGTAGGGGTGTCAAAAAATATGTTTGGGGTATGCCTTGAGGTTATATTTCAATTTTTTTAATCGATTTCAGGGGCGTAACCCTCAAAAATGGTAAGGGGGGTTACATTTTAAAAATTGATTTTTAAGTTAATTTTTGGTGTGGGGATGTCTAAAATAAAGTTTTAGGTAAGTCTACGTGCTAAATTTACGATTTTTATCGATTTCAGGGGCGTAACCCTAAAAAATGGTAAGGGGGGTTACATTTTCAAAAGTGATTTTTAAGTTAATTTTTGGTGTGGGGATGTCTAAAATAAAGTTTTAGGTAAGTCTACGTGCTAAATTTACGATTTTTATCGATTTCAGGGGCGTAACCCTCAAAAATGGTAAGGGGGGTTACAATTTCAAAAGTGATTTTTAAGTAAATTTTTGGTATGGGGATGTCTAAAATAAAGTTTGCGGTATGCCTAGAGTGAAAATTTACGCTTTTCGTCGAATTCAGGGGCGTAGTCACCAAAAATGGTCAGGGGGTTACAATTTCAAAAGTGATTTTTAAGTAAATTTTTGGTGTGGGGATGTCTAAAATAAAGCGGGCATTGCGTCAGCGGTCAAAAACTATTTTTAGTAACACATCCGGTATTGCTTCAGAGGTCAGTTCTATTTTTAGTAACACCTCTGGGGTTTCAAGTGTATATATCTGAGAAGCTTGTAATCAGATATACGATTACAGTTGTTGCGGGCGGTTGTGGCTCGCGCCTTCAGACACGTAAAAGTAAGTGTTATCTTAGTTCTTTAATATTATAGTATGTTACTTTAGTAACCTATTTTCGATAAGTTGTTTGTTTAGTATCCACGTGTTACTTTTGTGACCTAATTTCGCTAAGTTGTGTATCTCATTGATTACTTTTATTATTTTCTTCTCTTGTAATGTTCACTGTTCTTTATTCTTTAGTTGTAATGTTTCAATTTATTTTCTACAGATGTCTAACACTTGTCATCTCTGCTCCAAAACTTTCACCCGGAGCCGGATCGTAAAACGACACGTTGCTAGTGTACATGCGCGTCAGGAATACAAATGTGCTGTTTGTGAACGAGTTTATAATAGAGCAGACAATCTTGCCAAACATATTAAGACAGAGCATTCTGCATCTCTTGTATCAGTAGTTCCTGCATCACCAGCGGGTCCGCTGGTATCGACAACCTCACGCAAGCGGACAGTAAAGAGTTCGACTCCAGAATCCTCAAAGAGACCAAGACTTATTAATGAAGCCGACTCTTTAAATAAGTTACCCCAAGATATTAGGAAGGTATATAAGAACAACTGGTTAGCTATTAGAACACATGAACGTAGGACCAAATACATGGACACGTACACTATATTTCATCAGCCTGATATTCCTATAGATTGGAAGACCCTTGTAAACCCAATTTTTCTAGCCCAGAAAAAGCGTTTCAAGGTGAATTATAGTCATCATCTAGTCTTAAGACATAGAGAGACACAGGGGCTGCGTTACTTTCACGCAAGCTCAAATAACGCGACAGGGTTAGACAAACCCTTGTTAGTTAACAACAGAAATGACTTTGAAACCTTTATCGATAGATTAAATGAAAGTGATATATTAGGTTATGCAGACAAAAATAGGGAGACAACCAAATATACCTTAGAATCATTAGTCAGTACGAGTGTTTATATTTATAAACTTCAAGATTATCCTATAGGGTGTCTGCTAGATATCCCACCCTACATGACATCCAACTACGGCATTAATATCCTTCAAACCGATTCTAATTCTAAAGTTTACAATGATAATCTCTGCTTCTTCCGTTGTCTAGCTATCCATCGAGGCACTTCAAATACTGATGTTAGGAAGGCTTCAAGACTACTTTTCAAACAGTTTAACCCGTCTATAATGTTAAGTAGCTTTCACGGTGTAACTCTTGCCGAAATGCCTCTCTTAGAAAATTGTTTTTCAATAAACATAGATATTTTTGAGTTTGATTCTGAACAAGCCTTGCGTATTGTCCTGAGAAGTGGCAGTAGTTATAGTGAAACTCTCCGTCTTTTACTTTACAAAAATCACTTCTTTTATATAAACGATCTTTCCAGGGCTAGTAAAAGCTTTTCTTGTGGAAAATGTGGGAAATTGTGGAAAGAGTTTTGGCGTATGGATAAGCATGAAAAAACTTGCACTGGGGATATGGCTGTAGAGACATATAAAGGTGGTGTTTATTCTTCACCTGAAAGTGTATGGAACGCGATCAGCGCTGAAGGGCTCAGTACTCCAGAGTGTTTTATTTACCCATTCAGGGCGACATTCGATTATGAATGTTACTTTGATAGTAGGAATGTTCCCAAAGAGACGCACTCGACTACCTTTGTAGCTAAACACGTACCCCTTTCCTGCTCTATAGCGTCAAATGTCCCAGGGTGGGAGGCCCCAAAATGCTTCATAACCAAGGGTGACCCACAAATTTTAGTTAGTCAGATGGTTGATTATCTCACTAGTGTCGCTGCTAAGGCATACTCGTTATTGCGATCTCGGTTTGCCAGTATTTTTACTCGACTCCATGAACTGAACAAACACAAGCTAATAGCTAAGTTTGATGAATATTTAAAAGAGCTTCCAGTGATAGGGTTTAACTCGGGGAAATATGACATCAACGTCATTAAACCTTATTTAATAAAGCACTTCATGGATTCCACTCCACAAGTGGACGAAGAAGGTGATAGTATGGAAGAAGAAGAAGAAACCGCTGTTAACGACGAAGAGGAAGATCAAATGGAAGGTGACTACAAAGTAGCAAAACCGTTCAAGTTTATAGTTAAAAGAAACAATAACTTTATGTGTATTGCAACACAGAATCTAAAATTCTTAGATATAGTAAACTATCTAGCCCCGGGTTTAGCTACAGCAAGTACTTGGCAGCTTATAAAGTAGAGGAGACAAAGGGTGTTTTCTGTTACGAGTACATAACGGATTTAGACAAGTTGAATGAGACGGCGTTACCCCCACACGAAACGTTTTATTCGTCATTAAAAAATGCCAACATTTCCAAGGAGGAATATGCTCTGTGTAAAAAGGTCTGGAAGGACAATAAGATGACGACCCTTAGGGACTTTTTGATTTGGTATAATAACAAAGATGTAGTCCCATTCTTAGAAGCCTTGGAGCAGCAGGTTCGTTTTTATGGGGAGCGGAGTGTGGACTGTTTTAAAGACGCCATTTCGGTTCCGGGTGTTTGTTTAAAGTATCTTTTTAAGACCGTTGATAGGGGTGTAATGTTTAGTTTATGTTCGAGTAAACAGGCTAGTCTACACACAATGATTAGAGATAATATCGTTGGGGGTCCCTCTATAATTTTCCATAGGTATCATGAGGTAGGCAAAACGTTTATTAGGGGAGGAAAGCTGGTCCAATCCATCCAAGGTTACGATGCCAATGCGTTGTATCTTTGGGCTCTGATGAACCCAATGCCAACAGATTACCCAATTATTAGAAGAATGGAGACTGGGTTTAGGGTCGAAAAAATAACTATTATGTCCAACAAAGTAGAGAGTGGTTAACGTGGGTCGCCCACCAAAAAGGGGTGACGTTGCAAACTCAGTTTAATGGGAGGGAGTTTCGGCTAGGTGCTAGAAATATCCCTGTGGATGGGTGGGATAAATCCAATAGAAGAGTATAATTTTCATGGTTGTCTGTACCATGGTCACAAAGACTGTCCCCTCACCGAAGATAAAGATAGAAACCCTGTTAATAATAAGCCCTTGTTCGAGCTGTTTGAAAAAACATGTGAGATACACACCTATCTAACCGATGAGGTCAAAGTCCCAGTAGAAGTTATGTGGGAATGTGAGTGGCAGGCTCTGAAAAAGTCTGACCAAAGCATTAGGGCTTTCCTTTCTAAAGCCATCCCTCGAGCTAGACCCTCTTACTCTAAAGAAGGGCTCCCTCTTAGTGATAAACAGATTCTGACTTCTGTTTCAGATGGGACATGTTTTGGTTTAGTGGAATGTGATCTACACGTCCCCGACCGCCTGAAGGACCATTTCAGTGAGATGACTCCAATTTTCAAAAATATTGATGTCACGCGTGCTGATATTGGCCCGTTTATGGGTCAATATGCCCTCAAACATAACTTGTTGTCAACCCCTCGTCGCACTCTAATCGGTAGTTATGTCGGGGAAAAAATTTTGTTGGCAACACCACTGTTAAAATGGTATTTAGACCGCGGATTGGAGGTAACAAAAATTTATCAGGTGATAGAATATCAACCGTCTAGTTGTTTTAAAAAGTTTGGAGAAATGGTTTCTGACGCTAGGCGGGCTGGTGATCTAGACGAAAATCAATCTATAGTAAGTGATACGATGAAGCTCTTAGGAAACTCAGCCTATGGGAAGACTCTAACCAATAAGGCTAATCATAGCGCTGTCTCGTATGTTCAGGGGGATGAGATATCAAAAATGATAAATAGTTCCCGGTTTAAAAAGATGACTGAAATAGGTGTGGACCTTTTTGAAATTGAGATGGAGAAAAAGAAAACTGTTTGGGACTTACCCCTACAAATCGGTTTTTTCGTCTATCAATATGCAAAACTTCGTATGTTAGATTTTTATTTCGAGTTCTTAGATAAGTTTGTGGATAGGTCTAACTTTCAGTTATGTGAAACAGATACTGATAGTTTATACTTGGCTTTAAGTGCACCTAAGTTGGAGGATATAGTTAAGTCGGGGCTGCGGGCTGAGTTTAATAGTGTATATAAAGACTGGTTTCCTGCCGAGTTTTGCGATGAGCATATTAGCAAGACAGACTGTATAAACTGTAAGGATGTTAAAGCATACACCAAACGAACGCCCGGTCTTTTTAAATTAGAGTACGAAGGGACGGCTCTTGTTAGCTTATGTAGTAAGACGTACCATTGCAGTGGGGATTACGATAAAATCAGCTGTAAGGGGTTAAGCAAGCAACACAACAAATTAGATAAAGATATGTTTTTAGAGGTTCTCGCCACGCAAAAGGCCAAGGGTGGGAAAAATGTAGGTTTCAAAGTCTTAAATAATTCTATATTTTCCTACAGTCAAACAAGAAATGCTCTTTCCTATTTCTATATAAAAAGAAAGGTAGCTGATGATAACGTCTCGACTACGCCTCTAGATATTTAACTCTTTACACTACCAGCTTAGACTAACCAGCAATCTCTAACAGTTTCACCCCTTATGATTCATTTATGACATAGAGCTAAGCCGACACCAACTACATAGCTATAGATAAATGTTATTCATGTACTATATATTTACTCAGTGTACTAAATATGTTTGTAATGTTATATAATATCCACTGTATGTTATACACCTATTGAGATAATAAAAGAATAAAATATATCTTTGTCTTCTGTTTTATATTGATTGATTTTTATTGATGTTGTATAATCTACTAACCTATCACTATCGATCAAGTACATAAAGCGCTCCAACGTCAGCCTATACCAGACATAAACAGGTCACTTCCGGGTCACTGGGACTAGAGGTCAACATCCCGACACGAGCGGTCATGGTTAACTCCCCTTGTCTCTCGTGTACATTAGGTGCGCCGCGCACCTACTATATATCTTTGTTAATTTAGCACCTAAATACTAACCAGACCCTTCCTGCTATACTACTAATGAGCTGCTTGCACAGAACAGAGACAAATGGCGAGAAAATATCTTTAAAAGAATTGAAAATTGCTAGAACAAAAATTCAGATAGGAGAAGGTGTATCTTGGTCTACGCCCTATGGGCCGGCTACGGCTCGAAAGGTCACTAGATAGATAGAATGTCAAAGGGGGTGACTTCGGTTCGGAGACTCAAACTTGCAGATAGACAGGAAATCGCGAGTTCTAAAAGGAGGAACATTTCCGGCCAGGTGACTAGATCAAAGGTCAGCAAATGTCATCAGTGGTCCAGATCGCAGGGGAACAGGAAGTCGCAGATGTTTTAACACTTTCATTTCCTGGACTCACTTCTGGTCAGCGGCGAGATGAAACACTGTGAAACCTCTTGTCACACTGGAACAAAGACACGTATGTCGATGTGGAAGACTGTGTTGATAAACATCCCCACGGAAGACAAGTCAATGAGAGGCATAATCAGAGGAAGATCAACATGGTAGCTCATATTACAAAATAATAGTAAATTAGCTGAGAACCTATCGCAAGTGTATAGTCAGCTAACTAAAGTCCTTACCATGGGACATATCTGTCTTTAAGTAACGTAGTGAGACATATGGATGTGAATCATGGACAATAGGAAAATGGACAAGAAAATCACTGTAGGCTGTAGAAATGTGGTCCTACGGAAAAATGTTGAGAATATCAAGGGCAGCTAACAAGAGTAATTAAAACGGCCTGAAAGAGGCCAAAGCAAAAAAAAAAGATAATTTCCAAAATTAGGGAGAAACGATCATAATTTTTTGGCCATGTAATGAGAAGGGAACAGCTGGAATATATTGTGACAATTTGGGAAAATTGAGAGACAAAAAGATAAAGGGAAGCAAAGAGAAAAGATAGCAGACAGCTTAAAAGAATAGCTTGGCAGAAAGTCAACAAAATAAATGATAAGTAAATAAAAAGATCTCGTGAAGAGATATGATCACCTACTCCAGCAGTTATGGTACATGATGTTGATGATGATGACGACATATATATGTGTATTTTTTTATTTTGTCAGCGCAACTCAGTCGTCCAATTACATACAACCAGAAAACATTGTACCCGGCATATGAAGCTCTGTCTTCCTCTTCTTCTACTATTACCTTTCAGCTCCCTGTGGAGCATAGGTCTTCAACAAACACTGTCAACACCCTGTGGAGCATAGGTCTTCAACAAACACTTTCAACTCCCTGTGAAGCATAGGTCTTCAACAAACACTTTCAGCCCCCTGTGGAGCATAGGTCGTCAACAAACACTTTCAACTCCATGTGAAGCATAGGTCGTCAACAAACACTTTCAGCTCCCTGTGGAGCATAGGTCGTCAACAAACACTTTCAACACCCTGTAGAGCATAGGTCTTCAACCAACACTTTCAACACCCTGTAGAGCATCGGTCTTCAACAAACACTTTCCAAGCTGTTCTGTTTCTTGCCATTCTTAAAAAAGATAGTCTAATTACATTAGCATTATTTTTCTCAACGACCATATCATGATGATGTAAACCTAATTATTGTTTTTAATTTCTTATCAAATGTGTGTTATATGATCTTTACAGTCCACCAAGGTTACCTGAGTTTTCGATCGCTAAAAAGTGGGGGAAAAAAATGGTTTTACATACTCAATTTTTTTGTGAATGTAAGAAAAAGAGTAATTTAATATTATGTCAAGTCATGAACTACCAGAACTAGCGTCATATCAGCAATCGTGGAGAAACATGACTTCTGCCCTAAGTGCTGTCTTAAGCCCGAGTGGAAAATGAATGAATGAATATTATGTAGAGCATGGTCTGGTACATGGAGGATAATCACGGACAGTATTGGAGCAGACAACATTTGTTCATGGCCATAAAGATGTGGTTTTACAGAGGAATGTTGTGAACACCTTGGGCTTATATAAGAATGTTGTAAACACCTTGGGCTTATATAGGAATGTTGTGAACACCTTGGGCTTAAATATGAATGTTGTGAACACCTTGGGCTTACAGAAGAATGTTGTGAACACCTTGGGCTTACAGAAGAATGTTGTGAACACCTTGGGCGTATATAAGAATGTTGTGAACACCTTGGGCTTATATAGAAATGTTGTGAACACCTTGGGCTTATATAAGAATGTTGTGAACACCTTGGGCTTATATAAGAATGTTTTGAACACCTTGGGCTTACAGAAGAATGTTGTGAACACCTTGGGTTTATATAAGAATGTTGTGAACACCTTGGGCTTATATAAGAATGTTGTGAACACCTTGGGCTTATATAAGAATGTTATGAACACCTTAGGCTTATAGAAGAATGTTGTGAACACCTTGGGCTTATATAAGAATGTTGTGAACACCTTAGGCTTATAGAAGAATGTTGTGAACACCTTGGGCTTATATAAGAATGTTGTGAACACCTTGGGCTTACAGAGGAATGTCGTGAACACCTTGGACAAGAGTAACAAGGAATTTTTAACCGACGAAAACAACAAGACAAATCTGTTTACCAACATCAGAGGAAAACAATTTGTTGACCGTGTAATAAGATGGGAACATCGGGAGCACATCGTGACAACCGGGCAAATTAATGCAAGAAGAGGTAAAGGGAAAAAGATACAGGATAGTTTAAGATAAGTGTATGATAATAGTCAAAAAAAGAATTGATCATTAATGGTAGAAATAGAAAGCTTAGGAGAGACATCATTACCAATTTCAGCAAACATGTACATTGGTAATGACGTGTGTGAGTGCACACGGGATGTCCTGTTTATTGCCGTTATCCGAGAGGGCTAGATATCGGATCTCATTAACCAAGATATTGGTACATCATTCTTATTTTTCTTTTAACACATCACCACCGCTTATGGTGGTCTTAGAGCCCGGGTCCTTCATGTCATGATGTCGACGTCGTAGCTCTAAACTTTCTATCCCTCGATTTCATAGCACTGTCCATTAACCAGGATGAGATAGCTGTCCATTAACCAGGATGAGATAGCTGTCCATTAACCAGGATGAGATAGCTGTCCATTAACCAGGATGAGATAGCTGTCCATTAACCAGGATGAGATAGCTGTCCATTAACCAGGATGAGATAGCAGTCCATTAACCAGGATGAGACAGCTGTCCATTAACCAGGATGAGATAGCTGTCCATTAACCAGGATGAGATAGCTGTCCATTAACCAGGATGAGATAGCAGTCCATTAACCAGGATGAGATAGCTGTCCATTAACCAGGATGAGATAGCTGTCCATTAACCAGGATGAGATAGCAGTCCATTAACCAGGATGAGATAGCTGTCCATTAACCAGGATGAGATAGCTGTCCATTAACCAGGATGAGACAGCTGTCCATTAACCAGGATGAGACAGTTGTCCATTAACCAGGATGAGACAACTGTACATTAACCAAGATGAGACAGCTGTCCATTAACCAGGATGAGACAGTTGTCCATTAACCAGGATGAGACAACTGTCCATTAACCAGGATGAGACAGCTGTCCATTAACCAGGATGAGACAGTTGGCCATTAACCAGGATGAGACAACTGTACATTAACCAGGATGAGACAACTGTACATTAACCAGGATGAGACATCTCTCCAAAGTGCTTTCCATTAACTCTGTCGAGACGGTGCGTTCTATGAAATCTGACAGTTATACTTCTACCCCAGTTATCGGCGCGCCAAGCTTGCCAGTCTCAAGGAGCACTGGGTTAACAATTGCATGCTGGGAATTGTGTATTGAGAGTCGTAGTATTCGATTTCTCTGTGCATTTCTGTAGGTGATTTTTTGTTTCCTTGAAACATCAGGAATTTTATCTCAGCCATGACTTTTGACTTTTCTGTTATTCTGACAAGCCGCAGGAACAACAAATCAGTTCAATAGGTTATAGTGCAACGAGAACTGTAGTAGAAAACTTGTTGAGAGCAAATGCTTACTTAACAAAGAAAGGTAAGTGCATCCCGTTGCAGTATTCTACTGCCGTAGGAGAATGCAGTGTAGAGCCTCCACTTATTATGGGCAGGGCTTCACAGGGGGCGCGAACCTACGCTCTCTCCCTGGATGCCTGACCTTCCTTTACCAACGCCAAGTACCATCTCTTTTTCAACATGGGTCGACTAGCTGGGAAGAGCGAGTTTCGAGCCCTGGTGTTATGGTTATGGTTATCGTTATGGAAAGCCCCGGTATCACTGCAAACGAATTAAAATCAATAATTGCTTAACCGCGCGTGCCAGTGGAATCATCTGAATTACTAACTCATCTACCAAACAAAGAAAGGTAACTGTAGTCCCAATAATAGCAGTCTTAGCACACGCCAAAAGACCAAAGGCGATACCGCACAGAGAGTGAACACAGCCGACTGTTCCCTGTTATATGATATCATCGTTCATCGTAAACAATTGGAATAGCGAAACACGATCAAAGCGGATGAAACACACAGCTCACGGTGTGCACAGAGCGCTTAACTCAGTAGCTCCTGCAACAAGCCGGACGTGGAATATGAGGAAACTGCAACAATGAACACTTTTCATACATAGCCTTCAATGGTTCCTGCCGTCTATTCACCATATTGACCAGAAGTTCACGTCCTCCTGAAAATGATGATCGTCATATTTATTTTAATGTATGGCGCTTGATGATGTTAGGACATCGATTTTTACTCCAATTCCGAACATATAAAACACAATTAGTCGTCAGATTATCTCCGTCGCACATCAAACAACAGACCGTAAGATTAGCGTATGGCCGGTCTAGGGATACACGATGAGCCATGGTGTGCGGCGTGAAATGCGACCTGTCCACTACTAAGCTAATCTTTCCCCATTATATTTTTTGTGTGTTTTAAAATATATTTGGTTCTGCATCGAAACCTCTTCGTTAGTAAATCTATAGAAGCCAGCCAGTTCAAAAATGCTACGGAGACAAGATTGGACCTCATGTTACTTGTCGGTTTAGATAATAGCAAATGGAGCCTTCACAGGAATTAGCGCGAGGCGCATGGAGATGGTGCTGCCTTGTACGACGGGAAGTATCCACTTTTTGCTGTGTGCCGTTTATACAGAATATAGCAGTTCAGTAGAACAATATAAACGTAAAAACTCGCCATTTTTAAAGAACCCACTACGTTCACAAGAACAATATGAACACTTTGTTAGTTGCTGGAGCGATGGCTGAGAAGATACGGGAATGCCCTATCTGCAGTGAAACCGCTCTGGTCTAAAGTATCTATCAATCTAACACATGTTGGTCGCCGAAGAAGAAGAAGATGAAGATGTAGAAGAAAAAGGAAGAAGAAGAGAATGAGGAAGAAGAAGAGGATGAGGAAGAAGAAAAGGAAGAAGAAGAGGAAGAAGAAGAGAATGAGGAAGAAGAAGAGGATGAGGAAGAAGAAGAGGATGAGGAAGAAGAAGAGGAAGAAGAGGAAGCAGAAGAGGATGAGGAAGAAGAAGAGGAAGAAGAAGAGGATGAGGAAGAAGAAAAGGAAGAAGAAGAGGATGAGAAAGAAGAAGAGGAAGAAGAAGAGGATGAGGAAGAAGAAGAGGATGAAGAAGAGGAAGAAGAAGAGGATGAGGAAGAAGAAAAGGAAGAAGAAGAGGAAGAAGAAGAGGATGAGGAAGAAGAAGAGGAAGATAAGAGGAAGAAGAAGAGGAAGAAGAAGAGGATGAGGAAGAAGAAGTGGAAGAAGAAGAGGATGAGGAAGAAGAAAAGGAAGAAGAAGAGGAAGAAGAAGAGGATGAGGAAGAAGAAGTGGAAGAAGAAGAGGATGAGGAAGAAGAAGAGGAAGAAGAAGAGGAAGAAGAAAAGGAAGAAGAAGAGGAAGAAGAAGAGGATGAGGAAGAAGAAAAGGAAGAAGAAAAGGAAGAAGAAGAGGATGAGGAAGAAGAAGAGGAAGAAGAAGAGGATGAGGAAGAAGAAAAGGAAGAAGAAGAGGAAGAAGAAGAGGATGAGGAAGAAGAAGAGGAAGAAGAAGAGGATGAGGAAGAAGAAAAGGAAGAAGAAGAGGATGAGGAAGAAGAAGAGGAGGAGGAAGAAGAAGAGGAGGAGGAAGAAGAAGAGGAAGAAGAAGAGGAGGAGGAAGAGTAAGAAGAAGAAGAGGAGGAGGAAGAAGAAGAGGAAGAAGAAAAAGGAAGAAGAAGAGGAAGAAGAAGAGGGGGAAGAAGAAGAGGAGGAGGAAGAAGAGGAGGAGGAAGAAGAAGAGGAAGAAGAAGAAGGAGAAGAAGAAGAAGGAGAAGAAGAGGAAGTGGAAGAAGAATAATCCTTATATTCGGTGTAAATATACGATAATTTGATTTTGTCTCGTTTCAATTTTCTCCAGTTACTCCATCATCAACCACAATGAATCACGTTTTACAGAGAATACTCATCCCAACATTGTGCTAACGGTGCCACCTTTAATTATTTCCGATCAAACATATAAGGAAGCATGTCACTACAGAGATGAGATCATATAAGAAAAGCGCTTGGAGTAGCCAAAAGAGACAGAATTAGAAATGATTTCATAAGAGAAAGAGTAGGCATTGAACCAAATCTAAGCTACACACAGAAACAAGAAAAAAAAAACGGGTTTGCTCATCTAAAAAGAATGCCGTGTGATTCCTTACCATGGAGGGCATATATAAGAAGAGTATGGAGAAGACAAAGAAGCAGGTCTGGAGTGATAAGGACATACAGCATCAAAGAAACGCTACACCAACATCAAGTAGCAATGATCGGAGCTGTCCGAAGGACGAGAACCAGAAATTTGTATCTCCCTCGACACCCGAACTTGTACAAGAGGAAATGAAGATGAAGAAGACTCATATTTAGGGTAAAGACTTAGCCAAGTCCCTTGTACTTTCTTTGTCTATAAGTGAATAATTACTCAAAATGAACTCGTAGATAGCGTACTGTCACAATATAGTGAATCATTAGAAAATAGAATGTATATAAACATTAATTATTTGCTGTGTTCACATATTTGTGATCGCAAATGTTCATTCTAAAAACAGAGGACACAGATTTCACAAAAGTTATTGCCCATAACATCAATATTGAGACAGCAATTGAGAGTTCTTCATAATTTCTCAAGCAACGAACATGTGATGGTTCATGTGATGGTTCATGTGATGGTTCATGTGATGGTTCATGTGATGGTTCATGTGATGGTTCATGTGATGGTTCATGTGATGGTTCATGTGATGGTTCATGTGATGATTCATGTGATGGTTCATGTCATGGTTCATGTCATGGTTCATGGGATGGTTCATGGGATGGTTCATGTCATGGTTCATGTCATGGTTCATGTCATGGTTCATGTGATGGTTCACACTTCTTCAAATGGGAATATGGAAGTTCTTGTTCACTCGCTCAATTCTTTCTTCTAATGTTCTGTTACCATCAGCCGCCAGGGACAACACGGGGGTGGGGGGGGGGTGAAGGGGGGTGTAGAATTGGACAAGATCACGGTCACGGACATGCAAAACACAGTTGCTTGTTTAAACTATAAAGTTATATATATATATATATATATATATATATATATATATATATATAAGAGTTACTTCTTCTCGCGACGCCTCAAAATCAAATTACTTTAGACCCCTATATCAACTGTACAATAATTTCCAAAGAGTGGTTATTCAGTGGATTCTGTAACATTGTAAACACAAGAAACACGCGCAGATAAACTCGATAAGGAGGAAGGAAGATTATCACACGAACCACAAGTTGACCATATGGTCCACTACGATAAAGATAAATCCATTAACAAAGGCCAGTATCATGAAAAATAGAAACAAGAACACCCAAAGCATAACGAGAGGGACGGATTCATCAAACTATCAAGAAGAGATCAAGTCATCATACTTCACCTACGCACTGGCCACAACAGAATGAGAAACCACATGTTCAACAAACACAAAATAGGAACTACCAGCCAATGCCACTGTACACTGGATAACATGACAACAAAACATGTTCTACAGGATTGCCTCCAGTACACAGACCTGAGAAGGACGATGTGGTCCACACCCACCTCCCTGGAAGAGAAACTATACGGGGCATTCCAATCACTGAATCAGACAGCTGCCTTCATAAAAGTCAGGAATCTTAGTCTGAATGAGACATGAGCGCAGCAGCAGAAGAAGACCCAATACACAGTAGAAGCCACTGACAAGGTGTTCCCATCTATCCTTATTTTTCGATGTTTTCTCAGCATCACTCCAGTAAAAGCCACTGACAAGGTGTTCCCATCTATCCCTATTTCTCGATGTTTTCTCAGCATCACTCCAGTGTAAGCCAATGTTACTTGATTCCTGACATCTCTTCTTCGTGCCTGGGTCTTCCTAGTTTTCCCTTCCTCTGTGGTTCTATGAAAGCGCCTGTCTGGCTATGACACCACACAATAACATGAACACTCCCTACTTCATTTAAAATTGTGCTGGTGATTTTTGAAAAGCTGAATGCTCAGAAGAAGAAATATTTAAAATATTGACAAACTGGACACTCCGATGCTGTAAAAGATCACTGTTAAACCATAAATGTTACACAAATGTAAGCTATTCAATCATGATTGATTTTCCTCTCAGGCCAAAGACAGTGGGCGGAAACTATAGATCTTCATGATTGATGATTTGCTTGTAGTTCATGTATTTATTTGTTGTTTCTTAGTCCTATTGTTAAACCTTCCCAAGTAATTGTTCTAAGAAGCGATCCCCTTGGCCTTCCTTGTTTTTGTTCACCAGATGGTTTTCACATCAATGCCTGATGGGGTAGCTTTCCTTCATTCATTCTCAGCCCATGACCAATGTACTTCCAACACCTTTTTCTTATAAATTTCGACACATATTTTTGCTTATATCCGTCCCTTATGTATTCGTTTGAAATGTATTGAATATTTATATGTATACTGAACACATGCATTGTATTCTTGGGACGGTTACGCCCCGTTTCAAATCCCTTTTCTGATGAGCAGACATTTTACTCACAATCCCACGCTTGTAGTCAAATTGACGTCCCCTTATTTGCCATGCTGGTTTGTTGCGAGAAATCTTTCTGTAATGGAATAAATTACATCAAAAAGTCGGCCAGTCTTGTACAAGAACAAAACATCAGAGGCAGAAAGAGAAACATGTAATGGGGGGGGGGGGGGGAGGGGGCGAGGTCAAAGCTATGGTATAAAGTAATCGAACTCCAATATTCGACCGTCTATTTGTATCATCGGTAACGGTCATGTGACCGATGTCACATGACTTTTGTCTTTTAAAAACAAAAACACCAAACGTTGTGTGCCTGAATTTGTTTAGTTCGTGCAAAATAAGCATGGTCAAGGTCATTTCGTTAACAAGTGAAATTTGTGTGTGGATGTTTATGTGTTTATTTTTATGTAGACAAAATGTACGTGTGTGTGTGTTGTGTGTGTGTTTTATGTGTGTGTTGTGTGTGTGTTGTGTGTGTGTGTTGTGTATGTGTGCGTGTTGTGTATGTTGTGTGTGTTGTGTGTGTGTGATGCGTGTGTCTGTATTGTGTGTGTTGTGTATGTGTGTTGTGTATGTGTTATGTATGTGTGTTGTGTGTGTGTTTTGTGTGTGTTGTGTGTGTTGTGTGTGTTGTGTGTGTGTTGTGTGTGTTATGTGTGTTGTGTGTTGTGTGTGTGTTGTGTGTGTGTTGTGTGTGTGGTGCGTGTGTGTGTGTGTGTGCTAGCCCATACATCATAGAACCTGTATATCGATGTTTATCTTAGGATCACCATCACAGCACACCGGACGAACCCATAGGTGATCCATCTACCTCGAGAAAACTCCAGGACAATTCTACGTCACATGCACGGACTCCGTTCTGGAATCAACAGTGAGGGTAGGTTTTCTGCTGACAAGTTTGCGCGGGCAGAGACCATATATGCAGCCTGCTATTTTCGACCATATATATAGCCTGCTATTTTCGACCACATATGTAGCCTGCTATTTTCGACCATATATATAGCCTACTATTTTCGACCATATATATAGCCTACTATTTTCGACCATATATATAGCCTACTATTTTCTACCATATATATAGCCTGCTATTTTCGACCACACATGTAGCCTGCTGTTGTCGACCACATATATAGCCTACTATTTTCGACCATATATATATATATAGCCTGCTATTTTCGACCATATATATAGCCTACTATTTTCGACCATATATATATATATATATAGCCTGCTATTTTCGACCATATATATAGCCTACTATTTTCGACCATATATATAGCCTGCTATTTTCGACCATATATATAGCCTGCTATTTTCGACCATATATATAGCCTACTATTTTCGACCATATATATATAGCCTACTATTTTCGATCATATATATAGCCTACTACTTTCGACCATATATATAGCCTGCTATTTTCGACCACATATGTAGCCTGCTATTTTCGACCATATATATATATATATATATATATATATATATATATATATATATATAGCCTACTATTTTCGACAACATATGTAGCCTGCTATTTTCGACCACATATGTAGCCTGCTATTTTCGATTTTAATTGCCACTGGCGCTTTAACTTGCACGACCGCATACGAGGCCACTTGTTTATTCGAGAGGGCCAGAGATCGGATCTCACTACCCAAGCGATCAGGGAGGGGGAGTATAGCGTCATAAAGAAACCACGGATTAAAGTTTCTTATTTTTAAAAAAATCACCACCACTCGTGGTAGGTTTTGAACCCTGGTCTTTCATGTCCAGAGGCCGACGTTGTACCTCTACCCAAAGGAAGGTTGGAATACTTCGTTACAACTGGTAAAAGACAGGAAAGAGAGATCACCGGCGACAAAGAGAGACGACACTGACCAGCTTGGTGCTGTGGGACATTAACAAATCAACAACAGAATTAATACGAGCCGCGATAGTTCAGTGGTTGGGGAACTTGACTACAAAGGACAAGAGGTTGGGTTCGATCCTGATCGACGGCTTCCGGGTTCACCCAGCCTTAAATGGGTAACGGATTGTTTTCTAGGAAAGTAAAGCGACACGGGCGTAATATCGACCACACTACATAAAAAAATCATGAGGCCAAGGTCTGTAAAAATGATGGTCACTAACACCATATTCCCTATACGTCACTTGGCGTGACGGGTCACTAACACCATATTCCCTATACGTCACTTGGCGTGACGGGGCTCTTTACTTTACTTACTGAGGACGGAGACTTGTGGAAGGACATGATCGCCTACGCCACAGCCAGTGTCATCAATCGTTTTGGTCTCCTTTATATTTAACTATCAAGTTGTGCTCTGTATCTATCTATCTCTCCCTCTTCCTCTCTCTCTCTCTCTCTCTCTCTCTCTCTCTCTCTCTCTCTCGCCTTACACAGAGATATAAAGCGCAAAACAATGCAGAAGAAAGATGGAGAGAGTTTCTTCTCTTTTTGTTTTATATGTAGATGATGTGCCATCTATCCGAGCTTCTAATTCTTTTATTCTATTCAAGGGATTACAAATCAATAACGCATTATGAATTACAACAAAATTATGAAATTCCGCCATTGGCCGAATTCAATTATTTCCACCCTGCACGTCAACCTTAATATACATAACAACTGTCTTAAAAGGAGACCACGTGACAACTCATTAATATCCAGTCTCAGCGGTGAGGCTCGAGTTATAGACATGGTAACTTAAATATAGGAACTTTTACATTAGCTTGTACTCGTTTTGGTAACTTTTGTAATGAGTTGTCTGTTCTTGGTATCCTGATGCCAGGTTCTTCCGGTTGACAGGATCTGTCACGTTGTCACGTGATCCGAGATGTATTTAAAATAGTCCATCTGTGTAGTATAAAGAGCACGTCAGCAAAATGTTCATTTCAGGAGCTCTGACACTGAAAACCACAGTTTTAATGTCACCTCTCAACGGATGTCAAATTCAGTCGAGAAAAGAAGTAATTATTCCGTAGGGTGATACGACATTTTCATGGAACTCTTAGAGACAATAGATTCTTGGAAATTGTTGAGAAATATTTCCGGAAGTTGATGAAACGAAGGATTCTTGGAACTCTACAAAGCGTAGATTTCTTGGAAGTTTTGAAAAATGAAGTGTTCGAAGTTTTATAGAAGAATGATTCTGGGAAGTGTTGGAAATAAAACGTCTTGGCAGTCTCTTAGAAGGGAGGGGGGGAGAGAGAGAGAAAGAGAGAGAGAGAGAAAGAGAGAGAGAGAGAGAGAATATTTTCTTTACGATAACAATTATAAATATTGTAATTATATGCAATTTAAAATATAATGTTGCATTTCACTGAGTTACTTCATTCACATTTTAATCTGAAATATCAGGTAAACATTTCATTTAACAATGCACTCCAAAATGTCATTCCATACTTCACTCAAACATTTCATTCAACCACTTTTCAAACATTTCACTCAAACATTTCGTTAAATAGCTTCCCCCAAATGTTTCAATCAAAGCGAAAAACACTTCACTCAAACACTTCACTCAAACATTTCACTCAAACACTTCACTCAAACACTTCACTTAAACATTTCACCCAAACACTTCACTCAAACACTTCACTCAAACACTTCAATCAAACACTTAGCTCAAACACTTCACTCAAACACTTCACTCAAACACTTCACTCAAACATTTCACCCAAACACTTCACACTCAAATATTTCACCAACAACACTTCAATCAAACACTTCACATCAAACACTTCAATCAAATATTTCACCCAAACACTTTAATCAAACACTTCACTCAAACGCTTCACTCAAACACTTCACTCAAATACTTCACTCAAACACTTCACTCAAATATTTCACCCAAACACTTCAATCAAACACTTCAGTCAAACAGTTCACTCAAACACTTCACTCAAACATTTCACTCAAACACTTCAATCAAACCCTTCAATCAAATATTTCACCCAAACACTTTAATCAAACACTTCACTCAAACACTTCACTCAAACACTTCACTCAAACATTTCATTCAAACACCTCAATCAAACACTTCAATCAAACACTACAATCAAATATTTCACCCAAACACTTCAATCAACAAACACTTCACCCAAACACTTCACTCAAAAACTTCACTCAAACACTTCACTCAAACACTTCACCCAAACACTTCACTCAAACACTTCACTCAAAAACTTCACTCAAACACTTCACCGTAAACGATGTATCACATTCTCAACACGTCAGTAGACAACTATCAGCCAAGAATCGTGTTCCACTGCCATCCACTAACGAGACACCAGTAATGGTGAGTAATATCTATGGATTGTGTTGCTCATAGCGACAGCGATGAATCACGTGTGAACTGTCATGTCTACTGCTTCATTATGAACGAAAGCTTTGTAGGGTACAATTATTTCTCTAGGACTTTCTGACATACTTGTTACATAAACAAGCAATTATATGTCATAGTTTTCTTTCCACATTCAACAGGCAATGCATTAGATGTATCTCCGTTAACAGAGAGATATTTAAATGTGTCCTCCTCATACAATACCTCTTCGTTTGTATCCTCCTCATACAATACCTCTTCATATGTGTCCTTATGTAATACCTCTTCACGTGTGTCCTCCTCATGTAATACCTCTTCATATGTGTCCTCCTCATGTAATACCTCTTCATATGTGTCCTTCTCATACAATGCCTCTTCGTATGTGTCCTCCTCATACAATACCTTTTCATATGTGTCCTCCTCATACAATACCTCTTCATATATGTCCTTATGTAATACCTCTTCACGTGTGTCCTCCTCATGTAATACCTCTTCACGTGTGTCCTCCTCATGTAATACCTCTTCATATGTGTCCTCCTCATGTAATACCTCTTCACGTGTGTCCTCCTCATGTAATACCTCTTCATATGTGTCCTCCTCATGTAACACCTCTTCATATGTGTCCTCCTCATGTAATACCTCTTCATATGTGTCCTCCTCATGTAATACCTCTTCATATGTGTCCTCCTCATGTAATACCTCTTCACGTGTGTCCTCCTCATGTAATACCTCTTCATATGTGTCCTCCTCGTGCAATACCTCTTCATATGTGTCTTCCTCATGCACCCCTTCATTTGTGTCCTCATAAATACCTCTTCATATGTATCCTCCTCATACATCTCTCTTCATCTGTGTCATCCTCATACACCTCCCTTCATATGTGTCTTCTAAATACAGTGAGTTCTTGTATGTGTCCTCCTCGAATATGTCTTCTTTATGAAGTGAATCTTTTATATGTATTCTTTATGCAGTGAATATTATATATGTCTATTTAATGAAGAGCAGCCTACTAAAAGTAATCTTGGAAGGGAAAACACAAGTTAAAGAGGCAAACCAAGACTAATATGAACGAATAACACCAAAAGATGGACACGTCAGCCTATGACAACCTGTTCCATCACATCAAGAGACAGAGCGGGATGGTGTTCCACGGTAGCCAACCTTCCATGCGGAGACGGCACTCAATGATGATGATGAAGGAAGTGAATATTTATATGTCTTATTTATGAAGTGAATCTTTGTATGTATCTTCTTCTTGCAGTGAGACTTCTCATTTATCCTCTTAATAAAGTGAATATTTTTAAGCGTCCTCTTAAATAAGTGAATCTTCATATTCGTCATCTTCATGCTGTGAATCTTCATGTATATCATCTTCATATAGAGATATCGAATGCCTCATCTTCATGCATTAACCTTATTATGTGTAAAAGTCCATGTACAAAGTCTTCATATATATCCTCTCACGTAAAGATCTTCCTATATATCCTCTCACGTAAAGATCTTCCTATATATCCTATCCATGGAAGACCTTCATATATATATCCTCTCACGTAAAGATCTTCCTATATATCCTCTCCATGTAAAAAACCTTCATATACATCCTCTCCATGTGAAGACCTTCATATATATATATATATATATATATATATATATATATATATCCTCTCACGTAAAGATCTTCCTATATATCCTCTCACGTAAAGATCTTCCTATATATCCTCTCCATGCAAAGACCGTCATATATATCCACTCCATATAAAATAAAAGATTTTTATATATGTATCCTCTCCATGTAAAAGACCTTCATATGTATCCTCTCCATGTAAAAGACCTTCATATGTGTCCTCTCCATGTAAAAGACCTTCATATGTGTCATCTCCATGTAAAAGACCTTCATATGTGTCCTCTCCATGTAAAAGACCTTCATATGTGTCCTCTCCATGCAAAGACCTTAATGGAGAGAAGCTAAATGGCCGAAACACTTGCTCGAGAACGGTGTCTTGACAATTGTTTGATCGCCTCCTGCTTGGGATCTCTGTGTAAACAGTTTCATATTACTGACACACTACAAGATGTCAAGGACATTTCTCATTATCTCTACGCATATTTTATATTTTCTTTGAATGAAGACATTTCCATGTTTTTGAGACATCACATGGTCGAATGGAACATTCAGGAACCAGCGTTAGTCTCTGGTTTTTTTGTTTTTTTTTTGTTTGGGGGGGGGGGGGGGAAAGGGTCATTCACGTGCACTTCAATATTCAACTTCAATATTAAATCAATCCTATTATATGGTTGTGAGACATGGATAGTAGCAAAAATGCCAATCACGGACCGCAGATACAGGACTTCATTAATGGAAACTTGCGCAGAATAAAAGGATGGAAATGGCAGGACAAAATCACTGACTTAGAACTATGGGACGGTACCAGTCAAAAAATCACTAACGTGGAATTATGGGAAAGTAGCTGTCAAATACCAGTAAACAAAGACATATGACGAAGCCAATGGGTCATCCACTGCAGAAACCATCTGAGAGTATTACACGACAGGCCCTTTTTGGAATCCCCAAGGAAAAAGACAAAGAGAAAGACGAAAATATTCTTGGAGAAGACAGGTAGAAGCAGAGATTCAGATGATGGGGGAGGTATGGAATGATCTTAAAAGAATGGCAAGAAATTGAACCGCTTGGAAAGTGTTTGTTGAAGACCTATGCTCCATTTCTTTCCTTTATCATTTGCCTTTCAGCGTCGAGGAACAGATATAATTTGCGGTGTTTTGCTCTTCTGTTGGCCTCTGCTACTGTTGTTTCCGAGTGTTTCTAATATTCATTAATTCCATATTTTTCGTGGTGGGCCCTTGTGTCTGGTGTTCTTGCAACGTTTATCTTTCTGTCTTGTACCATGGCCAAACAGAGGCGAAGGCGCGCCTCACAGCAGCAGAGCTGGAAGTTGTCAGCGACGCACAGCTGATGGCTTGCGCCAGGATCAGTGAACCAAAACCATCCTGACCCTGCTCCACTTTCCGTGGTGCCTCCAGTAACAGACTAACCTGTCTAGTCTGGCCAAGCGAGCAGGGATCGAAAAGGGAAGACAACCCGGTACTCAAAAATGTCGTGCTGAAGTCGGACATGTTGGGCCGAAAAGCGCAAATATCACAGTTATACTGCAAACCACAACACAACGTAGACACGCCCACTTAACGTCCTTTTAAGGACGGATGACGAAGAGGAATTCTACAGTCTACGAATACTCTAGAATACTTTAGTCATCGGGCGAACGTAAGCAAGCAACATGGCCAAACCATTTTATCTGTTGTTTCTTTATATATACTATGGCGGGGGTTATTCCTAGCCTTTTTCTCCATTCTTCATTTCTGATCTTATCTCTCAGGCTGTGTCCCGTCATTCGTCTGACACATTTCACCTCATTAGAGGTAGTTTTTCCTTATTGTTCTTGAATCTATGGTCCAGTACTGGCATAGGTAGCACAACACCTCAAGGAGCTAGAAGGTAGAAGACGAAGAAGACATGCACTTCCCATTACGCAAAACTGAAAATGATCCACTGAATCTCACAGTTTGTTTTTCATTTATACTTAATTAATTAGCTCGTTTGTGTCTATCTAGAAAGACAAACTGTAAATGCTGATTCTATTATACATTCCACGTTCTTGGAAGAAGATGTGTCTTAAAATAAAAATAAAAAAAACAATTGAGGTTACAAATTCAAAATCACACCGGAAACTCTCACAAATTTGCAAGTTTTTATATTTTCCTCTTTTTGTTGCTAGCATTCACTATAGAAATATAATTTAGTACATTATTAATTAGCTCAGCTAAAACTGTTACGTTTTGTGTGTGATGTCTAAAACTAACACCACTCCAGCAGAATACCAATTTTAAGAATGAATAGAATGTTCTAAGTTCAGGACATCTTTATCCACAAATGCTGCAAACTTTTCAAGATTAGAACTAAATTGTCATTTTTAGATGAAAACAAACAGCCGTGAGGGGTACTTTGTTTTAGTTCATTTGCTGCAACTGTTAATTTTCATTCCTTTTATGAGTTTGAAAACTTTTATGAATTTGATAACTTTCATGAGTTTGAACACTTTCATGAGTTTGAGTTCTTTCATGAGTTTGAATTCTTTCATGAGTTTGAGTTCTTTCATGAGTTTGAATTCTTTCATGAGTTTGAGTTCTTTCATGAGTTTGAGTTCTTTCTTGAGTTTGAATCCTTTCATGAGTTTGAGTTCTTTCTTGAGTTTGAATACTTTCATGAGTTTGAGTTCTTTCTTGAGTTTGAATCCTTTCATGAGTTTGAGTTCTTTCTTGAGTTTGAATACTTTCATGAGTTTGAGTTCTTTCTTGAGTTTGAATACTTTCATGAGTTTGAGTTCTTTCTTGAGTTTGAATACTTTCATGAGTTGTAAAAATAACCCCAGTGAATTGTGTAGTCATTAGTGCACTGTGATGAGATGTTCATGTGTCCCAAGTAAAAAAAAAAAAAATATCGGAATGCTAATGGACTATGCCTAAGTTATCGATGACGCCATAAAGCACAAAGAAAACGATAACTCGATATATTGACACAATTACTCTCATTCCATACACTCGATTGACAAGAAAATAACAAGTTAATTAAACTCTTATTTATTTGTAATTCAACAATTGATCAGACTGGCTCATTGGTGGATTTCTGTGTTCTTGGTCATCGTGAATTAGATTAATTAAATATGAAATTCTAGAGAAAAGATAAACATACAGATGTGATTATTTGTTCTGTGGAATCGTTTAAATACAAAATGTAATTTCATGCCACCCATAGAGGAACTCATATGTGCATATGTGGCACCGGTTATCATTTGTTATCCACCACGTCAAGATAATGTTTTCCTGAGATATGGAAGTTACCTGATATCATAACTAATCGTCGCAGCTTTCGTGTATACACGTTCTCATTATTCCAGGTGCATAGATGGTAGATGTACGACAGAAGTGAGATGAAGAATAGTTCAGATGGTAGATGTACGATAGAAGTGAGATGCAGAATAGTTCAGATGGTAGATGTACGACAGAAGTGAGATGCAGCATAGTTCAGATGGTAGATGTACGACAGAAGTGAGATGCAGAATAGTTCAGATGGTAGATGTACGACAGAAGTGAGATGCAGAATAGTTCAGATGGTAGATGTACGACAGAAGTGAGATGCAGAATAGTTCAGATGGTAGATGTACGACAGAAGTGAGATGCAGCATAGTTCAGATGGTAGATGTACGACAGAAGTGAGATGCAGAATAGTTCAGATGGTAGATGTACGACAGAAGTGAGATGCAGAATAGTTCTGATGGTAGATGTACGATAGAAGTGAGATGCAGAATAGTTCAGATGGTAGATGTACGACAGAAGTGAGATGCAGCATAGTTCAGATGGTAGATGTACGACAGAAGTGAGATGCAGAATAGTTCAGATGCAGAATAGTTCTGATGGTAGATCTACAAATGAAGTGAGATGCAGAATAGCTCAGGGAAAGCAACTTTCCAAAACAAAAATTAGAAAGATACTGTGAAATTATTTTTGACAATGGAAAGAAGAAAAAGAGTTGTTAAATGTTATGTAGTTTTAAAATATAAATGTGAAACAAAGAAAATAAGACAAAAGATAAGAAAATCGTCTGAGGCTGCAGAAATGTGGTTTTACAGAAGAATGTTGAGAATACCATGGACAGCTAAAAAGAGTAATGAAAACGTTCTGGAAAGGCCAAAGCAAAAACAGAGTTAATTTCTAATATTAAGAAAAAATAATCATAGTTTAATGGGATGAGAAGGGAACAGCAGGGATATACTACGACAACGGGAAAATTGAAGGACGAAGAGATAGAGGGAAGAAAGAAAATTACCAGACAGCTTAAGAAAAGGACTTGGCAGAAGCTCAACAACATAAATTATAGACAACTGTCGAGATTGAGAAATTTGGAGAGACATGATAACCTACGCCAGCAGGCATGGTACTTGATGATGATGATGTTGGTGATGATCATGATATAACTAAAAGTCGTATGTTCTTGTTTCCGTTGAATCAACAAATCGATAATGCTTTCATATTTCAAGATGTATAGAAATGCTGGTGGTACTCTATAGTTCTTGCATCGAAAATCAATATAATTGTACTCATGCAGTGTCACATAGCATTTTACTATTTCTCATGATTATGCAGGGAGATACTAGCACAAAGAGTATCTCTGCAAAATCGGCCAGGGTTCCTTCGATAATTCAGTTGATATAACTACATCATACCTTTGTCTACATCCCTGGACATGTGGGCGTTCAGGGAAATGAAAGAGTGACTGAGTTCAGAGAAATGAGAGAGTGGACTGAGTTCAGAGAAATGAAAGAGTGGCTGAGTTCAGAGAAATGAAAGAGTGGCTGAGTTCAGAGAAATGAAAGAGTGGCTGAGTTCAGAGAAATGAAAGAGTGACTGAGTTCAGAGAAATGAGAGAGTGACTGAGTTCAGAGAAATCAAAGAGTGACTGAGTTCAGAGAAATGAGAGAGTGACTGAGTTCAGAGAAATGAAAGAGTGACTGAGTTCAGAGAAATGAGAGAGTGACTGAGTTCAGAGAAATGAAAGAGTGACTGAGTTCAGAGAAATGAGAGAGTGACTAAGTTCAGAGAAATGAGAGAGTGACTGAGTTCAGAGAAATGAGAGAGCGACTGAGTTCAGAGAAATGAGAGAGTGATTGAGTTCAGAGAAATGAGAGAGTGACTGAGTTCAGAGAAATGAGAGAGTGACTGAGTTCAGAGAAATGAGAGAGTGACTGAGTTCAGAGAAATGAAAGAGTGACTGAGTTCAGAGAAATGAGAGAGTGACTGAGTTCAGAGAAATGAGAGAGTGACTGAGTTCAGGGAAATGAGAGAGTGGACTGAGTTCAGAGAAATGAGAGAGTGGACTGAGTTCAGAGAAATGAGAGAGTGGACTGAGTTCAGAGAAATGAAAGAGTGACTGAGTTCAGAGAAATGAGAGAGTGACTGAGTTCAGAGAAATGAGAGAGTGACTGAGTTCAGAGAAATGAAAGAGTGACTGAGTTCAGAGAAATGAGAGAGTGACTGAGTTCAGAGAAATGAAAGAGTGACTGAGTTCAGAGAAATGAGAGAGTGACTGAGTTCAGAGAAATGAGAGAGTGGACTGAGTTCAGAGAAATGAGAGAGTGACTGAGTTCAGAGAAATGAGAGAGTGACTGAGTTCAGAGAAATGAGAGAGCGACTGAGTTCAGAGAAATGAGAGAGTGACTGAGTTCAGAGAAATGAGAGAGTGACTGAGTTCAGAGAAATGAGAGAGTGACTGAATGCTACCTGTGCCATGATCGAAGATGATCAACCAATGGATCAAGCAGACGTCATGAATGCCCTCCGGAATGCGGGAAGGGCACAGGACTTGACAACCATGAGTCCACGCTTCCTTCGTCCTTTGGATAAAAGAGATGGGAGTAAAGATGGGTACATCCAGAAATGAGAGGTTTAGTGGTCGTATAAGAGGACATATCAACCAACACAGAACTGGAGTCGTCAGTCGCTGGACACTGCGGGACTTGATGAGGTGGGGATCTGAGCACCTAAGGACATGTTGGGAGTGCAATGATGATAACCCCAAATAACTCAATAATATCATATTTGCTAATAATAAATGTCGCAGTTTTAATGCTGTGACTATTCTCAGGACATGGAGATACAGAATGCTATTTTTAAAATGTTAACTTATAGAAGGAAAGTAAAAAAAACCAGACTGTATATACGAGATTCAAATCACGTACATTTGAACTTCAGGCAAAGACGACCCAAGCTACTGGGCCGGAAGTGGTAATTGAATCAGAGCTGTTTTTGTGTCAGAATCAGTGAACCTGAACTAATCAAGATCTCAACACAACTTGTCATAGTGGTTCTGAAAACAGACTGGTCAACCGAGTAAAGATTGTAGAGGGAAGGCAACCCGATAACCAACCACTCCTTGCTGAAGTCTGATGTGTTGGTCCGAAAGAGGCATAATATTGTGTTTGTTCAAAATGGCAGCATAACGCGACTCCATCCGATTAAAGCATTGTAAGAAGGAACGATTTGTGGCCACTGCCATGGGTACACGAAAAGTAGAAGAAGCAGAAACTGAAGCGAGCATTTGATTATCATCATAATGAGTTTATTATTAGCAGAATATACATTTTCTGCGTAACTAGTGAGTATAGCTTTTGGTTTGTGACTTCATGAAAAGTTAGATCTAATAGTCGTGTTCTAGTTGTGTTTGACTTCATGAAAAGTTAGATCTAATAGTCGTGTTCCAGTTGTGATTGACTTCATGAAAAGTTAGATCTAATAGTCGTGTTCCAGTTGTGATTGACTTCATGAAAAGTTAGATCTAATAGTCGTGTTCTGGTTGTCTGTGACTTCATTAAAAGTTAGACCTAATAGTCGTGTTCTGGTTGTCTGTGACTTCATGAAAAGTTAGACCTAATAGTCGTTTTCTGGTTGTCTGTGACTTCATGAAAAGTAAGATCTAATAGTCGTGTTCTGGTTATGTTTGACTTCATTAAAATTTAGACCTAATAGTCGTGTTCTGGTTGTCTGTGACTTCTTGAAAAGTTAGATCTAATAGTCGTGTTCTGGTTGTGTTTGACTTCATGAAAAGTAAGATCTAATAGTCGTGTTCTGGTTGTGTTTGACTTCATTAAAATTTAGACCTAATAGTCGTGTTCTGGTTGTCTGTGACTTCAAGAAAAGTTAGATCTAATAGTCGTGTTCTAGTTGTCTGTGACTTCAAGAAAAGTTAGATCTAATAGTCGTGTTCTAGTTGTCTGTGACTTCAAGAAAAGTTAGATCTAATAGTCGTGTTCTGGTTGTCTGTGACTTCATGAAAAGTTAGACCTAATAGTAGTGTTCTGGTTGTCTGTGACTTCATGAAAAGTTAGATCTAATAGTCGTGTTCTGGTTGTCTGTGACTTCATGACCAGATAGATCTTATACGAGACAAGCACAAATATCAATTATACAAAATATTAAATATCATGCGGGGTTGCGAGAAGAGCTGTAAATAAGAATGTCAGATAAATATAAAATGGTATGAAACAGCTAAACTGATAGAAAGACAAGACAAGCTACAACGTCTCGGCAAAAGCCTTCATCAGGACAAAGTTAATAGGGAGCCGGTAGTGGGGTGTGGTAAACACTCCAAGGTATGGTGACAGCTTTACAAAAAGAACAAAACAAAATACTGATGTTTCGGCATGCGGCCTCCTTCAGAAGACGGGGACAACGACAACAAGCGGTGAGGCACAGATATATCTATAGCTAAATGTCGGATGATGAAGTTAGGGAGAGGTGGACAGAGAGATGAGAGCTAGGATGGTGAGATGAAGAAGAGATGTGTCACATGTGGGAGGATAGGTGAAGTGTAGAGATATAAAATCGTAAATATAGAGAAATGGTGAAGAGCTGAAAACTAAAAGAACGAGGAATAGAAAGTTAAAAGTAAATTATATATGAGAATCTATGAAAATATATTTAAAATGACTTAGCTGGAGTGACTTGGTTGTCCGGTTGGGCGCATTAGTAAGGTTAATATGGTAAGGCAACTTGGTAAAGTTAATACATAAATCCAAGCCAGAAAACAAAACTACTTCTTTTCTGGCTTGGATTTATGCCTTTAACATGTATCGTTTGTTTGGTTCACCTGACGAAGACTTTTCCCGAAACGTTGTAGTCTGTCTTGTCTTCTTTCTATTAATTTAGCAGCTCTATACTATTTTGTGTTTTTTTTTATATTAGATCTAATTGTCGTGCCCCTGATTGTCTCTTACATCATGGACAGCTAGATTTAACAGCCGTGTCCTATCGCAGACGGATGATAAGCGAAACAATCTATAGTCAAGCGTACAAAGAGACCAAACCCTTTGTAAATGTAAATCATGCACACCGATGTGTTTTCTCAAGCTGGTATTTTAGCTATAAAGTAAAGTACCCCCGTCACGCCAAGTGGCGTATAGGGAAATATGGTGTTAGTGACCCTATATTTTACAGACCTTCAGCACATGATTTTTGGGGTAATGTGTTCGGTATTACGCCAGTGCTGCTTTACTTTCCCAGAAAAAAATCCGGTACCCATTTGAGGCTGGGTGAACCCGGGAGCCGTCGGTTGGGATCGAACCCTACCCTTTGTCCTTTGTAGTCCAGTTCACTAACCACTGAGCTATCGCGGCTCCCATAGCTAAAGTAAAAAGTAAAGAGCCCCGTCACGCCAAGTGGTGTATAGCGAATATGGTGTTAGTGACCATAATTTTTATAAACCTTTGCATTATGATTTTTGAGGTAATGTGGTCGGTATTACGCCCGTGCAGCTTTTTTCCCAGAAAAAAATCCGGTACCATTCAAGCCTGGATGAACACGGAAGCCGTCAATCAGGGTCGAAATCGACCTCTTGTCCTTTATAAACCAATTCACTAACAATTGAGCTATCACGGCCCCATTGGTGAACTAGTGTGAGATAGTTTGTTTAATGTAATTGTGAATTGTTCCTTGAACTAATGCCAGATAGCACTATGTCATATCATTTGAATATGTTACTGGAACTAGTGAAATACATATTTTCAACTCAATATTAAATTAGTTTTATTATATGAGAACATGGAGAAAAGACAAAAAAGACAATCACGACGATACTGACTTCATTAATTGTATTCTTGCGCATAATAAAATTATGGAAATAGCAGAATAAAATTACTAACGTGGAATTAAGGGAAAGTAGCTGTCAAATACCAGTAAATAAAGATATATGTTGAAGACAATAGAGCACACTGTGGAAGCCAAATGAGAGTATTTCACGACAGGGCCTTTTTTGAAATCCCCAGGGGAGAAGACAAAGAGGAAGACCAAAATATACATGGAGAAGACGGGTTGAAGGAGAGATGAAGTTGGTTGGGAAGGCATGAAATGATCTTAAAAGAATGGTGAGGAACAGGGTGGCTTGAAAAGTGTTTGTTGAAGATCTATGCTCCACAGTGAGCGGAAAGTGTTTGTTGAAGATCTATGCTCCACAGTGAGCGGAAAGTGTTTGTTGAAGATCTATGCTCCACAGTGAGCGGAAAGTGTTTGTTGAAGATCTATGCTCCACAGTGAGCGGAAAGTGTTTGTTGAAGATCTATGCTCCACAGTGAGCGGAAAGTGTTTGTTGAAGATCAATGCTCCACAGTGAGCGGAAAGTGTTTGTTGAAGATCAATGCTCCACAGTGAGCGGAAAGTGTTTGTTGAAGATCTATGCTCCACAGTGAGCGGAAAGTGTTTGTTGAAGATCTATGCTCCACAGTGAGCGGAAAGTGTTTGTTGAAGATCTATGCTCCACAGGATGTTTCTTTTTTTTGTGAAGATCTACGCTCCACACTGAAAGGAAAGTGTTTGTTGAAGATCTACGCTCCACATGGAGCTGAAAGTGTTTGTTGAAGATCTATGCTCCACATGGAGCTGAAAGTGTTTGTTGAAGATCTATGCTCCACATGGAGCTGAAAGTGTTTGTTGTAGACCTATGTTTCACATGGAACGGAAAGTGTGTGTTGAAGATCTATGCTCCACAGTGACCGGAAAGTGTTTGTTGAAAGATCTATGCTCCACATGGAGCTGAAAGTCTTTGTTGTAGACCTATTCTCCACATGGAACGGAAAGTGTTTGTTGAAAGATCTATGCTCAACAGTGAGCGGAAAGTGTTTGTTGAAAGATCTATGCTCCACAGTGACCGGAAAGTGTTTGTTGTAGACCTATGCTCCACATGGAACGGAAAGTGTTTGTTGAAAGATCTATGCTCCACAGTGAGCGGAAAGTGTTTGTTGAAGACCTATACTCTACATGGAGATGAAAGTGTTTGATGAAAGATCTATGCTCCACAGTGAGCGGAAAGTGCTTGTTGAAGACCTATACTCTACAGGGAGATGAAAGTGTTTGTTAAAGACCTATACTCTACAGGGAGATGAAAGTGTTATTGATGACCTATACTCTACAGGGAGATGAAAGTGTTTGTTAAAGACCTATACTCTACAGGGAGATGAAAGTGTTATTGATGACCTATACTCTACAGGGAGATGAAAGTGTTTGTTAAAGACCTATACTCTACAGGGTGATGAAAGTGTTATTGATGACCTATCCCCACAGGGAGCTGAAAAAAGAAGAAGGAAGAAGACTAGAAGTAGTGTGATGTCTTTCTCTCATGATGTTTGCTGCATTTAATTAATAACAAACGGGCAAGACATTTTCTGGGAAAATAGTTAAACTCTAAAAACTATCAACTGTGAAAAATAGCCCGATTAAATTCAGTAACCTGGAGAACATCATATGTAAACACAAAATAAAGTATATTTCTGTGGGACAAATGAAACAAACAGCTATATTATGAAACTGCAACAACAACAAAAAAACACTGTTAGAGAACTTCAACAAAGCAGCTGAAAGATGTGTATGTTATCAATGACTTGGTTGCTGCATGATGTACACATGTTGAGGTCTAGCACTGCCAAGCAAGGCAGGTCCAAGTCTCAACATTCACGACAAGTGGACACTCTCGTCAAGCAACGTGTGGAGAAAACCGACAATAATTTCATGCAGGAGGGGCATGTTAATCCTGGCGGATGGTCTATTTAATAGAAGGAAAACCTAAAACCCCCAGAGATAAATGTACTCGGGTTTTGACAGATGGGTCCGCAACTGGAGCGTCAAAGAATTGGGGGGGGGGGTGCAGTGGCATCTATACAAGATTTCCACTTACTCAAGTGGAAAACAGAAACAGACACTCTGCCAGGCAGAAAAAGGTGCTCACAATAAAGAGCAGAGGCTAGGGCACGACATACAGCCATACAAACTATCAACACAAAAGAAGTCTCATTCCACACAGCCATACAAACCCTCAACACACTAGAGGTCCCAAGTCCACACAGCCATACAAACCCTCATCACACTAGAGGTCCAAAGTCCACACAGCCATACCAAGACTTAACACACACGAGGTCTCAGTCCACACAGCCATACAAACCATCAACTCACAAGAGGTCCCAAGTCCACACAGCCATACAAACTCTCCAACATACAAGAGGTCTCAGTCCACACAGCCATACAAATCCTCAACATACAAGAGGTCTCAGTCCACACAGCCATACAAACCCTCAACACACAAGAGGTCTCAGTCCACACAGCCATACAAACCCTCAACACAAGAGGTCTCAGTCTACACAGTCATACAAACCCTCAACACAAGAGGTCTCAGTCCACACAACCATACAAACCCTCAACACAAGAGGTCTCAGTTCACACAGCCATACAAACCCTCAAAACACAAGAGGTGTCAGTCCACACAGTCATACAAACCCTCAACACACAAGAGGTCCCAAGTCCACACAGCCATACAAACCCTCAACACAAGAGATCTCAGTCCACACAGCCATACAAACCCTCAACACACAAGAGGACTCAGTCCACACAGCCATACAAACCCTCAACACAAGAGGTCTCAGTCCACACAGCCATACAAACCCTCAACACAAGAGGTCTCAGTCCACACAGTCATACAAACCCTCAACACAAGAGGTCTCAGTCCACACAGCCATACAAACCCTCAACACAATAGGTCTCAGTCTACACAGCCATACAAACCCTCAACACAAGAGGTCTCAGTCCACACAGCCATACAAACCCTCAACACAAGAGGTCTCAGTCTACACAGCCATACAAACCCTCAACACAAGAGGTCTCAGTCTACACAGCCATACAAACCCTCAACATAATAGGTCTCAGTCTACACAGCCATACAAACCCTCAACATAATAGGTCTCAGTCTACACAGCCATACAAACCCTCAACATAATAGGTCTCAGTCTACACAGCCATACAAACCCTCAACACAAGAGGTCTCAGTCCACACAGCCATACAAACCCTCAACACACGACGTTTCAAGTCCAAACATTTTTATTCTCACTGATGCAGTCAGTCATACAAGCAGTGAAGTCCGAAACAGGACAGACTCATTCAAGAAATAAAGAACAACGTTGTCGCTCTTAGAGAAGGCAGATCTAGCCTCGCAGTGGATACCCGCACACTGTGACATCCCTGGAAGTGAGAAAGCAGATAAATTCGTAAAGGTGGGTGGGAGCTTTCAATAGTCCAACTAACCCCAGAGAAAAGACATAAACACAATCCTGAAACAAGCCAGGAATGGAGGGAGTTGTATGGAAAATATGAGCCAAAATATGACAACCTAAACAAACTTAACAGACATGAGCAGACCAAGATATTCAAACTCAGAACAGGTGATTATGGCTTCAGAGCACATCTACACAAGATATAACTCTGTGACTTTGCAACATGTAACTGCGGACTATCCTGACACACTCCAGAAAAGATACGGCAGAACTGTAGCACTCTCAACCCCCTAGGAACTCAAATATGGTCCACAGAAAAAAAAACCCTACATGACAAGTTATGGGGAACCGGTGATGATCTCAAACGCACCGTCTTGTTCGCGACCAACGCTGATCTGAATGTCTAAATGCATAGCAATAGCTGATCGCTGAGAAAGATGAAGGAGAAGAAAATGATGATGATGAAGGAGAAGAAGAAGTAGATGATGATGATGTAGAATGTAGGAGAAGAAGAACAAAATGATGATGATGAAGAAGGAGAAGAGGAAGAAGATGCTGGAGAAGGAACCTCAGCAGGACACTTGTTAATTTGGTATGTGCGATTTCCTAGAGAAAACAACTCTGAATACAAACAACTGCTGTCTTGTAAGAAGATCAAGGAAAACAAAAGACTGTGGAACGAAGTGTAAAAAAAAAATGTATACCGAAGAAACTTACACCGGATCGTTAGGTATACAACACAAACCAACGCAATTGAAATGTGAAGCAAGAACCCGCTTGTAGAAATATAACTGTGTGGTAATAATTTCATATTTGTTTTTAGTTTCCTGAAACCTGACAGTAGAACATGCTAAGTTTGACACATTTATGGAAGTATAGAATTGATGTTAGACACGAACACAAAAGTGGTGTGCAAAAATGAACAGGAATTTGCAATTTCAAACCAATTATCGGCCACATTGTACTTGTTAAGTATTGTTTTATAAGATTATTAGAGACGCGTGTACTGAGCGCGAGTGTCAGGAGTCGTATGTTTATGTATGCACATACATGAAAGAGAAAGAGAGAAGGTCAAGAAGAAAGAAATCGATAGTGAGACATACAGGTAAAGAGTAGGATAGAAAACGGAGAACTGAGACTAGAAAGAAAGAGAAAAAGATGAACAGAAAGAAACAGGGTAGAGTAATTAAGAAATGGGAAAATACAGTTAAAAATAGTTTATTACAGAGAGTGAAAGAAAGAGAGAGAGAGAAAGCGAAAATGAAAAAGTGTGAGGGATAGTGAGGAAAATCGGGTAGAGAGAGAGAGAGAGAGAGAGAGAGAGAGAGAGAGAGAGAGAAAGAGAGAAAGCAAGAATGTGTAGTGTAGCATATTGCAAGTGTTCAGTCCTGCACCGTTGATAACCTGATATGGTTTATTCATGCGTGGATATGATACCCCAAACGATGACACTCAAAAATGGAACTGAACTGCCAGATTAACTTTGGAATGAATTATTGATGGCCGCACTTTTATTTGTTTGTCGCATCACCCAGCATGCAACAGTCCAGGTTCATGGGATGTGTTAATTATATATGGATTGTTTTTTTTTTGTTTCTTCTTCAACCCGCGCATGCATGTGAACTTTGGAAATTACCAAGGCTTTTGGTCAGAAATTACATGTTTTTGAAAGCAAAAGTCTTCGTATGATCTCAAACATAAGCTGGAAAGAATACACTTCAAATGAACATATAAGAGACGAATCAAAACAAGAATACGTGTCGAGCTTTATAAGAAAAAAAAAATAGCTCAGTGGTTAGTGAATTGGACTACAAAGGACAAGAGATAGGGTTCACCCAGCCTTTATTGGATACCGAATTTTTTTCTGGGAAAGTAAAGCGGCACGGCCAAAAATCATGTACCGAAGGTCTGTAAAATTTATGGTCACTAACACCATATTCCCTATACGCCACTTGGCGTGACGGGGGTACTTTACTTTTACTTTATAAGAAAAAGGTGTTGAAAATGCATCGGTCATGTGCTGAGAATGAATGAAGAAAGACGTCCCTGTCGTGTGTTTACGTAAAAAAAAAAAAAAAAAAAAAAAAAGTAAAGTACCCCCCGTCACGCCAAGTGGCGTATAGGGAAATATGGTGTTAGCGACCCTATATTTTACAGACCTTCAGCATATGATTTTTGGAGTAATGTGGTCGGTATTACGCCCGTGCCGCTTTACTTTCCCAGAAAAAATCCGGTACCCATTTAAGGCTGGGTCAACCTGGAAGCCGTCGGTTGGGATCGAACCCTACCCCTTGTCCTTTGTAGTCCAGTTCACTAACTGTGTGTTTACGTGGAAACCATAAAAGAAAATAAGGCAGACCAAGAGAATCGCTATGCAGAATAATTGCTAGGGAAGACTCAACCATGGAACTAAGAAACAATCGAGAACTACCAGAACTGGCAGCAAATCGCTAATCGTGGAGAACTATGCCATCCGTCCTAGGTACCGTCTTCGGACCGAGCGGAAAATGAATGAATGAATCTGTAGCAACAATGCATTAAGTGAAATGGATCACTGAGATGTGAGAGGGCGGAATGTGTAGATACGTTCAGAGGCTTGTTGGCTTTCTTTGTTTGAGATAAGCTGTTCAGGAAACTATGAAGTTTGATAGATTAGCTTCGGAGAGCCATTTGTGGGGATACTGTATTATGATTAAGGAAGTAATTTTAGCTTTAAGACATCATTGTTAGATCTAAGAACTGATCTAAGAACTGATCTAAGAGCTGATCTAAGAACTGATCTAAGAACTGATCTAAGAACTGATCTAAGAGCTGATCTAAGAACTGATCTAAGAACTGATCTAAGAACTGATCTAAGAACTGATCTAAAAACTGATCTAAGAACTGATCTAAGAACTGATCTAAGAACTGATCTAAAAACTGATCTAAGAACTGATCTAAAAACTGATCTAAGAACTGATCTAAGAACTGATCTAAGAACTGATCTAAGAACTGATCTAAAAACTGATCTAAGAACTGATCTAAAAACTGATCTAAGAACTGATCTAAAAACTGATCTAAGAGCTGATCTAAGAACTGATCTAAGAGCTGATCTAAGAACTAAGAACTGATCTAAAAACTGATCTAAGAACTGATCTAAGAACTGATCTAAGAACTGATCTAAGAACTGATCTAAGAACTGATCTAAAAACTGATCTAAGAACTGATCTAAGAACTGATCTAAGAACTGATCTAAGAACTGATCTAAAAACTGATCTAAGAACTGATCTAAGAACTGATTATCTAAACTCCCCACCATGAGAATGAGATCACCATTTCTGAATATTTCTAACAGACCGAATTCTCCACAATTAGATAAACTATAATAACCTAAATTCTCCATATTTAGATAAACTATAATAACTCCTTCATCTTTATTGCTTGTATATTCTTTGGTCATTCCATTCATCCGTTATTGTTCACACCATACAAGGTTTCGAATTATTTATCCACTCATTTGTGTTCATACCAAACAAGATCACAGTTATCTATGTAGTCATGGTATGGTTATGGTAGGGTTGGTATGGTATGGTATGGTATGGTACGGTTTGGTATGATACGGTACGGTATGGTATGGTATGGTATGGAAAGGTATAATACGGTATGGTATGGTATGCTATGCTATGATATGGTATGGTATGGCATGGTACGGTACGATATGGTATGGTATGGAATAGTATGATATGGTATGGTATAGTATATGAAATGATATGATATGGTATGGTATGGTATGGTATGATATGGTATAGTATATGATATGTTATGGTACTGTATGGTATGGTATGGTACGATAGGGTATGGAAAGGTATGGTATAGTATATGATATGGTATGGTACGGTATGGTATGGTAGGTATGATAGGTAGGTACATCTCATACTAAACAAGATTCACAGCTATCCAGTACTGTTCACATACACACGGTATGCAGTTATCCATCAACCTATCAGACCTACTACAGACTCTATCGCTGTTGAACAAATCTTATCCAAAACTAAGATAATAATAGCTGCAAACACATTTTAACGAAATATAACAATAAAACCATGCCATTACTATATGCATTGCTAGTGGAGCGTTATAAAAGAAAAGAAACATGCATCATTTAATACCAATGGCAGCTTGAAATGATAGAAATATTGCGACCGTTTGGAAAGAAAGCAATAAAAGAAAAAATTAATCTTCTGTACAAAAGAATTATTGATTAATTTTACTGGAAGCTGATTGGTTCATGCCTTGTGCACACGTGATCGACTAGATTATAATCCTTTCATTGTTAAGATATTTTGTTTCTTCAAAGTTAGCATCAGACAAACTACAATTGTTTTACATTGATTGAATTTTCCACTTTTCCCTTCGCATGCCTATTTTAAAACACAGCCGTAAAACCCAACCACCACCACAGAAACCTCCGTTAAAAAAAAAAAAAAAAAAAAAACCACCATTATTTTTATGTTCATTTCACGTACGATTGCTTTCCCAGTTTCCCAGGGCAAACATTCTGGGGTAGTTTGCTCATAAAACATTTCGTTTAAAATAATATTACATTTCTATCTGTCAATCATATCATCTGTCAGGTTTTTCTTTCTTTCTATCGTGTTTTCTATACCTGAACAATATTTGTCGGCAACAGAAATGATATTTTATAGAAGAATGTTCAGAATACTATTAGCAGGTAACAAGAGTAGGCAGAGCGGAGTAAAGTGGAGAAGTTATATGTGCACAACGTTGGATACTATAGTGTACGGTTCTTTTGTATCAAAGCGCTGCTGACTTTACTTTTACTTTATTTAACTTGTCTGTTACCACAAATTATTAATGTTTGTTTCCTCCATGCTGCTCTTCAAAGTGACTGGTAAATAATGGCATGGTACCCATTTACATCAATGTTTCCATTTCTTCTTAATAAATTTGATTTACCATCATCATGCGCCTGCTAGAAAATTCGTTTGGAGGCTGATTTATGAATGATTATTGTAAGGTTGTGGGTGGGGCGTGTTCATTTATGAATGATTATTGTAAGGTTGTGGGTGGGGCGTGTTCATTTATGAATGATTATTGTAAGGTTGTGGGTGGGGCGTGTTCATTTATGAATGATTATTGTAAGGTTGTGGGTGGGGCGTGTTCATTTATGAATGATTATTGTAAGGTTGTGGGTGGGGCGTGTTCATTTATGAATGATTATTGTAAGGTTGTGGGTGGGGCGTGTTCATTTATGAATGATTATTGTAAGGTTGTGGGTGGGGCGTGTTCATTCATGAATGATTATTGTAAGGTTGTGGGTGGGGCGTGTTCATTTATGAATGATTATTGTAAGGTTGTGGGTGGGGCGTGTTCATTTATGAATGATTATTGTAAGGTTGTGGGTGGGGCGTGTTCATTTATGAATGATTATTGTAAGGTTGTGGGTGGGGCGTGTTCATTTATGAATGATTATTGTAAGGTTGTGGGTGGGGCGTGTTCATTTATGAATGATTATTGTAAGGTTGTGGGTGGGGTGTGTTCATTTATGAATTATTATTGTATGGTTGTGGGTGGGGCGTGTTCATGTATGAATGATTATTGTAAGGTTGTGGGTGGGGCGTGTTCATTTATGAATGATTATTGTAAGGTTGTGGGTGGGGCGTGTTCATTTATGAATGATTATTGTAAGGTTGTGGGTGGGGCGTGTTCATTTATGAATGATTATTGTAAGGTTGTGGGTGGGGCGTGTTCATTTATGAATGATTATTGTAAGGTTGTGGGTGGGGCGTGTTCATTTATGAATGATTATTGTAAGGTTGTGGGTGGGGCGTATTCATTTATGAATGATTATTGTAAGGTTGTGGGTGGGGCGTGTTCAGACAGCGCGAACAAAATATGATCACGAAGACAACACAACCAAATCGAAAAAAGCAAAGTTCATGGAGATGATTTTTAAAAAATCAACATTCATGGAGACAATACAACCAAAATTTAAAAAAAAACGTTCAAGGAGACAATACAACCAAAATAAAAAAACAACAACAACGTTCATGGAGACAATACAACCAAAATAAAAAAACAACAACGTTCATGGAGACAATACAACCAAAATAAAAAAACAACAACAACGTTCAAGGAGACAATACAACCAAAATAAAAAAACAACAACAACGTTCAAGGAGACAATACAACCAAAATAAAAAAACAACAACGTTCATGAAGACAATACAACCAAAAAGAAAAAACGTTCAAGGAGACAATACAACCAAAATAAAAAAACAACAACGTTCATGGAGACAATACAACCAAAAAGAAAAAACGTTCAAGGAGACAATACAGCCAAAATAAAAAAAACAACAACGTTCATGGAGACAATACAACCAAAAAGAAAAAACGTTCAAGGAGACAATACAGCCAAAATAAAAAAAAACGTTCATGGAGACAATACAACCAAAATAAAAAAAAACGTTCATGGAGACAATACAACCAAAATAAAAAAAAACAACAACAACGTTCAAGGAGACAATACATAGAAAATAAAAAAAAAACAACAACAACGTTCAAGGAGACAATACATAGAAAATAAAAAAAAAACAACAACAACGTTCATGGAGACAATACATAGAAAATAAAAAAAAACAACAACAACGTTCAAGGAGACAATACACAAAAAAAAAAAAATCAACGTTCATGAAGACAATACAACCAAAATAAAAACAACAACGTTCATGAAGGCAATACACAAACAAAAAAAAAAAAAAAATCAACGTTCATGAAGACAATAGAGCCAAAATAAAAACAACAACGTTCATGAAGACAATACACAAAAAAAAAAAAAATCAACGTTCATGAAGACAATACAACCAAAATAAAAACAACAACGTTCATGAAGACAATACAACCAAATCTAAAAAAATACGTTAATGAATGCAAGTTTTTTTTAAAATTATATATGATTGGCGGCCTATCCAGAAGTGTTTAGAGGCTCCTATCTAATCTCGTCTCAAGCATCGTAACTCACGAGCGAGGATCCATTCCTCACCTTCCCAAAGTGCTACCCTGATACTCAATTCTGCCAGCGGCTGGGTCGACCGCGGGGGTATTTTTTTTCAACCGCGAGTACAATTGACAAACTGCTGCCAGCGGGAACCGAACACAGGTTGTCCGAACGTCGGTAGCTAGTGGGGTAGTTTTCCCAATTAGACTATTGAGGCTATCACAATAAAATTAAAAAAAAAACCTCAATACAACCAAAATGGAAAGAAAAAGACGTACGTCATGTAGCCAATACAACAAAAATAGAAAGAAAAAGACGTACGTCATGTAGCCAATACAACAAAAATAGAAAGAAAAAGACGTACGTCATGTAGCCAATACAACAAAAATAGAAAGAAAAAGACGCACGTCATGTAGCCAATACAGCAAAAATAGAAAGAAAAAAGACGTACGTCATGTAGCCATTACAACAAAAATAGAAATAAAAAGAAACTACGCCATGTAGCCAATACAACAAAAATAGAAAGAAAAAGAAACTACGTCATATAGCCAATACAACAAAAATAGAAAGAAAAAAACTACGTCATGTAGCTAATACAACAAAAATAGAAAGAAAAAGCAACTACGTCATGTAGCCAATACAACAAAAACAGAAAGAAAAAGAAACTACTTCATGTAGACAAAACAACCAACATAGTTTCACAAGCGAAACAGATTGATGAACTGACACTAACCTAAACCAGACACATCGCCAATAACGTCATTTTCCCCATTTAATGGGCGGAGCATGCTCGTGAATTTCTGACAACGAAAGTCTCTGGTAGCCTAGCCTCGGGTGTGCGTGATTTGGGGGGTGACAGGCTTTAACAAGTTGAAGGTCTTGAAAGCTCTCGACGACTTGATGTTGAAATCAACACGGCTCTCGGTGATGATGTATTTTTGAGACTGCAACATTTTGGGGGTACATCATCGAACGTGTTGTAAATGATATTATGTTATGTGTGAGCAGACAGCGAGCTACTGGGTCCATCAATGTGCGCACCTTTTGTTATTTACTAAAAGCTAGTGACTATGGCAGACGTTTACCCAGGGTGCCTTTAAGAGATGAGAGATAATACAACTTAACAATTAACAACAACTTCACAATAAAGAAAGAGCAGATTCTGTGAATGTCTGCAAGACAGCATATGATGAAGAATTCAGGTCACGTTATATTCTATAGTTTTCTACCTCTGTCGCCTTTCAACGTTGAATGAATATGAGTTTTGAGGTTTATTCTTTATCACCTATTATCAGTTACCGTTCTACCTCATCGTACTGAGTTACGCAATGACAAGAAGCAGCGTGTATGCGAGCGTATATAAAAAGACGCTCCAAATACATGTACAAGCCACTTTAGACTGCTGTCACCACGAGGACATTAATGTGCTAGGTTAAAGTTAAGACAAGTCGTATACGGCCGGGTATAGGTTGCAGATTCGACAAGAAGTGTTGCCTAGAATAAACGTAGTTTTTTATGCCCAATATATTGTAAGCCTTGGAGTCTACTGCAGCAGTTATTCGACGACTGGGAGCCATGACCTAAATAATCATAAATGGTTTATGCTTTATCACCTATGTTGATTATTTGTCAATTTTTCCGAGTGCTGTAAACATACCTCTTCCTCTGAATTGATTCGCCATGACCTAGGCGGGTCCACCTCCCCTAGAGTGTCAAGAAGCTAAAGGACCGAAACACTTGCTCGACGGGGACTAGTTCTAATGATCAAATGACTCCTACTGCGAAGCTCTCTATAAAATCCCCTATTATTTTCCGTAGAGAATTCTCTGCATGTTGATGACTGCTATATCAAATATCCGTTGTATTCTTTGTCTTCAGACCAGTGTTCAGACCTGCACCATCAAAGCAAGAGACAGAGCAGAATGGCGCTCCATGGTAGCCAACCTTCTTTTTAGAGATGATTCTTGGTCAAGTTTAACTCCGTTCTCTGTTGCTTCTGAATGTGAATGGATGGTGATGTCTCATTGGTTGGTCAACTGGACTCTGGACTAGATATCGGGTTCAATCCTGATCGACGTCTTCGAGGCTCACCCAGCTGTAAAAGGGTATCTGATTTTTATCTTAATAGGAAAGTAAAGCAGCACAGGTGCAACACTGACCACGTGACCTAAAAAATAAGGTTATTGAGTTATTTGCGGGTCATCATCATTGCACTCCGAACATGTCAATAGGTGCTCAGATCCCCTCCTTGGCAATTCCCGCAGTGTCCAGCGACTGGCGACTCCAGTTCTATGTTGGTTGATAAGTCTTCTTACACGGCCACTAAGTTTCTCATTTCTGGCTGTGCCCATCTTAACTCCCATTTCCATCATCCGAAGAAGTGACGTGGATCTGTGTTTGTCGAAGTCCTGTGCTCTTCCCACATCTCGGAGGGCATTGATGATGTCCGTCCGATCCATTGGTGCCCGTCCTCAATGACAGCGTAGCTAGCCAACCTGTCCGCTCTTTCATTTCCCCGTACTCCCGCATGTCTAGGGACATAGACAAAGATAACCTTAAGTATTTTGGATTTCTGCAACGACTCTACCCATTGCATGAGTACAGTGCCCGCCTCCACTTTTCTTTATCATGCTCATCGAATCACTCGTGGAGCCGCGATAGCTCAGTGGTTAGTGAACTGGACTACAAAGGACAAGGGGTAGGGTTCGATCCCAACCGACGGCTCCCGGGTTCACCCAGCCTTAAATGGGTACCGGATTTTTTTTCTGGGAAAGTAAAGCAGCACGGGCGTAATACCGACCACATTAACCCAAAAATCATGTGCTGAAGGTCTGTAAAATATAGGGTCACTAACACCATATTTCCCTATACGCCACTTGGCGTGACGGGGGTAATTTACTTACTTTTTTCATCGAATCACTCAGTATACATGCGTGTGTATAGTCTTGTGATTCTAACCATTTGGATGCCTTGGTTACTGCCATCACCTCCATTGTTATGCTACTCGTGGTCATGACGTATGCACCACTGTCTTATTTGACTATTCTTCCTGCCGAGCGTGCTGTAAATGCCCATGTACTTATTTGGTGTCGTCTTACAGATCCGTCTGTATAGATGACTGCATCTTTCTCATCGGTGTTATCGCAGATGAGACCGTTGACCTCAGCATTAACCACGACCGGGTTCTGTTCCCTACTTTTCCTGTCCAGTGTGACAATACACGAGAAAGTCCCCTTGAACGACGAAGGCACCGGTATCCACTCCTCACCACTCCAATGGTGAACCTTGTGGCAGCCCTGGACAAATGGATGTTGGCTCGGAAGACCAACTTCCACATCTGAGTATCACCTTCCTCTAAAACAGTGCCGCGGCGATCCATCTAATGAGGAAGGGGTGCACCGCCAATTTCAGGAGTATATGCATGAGATATTCAAATGGTACCCTGTCGTATGCATCCTCCAGATCTATAGCAGCACCACATGTCTCCTCTCGTCTGTGGAAGCCTTCGAAGACGTCATATGCAAAGACTGCCGCATTGAGCCATGTCTCTTTGTTATATCTATAACCTCCGAGTGTGGGTGGGAATACGCGTTTCTGTTCAAGGTGACAGGTGTGGACACGGGCAACTATTTTCTCCAGCAGCTTGCCCGCGGTGTTCTGCATTGTGATGATTCTGTAGGCACTGATCTGAGAATGGTCCTTGTTTGGCTTCGGCAGCGGCAGTAAGTAGCTATGTAGCCACTCCTCCTTAATCTGGCCACTCCGATTGCTGGCATTAAACTCATTGGCGAGTTTTGTCAAGTCGTCGTCAGCTAAATCGCCTATGTCATCGTACCGAACACCATCTGGACCAGGAGCAGTGTTGTGTGACCTTTTAAGTGTTGTGCGAATGGTATCGGTTGTGATTGTGAGATCTTCTTCCAGCACCACATCCTTACACAGTTTTGACAGCGATCCCCGTATCTTCATTCTTACAGCCTTATTTCTTTGGTCCGCCTGCTCAATGTAGCTGGCAAACAGGGCCTTTCCTTTGCTCTCATCAGGGATTTGTGCCATATCCGGCCTGTGCTCTGAAAGTCTGGTATGCCTCTGTGTCGTGTTGTGCCATTCATGCTCTGATGAAGGCGCCAGAATGTGGATAGCGATTTTCCTGAGCACACTTTTTTACAGAAGTCATCCAATTTGGCATCCTTAGCCTGCTTAGCACATAGTTTAAAGTGCATCATTTTTTTGGTCGACCTCTACTTTCAGACGCTTCAAGAGCTCAGGTTGTGTTCTTCCATTCTTTCTGGCTTTCTGCCATGCCTTGGCTGTTTGTCTCTTGCTCCGCCAAGCTTCCTCGACTTCTACGTTCCACCAGGGTGGCTGCGTCCATCTCTCCTGCTTCCTACGAGGGGCGCTCTGTTTCCTATGTCTGTTTTTGCTGATGACGTCCTGGTCTGTTTTCTCGTAGTGGAATGTGTGGAGCTTTCTTTTCTGGCTTCTATTTCTGCTTTTTTTTTCAATTAGGAGGACACATGGATAGTGATCACTTCCGTGGAACCTCAGTGCACCCCACCTGCAAACGGGTGCTAAGGTGGAAGACACCAGTGCCAGGTTTATGAGACTATCAGAGTCCCCTGTTCGAGTGGCCATTCTTGTTGCCCTTCCGTCATTCAAGCACACTAAATCGACTGACACTAGTGCATTCTCTAGGTCTTCTCCCTGCTTGTTGGTTATGACGTTACCCCACTGGTTTCCTCTAGCATTAAAGTTTCCACAGAAAATGACGTTCTCTTCATCGAACTCCAAGAGATTCTGCCATTGTTGTGTGTTCACCTTCCCATTACAGGCATACACATTTACAATCACGAAATGAACTGGGGTCTGCACCCTAACCGCATGTACCTGCAATTCTGCATTGTTCCACACAGACATATCAACCTCAGCTGCCACCATATTGTTGCGCACAAGGATGGCCTGCCCAAGGTGTCGCCTATTGTAGAAACAATTAAAACCAGGAGTACTTACTGTCCTGTCACCAAGAAGAGTTTCTTGTAAAACCATTATATCGGCGCCGTACAGTAGCTTATCAAGAATGGGCCGTCGTTGATTTATGGACCCACAATTCCAATGTGTAACGCGCACATACTTTAGGCCTAGCCGCTCACACTTCGACAGTTTAATGCCACCTCTCTTATCTTGTCGTGTTTTCCTTCTTCGATGTTGTCGTTTGGGCTGCATCTGAATACTTACCGTCGTCATAGTATCATAGATGATTTAGTCGCTGAACGTCGATGCTGTGGATGGTCTAGACTCACGTGCACTTACTCAGTCGCACGGTTCAGAACCCGTTTCTACGTTATAAACTGGTCAACTCTAGTAAATAGCTCTGCAGCACGCGGATACACTGTGAGCCTTTTACAAATTAAATGAATTACGCGTCCTTGACGACAGACCGGCGAAAACAAACCACCATTTTTGACGCGTTCAATAGCGCAATCAACAACAAGGATGAGTATAAGTGATTAAATAAGGAAATTGTAGCAAAATGCAATGAATCAAAAAAAAGAAAAGTGATTTAAATCAAATAAAAAGCGCGTACAATCACCTGATCCTTTCAAATATCAATAAAACAAACAAATAAACAGAAAAGTTCACTGGAAATCAGCACTTATCTGTGAGTCATCTGAAGAAGCCAGCGAACAGGGCGCCATATTCTCCGGAAGTCTAAAAATGATAAATGATAAAAAAATAAGATGCCAAAGATCTATAAAGAATATGAACACTGGGCGCGAACACCATATTCTTGATATCATATGTGGCAGGAATCTTTACTTTTTATTCTTCTGAAAGTTAATGCTCTTTGAGGGATACTGATGATCACGTGACATGTCAAACCCATTTGGTTTGTTCTTTCTTTGAAGGATACAACGCTGGTGCAACTGTAACTTTTTTTCCCTTCAGATCATTCCCTTCCCTTTGTCTGATTCTCTCTTTTCCATACATTAGCTATTCTCTACTTCTTCTTCTTCTACCTTTTTAGCTCCCAGTGGAGCATAGGTTTTCAGCAAACACTTTCTAAGTCGTTCTGTTTCTTGCCATTCTTTTAAGATTCCATGTTTTCCCCATCATCTTCATCTCTGCTTCTATTTATCTTCTCCAAGAATTCCTTGGTCTTCCTCTTAGTCTTTACCCCAGAGGATTCCATAAAAGGGCCTGTTGTGTAATACTCTCGGTTGGCTTCCGTAGTGTGTCCTATCTAGCGCCATCGTCTTCGCTGTATCTCTTTCTCCACTAGTATTTGACTGGTTCATTTCCATAATTCTATGTTAGTAATTTTGTGCTGTCATTTCCATCCTTTTATTCTGCGCAAGCATCAATTAATGAAAGTCTGTATCTTCGTGATTGTCAATTTTGTTGTTCTATATGTTTCACAGCCATATAATAGGACCAACTTAACATTTGAGTTGAACATTTTTATTTTTGTATTTAACCTAATTTCTTTGGATTTCCATATGTTTCCCGGTGCAATGAAAGCTCCTCTTGCTTTTGATATCCTTATTTTGGTATCATTTTATGTTCCTCCCTCTTTATCTATATTACTGCCCAGATATATGTAAGATTGTTAGTCTAGTAAAGGTTTTTCTCCTAGTTTCATTTGGTTATTGCCAACTACATTAATTCTCATAATGTTGGTCATATCTCTATTAATCTTCAGTCCTAGCTGTTGTGATCTCTCATCAAGTATGCTCATTTTATCCTGCATCTGTTGATGGCTGTGTGATAGGAGAGCTATGTCATCAGCAAAGTCTAAATCATCAAGTTGTTTGGTCAGTGACCACTGGATCCCATTTCTGTTGTTTTGAGTTATTTTCATAATCCATTCTATGACCAGTAGAAAGAGAAATGGAGACAGAAGGCATCCCTGCCTTACTCCTGTTCTTGTTGTTGTTGTTGTTGCGTTCGCCAGCTTTCAACTCTGACGAAGTCCCTAGAGACTAGGAACTGAATTTTGCGTGTTAATCCATTTTTCCCTGGCAGCCGTGTGCACAGGGGTCCCTCGACGCACAGGCAGATAACTCCGACTTTGGAGGTACTCATGTTTTTTTCCGTCGATAAGTAACTGACGTTTCAAGCCGGGTCTCGCTGCTGAGACCAGGGGTGGTTGTCGCAGAGAGAAATCATAAATAAAAATCCCAACCGGTGTAGCCGAGATTTGAACCCACAACCTCTCTGTCCCGAGGCCGGCGTCCTGCCTCGAGACCAACCAGTCCCCCATGGACTTGGAATATGAGGAAACTGCAACAAGGAACACTTTTCATGCATAGCCTGCAATGGTTCCTGTCGCATATCCACCATATACCAGAAGTTCACGTCCTCTCGAAAGTGATGATCGTCATATTTCTTTAAAAATATATAGCGCTTGATGATGTTAGGCCATCGTTGTTGACTCCAAATTTCGAACATATAAACACACAGTTAGTCGTCAGATTATCCCCGTCGCACATCAAACAACAGACCGTAAGATTAGCGTAAACCCGGTCTATTGATTTACGATGAGCCATTACGATGACGTAGCACACATAACAATGTCGGACGTCATGACGCGCCCTATAGAATCCTGATTGCTCTAGTGAATGTAGTCTTTGACGAACAGAACACGGTGCAAATTCCCCAAAGAGATAAAACTGCGGCTGACGAAGCATTTCACATTAATAAGTAACATGGAAATAACTTGCGTCAAGCAAATCCAACAACGGTCATGAACAGCACCAATGGTACGTAAAGCGCAGAACAAGCCTAGACGATGGAAGGTCGCATTCACAACACTTGATTTGTCGAAAATGGAATATCGCCGGCGTACAACATTGTTTTATCAGCGCAGATGTAATAAGTAGATCATTATCTTGACTTTATCATCGCATAGGAGTGCGATGGAGAACCGAAATTAATCAGACATCGAATGCACTTTTTTGCAGCGATCGAGAGAATGTGGTCCAGATCCGCCATCTTAGAAACGGAAGTCCTGTTCTTATTTCAAATTCGTCTGTAAGCTGTCCTTCATGTATCACGCTACATTTTGTTCCTTCATACATTGTTTTTATCAGGTTAATAAACTTTATGGGGATTCCGTAATGACTCAGCAACTTCCAAAAGCATTCTTCTGTCTAAACTATCAAAAGCCTTTTCGTAATCTATGAATCCAATATAAAGTGGGGATTTTAGTTCTAAACTTTGTTCAACTATTATACGTAGAGTAGTTATTTGATCAGCACGTGAGCTGTTCTTCCTCTCTACTTAGGCGTCACATTAAATATTCTGTTCACAGAAGAATAAAAAATTACATTAAAAGTCCACAACTGGCCTTTTCGCGTTCGCCGGCTTTCACCTCTGGAGAAGTCCCTAGAGACTAGGAACTGAATTTTGCGTGTTAATCCGAGGGACAGAGGTCCCTCACCGCAGAAGCAGATAACTCCTTCTTCGGAGATACTCATGTTTTTTTTTTTTTCCGTCGATGAGTAATTGACGTTTCAAGCCGGGCCTCGCTGCTGAGACCAGGGGTGGTTGCCGCAGAAATCAGAAATACAAATCCCACCTGACGCAGTCGGGATTTGAACTCACAACCTCTCTGTCTCAAGACCAACCAGTCCCTGTGTGGCATTAGTTACAGACAGCTAAGAACTATACTCTCTATTGTATGGTGCTCGCTTTGTATTTTATTTTGCCTGTTTGTTCTGCCATATTAAAGTCAATTGTACACTGACCTGTTTTGTTATTTTTTTTTTTATGAACTGTTCCCCAGTTAGTGTATACACAAACTCAAATTGGCGAACATGCACAAACATATAGTCTACACATATGTAGGCATCTGCTTCTTTGTATGTACGTCTTCAGCATTAATATATAATTTAAAAATCAGCTCTTCATTTGAATACTTCGTTACAACTGGCAAAATAGATGGAAAGAGAGATCGCGGACGACAAGAGAGAAGATATTGGATAGTTTGGTGTTGTGGAACGGTAACAAGTCAACAACAAAATTGAAAAGATGCACTGTGGATACACAATTGTAGAAGTACATGATCGCCTACGCCAGCTGGCATGGCATATGATAATGATTCATTTGAATGCCTAAATTAATATTTAATTAAACATAATTTTTGAGTCCGTATAGCAGGCTGTTTGTTTGTAAACACACATAATGCTGGTTAATTCTCCGAACAAACACGTTTGAACTAACTGTAATGTTAAATTTTCCATTAAAGGAACAACTTTGTAAAAACAAAAACTTGTTAAAATAGAATATATAAATGTTCTATATTGACGTGCTCTTGCTAAAACTTTCTACTCGCTTTTTCCCTATCTGATCATGTTTAATGAGCCATATATTACAAATACGACTCAATATAATTAAAAAAAAAAAAAGCTGGAATAAAAGAATGGAAGCAGTCCTGCTAAAGCTTTCTCTTGTTCACACTTTGCTTTCTCTTGTTCACACTTTGCTTTCTCTTGTTCACACACTTTGCTTTCTCCCAAACCCAAATATTTTGATATGTGAGTATTACATTTTAATGAGCATGACTTTGGAGGAAGGTAAAACAAAACGCTGAGATAACAATGAGATAACTGCTCACATTTTCATAAAATAATCCTTTTTAAAAATAACGTGTCATTTTTTTAAATGTTGAGAACTGTTTTGAAAGCACAACGCTTTAATTTATTCATGTTGTGGCGTCATGCGTCAGTGATTACTGTCATAGAGCGTCAATTAACTTTGTATAGTGTTGCTATGATGGTGCATTCTGTGATTAATTCTCTAGGCCTTCTCTTGATGGTATCATTTCACTTTCATTCTTTGCATGCTCCCGCCACTTTGTTCCCTACATTATCTGTATATGATGCTGGGTCGCATTATACCAACAACCTACTTGATTTTCATCTGCCAGGTTTTTGTTTTTAATTTGAGTGTTCAAATTAAATGATATAACCGATTTATTGTCATGGATGTCTGATAGGTGTAGGTACTCGATTTAACGTGTATGATCTCATGGATATGTCAAAAAGTGGGATCACATTACGTGGAAGTGAAAGAGGTACGTTCACAAGTGAGAACACCCGCTATCTATATGGACCCCTGGGTTAAGGGATTTGAGAGGAAACAATGACCTCAAGCAAGATCTGTCTGTCTGTCTGTCTGTCTGTCTGTCTGTCTGTCTGTCTGTCTGTCTGTCTGTCTGTCTGTCTGTCTGTCTGTCTGTCTGTCTGTCTGTCATGTCCTGTTCTGTACTGTCCTGTCTGACTGTCCTGTCTGTCTGTCCTGTCTGTCTGTCTGTCCTGTCCTGTCCTGTCTGTCTGTCTATCTGTCCTGTCTGTCTGTCTGTCTATCCTGTCTGTCTGTCCTGTCTTGTCTGTCTGTCTGTCTTGTCTGTCTGTCTGTCTGTCTGTCTGTCTGTCTGTCTGTCTGTCTGTCTGTCTGTCTGTCTGTCTGTCTGTCTGTCTGTCTGTCTGTCTGTCTGTCTGTCTGTCTGTCTGTCTTGTCTGTCTGTCTGTCTGTCTGTCTGTCTGTCTGTCTGTCTGTCTGTCTGTCTGTCTATCTGTCTGTCTGTCTGTCTGTCTATCTGTCCTGTCTGTCTGTCCTGTCTGTCTGTCTGTCTGTCTTTCTTGTCTGTCTGTCTTGTCTGTCTGTCTGTCTGTCTGTCTGTCTATCCTGTCTGTCTGTCCTGTCTTGTCTGTCTGTCTGTCTGTCTGTCTTGTCTGTCTGTCTGTCTTGTCTGTCTGTCTGTCTGTCTGTCTGTCTGTCTGTCCTGTCTGTCTGTCTGTCTTGTCTGTCTGTCTGTCTGTCTGTCTGTCTGTCTGTCTGTCTATCTGTCTGTCTGTCTGTCTGTCTGTCTATCTGTCCTGTCTGTCTGTCCTGTCTGTCTGTCTGTCTGTCTTTCTTGTCTGTCTGTCTCTGTCTGTCTGTCTGTCTGTCTGTCTGTCTGTCTGTCTGTCTGTCTGTCTGTCTGTCTGTCTGTCTGTCTGTCTGTCTGTCTGTCTGTCTGTCTGTCTGTCCTGTCTGTCTGTCCTGTCTGTCTGTCTGTCTTGTCTGTCTGTCTGTCTGTCTGTCATGTCTGCCTGTCAGTCTGTCTGTCCGCCTACATGCCGGTCTGTCTAATCTATCTATCGAGCCGAAGACTCATATGACAGAAATTCTAGACTCCAATGTCTGATTATCTTTCAACTGTCAGACCTTGCCCTGCCAATCGCAGAAAGTCTAGACTCTTGTGTCTGATTGGACCTGCATTATGTCTCACCACACAGCTCTGTTCTTAGCGAGTTATTCAATCTCGGCGAGGGAGCTCACATCTGCTGTTGTTGCCTCTCAATTTAATGTTTATTTAAACAAGATCTACTAAAATCAAATTTCAGTGTGATTTTTTTTCCCGCTTACCCAGCACCCAGATTTCTGTGGCTATCCATGGTTATATATAGTGATGGAGTGGCTATGTATAATTATATATATATATAGTGTTGGAGTGGCTATCCAAGGTTATATATATAGTGTTGGAGTGTTTATCCATGGTTATATATATAGTGTTGGAGTGACTATCCATGGTTATATATGTAGTGTTGGAGTGGCTATCCATGGTTATATATATAGTGTTGGAGTGGCTATCCAAGGTTATATATATAGTGTTGGAGTGGCTATCCATGGTTATATATATAGTGTTGGAGTGACTATCCATGGTTATATATGTAGTGTTGGAATGGCTATCCATGGTTATATATGTAGTGTTGGAATGGCTATCCATGGTTATATATATAGTGTTGGAGTGACTATCCATGGTTATATATTTAGTGTTGGAGTGACTATCTATGGTTATATACATCATCATCATCATCAAGTACCGGGCCTGCTGGCGTAGGTGATCATGTCTTTCCACAACTTTCGATCTCGGCAGCTATTTATCATTTCTGTTGTTGACCTTCTGCCAAGCCATTCTCTTAAGCTGTCTGGTATCTTTTCTCTTTGCTTCCCTCTATCTCTTCGTCCCTCAATTTTTCCAGTTGTTACAATATATTCAAGTTGTTCTCTTCACATTACATGGCCAAAAAATGATGATTATCTCTCTTTTTGCTTTGATCTCTCTCAGAACATCTTCATTACTCTTCTTAGCTATCCATGGTACTCTCAACATTCTTCTGTAAAACCACATTTCTACAGACTCCAGTGATTTTCTTGTCTGCTGTCCTATTGTCCATGATTCGCATCCATATGTTAAGACTGGCTCTACGTAACATTTTTCAGAACTCTTTTTCTTGTTTCTATTGTCAAAAATGGATTGCATAGTATCTTCCTCATTTTTTGGAAAGCTGCTTTTGCCTGAGCCATTCTGCATCTCACCTCTTTTGTACATCTTCCGTCTGAGGTTAACAAAGTTCCCAAATATTTAAATTCATTTACTTGTTTTAATATTGTTCCATTTGTCTTTATTTTGCAATGAGGTGATGTCTTTTTCTTTGTTGTTACCATTACCTCTGTCTTTTTGCTATTAAGGCTGAGTCCTTTAATTTTGCTTTCTTTCACTATAATGTCCAACATTTCTTGTAACTCATTTTCGCTCTTAGCGATTAAGACTGTATCATCAGCATACCTTATATTATTTATATTATGACCTCCAACTATTATTCCAGACATGCCCCTTATGGATCTTAAAATAATCTCACTATAAATATTAAACAAATCTGGTGACAGCACATAACCTTGTCTAACACCCTGCTTTATTTGTTGAAACATTCCCAATTGGTTTCCAATTCTTATGGCTGCTGTTTGTTGTCAGTACATGTTCTTTACTATTCTTTGATCTTTGCTGTCTACGTTTATGCTTTCTAAAATTTTGATTATTTCTTTGTGCTTTACTTTGTCAAATGCCTTGGTGTAGTCTATGAAACATAGGTATAGATCTGTTTTCACCTCTATGGCTCTTTCTACTAAAGATCTTATGATATAAATGGCATTGCTTGTTCCTTTATCTCTAACAAAACCACACTGTCCATCGCTAATTTTTGGACTGATTTTGTTTTGCACTCTTCGCATGATGATTCTTAGTAATATCTTAGTCATATGACTCATAAGGCTTCTTGTGCGATAATCATCGCATTCAATCGCACGCGATTTCTTTGGTAGGGCTATGAATATTGATTTGAGCATGTCGTCTGGTATATATCCGCTGTTGTAGATATCATTCAATATTTTTGTTATTATTTCTATTCCAAAATCACCCATGGCTGTATGCATAGTGTTCGAAAAATGGTTGCTCCGACAAAAGTGTCGCAAGTTGTCAACGAAATGGAGAAATACAACCTTGATATATTAGGAATTAGCGACACAAGATGGCCAGGGATAGGGACATGATCCGTCAACAACAAACCCAAGATAATAATGTATTCAGGTACAGATGATAATAAACATTCTGGAGGCGTGAGAATTATAATGTATGTGTCTACTGCTGATAATCTCACCGACTGGGAGCCGGTAAATCATAGATTAATTAGAGCTCGTTATAAAACAAAGTATGGAAGATTAACAATTATTCAATGCTATACAGCCACTAATGAAGCTGAAGTCGAAATTAAGGATGCATTTTATTACCGGCTGCAATATATAATAAATAGAGCTGCAGAGCATGATAGATGAATAGTGATGGGCGACTTTACTGTCAAAGTGGGAAGAAGAGATAACAACGGACAACGGAGTTATGGTAGCAATATGAAAAGAAGGAGGAGACATTATCTATCAAAACGGAGAAAGGTTAATAGAGCTATGTTTAACGGGAGACCTAGATATGGGTGGAACATTATTTCTACATTAGAAGATACATAAGACAACATGGTATCCCAAGAAGATAAAACTTGAAACCAAAGCGACCACGACCACAGAATTCATCAGAAGAAAATTAAAAAATTTCCTTGGTTGATTTGGAGGCGTATATAGCAGCTGACGTCAATAGTGACAATAATCTGTGATGGTGATGTGTGCTTAACCGCCCGCATCCCAGTCATCTGATCATCCTCAAGACACAATGAACACCAGTTGGTTCTTGTAGCCAGCCAAACCGAGAGGTTTCCCTGCAACAAACAAGTGAAGACACAAGGAAAGCAGGACACAGGTGCTTCTGGAGAAATGATGCCTTAATAAAAAATTTCACCAAGAACACAAACATCGTAGTGTCTTTGAAATGTCATTTTGATCACACTAAGGATAGGGATGTCAGAAGAATGTTAAAGTGAACAGGCAAAATGATTGCTGCATATTTGCTACAAAGTTGGCCATCATATGACGAAGAGGGAATTCACGTGTGCCAATGTTTTCTTTGATTGGTCGATTAGTGTAGCTTTGTGTCCACGGTCAGGGGGAGAAGATAATAGAGATACTTACACTTACCACGCCCATGGGGATACTGGGGCCGTGTCGACGGTCAGGGGAGAAAATAATAGAGCTACTTACACTTACCACGCCCGTGGGAATACTGGGGCCGTGTCGACGGTCAGGGGAGAAAATAATAGAGCTACTTACACTTACCACGCCCGTGGGGATACTGGGGCCGTGTCGACGGTCAGAGGAAGAAGATAATAGAGCTACTTAAACTTACCACGCTCGTGGGGATACTGGGGCCGTGTCGACGGTCAGGGGAAGAAGATAATAGAGCTACTTACACTTACCACGCCCATGGGGATACTGGGGCCGTGTCGACGGTCAGGGGGAGAAGATAATAGAGCTACTTACACTTACCACGCCCATGGGGATACTGGGGCCGTGTCGACGGTCAGGGGAAGAAGATAATAGAGCTACTTACACTTACCACGCCCATGGGGATACTGGGGCCGTGTCGACGGTCAGGGGAAGAAGATAATAGAGCTACTTACACTTACCACGCCCGTGGGGATACTGGGGCCGTGTCGACGGTCAGGGGAAGAAGATAATAGAGCTACTTACACTTACCACGCCCATGGGAATACTGGGGCCGTGTCCACGGTCAGGGAAGAAAAGAACCACTTTCACTTGCCACACACGGTTGGATACCAGGCCCTGACCATGGTCAAGAGAGAACAGCTTAAATCCTGTTTCACCGGCAACGCCCATGGGGATACCAGGGCTCTGGTCTCGGTCAAAGGGAAAAAGCTTAAAGTCACTTTCATCGGCCACGTATTTCGTAAAAGACAAGGGGGGACAAGGTCTTCGCCGGTGCTACAGAGTTAGTGCATCGAAGCTGCAGGGAGCAAGTGGTTGCGTGTAACGTACACTCCTACAAAGTATGGTGGTAGCTAAACAAAAAATAAACAAAACAAAATCATGACATTTCAGCCTACATGCGGCCTTACTCAGAAAATACGAACACGGAAATAGACAACGAAATGAAGATAAACTAAACGACATGCTCTAGAGTAATCAAACTAGTAGCTCTGAAATAAAAAGTGAAATGACAAGAGAGAGACAATTGATAGGGAAAAGTACAGGAAAATCATAAATTAAAAATAGGAAATAAATTAAATGTAAAAACACTGAAGTGTACGTTCAACCTCACCACGTGTCCCTTGCTACCAGCTTTACCGCAGCACTGACATTGTTTGCCTGTTCCCATCTGAGCTGCAGCTATGGTCAGTGCCTTCGCTTATGTGTAGAGTATGTAGTGGGGAATGTTGAGTTGTGAGCACGAGGGAGCTGACATCGTGCAATGAATATGATCTGTAGACTAAACTAAAACTAAACTACATTTTCTTTGAAATTATTATGATAGAATAAACATCACAAGCACAAAATATGGATTAGATATGAATATCAAAAAGACTAAAACTATGATCATAAACAAAGATATTACTCAAAACCTACAAGTGGATATCAAAGTTGGAGGAATAGACCTGGAGACAGTTCAGAGCTACAACTACCTTGGACATACTATAACCAGTGATGGAAAATGCACAACTGTAATACATACAAGAATAGGAATGGCAAAAAGTAATTTTCATGCCATGAAAAATATGCTGACACCAAAACAAATAACAGTAGGGCTAAAACTAAGAATAGCAAAATGTTATTTCTTCTCAAAATTCCTTTTTGGTGCAGAAACATGGACATTAGACAAGAAAACAGAACAGAAAATTGAAGCCTTTGAAATGTAGATATATATAATAATAGGAAGAAATAAATACAAAGAAAAGAAAACACACGATGAAGTCTTCAAACAACTAAAAATGAAAAGAGAACTACTAAACAAAATTCAAACAAGACAAATGTGATTTTGGGGTCATGTTAAAAGAGACAACAGCCTGCTAAAAGTAATCCTGGAGGGGAAAATACAAGGTAAAAGAGGCAGAGGCTGACCAAGACTAAAATTCACGAATAACATCAAAAGATGGACAAGTCAGCCTATGACAACCTGCACCATCAAAGCAAGAGACAGAGCGGAATGACGCTCCATGGTAGCCAACCTTCGATGCGGAGACGGCACTCAGTGGCGATAACGTGATTGACGATTAAAGATGAAAGACAAACCTTGAGCTGAGAAAATAAACTAAAAAGTGTTTAGTATGGCCAAACAGCAAGCAATCTACTTTTTTCTCGTTTGTTGTTTAGTAACGTATGTTCCACACGAAGTTCTATAGTCGCCCTGTCTCAAAGTTATCTAGACCCCCAAACAGCTTAGGGTTCATGTAAGTCTCGGTAGGAAAATGTCAAATCGGTAATTGACTAAATATGTGCAAAATAAATAAAAAGCAGAATAGCTCAGGCCAAAATAGCATCTCAGAAAATGGAAAAACATATTATGCAACAAATCTATGTCAATAGAAGTAGGATAGTTCATCGGTGCTATATAGAGCCAATTGTGAATTATGGAAGTTAATCATGGACAGTAAACAAACAAATGAAGAGACGATTAGAAGCCACAGAAATGGGATTTCTCAGAAGAATGTTGAAAGTTCCCTGGACAGCTAAAAAGACCAATGTGGAAATTCCCAAAGAGGCCAACACAAAAAGGCAGCTCCTAAGAAACATCAGAAAGAAATAATCAACATTTTGCGGGGAACATCATGAGAAGAGGAAAGTTGGAATACTTTGTTACAACAGGAAAAATATAGGGAAAGTTAGATCGCGCAAAACAAAGAGAGAAAATTCTAGATAACTTGATGTCATGTCATGGAAAACAGTCGACAACAGAATTGATACTATGCACTGTTGATAGAAGATTGTGGAAGGCCATGATCGCCTACGTCAACCGGTATGGGACATGATGATGTGGCAATAACTGATTGGTTCTTACGAAGGCGTGTCCATAGACAATAAACCAATCATAATAAATCCTTTGGGAATCGGACGAGCTAACTGTCGTGTCGGTATAAACGTCATTTAAAATGGCATACTGTCTGGGCATACAAGTAGCATGTGCATATCCTGTCTGTGTTTTTTTTTTTTTTTTTTTTTTTTGGTATGTGTCAGACAAATACACTCATGTAGAAAATATGAGATAAAATTCCGGTTTTGTTTATTTTTAGATTATGCACTTTTTGAGCTCCCACGGGTTAACCGAGTCGGCTCAGGTGTGCTGGCAGTTAACTTGGTACTGTCACTGTATCAGAGGCAAAATCATAATCAATCGCAGGTATCAAGTACATTATCAGAACTAGTTAAGTGAAGAACATAATTGTCCATTATTTTCCCTTTATCTTTGTGAAAATGACATCATTTGTTTTCATCTTCTCTCACTTTCCTAGCCTGTTCCATCTATATCTTTCACGGAGTTATATATGTGTGCACCTTATCAGGACATCATTTACTAATAATAATAAAAAAAACTAACTTTTTGCTACTTTTCTTTTTTGTTAACTTCTCATTCATCTGTTGATGCTTCTTGTGTTTGTCATTAACAGCATAATTCTAAAATAGCAATTAACCAAAAATTAATAGTGAAGACATTTTATACCGCAAAAATTATGAGGCGAGACAAATATAAATGAAATGGCAGAAAAGTTATTTAAGTGTTTTTGTGTGGTCTGTGAGAGGTGATGTGTGGTCTGTGAGAGGTGATGTGTGCTTCTTTGAGAGGTGATGTGTGATCTGTGAGAGGTAGTGTGTGATCTGTGAGAGGTGGTGTGTGATCTGTGAGAGGTGGTATGTGATCTGTGAGAGGTGGTGTGTGCTCTGTGAGAGGTGATGTGTGCTTCTTTGAGAGATGATGTGCGCTCTGTGAGAGGTGATGTGTGCTCTGTGAGAGTTTTATTGTGCATTGTGAGCGGTGGCGTGTGCTCTGTGAGAGGTGGTGTGTGCTCTGTGAGAGGTGATGTGTGATCTGTGAGAGGTGGTGTGTGCTCTGTGAGAGGTGATGTGTGCTCTGTGAGAGGTAATGTGTGATCTGTGAGAGGTGGCGTGTGATCTGTGAAAGGTGGTGTGTGCTCTGTGAGAGTTTTAGTGTGCACTGTGAGAGGTGATGTGTGCTCTGTGAGAGGTGATGTGTGCTCTGTGAGAGGTGGCGTGTGATCTGTGAGAGGTGATGTGTGCTCTGTGAGAAGTGATGTGTGCTCTGTGAGAGGTGGCGTGTGATCTGTGAGAGGTGATGTGTGCTCTGTGAGAAGTGATGTGTGCTCTGTGAGAAGTGATGTGTGCTCTGTGAGAGGTGGTGTGTGATCTGTGAGAGGTGATGTGTGATCTGTGAGAGGTGATGTGTGCTCTGTGAGAGGTGGCGTGTGATCTGTGAGAGGTGATGTGTGCTCTGTGAGAAGTGGCGTGTGATCTGTGAGAGGTGATGTGTGCTCTGTGAGAGGTGGCGTGTGATCTGTGAGAGTTTTCGTGTGCACTGTGAGAAGTTGTATGTGCTGTTTGAGAAAATTATGTTCGTTTGAAAGTTGTACTTCTGTATGTTGTACTCTGTAAGATCTCACTTTTTGGTATGATATTTTTTATCTTAGAATAGGTGATCAGGTCATGTCATGTGAGAAGTGGCGTCTGAATAAACTTATTAATTATGGAAATGGGATCTGTTCAAGGCGTGACCGATCAGCTAAAATATGATGACCAGAATTTAACAGAATAAATAATTGAGCCTATGTGAAACTGATATATTTTTTTAAATATGCACCCAAAATACAACTTCATTGTTAATTATGCATTCTGTCCACATTGATCACACCATGCAGGATTTTGTTTTCTTGTTTTTGTCTTTTTTGCAGTTTGTGGATGAATGGATGGTTGGTTGACTGGTTGGTTGAATGGTTGGTTGGTTGGTTGGTTTGGTTGGTTGGTTGGTTGGTTGGTTGGTTGGTTGGTTGGTTGGTTGGATGGATGGATGGTTGGTTGGATGGATGGTTGGTTAGTTGGTTGGATGGATGGTTGGTTAGTTGGTTGGTTGGATGGATGGATCGATGGCTGATTGGTTGGTTGGTTGAATGGATGGATGGTTGTTGGTTGGTTGGATGGTTGGTTGGTTGGTTGGTTGGATTGTTGGTTGGTTGGTTGGTTGGTTGGATGGTTGGTTGGATGGATGGTTGGATGGATGGTTGGATGGATGGTTGGATAAATGGTTGGATGGTTGGTTGGTTGGTTTGATGGTTGGTTGGATGATTGGTTGATTGGTTGGTTGGTTGGATGGTTGGTTGGTTGGATGGATGGTAGGTTGGTTGGATGGATGGTTGGATGGATGGTTGGATGAATGGTTGGATGGTTGGTTGGTTGGTTTGATGGTTGGTTGGATGATTGGTTGATTGGTTGGTTGGATGGTTGGTTGGTTGGATGGATGGATGGTTGGTTGGTTAGTTGGATGGTTGGTTGGTTGTTTGTTTGGATGGATGATTGGTTGGTTGGTTGGATGGTTAGATGGTTGTTTGGTTGGTTGGTTGGTGGGATGGTTGGTTGGTTGGTTGGATGGTTGGTTGGATGGATGGCTGATTAGTTGGTTGGTTGGATGATTGGTTGGTTGGTTGGTTGGATGATCGGTTGGTTGGTTGGATGATTGGTTGGTTGGTTGGTTGGTTGGTTGGATGATTGGTTGGTTGGTTGGATGATTGGTTGGTTGGTTGGATGATTGGTTGGTTGGTTGGTTGGTTGATGATTGATTGGTTGGTTGGTCGGATGATTGGTTGGTTTGTTGGTTGGATGATTGGTTGGTTGGTTGGTTGGATCATTGGTTGGTTGGTTGGATGGTTGGTTGGATGATTGGTTGGTTGGATGGTTGTTTGGATGGTTGGTTGGATGGCTGATTGGTTGTTTGGTTGGTTGGTTGTTTGGTTGGTTGGTTGGTTGGTTGGATGGATGGTTGGTTGGTTGGATGGTTGGTTGGTTGGTTGGGTGGTTGTTTGGATGGTTGGTTGGTTGGTTGGTTGGTTGGATGGATGGCTGATTGGTTGTTGGTTGGTTGGATGGTTGGTTGGTTGGTTGGTTGGATAGTTGGTTGGTTGGTTGGGTGGTTGTTTGGATGGTTGGTTGGTTGGATGGATGGCTGATTGGTTGTTGGTTGGTTGGTTGGATGGATGGCTGATTGGTTGTTGATTGGTTGGGTGGTTGTTTGGATGGTTGGTTGGGTGGTTGTTTGGATGGTTGGTTGGTTGGATGGATGGATGATTGGTTGTTGGTTGGTTGCATGGTTGGATGGTTGTTTGGTTGAATGGATGGCTGATTGGTTGTTGTTTGGTTGGTTGGTTGGTTGGATGGTTGGTTGGATCGTTGGTTGGTTGGATGGTTGGTTGGTTGGTTGGATGGCTGGTTGGTTGGATGGATGGTTGGATCTTTGGTTGGTTGATTGATTGGATGGTTGGTTGGTTAGTTGGTTGGATGGCTGATTGGTTGTTTGGTTGAATGGATGGTTGGATGGATGGTTGGTTGGTTGGTTGGTTGGATGGATGGTTGTTTGGTTGGATGGCTGATTGGTTGGTTGGGTGGTTGGATGGTTGGTTAGATGGGATGGTTGGTTAGATGGGATGGTTGGTTGGTTGGTTGGTTAGTTGGTTGGATGGTTGGTTGTTTGGGTTGTTGGTTGGTTAGTCGACAAATAATCTTTACTTTTTATCGGAAAACTCCATCAGTGCTTGATTCCCCTACTCAACATGTTCCTCAGCATGAAACGACTGATAATTCCAAATCTGTCACGATTTACTAGTCTTCTTTGTTCGGAACGCACTGGTCTGGTATCACCACATTGGACGTGATATTCTTACAGTCTATTCCACGTTGTTGGTTCACTTTCATTGTTAGAATCACATATCCGCTCAGCCTCTTTGAGAGCACACAGAACATCAGATCGCTTCCATGTTCGTTCATTCTCAACAACAGCCAAACCAACAAGTCTGTCTGCCCAAGAAATCTCTCTTTCTTGAATGTTCTGGCACTAAAATAAAGCAGATTTTAATCAGCCTTGATCTCTTCAGATATCCCAACCGCAGCCTTCAAGCAAAGCGCACTTTTATCTTCCTGAGCATATTCTTTGAAAGAAAGCGATGGCGCTGGATAGGAAACACACTGCGGAAGCCAACTGAGAGTATTAGACAACAGGCCCTTTTTGGAATCCCCGGGGGAAAAGACAAATAGGAATACCAAAGAATTCTTGGAGAAGACAGATAGAAGCAGAGATGAAGATGATGGGGAAGACATTGAATGATCTTAAAAGAATGGCAAGAAACAAAATGACTTGGAAAGTGTTTGTTGAGGACCTATGCTCCACGGGGAGAGTTGAAAGGTAGAAGAAGATATTCTTTGAAACGAAACAAAAACATTCATGGGCAAAAGTCTGTGTCTCAAGCCAAGCTATAGTTTTAGTTACTACTATAGCCTCCCTTTTTAAACTACTTGTAGTCACGGGAAACATCACGATGTCTTTCTTTACAATTCTTTCCCCGACCTGAGCAGTGATGGTCCCTGAGCTCCGCCTATGCCTAACAACAAACCCACCTGTATTAATGACTACTTCATCCTTTGAAGAATTCTGAACATTCAAAGCTTGCACTTTTGCTGTTCACCCGGTTTTGTTTTCAATATCCACTGTTTAATTTGAAGCACACAGAGAAGGACGTACAATATTCTACTGGCAATCGTACCCAGCCTTCATTAGGCCATGTCTTCTCTAGTGAATCAATCTGTTTAAGGACACTATCGGTTGCACGATGGCGGGTGACCAGTTTGTGTGTCTGTAAAAAAAAAAAAAAAGAAATAAAGTGCCCAGTCACGCCAAGTGGCGTATAGGGAATATGGTGTTAGTAACCATAATTTATATAGACTTTCGGGACATAATTCATGGGGTAATGTGGTCGGTATTACGCCCGTGCCGCTTTACTTTTTCAGAGAAAAATCCGGTACTCTTTTAAGCCTCGAAGAACCCGGAAGCCGTTGATCCTGTTGTCTTTTGTATTCCAGTTCAGTAACCACTGAGCTATCGCAGCTCCCTTTGTGTACCTGTGACATCCCCCAATTGTTTTTCTTTTAATTAATTTCTTTGCTTATTATTGTACATGCCTTTAAAGAAGAAAGGAAAGTAAAGAACACCGTCAGTCCTAGAGCATGACGTCAAGACGAATTACGATGGTACCGCCCATATTTTTTTTCTTCATCATCGACATATTTTCCTTTTGGTCTGCCTCTTTTCCCGAAGAAATATTTCGATCATCTTGTAATTTGATAAACATTATAACTCGGTTGCGTAAAATATATACCCCTCCCCTTGTCCTCGGTTAACAAAATTCCTAACGGCAGCTACCTCGGCGTTCGTGCTTTGAGAGCTTATCAAAATGTTTCCAGTATTTTTTGAAAGATCATGAAGGAACAAGACGAGGCTTGCATGATAGCACTGGACTAGAGTGATTGATTGTCTGAGACATCATTAAGTATGGGCGGGGTGTTCTGTTGAGCTCTCGGTCCATCATCATATTATCATTATCATCATCATAACTATAATCATTATTATCATCATTATCATCATCGTTATCAGCATTGTTGTCACCGTCTTTTTTCATCAGCGTTCACCCAATAAGTGGACACGAACGCGATGTGTCGCTAGTATACGACCAGTCCATGATATTTGCGACTTTCGGTCCGACTCCGTCACAGTCCATAATTTACGATGTCAGAAATACACGTCCCATGCCACGAGAGGATAGAAAATAGGAGATTAAACTGTCAGGTTGTGCTGGCCAGGACATGAGTGGAAAGAATATAGAGAGCACTCAAGATTGTATATCTATTGACCAGAGCACTCAAGATTGTATATCTAATGACCAGAGCATTCAAGATTTTATATCTAATGACCAGAGCATTCAAGATTTTATATCTAATGACCAGAGCACTCGAGATTTTATATCTGATGACCAGAGCATTCACAATTTCATATCTAACGACCAGTCAGCTCAAGATTCTATATCTAATGACCAGAGAACTCAATATTTCATATCTAGAGATGATGTATAGATCTAATTACATGAGCACTTAAGATTTCACATAGTTATATATATATATATATATATATATATATATATATATATATATATATAATTACATGAGCACTTAAGATTTCAGAGATCCATAAATCTAATAACTAGAGCACTACATCTTCCAGGGGCTCTATAAATCTAATGACCGAAGCATTGCATCTTTCAGGGATATACATATCTAATGACTAGTGCACTGAATCTTACAGTGATAAACATATCTAATGACTAGAGCACTGAATCTTACAGTGATATACATATCTAATGACTAGAGCACTGAATCTTACAGTGATATACATATCTAATGACTAGAGCACTGAATCTTACAGGGATATACATATCTAATGACTAGGGCACTGAATCTTACAGGGATATACATATCTAATGACTAGAGCACTGCATCTTACAGGGATATACATATCTAATGACTAGAGCACTGCATCTTACAGGGATATACATATCTAATGACTAGAGCACTGAATCGTTCAGGGCATACTGAGCTAAATGTAATGAAAGAATTGATGGATTAGTTGCAAAGGTAACTTCACTTTAAGCATTTCTTTCATTCATGTTCCCATCAAGTGAAACACAACACAGCTTGTAAATCATAGCACCTCATCTGTGACGTTAACTGCTCTTTCTGTCAGGTCTAGTATTAATTTAAACCCCTCGATTGCCTTTTCTCTATTGCTAATACCGCAAAGAGTCCCATTTGAATTTCAACTTTTTCTCTTTAGTTATCCAGTGTCTACCCGAGATGAAAGAAACTGCGACAATTTAAGCGTTGATATCAAATGCAGAAAACAAAAGGCACAGGAGAAAGATTCCCCGTTTGGTGTATGTTTTATTTCGGACGTGTGGATAAACTGTGATTACCGATATTTAAGTGGAATATGATTTATTCTTCTTTGTGTCGTGTGTTCGCGGTTCAATAGTCAAGCACATGGTTCGACAAAAAAATGGCGCCACCGGGTATGTTCAACCCGAATATAAAAAGTCTGTGTCGGTGGATGGGGCGGATGAATCGAAAATGATCAAAGGCCCAGAAGGAGAAAACAGCAAAGGGTGTGGTACATATGAGACATATTCAGAACACGAAAGACGAAAATGGCAGACTACCTTCAAAGAGATTGGAGCTTCATCACGTAACACTCCAAAGAAAGCCAAAGAGAGAAATTCTAACTTTAGTTTTAAGAACGAATTAAAAATAGCTACATGGAATGTTAGGAAAAGAGGCAGAGGCAGACCAAGACTAACATGGACGAGTAACATCAAAAGACGGACAAGTCAATCTATGACAGCCTGCACCATCAAAGCAAGAAACAGAGTAGAATGGCGATCCATGGTAGCCAACCTTCGTTGCGGAGAAGGCACACGATGATGATGATGATGACAGGAGAAAGAAGACGAGACACCACGAATACATCGTGTTGATTCTGCTGTTGGATCTGTCTATTCAGTATAGGCAGATTCAGTCATTTGGAGAAGCTGTTCAGGAAAACAGCATCCAAGATAAGACACTAATATTTGACCAAACTACTGACTTATCATGATTGCTTGCTACCAACCGTCTGTCATGATTGCTTGCTACCAACCGTCTGTCATGATTGCTTGCTACCAACCGCCTGTCATGATTGCTTGCTACCAACCGTCTGTCATGATTGCTTGCTACCAACCGTCTGTCATGATTGCTTGCTACCAACCGTCTGTCATGATTGCTTGCTACCAACCGTCTGTCATGATTGCTTGCTACCAACCGTCTGTCAAAGTCACGCCAAAGGCCATACATAATCTGAGTGTAGGTCGGCGGAAGGCAAGCAAGAAGGACGAAAATTAGTGACTGTCGGTATTTAGAACCGAGCGCGACGCGAGTAAAAAAAATGCTTTTACTGAGGGCAGAAATTAACTATCTATTGTTAAAATGAGTTATTGGAATCGTCTGCAAACACTACTAAAAGAAATGCACACTTTTATTCCTGCTCCGAATATTATAAGATTGATCTTTCAAACTAGTCAATTACATCTTTTTTCCTGTTTATTATTTTTTTTGACCATTTTTAAAATCTCTCTACTACGACTCTTCTTTTTAACAATGGAAGATTATTATTTGTTTCTGTTTCAGGAAAGATTATTATTTGTTTCTGTTTCAGGAAAGATTATTATTTGTTTCTGTTTCAGGAAAGATTATTATTTGTTTCTGTTTCAGGAAAGATTATTATTTGTTTCTGTTTCAAGGAAAGATTATTATTTGTTTCTGTTTCAAGGAAAGATTACTATTTGTTTCTGTTTCAAGGAAAGATTATTATTTGTTTCTGTTTCAAGGAAAGATTATTAATTGTTTCTGTTTCAAGGAAAGATTATTATTTGTTTCTGTTTCAAGGAAAGATTATTATTTGTTTCTGTTTCAAGGAAAGATTACTATTTTAAAGAAAACTGAAAGGTGGTCTTATTTTTAACATCGTGTGGGTTTGGTAATTCAAGCTCAGAGCCAGCGTTTTACATCAAATGCTACAGATCAGCAGGGTGGAGGTTGCAGATAGGGGAGCACGGTGAGAGGAGATTGCAGGCTACATACAAGTTGTATTATCTTGCTACCTGTGTGAGGGCTTCCTAGCTTGTCTGTAAACAATCTGTTTAATTAAGGATGGAGGAAGGTAGAATTATCTGCTGAGACTGTGTCTCCACTTGTTCGCATGTGTTCTGTCTTTGCTTTCAAGAGCTCACGTTCGAGAATGGAGGCGATATTTCATTGCTTGTTCATGCGCAGAAATATTGTTTAATGATTGCACTTCTTTTTATTTTACTGAGGCGACAAGAGAACATGTGTAAAGCCCGATGCAAGCATAGCAAGACATGCACTTTCTTGGAAAACACATGGAAAGAGAATGCGAAAAAAGTATGAAGAAGAGGAGTCATGGAGATCCTCAAGAACTGTAGCCTAGGAGGAAGAGAAGTAGAAAAAATGTCCAAGAGTAGGGATGTATGAAGAGATCTTGTCTGTTGCATATGTTCCATTAAGGGGTCTAAATGGCTTTGATTGATTGATGAGTCTAAAGGTGGACAAGATGTCTGGTGGATCCGGAGTGCTTAGTGGGGAAAGCAGATGCATCTAAAATCAGCACCTTATAAGAACAAGCAATCTGCATACACTTCGAAAAATGATGGGAAGGGTGGTGGAGCGGGCATGGGTATATCTCAACTGCAATGAAACTGATTCTATGAAGATTGACTGAACAAGAGAAAATACCGCACTGTGGGTTCGGTGGGTAGAGTTTATAGATGACGATAAGATTTAGTCACAATGTGTCATATTGCTTGTTGATATTTGTGAAGATCTATTACTGTGAAACTTAATTGTGGGAAACGAGATTGACAAGACACCGTACTGCTGAATGAGTCATGCATTATTGTCATCCCTTAATGAAATAAAACCTTGCTAGGACGTGAACTTCCGGTATATTGTGGATAGGCGACGGGGACCATTGAAGGCTATGCATGAAAAGTGTTCCTTGTTGTAGTTTCCTCATATTCCAAGTCCGGCTTGTTGCAGGAGCTACTGAGTTAAGTGCTCTGTGCACACCGTGAGTTGTGTGTTTCATCCGTTTTGATCATGTTTCGATATTCCAATTGTTTACGATGAGTGGTTATATCGTATGACAGGGAACAGTTGACTGTGTTCACTTTCTGCGCGGTTTCGCCGTATGTCTTTCGGCGTGTTCTGAGACTGCAACGATGGGGACTACAGTTACTTTTCTTTGTTTACAAGATGAGATATTAATTCAGATGATTACGCTGGCACGGGCGGTTGAGCAATTATGGATTTTAATTCGTTTGTAGTGATACCGGGGCCTTCCATAACCAAATAGCCAAGAACCTTGCTAGGCGTATGGTTTTAGTGACCATGATTTTGCTTGAGAGTAAAGCCATCAAGATGCATAGAAATGTGAAGCTTCTGTAAAACTGATGGTATTAATGACAATATAAACAAAATATAGGAGAACAACGGTAACAGACTTACTCTGGTGAGAAACAAAACAAAAGTGGATCGATGTTTCGGCCAAGTAGGCCTTCAACTGGAACAAACAACAACACACAAATATATAAAGATCTTCTTCTTCTTCTTCTTTCCTTTCTCATCTGCCTTTCAGCGTTGAGGGGGGGGGGGATTTGCGGTCTTTTGCTCTTCTGTTCGCCTCTGCTGCTATTATGTTTCCTAGTGCTTCTAATATTCTATCGACCCATCTTTTTCGTGGTCGACCCTTGGGTCTGGTGTTCTCACAACGTTTGTTGAAGGCTCGTTGTGTTGTGTTTTGTTCTTTCTGCCTTGTCACGTGGCCAAACCATTTTATCTGTTGTTTCCTTAATATTCTATGGCGGGGGCTATTCCTAGCTTTTTTCTCAGTTCTTCATTTCTGATCTTATCTCTCAGACTGTTTCCTGTCATTCGTCTAACACATTTAATCTCTGTAGAGATTATTTTTCTTATTGTTCTTGCATCTATGGTCCAGGTCTGGCATTGGTAGCACAAAGTTGGGATGAAGATTGTATTGTATAGTGCTCGTTTTGCCTCTTGCGAGTTATTTCCTTGTTGGACAATAGTGGTGATTACTGTCCGATGATTTGACAAGCCTTGTTGCATCTTGATTCTATCTCTGCTGTTTGAGAATTATCGTTTGTCATTAGACTTCCTAGGTATTTGAATTCCTCTACTTGTTTTAGTTGTCTGCCTTCTATAGTTATGTTGATGTTCTGTTTATTTTGGCGACATTCATGACTTCTGTTTTGTTGATGTTGATTTTCATGTTGTATTTCGTGCCTGAGAAGTTGAGTTTGTTTAAGTGTTCTTGTAGGTCTTCTATTGTTTCATGTATTAGTGCATGATCGTCTGCAAATAAAAGTTCGCTGATCTCCTCTGTCTCTGATGGGTTGGCTAGCTTGCATATATGGTCCATGTATGTAATAAACAGTAGGGGGGATAGTACGCACCCCTGTCTTACACCTGATCTAACTTCGAAGTGGTCTGTGTAGCCTGCTGCTGTTCTGCATCTTTATAAGGATATACACATACATCTAACAACATGGCGATAATATGCGTCGACTGGACTGAAATATATATGGCCAGCGGACAGTGCGGACACAGGTGTGAAATACAGTAAAAGGGAAGGGTTCTAAAAATATGTGGACGGGTTACATGATCCCAGACTCTACTATTACTGGAAACATTTATACGAGTGTGATTCCCAATAAGTGTTAACACGCGGACAAAAATGTTTCTCAGTCTCTCAGGTTCCCTTTCTCTCTCCTTCTCTGTCATAATATTTATCTCCTTCCCTCCCACTCTCTCTATCTCATTGTGTGTCTGTCTCTCTGTTTCTCTCCCTGTCTCTCTCCATTAGTGTCTATGTCACTCCCTCTTCCTATTTCTGTGTCTCTCCTTTTATCTACCTCTATCTCTATCTTCTCCCTGTCTCTCTTCTCTCCCTCCCTCTCCCTCTATCGTTCCCTCTCTTCCACTATCGCCTTCTCTATCCTTATCGTCATCTCTCTCCCTCCATCTCTCCCTCCATCTCTTTCTCCCTCTCCCTATCATCCTCTCTCTCCCTCAATCTCTCTCTCCCTACATCTCTCTCCCTCTTTCATCAATTGACTCCAGGCTAAATGCGATCAGTTACTTACAGCAGACAGTTTGTACTTGAATCAGTGAACCATAACTAAACGAAACCCAACAACACATCCCTGTAGTAAGCAGCGAAATAAACTAACCAGTCTCGCTCAATAAATATGAGTCGAAAGGAAAGGCAACCCCTTACTCACAAACTTCGGAGCTGAATTCGGATACGTTGAGCCGAAAAGCTTGCTATAAACGTCAGCCCAACGAACCCACGTGCCCCTTTAACGTTAATGGCGGACGACATAATGACGCAGCTTTCTGATGAATGCAACAGAAAAATAAGACTATCTCAGCCTCTTTCTCTCTATTTTCATTTTTTGTCTTTTTGTGTCTTAATTATCGGTATTTACTGTCCAGGACCTTTATTTCTGTCTTTCTATTTTCTCTTTTTACTCTTCTGTCATTGTATCTATTTTATATGCTTCTTTCTCTCTATATGTGAGAAGTGGTGTGTGCTATGTGAGAGTGGTTGTATCTCTTTTCTATGCTTCTTTCTCTCTATCTCTGTAATTCTCCATCTCCAGGATTATTTGTCTCTTTCACTGCTTTGTCTATCTTTTCTTGACTTTATTTATTACTTTTGTGGGTCAATCTTTTTTAAGTGTACCCCCCGTCACGCCGAGTGGCGTATAGGGAAATATGGTGTTAGTGACCCTATATTTTACAGACCTTCAGCACATGATTTTTGGGGTAATGTGGTCGGTATTACGCCCGTGCTGCTTTTACTTTCCCAGAAAAAATCCGGTACCCATTTAAGGCTGGGTGAACCCGGAGCCGTCGGTTGGGATCGAACCCTACCCCTTGTCCGTAGTAGTCCAGTTCACTAACCACTGAGCTATCGCGGCTCCTACTAATTTTTAGGGAATTAGTAAAACCCAGGTGTCCTCGCCAGGGTACGAACCCCGGCTGTTGCCGTGGTAAGCCAACCGTGGGTCAATCTTTGCTTCCCTCTATCTCTGTACCTTTTTATCACATTGTCTCTACTTTTCTTTCTATCTCTCACACCTTCTCTTTTTTTTCACTTATCTTCCTTTTTCTCTCTTCTCTTATTATTCCTCTCTTTCTATCCATCCCTGTCCTTTTGCCTCGCTCATTGTTCCTCCCCCCATGTTTCCATATCATTATATATGTCTCCACTTATCTCTTCTTATTTATATTTTGTCTTTTTCTTCTCTGATTATACCTCACATAATTTTCATATACGTCTTCCTCTATTTTTTTCGGGTCTCTCCCTTCTCTTTGAATCCATTTCTGTCTTCTTTTACACTGTCTCTTTTTCCGAAAATATCCTCTCTCTCTTTCTCTTTTTATTGTTACCCTGACTAATTTCTCCTTCTCGTTGTGACTAATTATATCTAACGTCTTACGCTTCAAATTACTTTTCTTAATTCCTCCAACACTTTCTTACATCTTATGTAATTATCACTTGTAATTTGTAATCTTCTTACTTTCAGTACAATTTATTTATCTCACGAGCCCTCGACGAGACCTCGATCTTTTACATCTTAAGTTTCTGCCTCATATTTTGTGTGTTCCCCCTCCTTTCTTTTATTGATTTATACCTCTCCATCATTCCTAGGCCTCTTTTCTTCCTCCTTCTGTGTTTCTTTCGTTGAAAGACGGGAAAAAAAGAGTTCAGTCACGCCTCGAGTGTGGTGTATTGAGAATCATCATCATCATCAAGTGCCATACCGATTGGTGTAGGTGATCATGTCCCTCCACAATCTTCTATCTACAGTGCATCGTATCAGTTCTGTTGTTGACTGTTTTCCATGCCATGACACCAAGCTGTCCAGTATTTTCTGTCTTTGTTGCCCGCGATCTCTCTTTCCTTTTATTTTGCCAGTTGTAACCAAGTATTCCAACTTTCCTCCTCTCATGATGTGCCCGAAAAATGTTAATTGCTTCTTTCTGATGTTTTTTAAGAGCTCTCTTTTTGTGTTGGCCTTTTTGAGAACTTCCTCATTGGTCTTTTTGTATTGAGAATAGGGATCTTGTAAAGAGAATTTGGTTGATGTCGAGATAAAATAGTTAGTGTATAGAGAATTTGGTGTTAGTTCCATATTTAAGTGGATATAGAGTGGATCTAAACATCTGGAATAAATTAAAGACTAATATAGAGATAAGCGAAATGGACACAAACCAACGAACTCATCTACAATGGAAGGAATTAAAGACTAATATAGAGATAAGAGAAATGGCCACGCAACCAAAGATCTCATCTACAATGGAATGAATTAAAGACTAATAAAGAGATAAGAGAAATGGTCACGCAACCAAAGATACATCTACAGTTAGAAAGAGAGGATGGACATATGTCGGACATGTGCTGAGAAAAGACAACAAAAGAATTTCAAAACAGGCTCTTCTAAGGGAAACAACAAGATACAGGAAAAGAGGAAGACCTAAAGACACACTAGAAAGAAAACTTATAGGAGGAAGCAACGATGGCAGGCATAGACTCATTGGATAACATTGGATATCTCGACAAGACCAGGGAAGGATGGCGAAGAACACTATTAACTCATGCGACCTCTAACGACGCTGGAAGGATCAAGAATCTAAACACTGGAGAACCGAACCCAAACTTCTATAGATCGTATCTTCAATAGATCGATCACTTTCTCTGGATTAACAATCATTTCAAGAAAGAAACAATCACAAGCTACATAAATGTTTCGTCCATGTTAAATCTAATCTCAAATATGAGAGAAAATATGGGATCAATCAGAGGAGCATCAGCGAGGGATACATCTTGAGTTTACACAACTGAGCTCGACTCCCTGCAAGGTATACGGTAACGTCAGACGTGACGTTGATTTGCTTCCCTCCTTCCTTCCACTGACTCCTCCTCTCACTGGCGCGGTTCAACAAAGAGGAAAACTTCGAGGTTGAGTAATCGATCTTCAAGTGCCAGGGGGGGAAAAAATGAGTAAAACGACCTTGACACGAAGTGGCCCGGATTTGGATGTTTCCGGGTGTGATGGGTGGGACAGACACAAAATCGTTCAAAACTCGACTTTCTTAATTCCCAGCGTACCTTTCGTCTTCCGTAGACGTTTTTCTGCAACAGTTTGTTCAAGTTGACAGTGGTGTTCTAGTACTGATCATGATATATTTGAGTGTGTGAGTGTGAAGATGTTCTGCGCCAATTACATTTTCTTCATTTTTAGAACTTTTATAAATAAATGGATAAAGACGAGGGAGAACAAAGTAACCATGGCCGGATGGTATGAAATATATATCGCAAAACACAAGTTGACTATTCAAGGGAATTTCAGAAGGTAATGCACCACATCGGTTTTCTCAGCTAATAATAAACACAGAAATGCAATTTTGTACACTTTAATTATGGTATGTGTCGACTGTGTGCACCAAATTGCACTGAAATAGGCTTAATAATGCGACTGCACTAAACCGTTGAAATGGAGCATGTTAGCAACTTGCGTTATAAGCAGCGAATTGTGATAGAACTTCTCGTTTTACAGAAGAAAACTGCTGTGAACATTCACAAGTGCCTATGTGATGTGTATGGAAGTTTTGTAGTCGACAAAAGCACAGTAAGTCGCTGGATTCAGAAAATAAACGAATCGGAAAGTGGAGGTATGGAGCTTCTTGATCGGCCGCGCTGTGGACGGCCTGCCACAGCCACCAATGTAGAGATTGTGAAATGCGCTGAGAGCATAATTCTTGCTGATAGGTGCATCACATCTCAACAATTGGCCTTAAAGTTGTCAGTCAGCATTGGTAGGGCAAATGCAATTATAAAAACTCTCTGATTCTCTAAGGATTGTACAAGATGGTTTCCACGAAATCTCACAAATGAGCACCGATTACAAAGAAAAGCAATTTCTTCTGAACTGTTGGAGTCTTTCAATGTTGATGGAGAGAACTAGTTGGCTAAGATTGTTACAGGGGACGTAACCTGGGGGCATCATTTTGTACCTGAGACAAAGAGACAGTCAGTGAAGTGGCATCATCAGCACTTACCACGAAGAAAGAAATTCAAAACATCTCCTTCAGCTGGAAAGGTCATGGTCACTGGCTTTTTGGGGACATTGAAGGTGTGATTCTTGTGGATGTTATGCCAAGAGGAGAGACACTCAATTCACAAGCTTACATTAAGACACTGAAGGTGTGATTCTTGTGGATGTTATGTCAAGAGGAGAGACAATCAATTCACAAGCCTACATTAAGACATTTAAGGTGTAATTCTTGTGAATGTTATACCAAGAGGGGAGACACTCAATTCGCAAGCTTACATTAAGACATTGAAGGTGTGATTCTTGTGGATGTTATACCAAGAGGAGAGACAATCAATTCGCAAACTTACATTAAGACATTGAAGGTATGATTCTTGTGGATGTTATACCAAGAGGAGAGACAATCAATTCGCAAACTTACATTAAGACATTGAAAAAAAAAAAACTAAATCAACGTTTTCGCAGAGTTCGGCTGCACAAGAATCCAGCAGACCTGCATGAACTTCGCTACCCGTCTACTCTTCCCTGACCCCCATTCGTGGCCTCCAAGTGTGACCGCAACTACATGATATGCTTGTCAGGAACCGCATTCCCGCTTACCCCCCCCCCCCCCCGCCTCTCCACAGTCATCGGGGAACGATCCGCTGTAATTGCGGTATATGTAAACCTTGCAACCAAGTCCTCCGTACATATACGGTTCCCTTCCCCAATTGTCCCTTTGAGATCAGAGAGAGATTCATTTGTACATCGTGTAACATTATCTATGCCATCACATGTACGTTGACCTACATAGGCGAATGAGGATGCCGTCTCTGATTTAGATGTTGAGAACTGTGCGACATCACTCGGGATGCAGGCTCCCCTATATCAGGGGTTAAGGCAAAGAAATGCAAGTGAATGCATAAAAATGCGAAGCTGCAGTAAAGCTGAATGCGAGGAAAAATTGAAAAAAAAAAGAAAAAATGGTATGTTAGAAGCTTTACGTGATTAGTAGACGACACAGATTAGACGACGTTCAAACGACGTTCGAATCTGTGTCGTCCACTAATCACATAAAGCTTCTAACATACCATTTTTTCTTTTTTTTTTCAATTTTTCCCCTATATCACCCTACTTCAATTCTCAGGGCCATCAGGGTAAGGCGGATGTCCTAGTTACTGGCCTGGAGTCATGTTCTTCTGACAGCCGCAGCCGATTCACTTTAGAGAATCGTCTGAACCCCCGTATCGGTTGCCTCACCCCACGCGGCATCAATGTATCCCTGTCTCACTGGTAACTTCTCCCTCCCTTCTCCCCTTCAATTCACCCCCGTCTCTCCTCTCCCTTTTTCCTTACCCTACTCTTGTTTCCCCCCCCCCCTTACCATCGAACGTGATTCTCTCAGGAAATTGTCTAGGTCTGCACTACATATCTAAATAATCCTCTATCACACCTCACTTATAGATACGGTATCTGAGAAAAATCTGGCTAGTTAGCTTGCTTCACACTCCTGAATATCTCTTATCAGTACTCGTTCCTCATAAAGCCTAGTGTATTGCTAGGGTGCCTGTAGAAAGTCTGCTTGGGCTATTGACTTTACTCTAGTCTTTACTTATGTCACGCTTGATTGCTTCACAGCACGTCTGACCTCCGGTCTAACCACATGACTGACTGTCAAGCAGGCCCTCCACTTGGCATTTGACAGCCATCTTTCACTGTGAGCGGACGGATTTTTCCAACAAGCTCTCATTTCTGTATATAATCATTTGTCTACATATACTTCCATATTTCTATATTTTATATATCCTCCAATATGTAGCACATCTCTCTCTCTCCCCCTCTCTCTTTCGTTTCATCATTGCATCTCTTATCCCTCTGTCCAGTTCTCCTTAACTTACCTGTCCTAATGATCCTAGATGTAGTAGCATTTATCTGTGTCATCGTTTGTTGTCGTTGTTCTGTTTTATGAAGAAGGCCGCATGTACACCGACACGTCGGTATTTTGTTGTGTTCCTTGTTTTGTAAAGTTGTTACTTTACCTTGTAGGAGTGTACGTTACACCCCTCTATTTACTTCTTGTTACCAGCTTTACCGCAGCACTGAATTTATTTACCCGTTCCCTGCTTGTTTTTTTTCAGAGTCCGGACAAGATCAATATTGCATCCACAGCCAACTCTTATATGAATTATTAATGCTTTTATTTATTTTATTATTTTTTTTTTTTTTTAGAATTGTTGAACCCCTTTCTTTCCAAAGCTACGCCACTAAATGTAAATCACATAATGAACTTACAAAAAATGTGCAATTAAAAAATCAGAAAACAACTGGCTAAAATATCAGTTATCAGTGTTAAACATATGTATCATAAAACCATCATCAAAATGCAATACTTATTCATAAACATCATCATCATCACCGAGTGCCATCTCCGCAACGAAGGTTGGCTACCATGGAGCGCCATTCTGCTCTGTCTCTTGCTTTGATGGTGCAGGTTATCATAGGCTGGTTTGTCCATCTTTTGATGTTACTCGTCCAAGTTAGTCTAGGTCTGCCTCTGCCTCTTTTACCTTGTTCCCCACCCCATGGTTACTTTTAGTAGGCTGTTGTGTATTTTAACATGGCCCAAAAATCGCATTTTTCTTGTTTGAATTGTGTTGAATTGAATTCATAAACAGCTGGAAATTATTCCATGAATTCAAAATTATCAGAATTAGTTATACAATTTCTTTCATGTTGTTTTCTTGCTTTCCTGATATGAAAGAAAACTATAAAGAAGAAGTGGGTTGTTGGAGATATAATTGATGTCATGCAGCCAGCCACTCACGTGTAAATTAATGCCAATTAGAGCGCAAAATAAGATAGACAAGTCACGTGGTTTAGATTTGATGAAATATATCGTCGTTGGGTGTAGATAATAGGTGATAACCAACAGTTGTAATGAAAGCCAAAAGTTAATGTCTCTTTGATATTGTTTTATTTGTGTTTGTGTATTCTAGTGAGTATAGAGAATGAATGTTCTTGAGAAATAAGTATACAGAATGATAGAATGTTCTTGGGAAATAAGTATACACAATGATAGAATGTCCTTGGGAAATAAGTATACAGAATGATAGAATATTCTTGGGAAATAAGTATACAGAATGATAGAATGTCCTTGGGAAATAAGTATACACAATGATAGAATGTTCTTAGGAAATAAGTATACAGAATGATAGAATATTCTTGGGAAATAAGTATACAGAATGATAGAATGTCCTTGGGAAATAAGTATACACAATGATAGAATGTTCTTAGGAAATAAGTATACAGAATGATATAATTAAGTTATTGAGTTATTTGCTGGTCATCATTCTTGCACTCCGAGCATGTCCATAGGTGCTCAGATCCCCTCCTCAGCAAGTCCCGCAATATCCAGCTACTGACGACTCGAGTTCTATGTTGGTTGATAAGTCTTCTTACACGGCCACTAAGTTTCTCATTTCTGGCTGTGTCCATCTTAACTCCCATTTCCATCATCCGAAGAAGTGACGTGGATCTGTGTTTGTCGAAGTCCTGTGCTCTTCCCACATCACGGAGGGCATTGATGATGTCCGCCCGATCCATTGGTTGCCCGTTCTCAACCACAGAGCAGCTAGCCAATCTGTCCGCTCTTTCATTTCCCCGTACTCCCGCATGTCCAGGGACATAGACAAAGGTGACCTTACGTATTTTGGACTTCTGTAATGACTCTAACCATTGCATGCGTACAGAGCCCGCCTCCACTTTATTTATCATGCTCATCGAATCACTCGGTATACATGCGTGGGTGTGATCTTGTGACTAACCATTTGAATGCCTTGGTCACTGCCATCACCTCCATTGTCATGCTACTCGCGGTCATGGCGTATGCACCACTGTCTTTGACTATTCTGCCTGCCGAGCGTGCTGTAAATACCCATGCACTTCTTTGTGTCGTCTTACAGACCCGTCTGTATATATGACTGCATCTTTCTCATCGGTGTTATCGCAGATGAGACCGTTGACCTCAGCATTAACCACGACCGGGTTCTGTTCCCTACTTTTCCTGTCGAGTGTGACAATACACGAGAAAGTCCCCTTAAATGACGTAGGCACCGGTATCCACTCCTCACCAATGCTGATATTGGTAAGCCCACAGACCTGTTTGATGACATCTTCTGCTCGGCCCACCCAAGAGAATGATATAATGTTCTTGAGAAGTGAGTATAGAGAAAGATACTATGACTATGATCATAGTGTTAAGTCTTTTGATATTTATATTTGATTTATATTTTTTGCTTTTCATGTTTGTCTCATTAATTAATTGTAGATCTTGATGATTTTTTGCTAGTAGAACAGTATCATAAGCATATCTTAGGTTATAGATTTTCTTTCCATTAATGTTTAGGCCTGGCATCTCTATGATGTTTTTAACGATTTGCTCAGTGTATAGATTGAACAAGCTTGGTGATAAGATGTATCCCTGTATTGCTCCTCTTTTTGTATCAATAGGTGTGGAGTTCTCTTTGTTATGTTTTATTATTGCTGTTTGTTCCCAGTATAAATTACATATTAGTCGCATGTCTGTGTCATCTAGATGTATATCATTTAGACAGTATATAAGTGTTTATGGTATATTATATAGAAAGCTTTGGTGTAATCTGTGAAGCAGCAATATATTAGTTTGTTTATTTTTGTGTACCTTTCGATAAGGTCCTCATGCATAATATGGTTTCTTTTGCCCCATTGTTTTTCCTAAATCTAAATTGTTCTAAATCCATACTAATTTTAGTCTGAATCCTTCCTTGTATAACTTTTAACAAGATTTTTGTTACCTGGTTCATTAGGCTTATTGTTCTAAAATCGCTGTCTTCAACTGCACCCTTCTTTTTAGGCAATGCAGTGAAAGTTGATGTTTTTAGATCGTTTTGTATGTATCCTGTATGGTATATGTCATTGCATATGTCTGTGATCATTTCGACGCCAAACTCTTCTAGAGCCAGTATTATATCTATCTGTATATTGTCAGGCCCTGCTGCCTTTCCCTTTTTCATTGTTTTTATAGCTTTTTCTACTTCAGATTTCAAGATTTTATAGTTGTATGTACATTTTATGTCTGGCTTTTTGTCCCTTTCGTCATGAAATACTTCTGTTATATATTCTTGCCATCTATCTATTATATCTTTGTTGTCTGTTATCACTCTTCCCTCTTTGTTTGCAATACATCCGTTTCCTGTAGCTTTTTTTGTCTTTATTCGTCATTCTCTTTATTTCTGTGTGCATTTCTCTTAAGTTTTGTTTACTTTCCATAGTTTCGACTTCTAGACATCCTTGGTTGAGCCAGTCTCCTTTTGCCTTTTTGCACATTCTCCGTATTTCATTGTCTATATCCTTGTACCTGGCAGTGTTTTTCGCTTGTCTTCTTTCTTCCATTTTTTCTAAGATTTTGTCAGTTATCAATTTTTGTTTTTTGTTACTTTTCTTATTGGGCAAGGTTTTACAGTATTCTTGTATGCTGTTTTTATGCATTGCCATTTTGTTGTGACTTTTTCCTCAGGATTTTCTCTTCTGTACTGCTCAATCCCCTCTTCTAGTAGCTTTTGACATGTGTTCTTTACTTGTATAGTATAAGTTTCTTTTACATCTTTCTGGTTTAACGCTGCTATATCTATTGGTGTTGCTGAATTAGTTTTTTTGTTTGTTTCTCTTTAATTTGATTTTCATTTTTATCATTACAGGATTGTGGTCTGAATTAATATCTGCTCCTGGGTAGGTTTTGGCTTTCTTGACGTTGTTTCTGAATCTGTCTTTTATCATTATGTAATCTATTTGATTTCTCTCGATGAGATTATACTAATTTTGATGGGATTATACTAAGTGAGATTATCATATTACGTGAGATTATACTAAGTGAGATTATATTAAGTTAGACTATACTGTGTGAGATTATACTAAGTGCGATTATACTAAGTGCGATTATACAAAGTGAGATTATACTAAGTGAGATTATACTACGTGAAATTATACTGTGTGATATTATACTGCGTGAGATTACACTGCGTGAGTTGATTCTGCGTGAAATTATACTGTGTGAGATTATATTGCGTGAGATTATACAAAGTGAGATTACACTTAGTGAGATTATACTGCGTGAAATTATACTGCGTGAGATTATACTGTGTGAGTTTATACAGTGTGGGATTATATATACTAAGTGCGATTATACAAAGTGAGATTATACTGAGTGAGATTATACGAAGTGAGATTATATTTTGTGAGATTATACTAAGTGAGATTATACTGCGTGAAATTATACTGCGTGAGATTATACTGAGTGAGATTATACTGCGTGAAATTATACTGCGTGAGATTATACTGTGTGAGATTATACTGCGTGAGATTATACGAAGTGAGATTATATTTTGTGAGATTATACTAAGTGAGATTATACTGCGTGAAATTATACTGCGTGATATTATACTGAGTGAGATTATACTGCGTGAAATTATACTGCGTGAGATTATACTGTGTGAGATTATACAAAGTGAGATTATACTTAGTGAGATTATACTGCGTGAAATTATACTATGTGAGTTTATACAGTGTGGGATTATACTAAGTGCGATTATACAAAGTGAGATTATACGAAGTGAGATTATACTGCGTGAGATTATACTAAGTGGGATTATACTGAGTGAGATTATACTAAGTGAGATTATATTTAGATCCATATATACATACTAGGAATATAAGCTGGCGGGCATAAGATAACGTGAGTTATGATAGTGGTACGTTCTTAAACACTAAAGATAAAAGTAAACTATAGAAAATGATTGACATTGCAGCAATGAACGTAATTTGTTTCCCAAATGAGATTTCTACCCTCTGCTGCGCTACATAATTTTCTTAGCATTCTGACTTGCAAAAAAAAAAAAAAATGGTGTGGCTGTTATCCAGGGTGGAGATATCCTGATATCACACCCGAAAACACCCTTATCAGCAGTTGCTTGAAATAAAAGTGAAATGCAACATTTTGCGCCATTGACTTATGCCCAAAATAGATTCCCCAATTTCCGTTGAACAGACAATTACGACCTGCCGCAAAAGTCACGTTGGATAACGATAAAAGCTTGCAAATGGCCCCTTGCAATTATTAACCGATGAAAGTCTAAAAATAATTGAGACAGTATTTCATGCGTCGTTGACTTAAAACTGTCGCCTTGGCCACGGAGTAAAAGGTCAAAATAAAATGAACAAAACTTCAACAATCAAGTTATCAATTCTTTGCTGGCCTCAGAACAACTCTTTACTTTCACATTAGGCATGTTTACACTTGACTGTGTGAGCCTTGACTTAATGGTTTGTGATATTTAACTGTCGTGGCTACGAGAAATCGATTGGGAATCAAAGTGTGCTCGCGGACCTGTTAGTGTTCTTCCGCAAAGGTCACAGGCTGGCGGTCACAGGTTTACTTCAAGGGCATTACCGCGCATAAACAAACGCGCTTAAACAAAATAGTGCGCATTTAATTTCCTAACCACTTTAACGAGTTGTGATTGGAATATATTTTCTGCGAGACTTTATGGATGGGCACTTACACATGCACAAAATACACACATACACATTTTGTCTCTCTTTCTCTCCAATCCGTTTTAATCCATCCATCCATCCTATCTGTCCGTCCGTCCGTCCATCCATCCATCCATCCATCCATCCATCCATCCATCCATCCATCCATCCATCCATCCATCCATCCATCCATCCATCCATCCATCCATCCATCCATCTATCTATCTATCTATCTATCTATCTATCTATCTATCTATCTATCTATCTATCTATCTATCTATCTATCTACCTATCTATCTACTTACATGCCTATTTATCTATAGCACAAAGGTCATTTTCTTGGCCCACTCTTTTGACAACTTTAGGCTGCCAAGGATTCTTTAACGTGCGCGAGTGCACACATCATCTCCTTTTGTCTCTTTATCGGGAGTGCTTGCCACTGTCTCTCATTACCCAGAGACCGGGGACGGGTAAAGCCAAGATGAAACCACGGGTTCGATTGTTAGAACGGTTTAAGTATGGGCGAAAACATAACAGATGAAAAACATAACAGATGAAAAACAAAACAGATGAAAAACAGAACAAACGAAAAGATCAATTGTTGGTGAGTACATAAAAAATAAATGTAAATCAATGAAGAAGTAGCACTAGCGCTAATGTAAAACGGGAAAGTCATTAAGAAATCAGAGAGTAACTATAATGACCTGATAATGTCAGTGTAAATTAGGTATACATAAATATACAAGCTAGGGTGAAATCAGGACAGTTGATAACTAGCAAGGTCGACCAGTAAGTAAATTACACCCGTCACGCCTGGTGGCGTATAGGGAAATATGATGTTAGTGACCCTATATTTTACAGACCTTCAGGACATGATTTTTGGGGTAATGTGGTTGGTTTTACGCCCGTGCTGATTTACTTTCCCTGAAAAAATCCGGTACTAATTTAAGGCTGGGTGAACCCGGAAGCCGTTGGTTGGGGTCGAACCCTACCCCTTGTCCTTTGTAGTCCAGTTCACTAACCATTGAGCTATCGCGGCTCCTAAGGTCGACCGGGACATTCTAAAAAGCAGCAAGAAATAAAAAAATAAAAAAACTAACGACTAGAGCCATGATCTGGGATAATTCCAATAAATCAAATTAATTAACCATGTCTTCGTAAACAGATCGATCAGCAGGTAAATATAGCAGGTATATATTCCATACACTAGACCTGACTGAACTCTTAGGTATGTATACCTGTGCTCATAACTGTCCTTTGTTTGATGAGCTCATATTTGAGACTAATTCTTAAGAAACTCATAGTTACATGGACTCGTTATCATTGCCAATTTGTTCTATCCCAGTTGTTTGTTCTATCTCAAACTGGCACGTTAGTTACACATCTTGGAAATTGTGGAGGATTATGGTCGAAGATGTTCTGAGTTTAGTACATTCCCCTCTTTCTTAAAATAGATATCTAATAGAAGTGGTTTCAATTTGTGACACTACATACAAAAAGGAATACTTTTTTTTTTTTAGCAAATGTCAATATATTTGTGTGTAGTAGTAGTTGTTATAGTAGTACTTGCAGTTGTAGTTGTAGTAGTAGTAGTAGTAGTTGTAGTAGTAGTTATTGTTGCTGTAGTTGTAGTTGTAGTTGTGGTTGTAGTTGTAGTTGTAGTAATTGTATTTGTAGTTGTAGTGGTAGTAATTGTAGTTATATTTGCAGTAGTAGTTGTGGCTGTAGTTGTAGTTGTGGCTGTAGTTGTAGTTGTAGTAATTGTATTTGTAGTTGTAGTGGTAGTAATTGTAGTTATATTTGCAGTAGTAGTTGTAGTTATAGTTGTAGTTGTAGTAGATGTTGTAGTAGCAGTTGTAGTGGTAATTGCAGTAGTAGTTGTAGTTATAGTTGTAGGTGTCATTATAGTTGTAATCATAGTTATAGTTGTGGTTATAGTTGTGGTTATAGTTGTAGTTATAGTTGTAATCATAGTTAAAGTTGTAATTATAGTTATAGTTGTAGTGATAGTTGTAGTTATAATTATAGTTGTATAGTTGTAGTTATAGTTAGTCGAAGGCCATGGTATCACTGCAAACGAATTAAAATCCATAATTTCAACCGTTATTGCTCGTGCTAGTGTAATTATCCGAATTAACATTTCATATCAATGAAGGATAAAAAAAAAAAAAGAAAGGCAGCCACAGTCCCCATCTTAACAGCTACAGCACAAGCTGTAAAAAAAAAGATATAAGGCGAAGCGTCACCGAAAGTGAACACAGCTGAATTGTCCTTCGACATACGATACCATCTTTGCAATCGAAAATACCGAAACAAACCGAATGAAAAACACAGCTCTCGGTGTGCACAGAGCAATAAATTCACCAGCCCCAGCAGCAAGCCGGATTCGGAATATGAGGAGACTGCAACAAGGAACCATTTTCAGACAGAGCATCAAGGGCGCCTGCCGTCTATCCGCCATATTGACCGGAAGTCTATTTTGGTATTTGTTATGTGATATAATTGTTCTTGACAGATAAGCTTAAATCAAGTTACTATGTTGCTTTAGATTGTTTATTCTCATATTTGTGTGGTGTGTGTGTGTGTGTGTGTGTGTGTGTGTATGTGTGTGTTATTCATTGTTCTAGTTGACGCTCTTCTGGGCCGAAACGTCGTTCGATTGTTTGATGTCCCTCACGCACGTGAAGCTGTAACCATACCGTTTTTATTGCCGATAATAAATTGTAGGTGTGTTTACAACACTCAGCCACACAAAAAAGTCACAAATAATCAACAACAGAAAGGGAAAATAAAAACAAACAAAGAACAATAGACAGCCCGAAGCAGAATCGAACCAGTACTCCTCAGCACAGTGTATCACATCGCCAATGATAGCAACTTTATTTAGATAGCTTAGTTGGCCGTGTGCTCTAGCGTTTGTTTCTCGTGGCATGGCGCTGTCTATGAGTACGGGTTCGCTCCTGCTTCGGGTGGTATGTTGTTTTCTTTTTTCTTGTTTCTTTTTTTGATTATTTGTCATTTTTCCCCCGATATTTGTAAATATTCTTCCGCTGAGATTATTCGCTTTTAGCATCCTTTTTTTTGTTTCTTTTCCAGTTGGCAGCCACAACGGATGTACACTAAATCCAGCACTTCACGAACCTATTTTTGAAGACTTCTCACACGTTACTGCTATGGTAAACTAAACGATATCTCTCTTACTTTTATCAGCTCTTGATTATATTTTGTGTATCAAAATGATTAGGAATTGCTGCACTTTATCCTTACAATAGTATTGAATATCTATAAAATACAAAAGGCATACAAAATGTATTGCACTGAGTAAACAAAAACAAAAACCTAAAAAATTGAGAATATAAAATTCGCCTACCACTTCTCTCAAACGAATCTATATATAGACGTGTGAGCTTTTTTTAACCTCTGAAGAAGCATATATATAGACGCGTGGGTTATTTCAGAGACTGCGTAGTTGCATGAATGTTTTGTTTCCTGTATACACTAGAATCCTCAGCACTTATCTAAGAGTGTCCTCTGTATGAGCAGGCATTCCTCACCGTCAATGCAGACATCCTCCAACTTTCAGAAGTAAGACATCCCTCCAATACGTAAAGGTGTAAGGAGAATAATATGATGTTGGTGGCCATATCTATCGAAGGTCAACGACAATTTTTATAGTTGATGTGGTCTGTATCACGTTATAGCGGCCCAACATTCCCAGAATCGTAGGAGCCGTCGATCGGGATCGAACCCGTCCAATCCCTGAGTTACTGCTTCTTCTTGAGCTCAGATATACTCATATTTTTATAGTCGACAACCTGCCGTTCCGTAAAGGCTTTTTTCTAACAATTTTGCCCGGGCAGCGACTGTTTGGTCCACCCTATTTATCTTCTATCCCCCATATACATGTTGGCATATGCAAAGTGCACACGTAACCTTCTGTTTTCGTCGCCCCCCCCTCCCCCGAGAGAGCTTAGACAACGGATGTCAATTCCCAGAAACCGGGAGATGGTAAAGCCGCGAAAAATAAATAACCGTGGATTCGAAGTGAACAATTCCCATCGTCCTTGGTCGGAATCAAATTCACGATCTTCTCGTTCAGTGGCTGTAATTTTACCTCTGATCTAAAACAGCTCACGATATTTTTGGTGAAGAAACGGAATTTTGTGCAACGAAAAGTGTCAGAGAAACTATTTAACGCTCTTTTAATGGCGGACAATGAAATGGGAACACAATTTCCATTAATCGTCGAGTGAACATAACAAGCTGGAGAAACGAGAAACATCCAAATCATAAGGGAAAGACAATCTACAATTATTGGGTATGTGATGCGAAAAGAAGGCATTGAGAATATGATAACAACAGGCAGAATGAATGGAAAGAAGAGTAGAGGAATATCAAAAGAAAAAATATTGAATGTTGAAACTTATACAAATGTCATAACAAGGTAAGGAAAGATAAATTACAAGACTTGAATCGGTGTCTTAGCGCCCGAGATTTCACTCATATGTACTCGGCCGAATATCCATAAATGATCGAAGACTTCTGAATGGTGTCGCTTCAAGTATCGAAACTCACGATGCGAGGCGGCATTCCTCACCTTTCAAGAGTACTACCATAGTACTCATTTCTGTCAGCGGCTGGGTCAACCGTGGGGGTATTTTTTTGTTCAACCACGCATACAACTCATACTGCCTCAAGCGGGAATCGAATACAGGTTGTCCGAACGTCAGTAGCCCAGTCGGGTCGTTTTTTCCAACTAGGCTACCGTGGCCCCTAATACATGGTGTTTTTAAAGTCGCAGTGCAGTGAATTTATACTCTCTAAAGAAAAAACGTCACCAGAAATGCGGTTAACTAATGCGTCACACAAATTGTAAAATAAATGGTATTATTCAAATATACTTGACTGCTATCGGCGAGCTTATAATGGGTAATGTTGGTATTAACACAATAAAGTTGTGCCTAAAGCATATGTTGAAAATGTCCACCACGGGCCTCAAGACATGTCGTGATTCATCTTTCCATATTTGTGAAAACCTTCAGAATAATGTCTGGTGATATTCGTTTAATCTTGTCTACTATTTCAGTCTTTAGGTCATTAATTGTCTGCGGATTATTTTCATAAACTTTCCCCTTCAATGCCCCCCACAGATAATAATCTGGGGGTGTTAGATCTGGTGAACGAGCAGGCCAGATTCCACGTGAAATAATGCGAGTTGCAAATATGCTTTCTAAATAATTGAGTGTTGTTGTGTCTGTGTGTGCTGTTGTCCCATCCTGCTGAAACCAGGATTCCATAATTTCCCGTTCTGAATTAAAGTACGGTAACGTTCTGCATTTATTGTTTCATTAAAAAATATAGGTCATATTATCCGCATACGACTTATAGCGCACCACACTCCGACTTTTTGATCGTAAAGCGGTACTTGATGAAATTCATGGGGGTTTTCACTGCTCCACAGCCGATTGTTCTGACTGTTCACATAACCGGATAAATGAAACCAGGCCTCATCAGTGAAAAAAGTGACGTCAAGGATGGCAGCGCCATGTTCATAAATAAAATTCTGAAACCGCATGCAGTAGTTTAAACGGGATTCATAATCTCTTTCTTGGAGTTGAGACACTTCAGTTAATTTGTATGGACGATAGTGTAGTTCACTTCTTAAAACCCTGTGAACAGAACTCTTAGATATTTGCACCTGTTGAGACAAGTGGTTTAAAGATGCATTTGGACTCATTGTAATTCTGTCTTGGAGTTCCATAATTTGGTCTTGTGAAATTGAAGGTCTTCCAGATCGGTATGCATCTACCACACTACCGGTTTCACGAAACTTTTTGATCAATTTTGTAACAGAATTTCGGTGAGGGACTTGTGAGTCTGGAAATTTCCTCACGAATTGTCTAATGACCTCATCCGTATATTTACCGCCATTACGGAAGACATGCTCAACCAGAAATACCCTGTTTTCAATCGTCAACACCATTTCCTTCAAGCAATGAGACAGTGAAAGTAGCGTAGTGCCCGTCCTTTACGTAAATAAAACCTTAAAGGAAGCAGCGGTTTGTTCATAAATGTGGTTTACAAAATTGTGGTACGTAGATGATGATTACGTCATTTACTGAATATTAGAAATATTCACTGCACTGCGACTTTAAAAACACCATGTATAACAAAATATCACCTACTGAATTATGACATGTATGAAGGACGGAGTGATTTATAGAAATATGATCGCCTACGCCACCCGGCAGGGCACGTGATGATGACTTTGATGAACATACGAACGCACACACGCACAAAAGATGTTTAGGAGTTATGTTATGGAGTTATGTTATGGAGTTATGTTATGGAGTAATGTTGAATCGAAAACTTGGTGCGCATAGACGCCTGTTTGAACTTCGTTTTGTTGACGATAAAACCATTGTCTTGTCATGTTTCTGTGTTTTATTTCATGACTTTCCATTATTTGCATTCACAACACAGACTCCAATGACGCGTAAACACAGGTATTTTGAGTGATAACTTCAACCGGTACACTTCGGCACAGCGCCTGCTGTTGCGACACCTCCCCAGGCATCACCCAACCCAGCAACCCCAACCCCGTCACCAAAAAGTGAACCAACCAGAAGTTACATAGATAAGGTGATTAGGGGAATTAGGCCCAAAGGAGTTGGTAGCGAAAGTGAATAGATTTACCTGCAGTGGTAGTCGCTCTGTGACTAAAGTACAGGTTTGTTTCAGACAGTAATATAACCGAGTAAACGCTTTATACAGACCTTCACAGCAGGAAGAATTCTGATCATCAGAAGTGATACCGTCGAGCAAGTGTTTCGGCACTTTAGCTTCTTCACAGTTTAAGAGAGGTGTGCCCGCCTGGGTCATGACTATGAGGCGTCCACATTCTACGGCCTTAACTCTACATATTACAATGTGTATTCGGTACAAAATAGCTACACTTACTCTACGCTACACTTATGTTCCAATGTATAGTCGTTAATCGAATCATTTCAGAGGAATGGGTACATTTACAGCACTCGGAAAAAATGACAAATAATCCAGAACAGAAAAAAACAAAACAAAGAACAATATATGGTCCGAAGCATGATCGAACCCGTATTCTGTGGCACAGCGCCTTGCCACGAAAAGTCAAATGCTAGGGAACACTGCCAACTCAGCTAACTAAACAGCTGTAAACATACCTCTTCATCTGAAATGATTCGCTGATTGTCGCCTCGGATGTTTCCTTCTACAATAATTGTCATTTATTATTATTGGACTCCTGTATCGACGTTACCAGCGTGAAATGCTTACCTGTCTTAGCTTTAACCCATCACATTGATGCTCCCTTCGTGGTGGCGGCCGTCTGACGCGACTTGTGGGGATTGCAACATCTATTTATAAAGACATTGTATTGTCAAGTCAATGTAATTGTCCCCCATGCTGCCTGCGTTTCTCGCCTCGTTCGTTCCACCCCCCCACCCCCAACCCATAATGAAATATTAATTTGTTTGTGCGGTGGCCCCGTCATCATTACACGAGGTCGAGCAATAATCAACATTTCGATCTCTTTTCTAAAAACGCAGGATATATTCGACGCACAACGCTAAATATCTAGGGGATTCCAAGGGTTAATTCCGAGATGTTAATTCAATGAAGAGATGAAGGCGATTCACACCGCACAGCACCAGAGCTGGAAGTTGTCAGCGACCCACAGCTGATGGCTTGCGTCGGGATCGGTGAACCAGAACCATCCAGACCCTGCTCCACCTCTCCGTGGAGCCTCCAGTAACAGACTAACCTGTCTAGTCTGGCCAAGCGTGCAGGGATCGAAGAGGGAAAACAACCCGGTACTCAAAAATGTCGTGCTGAAGTCGAATGTGTTGGGCCGAAAGGTGCAAATATAACAGTTATATTGCAAACCACAACACAGCGCAGAAACGTCCACTACGTCCTTGTAAGGGCGGATGATGAAGAGGATTATTCTAGTCTACTACGATACTCTAGAATACTTCAGTCATCGGGCGAACGCAACCAGCCAAATGAAGAGATATAAGAAATTAAACTTGTCGGGGAAAAAAAAACAGGCTCGGCAGCTGCCTACTGCCAACTCTTTGTGATAACTTGATGCCAACATAGCAAGACAGGTACTGTCACGGATCCCACAGGAAAGATAAAGTCAGCAACGTTCAGGAATACATGAAGAATATAAGTCATGGAAACCCTCAAGAACATCAGTCTAAACTTGAGAGAAGTAGAGAAAATATCCAAGAATAGTGATCGACGGAGAGATCTTATCCGTGGCCTTATACTGGAGAGAATTAGAGAAATTCTCCATGAATATGGCTCGACGGAGAGACATAATTCGTGGTCTATACTCCAAAAAGGGGCCTGGCTGATTGATTTATTAATCTCGTTGCGAGAATTGAGGGCTGGGTGGTCTAGAGGTACTCCATCGGCCTCGGGACATAAAGGATCCGGGTTCAAATCTCACGAGAAACGGTGGTGATAAAAAAAAAACTAGGAAAAATTAATCCGTGGTTTATTTATGACGTTACACTCCCCTTATCTCGTATATAGAGAGATCCGATGTCTAGCCCTGTCAGATAGCGGCAATAAACAAGAGGTCCCGTGTGCACTCCCGCACGTTGAAGATCCCTTGGCTATTAAAAAGGAAAAGAGTAGTCCAGAAATACGGTCGCTGTTCGGGAAAAATTGTCAGCAAAAAACCTACTCAGACCGTGAGTCCCAGGTCGTACTTTGGAGTTCGTGCACGTGGGCAAGGATGTTTTTTTTTTCATTCGCCAGCTTTCACCTCTGGCGAAGTTCATATAGCATAGGAACTGAATTTTACGTGTTAATCCGTTTATCCCTGACAGCCGCGTACACAGGGGTCCCTCGCCGCACAGGCAGATAACTCTGACTTCCGAGAAACTCATTTTATTTCTGTGGATGAGTAATTGACGTTCCAAGCCGAGCGCCGCTGCTGAGACCAGGGGTGGTTGCCGCAGAGAGAAATCACAAATAAAAATCCCAATTGGTGCAGCCGGGATTTGAACTCACAACCTCTCTGTATCGACACCGGCGTCTTGCCTCTAGACCAACCAGTTCCCCGGCCAGGATTTTCCTCTGACTTTCTCGAGATTCTCGAGGTATCAAGCACCTATGGATTCCTCCAGTGCCCAGTGATGATGATACTAACAATGAACAAAAAAACTAGTTGCGATGATCAATTAGCAGTAGTTCTATTTAGTTATACTGTAACTGTGCATGAGACCTCATGTTTGTCGTTCGCCTTCGATAGGTGTAGGTACTTAATGACACTTAAATTGTGGGGGAGCAGAAGCGCCTGCGACCTGCGGTCACAATAGCAGGGTCGGTGGACCATCAGTTGGCCAAGGCCTAGCAGTTCTACCTCTTCGTGGTCTCCCCTGGTAACAGTCTGTGTCAAAATAGGCTGGCTAACAGAAGCTAGGATCGCCGTTTTCCCTGTTGTGGTGGCATTTACTGATATAGAAGACCTAGTATTGCAGTACCGTTTTGGCTGGACTAATACTTTCTCAGCATAGTCTGGGATAGACGAACTCCAACTTCTCCAGTAAGAGCCGGGAATGTCAAGAAAGCCATTACCACCATCCACATCAATGAGTCAAAGGGCAACCTGCCAGCATTAGCTCGTGGCATTCTGTCAACAACAACACTTAAATGGTGATCAATTGTCACCGAGGAGTTAAAAATCGATCGCTTCGTGGCTCGAACCGACTGCTTTCTTGTAACGAGGCGAGTACATTAGCCTCGCAGTAACTGCTATTGATACCCACATTTATAAAGACAGTAAATATTCTATTTATATGTTTCATATTATCTTTTATGTTCCAGCCAGTACTAAAAATAAATGGGGAGCTTACCGAACAACTTGCTGGAGGATGTGAGGCTGAGGCCACGAACGTGAAGAGGCTCATATTGACAATCGTGACGTGGAAACACTCAATGTTTATTTGTCTGTGCTGGCTCGTAAATATTCGCTGTCAGGCTCGTTTTGTTTCAAGGTAATTGTGTCTGTGTAGTTTCTGAGTCTGTATGTGTACCTCTGTGTGTATGTGTCTGTTTTATATATGGGGGTTTCTTTATGTGTGCCTCTGTCTATGTTTCTGTGACTACGTGTATGTGTGTGTGTGTGTGTATGTTCCATCACTTTACACACATTTTATCAATAATCCACAAATTGTTATTTAAACATGCATGCGCCCTATGTTTCTGTCTGTCTTTGTGTGTGTGTGTGTATTACATCACATATTACCAATTATTCACATACTTTTTTTTCAAATATGTATGTAGTGTGTCGGTTTATATATTTCATCACATTATGCACGTTTTACTAATAATTCACTTATGTTACCTAAAGCATATATGTGGTCTGTTATCATTCTGTCTGCGAATGTGTATGATCCTCTCAACTCGTATACAAAAAGTCAACGAGAAAGAATTAAAAACAAAATTCAACGATGGATCACAGAAGTAAATATTGTACAGAGATAAATATTGTACAGAGATAAATATTGTACAGAGATAAATATTGTACAGAGATAAATATTGTACAGAGATAAATATTGTACAGAGATAAATATTGTACAGAGATAAATATTGTACAGAGTACTAAAATAAACATTGTACCGCTTACTAAAATAAATATTGTACAGAGATAAATATTGTACAGAGATAAATATTGTACAGAGATAAATATTGTACAGAGTACTAAAATAAATATTGTACCATCATCATCATTGTCAGGTCACATGTCCTTCGCAGAACGTTGCATTCACCACAGTCTATCTGAAAGAATGTGTCTCCAGCCAGATCTCCCACAGAACGTTGCATTCACCACAGTCTATCTGAAAGAATGTGTCTCCAGCCAGATCTCCCACAGAACGTTGCATTCACCACAGTCTATCTGAAAGAATGTGTCTCCAGCCAGATCTCCCACAGAACGTTGCATTCACCACAGTCTATCTGAAAGAATGTGTCTATAGCCAGATCTCCCACAGAACGTTGCATTCACCACAGTCTATCTGAAAGAATGTGTCTCCAGCCAGATCTCCCACAGAACGTTGCATTCACCACAGTCTATCTGAAAGAATGTGTCTCCAGCCAGATCTCCCACAGAACGTTGCATTCACCACAGTCTATCTGAAAGAATGTGTCTCCAGCCAGATCTCCCACAGAACGTTGCATTCACCACAGTCTATCTGAAAGAATCTGTCTCCAGCCAGATCTCCCACAGAACGTTGCATTCACCACAGTCTATCTGAAAGAATCTGTCTCCAGCCAGATATTCCACTTCTTTCTCTTATCGTGTTAAAGGTCTCCTTAATGTCTTGCAACCACCCTTTTCTCTGCCCATGACGCAAAGTCCAAGAACCATGCCTTCCATTATTCTTCTTTCCACCCTGCTGTGTCTTTTGAAGAGCTTAACAATGGTTGATTGTGTTGAGTCCTCATTTTTACATCAACCGCCCAGTTAACAGGAGACAAATAATAATAAATGTTATTGTAAACATACCTCTTCCCCTGAAATGATTCGTTGATCTATCGCTTCGGAAGTTTTCCTCTATAATAATATTCATTTATTATTATTTGTCTCCAGTCTAGACCACTGGAAATTACTGTTCGTGCTGTTTCGCCCTATAACTATTTGTCTGCAACGCTAGTATTCAGCCATACCCTGTCCGGGAGATACTTGTCTTAATAGAAAAATATAGATATACAATTTATTCCTGAGTTATGCTCGTAACCCTATGTTATAGTCATGATTACACATGCGTGAGAGGTATAGCCAATGATAGAAACATTTTTAGGTTGCTTAGTTGGCCGTGTGCTCTAGCGTTTGGTTCTCGTAGCAAGGCGCTTTGCCGAGGAGTACGAGTTCAATCTTGCGACAGATCATTTATTGGTCTTTGTTTATTTTTTCCGTTATTATTTCTGATTTCCCCCCCTTAACAATTAGACTTGCATGGTTGGAGTGCTCACTGCTTACAACAACCGGCCGCTAACAATTAGACTTGCAGGGTTGGAGTCCTCACTGTTTACAACAACCGGCCGCTAACAATTAGACTTGCAGGGTTGGAGTCCTAACTGTTTACCACAACCGGCTCACTAACAATTAGACTTGCAGGGTTGGAGTCCTCACTGTTTACAACAACCGGCCGCTAACAATTAGACTTGCAGGGTTGGAGTCCTAACTGTTTACAACAACCGGCTCACTAACAATTAAACTTGCAGGGTTGGAGTCCTCACTGTTTACCACAACCGGCTCACTAACAATTAGACTTGCAGGGTTAGAGTCCTAACTGTTTACAACAACCGGCCGCTAACAATTAGACTTGCAGGGTTGGAGTCCTAACTGTTTACAACAACCGGCCGCTAACAATTAGACTTGCAGGGTTGGAGTCCTAACTGTTTACAACAACCGGCCGCTAACAATTAGACTTGCAGGGTTGGAGTCCTAACTGTTTACAACAACCGGCTCACTAACAATTAGACTTGCAGGGTTGGAGTCCTAACTGTTTACAACAACCGGCCGCTAACAATTAGACTTGCATGGTTGGAGTCCTAACTGTTTACAACAACCGGCCGCTAACAATTAGACTTGCAGGGTTGGAGTCCTAACTATTTACAACAACCGGCCGCTAACAATTAGACTTGCATGGTTGGAGTGCTCACTGTTTACAACAACCGGCCGCTAACAATTAGACTTGCATGGTTGGAGTGCTCACTGTTTACAACAACCGGCCGCTAACAATTAGACTTGCATGGTTGGAGTGCTCACTGTTTACAACAACCGGCTCGCTAACAATTAGACTTGCATGGTTGGAGTGCTCACTGTTTACAACAACCGGCCGCTAACAATTAGACTTGCATGGTTGGAGTCCTCAATGTTTACAACAACCGGCCGCTAACAATTAGACTTGCATGGTTGGAGTCCTAACTGTTTACAACAACCGGCTCACTAACAATTAAACTTGCAGGGTTGGAGTCCTCACTGTTTACCACAACCGGCTCACTAACAATTAGACTTGCAGGGTTAGAGTCCTAACTGTTTACAACAACCGGCCGCTAACAATTAGACTTGCAGGGTTGGAGTCCTAACTGTTTACAACAACCGGCCGCTAACAATTAGACTTGCAGGGTTGGAGTCCTAACTGTTTACAACAACCGGCCGCTAACAATTAGACTTGCAGGGTTGGAGTCCTAACTGTTTACAACAACCGGCTCACTAACAATTAAACTTGCAGGGTTGGAGTCCTCACTGTTTACCACAACCGGCTCACTAACAATTAGACTTGCAGGGTTGGAGTCCTAACTGTTTACAACAACCGGCCGCTAACAATTAGACTTGCATGGTTGGAGTCCTAACTGTTTACAACAACCGGCCGCTAACAATTAGACTTGCAGGGTTGGAGTCCTAACTATTTACAACAACCGGCCGCTAACAATTAGACTTGCATGGTTGGAGTGCTCACTGTTTACAACAACCGGCCGCTAACAATTAGACTTGCATGGTTGGAGTGCTCACTGTTTACAACAACCGGCCGCTAACAATTAGACTTGCATGGTTGGAGTGCTCACTGTTTACAACAACCGGCTCGCTAACAATTAGACTTGCATGGTTGGAGTGCTCACTGTTTACAACAACCGGCCGCTAACAATTAGACTTGCATGGTTGGAGTCCTCAATGTTTACAACAACCGGCCGCTAACAATTAGACTTGCATGGTTGGAGTGCTCACTGTTTACAACAACCGGCCCGACACCATTTAAACCTTCACAAATGTGCAGATATCGCAGACAGAAAGCGACCTGTGGAGAGAGGACACGGAAAAAGATAATAAGAAAAATAAAATGATAAAAAGATTCAATTCCACGTAGAGACACGATGATTGGGATAGATTGAGGAAAACGCAAGAAATGCAACAACAATCTTCAATCATCTTATTTTAAATCGTAAAGAAAGCTGCTAGGTATTTCTGAAACAAGTGGACATGTCTTGCAAACTAGGCTTTTACAAGGACAAGTTTCTGGGTGGCTATTTTTAGGGCCCGAAAAACGACTTCTAGAACTGCAGATAACTTTTTTTTTCAGTTAATTCATTTTCTGTGTATTATTTTTGCATTGTTTGTTATTTCCAAAGAAGACACCAGGCCGTTACATGTGATCTGTCCATGATGGTGCCATTATAAAGTTATACTACTGCCGTACATAGCAATAAATACACGACACGATAAACGAGTTAGAGAGCGATCAATCAAAGCTCGTGAGTGAGGGCTCCGATAAATGGCTTCTGTGTGAATTATGGAGACAAGACACGCTCTGAACTTCCACAAATAGATTGATCTATAACATTAATCTATTTCCGTTCTTTTGTTTGCGCTTGTAATTGTTTCATCCTTTTATTATCTTTAATGTCTTTCATAATTTTATCAATTTGTCTCAACATTCTCAATTATTTATTTTCTTAGCATTGTCTTCACAACTGAAGACTGTATTTCTTATCGTTCTTTCTTGTTTGGTGTTCATATTCAAATGGGTGTATAATATTTTTGCATGTATTTAATACTGTGGCCTTGTGCTATTGAGGGAAGAGCTGAGGTATATTGTGGCAACTGGAAACAATTTGTGGGAAGAAGAGAAACAAGGAAACAGAGACAAAATATTGGTTTAAGAAAATCTGTTGGTACAAACAACATAACTTGATAAAGAATATAGAGACAGAAAGGGAGCCGCGATAGCTCAGTGGTTAGTGAACTGGGCTACAAAGGACAAGAGGTAGTGTTCTATCCCAACCGACGGCTCCAGTTCACCCAGCCTTAAATGGGTACTGGATTTTTTTTTCCTGGGAAAGTAAAGCGGCACAGGCGTAATACCGGCCACATTACCCAAAAATCATGTGCTGAAAGTCTGTAAAATTTATGGTCAATAACACCATATTCCCTATACGCCACTTGGCGTGACGGGGTACTTTACTTTTTTTTTTATACATAGAGACAGAAAGTTGTGGAAAGACGTTATCATCTATGCCAGCTTACACGGAATTGATTATCATGATGTATCTGATGCGGTATTTTAAAATAAATAGAAAAATACTACTTTTTCAGAAATTGTTCCATTTATGAAGACTACACTGGGTTTGTATTTGGACGTGAGGAATACTGTCGCAATGTGTTATATACTTGTCACTGTTTTAATTATATTTTTGGTACTACCAGGAACCGAAGCCACTTCTGCTTGTCGGACAAACCACATTCTTCACATCCGAATAAAACCATCATCTTGAGCCGTGTAATGAGAAGGAAAATCTATGGAAAAAGAGATCAACCTCTGACAAAAATACTACCTGACGTATTATAGTTGAACAAAGCTGGCAACCGCAGTCCCCACTTCCGATTCGTGGGTTACTAGAAGGCATTTGATAGTTTATACAGAGGAATGCTTTAGAGGTTGCTGAGTCATTATGGAAACTACATAAAGTTTATTAACTTGATAAGAACAATGTATGAAAGAATGAAGAGTGTTATGCAGCGTTGTGCATATACGGCAACTTACATAAGCATTTGAAATAAGAACAGGAGTGAGGCAGGGATGTCTTCTGTTTTCATTCCTTTTTCTGCTGGCCATAGATTGGATTAATGAACTACAAGAAATGATAGACATAAAAGTAAAAGAAAGCAACAAAAAATATATGTCTGAATAGTAAGAAAACAGAAGTAATGGTCATATCAAAGAAGCAATCATCATCATCGTGCAGCATAAAAATTTATTTTGGTTATTTGGTTATGGAAGGCCCGGTATCACCGCAAACGAATTAAAATCCATAATTGCTCAACCGCCAGTGCCAGCGGAATCATCCGAATCTCATCTCTCAAACAAAGAAAGGTAACTGTAGTCCCCATCATAGCAGTCTCAGCACACGCCAAAAGACATCAGGCGAAACTGCTCAGAAAGTGAACACGTCAACTGTTCCCTGTCATACGATATCATCATTCATCGAAAGCAATTGGAATCTCGAAACATGATCAAAACGGATGAGACACACAACTCACGGTGTGCACAGAGCACTTAACTCAGTAGCTCCTGCAACAAGCCGGACTTGGAATATGAGGAAACTGCAACAAGGAACACTTTTCATGCATAGCCTTCAATTGTTCCCGCCGCCTATCCACCATATACCGGAAGTTCACGTCCTCTTATAAAGGATGATCGTCATATTTTTAAAACAATGTATAGCGCTAGATGATGTTAGGCCATCGTTGTTGACTCCAATTCCGAACATATAGACACACAGTTAGTCGTCAGATTATCCCCGTCGCACATCAAACAACCGACCGTAAGATTAGCGTATTATAAACAGGACAAATCTGAAACAAGTGCAACGCATCAAATACTTGGGCACAATAATAATATCAGATGGAAGTTGCACCACAGAAATAAAAAAGAGAATAACTCAGGCCAAAATAGCATTTCATAAAATGAAAAAAAAAAATCTTATGCAACAAATTTATGTCAATAGAACTGAGAAAGAGAGTTGATCGGTGCTATATAGAACCAATTCTGACCTATGGAAGCAAATCACGGACAGTATACAACAAAATTAAAAGACAATTAGAGGTCACAGAGATGGGATTTCTCAGAAGAATGTAAAAATTTCCCTGGACAGCTAAAAAGACCAATGAGGAAATTCTCAAAGAGGCCAACACAAAATGGGAGCTCCTAAAAACATAAGAAAGAAACAATCAACATTTTTCGGGCACATCATGAAAAGAGGAAAGTTGGAAATCTTGGTTACAACTGGCAAAATAAAAGGAAAAAGAGATCGCGGACGACAAAGAGAGAAAATACTGGATAGCTCGGTGTCATGGCATAGAAAACAGTCAACAACAGAACTGATACGATGCACTGTAGATAGAAGATTGTGGAAGGACATGGTCGCCTACGCCAACCGGTACGGCACATGATGATGATGATGATGATGACAGATTGAATTATGAGAATAACGCAGAACAAAAGAAATCTATTCCAAGGTCACTTAGACTTTGATGGTGACGTAGCTCGCTTCTATCACATAATCATCAACACATGCAAGATCAAATGAACAGAAGAATGACAATCTCGAAGAAACAGACATTCACACACGGATGAATGCGCAGAATAAAAGGATGGAAACGGCAGGAAAAAATCACTAGCGTCAAATTATTAGAAAGTACCAGTCAAATACCAAAGGACAAAGAAATTCAACGAAGACGTTGGTGCTTGAAAGGAAACACACTGGGGAAGACAAGTGAGAGTGTTACACGACAGGACCTTTTTTGGAATGCCCAGGGAAGGAGACAAAGAAGAAGACCAAAATAATCTTATAGAAGACGGGACAGGTGGAAGCAGAGATCAATAGGATGTGGAAGACATGAAACGATCTTAGAAGAACAACACAGAAACAGAACAACTTGGAAAGTGTTTGTTGATACCTTATGTTCCACAGGGAGCTAAAAGTGTTTGTTGATACCTTATGTTCCACAGGGAGCTGAAAGTGTTTGTTGATACCTTATGTTCCACAGGGAGCTAAAAGTGTTTGTTGATACCTTATGTTCCACAGGGAGCTGAAAGTGTTTGTTGAAACCTTATGTTCCACAGGGAGCTGAAAGTGTTTGTTGAAACCTTATGTTCCACAGGGAGCTGAAAGTGTTTGTTGAAACCTTATGTTCCATAGGGAGCTGAAAGTGTTTGTTGATACCTTATGTTCCACAGGGAGCTGAAAGTGTTTGTTGATACCTTATGTTCCATAGGGAGCTGAAAGTGTTTGTTGAAACCTTATGTTCCACAGGGAGCTGAAAGTGTTTGTTGAAACCTTATGTTCCATAGGGAGCTGAAAGTGTTTGTTGATACCTTATGTTCCACAGGGAGCTGAAAGTGTTTGTTGATACCTTATGTTCCATAGGGAGCTGAAAGTGTTTGTTGAAACCTTATGTTCCACAGGGAGCTGAAAGTGTTTGTTGATACCTTATGTTCCACAGGGAGCTGAAAGTGTTTGTTGAAACCTTATGTTCCACAGGGAGCTGAAAGTGTTTGTTGATACCTTATGTTCCATAGGGAGCTGAAAGTGTTTGTTGATACCTTATGTTCCACAGGGAGCTGAAAGTGTTTGTTGATACCTTATGTTCCATAGGGAGCTGAAAGTGTTTGTTGAAACCTTATGTTCCATAGGGAGCTGAAAGTGTTTGTTGATACCTTATGTTCCACAGGGAGCTGAAAGTGTTTGTTGATACCTTATGTTCCACAGGGAGCTGAAAGTGTTTGTTGATACCTTATGTTCCACAGGGAGCTAAAAGTGTTTGTTGATACCTTATGTTCCACAGGGAGCTGAAAGTGTTTGTTGAAACCTTATGTTCCACAGGGAGCTGAAAGTGTTTGTTGAAACCTTATGTTCCACAGGGAGCTGAAAGTGTTTGTTGAAACCTTATGTTCCATAGGGAGCTGAAAGTGTTTGTTGATACCTTATGTTCCACAGGGAGCTGAAAGTGTTTGTTGATACCTTATGTTCCATAGGGAGCTGAAAGTGTTTGTTGAAACCTTATGTTCCACAGGGAGCTGAAAGTGTTTGTTGAAACCTTATGTTCCATAGGGAGCTGAAAGTGTTTGTTGATACCTTATGTTCCACAGGGAGCTGAAAGTGTTTGTTGATACCTTATGTTCCATAGGGAGCTGAAAGTGTTTGTTGAAACCTTATGTTCCACAGGGAGCTGAAAGTGTTTGTTGATACCTTATGTTCCACAGGGAGCTGAAAGTGTTTGTTGAAACCTTATGTTCCACAGGGAGCTGAAAGTGTTTGTTGATACCTTATGTTCCATAGGGAGCTGAAAGTGTTTGTTGATACCTTATGTTCCACAGGGAGCTGAAAGTGTTTGTTGATACCTTATGTTCCATAGGGAGCTGAAAGTGTTTGTTGAAACCTTATGTTCCATAGGGAGCTGAAAGTGTTTGTTGATACCTTATGTTCCACAGGGAGCTGAAAGTGTTTGTTGATACCTTATGTTCCATAGGGAGCTGAAAGTGTTTGTTGAAACCTTATGTTCCACAGGGAGCTGAAAGTGTTTGTTAAAACCTTATGTTCCACGGGGAGCTGAAAGTGTTTGTTGAAACCTTATGTTCCACAGGGAGCTGAAAGTGTTTGTAGATACCTTATGTTCCATAGGGAGCTGAAAGTGTTTGTTGATACCTTATGTTCCATAGGGAGCTGAAAGTGTTTGTTGAAACCTTATGTTCCACAAGGGGCTGAAAGTGTTTGTTAAAACCTTATGTTCCACGGGAAGCTGAAAGTGTTTGTTGAAACCTTATGTTCCATAGGGAGCTGAAAGTGTTTGTTGAAACCTTATGTTCCACAGGGAGCTGAAAGTGTTTGTTGATACCTTATGTTCCATAGGGAGCTGAAAGTGTTTGTTGAAACCTTATGTTCCACGGGAAGCTGAAAGTGTTTGTTAAAACCTTATGTTCCACAGGGAGCTGAAAGTGTTTGATGAAGACCTATGCTCCACAGGGAGCTGAAAGTGTTTGTTGACGAACTATGCTCTACAGAGAGTTGAAAGTGTTTGTTAAGATCTATGTTACACAAGGAGCTGAAAGTGTTTGTTGAAGATCTATGTTCCACAGGGAGCTAAAAGTGTTTGTTGAAGATCTATTTTCCACAGGGAGATAAAAGTGTTTGTAGAAGATCTATGTTCCACGGGGAGCTAAACGTGTTTGTTGAAGATCTATGTTCCACAGGGAGCCGAAAGTGTTTGTTGAAGACCTATGCTCCACAGGGAGTTGAATGTGTTTGTTGACGAACTATGCTCTACAGAGGGTTGAAAGTGTTAATTGAAGACCTGTGCTCCACAGGGAGCTGAAAGTGTTTGTTGAAGACCTATGCTCCACAGGGAGCTAAAAGTATTTGTTGAAGACCTATGCTCCACAGGGAGCTGGAAATGTTTGTTGAAGACCTATGCTCCACAAGGAGCTGAAAGTATTTGTTAAAGACCTATGCTCCACAGGGAGCTGAAAGTGTTTGTTGAAGGCCTATGCTCCACAGGGAGTTGAAAGTGTTTGTTGAAGGCCTATGCTCCACAGGGAGCTGAAAGTGTTTGTTGAAGACCTATTCTCCACAGAGAGCTGAAAGTGTTTGTTGAAGACCTATTCTCCACAGGGAGCTGAAAGTGTTTGTTGAAGACCTATTCTCCACAGGGAGTTGAGAGGAAGTAGCAGAAAACGAATGCGAAGGAAACAGCCTGAATACATTTTTGAACTAGTGGGTGTTGAAGCACAATGTACACTCATACAAAGTATTGCTTTACACAAGAGGAACAAAACAAAATCACAACGTTTCGGATTACATTTACGTTACACACCATCACTTTTTCTTTGTTATCAGCTTTACCGCAGCACTGCAACTGTCTATCTATTCCCTGAATAAATTGTGACAAACGAAAAAAATAGCAGCTTAGAAGAGATAGTGGGAAACAACAAAAGTGTCAGAAAAGTGGAAGGAAGTCAGCAGAATATTTAATGAAGAAATACAAATATAGAAAGAAGTATATAGAAAGGCATGTAAAGCCATGAATACCAACGCCATCAGGCACGGTACATGATGATGATGTCCGTGGCTTCTCCGTGATCCGATAAGTAGAAAATGTACCGAACAAATTCTAAAAGTGATCCAGTTTTTTGGAAACTGGCTTTTTTCTCCTAATATAAAACTGGCATCTCCGAAGACCTGTAGATTTAAAAGGTGTTTCCTGTGAGAGGTCATGCCCATAAGGTGACCCATAGTAAAGACTACACAACTTAATTAAGCCCTCAGTATGTCTGGGGCCTTACCGAGAGCACCTAAGTTGATCATTTGAAACCCGTTCACTTCCTGGGACCAAATCTGTTAAGTTCAACTTTCGTGCTTGTAGTGTCAGGGAAGGATTAATGTCGATGTCCTGAGAATGTCGTGAGGCAGAATGTCAATGGTATCTTGGAAGTGCAAGTCTGGAACCTTCTCTGTGGACCTGGAAGTTTGAGGCTACTACAGTCAGTGGCGGTTGAAGGTTTCTATTTACTCTCTATAATGTATTTCTTCACAGTTATCTTCATTTTCAATTGCCGTTCGTGCAATGGTTCTCTCTCTCTCTCTCTCTCTCTCTCTCTCTCTCTCTCTCTCTCTTCTTTTCTTCCTCTCTCTCAGTCTGCACACTAGAAATAAAAAAAAACTATACCAGAAAGAATGATGTAATCTATATCAAAGAAGTGTTGTAAATTTTACTAGACAGAATTATTAAACAGTATCATAAAGGGTGCGTTGTAAACTATACTAGAAAGCGTGTTATAAACTATACTAAAATAATGATGTAAACTACTAGAAAGCGTGTTATAAACTATACTAAGATAATGATGTAAACTATACTAGAATTCGTGTTATAAACTATACTAAAATAATGATGTAAACTATACTAGAAAACGTGTTATAAACTATACTAAGATAATGATGTAAACTATACTAGAAAACGTGTTATAAACTATACTAAGATAATGATGTAAAGTATACTAGGAAACGTGTTATAAACTCTACTAAGATAATGATGTAAACTATACTAGGAAACGTGTTATAAACTATACTAAGATAATGATGTAAACTATACTAGAAAACGTGTTATAAACTATACTAAGATAATGATGTAAACTATACTAGAAAGCGTGTTATAAACTATACTAAGATAATGATGTAAACTATACTAGAAAACGTGATATAAACTATACTAAAATAATGATGTAAACTACTAGAAAGCGTGTTATAAACTATACTAAGATAATGATGTAAACTATACTAGAAAACGTGTTATAAACTATACTAAGATAATGATGTAAAGTATACTAGAAAACGTGTTATAAACTATACTAAGATAATGATGTAAACTATACTAGAAAACGTGTTTTAAACTAATCCAAGATAATGATGTAAACTATACTAGAAAACGTGTTATAAACTGTACTAAAATAATGGTGTAATCTATACTAGAAAACGTGTTATAAACTATACCAAGATAATGATGTAAACTATACTAGAGAACGTGTTATAAACTATACTAAAATAATGATATAAACTATACTAGAAAGCGTGTTATAAACTATACTAAAATAATGATATAAACTATACTAGAAAACGTGTTATAAACTATACTAAAATAATGATATAAACTATACTAGAAAACGTGTTATAAACTATACTAAAATAATGATATAAACTATACTAGAAAGCGTGTTATAAACTTTACTAAAATAATGATACAAAACTATACTAGAAAGCGTGTTATAAACTATACTAAAATCATATAAACTATACTAGAAAGCGTGTTATAAACTATACTAAAATAATGATATAAACTATACTAGAAAGCGTGTTATAAACTATACTAAAATAATGATATAAACTATACTAGAAAGCGTGTTATAAACTATACTAAAATAATGATATAAACTATACTAGAAAGCGTGTTATAAACTATACTAAAATAATGATATAAACTATACTATAGAAAGCGTGTTATAAACTATACTAAAATAATGATATAAACTATACTAGAAAGCGTGTTATAAACTATACTAAAATAATGATATAAACTATACTAGAAAGCGTGTTTTAAATTATACTAAGATAATGATGTAAATATTCTAGAACAAATATTGTAGACTTTACTAAAAAGAATAGTACAAATTCTAGTAGAAAAATATCATGTGAATTATGCAATAATGAACATTTTTCTACAGTGCGAAAGGAAAATGTATAGTTCTTTGTAACAGGTATGAATCTGATCATCAGAAATCGTCACACTCTCCTCATCGAGCACGTATTTCTGTTTTTTCGCCTTTTTGATACTCAAAGAGGGAGGGCTAAAATGGGTCCACAATCTGACCGTGTCTTCCTATTTGTGTTTGAAGCTTATTTCCTATTTGTGTTTGAAACGTATAATCTCATGACAGGTTCTGCTGAATCTATTTTCAGAAAATACAACCTGCTTTCATAAGTTCTAATTTCAGTGGTCACAAAACTTGCTGCATAATATATAGGATATACCATCATCATCGGTGAGTGCTATCTCCACATCAAAGGCTACCTACCAATGAACTCCATTCCGCTCTGTCTCTTGCTTTGATGGTGCAGGTTGTCATAGGCTGAATTGTCCATATTTTTATGTTACTCTTTCATGTTAATCCTGGTCTGTCTCTGCCTCTTTTACCTTGTATTTTCCCTTCCAGGATTACTTTTTGTAGGCTGTTGTGTTTTTTAACATGCCCCAAAAATAGCATTTGTCTTGTTTGAATTGTGTTTAGTAGTTCTCTTGTCGTCTTTAGTTGTTTGAAGACTTCATCGTTTGTTGTCTTTTCTTTCCATCCAAATTCTTCCTATTCTTCTATAAATATACATTTCAAATGCTTCAATTTTCTGTTCTGTTTTCCGGTCTAATGTCCATGTTTCTGGATCATACAAGAATTTTGAGAAGATATACCATTTTGCTATTTTTAGTTTTAGTTCTGGCGTTATTTGTCTTGATGTTAGAATATTTGTTATGGCATTAAAATTACTTTTTGCCAATTCTATTCTTTTGTTTATTTCAGTTTTACATTTTCCATCACAGGTTATAGTATCTCCAAATTAGTTGTAGCTCTGAACTTCCTCCAGGTCTATTCCTTCAACTTTTATATCCATTTGTAGGGTTTCAGTATCATCTTTATTCATAATCATGGTTTTAGTCTGTTTGATATTCATGTCTAATCTATGTTATTTGCTTATCAAGTTTATTTCATGAAGTAATTGTTGTAGATCTTTAGGATTTCCTGCTAGTGATATACCGTAAACCATCATAAATATAAATCACGGAAATTATGATAACATTTAAATATTACTGTAAAACGAAGCGTGATGAGTATAATGTGAACAAAGTGGTAGAACGAAGCTTGAAGAAATCTAAAAAGACTGTTATTTCTAGAGACACTTTCGTTAATTTTAAAGGCAAGAAACAGAAAATGCCGGAGATACATTACAGAGAGCTATCAGTGCGAAAATGGCGGATTATCTGATTTAATAGTGTTTTCACCATCCACACCTTCCAATTAAGATTGTCTGTTTGGAGATTGAGTGCAGCGTCATGATAATGTACAGTAAACACAAGGGCCGTCACCCAGGATATAACGTCATGTCCTTCCATAGATGCAGGGGATTTTTGTTAAAGGGAAGCAACTGTGCAAGTATAAGATACACATTTAAAACGGGATTGCCAGGTCAGATAGATGGTTCAGATCGCTTGCCCGCTCTAAATAGAACAACAAATTCAGATATGACGAAGTACATGACATGTTCGCTAGTCTGCAAGGTACAAGAGTTCTCATACAGTAGATTGTCTACATAGTACAAAATAGAGGTTTATACAGTAGATTGTCTACATGGTACACAATAGAGTTCTCATACAGTAGACTGTCTACATGGTACAAAATAGAGTTCTCGTACAGTAGATTGTCTACAAGAAACAAAATATAGTTCTCACATAGTAGATTGTCTACATGGTTCAAAATAGAGTTCTCATACAGTAGATTGTCTACAAGAAACAAGATAGAGTTCTCATACAGTAGATTGTCTACAAGAAACAAGATAGAGTTCTCATACAGTAGATTGTCTACAAGAAACAATATAGAGTTCTCATACAGTAGATTGTCTACAAGATACAAAATAGAGTTCTCGTACAGTAGATTGTCTACAAGAAACAAAATAGAGTTCTCATACAGTAGATTGTCTACAAGAAACAAGATAGAGTTCTCATACAGTAGATTGTCTACAAGAAACAAGATAGAGTTCTCATACAGTAGATTGTCTACAAGAAACAATATAGAGTTCTCATACAGTAGATTGTCTACAAGAAACAAGATAGAGTTCTCATACAGTAGATTGTCTACAAGAAACAAGATAGAGTTCTCATACAGTAGATTGTCTACAAGAAACAAGATAGAGTTCTCATACAGTAGATTGTCTACAAGAAACAAGATAGAGTTCTCATACAGTAGATTGTCTACAAGAAACAAGATAGAGTTCTCATACAGTAGATTGTCTACAAGAAACAAGATAGAGTTCTCATACAGCAGATTGTCTACAAGAAACAAGATAGAGTTCTCATACAGTAGATTGTCTACAAGAAACAACATAGAGTTCTCATACAGTAGATTGTCTACAAGATACAAAATATAATTGTCATACAGTAATTTCTATACAAGGTACAAAATATAATTCCCATGGGGGACTGTATGGTGTCGCGGCATGACGCCGGTCTCGAGGTAGAGAGGTTATGTGTTCAAATCCCGGCTGCACCAGTTGGGATTTTTATTTGTGATTTCTTTCTTCGGCAACCCATGATTTTAGCAGCAAAAACCGACTTGAAGCGTCAATTACTCATCGACGGCAAAAAATATGGGTAGTTCCAAAGACGAGTTATCTGCATGTAAAGTAAAGTGTAAAGTTATTGAGTTATTTGCGAGTCATCATCATTGCACTACGAACATCCACTCAGATTCCCTCCTCAGCAAGTCCCGCAGTGTCCAGCGACTGACGACTCCAGTTCTATGTTGGTTGATAAGTCTTCTTACACGCCCACTAAGTTTCTCATTTCTGGCTGTGCCCATCTTAACTCCCATCTCCATCATCCGACGAATGGATCTGTGTTTGTCGAAGTCCTGTGCTCTTCCCACATCTCGGAGGGCATTGATGATGTCCGCCAGATCCATTGAGAGTAAAGTAAAGTAAAGTAAAGTAAAGTAAAGTAAAGTAAAGTAAAGTAAAGTAAAGTAAAGTACGAGACTTGAATCGGCGTCTTAGCACGCCAGTTAGTTTCCACCCATATATTCTCGGGCGCCTATCCAGAAGTGTTCGAAGAATCCTGGATAGTGTCGCTTCTAGCATCGATACTCACGATGCGAGGCGGCATTCCTCACCTTCCCAGAGTACTACCCTGGTACCATTTTCTGTCAGCTGCTGGGTAGACCGCGGGGGTATTTGTTTTTTTTTTTTCCAACCACGAATACAATTCACACTGCTTCCAGCGGGAATTGAACATGGTTTGTCCGAACGTCGGCAGGTCAGTCGGGTGGTTTTCCTAACTAGGCTACCGAGGCCCCCAATTCTGCATGTGCGGCGAGGGACCCCTGCGCACATGGCTGCCACGGAAAAAACGGATTAACATACAACATTCAGTTCCTAATCTCTGGGGACTTCGCCAAAGATGAAAGCTGCGAACGCAAAAAAAAAAAAAAAAAAAAAAATACCTATGCACCAATCTGTCCACAAGGTACAAAACAGAATTTAGCGTCAATTTGATGAGAGCAAAGTAGAGGTAAAATATAAAGAAGACAAACAAGCTGGGCTTTTAATTCATGCGGAACTATCAGAAACGCATTCCAATGAACGTAAGAACATTGCCCTTTACAACTTTCTTTATAACTTTATCCTATAACTATATAACATTTGATAAATATAATATAAACAAAAATAAACGGGACACATCTGAAACAAATTCAAAGCGTTAAAGACCTGGGTATAATTATATCATAAAACAGAAGATGCACCACAGAGGCAACAGAGATGGGATTTCTCAGAAATATTTTGAAAGTTCCCTGAACAGCTAAAAAGACCAACGAGGACATTCTCAAAAAGACCACCACAAAAACGGAGATTTTGAAAAGCATGACAAAGATTCGATTTCGGCACATCACGGGGAGAGGAAATTTTGAGTAGTTGGTTGCAGCTGATAAAAAACGGAGAAAGGGAGATCGAAGACGACAAAGAAAGAAGATACTGGATAGCTTGATGTCAATGCACAGAAAATGGTAAACAACAGAATGTTGTTTGCTATACGATGCATTATAGATAGACAATTATGGAAGGACATGGCCGCCTACGCCAACCGACATGGCACACGATGACGATGAAAATAAATATAATAACATGACGTCACTTGGGGAACATGTGTACTGTTAATTAGACAAATAAAAGTAGCCAGGAGGTTCAGGGTCCTCGTATCCTACGATCACATAGTCCGGGTATGTAATAAGACATCAAGAAATAAATCTAAAACCAGTTACCAACAAACAATACGAGAACACCAGACCACGAGAAAGGTGGATAAACGGAATACTAGAAGCACTCTGAGGTATAGCGGTATAAGGAGCCTATGGAAGAGCAAGAAACCACGAAACATATCTACCGCTGCTGCCTATAGACAAAAAGAGGAAAGAATGAAAAAAAAAAAACATATCAAGAGCCCTTTTCTTGAATATTCCTTTAGTATGGATTCACCTTCCCCATCTCGCGACTTCCCCACCACTCCTCTCTTGTTTTATTTTCTTGCAGATAAACACAGCTATAAATATATAAACTTGTATGCGTGGCCGTGAGTAGTGCTGCAGAGAACCTGTAATAATAAACATAAAATTGTATCTGGCAGTTAATTTAGAAAAGAGACGAAACCATTTATAAATTATAGCTGCTAGATAACAATCGTATGTGTATTTATTATATGTTCTTTCTATATTGCGCTGTTCATGCTTGCAACCCGCTGTTCATTCTGACCAGCCTGTGTAGTCTAGTAGTGGTCTATTACCTGGCTACTTACGGTTCAGGGAATCATCCGAATGAACATCTCATCGAATATCCAAACAAAGAAAGGCAGTACACCGTAGTAGCAAACATTGCACACGTCAAAAGACATAAGGCTTATCAGCACTGAAAGTGAACGCAGCTGAACTGTCCTTCGTCATACGATATTATCGTTCATTGTAAGCAATCTGAATATAGATACACCAACCGGATGAAACACACAGCTCACGGTGTGCACGGAGCACTAATCTCAGTAGCTCTTGAAAAACTCGGCTTTTAAGTAAGGCTACAATGTGCAGTTTCATGGTTTGGGTTGAATGGGTTGTCATTTCACCCGTTCCACAGTTTATAGCTGCCATTGACTTTTACACCACAAAGAAAACGGAATCTACCTGAAGAAAGTCAAGTGTTGGTTAGAAATTAAATATCAAATGTCTGCGCTCGATGTATCGAGCCTGCTTGCTTCATTCTCAAAGGTTTAGAGAAAAAGAAGTACTATCTATCTATTGACCTTTCGAGCCGTAACCGGCCCATAGGGCGTAGACCAAGATACACCTTCTCCTATATGAATTTTTGTTCTAGCAGTTTTCTTTTAAAGATATTTTATCAAATCTCGCCATCTGTCTCTGTTCTGTGCAAGCAGTTCTATCTCATTGAGGGAGCCGATTCCTGCTGCTCTTGCCTCTCTCATCAATGTTCTTCTCAGTGTCTCCCTGGGTCTTCCTCTTTTTCTTTTACCTGTTGTTTCCCATATGAGGGCTTGCTTTGCTATTCGATTATTATCTCTTCTCATCACATGTCCAACGTATGACCATCGTCTTTTCTTTATTACTGAAGATATTAGTGGTTGATTGGCGATTTCTCTAATTTCCTCGTTTGTTTTGAATTCGTTCCATTCTATACCAAGTATTTTCCTTAGACATTTATTTTCGAATGCGTTCAACTTTGTTTCTATATCTCTTGTTGTTTTCCAGCTTTCACACGCATACGTAAGGGTTGATAGTACATTTGATTTGAATAGCCTAAGTTTTGTGTTTGTGCTAATGAGTTTTGATTTCCACAACTTTTCAAGGCTTCTGAAAGACATTGCTGCTTTAGCCAGTCTGATTCTAATTTCTTTGCTCGTATCCCCTTCTCGATCAATGTGACTTCCAAGATAGATGAAGTGATCGATCTCTTCTACTGGTTTGTTTTCCATGTATATTTTGTCACTTGTTGGAATTAAACTTTTCATGACTTTAGTCTTTTCATGATTGACCTCAAGCCCAATTTTGCTGGCTATTGATGATAGTTCATTTGTGTTTTCCTGCATCGTTTTTATCTGATTGCTGATGAGAACTATGTCATCAGCAAAGTCCAGGTCCTCCAAATGGTCTCCTTGTATCCATTCGATGCCTTTATTACCAGTGCAGCATTTCTTCATTATGAAGTCCATAACAATTCCAAATAACAAGGGCGATAAAATACATCCTTGTTTAACCCCAGTTTCTATTGGGAAACATTCGCTCAGTCCTTCCTCTGTTCGAACTGCACATGTGTAACCATCATACATGTCTTTGATAATATTTATGATTTTTGATGGTAAGCCATATTGCTTCAGAATTTTCCACAAAGAATCTCTATGAATACTATCAAATGCTTTTTTGAAGTCGATGAAGTTAAGTACAAAAGGTTTTTGCTTTTCAATGTGTTCCTCCAATATAAGTCGTAGAGTGAAAATGTGGTCAAGACAGCTTCTCCCTTTTCTAAACCCAGCCTGTTCTTCACGCATTACTGTATCTATTGAATCCTTTAGACTAGATACAAGTATTTATCTGTTATAGTTATGGGTATAGTTATAGTTATAGTTATAGGTATAGTTATAGTTATAGTTATAGTTATAGGTATATGTATAGGTATAGTTATAGTTATAGTTATAGGTATAGGTATAGTTATAGTTATAGCTATAGTTATAGGTATAGTTACAGTTATAGTTATAGTTATTGTTATAGTTATTCGAGGGCCCCGGTATCACTGCAAACGAATGAAAATCCATAATTGCTCAATCGCCCGTGCCAGCGGAATCATCCGAATTAACATCTCACCGAATATTTAAAGAAAGAAAGGCAGCTGCAGTCCCCATTACTGCAAACATAGCACACGTCAAAAGACATAAGGCGTATCAGCACCGAAAGTGGACGCAGCTAAACTGTCCTTCGTCATACGATATCATCGTTTATCGTAAGCAATCTGAATATAGAAAACACCATCCGGAGGAAAAGCACAGCTCACGATGTGCACAGAGCACGAAACTCAGTAGTCACGCGGCAAGCCGGACCTGGAATATGAGGAAACTGCAACAAGAAATACTTTTCAGATAGTGCCTCAACGGTTCCTGTCGCCTATCTGCCATATTTACCGGAAGCCCACTACTTATCTGTCACACTGTGACCCCATCTCAGGAAGCAAATCGTCCACTCAACGAAGAACTTTGGCAAAATCCATCGCTGGATACAAGTACTAATGTCACAATGTGATTCATTTAATGAAGATGTTGATACACGGGAACGAGTGAACTTTCACACAAAAATGACATGATACAAGTAATAAAATCACAATGTGATTCATTTAATGAAGATGTTGATACACGGGAACAAGGGAACTTTTACACAAAAATGACATGATACAAGTACTAATGTCACAATGGGACTCATTTAATGAAGACTTTGATTCACTGGAACAAGTGAACTTTCACACAAAAATGACATGATACAAGTACTAATGTCACAATGAGACTTGTTTAATGAAGACTTTGATTCACGCGAACTTTTACAAAAAAATATCCAGGTAGCTTCACAGAATCCTTGGCAACTGAGGGGTTGATGTACTAGCGACTGACCAGATGGGCTAGAGTTCGATTCTCAGGTGCGAACACAATGTTTTGCCAACAAGGCTCTCTGGGCTCACCCAATTTCTAAAAATGGGGATCAAATATTTTTTTAAAGGGCGGTCTGTCGTGATACTGACCACATACACCAAGAAAGTATAATTTGATCATTTAAAACACGTTAAGTTCAACTTTCGTGCTGTGTGTGTGAGTGAAGGATTAAAGTCGCGAGCTGTGTGTGTGAGTGAAGGATTAAAGTCGCGAGCTGTGTGTGTGAGTGAAGGATTAAAGTCGCGAGCTGTGTGTGTCAGTGAAGAATTAAAGTCGCGAGCTGTGCGTGTCAGTGAAGGATTAAAGTCGCGAGCTGTGCGTGTCAGTGAAGGATTAGAGTCGCGAGCTGTGTGTGTGAGTGAAGGATTAAAGTCGCGAGCTGTGTGTGTGAGTGAAGGATTAAAGTCGCGAGCTGTGTGTGTCAGTGAAGGATTAAAGTCGCGAGCTGTGTGTGTCAGTGAAGGATTAAAGTCGCGTGCTGTGTGTGTGAGTGAAGGATTAAAGTCGCGTGCTGTGTGTGTCAGTGAAGGATTAAAGTCGCGTGCTGTGTGTGTCAGTGAAGGATTAATGTTGCGTGCTGTGTGTGTGTCAGTGAAGCATCAAAGTCGCGTGCTGTTTGTGTCAGTGAAGGATTAATGTCGCGCGCTGTGCGTGTCAGAGAAGGATTAATGTCGCTTGCTGTGTGTGTCAGTGAAGGATTAATGTCGCTTGCTGTGTGTGTCAGTGAAGGATTAATGTCGCTTGCTGTGTGTGTCAGAGAAGGATTAACGTCGCGTGCTGTGTGTATCAGTGAAGGATTAATGTCGCTTGCTGTGTGTGTCAGTGAAGGATTAATGTCGCTTGCTGTGTGTGTCAGAGAAGGATTAATGTCCCTTGCTGTGTGTGTCAGTGAAGGATTAATGTCGCTTGCTGTGTGTGTCAGTGATGGATTAATGTCGATGTCTTGAAAACGTCGTGACGCAGATTTGTCGTTGGTCTCTAGGAAGTGTTAGACTGTTAAGTTGCATGAAAACCTTAAACTCTTTTCGTACGTTTCGACGCGCCATGATTCATGCCAATTTTTAGTCATGTACGTCTCGCCGCACAGTGCGTCACTCTCAATTTGATTAGTGTAAACTGTCATCAAACCATATTCTTTTTATATGTCTTTTAACATCTTGGTATTGGTGAAATCTAATTTATTGTTTAATTATTTATAAATAAATATATAATATATTAAGTGTTAGATACATATAAACATGTAGATTAATATTTACACACATGATACATTTAGTCTCTGAAATCTCTACCGCTAAATCCATAAGACCTTCCGCATTGAAAATGTTAAATCTGAAGTTACTAGAGGAAGTTATAGTTAACACTAATCATCATGTGCCATACCGGTTGGCGTAGGCGATCATGTCCCTCCACAATCTTCTATCTACAGCGCATCGTATCAGTTCTGTTGTTGACTGTTTTCCATGCCATGACACCAAGCTATACAGTATTTTCTCTCTTTGTCGTCCGCGATCTCTCTTTCCTTTTATTTTGCCAGTTGTAACCAAGTATTCCAACTTTCCTCTTCTCATGATGTGCCCGAAAAATGTTAATTGCTTCTTTCTGACGTTTTTAAGAGCTCCCTTTTTAAAACTTAGTTAACACTAAGTCAAGGAAAAACTAAGGCCACGTCATATCCGCCATACGCTTATCAGGACAGGAGAGAGAACCTTTTAGTCCAGCGTTACTAAATAGACAACTTCTAATACAGACTAATGAACATAATATTCTTTTTCTGTTTCTTGTTATGTCCCCTCCAAGTCAGCCTATGACAACCTGCATTATGAAAGCAAGAAACAGAGCGGAATGGCGCTCGATGGTTGGCAACCTTCGATACGGAGATGGTACTCAATGATGATGAAGATGTATTGCCACTTCGGGTATCGAGGAATATATACATTGGGGGCCTCGGTAGCCTAGTTGGGACAACCATCCGACTGGGCTACCGACGTCCGGACAACCCATATTCGATTCTCGCCGGGAGCAGTGTGAATTGTATTTGTGGTTGGGAAATTAAAAATACCTCAGCGGTCGACCCACCCCTTTGTAGAAATGGGTACCTGGGTAGTACTCTGGGAAGGTGAGGAATGCTGTCTTGTATCGTGAGTTTTGATGCTGGAAGCGACACTGTCCAGAAGTCTCCGACCACGTTTCACCATGTGGGTGAAAACACGCGTCCTAAGACGCCGATTCAAAACTTGTACTTGACCTTTACCTTGACATACATTTGTAGCTATCCTTTGGTAGCGCCAGCATTGACTTTGGAAGTAGGTGTAGAGAATTCTTCGTGTTGCCACATTGTCTGACGTTGGGTATGTCTCGTGCTCTGAACATTCTCCCCCTCTTGATATGTCTTACAAGTACACTTTCCGTGTACATAAACCACTTCATTTCATCTATTTTTATGTCGTTCATTTTACATTTAATCCGGGTTCCATTGACTCCTACTATCTCGAACATGACATCTGTCACTCCAAACGCTTTATTCAAAGATCTCATTTCAGTGACGACCAACTTCCGGATCTGACTTTATTGTGAGTAGCCATGTTTAACACACGTGGTAGATGGTCTAGACTTACATTACAAGTAACATTACACATCAGCTCCCGACTTGGGTTAACATTACTTATTACAACCATTTCGACTCAGTCTAATATTGCATATAAGGACAATCATCGACTCAGCTAATAATAACCATTTTTACTGAAATGTTTAGTATTTAATGCACAATGCACTGCATTGCCTATAAGAGCAATTCCGACTCCGACTAACATTATATTTAACACAATTTTGTGAAAGATGTCTTAACATCAATAACTTAACAAGAAGAGACCAAACGACCATCTTCAGACTGGGACCAGTACATGTTATGCTGAATAACCACATTAATAGAATACAACAAAACCATGCCCCAGTATGTCCACTCTTGTAATCACCCACAAGAAACTGTAGAACGTTCATCTGTTTCAATGTCCAAAGCTCACCGACATCAGAACAACACACTTCCTCAAAGACCCTCCAAATGGAATACTCTTTACGGAACAACAGCAGAACTTAGAAATACCTGCAGATACTACAACATGGCATTGGGCCGAAGGGCATCAGCTCAAAGGTAACTGGATCCATAACAACAACAACAACAACAACAACAACAAAGATGCCTTATTATGTTAATAGGCACTGTTGTAATCTTTAGGAGAGGAGTTAGTTCTCATACAATTTGGTGTGTCTTAATGTTACAAACTACCAATTACAGATATAGAATTTATTGCATTCCGGGCATACACATAGGTGTTCGGTGTTTGCACACAAATAACAAAAGTATGCTGAAGGTTCTAGTAGCAAGGCTAAATATATAAACATATTTTCTTTAAGTTTTCCTATCCTACTCGTACCCAGCTTGACTTCCTCTTCCTTTAATATCATCATCAATATCAAGTGCAATGCTCGTTGTTGAAGATGAAGTCATTCCAAAGCTTCCCGTATCTACACCTGTTCAATGACGTCATGCTAAACCATTCTCTTAAACTATTATATTCTCTCTCTCCCCCTCTCTTCCTCTCTCTATTCCTCTCTCTCCCTCTCCTTCTCTTTTCCCCTCCCTCTCTCTCTCTCTCCCTCTCTTTTCCTCTCTCTCTCCCTCTCTATTCCTCTCTCTCTCCTTTCCTCTATCTTCCTCTTTCTTCCTCCCCCTCTTTTCCTCTCTCCCTCCCTCTCTATTCCTATCTCTTCCTCTCTCTTCCTCTTTCTCCCCCCCTCTCTCTTTTCATCTCTCTTCCTCTCCCACTCTCTCCCTCTCTCTCCCTCTCTCCCTCTCTCTTTTCCTCTCTCCCTCCCTCTCTATTCCTATCTCTTCCTCTCTCTTCCTCTCTCTCCCACTCTCTCCCTCTCTCTCCCTCTCTCTCCCTCCCTCTCCCCCTCTCTCCCTCTCTCTCCCTCTCTCTTTTCCTCTCTCCCTCCCTCTCTATTCCTCTCTCTTCCTCTCTCTTCCTCTCTCTCTCCCACTCTCTCCCTCTCTCTCCCACTCTCTCCCTCTCTCTTCCTCTCTCTCTCCCACAATCTCCCCCTCTCTCTCCTTCCCTCTCCCTCTCTCTCCCTCTCTCTCCCACTCTCTCCCTCTCTCTCCCTCTCTCTTTTCCCTCTCCCTCCCTCCCTCTCTATTCCTATCTCTTCCTCTCTCTTCCTCTCTCTCTCCCACTCTCTCCCTCTCTCTCTTCCTCCCTCTCCCTCTCTCTCCCTCTCTCTTTTCCTCTCTCTGTCTTTATTAGATTTTTCCAGTTAAAAACACACACACACAGCAGTTATCTTCTCATCACATGGTCACAACAAATATTATTGTCTCTTCCGTTTAATATATTCCACAATTATTCATTAATCTTAATACACGTGATCAACACAACAACAGTCAAAGAGCCGAATAATGCACACAAAAGACAATAGTTCCACATTTACTAATTATACTTCCGTTAACCACCGAATAATCCATAGTTTTTTTTTTATTTGATGTGATTTGTTTGAAAACACCACTCTCCCCCCCCCCCCCCCCCGTCCCCCCTTACACTATTCAACTCCGGAATAACAACTTTGACATTTGGAAACCATTACGTGTCGCAAATTATTTTGTGATTTGTTACCAATATTTGGAGTACGCGGGTCGAATCCCGGAAAGGTCAAAGGTTATTTCTATCCGTGGGGAAAAGGGAAGGGTGGGGGGGGGGGGGGGGTTAAGGGTTAAATAAAATCCGAGACCTAATCACCTCGTAGCACTGCACTGGACAAGCGGCCTTTGTAATCCTGTCTTACAAGTCCCTCAGCAAACACCATTAATGGAAAAAGGTCGTACAGGTAGTTGACAATATTTATTGCAACATTCTATTGTTAGTCTGTTTGATAATTTGATAATTGAGGAACAAGAGTTTATCTCAAACGTGAGTTTGGTTGGGTACTTTATAATAGGGAGCCGCGATAGCTCAGTGGTTAGTGAACTGGACTACAAAGGACAAGAGGTAGGGTTCGATCCCAACCGACGGCTTTCGGGTTCACCCAGCCTTTAATGGGTACCGGATTTTTTTCTGGGAAAGTAAAGCGGCACGGGCGTAATACCGACCAAGTTGCCCCAAAAAATCATGTTCTGAAGGTCTGTAAAATTTATGGTCACTAACACCATATTCACTATACGCCACTTGGTGTGACGGGGGCACTTTACTTTATTTACTTTATAATTAGAGGTCAAATAATTACTTCTAGGATCACCAGGAAAACATAATTCCGAGTGAAGACATAACATCTTTTCTATTTTAGTCAGAATTATGCCCCTTGGTTGTGTACCATGTTCACAATTACTTCCGTGTCGAACCGGCAACTCTCGTAGACACTCTTGTCTGAATCCACAATTGTACATGTCAGTCTCGTTAATTCAAATCAGGTCGTACATATGCCTCTCAGTCTGATGTGTCACGTCAGAGTCTGAAGATAGAAGTCTGTTCATATTGTGTTATACAAGAACAATAACTGCACGTGCTTTTAATGTCAAGATGGAGGTTTCATGTTGAGGATTTGATTATCAGCATTTTCTTACTTCCCCTCTACACTCGAGTTCAAGATGTCTAGTGATTCTTGACATTTTATTAAGACGGCTCGACTTATATATTTGTAAGCACTCGCACAGAATGTCACTCGACTCCGTCTCAAGTGGAAGTCTTTCCACCCTTAGCGTAGAGCACCTTCACGAGACAACACGTAATCCCCTTTAGAATTTGGTTAATTTGTGGTTTATGGGGGACTGGCTGGTCTTGAGGCCTTGAGACAGAGAGGTTGTGACTTCAAATACCAGCTGCACCAGGTGGGATTTTTATTAACGATTTCTCTCTGCGGCAGCCACCCCTGGTCTCAGCAGCGATGCCAGGCTGAAACGTCAATTACTCATCGACGGGAAAAAATACGAGTAGCTCCAGAGACGGAATTATCTGCCTGTGCGGCGAGCGACCCCTGTGCACACGGCTGCCAGGGAACAATGGATCAGCGCGCAAAATTTAGTTCCTAGTCTCTAGGGACTTCATCAGAGGCAAAAGCTGGCAAACGCAAAAAAGAAAAAAATATATATGGTTTGTGTGATGCATAAAGTGTCTTATAATTCTTTCAGAGAATTAGGACTAGACTGAGAATAATCACAACCACTGTCTCTGACTCTTCGGTCTCTGACTCTTTGATTTCTGACTACTCACTTGTGAAATATCGACTCCACAAGTTCATGACTCCTCCACTATAATTCCGAAATGGCTACGAGTAAAACTATATCCACCTAAAACTACATCCATATAAAACTACATCCATATAAAATTACATCCATATAAAATTACATCCATATAAAAATCCATCCATATAAACTACATCCACATAAAACTACATCCACCTAAAACTACATCCACCTTAAACTGCATCCACATAAAACTACATCCATAAAAAAACTACATCCACATAGAACTACATCCACATAAAACTACATCCACATAAAAATACATCCATATAAAACTACATCCATATAAAACTACATCCACATAGAACTACATCCATATAAAACTACATCCATATAAAACTACATCCATATAGAACTACATCCAATTAAAACTTTCATCCACCTAAAACTACATCCATATAGAAAAACATCCAACTAAAACTACATCCATATAGAACTACATCCACCTAAAACTACATCCATATAGAACTACATCCACCTAAAACTACATCCATATAAAACTACATCCATATAGAACTACATCTACCTAATAACTACATCCATATAAAACTACATCCACATAAAACTACATCTATATAAAACTACATCCATATAGAACTACATCCACCTAAAACTACATCAATATAGAACTACATCCATATAAAACTACATCCATATAAAATACATCCACATAAAACTACATCCATATAGAACTACATCCACCTAAAACTACATCCACCTAAAACTACATCCACCTAAAACTACATCCACATAAAACTACATCCATACAAAATTACATCCATATAAAACTAAACTACATCCACATAAAACTACATCCATATAAAACTTCATCCATATAGAAATACATCCACCTAAAACTACATCCATATAGAACTACATCCACCTAAAACTACATCCACCTAAAACTACATCCATATAGAACTACATCCATATAGAACTACATCCACCTAAAACTATATCCATATAAAACTACATCAATATAGAACTACATCCACATAAAACTACATCCACCTAAAACTACATCCACATAAAACTACATCCATTTAGAACTACATCCACCTAAAACTACATCCATATAAAACTACATCCATATAGAACTACATCCACCTAAAACTACATCCATATAAAACTACATCCATATAAAACTACATCCATATAAAACTACATCCATTTAGAACTACATCCATATAAAACAACATCCATATAAAACTACATCCTCCTAAAACTACATCCACCTAAAACTACATCCATATAAAACTACATCCATATAGAACTACATCCCTATAAAACTACATCCATATAAAACTACATCCACATAAAACTACATCCACATAAAACTACATCCATATAAAACTACATCCATATAAAACTAAACTACATCCATATAAAACTACATCCATATATAACTACATCCATATAAAACTATATCCATATAGAACTACATCCATATAAAACTATATCCATATAGAACTACATCCATATAAAACTACATCCATATATAACTACATCCATATAGAACTACATCCATATAAGCAAGCCCTGAACATGAATATTACATACTGGACTTCCGGTCAATATGGCGAGAGGTCACATGAACCGTTGAGGCACGTTTCTCGTTGCAGTTTCCTCATATTCAAAGTCCGGATTGCTGCATGCCGGGACTAATGAGTTTAGTGCTCTGTGCGACCGTAAGCTGTGCTTTTCATCCGGATGGTGTTTCTATATTCAGATCGATTACGATGAATGATGATATCGTCACTTTCGGTGCTGAAACGCCTATGTCTTTTGACATAGTCAATAATAAGAAAAATAGAAGAGAAATATACGAGAAAAATAAGAGAAATATAAGTAAAATATACGAGAAATATAAGAAAAATATAAGAGAAATATAATAAAAATGTAAGAGAAATATAAGAAAATATAAGAGAAATATACGAGAAAAATTAGAAAAGTATAAGAAAAATATAAGAGAAATATAATAAAAATATAAGAGAAATATAATAAAAATGTAAGAGAAATATAAGAAAATATAAGAGAAATATACGAGAAAAATGAGAAAAGTATAAGAAAAATGTAAGAGAAATATAATAAAAATATAAAAGAAATATAAATAAAATGTAAGAGAAATATAAGAAAATATAAGAGAAATGTAAAAATAATATAAGATAAATATAAGACAAATATAAGAATAATATAAGAAAAATATGATAGAAATATATAAGGAATATATATGAAATATAAGAGAAATATAAGAAAAGTATAAGAGAAATAAATATAAGAAAATATAAGAGAAATATACGAGAAAAATATAAGAAAATATAAGAGAAATATAAAAAAATATAAGAAAAATGTAAGAAAATATAAGAGAAATATAAGAAAAATAAAAGAAAAAATAAGAGAAATATAAGAATAATATAAGAAAAATATAAGAAAAATATATAAGAAATATAATAGAAATAACCCTAACGGAGATGAAATATGTTAGACAAATGAAAAGAAATAGCGCGACAGGAAAGACCAGAATTGAAGAACTAAGAAACAAGCTGGGAATAATTTATCGATGTGGATTCCATTAAGAAACAACAGATAAAATGGTTTGGCCACGTGATAAGGCAGAAAGATCAAAATACAAAATAACGAGCTTTCAGTAAACATTGCGAGAACACCAGGCACAAAGGTCGATCACGAAAAAGATAGATTGATGGAACATTAGAAACTTTACGAAACATAACAGCAGCAGAGGTCAACAAGATCAAAAGACTACAAATTGTATCTTTCCTCAACGCTGAAATGTAAATGAGGAAAAAAAGAAAGAGAGAAAGAAGGTTCCTATTCAATCCAATATTCCTGATTATGATAGTTCGATCTCAACCGACGGCTCCCGGTTTCAGCCAGCCTTATATGGGTACTGGATTTTTTTCAGGGAAAGTAAAGCGGCACGGACGTCATACCGGCCACATTACCCCAAAAATCATGTGCTGATGGTCTGTAAAATTTATGGTCACTAAAACAATTTTCCCTACACGCCACTTGGCGTGACGGGTCACTAACACCATATTCCCTATACGCCACTTGGCGTGACGGGTCACTAACACCATATTCCCTATACACCACTTGGCTTGACGGGTCACTAACACCATATTCCCTATACACCACTTGGCTTGACGGGTCACTAACACCATATTCCCTATACGCCACTTGGCTTGACGGGTCACTAACACCATATTCCCTATACACCACTTGGCTTGACGGGTCACTAACACCATATTCCCTATACACCACTTGGCTTGACGGGTCACTAACACCATATTCCCTATACACCACTTGGCTTGACGGGTCACTAACACCATATTCCCTATACACCACTTGGCTTGACGGGTCACTAACACCATATTCCCTATACACCACTTGGCTTGACGGGTCACTAACACCATATTCCCTATACACCACTTGGCTTGACGGGTCACTAACACCATATTCCCTATACGCCACTTGGCGTGACGGGTCACTAACACCATATTCCCTATACACCACTTGGCTTGACGGGTCACTAACACCATATTCCCTATACGCCACTTGGCGTGACGGGTCACTAACACCATATTCCCTATACGCCACTTGGCGTGACGGGACTTCTTTACTTTTTTTTTTTTTTTTTTAATAACAACAATTCCAACTCAGACTAACATTATATTTAACAAAGATTTTCGACTCAATCTAATATGACTTATTAAAAAAAAAAAAAACTGTAATGAAAGAAGGAAATATAAAGAGATTGTTGTTTGTAATGCAGAGTTCTTGGCCACTATTTCTATTTAGAACGTAGCTCTAACTGCGGCAAGAGACTTTATTTTCGATCTATTTTACAGTCTTTAACATGCCCTTATGAACATTAAAAAATTTCTCTAAAAACTCCACGCAGACGAAATTACACATTCTCGAACAATATACTAATTTCTATTTTAAAAAATTGCCAATAGTAAAAGGCGTAGTCGCGCAGTCGAGCCAGACGGCCTATGGCTAATGATATGTAATTCTCAAACGCACTGCCTCTCTTGTCGCACAAATCATCTGTATTTTACTGATAATAGGTACTCATCACTTACAACATCCTCCTGAGTCTCACTATTCTTGTTGCATTAAAAAGGGGGGAAAAAAGGAGAATAAAGGCCACATAACAAAAAAGTTCTGATTATTTGATAATCAATCCATGTGTACCAATGATGCGTTCGCAATAAACAGGAATAAATGTGCTACATGTATCACGTGCGGACTGGGGGAACGTAAACAAATATAACAGAATATATATATATATATATAATCGCTAAAACCACTGTCCCGCTGGCTGAAAAGCTGACGTACGGTGTTCGAAGCCCGCGGTAGACAGAAAGGATTTTTTCTATCGGGGGTGAAATAAAAATCCTGAGTCTCACACGTTGTGGCGACTGCTTGACCAAGCGGCCTTTATCCCTCTGGTTCTATCGTTGCCCCCCGACATACACCAGCAATGGTACTATGTGTCGTAAAGATAGATAATAGTTCATGACAAATTAGATATATTGAAAATGGGATCGAACTGGCTGATATTTTATGATCTTCTATCTTCTATATCTTATATCTTCTATATTACACTGGTATAAAAATTAGCACTAGAATAGCAGAAAGAATAGAAACAGAGATTAAATGCCGAACAAAATTATACAAGTCTGTGAGTAGTGTTACAGCTTGAGACGTTGTTGGAACGATTTTATCAACATCAGAAAACATGCACAAACTGGTAGTTTTTCATTCAAATTCTTTGACATTGTACCACAAGTAGCACATTCAAAAACTTGACGTTGTACAACAAGTAGCACATTCAAAAACTTGACGTTGTACAACAAGTAGCACATTCAAACACTTGTCGTTGTACCACAAATAGAACATTCAAACACTTGTCGTTGTACCACAAATAGAACATTCAAACACTTGACGTTGTACCACAAGTAGCACATACAAACACTTGTCGTTGTACCACAAATAGAACATTCAAACACTTGACGTTGTACCACAAGTAGCACATTCAAACACTTGACGTTGTACCACAAGTAAAACATTCAAACCCTTGACATTGTGCCACAAGTAGCACATTCAAACACTTGACGTTGTACCACAAGTAGCACATTCAAACACTTGACGTTGTACCACAAGTAGCACATTCAAACACTTGACGTTGTACCACAAGTAGCACATTCAAACACTTGACGTTGTACCAAAGTAGCACATTCAAACACTTGACTTTGTACCACAAGTAACACATCCAAACACTTGTCGTTGTACCACAAATAGAACATTCAAACACTTGACGTTGTACCACAAGTAGCACATTCAAACACTTGACGTTGTACCACAAGTAAAACATTCAAACACTTGACATTGTGCCACAAGTAGAACATTCAAACACTTGACGCTGTAGCACAAGTAGCACATTCAAACACTTGACGTTGTAGCACAAGTAGAACATACAAACACTTGACGTTGTACCACAAGTAGAAACATTCAAACACTTGACATTGTACCACAAGTGGCACATTCAAACACTTGACGTTGTAGCACAAGTAGCACATTCAAACACTTGGCGTTGTACCACAAGTAGCACATCCAAACACTTGACGTTGTACCACAAGTAGCACATTCAAACACTTGACTTTGTACCACAAGTGGCACATTCAAACACTTGACGTTGTACCACAAGTAACACATTCAAACACTTGACTTTGTACCACAAGTGGCACATTCAAACACTTGACGTTGTACCACAAGTAGCACATTCAAACACTTGACATTGTGCCACAAGTGGCACATTCAAATACTTGACATTGTACAAAAAGTGGCACATTCAAACACTTGACATTGTACCACAAGTAGCACATTTAGACGCTTGACGTTGTACCACAAGTGGCACATTCAAACACTTGACGTTGTACCACAAGTCGCACATTCGGAAACTTGACGTTGTACCACAAGTAGCACATTCAGACACTTGACGTTGTACCACAAGTAGCACATTCGGACACTTGACGTTGTACCACAAGTCGCACATTCGGACACTTGACGTTGTACCACAAGTCGCACATTCGGACACTTGACGTTGTACCACAAGTAGCACATTCAGACACTTGACAGTGTGCTACAATTGACAGCGAGTGCGTCATTAATGTACCTGCTTGGCGATAAAGCGAACCTGCTTTTACTGTTGGACGCGCTAAATACAACCAAGTTCAATAAATTGAGGAAGGAAATAAATAGGAAACTCGTAGCACAGAGCTTCGTAGTAGTTGCTCGTCTGATCATTAGAAATTGGCCCCTCGTCCACCGTTATGTAAGAGTTTCGGGCGACTACTTCGGGTGATCAGATTGCCTCGTGCTGTGAAGTTCTAAATAAAATGCTTCCTATTATTATGGTAAGTAACTAAGGAGTGGAGCACTAGTCCCCTCATCCCCAACTCAATATACTACTGTAATATATACTATTGTGACGTGTAATACTTCACTCTCCTTCTATTTTATATTGCACCACGCACGTGATAACCCTTCACAGATAATAACGTGGACCCACACTTTGTACCCACACAACGTGGCTTAGTGTGAGAAATTATTTTACAAGACGATGACGTCATCTTTCATAATGTGTATTTGTAAGCGTCTTGTTCAAATTTAAAACAAATGTACACAGAGAGAGTAACGACTTAACAATTTAATATTTAGAAAATTTAAACTTAGTAACTTTATAACATCATCATGTGCCATACCGGTTGGCGTAGGCGATCATGTCCTTCCACAATCTTCCATCTACAGTGCATCGTATCAGTTCTGTTGTTGACTGTTTGCCATGCCATGACACCAAGCTATCCAGTATTTTCTCTCTTTGTCGTCCGCGATCTCTCTTTCCTTGTATTTTGCCAGTTGTTACCAAGTATTCAAACTTTCCTCTTCTCATGATGTGCCAGATGAAAAATTTTGATTGTTTTCTTTCTGATTTATTTTAGAAGTTCCCTTTTCCCTTTTATCTGTATAACAAAATGTCAATAAACATTTCTTTATAAGAGGAGTTACTCAGGATTTGTGTGTGTGTGTGTGTGTGTGGGGGGGGGGGGGTCAGCTTAGATTATTGGGCTTTGAGCCTGAAAATGTCAGAAGGAAAAAAGAAAAGAAATACTGGGGTGGGAGATTGGGAGGGGAGGGGAGAGCAAGTGATAACAAGAAAGGATAGAAGAGAAGTTGGGAAAAGAAGAGATTAACAAGACATCAAAAAGATGCAAAGTGAGAGGGAGAAGAAGAGTGTTAATATTGGAGAAATGAGAGGATACAAAGGGAGGGAATGAAAGAAGAAAAGAAAATAGACCTAAATATAAAAAAGAAGAGGAAGAAAATAAAATATGAAGAAGGAAAAAATATATGGCAAGAATAATATGAAGTGGAAGAAAATTAATTTAATTGGGACCACCCTTAAATTCTTATCAGAAAAATAAACGGCGCTTTCATTATTTGAGTTGGAAAGCGTTTCTTAAATAAAAAAAGTCGAGATATCACAAGACGCTTGAGACATAACCAATTACCGATAATCACAAGTGATATAAATACGTTAAGAAAGCTAATGAAAGTTCACCAATGTCATAACTTGAAGCCAGTTATGAAAAATGAACTAAAAGTTTACTTTTAAAATAAATCCTGAAAGTACGGGAAAGATCAAGTGTATGAAAGTAGATATTTATAATGGTGGTCAGAAATCGTTTTTGTCAAATTTGGATGTGGAGACAGTATCTTAGCTGGGGAGAATCAAAATGTGACGTGTCACTGTATAAATGGAGGTAAAACTATACAGATAAAGCAAAATAAATTATCATGTGACCAACTGGCACTTCGATCCAGGTCACTTCCTCTTCCGGTCTTTCGGACGTACGACGAGTCAACCGCTTCACATGGCTCTTTTGAGATAGATAAGTACTTGACTTTTGTGTGTGTCTTTTTCTGCCTTTCAGCTACCTGTGCAGCATTGGTGTTCAACAAACGCTTTTAGCTCCATGTGGAGCATAGGTCTTCAACAAACACTTTCAGCTCCCTGTGGAGCATAGGTCTTCAACAAACACTTTCATCTTCCTGTGGAGCATAGGTCTTCAACAAACACTTTCATCTTCCTGTGGAGCATAGGTCTTCAACAAACACTTTCCAAGTCGTTCTGTTTCTTGCCATTCTTTTAAGATCATTCCATGTCTTACTCACCATCTTCATCTCTGCTTCTATCTGTCTTCTCCAAGAATTCCTTGGTCTTCCTCTTTGTCTTTTCCCCTGGGGATTCCAAAAAAGGGCCTGTTGTGTAATACTCTCAGTTGTCTTCCGTAGTGTGTGCCCTATCCAGCGCCATCGTCTTCGCTGTATCTCTTTATCCACTGGTATTTGATTGGTACATTTCCATAATAATAAAAATAATATAATAAAAATAAATAATATTTCCGACAGGGAAATACTCTCGTTAAAAGATTCATGTATTATTTTTGTAGTGGAATCAGGTTCTATAACCACACTCAGACAAAGAGTAAACTTAAAGAATCTGTCATTAAAATTGAATTGTCTCTCCCTACATGACTTCAGCTTTCGGGCACTTTTTGTGTTTGTCGTTGTGTTGTAAATACTGTACTGTTGTTATCTGACAGCTTTAAAATGGCCTTTTAAAATTGTTACAGTTAAATTGTAACAATTTTCAAAAAATGTTTTGACTTTAAGTGTTAGAGTTAAAAGGATGAAGTGGTTGGTTGGTAGACAGTCAATAATTCTAATGTTTGGGCAAAAAAAAAAAAAACAAAAATGATAATAATAATAATAAGTTTGAAAAAAAAGACAAAACGGAAGACGATTTAATCATATTTACGATTTCTTTAAAAATGGGAGTACTCAAAGAGGTTTAATAAAACCAATAAAATAATTAGGACATTTCTTCAGCTTCTGTGATCATGTCTCATTCAGACTAGGACCTCGGACTCTCTTATGAAGACAGCTGTTTCTTTAAGTGATTCGGTTGCCCCATATAGTTTCTCTTCCAGGGAGGTGGTCGTGGGCCACATTGTCCTCCTCAGGTATGTGTACTGGGGTAATCCTGTAGAACATGTTTTGTTGTCATGTTATCCAGGGTACAGTGGCATAGGCTGGTAGTTCCTATTTTGAGTTTCATGATCATATGGTTTCTTATTCTGTTGTGGTCAATGCTTAGGTGAAGTATGATGACTTGATCCCTCCTTGATAGTTGGAGATATCCGTCTCTCTCGTTATACTTTGGGTGTTCTTGTTTCCATTTTTCATTATACTGGCCTTTGATGATGAATTTCGCTTCATTGTAGCTGATCAGATGGTCCTCTTGTAGTATCTACATCCCTCCTAAACTTTTTTGCATTAGGGAATTTTAAAATTAATGGGACGAAACGCCCTGCTGATGACCATTATCATCATGTGTCGGGATCTATCGAGCTAAAAATCAATTCCTTCTACAAGCATGTCTACTTTTATTGTAGATAATTTTTCTTGTTCTTCTTAACTTATCTTGTCATCGATCTATCCATCAATCGTAGGAATGAGCCTAGAAGTGGGTCGATCGTAGGAATGAGTCTAGAAGTGGGTCGATCATAGGAATGAGTATAGAAGTGGGTCGATCATAGGAATGAGCCTAGAGGTGTGTCAATTGTTGGAATGAGTCTAGAAGTGGGTCGATCATAGGAATGAGTCTAGAAATGGGTCGATCATAGGAATGAGTCTAGAAGTGGGTCGATCGTAGGAATGAGTCTAGAAGTGGGTCGATCGTAGGAATGAGTCTAGAAGTGGGTCGATCGTAGGAATGAGTCTAGAAGTGGGTCGATCATAGGAATGAGCCTAGAAGTGGGTCGATCGTAGAAATGAGTCCAGCAGTGGGTCGAACCGTAGTAATGAGTCTAGAAGTGGGCCGATCGTAGGAATGAGTCTAGAAGTGGGTCGACTTGGGAATGAGCCTAAAAGTGGGTCGATGTGTTAATGAGTCTAGAAGTGGGTCGACTTGGGAATGAGCCTAAAAGTGGGTCGATCTGTTAATGAGCCTAGAAGTGGGTCGATCTTAGGAATTAACTCGACCGGTTAACCTTAGACCAACCTACTGACCCTTTACTCTACTTCTCTTTCTACATGCACATTTAAATAATCTCTAATCAATTTCCTTCTTACTTCTAGAGGGTCCCCTTGCACATACATTTTTTAAAATCACCTTTATGTGTAGTAAAACCTCTCTTTACATACTAAGGTCCTTAACTGCACTTACTCGTACATTTTTATGCCTCATAACTGGATAAACATGGTGTATCTTATATTCAGGACAGCTCCATAAACACACATACAAGTTTTTGCAGAAGTCAAAAATACGTAAGGTCACCTTTGTCTACGTCCCAGGACATGCTGGAGTACGGGGAAATGAAAGGGCGGACAAGTTGGCTAGCTGTGCTATTGTTGAGGACAGTCAACCGATGGATCGGGCGGACATCAGCAATGCCCTCCGGGAAGTGGGAAGGACACAGGACTTCGACAACCATGAGTCCACGTCACTCCTTCGGATGAAGGAGATGGGAGTTAAGATGGGCACAGCCAGAAACGAGAAACTTAGTGGGCGTGTAAGAAGACTTATCAACCAACATAGAACTGGAGTCGTCAGTCGCTGGACACTGAGGGAATTGCTGAGGAGGGGATCTGAGCACCTATGGACACGTTCGGAGTGCAATGATGATAACCAGCAAATAACTCAATAACATAAAAGTTCCGATCTGCGCACCTTTTTATATGATAATCTTGATCATATTTAGGAGCTATCTTGTGCTCTTTGTAGTTAACAAAGAAAGAAACCCACAAATGGTGATCGCAACAGTTATCCGCCCTGAGTCAACTGTTAACCCCGTTCCAAGAGGAGCCACTCTTTCTGCAAAAAAAAAAACGAGGTTTATAACTTCGACATGTTTCAATTGCATCGTATGTGAATATGATAAGATCACGTCACACATTGTGAACAAGCACAGATGAACACATCATCAGGTCGTATGTCCTTTGCAGAATGTTCCATTCATTACAGTCTATATGAAAGAATCTCTGTCTCTAGCCAGGTCTCCAACATAACGTTGCATTTACTACAGTCTATCTGAAAGAATGTCTGTCTCTAGCCAGGTCTCCAACATAACGTTGCATTTACTACAGCCCGTCTGAAAGAATGTCTGTCTCTAGCCAGGTCTCCAACATAACGTTGCATTTACTACAGCCCGTCTGAAAGAATGTCTGTCTCTAGCCAGGTCTCCAACATAACGTTGCATTTACTACAGCCCGTCTGAAAGAATGTCTGTCTCTAGCCAGGTCTCCAACATAACGTTGCATTTACTACAGCCCGTCTGAAAGAATGTCTGTCTCTAGCCAGGTCTCCAACATAACGTTGCATTTATTACAGCCCGTCTGAAAGAATGTCTGTCTCTAGCCAGGTCTCCAACATAACGTTGCATTTACTACAGCCCGTCTGAAAGAATGTCTGTCTCTAGCCAGGTCTCCAACATAACGTTGCATTTACTACAGCCCGTCTGAAAGAATGTCTGTCTCTAGCCAGGTCTCCAACATAACGTTGCATTTACTACAGCCCGTCTGAAAGAATGTCTGTCTCTAGCCAGGTCTCCAACATAACGTTGCATTTATTACAGCACACAGCAAACATCAAACTCACAAAGCAAATACATGCAGAATATAGATCGTAATTCTGGTGAATGTAACTCAAGGAAATAAAATAAAATGCGCATACCAACCTGGAGAGGAAAATGGTACGGTTCTATTTCAGTGAGAGACAACACCGACTACAAACAACTGATGATTTGTCGGAAGTTCAAGAAATACTAGAGACTAGAAAAGCAGACCCAAACAAACTCTTACTGAAGTCGGACACATAGGACCGCAAGATCTAAATTACATTAAATCATAATTAGTTAAGTGAATGAAGGAAAAAGTTTCTTCTTTCAATATTCGTCTACCGATCTATTCTCTAAGAAAGCAAAGTTTCATTCTTTGATGGGAGATACTACATCCCACTAATTGCTCACTGATTACCAGCTTTACCGCAGTACTGCAATTATTTGCCTCTTTACTGTTCATTTTTCACCGCTGCTACTTCATGTTTGTCTAGCGTCACTTATATCCTGGCTATTATAGTCATTTAGATCATTTTAAGTTAGTTATATATTTATTCTTTCAATCACGTTGTCCGTTTGATTCTGTTGTCCCTGTTTTCTGAGGAAGGCCTCATTAAGCTAAAACATCAATGGTCTGTATCGTTCTATTTTGTAAAACTGTCACCACACTTTCTGTATTGGTTCATAGTAAACCCTACTCCTTGCTATCTATTATTAGCTTTACCGTAAAACTGCAATTATTTGCTTGTTTCCTGTTCATTTAATGATACCTTACAGGCCATCCATCCATCTACCCACCCATCCATTCATCCACCCATCCATCCACATACATATCCATTCATCCATCCATCCATCCACCCACCCATACATCCATCCACCCACCTATCCACCCATGCATCCACCCATCCACCCATCAACCCATCCATCCACCCACCCATCCATCCACCCACCCATACATCCATCCACCCACCTATCCACCCATGCATCCACCCACCCATCCATCAACCCATCCATCCATCCACCCACCCATTCACCCAAACCCATCCACCCATCCACCCATTCACCCACCCACCTATTCACCCACCCACTCATCCATCCATCCATCCACCCACCCACCCATCTATCCATCCACCCGCCCACCCATCCATCATCCCATCCATCCACCCACCCCCCATCCATCCATCCACCCATCCATCCATCCATCCACCCACCCATCCATCCATCCACCCACCAATCCACCCATCCATCCATCCACCCACCCATCCATCCATCCACCCACCCATCCATCCATCCACCCACCCACCAATCCACCCATCCATCCATCCATCCATCCACCCACCCACCCATCCATACATCCATCTATTGCCCTTTCGAGCCGAAGATGACAGAAATTCTATGACACAAGCCTAACGATCTTTCAACTGTCAGACCATGCACAAGACCTGAATTGTGTCTCGCCAAACGATTCTGTCCTGGGTGAGTTGCTCAATCTCAGAAAGAAAGCTGATGCTTGCTGTTATTGCCTCTCGCTTTAATGGTTCTTTTAGTGTTTCTCTAGGTAGACCTATTTTTCTTTTACCCTCTGGTTCCAATTTGAGGTCCTGCTTTGAGATGCTTTTGTTCTCTCTTCTCATCACATGGCCAACATATGACCACCTTCTTCTCTTGATTATTGTTGATATTTTTAGATGCTTTGTCATTTCTTTTATTTCTGCACTATTCTTGAACTCATTCCGTGATGCACGAAGCATTTTAATCAGGCATTTCTTTTCAAATATTTCTAATTTATTTTTTTATTTCTTTAGTTGTTTTCCAGCTCTCTCATGCATAAGTAAAGGTAGATAATACATTTAATTTGAAAATCCTGAGCTTTGTTTATGTGCTTAGTAATTTAGATTTCCATATTTTATCAAGGTTTCTGAAATTCATTGCTGCCTTCGCGATTCTGATTCTAATTTCTTTCTTCCTCTCTCTTGATCTATGCAGCTTCCAAGATAAGCAAAGGGATCTACTTCTTCCAGTGCTTGTTAATGGCAGCACATACGTTTTTTTTTTTACTTCCTTCTCAAATTCCGTTCATTTATTGTTGTTAATATGTATGCATCTACATATTAGATAGATCGTTTCAGTAACAGTTTTACTTCACAAAAGTTACATTCTAGATAGATTCTTTCAGTAACAATTTTACTTCACAAAGTTACATTTTGTATAGATCGTTTTAGTAACAATTCTACTTCACAATATTACAACTAACATTTTAGATAGATCTTTTCATTAACAATATTCACTTCATAAAGTAACATTCTAGATAGATCTTTTCATTAACAATATTAACTTCACAAAGTTAAATTTAGATAAATCTTTCCAGTAACGATTTTACTTCACAAAGTTACATTTTAGCTAGATTGTTTGAGTAACAATTTTTCTTCACAGTTACATTTTAAATAAATCGTTTCAGTAACAATTTTGCATGAGAACATTAATCGAAAAGTACACAGAAGTAAACAAACCAATATATGTCTGCTTCATAGACTACACCAAAGCTTCTGATAGAGTACACCATAAACAACTTATAGAATGCCTAAAAGAGATACATCTAGATGACATGGACATACAACTAGTATGTAGTCGATACTGGGAGCAAACAGCAATAATAAAATATAACAAAGAGAACTCTACACCCATTGATATAAAAAGAGGAGTAAGACAGGGATGCATCCTATCACCAAGCTTGTTCAATCTATACACTGAGCAAATCTTTAAAAACATCATTGAGATGCCAGGCCTACAAATTAATGGAAAGATAATCAATAACCTAAGATATGCTGACGATACTGTACCACTAGCAGAAAATCCTAAAGATCTACAACAATTACTTAATGAAATAAACACGACATAGCAAAAAATATGGACTAGATATGAATATCAAAAAGACTAAAACTATGATCATAAACAAAGAAAATACTCAAAACCCACAATTGGATATCAAAATTGAAGGAATAGACCTTGAGACAGTTCAGAACTACAACTACCTTGGACATACTATAACCAGTGATGGAAAATGTACAACTGAAATAAACAAAAGAATAGGAATGGCAAAAAGTACTTTTGATATCATGAAGAACATACTAACATCAAAACAAAAAACACCAGGGCTAAAACTAAGAATAGCAAAATGTTACATCTTCTCAATATTCCTATATGGTGCAGAAACATGGACATTAGACAAGAAAACAGAACAGAGAATTGAAGCCTTTGAAATGTGGATATATAGAAGAATAGGTAGAATTGGATGGAAGGAAAAGAAAACAAACGACGAAGTCTTAAAACAACTAAAAATGAAAAGACAACTACTAAGCACAATTCAAACAAGACAAATGAGATCTTTGGGCCATGTTAAAAACACAACAGCCTACTGAAAGTAATCTTGGAGGGGAAAATACAAGGTAAAAGAGTCAGATGCAGACCAAGACTAACATGAACGAGTAACATCAAAAGATGGACAAATCAGCCCATGACAACCTGCACCTTCAAAGCAAGAGACAGAGCAGAATGGCCCTCCATGGTAGCCAACTTTCGTTGCGGAGATGGCACTCGATGATGATGATGTTGAACAATTTTACTTCACAAAGTTATATTTTAGACAGATCGTTTCAGTCACAATTTTACTTCACAAAGTTACATTTTAGATAGATCGTTTCAGTAACAATTTTACTTCACAAAGTTACATTTTAGATAGATCGTTTCAGTAACAATTTTACTCAACAAAGTTACATTTTAGATAGATCGTTTCAGTAACAATTTTACTTCACAAAGTTACATTTTAGATAGATCGTTTCAGTAACAATTTTACTTCACGAAGTTACATTTTAGATATATCGTTTCAGTAACAATTTTACTTCACAAAATTACATTTTAGATAGATCGTTTCAGTAACAATTTTACTTCACAAAGTTACATTTTAGATAGATCGTTTCAGTAACAATTTTACTTCACAAAGGTACATTTTAGATAGATCGTTTCAGTAACAATTTTACTTCACAAAGTTACATTTTAGATATATCGTTTCAGTAACAATTTTACTCAACAAAGTTACATTTTAAATAGATCGTTTCAATAACAATTTTACTTCACAAAGTTACATTTTAGATAGATCGTTTCAGTAACAATTTTACTTCACAAAGGTACATTTTAGATAGATCGTTTCAGTAACAATTTTACTTCACAAAGTTACATTTTAGATATATCGTTTCAGTAACAATTTTACTCAACAAAGTTACATTTTAGATATATCGTTTCAGTAACAATTTTACTCAACAAAGTTACATTTTAGATAGATCGTTTCAGTAACAATTTTACTTCGCAACGTTACATTCCTTTTCACAATGTTGCACTGTTTTCCCTAGCCTAGCCTCGTGCTGGCTTAATTTCTAATTTTGCCGTCAATTTTGACACACGTAAGCAGCACTTGTCACAAATAGCGTGGTTGTTGTTTTCCTTCATTCTGTCAGATGTTATTTCAGGATTATTGCACCTGTAACTTTATTTCCATTTGCTTTAACTTCTCACTTTATGTAGTTTTAATCAATTTTATTTGAATTTTCTGTATATACTTTTATCGTTTGACATCAGTTTGTTTAAGATTTCTTTGTTTGATATGGGGTAGGTTTTTTTTTTTTGTCATTCTATTTTGTGTAATCAGGTTTTTGCTGTAATGTTTGGATGTTCGTCACTATCAGTTTTATTATCATCATCATTATTATAATCGTCATAACTGTAATTATCATCATCATCATCATCATTAATTAAATGCCGTCTCCGCATCGAAGGTTGGCTACTATGGAGCGCCATTCCGCTCTGTCTCTTGCTTTGAAGGTGCAGGTTGTCATAGGCTGACTTGTCCATCTTTTGATGTTATTCGTCCATGTTAGTCTTGGCCTGTCTCTGCTTCTTTTACCTTGTATTTTCCCTTCCATGATTACTTTTATTAGGCTGTGTCTTTTAACATGCCACAGAAAAATCTCAAATGACTTCTTTGAATTGTGTTTTGTAGTTCTCGTTTCATTTTTAGTTGTTTTAAAACTTCATCGTTTGTTTTCTTTTCTTTCCATCCAATTCTTCCTATTCTTCTATAAGTCCACATTTCAAAGGCTTCAATTTTCTGTCCTGTTTTCTTGTCTGATGTCTACGTTTATACACGATACAGGAATATTGAGAAGATATAACATCTTGCTATTCTTAGTTTTAGTCCAGGCGTTATTTGTTTTGATGTTTGTATAATTTTCGTGGCATTAAAATTGCTTTATAATCATCCATATCAGTATCATCATCATTATGTTTATTATTAACATTGTTATTATTATTATCATCATCATCACTATTATAATAATCATTATCATCCAAATTTTAAACATATCACTATGCGAAAGAGAATCATAAAACTCAACGGAGAGTTGTATCGTTAAATGAACGGAGTATTATTTTTTTTAATGGAGATTTAAGAGGATGGAAATAAAAGAGAATATAACCAGGAATTGAGGGGTGGGAGTGGCGGCCCAGCAACAGAGTTTTCCAGCCGGAAACGGAACTAGATTTCTCCAGTGAAACACGTTGCTGAGGTTAGCAGGGGCACTCATTAACAGGGTCATTTCCGGTAGGACAGCCATGTTGTCGAGCTGGATACCAGAGTTCACAGCCCCATTATGTCTACACGGGAAGTCTAAAGACAATTTTACAGAAACGGGCAACATTGCTCTCCTGTTTTTACCGTAACCAATTGTTTAATTTACTTTTATCAATTTTCTAATCAAGTTATACAACTCTCCTCCAAAACAAACAAATAATAATTAAATAAACGTTAGAGAGGTTTGGTTCGTTTCCCAGTTGAACGGGTTTTAAGCTGAGTCAAGAATTAAATGAGAATCGGGTTTTCCTAGCATGGAAATACGGATCTGGCGTACTGCTGATCTTATTTCTCCAAATGACGGGTTGATGTAACATAAAAAATATATGGTCACTAGCATTATATTCTATATAATACCTACAAAGTGTGGCGCTACTTTTACTATATATATATATATATATATATATATATATATATTGCATACACGCATAGGTTACATACATAAATGCATACATATATACATTACATGCATAAATAAATACCTACATTACAAACATTATATTTGGGAACTTTGTTAACCTCAGACGGAAGATGTACGAAAGAGGTGAGATGCAGAATGGCTCAGGCAAAAGCAGCTTTCCAGAAAATGAGGAAGATACTATGCAATCCATTTTTGACAATAGAAACAAGAAAAAGAGTTCTTAAATGTTATGTAGAGCCAGTCTTAACATATGGATGCGAATCATGGACAATAAGACAACAGACAAGAAAATCACTGGAGTCTGTAGAAATGTTGTTTTACAGAAGAATGTTGAGAATACCATGGACAGTTAAGAAGAGTAATGGAAACGTTCTGAGAGAGGTCAAAAGCAAAAAGAGAGCTAATTTCCAATATTAGGAAGAGACAATCATCAGTTTTTGGCCATGTAATGAGAAGAGAACAACTGGAATATAGTGTAACAACTGGAATAATTGAGGGACGAAGAGATAGAGGGAAGCAAAGAGAAAAAATAACAGACAGCTTAAGAGAATGGCTTGGCAGAAGGTCAACAACAGAAATGATAAATAGCTGCCGAGATCGAAAATTGTGGAGAGACATGATCACCTACGCCAGTAGGACCTGTACTTGATGATGATGATGACATACTTGCATAAATAAATACATTTCAAACATTACACATGTACATACATATTTACTAACAAACAACAGACACACGCACAACACACACTCAACATGTATGAATGTATACTCATATGCATGCTGTATGTGTGACAACTTCGTCTCATAAGTAAACCTTAGCATCTTGAAGTGTAAATATAAGTCATCAAACATCAGAATAGCACAGATGCACTAACTAAGGCAGCTCACAGTGAAACTCTATGATTCTAACCCAGAGTTCTACAAATAGACTTTCTAGATCAGAAAAAAACCATTTGACAACGTTGTAGGCAGGCGGCAGATATGAAAACACTGATCAGTAAATAACCACCTTCTTATTGTTTGCGAAAGCCTTTGGGTAAACAGCCAAAGAACCAGGGTTGGCAACTAAGAGGATGTTGCTATTGATCCGGAGCATTACAAGTAAGATAAATCCCAGGCTGGAAGGTAAAGTGATAAGAAATTACACCAATGACATAATCTGAGTTATACCCCATTTGTTGCATTATCGACAGTTTAGAGGAGTGGAATTCCTAGCTCGACATATCGTTATCACCTGTTATCAGTTGCTGACCCACCCCACCGTGCAGTGTCACGCCATGATAATAGGACTAGTTTCAGGTGAGACTTCTGCCTACGAGTATATAAGACAGTCACACAGAGTACGAACTAATTTAGACAGCCGCCACAACGAGGAGGACATCAATTTGTCAGATAAAGCTAAGACAGCGCGACCGAGTATGGGCAGTAGATTCGATCAGAAGAGTTGCGAAGAATACGCTTAATTAGTATATGTTTGTTAGGGGATGAGCCTACAAGTTCAATGCAGCAGGAGGTCCACGCCTGGGAGTCACATGACACAGGTAGTCCCACCTCCCCTAGAGCGCTAAGAATCTAAAGGGGCCAGGTGAAACAGTATATGTGAATTAAAGAATGGGTCATCCACAGAAGCACGTGCTCGACGGACCCGCTTCTGATGATCAGATTACTTCCTGCTGTGATGCTGTGTATAAAGAGTTTCCTATTACTTATTAAGTATATGTTCTGCTACCTCTGCTACTCATTGCATACGACATAATAACGAAACAAATAATGGTTTCCTTCACACCGCGTTAGACTTCTGGGGGATATGGTGTTAGCGGACATATTTTCCCATGATCATGGAACATTGTTGGGTGATATGGTCGGTATGACACCAGGTCGCCTTTATTTCCCATTAAAAAATCTCTGGTACTCATTTTGAAAGGCTTGGTAAACCCCAGAACCTTGTCGGTCCTGATAGAAAACCGCCACTTCTGAGAATTGCTGCTTGCTGCTGCTGCTGCTTGCTGCTGCTGCTGCTTGAGTTCGCCCAATGACTAACGAAGTACACCTCTTCGTTACCCGTCCTTAAAATGACGTTAAATGGGCGTGCCTGCGTTGTGTTGTGGTTTGCAGTATAAATGTAATATTTGCGCCTTTCGGACCAACACATTCGACTTCAGCACACTTCTGAGATTTGAACTAAGGCATTTTCTTACCAGGAAGCGAGTACACTAACCACTCTACGAACGAGGCTCCACACATGCTAAATACACATAAGTTAGTAAACAACTGAGCCGCGATAGCTCAGTGGTTAGTGAACTGGACTACAAAGGACAAGAGGTAGGGTTCGATCCCAACCGACGGCTTTCCGGGTTCACCCAGCCTTTAATGGGTACCTGATTTTTTTCAGGGAAAGTGAAGCGGCCAGGGGCGTAATACCGACCACATTACTCCAAAAATCATGTGCCGAAGGTCTGTAAAATATATGGTTACTAACACTATATTCCCTATACGCCACTTGGCGTGACGGGGGTACTTTATTTTTTTACTTTTAGTAAACAACTAGCAACAAAGAAAGATAATTCCAAAGAACAACTTATCAAGCCCTAATAGCGACAAAGGGAAATACAAAAGAAATATATACTAAAGGGTCATATAAATGATTAGAGCAAAATGTAGTAAAAGATTGTTTCATTAGAATTGACATAACAGATGACATAACTGTAATGAAAACATAAAAGAAGAATAAATTGTTGTTGTTAGGATCATCATCACTGCAAACTGGACGAACCCATAGGTGCTCCGATATTCCTCTCTAGAAAATCCGAGGAGAATCCTGGGCCGCGTGCACGAACTCCGTAGCACGGCAAGGGGTGCACGGTGTGGCTCTCTCCCTGCTGACAATTCTGCCCGGGCAGCGGCCATATTTATGGCCTACTCCTTTCCACTTTAACTGCTAAGAGTTCTTTAACGTGCGCGAGTGCACATGAGTCCTGCAGTTTATTGCCCGTATTGTCGTTATCCAATATATCTAACCATCATATCACACTACCCAAGAGATCAGGGGAGGTAACATCATACAGAAACAACGCATTAATTTTTCCTATTTTTAAAAAAAGTCACCACCGCTTCCGGTGAGCTTTGAATCCTGGTCCTTCTTGTCCTGAGGTCGACGTCATATCTCTAGACCACCCAGTCCCAAAAGAACAGATATTTATCTTTTTTTTTATAAAATGAAAGAGGGAGCCGGGATAGCTCAGTGTTTAGTGAACTGGACTACAATGGACAAGAGGTAGGGTTCGATCCCCACCGACAGTTTCCAGGTTCACACAGCCTTAAATGGGTACCCTCTTTTTTCTGGGAAAGTAAAGAGGCACAGGCGTAATACCGACCACATTACCCTAAAAATCATGCGCCGAAGGTCTGTAAAATTTATGGTCACTAACATCATATTTCCTATACGCCACTTGGCGTGACGGGGGTACTTGACTTTTTACTAAAATGAAAGCAAACGACAGTTCACATATTTAATATGTATCATCAGCACATACTTAACAAGTATCATCTCACCAAATGAGAAAATATGGACAGAGATTGACAATACATGGATGCCAAGACGCTGATTATTCTTCTTCTACTTTCCTTCCTCTTTTGCCTTTCAGCGTCGAGGGGAGATATAATTCGCCATATTTTGCTTTTCTTTTGGGGTCTGCTGCTGTTATGTCTCTATATTATTTCTAATAATTCAACATCTTCTTCTTCTTTCCTTCCTCATTTGCCTTTCAGCGTCGGGTTAAGATATAATTTGCGGTCTTTTCCTCTACTGTTGGTCCCTGCTGTTGTTATGTTTCCTAGTGCTTTTAATACTCCATCGATCCATCTTTTTCGTGGTCGACCCTTGGGTCTGATAATTTCGCAACGTTTAATGAGGGCTCGTTGTATTGTGTTTTCATAACTCTGCCTTGTTACTTGACCAAAACATTTTATCTGTTGTTTTTTTAATATATTCTATGCAGGGGGCTATTCCTAGCTTTTTTTTTCTCGGTTCTTCATTTCTGATCTTATCTCTCAGACTGTTTCCTGTCATTTGTCTAACACATTTCATCTCAGTTGAGGTTATTTTTCTTATTGTTTGTTGCATGTAGGGTCCAGAACTGGCATTGGTAACATAAAGTTGGGATGAAGTTTAAATGAAGCTGATTGAAAAGTTGGTTGAAATAAGACAGACCAATTATATAACATCAAATACAGAGAGGGAGCCAAGACATCGATCCATCAACTGAGCAGATTGTGGTAACGACCCATAACTGACCACATTCGTCAGGATTGGTGAACAACAAAGCTGATCAAGACCCTGCATTACATCCCATATGTTCTTCTGAACACACTATCCCGTCAGGCGAAGCGAAGCGATTGGGGATCGAGAGGGGAAGGCAACCCGAAGACGGAGAGGGAAGGCAACCCGAAGACGGAGAGGGAAGGCAACCCGAAGGCGGAGAGGGAAGGCAACCCGAAGGCGGAGAGAGAAGGCAACCCGAAGGCGGAGAGGGAAGGCAACCCGAAGGCGGAGAGGGAAGGCAACCCGAATGCTGAGAGGGAAGGCAACCCGAATGCGGAGAGGGGAGAGGGTTTTTTTTTTCATTCATTTAGTAGTCAACGTGTTAACGTCAGAAATACATGAAACGGGCACTATGTAACATAGCATCCAACACTCTGCTACCAATGTCAAAGATGGACAAAAACATATTCATTTTACCACACCATACCACTGCTGCATCATGTTTAAAAAAACAACAGATTAAATGCCACACGGCCACCACTAGACGGTATCCTACTTGAGCATTAACGCCGAGAAGCTATAGGGAAAAGATAGATCGAGAAGGTGACGAGTTTATCAAACAGCAAGCACCACGATGAGCGCCTTTCATAGGAACAATACAATCAAGCATTTGTTCCGAAAAGTCATACTTTCAGTCTGCGCTAAAAAGCAAGGTAGAAGGGAACAACAGTATTTGAAACTACTTTTAAAAATATTTTGGTATTAAATCCTCTTTCCTTTTAAACAAATTCCTGAACATTATTTGAACTGAATACCAAGCACAGAAAATCTATTATGTTTGTTTTTCGTGACGTTTATTTTGATTATAAAAAGACGAGCAATTTAATCTGCACGGAACAAACCGAAATCACTACATTCACTGTTAGATAGTTATGTTCTTTATCAGTTGCGTTTTGAAGCGGTGACCAGTGATTCTGCACAAAGATTTAGAACTCAGACTATGTTTAAACAATTCCATAGAAAATGTCTTACGTGCAAATGAGATTTGGAAACCAGACAAACATCTACAGGCTTAAAAATAATGAAACTTTTCCTGACAATGCATTTATTTATTGCACATCTCAAATTGCTTTGAATTGCAAAACCATCAGGATGGACAAATGCCCTCTTTTCATGCTCCCATCTGTTGAGGCCATAGAATAACATTTCTTGCGTTCGTACGTTCTCAGTATTCGTGTTGACATTTTCGGGCTCAGATTATCTTGTGTTTTAGCACTTGATGGTCCCGTTAATGACGTATGTTCTGTTTGTTTATGTTTTCTAAATGATACACTCATTTGTTTCGTTTTCATAAGACGACGAAGAAAACAAGTTTTTCATTAAAACAACAAAACAGAGCATTCATTACAAGTTTGCACTTGTTCCAGAGACAATCAAGAAAGAGAAACCTGTTTGCACTTAGAGAAGAGTGATACGCAGAAGAAGGAAGAATTATATGGATTTGAGAGTTAGAGAAGTAGAAACATAAACAGAACGGAGTGTTGCAAACAGATGACAATATAATTACATGTTACATGAGTTGAGTGTAAGAAAAATAAGATAGACAACTTAGAGATTGCTGGATGGCTAACAGGAACATGTAAGCTAGTTCAGTTGAAGACTTCTGATCTTGAGATAAAGTACAAGTGTATGGTGAGTTAGTTTAGTTGAAGACTTGCGATCTTGAGATAAAGTACAAGTTGATGTGAGTTAGTTTAGTTGAAGACTTGTGATCTTGAGATAAAGTACAAGTTGATGTGAGTTAGTTTAGTTGAAGACTTGCGATCTTGAGATAAAGTACAAGTTGATGGTGAGTTAGTTTAGTTGAAGACTTGTGATCTTGAGATAAAGTACAAGTTGATGGTGAGCTAGTTCAGTTGAATTGTGATCTTGAGATAAAGTACAAGTTTATGGTGAGTTAGTTCAGTTGGGCACCAAGATGGCACCTTATTTACATTCGAACCATGGTCTAAACAATGTTGACTTTGAACATCATATCTGTTATCACAGCGAGTTGGCAGATTTTTAGAAATGTAATCAAGGGTTTGAAATTAAATGTTTGTATACAGTTCGTTAACCTTCGCTGAAGATAAAGTCTCTATTTTGATGGCTTTGTTAGTGACCTTAGAAGCTACGGACCTAACTTGTGCAAACGGTTGGTTTGGGGCAAATTGTACGTTACAATGTCACTGCCATAGAGTTTGTGACAAAACTACAGGGATATGCCCAAACAATGACAGTTGTCAGCGCGAATATTTTGGACCCCAGTGTCAGTACTTGGTTCTCGTGTACAAATACGCCCAAAAATATGAACCTACTTTCCTGTTTGATAACAACGACACCACATGTAATTCAGACACAAATTCTGCATCAGTTGAGGCAATTCTCAACCAATCTTTGCTGTTCTCCTGGTTTAGGATTTATGTGAATGACTTAACAGTTCCGGACAGTTTCACGGTAAAACTAAATGGTTCTGCTTCAAATAGCAATGATTCAAGGTTTGTAGTTAGTCAGCACGAGATTGATGTCTTTTGCTCTGGGGCTGGTCTGATCAACAGGTTATTGATTGCAGGGGCGATAGTTGCAAATATCTGCACCATCTACATAGGCGGGGGTAGGAATGTGGCTCTCAAACAGAACACAAACCAGGCCGACACATTTAATGCTTGTTATATAGGAGACGGATGTGGACCAGAGGCCGCAGTAAATGGCAAAATAAAGACCAATCTCTATGACAATGACTGCACACACACAAAACTGAGAAGTGGAACCAACCCTGTTTACTGGTATCTGAACTTTGCTACGCCCCAGAAGCTCACATCATTCGAATCTATCATCAAGCTAGCACTACGATTCGGGTAAAGAATGCCACTCTAAAGGCTTTCTCTGACAGTGGCGGCGTAGTGTTCCAGTGTAATGATATATCATACCCTAATGTTTCTGTGAACACTATTGTAGTCACCACACAAACGCCAATGGCACACATTCAGATTGAGTACTCACCGACCATTTCGCAGGCCGGCAGTGCACTGACGGTGTGTGAGGTGCAAACATTTACAGACACCTATTGTCTGAAAGGGTATTCTTGGTCGTTTTGTGCAGTGTGTAGCGGGTGTTGCGAAAGCTGCGACGTCATCATCATCGGTACGTGTCACGGCAAATGTTCACATGGGATCTGTGGACACGACTGCTCCAGGTCTTGACTCAGTGTCTGTCCTTTATGTGGGAAAAATCCGGAAAATGTCTACAATGCAAACATCCTGGCTATACCTGTAATAACACTTGTCCCGATGGTAATTTTGGACTACAGTGCGAACAGACGTGTTCTGATGGCTGTGACATCATATGTGACCAGGAAAGTGCTGACTGTACGTGCAAGTAAACGTACTGTGAACAGTCAACCGGGAACTGTGCATGCAAGGAAACGTTCTATGGGTCAGACTGCTCTCAAATCTCCAGACAACTGTTTGAACGAAACCTGTGAACAGTTAGTTATTCGGGGCCTGCATCTCGTATGTCGATGATTCACACGTTAAGAAGAGTCTGCAGACTAACCCAAGCATATGGATACCTCAATGTGTTTATGTGCTAGACTTGGTTCATTTCTTGGTGTTTTTCCGTGAAGCCATGACTCATATCTTAATGTGTTTCTGTGCTAGTCATGGCTCATCTCTTGATGTGTTTCTGTGCTAGCCATGGCTCAAATGTTAGCTTGTGTGTGTGTGTGTGTGCGTGCTAGCCATGGCTGATATCTAGGTGTGTGTCATGTTAATCATATCTCATATCTTGATGTGTCTGTGTTAATCATGTCTCATATCTTTATGTGCGTCTGAGTTTAGTAATATCTCATAACTTAGTGTTATCGGTGTTAGTCATGTGTCATATCTTTGTGTGTGCATGTCTGGTTTAGGGATATCTCATATCCTTGTGTGTGCATGGCTATGTAAGTCACATCTCATATCTTTGTGTGTGCACGCCTATGTTAGTCATATCTTATATCTTTGTGTGTATGTCTATGTTAGGTATGTGTCATATTTGTGTGTGTGCATATCTATGCCAGTCATATCTCATATCTTTATGTGCATGTCTATGTTATTCATGTGTCATATATCTTGATGTCGGTGTGTCGGTGTTAGTCATGTCTCGTATCGCAGTGTACATGTCTGTATTATTCACATCTCATATCTTTGTGTGTGCATGTCTGTGTTAGCCACCTCTAGTGACTCGGGCAGATGGTGCTCGTAAACCTGGGAGGGCATACCATCTAAGGGCAGAATCCCCCTACAGAAAAGACAATCTGCTGCCTTGCAGGAAGATTGGGGACAATCAAAGGCTAAGGAAAGCGAACCTGAATAAAATGCTGGCTGAAATCGGATGCACTGGCCACTGGCGCAGAACACAGTGCAACGTATTAACGGGTGTTCAGTCAGAGTGGATCTGGCAGACTCTAATTGTGATGTTCTGTCTGTGGGGGCGATCAACACACTTAACCTGACAGCTGACTTCATGTGGGAGTCTGGAATCCTACTCTGATTGAGTCCTGATCGCAGACAGAGAGAGAGAGAGAGAGAGAGAGAGAGAGAGAGAGAGAGAGAGTTCAGTTGAAGACTTGTGATCTTGAGATGAAGTACAAGTTTATGGTGAGTTAGTTCAGTTGAATTGTGATATTTAAATGAAGTACAAGTTGATGGTGAGTTAGTTTAGTTGAAGACTTGTGATCTTGAGATAAAGTACAAGTTGATGGTGAGTTAGTTTAGTTGAAGACTTGTGATCTTGAGATAAAGTACAAGTTTATGGTGAGTTAGTTTAGTTGAAGACTTGTGATCTTGAGATAAAGTACAAGTTGATGGTGAGTTAGTTTAGTTGAAGACTTGTGATCTTGAGATAAAGTACAATTTGATGTGAGTTAGTTTAGTTGAACTGTGATCTTTAAATGAAGTACAAGTTGATGGTGAGTTAGTTTAGTTGAAGACTTGTGATCTTGAGATAAAGTACAAGTTTATGGTGAGTTAGTATAACGTTTATGGTGAGTTAGTTCAGTTGAAGACTTTTGATCTTGGGATGAAGATCAAGTTGATGGTGAGTTAGTTTAGTTGAATTGTTATCTTTAAATGAAGTACAAGTTGATGGTGAGTTAATTTAGTTGAAGACTTGTGATCTTGAGATAAAGTACAAGTTTATGGTGAGTTAGTTCAGTTGAATTGTGATCATTAAATGAAGTACAAGTTGATGGTGAGTTAGTTCAGTTGAAGACATGTGATTTTGAGATAAAGTACAAGTTGATGGTGAGTTTGCTTATTTGAAGACTTGTGATCTTGAGATAAAGTACAAGTTGATGGTGAGTTTGTTTAGTTGAAGACTTGTGATATTTAAATGAAGTACAAGTTGATGGTGAGTTAGGTTAGTTGAAGACTTGTGATCTTGAGATGAAGTACAAGTTGATGGTGAGTTAGTTTAGTTGAATTGTTATCTTTAAATGAAGTACAACGTTTATGGTGAGTTAGTTCAGTTGAAGACTTTTTATCTTGGGATGAAGTACAAGTTGATGGTGAGTTAGTACAAGTCGATGGTGAGTTAGTTTAGTTGAAGAGCTTATCGGCTATTCCATTGCCATGTTCACCATCTTCTCCAGGATAGTACTTCCAGGTCAGGTTAACGCGCTTACTTTAGATCCACCCAAGATTTGCATCCACTGATGCCACAAACACTGTCTGCCACCCTTACCTAGCACTCTTTGAGTCAATCACCAAGATTGCGTGATCCATTTTTTGTGTAACCGACCATTGTTATCACCGCCGTTGCTGCTTCTATCTCCATTCTCAGGCTTGACATCCTAATGCTACAATTGCCAGATTCCCTAACCACTTCTGTGCCATGTTGGAGTACAACAAAACAGCTCCGATGTTCGCGGGATACAAAATCATCCGATCAGATGATGGGGTCCTGAGGTGATGGACTTTCTTATTACGACCTCGTAGTTCCATAGGGTCAGTTGCGTCACTCCATGCCAAGCTGAATGATTACTTCGGTTAACCTCTTTTTATTCCGCTCTTTCTAATCCTTGCCAGCCCCTAATATCATTCAGATCACGTACTCTCTTATGTACTCTTCCGCCTCGGGCCTACTTGACTTTCCGCGTACGAGACGCTTGTCCTTGGTCGTACTCAGTCCCAAATGGATGATTTATGTTTCTTAACGCGTTAAAATAGGGACGGACTTGAACATACAACTTGAGGGAGCATTTTAGTGCTCGGTAAGTAAGGTATATACCGCACTGAATGGTGTATATCGGGTGCATCCAAGCTATTCTATTCACGGAATACATTTCATTACAGTCGAGACATCCCCGTATCCGCTCCACCGCCCGTCCCAGCATTTCTCTTAGACTTCCGGAGAAGATGGCGGCTATGTTGCAGGTGTTTACTGAGGTTCATCGCAAAGTGCTGATGTTCAATGACCTTCACTGTTTTTGTTTTATTCTAAGAAAACATTCCATTGTAAATGTTTTCTATTCGATGGAGGTCACCCGGACTCGTCGCCTGTGCTGCAGATTTTTGCGCCGGAGGTCGACAACGTTCCCAGCATTACCAGCAACGAAACACATTCTCAATAGGAAACGCCGACACCGCGGCGGTGCGCAAAGAAGAAAGAAAATGTGGGAAACGAAAATATGAATCCAAAGTAGAGAGACCGAGCAGGAATGATCTCAATGCCGGCTACTGGAACTGCACCAGTGCGAAACAAAGAAGACCGACTTCCAAGCACTGTCCGTACGTCATTATTCTGAGGACCTTTTCAACCTTACGATATGCGGTGTGGAGACTGAGAATACCCAATCTCTACTTCTTCTATACTTATGATCTTTGGTATTCTGGGTTCTAAAATGTTAAAACAGATCATTGAACTCATAGTTCAACTTCAGTTCACCAGAAATAGATTTAGATATACTCGTCACTATATTTCTATATAACTCAGAAATCCTATTATGAGTAGGTATTCAGTTAATTGTTCACTTCGCTACGATTATCTTTTAAAAATGTATTCGGTATTGTATCATGTTCGCAATGAAGATCACTTCACCGAAGTGTTCATATTACCCATCTTCAATTGTCGCTGTCCAGCCCCATTTAAGGACACCCACAGCTGTTCGTAGAGAAGCGGAAGCTGGGCCCATGAATAATGCAGCAGTTGGCAATACATTGCATGTGTGTAGCGAATAAGAAATGACTTACCGTTTCTCCGGTCAGTTCAGGTTCTAAAGATGACTAAAGCGGATTGGTGTGGTCCCGACACCTCCGTTATCTCAAACTGCTATGAACATTAGATGTTGCGTATTGTAAGATCCAGATTATATCGTCTTCTTTTAATCTGCAACATAAAATACAAGAATGTATTAACAATCGTGCAAATATGATCACACGATCATCGTGTGGGGTAGGAATGTAAAGTAATTGGGATTCGATTTAATCAAATTACAACTTCAGTCATTTTTATTACTGTTGTATTATGCATAGGGGTGGCGGTAAGCGGTTCTGCTCGCTGCTCCAGGTGGTGTGGGTTCAATCCCCAGCAATTATGAATTGTATTCCGACCGGCACGGCTCCAGTTTCAACCATTTACTTAGTGAATATGGACACCATAGGTTTGTCTAAAGGGAAAGTAGGAGGAGGAAGTATAGAAGAAAAATGGGAGAGTATAGGAAAGTAGGAAATAATGTGAAGGAAGAATGGGAGAGGTATGGGGAAAGAATGGGGAAAGTATAAGGGAAATATGACTGTCCAGCGGAATACCAATAACGTCATTAAATAAATCTGCTGATTGCCACGAGAAAAGTATAAACATGGACGTCATATTCCGCATGCACGTCACTAGAAGTGAAGTCATATTTTGCAACGTAAAGTAATGCAGACAACACATGCGTTGTTGAGTTGACAAGTCTACTACTCAACATCGTAAGTACAGTCTTTACTATCTATTTAGTCAGACAGATCTGGCAAAGGTAGGCAAGACACACCACATGGTGATAAATTCATAAACTTTTAAATGAAGTAGAATGAAAAATAAACATATTGGCATCAACCAGCTAAAAATAGAGAGACAAGACCAGTCATTTTTTATGCTTCCTACAGTTTCAATCGAAGCCCTGCACATTAGTGTATATATTTGATGTTTCTGCGTATGTTATTTTATGTTGTGTTATGTTATTTTAAATTATAATCGCGGGACTGGTTGGTCTCGAGGCAAGACGCCGGCCTTGAGACAGAGAGGTTGTGAGTTCAAATCCCCGTTGAACCAGTTGGGAATTTTATTTATGATTTCTCTTTGCGGTACCCTTGGTCTCAGCAGCGAAGAAAATATGTGCACCTCCGAAGACGGAGTTATCTGCCTGAATGGCGAGGGACCCCTGTGCACACGGATGCCAGGGAAAAAATAAAATGGATTAACACGCAAAATTTCAGTTCCTAGTCTCTACTTAACCATCCACTACCCCACAGTTTAATAGATTTGGAAGCTGAAACACCAGCAGCAGAATTCGATGTCAATTTAGATGACTTCACCTTGAGCGAAATAGAAACCACCTTAAAGCGTATGGCCAATAACAAGGCTGCTGGAGAGGATAAGCTAACAGCTGAGATCCTCAAGGCAATTGATAGCCATAATTTAATACATCTCCAGAAAATGTTCAACAACATTTGGAAAGCAGAGAAGACGCCCCATAACGGAAAAAAGGAATCATTGTTAAGATTCCAAAAAGGGCAATCTTAGAGTTTGTAACAACTGAAGAGGCGTGACACTTTTGTCAGTTGCCTCAAAGTTATTCTGCAAAATCATCCTAAATAGAATAAATGATTCAATAGATACAGTAATGCGTGAAGAACAGGCTGGGTTTAGAAAAGGGAGAAGCTGCATTGACCACATTTTCACTCTACGACTTATATTGGAGGAACACATTGAAAAGCAAAAACCTTTTGTACTTAACTTCATCGACTTCAAAAAAGCATTTGACACTATTCATCGAGATTCTTTGTGGAAAATTCTGAAGCAATATGGCTTACCATCAAAAATCATAAATATTATCAAAGACATGTATGATGGTTACACATGTGCAGTTCGAACAGAGGAAGGACTGAGCGAATGTTCCCAATAGAAACTGGGGTTAAACAAGGATGTATTTTATCGCTCTTGTTATTTGGAGTTGTTATGGACTTCATAATGAAGAAATGCTGCATTGGTAATAAAGGCATCGAATGGATACAAGGAGACCATTTGGAGGACCTCGACTTTGCTGATGACATAATAGATGACATCACCAGGCAGATAAAAACGATGCAGGAAAACATAAATGAACTATCATGAATAGCCAGCAAAATTGGGCTTGAGATCAATCATGAAAAGACTAAAGTCATGAAAAGCTTAATTCCAACAGACAACAAAGCATACATGGAAAACAAACCAGTGGAAGAGATCGATCACTTTATCTATTTTGGAAGTCACATTGATCGAGAAGGGGATACAAGCAAAGAAATTAGAATCAGAATGGCTAAAGCAGCAATGTCTTTCAGAAGCCTTGAAAAGTTGTGGAAATCAAAACTCATCAGCACAAACACAAAACTTAGGCTATTCAAATCAAATGTACTATCAACCCTTACGTATGCGTGTGAGAGCTGGAAAACAACAAGAGATATAGAAACAAAGTTGAACGCATTCGAAAATAAATGTCTAAGGAAAATATTTGGTATAGCGTGGAACGAATTCAAAACAAACGAGGAAATTAGAGAAAACGCCAATCAACCACTAATATCTTCAGTAATAAAGAAAAGACGATGGTCATATGTTGGACATGTGATGAGGAGAGATAATAACCGAATAACAAAGCAAGCCTTCATGTGGTAAACAACAGATAAGAGAAAAGGAGGAAGACCCAGAGAGACACTGAGAAGATTGATGCGAGAGGCAAGAGCAGCAGGAATCGGCTCCCTTAATGAGATAGAGCTGCTTGCACAGAAAAGAGACAAATGACGAGATTTGATAAAATATCTTTAAAAGAATTGAAAACTACTAGAACAAAAATTCAAATAAAACGAGTATGTTGGTCTACGCCCTATGGGCCGGCTACGGCTCGAAAGGTCAATAGATAAATAAAAAAAATCTCACTCGTCTTGTTTGAACTGTGGTTAGTAGTTCTCTTTTCATTTTTAATTTCTTCAAGACTTGATAGGCATAAGTAAAGTACCCCCGTCACGCCAAGTGGCGTATAGGGAATATGGTGCTATTGACCATAAATTTTACAGACCTTAGGCACATGATTTTTGGGGTAATGTGGTCGATATTACGCCCGTGCCGCTTTACTTTCCCAGAAAAAAATCCGACTTGCTAGGCATGGTTTTCAAAAATATTTGTCACTACACCTCTTCTTTTTAGAGGTTTCTAAGAATCTTCAACTCTGACCTGTCTTCTCGGAAAGTCTTAACCTCGGATCAATCATTGTAGAGAAATTAACATCGCTGTAGATACCCGTTTGAACCGTCAGGCCGAATCGACGAGAGCGGGGAAAAAAAATATGCGAAAGCAGAAAGGGAAGAACAATTTAGAGGAATGGGTGGTCTAGAGGAACGGCATCGAGTTCTGGGCAGGAAAGACCTGGGTTCAAACCCTACCACAGGCGGTGTTGATTTTGTTCAAAACTTGGAAAACAATTAATCCGTGACTTCTTCGTGACGTTACTTTCCTCTGATCTCTTGGGTTGTGACTTCCGGTGTCAAACCCTCTTGGATAACGGCAATAAATAGGAGGTCCCGTGTGCACTCGCGCATGTTAAAGAACTCTTGACAGTTAAAATCGAAAAGTGTAGATTATAAATATGGCCGTTGTCTGGGCAAACTTATCAGAATAAAACCTACCCACACCTTCGGTCCTAGATCGTGTTACAGAGTTCGTGCACGCGGGCCAGGATTCTTTTCGGATTTGATTGAAACTCTCGAGACTGATATTGGAACCTCAATGGATCCGTCCGGTGTGCACTGATGATGATGCTAACTACAACAACGACAACAATCAACACGGATGTGACGTCACAAGCCCAACCTATGGCAGGGATTCATTTTAGACTGGACTAGCCAGTGATGCTTTGGGGGGGGGGGGGGTTGTCGATATCGTACTTTTGGTTGAATTTTATAAAATACAATAACAGAGAATTTCGATGAAGTTTGTTTTAATTCTAATAATCATAAACTTACTTATATCTAATGATGATAAACTAACATATTTCTAATAATGATTAATGATAAACTAACCTATTTCTAAGAACCAACATATTTCTCTTCTTCCTCTTCTTTCCGTCCTAATCTGCCTTTCAGCGTCGAGGGGAGATATAGTTTGCGGTATTTTGCTCTTCTGTTCGTCTCTGCTGCTGTTATGTTTCCTAGTGCTTCTAATATTCCATCGAAACATCTTTTTCGTGGTCGACCCTTGGGTCTGGTGTTCTCACAACGTTTTTTGAAGGCTCGTTGTGTTGTGTTTTGTTCTTTCTGCTTTGTCACGTGGCCAAACCCTTTTATCTGTTGTTTTCTTATATATTCTATGGCGGGGCTATTCCTAGCTTTTTTCTCAGCTCTTCATTTCTGATCTTATCTCTCAGACTGTTTCCTGTCATTCGTCTAACACATGTAATCTCTGTAGAGGTTATTTTCTTATTGTTCTTGTATCTAGGGTCCAGATCTGGCATTGGTAGCACAACGTTGGGATGAAGATTGTATTGTATAGTGCTCGTTTTGCCTCCAGAGTTATTTCCTTTTTGGACAATGGTGGTGATAACTGTCCGATGATTTGACAAGCTTTGTTGCATCTTGATTCTATCTCTGCTGTTTGAGAATTATCGTTTGTCATTAGACTTCCTAGGTATTTGAATTCCTCTCTTTGTTTTAGTTGTCTGCCTTCTATAGTTATGTTGATGTTCTGTTTATTTTTGGCGACATTCATGACTTCTGTTTTGTTGATGTTGATTTTCATGTTGTATTTTGTGCCTGAGATGTTGAGTTTGTTTAAGTGTTCTTGTAGGTCTTCTATTGTTTCATGTATTAGTGCCTGCTCGTTTGCAAATAAAAGCTCATTGATCTCCTCTGTCTCTGATGGGTTGGCTAGCTTGCATATATGGTCCATGTATGTAATAAACAGTAGGGGGGATAGTACGCACCCCTGTCTTACACCTGATCTAACTTCCAAGTGGTCTATGTAGCCTGTTGCTGTTCTGACCCTGCAGCTGCTGTTGATGTAGAGACTTTTAATAAGGTTGATTAGATGTTGGCTTACTCCGTATGTTGTTAGTATCTCCACAGTTGTTCTGTTTACTCTGTCGAATGCTTTTTCCTGGTCAATGAAGGCTATGTATAAGTTTTGATTGTGTTCTGTCGTTTTTTCTGCAAGCTGTTTTAGTGTGAATAGTGCGTCGGTACATCCTCTGTTTTTTCGGAACCCCATTTGAGAATCGCTTAACTGTAGTTCTATTATTGGTCTCAGCCTTTTGTCCACGATCTTGGCATATAGCTTTCCTACATGGCTGAGCAGAGATATACCTCTATATCGATTGCAGTCTCTTTTGCTACCTTTCTTTTTCCATATTGGTATGATGATTGCCTGTTGCCAGTCTTCTGGGGCTTGTTGTTGGTGCCATGCTGCATTAAATATTCCGTGCAGCCATTGCATTCCTGTTTCTCATACATTCCTGTTTCAACATATTTCTAATGATGATAAACTAACATATTTCTAATGATGATAAACTAACATATTTCTAATGACGATAAACTAACATTTTTAATAATAAAAAACTAACATATTTCTACCGACGATAAACTAACATATTTCCAATAATGATAAATTGACATATTTATAAACTGATAAAATAACTGTCTACTAAAACTGGATGATGCGGGTCGACTGTCGCAGATATCGCATACTTGTCGCAATCTATATAACAAATGAAAATAGCGACCATTTAAGATGTGACGAAGATAAGAAACAGCTGTAATTATAAATGTGTGAACTTAGAGTCGTTAACAAAGACGAGATGGAGAGAGTTTCGTGTGGTTTTCACAACCGATGCTTCTCCGAAATGTAAAACTAATTGTCCAACTGTGAGACACCTGTTTTAGCTTTAAACAATTTTATAACACCTACAAATTAACTCATTAGCTCCGAATTATATTACTGTGTTGGACACAATAACCTCCCTTGTGTGTGTAAACTACTTAAGTGTTGCTGGATTGGGACGCCTCTGAACATATCTGTAATTAGAATGTAGCAAAGGAGAAATGAAATCAACGAGAACATGTGGCAGTCCGTGGTAAAAAAGCTATGAATGTAGCACATTTATATCCATCAACGTCAAAAACATACAGATTTGAAGTGCTAACTATTTTGTCGTATTTTTAAGAAGTGAATTATTATGACTTCCTTCTTTCTTCTTCCTCCATCATTTTTTTCCTCATTCCTCTTATTCCTACTTTTTCTTTCTTCTTCTCCTTTCTTCTTCTCCTTTCTTCTTCTCCTTTCTTCTTCCTCTTCTTCTTCTACCTTCTTCTTCTATTCTTCTGAATCATTGAATCTACTATAATATGTGTTTTTGTATATTTCTGACACTTTTTATATATTATTTTCGAGACAGTGCTGATATCAAATTCAGAAGACAAAAGGCGCAAGAGAAAAGAGACAAGGCCAGGTACCGCAAATACACCTAGCTCGTTCAATGGATGGATCTGTCTGTCCAGGACTGGCAAATTCAGCCACGAGAGGAGATGTTCAGTAAAGCAGCCCCCAGTATGAGACACTAATGATGCTTTACCAAACTACTGACTTATCATGATTGCTTGCTACCAACCGTCTGTCAAGACGCCAAAGGCTCACACAAATTCTTTACTCTCTCTTTCTCATACAAATTTTTTATACTCTTATCTTTCTCATACACATTCTTTACTCTATCTTTCTCATGCACATTCTTTACTCTATCTTTCTCATGCACATTCTTTACTATATCTTTCTCATGCACATTCTTTACTCTATCTTTTTTCATACAAATTCTTTACTCTATCTTTCTCACACAAATTCTTTACTCTATCTTTCTCACACAAATTCTTTACTCTATCTTTCTCACACAAATTCTTTACTCTATCTTTCTCATGCACATTCTTTACTCTATCTTTCTCATGCACATTCTTTACTCTATCTTTCTCATGCACATTCTTTACTCTATCTTTCTCATACACATTCTTTACTCTATCTTTCTCATGCACATTCTTTACTCTATCTTTCTCATGCACATTCTTTACTCTATCTTTCTCATACAAATTCTTTACTCTATCTTTCTCACACAAATTCTTTACTCTATCTTTCTCATGCACATTCTTTACTCTATCTTTCTCATGCACATTCTTTACTCTATCTTTCTCATACAAATTCTTTACTCTATCTTTCTCATCATACAAATTTTTTACTCTTATCTTTCTCATCATACAAATTTTTTACTCTTATTTTCTCACGCAAATTCTTGACTCTATCTTTCTCTTACAATTTTTTTACTCAATCTTTCTCTTACAAATTTTTTACTCTTATCTTTCTCATACAAATTTTTTACTCTATCTTTCTCATACAAATTTTGTGCTCTTATCTTTTTGATACACATTTTTTACTCTATCTTTCTCATCATGCACATTTGTTTACTCTATCTTTCTCATCATACAAATTCTTTACTCTCTCTTTCTCATACAATTTTTTTACTCTCTCTTTCTCACACAAATTCTTTACTCTCTCTTTCTCATACAAATTCTTTACTCTCTCTTTCTCATACAAATTCTTTACTCTCTCTTTCTCATACAATTTTTTTACTCTCTCTTTCTCACACAAATTCTTTACTCTCTCTTTCTCATACAAATTCTTTACTCTCTCTCTCTCTTTCTCACACAAATTCTTTACTCTCTCTTTCTCACACAAATTCTTTACTCTCTCTTTCTCACACAAAGTCTTTACTCTCTCTTTCTCACACAAATTCCTTACTCTCTCTCTTTCTCACACAAATTCCTTACTCTCTCTCTCTTTCTCACACAAATTCCTTACTCTCTCTTTCTCACACAAATTCTTTACTCTCTCTTTCTCATACAAATTCTTTACTCTCTCTTTCTCACACAAATTCTTTACTCTCTCTTTCTCACACAAATTCCTTACTCTCTCTTTCTCACACACATTCTTTACTCTCTCTTTCTCACACAAATTCTTTACTCTCTCTTTCTCACACAAATTCCTTACTCTCTCTCTCTCTTCCTCACACACATTCTTTACTCTCTCTTTCTCACACAAATTCCTTACTCTCTCTTTCTCACACAAATTCTTTACTCTCTCTTTCTCACACAAATTCCTTACTCTCTCTTTCTCACACAAATTCCTTACTCTCTCTTTCTCACACAAATTCTTTACTCTCTCTTTCTCACACAAATTCCTTACTCTCTCTTTCTCACACAAATTCTTTACTCTCTCTTTCTCACACAAATTCCTTACTCTCTCTTTCTCACACAAATTCTTTACTCTCTCTCTTTCTCATACAAATTCTTTACTCTCTCTTTCTCACACAAATTCTTTACTCTCTCTCTTTCTCACACAAATTCCTTACTCTCTCTCTTTCTCACACAAATTCCTTACTCTCTCTCTTTCTCACACAAATTCTTTACTCTCTCTCTTTCTCACACAAATTCCTTACTCTCTCTTTCTCACACAAATTCTTTACTCTCTCTCTTTCTCATACAAATTCTTTACTCTCTCTTTCTCACACAAATTCTTTACTCTCTCTCTTTCTCACACAATTTCTTTACTATCTCTCTTTCTCACACAAATTCTTTACTCTCTCTCTTTCTCACACAAATTCTTTACTCTCTCTTTCTCAAACAAATTCTTTACTCTCTCTCTTTCTCACACAAATTCCTTACTCTCTCTTTCTCACACAAATTCTTTACTCTCTCTCTTTCTCATACAAATTCTTTACTCTCTCTTTCTCATACAATTTTTTTACTCTCTCTTTCTCACACAAATTCTTTACTCTCTCTCTTTCTCATACAAATTCTTTACTCTCTCTCTTTCTCACACAAATTCTTTACTCTCTCTTTCTCACACAAATTCTTTACTCTCTCTTTCTCACACAAATTCCTTACTCTCTCTCTTTCTCACACAAATTCTTTACTCTCTCTTTCTCATACAAATTCTTTACTCTCTCTTTCTCACACAAATTCTTTACTCTCTGTTTCTCACACAAATTCCTTATTCTCTCTTTCTCACACAAATTCCTTACTCTCTCTTTCTCACACAAATTTTTTACTCTCTCTTTCTCACACAAATTCCTTACTCTCTCTTTCTCACACAAATTCTTTACTCTCTCTTTCTCACACAAATTCCTTACTCTCTCTTTCTCACACAAATTCTTTACTCTCTCTTTCTCACACAAATTCCTTACTCTCCTTTTCTCTCACTACAGTACACAGTCCTTCCCATCTCTCTCATTAAGGCACAAACATATATTTCTCTTTCTCCCTCACAATACACAACCTTTACCATCTTTTCATTCTCACACAAACTCCCCTTTCTCCCTCACAATACACAATCTTTTCCATCTCTTTCATTCTCACAGAAACTCCCATTTCGCCTCACAATACACAATCTTTCCCATCTCTTTCATTCCCACAGAAACTCCCCTTTCTCCTTCACAATACACAACCCTTCTCCTTTTGTTACTCACAATCACCTCCTCCTCTTCTCTCTCTCTCTCTCTCTCTCTCTCTCTCTCTCTCACACAAAAATAATGTCCTCTCCTATGTCTCTCACTCACATTCAACCCCCTTCTCTCTCACACATAATCCGTCACTCTCTCACACAATCACACATTCCCTATTCCCCGCCTACTCCCTTGCTCACCTGTACACTAAAAACATTCAAACTGCACTCTCCCAACGACTCTCTCGGACTCCAGCCCTCAACGAACCTTCCTCTCTTCGCCAAGACAAACACTAACATTTGGATGACTCTCATGAAGGAGCATGTTGCCAGGTCCAAGGATTGATTGGAGTTTCTTTACTCCAGGGAGTGAGGAGACTACATCACTGTGATGTCTTGTGTGGGAGGAAATGAAGAGTGTATGAGGGAGAGGGAGATTAGAAGAATGAGATGAGGGGAGGTGGGGTGAAAGATGGATGGAGGAGTTGGATTTGAAGAAACAAAACATGGAGATAGGTAAAGGAGGTATAATAAATAAGTGAATGAAGAAGAGCTGAGGTGAGATAGGTAAAAGATATAAATAAGTGAATGAAGAAGAGCTGAGGTGAGATAGGTAAAAGATATAAATAAGTGAATGAAGAAGAGCTGAGGTGAGATAGGTAAAAGATATAAATAAGTGAATGAAGAAGAGCTGAGGTGAGATAGGTAAAAGATATAAATAAGTGAATGAAGAAGAGCTGAGGTGAGATAGGTAAAAGATATAAATAAGTGAATGAAGAAGAGCTGAGGTGAGATAGGTAAAAGATATAAATAAGTGAATGAAGAAGAGCTGAGGTGAGATAGGTAAAAGATATAAATAAGTGAATGAAGAAGAGCTGAGGTGAGATAGGTAAAAGATATAAATAAGTGAATGAAGAAGAGCTGAGGTGAGATAGGTAAAAGATATAAATAAAGACACAGGAAGCTTACACAGAGGTGAACAAAGAAGTGAGAAGATGCATTAAAAGGGATAAGAGGAAATATATAGATGAATTAGCTAAAGAGGCAGAAGAAGCAGCAAATAAAGGAATATGAAAGAACTGTACAACAGCACAAAGAAATTAGGTGGAAAATACAAACAGATCAACGCCTTTATCAAAGATAAGAAAGGAAATCTGCTTAGTAATATAAAGGAACAAATGGAGAGATGGAAGGAGCACTTGAAGACCTTTTGAACAGACCTGGCTCAAATAATCCTCCAGATATACTACCAGCAGAAGAAGAATTACACGTTAACTGCGGAAAACCAAGCAAAGAAGAAATAATGAAAGCCATCAAACTGTTAAAAGATGGTAAAGCCACAGGACCAGATGAAATTCCTTCGGAAGCCATCAAAGCAGATATTATCACCTCTACCAAGATGTTACATAATCTATTGGATAAAATTTGGGAGAGGGAAGAAATACCTAAAGACTGGAGAGAAGGTTATATGATCAAACTACCAAAGAAAGGAAGTTTACAGGAGTGCACAAATTATAGGGGAATTATGCTACTATCAGTGCCAGGAAAAATATTAGGCAGAATCATTCTGGAGAGACTAAAAGAGGCTATAGAGAAACACTTGAGAGATGAACAAGCAGGTTTTAGGAAGAACAGATCATGTGCTGATCAAATAACTACTCTACGTATAATAGTTGAACAAAGTTTAGAACTAAAATCCCCACTTTATATTGGATTCATAGATTACGAAAAGGCATTTGATAGTTTAGACAGAAGAATGCTTTGGAAGTTGCTGAGTCATTATGGAATCCCCATAAAGTTTATTAACCTGATAAAAACAATGTATGAAGGAACAAAATGTAGTGTGGTGCATGAAGGACAGCTTACAGAAGCATTTGAAATAAGAACAGGAGTAAGGCAAGGATGCCTTCTGTCTCCATTTCTCTTTCTACTGGCCATAGATTGGATTATGAAAATAACTCAAAACAACAGAAATGGGATCCAGTGGTCACTGACCAAACAACTTGATGATTTAGACTTTGCTGATGACATAGCTCTCCTATCACACAGCTACCAACAGATGCAAGATAAAATGAGTATATTAGATGTGAGATCACAACAGCTAGGACTAAAGATTAATAGAGATAAGACCAACATTATGAGAATTAATGCAGTTGGCAATAACCAAATAAAACTAGGAGAAATACCTCTACTAGACGTACAATCTTATATATATCTGGGCAGTAATATAGATAAAGAGGGAGGAACAGAAACGATACCAAAATAAGGATATCAAAAGCAAGAGGAGCTTTCATTGCACTGGGAAACATATGGAAATCCAAAGAAATTAGGCTAAATACAAAAATACAAATTTTCAACTCCAATGTTAAGTCGGTTCTATTATATGGCTGTGAAACATGGAGAATAACAAAATTGACAATCACGAAGGTACAGACTTTCATTAATGGATGCTTGCGCAGAATAAAGGGATGGAAATGGCAGGACAAAGTCACAAACGTGGAATTATGGAAATGTACCGGTCAAATACCAGTGGATAAAGAAATACAGCGAAGACGATGGCGATGGATAGGACACACACTACGGAAACCAACTGAGAGTATTACACAACAGGCCCTTTTTTGGAATCCCCAAGGGAAAAGACAAAGAGGAAGACCAAGGAATTCTTGGAGAAGACAGATTGAAGCAGAGATGAAGATGATGGGGAAGACATGGAATGATCTTAAAAGAATTGCAAAAAACAGAACGACTTGGAAAGTGTTTGTTGAAGACCTATGCTCCACTGGGAGCTAAAAGGTAGAAGAAGAAGAAGAATGAAGAAGAGCTGAGGTGAGATAGGTAAAAGAGATATAGATAAGTGAATGAAGAAGAGCTGAGGTGAGATAGGTAAAAGAGATATAAATAAGTGAATGAAGAAGAGCTGAGGTGAGATAGGTAAAAGAGATATAAATAAGTGAATGAAGAAGAGCTGAGGTGAGATAGGTAAAAGAGATATAAATAAGTGAATGAAGAAGAGCTGAGGTGAGATAGGTAAAAGAGATATAAATAAGTGAATGAAGAAGAGCTGAGGTGAGATAGGTAAAAGAGATATAAATAAGTGAATGAAGAAGAGCTGAGGTGAGATAGGTAAAAGAGATATAAATAAGTGAATGAAGAAGAGCTGAGGTGAGATAGGTAAAAGAGATATAAATAAGTGAATCAAGAAGAGCTGAGGTGAGATAGGTAAAAGATATAAATAAGTGAATGAAGAAGAGCTGAGGTGAGATAGGTAAAAGAGATATGATAAATAAGTGAATGAGGTAGAGCTGAGGTGAGATAGGTATTAGAGGTATGATAATACGTGAATGAGGTAGAGCTGAGGTGAGATATATAAAATAGACACTTATGATAAATAAGTGAATGAGGAAGTGCTGGGGGTAAAGTCCTTGTTTAAGCAAATCAATTATTTTTCGGATCAATTATTTTTCGGATGAGTAACGGCTCCATGCACCTTTTTCTTTGTTCCCTACTCTGTCATTATTGCAGACAAAAGAGAAACAACATGAGGGTAAAGTCAGGATTCTAAACACCAAACCCTGATATAATTTGTTTGTTGCGACGGCAACTTATGGGAGATCACTCGTTTCTCTGAATTAATGTATCTGCTTAAACTAGGAAATTACCGAGCAGGGTTTAAGAGCTTTACGATAAAGTGGCAGAGAATTGGTAAATTAGTGGAATTAAGGAAGCAGTGATAGATGTGTGGTAAATGTATGTGTAGTGGTTGATGAGCTGAGGGTAAGAAAGGGGTCCATAGATGAAATCGGTGAGGCAGATGAATAGTCTAGTCTAGAGTGGAGTATATGTAGCTCTGTAGATTAAGAGTGGAGTGTATGTACCGCTGTAGATTAAGGGTGGAGTATATGTAGCTCTGTAGATTAAGGGTGGAGTGTATGTACCGCTGTAGATTAAGGGTGGAGTATATGTAGCTCTGTAGATTAAGGGTGGAGTGTATGTACCACTGTAGATTAAGAGTGGAGTGTATGTAGCTCTGTAGATTAAGAGTAAAGTGTATGTAGATTAAGAGTAAAGTGTATGTACCACTGTCGATTAAGAGTGGAGTGTATGTAGCTCTGTAGATTAAGATTAAAGTGTATGTACCACTGTAGATTAAGAGTTAAGTGTATGCAGCTCTGTAGATTAAGAGTGGAGTATATGTAGCTCTGTAGATTAAGAGTGAAGTGTATGTAGCTCTGTAGATTAAGAGTGAAGTGTATGTAGCTCTGTAGATTAAGAGTGAAGTGTATGTAGCTCTGTAGATTAAGAGTGGTGCGTGTGTGTAGCTCTGTAGATCAAGAGTGGAATATATGTAGCTCTGTAGATCAAGAGTGGAGTATATGTAGCTCTGTAGATTAAGAGTGGTGCGTGTGTGTAGCTCTGTAGATTAAGAGTGGAGTACATGTAGCTCTGTAGATCAAGAGTGGGGTATATGTAGCTCTGTAGATTAAGAGTGGAGTATATGTAGCTCTGTAGATTAAGAGTGGAGTGTATGTACCACTGTAGATTGAGAGTGGAGTGTATGTACCACTGTAGATTGAGAGTGGAGTGTATATGTAGCTCTGTAGAATAAGAGTGGAGTGTATGCAGCTCTGTAGATTAAGAGTGGAGTGTGTGTAGCTCTGTAGATTGAGAGTAGAGTGTATATACCACTGTAGATTGAGAGTGTAGTGTATATGTAGCTCTGTAGATTAAGAGTGGAGTGTATGTACCACTGTAGAATGAGAATGGAGTGTATGTACCACTGTAGATTAAGAGTGGAGTATATGTAGCTCTGTAGATTAAGAGTGGAGTGTGTGTAGCTCTGTAGATTAAGAGTAGAGTGTATGTACCACTGTAGATTGACAGTGGAGTGTGTGTAGCTCTGTAGAATAAAAGTGGTGTATATCTAGCTCGGTAGATTAAGAGTGGAGTACATGTAGCTCTGTAGATCAAGAGTGGGGTATATGTAGCTCTGTAGATTAAGAGTGGAGTGTGTGTAGTTCTGTAGATTATGAGTGGAGTGTACGTACCACTGTAGATTGAGAGTGGAGTGTGTGTAGCTCTGTAGATTGAGAGTGGAGTGTGTGTAGCTCTGTAGATTGAGAGTGGAGTGTGTGTAGCTCTGTAGATTGAGAGTGGAGTGTGTGTAGCTCTGTAGATTGAGAGTGGAGTGTGTGTAGTTCTGTAGATTATGAGTGGAGTGGATGTACCATTGTAGATTGAGAGTGGAGTGTGTGTAGCTCTGTAGATTGAGAGTGTAGTGTGTGTAGCTCTGTAGATTGAGAGTGGAGTGTGTGTAGCTCTGTAGATTGAGAGTGGAGTGTGTGTAGCTCTGTAGATTGAGAGTGGAGTGTGTGTAGTTCTGTAGATTATGAGTGGAGTGGATGTACCATTGTAGATTGACAATGAAGTGTGTGTAGCTCTGTAGATTAAGAGTGGAGTGTGTGTAGCTCTGTAGATTGAGAGTGGAGTGTGTGTAGCTCTGTAGATTGAGAGTGGAGTGTGTGTAGCTCTGTAGACTGATAATGAAAAAGTAGAATATGAATTGAGAAAATAGATTCTGATGATGGTAAAGGGATGACGATTATAAGGGAAATAGTTGAATAGAGAAAAATATTGATGATTGAAGTTGATGATAAATGATGAATGAATGATAGATTAATGGAGGTGTATGACACGAGTAGGAGTATTTGGTAGATCAGTGAGGGGGGGGGGGGGACGCATGAAGGAGTAGCTAGAGGTGCATTCGTGAGTTGGAGAAAGGGGGTGCGTTTATACTTTATTTGGGATTTACAGAAAAAAAATAGGAATAAACAGGGAGATCTTGAAAATAGCGAGGCTTGTACGAGTAGCAAGAAAATAACGTGAGATTTATTTATGAGCAAAGTAGGTCATAGGTTTGACTGGTGGAGTAGGGAGATGAATGATTAATATCGTAAAAAAAGAAGTGAATTACCCCAGTCACGCCAAGTGGCGTATAGGGAATATGGTGTTAGTAACTATACATTTTTTCAGACCCTCGGTCAGACGTCGGTTAGGATCGAACCCTACCTCTTGTCTTTTGTAGATTAATATTGTGGTAAACGGATATACATGTTGGAGATACCAATAGGCAGGGATACGACAAACAGATAAATGGAAGGCAAGACACGTCAATAAATGTGGTCTGATACTCATTACTCATGCGCAAACCATAATTGATGAAGATCCAAATTAACCCCAGCGCGAAAATAACCACAACTAGTTAAGAAGTGAGGATCGAAGATGGAATGTAATCTAGCATCAAAAACCATCATCATGTGTCATACCAGTTGGCGTAGTGGATCATGTCCTTCCACGATTTTATATCCACAGTGTATCGTATCAATTCTGTTGTTGACTGTTTTCCATGCTATGAAAATAAGCTGTCTACTATCTTCTCTATTTGTCGTCCGCGATCTCTCTTTCCATGTAATTTGCCCCAACTTTCCTCTTCTCATGACGTGCCAGAAAAATTTTTGATTGTTTCTTTCTGATTTTTCTTAGGAGCTCTCTTTTTGTGTTGGCTTCTTTGAGAATGCTCTTATAGGTAGTTTTAGCTGTCCAGGGAACTCTCAACATTTTTCTGAGGAATCCAATCTCTCTGGTCTGAAATTGTCTTTTCATATGTTTGTATACTGTCCATGATTCGCTTCTATGGGTCAGAACTGGTTCTGTATAACACCGATGAACTCTCTTGTTCACTTCTATTTGCATAGACTTGTTGCACAAAGCTAAAAACTGAAACTGAAAGTACTATTCTAACATCGGATGTGTTAGTCCGAAAGACACATACAGCTTCAACCACAACATAATACTTCTTCCTCTTCTTTTTCATTTTTTCAGCTCCGTGTGGAGCATAGGTCTTCAACAAACACTTTCCAAGTCGTTCTGTTTCTTGCCATTTTTTTAAGATCATTCCATGTCTTCCCAATCATCTTCATCTCTACTTCTGTCTGTCTTCTCCAGGAATTTCTTGATCTTCCTCTTTGTCTTCTCCCCTGGGGATTCCAAAAAAGGGCCTGTTGTGTAATACTATCAGTTGGCTTACGCAGTGTATGGCCTTTTCAGCGCCATCGTCTTCGCTGTATCTATTTATCCACTGGTATTTGACTGGTACATTTCCATAATTCTATGTTATTGATTTTGTCCTGCCATTTCCATTCTTTTATTCTGCGTAAGTATCCTTTAATGAAAGTATGTACAATACTTCTACTCCAGTTTAACTTCCGTTTAGGGCGGACGAAAAAGAGAATGGTCTTCGTGCGAAAGCGGAAGACAGACAAAGGGAGAAACACAAATAAATTGTCTTAATAAGGAAGAGATTAAGAAAAGCAAAATACAAAGTCTTGCCACGTGCCTCGAACATCCGGCTTGGCATGAACCAATCAGCAAGGAGCAGTAAAAGGATTTGGTTATTTGGTTATGGAAGGCCCTGGTATCACTGCAAACGAATTTAAATCTATAATTGCTCAACCGCCCGTGCCAGCGTAATCATCCGAATATCTTATCTCCCAAATAAAGAACGGTAACTGTAGTCAATATCGTAGCAGTCTCAGCACACGCCAAAAGACATAAGGCGAAATCGCGCAGAAAGTGAACACAGCCAACTGTTCCCTGTCACACGATATCATCATTCATCGTAAACAATTGGAATATCGAAACATGGATCAAAACGGATGAGACACACAGCGCACGGTGTGCACAGAGCACTTAACTCAGTAGCTCCTGCAACATGTAAAAGGAGTGAAAAGGGAAGGTACATAGAGATAGAGATGGGAAGTTAACATCAAATATTGGCAGGTCTCGGTAGCGTCCTAAAAATTGGCTGAAGATAGAGATAAATGGAGAAGGTTGGCGAATTCTTTTGATAGTGCTCCAAAGACAATCGTGGTTATGTGATTGAAGAAAAAGAACAAAGAAGAAAAAACAAAATCATAGTCAAAGCACGTCCATGACAAAAGACGGATACAACATAGATAGACAAAGTACGTCCATGTCAAAAGACGGACATAACATAGACAAAGCATATTCATTAAGTATAGAAGACGGTCCGACGAACATAACGTAGACACAATCATGTTCATTAATTATATCGACGGACAGATATTTATAACAGCCAGACACAAGCATGTTTTAACAAACGGTCCAACAGATATAACATAGAAGGATACAAACATGTTCATTAAGTATAACGACAGACAGATAGATATAACAAAGACAGATACAAGCCTGTTCATTAAGTATAACAACAAACAAATAGATAAAACATAGACAGATACAAGGCTGTTCATTAAGTATAACAACAGACAGATAGATATAACATAGACAGTTCCAAGCTTGATCATTAAGTATAACAACATACATATAGATATAACATAGACATATACAAGCCTGTTCACTGAGTATAACATCAGACAGATAGATATAACATAGACAGATTCAAGCCTGTTCATTAAGTATAACAAAAGACAGACAGATATAACATAGACAAATACATATACTTACTTGAAGACAGTCAGCAGATGGAACAGATGAGAAGCATAGAGAGAAAAATTACATACATGGTGAACTATATGTTGATCAGCTGAAAAGATAGAATTTACACGAAGGAATACAGATTGATGGATGGATGGATGGATGGTTAGATGGATGGATTGATGGTTGGATGGTTGTATGGATGGATGGATGGATGGTTGGATGGATGGATGAATGGATGGTTGGATGGATGGATGAATGGATGGTTGGATGGATGGATGGATGAATGGTTGGATGGATGGATGGATGGATGAATGGATGGATGGATGGTTGGATGGATGGATGGATGGTTGGATGGATGGATGGATGGATGGTTGGATGGATGGATAGTTGGATGGTTGGATGGATGGTTGGATGGATGGTTGGATGGATGGATGGTTGGATGGATGGTTGATTGGATGGATGATTGGTTGGATGGATGGTTGAATGGATGGATGGATGGTTGGATGGATGGTTGGATGGATGGTTGGATAGATCGATGGATGGTTGGATGGATGGATGGATGGTTGGATGGATGGATGTATGGTTGGATGGATTGTTGGATGGATCGATGGATGGTTGGATGGATGGTTGGATAGATCGATGGATGGTTGGATGGATGGTTGAACGGATGGATGGATGAATGAATAGATGGATGGATGGATGGTTGGATGGATGGATGAATGGATGGTTGGATGGATGGATGGATGGATCGATGGATGGTTGGATGGATGGATGGATGGTTGGATAGATCGATGGATGGTTGGATGGATGGTTGGATGGATGGATCGATGGATGGTTGGATGGATGGATGGATGGATGGTTGGATAGATCGATGGATGGTTGGATGGATGGTTGAATGGATGGATGGATGAATGGATGGATGAATGAATAGATGGATGGATGGTTGGATGGATGGATGGATGAATGGATGAATGAATAGATGGATGGATGGTTGGATGGATGGATGGATAGATAGAAGGATGAAATATATAATTTCCGCATTGTTATCTTTCATATCTTGGACAAACTCCCACATGTTGTTTGAAGAGGTTCATCTATTTCTGATGGTCTCAGATTAGCAGTTTATTGCGCCACAGATTGCTTGTTTCTGACGTAATCTCTCTTAAATGGTATTTTAGTGATGAGCAGCCAAGTAGGAAATAATCGAAAGAGTTTGAGAGCGCGCGCGCGCGTGCGCGAGAGAGAGAGAGAGAGAGAGAGTTATTGACTATAACGTCAGCATGACTAAAAAAAAAATAGATTTTAAAAGTTATGCCATGATTGATACTTCAACTACAGACAACCAGCGATTTCATTAAAAGGGTGCATGCAACAGTGGTCATCAGAATATCATCATCATCATGTGCCATACCGGTTAGCGTAGACGATCATATCCTTCCACAATCTTCTATCTACAGTGCATCGTATCAGTTCTGATGTTGACTGTTTTCCATGCCATGACACCAAGGTATTCAATATTTTCTCTCTTTGTCATCCAGATATCTCTTTCTCCTTTTATTTTGCCAGTTGTGAAGAAGTATTCCAACTTTCCTCTTCTCACGATGTGCCTGAAAAATGTTGATTATTTCTTTAATGTTTTTTAGGACTCCCTTTTTGTGTTGGCTTCTTTGAGAATTTCCTTATTGGTTCTTTTTGCTGTCCAGGGAACTTTCAACATTCTTCTGAGAAATCCCATCTCTATGGCCTTTAATCGTCTTTTCATCTAATCACATTTCATCAGAATATAGTATATAAATAATAACGCGATATCGAAGTTATTGCTATATCGAGACAACAATCATTACTGGAAATTTAAAAATCCTGAGTCTCACACGTCATGGCGACTGATTTGACCAAGCGGCTTTTATCCTTCTGGTTCTATCGCGAGGACATCAAAAATAAACAATCAACATTTTACGGACACATCATGAGAAGAGGAAAGTTGGAATACTTGGATTACAACTGGCAAAATACAGGGAAAGAGAGATCGCGGACGACATATAGAAAAGATAAAGGATAGCTTGGTGTGATGGCATGGGAAAACAGTCAACAACAGAATTAACAATATGCACTGTAGATGGAAGGGAGCCGCGATAGCTCAGTGGTTAGTGAACTGGTCTACAAGGGAAAGTCGAGTTCGATCCCAACCGATGGCAACCCCCCCCCCCCCCCCTGTTCACCCAGCCTTAAATGGGTACCGGATTTTTCCTGGGAAATTAAAGCAGCACAGGCGTGAAATACTGACCACATTACCCCAAGAATCATGTGCCGAAGGTCTGTAAAAATTATGGTCACTAACACCATATCCCCTATACGCTACTTGGCGTGACGGGTCACTAACACCATATTCCCTATACGCTACTTGGCGTGACGGGTCACTAACACCATATCCCCTATACGCTACTTGGCGTGACGGGTCACTAACACCATATTCCCTATACGCTACTTGGCGTGACGGGGGCTCTTTAATCGCTTTTACTGTTGATGGAGAATTGTGGATGGACATGATCGCCTACGCCAACCAGTTTGACACATGATGATGTTTTCATTTCCGTAGGGATTATAACAAATAAAATTATTGCCTTGACATCACAAACATGATAGAGCTCTCTTATTTATGTCATTTTGCGCTTCATTGACTGATAAACGTCAGCAAGAGAGTAGTTCAATATGGGACAAAAGTAAGGCCAGTATGTTCATCATTAGTTCTAGATTTGGACGCTTTCAGTCAGCAGCGTGGGACAGTTAGTTCAGTCTGTTAGTTTTGGGATCTAGAGATCTAGAGAGAGAGTATACATATTGACGTCTAAATGTGGACATAGAGATTGACGTCTAAATGTGGACATAGAGATTGACGTCTAAATGTGGACATAGAGATTGACGTCTAAATGTGGACATATAGATTGACGTCTAAATGTGGACATTTAGATTGACGTCTAGATGTGGACATATAGATTGACGTCTAAATGAGGACATATAGATTGACGTCCAGATGTGAACATATAGATTGACGTCTAAATGTGGACATAGAGGCTGACGTCTAAATGTGGACATAGAGGCTGACGTCTAAATGTGGACATAGAGGCTGACGTCTAAAAGTTGATTGATGCATGAAAGTGTACGAGGATTAACGTCTTAAAGTATAGGCAGAATTATATAGTACACGTGCACAAAGATTACGACTTAAAATAAATGGAATTATTATCATCATCATCATCATTTCCCATACAGGTTGGCGTAGGCGATCATGTCCTTCCACAATTTTATATCCACATGTGCATCGTTTAAATTCTGTTGACTGTTTTCTATGCCATGACACCAAGCTATCTGGCATCACTCTCTTTGTTGTCCGCAGTCCCTCTGTCACTGTATTTTGCCAGCTGTAGCCAAGTATTCCAACTTTCCTCTTCTCATGATGTGCCCGAAAAAATGTTGATTGTTTCTTTTTGATATTTTTTTTATGAGCTACCATTTGTGTTGGCCTCTTTGAGTTCTTGGTGTTTTTAGCTGTCCATGGAAATCTCAACATTTTTCTAAGAAATCTCATCTCTGTGGCCTCTAATCGTCTTTTCATTTGTTGGTCTACTGTCCATGATTCGCATCCATAGGTCAGAATTGGCTCTATATAGTCTCGATGAACTCTCTTTTGAAGACCTCCAGTTTCTAAGATGGTGGAGCTAGATCACGTTCTCTCGATCGCTGCGGAAAGTGCATTCCAGGTCTGATTAATTTCGGTTCTCCATTGCACTTTTCTGCGTTAAAGTCAAAATGAGTCATTGAGTTATTGAGTTATTTGCGGGTCATCATCATTGCACTCCGAACATGTCCATAGGGGCTCAGATCCCCTCCTCAGCAATGCCCTCAGTGTCCAGCGACTGACGACTCCAGCTCTATGTTGGTTGATAAGTCTTCTTACACGGCCACTAAGTTTCTCATTTCTGGCTGTGCCCATCTTAACTCCCATTTCCATCATCAGTCAAAAAGATGTTCTTCTTAATACATCCGCGCCGATAAAGCGGAATTGTACGCCGGCAATGTTCCTTTTTGACAGATAATGTGTTGTGAATGCGACCTTCAACGGTCTAGACTTGATCTGCGCTTTACGTCACATTGGTGCTGTTCATGACCGTTGTTGGAATTGCTTGACGCAAGTTATTTAGATGTTGCTCATTAATGTAAACTGCTTCGCCAAGTCGGCCGCAGTTTTATCTCGTTGAGGCATTTGTACCGTGTTTTATTCGTCGTAGGCTTCATTAACTGGAGTAATCAGGAATCTAAAGGTCGCAGACATTGTTGTGTGTGTTACGTCATCGTGATGGCTCATCGTATATCCCTAGACCGGCCATACGCTAATCTTACGGTCTGTTGTTTGATGTGCGACGGGGATAATCTGACGACTAACTGTGTGTTTATATGAGATGAGATATTAATTCGGATGATTACGCTGGCATGGGCGGTTGAGCAATTATGGATTTTAATTCGCTTGCAGTGATACCGATGCCTTCCATAACCAAATAACCAACTCTCTTTTACACTTCTATTGATATATATTTGTTGCATAAGACGTTTTTATTTTCTGAAATGTTATTTTGGCCTAAGTTATTCTGCTTTTTATTTCGGTGGTGTATCATCCATCTGATGTTATTATTGTGCCCAAGTATTTAACGCTCTGTACTTGTTTCAGATTTGTATTCTTTATTTTTATGTTGCATGGTGGTGATGGATTCTTCGATATTACTTATTACTTCCGTTTTCTTATTACTCAGACTGAGATCTTTCTTGTTGCTCTCTTTTACTATTATGTCTATCATTACAGAAACTGTTGTCATTTTACTCTAGTGTCCGCTAATCTTAGTATTTTAATTTTTCTCTTTGTCATTTCTTCTATAAGTTGAAATTCTTTGTGTTTTATTACACATATATTGATGGTTGGTTGCTAGTTTATATTTGTCATCTACCTCCATTTTTCTGTGATTTCTTTGAGCATAAAACATTTATTCCTAGCGACCTGCTGGGTCGGTCGTAAGTTAAGGGCTTAACTTAAAAAGACACGTTCGGGGTAGCCTTGAGATGTTTCTCCACGTGCTAGATCGCTACGTGTCACATTCGATCTATACGATTTAACTATACATTTTTAGATAGTTACATTTTAAAACTACTTGTTCGATCTTGTCCTTCTTCTTGAACTGAACACTTTACATAACTTTAACAAAAAATATATATCCGTTAGAAACACTTTTTGGTCACTTTTATCACATAATTAACACTCCGAAGTTAAAACAAACCGTCATCTCAGATAACCGGAAACTTCATCCCAACAATGTGCTACCAATACCAGTCCTGGGTCCTACATCCAAGAACAAACAGAAAAATAAAATCTACTGAGATGAAATGTGTTTGACGAATGACTGGAAACAGCCTGAGAGATAAGATCAGAAACGAAGAACTGATAAAAAGGCTAGGAATAACACCCGCCTTAGAATATATTAAGAAACAACAGATAAAATGGTTTGGCAACATGATAAGGCTGAAGGATCAAAACACAACACAACGAGCCTTCAATAAATGTTGGGAGAACACCAGACCCAAGGGCCGACCACGAAAGAGATGAATTGACGAAATTTTAGAAACACTAAGAAACATAACAGCTGCAGAGGCGAACAGAAGAGCAAAATCTATTTATCTATCTATTGACCTTTCGAGCCGTAGCCGGCCCATAGGACATAGACCCAGATACTCTTTCTCTTATCTAAATTTTTATTCTAGCAGTTTTCAATCCTTGTAAAGATCTTTTATCAAATCTCGCCATTTGTCTCTGTTCTGTGCAAATAACTCTATCTCATTGAGGGAGCTGATTCCTGCTGCTCTTGCCTCTCTGATCAATGTTCTTCTCGGTGTCTCTCTTTGTCGGCCTCTTTTCCTCTTACCTGTTGTTTCCCACATGAGGGTTTGCTTTATTATTCGGTTATTATCTCTCCTCATCACATGTCCAACATATGACCATCGTCTTCTCTTGATTACTGAAGATATTAGTGGTAGGTTGGCGAAGAGCAAAACACCACAAATGATATCACCCCTCGACACTTAAAGACAAATGAGGAAGGAAAGAGGAAGAATTACGGAAACATCACGATCACTGTAACCCTATTGCAACGCTCTGTGAAGATTTCCACAACTGTATTCCCTAACAGACTCACGGAAACACCCTCGCCGACCCTCTCATCACGCCTCGGCTGGAGCCTTTCCATTTAGTGGTTGCGAGTGCTGTTTGTTTATGAAAAGTTAAAATCAGAGGGTTGTCTACACAGCACTTGTTCTCGGGGGATGCTCGTGATATGGTGGCGGGGCGAGTGTTTATTTAACACAGGTAAGTAGGTATACATTGGCCTACTAACCTAGTTTTACCTGCACTAATGGGTGAATGATGAAAGTTGAAGGCATAGTTCAGAGATTGAGGAAACGCTTTGTTCCAGACATGTGGAGTGAGTGAGTGAGTTAATGTGTGGGTGAATGAGTGAGCGAATGAGTGAATGAACGAGTGACTGAATGAATGAATGAATGTGTGGGTGAGTGAGTGGGTGAATGAGTGAGTGAATGAATGTGTGAGTGAGTGAGGGATATGTGGGTGTGTGGATGAGTAAGTGAGTGAGTGATTGAATGGGTGAGTGATTGAATGGGTGAGTGAGTGAATGAGTTAGTGAATGAATGAGTGGATGAGTGAGTGAATGAGTGGGTGAGTGGGTGAGTGAGTGAATGAGTGGGGGAGTGAGTAAATGAATGTGTGGGTGAGTGAGTGTTTGAGTGAGTGAGTGTGGGAGTGAATGAATGAATGTGTGAATGAATGTGTGAGTGAGTGAGGGGATATGTGGGTGTGTGGATGTGTAAGTGAGTGAGTGATTGAATGGGTGAGTGAGTGAATGAGTTAGTGAATGAATGAGTGGATGAGTGAGTGAATGAGTGGGTGAATGAGTGAGTGAATGAGTGGAGAGTGAGTGAATGAATGTGTGGGGGAGTGAGTGAATGAATGTGTGGGTGGGTGGGTGAGTGAGTGAGTGTTTTAGTGAGTGAGTGTGGGAGTGAATGAATGAATGTGTGGCTGAGTGAGTGACTGAGTGACCGTAGGAAAGAAACTAAGAATCAAAGATAGAAAAAGAGATCGAAGAAAGAAGGAAGAAAGAAAAATTAGAGGAGACGAAAGAAAGAAAGAAAGAAAGACAAACAGAGACAAAGAAAGAAAGAAAAAAATGGGCTGAAAAACTGAGAGAAACTCTGGAGAGATAGAAAGAAACGTCCTGAAAGAAAGAGAGTGTGTGTAAAAGAGAAAAAATTGAAGGGAACGTTCAAAATAATAAAATAACGGGGGGGACAAAATAATTCTTCCTTTCTCTTCTTCTACTTCTGAGTAACAAAAGGCAGAGAAATGGAGTAACGTGATTACAGTAGTTTATGTGAACTCGCACCAAGCTTTATGGGAATACTTGTGTACGCAAACCTTTAGTGCAAACTGGCAGGATTGCTACGACCAGATTAAAAGCAACACGGCCCCAAAGAATAATGAGAACTCGTCTAGAAATATTACATGGTAGAAATAAGAAACACCTTTCAGAAGCCAAAGTATTTTTATCTAGGCTCTTTATTTCTGATAAATCTGGCTAATAGAAACAAAACTCACAGCAACATCAAGGTTCATATTTTCGTTCTCTCTATTTTACTCCACGCCGATCTTTCTGTCTAATTTCTTAAGTCATTCCCTCGGTATATGTGTACTCTGTCTCTCTCGTTCGTTCATTTCTGAAATGCATATATACATGTACTTCTCTCTCTCTCTCATTCTGTCTCTCTTCCTTCTGTCAATATAGATATGGCATGCTTATCTGTGCCGTCTTTCATTGTTTATTCTCCCACTTTTCCACCTTCCTCTCAGTTTTACTCTCACTGTCTCTCTCTCACGCTTTCCATCCACACTTCTTAATTTCTTTATTTCTTACTATCAAACCGTTTGATATCAAATAAGCTCTCAAATAATTAATTTGTTCAAAATCAATAATCAGATCAAATAATTTATTCTTTTGTTTCTCCAATCTCTCCATCAATCTCCCATCAATCTCCCCATCAATCTCCCCATCAATCTCCCCATCAATCTCCCCATCAATCTCTCCATCAATCTCCCCATCAATCTCCCCATCAATCTACCCATCAATCTCTCCATCAATCTTGCCATCAATCTCTCCCTTAATCTCCACATCAATCTATCCATCAATCTTTCCCTCTATCACGTCATCAATCTCTCCATCAATCTCCCCATCAAACTATCTCTCAATCTCTCCCTCAATCACTCCATCAATCTCTAAATCAATCTCCCCATCAAACTCTCCCTCAATCTTTCCATCAATACTAAATCAATCTCTACATCAAACTCTCCATCAATCTCCCCATCAAACTCTCCCTCAATCTCTCCATCAATCTCTAAATTAATCTCCCTATCAAACTCTTCATCAATCTCCCCATCAATCTCTCCTTCAATCTTTTCATCCAACTCTCCATCAATCTCCACATCAATCTCTCCCTCAATATCCATATCAAACTCTCCCTCAATCTCTACATAAATCTCTATTCAATCTCCCAATCAAACTCTCCCTCAATCTCCCCATCAATCTCCCCATCAATCTCTCCATCAATCTCCTCATAAATTTCTCCATCAATATCGCCATCAATCTCTTCATCAATCTCTCCATCAATATCCCCATCAATCTCTCCATCAATCTCCTCATAAATCTCTCCATAAATATCCCCAACAATCTCTCCATCAATATCTCCATTAATCTCCCCATCAATCTCCCCATCAATCTCTCCATCAATCTCCCCATCAATATCTCCATCAATCTCTCCATCAATCTCCTCATAAATCTCTCCATGAATATCCCCATTAATCTCTCCTTCAATATCTCCATCAATCTGCCCATCAATCTGCCCATCAATATCTCCATCAATATCTCCATCAATATCTCCATCAATATCTCTATCAATCTCCCCATCAATCTCCCCATCTATATCTCCATCAATATCTCCATCAATCTCCCCATCAATCTCCCCATCAATCTCCCCATCAATCTCCCCATCTATATCTCCATCAATATCTCCATGAATATCCCCATCAATCTCCCCATCAATCTCCCCATCAATCTCCCCATCTATATCTCCATCTATATCTCCATCAATATCTCCATTAATCTCCACATCAATCTCCCCATCAATCTCCCCATCTATATCTCCATCAATATCTCCATGAATATCCCCATCAATCTCTCCATCAAACTCTCAATCAATCTCCCCATCAATCTACCCATCAATATCTCCGTCAATCTCTCCATCAATCTCTCCATCAATCTCCCCATCAATCTCCTCATCAATTTCCCCATCAATATCTCCACCAATCTGTCCATCAATCTCCCCATCAATATCTCCATCAATCTCCCCATCAATCTCCCCATCAATCTCTCCATCAATCTCTCCATCAATATCTTCATCAATCTCTCCATCAATCTCCCCATCAATATCTCCATCAATCTCTCCATCAATATCTCCATCAATCTCTCCATCAATCTCTCCATCAATCTCCCCATCAATCTCCTCATCAATCTCCCCATCAATCTCTCCATCAATCTCTCTTAATCTAAACATCAATCTCTCCATCAATCTTTCCCACTATCATGTCATCAATCTCTCCACCAATCTCCCCATCAAACTCTCCCTCAATTTTTCCATCAAACTCTAAATCAATCACCCCATCAAACTCTCCATCAATCTCTCCATCAATATCCTCATCAATCTCCCCATCAATCTCTCCATTAATCTTCTCATCAATCTCTCCATCAATCTCCTCATCAATCTCTCCATCATCTCCTCATAAATCTCTCCATGAATATCTCCATCAATATCTCCATCAATCTCACCATCAATCTCCCTATCAATCTCTCCATCAATCTCCCCATCAATATCTCCATCAATCTCTCCATCAATCTCCTCATAAATCTCTCCAAGATTATCCCCATCAATCTCCCCATCAAACTCCCCATCAATCTCCCCATCTATATCTCCATCAATTATATTGGATTCATAGATTACGAAAAGGCATTTGATAGTTTAGACAGAAGAATGCTTTGGAAGTTGCTGAGTCATTATGGAATCCCCATAAAGTTTATTAACCTGATAAAAACAATGTATGAAGGAACAAAATGTAGTGTGGTGCATGAAGGACAGCTTACAGAAGCATTTGAAATAAGAACAGGAGTAAGGCAAGGATGCCTTCTGTCTCCATTTCTCTTTCTACTGGCCATAGATTGGATTATGAAAATAACTCAAAACAACAGAAATGGGATCCAGTGGTCACTGACCAAACAACTTGATGATTTAGACTTTGCTGATGACATAGCTCTCCTATCACACAGCTACCAACAGATGCAAGATAAAATGAGTATATTAGATGTGAGATCACAACAGCTAGGACTAAAGATTAATAGAGATAAGACCAACATTATGAGAATTAATGCAGTTGGCAATAACCAAATAAAACTAGGAGAAATACCTCTACTAGACGTACAATCTTATATATATCTGGGCAGTAATATAGATAAAGAGGGAGGAACAGAAAACGATACCAAAATAAGGATATCAAAAGCAAGAGGAGCTTTCATTGCACTGGGAAACATATGGAAATCCAAAGAAATTAGGCTAAATACAAAAATACAAATTTTCAACTCCAATGTTAAGTCGGTTCTATTATATGGCTGTGAAACATGGAGAATAACAAAATTGACAATCACGAAGGTACAGACAATCATTAATGGATGCTTGCGAAGAATAAAGGGATGGAAATGGCAGGACAAAGTCACAAACGTGGAATTATGGAAATGTACCGGTCAAATACCAGTGGATAAAGAAATACAGCGAAGACGATGGCGATGGATAGGACACACACTACGGAAACCAACTGAGAGTATTACACAACAGGCCCTTTTTTGGAATCCCCAGGGGAAAAGACAAAGAGGAAGACCAAGGAATTCTTGGAGAAGACAGATTGAAGCAGAGATGAAGATGATGGGGAAGACATGGAATGATCTTAAAAGAATTGCAAAAAACAGAACGACTTGGAAAGTGTTTGTTGAAGACCTATGCTCCACTGGGAGCTAAAAGGTAGAAGATATCTCCATCAATATCTCCATTAATCTCCCCATCAATCTCCCCATCTATATCTCCATCAATATCTCCATCAATCTCCCCATCAATCTCCCCATCAATCTCTACATCAATCTCCCCATCTATATCTCCATCAATATCTCCATGAATATCCCCATCAATCTCTCCATCAATATCTGCATCAATCTCCCAATCAATCTCCCCATCAATCTCCCCATCCATATCCCAATCTATATCTCCATCAATATCTCCATCAATCTCCCCATCAATCACCCCCATCAATCTCTCCATCAATCTCCCCATCTATATATCCATCAATATCTCCATGAATATCCCCATCAATCTCCCCATCAATATCTCCATCTATATCTCCATCAATCTCTCCATCAATCTCCCCATCAATCTCCCAATCAATCTCCCAATCAATCTCCCCATCAATATCTCCATCAATCTCTCCATCAATATCTCCATCAATCTCCACATCAATATCTCCATCAATCTCTCCATCAATCTCCCCATCAATCTCCCCATCAATATCTCCATCAATCTCCCCATCATTATCCCCATCAATCTCCCCATCTATATCTCCATCAATATCTCCATCAATATCTCCATCAATCTCTCCATCAATCTCTCCATCAATCTCCCCATCAATCTCTCCATCAATATCTCCATCAATTTCTCCATCAATCTCTCCATCAATATCTCCATCAATATCTCCATCAATCTCCCCATCAATCTCTCCATCAATCTCTCCATCAATCTCTCCAGCAATCTCTCCATCAACCTCTCCATCAATCTCTCCATCAATCTCCCCATCAATCTCTCCATCAACCTCTCCATCAATCTCTCCATCAACCTTTCCATCAATCTCTCCATCAATCTCTCCATCAATCTCTCCATCAATCTCACCATCAATCTCTCCATCAAACCCTGCATCAATCTCTCCATCTATCTCCCCATCAATATCTCCATAAATCTTCCCATCAATATCTCCATCAATATCTCTGAACTTCTCTTTCTCCCTGCCATCTACTATCTTTCTCTTCCCTCCATGTTTCATGTTATTTCAACACTTACATTCGTTCATCATTACGAACGATTCGCAGTAATTTTAAAACTTTATTCTCTAGTTTTCTTTTCTATTATTCTCTCCATCGCTTCCTCATCCTCTTCCTTTTCTCTTCCTCCTTTATACCCCTCCACTCTTTTCCCCTCTTTCTTCCTTTCCCTCATCCATTTCTTCTATTTTCCACTTTCTCCTGTCATTATACCTCACGCGTGTCCTATCTATCAGATAATGGGATGGACAGTTTCATCTATTCCGATGAAACCCTTTTGACGCAGCTTCTGGTTCTTTAAAGCCGCTTACTATATCCACATGACATATTATGTCACCGAGAGCAGTAACTTTGTAGAAACAGGTCTGGCTTAAGAGCCGTGCTGAGCTAGACCGGGGCGCCACGTCGGATGTACCAGCGGAAGCCATTAATATACTCCACAAGTTGAAAGTACACATTTCTGCTTCAATTTATCTCAGAGTTATAAAGTGAACCAAAATGGAGTCAGCGCGGACTTTAAGCAGAATATATCATCATCGTCATGTGCCATACCGAATAGCGTAGGCGATCATGTCTTTCCACAATCTTCTATCTAACGTGCATGGTATCAGTTATGTTGTTGACCGTTTTCCATGCCATGACACCAAGCTATCCAGTGTTTTTTTTCTTTTTGTTGTCCGCGATCTCTCTTTCCCAGTATTTTTGCCAGTTGTAACGAAGTTTTCCAAATTTTCTCTTCTCATGATGTACCAGAAAAATATTAATTGTTTCTTTCTTATGTTTTTAGGAACTCCCTTTTTGTGTTTGGCCTCTTTGAGAATTTCTCGTTGGTCTTTTTAGCTGTCCAGGGCTGTCCCCTTCAACATTCTTCTGAGAAATTCCATCTCTGTGGCCTCTAATCGTCTTTTCATTTGTTTGTATACTGTCCCTGATTCGCTTCCATAGGTCAGAATTGGTTCTATATAGCACCAATGAACGCTCTTTCTCATTTCTATTGACATAGATTTGTTGCATAAGATATTTTTTCATTTTCTGAAATGCTATTTTGAAACAGAATATAACATGTTGGAAAACATAAAAATTACCATACAAATAACTCGAGGTAATCTGATAACGAGAAACAAAGTGTGAGTTTGATTCCTTTTTTATGTTCACATAATTGAGTTTACCACGTCAGAAATTATACGTTGGACCGTAGTCTAGAGCCAGTCTTTTGATCCATAGGCTGCAATGTTGAGTCTTTGGGGGCCTGTGTATCCTTCTTTGGTGGTAATATATTGCATAGTTCTGTTGTATGTGTTTAATACGTTATTCAGTGTACATTGTCAGACGTCAAACGGCGTACACTTTTAAATGTTCATCTTTGTTCACTTTTATATACTAGTCCTCGCACACTTTTACACATCAGTCTATGTACACTTTACACGCCAATATTCTTACACATTTAGACGCTATCTACACTTACACATTTAGACGTCAGTCTACACTTACACATTTAGACGCTATCTACACTTACACATTTAGACGCTATCTACACTTACACATTTAGACGCTATCTACACTTACACATTTAGACGTCAGTCTACACTTTCACATTTAGACGCTATCTACACTTTCACATTTAGACGTCAATCTACACTTACACATTTAGACGTCAGTCTACACTTACACATTTAGACGTCATCTACACTTAAACATTTAGACGCTATCTACACTTAAACATTTAGACGCTATCTACACTTACATATTTAGACGCTATCTACACTTACATATTTAGACGCTATCTACACTTACACATTTAGACGCTATCTACACTTACACATTTAGACGCTATCTACACTTACATATATATACGCTATCTACACTTACACATTTAGACGCTATCTACACTTACACATTTAGACGCTATCTACACTTACACATTTAGACGATATCTACACACATTTATACGCTATCTACACTTACACATTTAGACGCTATCTACACTTACACATTTAGACGCTATCTACACTTACACATTTAGACGCTATCTACACTTACACATTTAGACGATATCTACACTTACACATTTAGACGCTATCTACACTTACACATTTAGACGCTATCTACACTTACACATTTAGACGTCAGTCTACACGTATATATCTAGATGTCGATCTATATGTTATTTAATTTAATGTCATGTACAATAAAGCACACTGAAACATGTCATTTCATTTATTCTGATGGATAATAATTCACATTTAAAGATGTTAGTTCACTTCTTCTGATGGATAATAATTCACATTTAAAGATGTTAGTTCACTTCTTCTGATGGATAATAATTCACATTTAAAGATGTTAGTTCACTTCTTCTGATGGATAATACTTCACATTTAATGATATTAGTTCAATTATTCTGATGGATAATACTTCACATTGATAGATGTTAGTTCAATTATTCTGATGGATAATAATTCACATTGAAAGAAGTTATTTCATTTATTCACTAACACACACAATTAAAACGAGTGGAGGAATATAGCTAGGAAGCCTAGTGACGATTCACAAGCAGCAGAAATAGACTCAGTGTGAAAAAGGAGCTGGTTAAATAATAATGCACCTATCACCACTGCTGTCTAATAACAATTAGTACAATATGCAAAACGGGCACTCTATTACACACAATCCTAACGTCGTGCTGCCAATGCTATAACTTGACTGTAGAATCAAGAACAAGAAAAATAACCACTACCGAGATGAAACGTCTTAGACGAGTCACGCAGAACAGCCTGAGAGATAGACGAGTCACGCAGAACAGCCTAATAGATAGACGAGTCACGCAGAACAGCCTGAGAGATAGACGAGTCACGCAGAACAGCCTGAGAGATAGACGAGTCACGCAGAACAGCCTGAGAGATAGACGAGTCACGCAGAACAGCCTGAGAGATAGACGAGTCACGCAGAACAGCCTGAGAGATAGACCAGTCACACGGAACAGCCTGAGAGATGCAATCAGAAATGAAGAACTGAGAAAAAAGCTAGGAATAATTCCCGCCATAGAGTACATAAAGAAACAACAGATAAAATGTTTTCACGTTTTTCCACGTGATAAGACAGAAGGACGAAAACACAACGAGCCTTCAAAAAACGTTGCGAGAATACAATACTAAAAGACCAACTTCGAAAAAGATGAATTGATGAAATATTAGAAACACCTGGAAACATAACAGCAGGAGAGGCCATAAAAAAAGAGTAAAAGACCGCAAATTATATCTCCCACTCGACGCTGAAAGATAAATGAGGAAAGAGAGAAGAAGAAGAATAATACACACTGAAAAATGTTGTGTCAATTATTCCCATGAACAATAATAATACACGCTAAAAGATTCTATTTAAATTCATTTCTGGGCAATTATAGACGCTGTCATCCATTGATTCCACTTCATTCCCTATACAAGATATATACACTTGGGGTCATGTCCTTCCATCCAAGCATGTGAAGAACGATAATCAGCACCATCAGTCAGCAGCTCAGCTAAAAACACATCCACGTTCTGTCTAATTCATGTTTCTCTCTAACCTCCGAGCTTCCTCTAATAAAATAAAAGTATCATTTTTGTTACTCTATTTATCTTCAGTCTTCTTCAGCAAGCGACATGAACTATCCAGCGTCTTGTGTGTTCTCTATTGTTAAGGCAGAAGATCCTAAAGACCTACAACAATTACTTAATGAAATAAACATGACAAGCAAAAAATATGGACTAGATATGAATATCAAAAAGACTAAAACTATGATCTTAAACAAAGAAAATACTCAAAACCCACAAGCGGATATCAAAATTGAAGGAATAGACCTGGAGACAGTTCAGAACTATAACTACCTTGGACATACTATAACCAGTGATGGAAAATGTAAAACTGAAATAAACAAAAGAATAGGAATGGCAAAAAGTAATTTTAATGTCACGAAGAACATACTAACATCAAAACAAATAACACCAGGGCTAAAACTAAGAATAGCAAAATGTTATGTCTTCTCAGCATTCCTAAATGGTGCAGAAACATGGACATTAGACAAGAAAACAGAACAGATAATTAAAGCCTTTGAAATGTGGATATATAGAAGAATGGGTAGAATTGGATGGAAGGAAAAGAAAACAAACGATGTAGTCTTAAAACAACTCAAAATAAAAAGAGAACTACTAAGCACCATGCAAACAAGACAAATGGGATTTTTGGGCCACGTTAAAAGCCACAACAGCCTACTAAAAGTAATCCTGGAGGAGAAAATACAAGGTAAAAGATGGCAGAGGCAAACCAAGATTAACATGGACGAGTAACATCAAAAGATGGACAAACCAGCCTATGACAACCTGCACCATCAAAGCAAGAGACAGAGCAGAATGGCGCTCCATGGTAGCCAACCTTTGATGCGGAGATGGCACTCGATGATGATGATTGTTAAGGACTGTACACCTATGGATCTACCCTGAGTGCAGTGATGCCGATTTTTCTAACCTGTAACCTGCATTATTATTGTTATTGTTATTATTGTTTTTATTATTATTATTGTTGTTGTTATTATTATTATTGTTATTATTATTATTGGTTATTATTGTTGGTTGTTATCATTATTATTAGTTATTAGTTTTGTTGCTATTATTATTATTAATTTTTATTATTATTATTATTATTATTGTTTGTTATTGTTACTATTATTATTGTTATAGACTAGCCTCCAGTTGTCCTCGTCAGCAAGTATGAGTCAGCAAGTATAATGAGTCAGCAAGTATAATGAGTCAGCAAGTATAATGAGTCAGCAAGTATAATGAGTCAGCAAGTATAATGAGTACGGACTCGAGGTCTTGTTCGATCATAATTGACTGCCAAGACATTCACACTTTTAGATAGGTCACTAATATTTGAATTTTTCGATGAAAGAAAGAATACTCTGGCGTAATGCTGACCATACCTCCTACAAATATGTCGATGGTCAAACAAATACAGGCACTAATTAACACTACATACTCTTTTTGCCTCGGGGCATGGCAGAGTTAGTTTTATTTTTATTTCCCTCTGTCTTCTTTTAATTTATTCTATTCCATTTTTCTTTTCTCACTGTGTCTATTCTATTCTATTCTATTCTATTCTATTCTATTCTATTCTATTCTATTCTATTCTTCTTAGCTCCTTTTTATTAATTTTATTCTTTTTCTATTCTGCCTCCTTTTCCCTATTCTCTTTTGTTATAATCATGGAATCAGTTTTATTGAAGTAGGGGGCACCCCATATCCGCTCCTACTTCCGTCCTAGCATATCTTGAAGTGTATCAAGAGGGGCTGTTCCTGTAACAGGTTCATACACCCAGAGCCACTGGTTGACAGGGCAGTCTGTTATTCTCCTGTAGTCTCGTATAGAATAAAATAAAGCCATTCCTAGTAGGGTGTCCTAAATCTGGTTCATACTTTTCATCTCATTCCTATATACATTTAAAACTTCATTTTATCAGGGTGGGGTATATACATCATATAATGTGTGCTATAGTGCCAAAATATATCATCATCATCATATGCCATACCGGTTGACGTAGGTGATCATGTCCCTCCACAATCTTCTATCTACAGTGCATCGTATCAGTTCTGTTGTTGACTGTTTTCCATGCCATGACACCAAGCTATCCAGTATTTTCTTTCTTTTGTCGCCCGCGATCTCTCTTTCCTTTTATTTTGCCAGTTGTAACCAAGTATTCCAACTTTTCTCTTCTCATGGTGTGCCTGAAAAATATTGATTGCTTCTTTCTGATGTTTTTTAAGAGCTCCCTTTTTGTGTTGGCCCTTTTAGAACTTCCTCATTGGTCTTTTTAGCTGTCCAGGGAACTTTCAACATTCTTCTGAGAAATCCCATCTCTGTGGCCATTAATCGTCTTTTCATTTGTTTGTCTACTGTCCATGATTTGCTTCCATAGGTCAGAATTGGTTCTATATAGCACCGATGAACTCTCTCATTTTTATTGACATAGATTTGTTGCATAAGATATTTTTCATTTTCTGAAATGCTATTTTGGCCTGAGCTATTCTGCTTTTTATTTCTGTGGTGCATCTCCCATCTGATGTTATTATTGTGCCCAAGTATTTGAAACGTTGCACTTGTTTCAGATTTGTCTCGTTTATTTTTACGCTGCATGATGGTGGTGATTGTTTCTTCGATATAACCATTACTATGGTATACTATTGCACATGGCATTTTTTTACTGTATTTGTTTACATCTGGCATGTAGTAAGTATACAAACATTGTAATTCACTGTCTGTTTAAACATCTTCTTATTTGTTTAAAGTCTATCTGACTTTTAAAAACAAAACTTTACGACTGTAATTCCAAGAATTCCGTCTCAAAATGAGCTACATATGCCAGGTTGAAATGTAAGCAATTAGGCTATAATGTGTTTGGCTGTTACAGCGTATGTTATTGTGTAATTGAGTCATGAAACATGTCAGGACGGTGCGTGGATCTGCGTTAACTTAAATATTTTGTGAATTTATATTTGTATTTTGCGTCGAGCTGAGTTCGCTTAAATAAATATATTCTTGTGCTACGATTAGGTACAACTGAATGTACGAAAGAAAAGAAAATGATATCGAGCAACATCGTAGTGTCGTATGGGGTAAAGTATTGAGTTTCACTGTACTAGAGGGTATCGGTTGTGATTTGAGGGTGTGGTCAGTGCCTTATCACTGCTGTTATCTTCACCTGCTAGTCAGTGAAGTGTGTATTCTAAATTTGATTTGGTCGATTGGAAAGTATATGAATGGGAGTGAGCCAACATTGACACGGCTATGTCAGAGCATTCTTCTTCATCTTAATTCCAGAACTCCGGCCGGAACATAAAGCACTGACAAGAGATCTCCACCCATCATAGGGCACTCACAAAAGATCTTCCCCAAGATAGGGCAATATGACACTCACAAGAGATCTCCACCCAACATAGGGCAATATGGCACTCACAAGAGATCTCCACCCAACATAGGGCAATATGGCACTCACAAGAGATCTTCCCCATTGATAGGGCAATATGACACTCACACGAGATCTCCACCCAACATAAGGCACTCACAAGAGATCTTCACCCATCACAAGGCACTCACAAGAGATCTACACCCATCATAAGGCACTTACAAGAGATCTTCACCCATCATAGGGCACTCACAAGAGATCTTCACCCATTATAGGGTACACACAAAAGAACTTCACCCATCATAGGGCACTCACAAGAGATCTTCCCCCAAGATAGGGCAATATGACACTCACAAGAGATATCCACCCAACATAGGGAAATATGGCACTCACAAGAGATCTTCCCCCATCATAAGGCACTTACAAGAGATCTCCACCCAACATAGGGCACTCATCATAAGGCACTCACAAAAGATCACCAATCATAGGGCACTCACAAGAGATCTTCACCCATCATAGGGCACTCACAAGAGATCTTCACCCATCATAAAGCATTCACAAGAGATCTTCACCCATCATAAGGCACTCACAAGAGATCTTCACCCATCATAAGGCACTCACAAGAGATCTTCACCCATCATAAGGCACTCACAAGAGATCTTCACCCATCATAAGGCACTCACAAGAGATCTTCGTCCATCATAAGGCACTCACAAGAGATCTTCACCCATCATAAGGCACTCACAAGAGATCTTCACCCATCATAAGGCACTCACAAGAGATCTTCACCCATCATAAGGCACTCACAAGAGATCTTCGCCCATCATAAGGCACCCACAAGAGATCTTCACCCATCATAAGGCACTCACAAGAGATCTTCACCCATCATAAGGCACTCACAAGAGATCTTCACCCATCATAAGGCACTCACAAGAGATCTTCACCCATCATAAGGCACTCACAAGAGATCTTCACCCATCATAAGGCACTCACAAGAGATCTTCACCCATCATAAGGCACTCACAAGAGATCTGCACCCATCATAAGGCACTCACAAGAGATCTTCACCCATCATAAGGCACCCACAAGAGATCTTCACCCATCATAAGGCACTCACAAGAGATCTTCGCCCATCATAAGGCACTCACAAGAGATCTTCATCCATCATAAGGCACTCACAAGAGATCTTCACCCATCATAAGGCACACACAAGAGATATACACCCATCAGAAGGCACTCACAAGAGTTGTTCATCTATCATAAGGCACTTACAAGAGATCTCCACCCATCATAAGGCTCACACAAGAGATATACACCCATCATAAGACACACACAAGAGATATACACCCATCATAAGGCACACACAAGAGATATACACCCATCATAAGGCACACACAAGAGATCTTCATCCATCATAAGGCACACACAAGAGATCTTCATCCATTATAAGGCACACACAAGAGATCTCCATCCATCATAAGGCACTCACAAGAGTTGTTCATCCATCATAAGGCACTTACAAGAGATCTCCACCCATCATAGGCACACACAAGAGATATACACCCATCATAAGGCACACACAAGAGATCTCCACCCATCATGAGGCACACACAAGAAATCTGCATCCATCATAAGGCACACACAAGAGATCTTCATCCATCATAAGGCACACACAAGAGATCTTCATCCATCATAAGGCACTCACAAGAGATCTTCATCCATCATAAGGCACTCACAAGAGATCTTCATCCATTATAAGGCACTCACAAGAGATCTTCATCCATCATAAGGCACACGCAAGAGATCTCCTCCCTCCCCCTCCCCTCCCCCCCAAAAAAAGAACGATATGGCACTCACAAGAGATCCTCACTCATCATGAGGCACACACAAGAGATCTCCTCCCTCTCCCCCGGCCCAAAGAAAATAGGATGATATGGCTCTCACAAGAGATCTCCACCCATCATAAGGCACACACAAGAGATCTTCACCCATCATAAGGCACTCACAAGAGATCTTCACCCATCATAAGGCACTCACAAGAGATCTTCACCCATCATAAGGCACTCACAAGAGATCTTCACTCATCATAAGGCTCTCACAAGAGATCTCCACCCAACATATGGCACTCACAGGAGATCTCCACCCAACATATGGTGGCACTCACATGAGATATCCACCCAACATAGGGCACTCACAAGAGATCTCCACCCAACATATGGCACTCACAAGAGATCTCCACCCATCATAGGGCACTCACAAGAGATCTCCACCCATCATAGGGCACTCACAAGAGATCTCCACCCAACATAGGGCACTCACAAGAGATCTCCACCCAACATATGGCACTCACAAGAGATCTCCACCCAACATAAGGTGGCACTCACATGAGATCTCCAACCAACATAGGGCACTCACAAGAGATCTCCACCCAACATATGGCACTCATAAGAGATCTCCATCCAACATATGACACTCACAAGAGATCTTCACCCATCATAGGGCACTCACAAGAGATCTTCACCCAATCCAGTCTGGAGCAAGCAGGGACAACTCTCGCCAGGACCGGTCAGCCTCTTCCATATCATCATATATGATTCGTCGCCATGCCCCCAATGATCTGCCTCACCTTCGTTTTGCAGGTAGCACCCATGTTAATGCTTGGTGCGGATGCCTGGTTCGTTCCAGTTGTAGATCATGTCCTAACCATTTTTAACGTCTTCTTTTCACTTCTTGACTGATATTGTTAATGCCTGATCTACCACTTCTTTATTTGTTCATGTGTTAATCCCAGAGAATATTTAGAATCGTCTTAAGACAGCGACCTTCAAATCCTCTAAGTCGACTTCCTATCTTATGGTTCATTCTCCACGTCAGAGCATGAGCAAATATGTTTACTTCTAAACTGCTTTCGTGCTGCTCGTGTCATAGTTCACAGATGAAGACTATATGAGTTGAAACGTTGTTGTTTAATTCTGTCATTTACCCGTAAAACTGCAAAGTAACATTTATATGTGATCTTCCCGCCTCCCCCCACCCATTCTTTAACCAGTTGTATACTATTTAGGGAATCAGTTTCACTGCTGTCTGGGAACCGCCATATCTTCTCCACTGTCTGTCCCATAATTTTTCGAAGCGTATGCAGACTCGCTGTTCCGGTATGGTGTTGGCTGTAGATACATCTGCATTTTGGTTTTCCCTCTAAGCACTTATCATCGACCAGATCTCTCTTTCACTTCGAGAGAATGAAAGGGAGAGAGAGAGAGTGAGACAGAGAGAGAGTGAGACAGAGAGAGAGAGAGTGAGTGAGACAGAGAGAGAAGGGTGAATTGACATGAAGAAAGAGAGAGAGAGAGGAAATGAGGGATAAAAAGAGAAGGGTGAGAGGGGGAAAAGAGAGAGGGGGGGGGGAAATTGACATAAAGAGAGAGTGAGGAGAGAGAGGGAGGAAGTGAGAAAGAAAACGAGAGGAGAAGAGGAAAGGATATAAGGGAAGAGAGAACGAGAAAAAATAAAGATGGGAGAGAAGAAGAGAGGGGGGAGGGGAAAGAAGAGAAAACATATGGAGAAAAGAAATGAGAGGAGAGAATGAGAGAGTGAATAGAAAATAGGGTTAAAAAAAGAGAGAAACGCAAGGAGGAGAGAGTGAATGCAAAGAAGAGTAAAAAAAAAAAGGGGGGGGGGTGAGGGGGAAAGGAAGGTCAAAGAGGGGAAAATGAAAAGAAAAGGGAGAAAAGTAATGCGATGATAGACACAGAGAGAAGACAAGAGAGGACAGAGACGAAGAGAAAGAGAAAGAAAACATTGCCGAAGAGAAGAACATGGACGAAGAATATAAGAAATAGTAATTTACGAGTTCAGAGAAAACTACAGAAAATTAAGGTTATCTCCCCATAGTGAAACAACGTGAGGGTCAAGTTCTGTGTCTGGTAGCCCAAATGGGCTTAACCCAAATGGGCCTAACCCATATGGGCCTAACGCAAACTCTAACCCAAATGGGCCTAACCCAAATGGGCCTAACGCAAACTCTAACCCAAATGGGCCTAACCCTAACCACAACCCTTACCGAAATGGGCATAACCCTAACCATAATCCAAACGGGCCTAACCATAACCCTAACTCGAATGGGCCTAACCATATCCCAAATCTTAACCCTAACCCATAACGGTCTAACCTAAACCTTAACCCTAACCCAAATCTTAACCCTAACCCAATCCTTAACCCTTACCCAAACGGGCCTAACCCTTACCCTAGTCCAAACCCAAACCCAAACCCTAACCCAAACCTTAACCCTTACCCAAACGAGCCTAACCCTTACTCTAGTCCAAACCCAAACCTTAACCCTAACCCAAAGCTTAACCCTAACCCAAACGGGCCTAACCCTTACCCCAGCCCAAACCCAAAACTTAACCCAAACCCAAAAAGAGGGGGCAATGTGAGAGGGGGGAGGAGGATGAAAATAGAGATGGAGTGTCAGTGAAAAGAGAAAAAGTGGGGATGAGCGAGTGGAAGGCTATGAAGTACACACTCATTATATTGTGATGTAAGACATATATAGTGCACGGCTGCTTACTTGAATCTTGAAGTAATATTTTAGTGACAATCATAAAATGTTCTACATGTATTAATGAAGATGTATTGAGGAAAATACAATACATTTCACTCTTTCTTGAGATTGAAACTTTATTGGAGTGGTTCAAATTTGTGACACTGTACAAACATGAATATTCTGTGTCATTTACTTTGTATACAGATTATATTTTAGTCCAACAACGTTTATGAGAATACATATTTCAAAGTTTGACAAATGTAGCCATTTTTGATGTAAATAATCATATTTTAACCATGCGTATTGCAACATTGTTAGTGATTTTGTTTATTATGTTCATATTTAATGTACTACACATGGAGTAACACATGGAGCAACACATGGAGCAACACATGGAGTAACACGTGGAGTAACACATGGAGTAACACATGGAGCAACACATGGAGCAACACATGGAGCAACACATGGAGTAACACATGGAATAACACATGGAGCAACACATGGAGTAACACATGGAGTAACACATGGAGTAACACATGGAGTAACACATGGAGCAACACATGGAGCAACACATGGAGCAACACATGGAGCAACACATGGAGTAACACATGGAGTAACACATGGAGTAACACATGGAGTAACACATGGAATAACACATGGAGCAACACATGGAGCAACACATGGAGTAACACATGGAGTAACACATGCACATGGAGTAACACATGGAGTAACACATGGAGTAACACATGGAGCAACACATGGAGTAACACATGGAGAACACAAATAAAAAAAAATGGCACAGCAATTTTCGAGACAGTCTTCTTCTTCTTCTTCCTTTTAAGCTCCCAGTGGAGCATAGGTCTTCAACACTTTCCAAGTTGTTATGTTTTTTGCCATTCTTTTAAGATCATTCCATGTCTTCCCCATCATCTCCATCTCTGCTTCTATCTGTCTCCTCCAAGAATTCCTTGGTCTTCCTCTTTATCTTTTCCCCTGGGGATTCCAAAAAAGGGCCTGTTGTGTAATACTCTCAGTTGGCTTCCGCAGTGTGTGTCCTATCCAGCGCCATCGTCTTCGCTGTATCTCTTTATCCACTGGTATTTGACTGGTACATTTCCATAAATCTATGTTAGTGATTTTGTCCTGCCATTTCCATCCTTTCATTCTGCGTAAGCATTCATTAATGAAAGTCTGTATCTTCGTGATTGTCAATTTTGTTGTTCCCCATGTTTCACAACCATATAATAGGACCGCCAAAACATTTGAGTTAAAAATTTTAATTTTTGTATTTAACCTAATTTCTTTGGATTTCCATATGTTTCCCAGTGCAATGAAAGCTCCTCTTGCTTTTGATATCCTTATTTTGGTATCATTTTCTGTTCCTCCCTCTTTATCTATATTACTGCCCAGATATATGTATATTGTACATCTAATAGAGGTATTTCTCCTAGTTTGTTTGGTTATTGCCAACAGGATTAATTCTCATAACGTTGGTCTTATTTTCGAGACAGTGCTGATAGCAAATTCAGAAGACAAAAGGTGCAAGAGAAAATAGACAAGATCAGTTACCGCAATTACACCGTGCTCGTTCTGTAGATGGATCTGTCTGTCCAGGATTGGCAAATTCAGACACGAGAGAAGATGTTCAGTAAAGCAGCACCCAGTATGAGACACTAATGCTTTACCAAACTACTGACTTATCATGATTGCTTGCTACCAACCGTCTGTCAAGAGGCCAAAGGCCATATATTTAATGTATTATTGCGGAATTATACTCAAGTAATGTTTGAAGCAAAAGCAGCTTTCCAAAAAAATGAGGAGGATACTATGCAATCTATTTTTGACAATAGAAACAAGAAAAAGAGTTCTTAAATGTTATGTAGAGCTAGTCTTAACATATGGATGTTAATCATGGACAATAGGACAACAAACAAGAAAATCACTGGAGTTTTTAGAAAAGTGGTTTTACAGAAGAATGTTAAGAATAACATGGACAACTAAGAGGAGTAACAGAAACGTTCTGAAATAGGCCAAAGCAAAAAGAGAGCTAATTTCCAATATTGGGAATAAACAATCATCATTTTTAGGCCATGTAATGAGAAGAGAACAACTGGAATATATTGTAGCAACTGGAAAAATTGAGGGACGAAGAGATAGAGGAAGCAAAGAGAAAAGATACGAGACACCTTAAGAGAATGGGGAGCCGTGATCCCAATCGACGGCTTCCGGTTCACTCAGCCTTTAATGGGTACCGGATTTTTTTCTGGGAAAGTAAAGCGGCACGGGCGTAATATCGACCATACTACCCCAAAAATCATGTGCCGAAGATCTGTAAAATTTATGGTCACTAACACCATAATCCCTATACGCCACTTGGCGTGACGGGGGTACTTTACCACTTTACTTAAGAGAATGGCTTGGCAGAAGGTCAACGACAGAAATGATAATTAACGGTCGAGATCGAAAGTTGTGGAGAGACATGATCACCTACGCGGCAGGCCCGATACTTGATGATGATGAATGTTTGAGAAACGGATAAAACTGACTAAGATTACTAAAATATTATGAACAAACAGTTGTGAGGAGCACAGTATATAGATAACAGTTAAGTGGTTAGAGCACACACAAGGGATCCGGCCGCCATGTACATCACAGTACAATATTGTATAAAGTTATGGCCTTTCTCAAGCGATTAATGAATGGAGAATAAGATGTTCATTTATGTTAGTTCTCTCAACAACGCTACACACAGTTGTTTATCGTTGATACTTTAGTTAATTTTCACATTTGTTTCTTATTATGAAGATAAAATACACGCGATTCTGTTGTTTGCATTCGAGAGATTAGAAGAAGTTGTATTGTCAAATTAAACAACTTTTGTGGTTAATAATTGACTATTGCATCCCTGGAAACTCACACATTTGTCAATGTTCGATCTTCTAGTTACGAGCAAGTTTTACTTCTCTGTGGAGCATAGGTCTTTAACAAACACTTTCAGCTCCCTGTGGAGCATAGGTCTTCAACAAACACTTTCAGCTCCCTGTGGAGCATAGGTCTTCAACAAACACTTTCAGCTCCCTGTGGAGCATAGGTCTTCAACAAACACTTTCGGCTCCCTGTGGAGCATAGGTCTTCAACAAACACTTTCGGCTCCCTGTGGAGCATAGGTCTTCAACAAACACTTTCAGCTCCCTGTGGAGCATAGGTCTTCAACAAACACTTTCAGCTCCCTGTGGAGCATAGGTCTTCAACAAACACTTTCAGCTCCCTGTGGAGCATAGGTCTTCAACAAACACTTTCAGCTCCCTGTGGAGCATAGGTCTTCAACAAACACTTTCAGCTCCCTGTGGAGCATAGGTCTTCAACAATCACTTTCAGCTCTCTGTGGAGCATAGGTCTTCAACAAACACTTTCAGCTCCCTGTGGAGCATAGGTCTTCAACAATCACTTTCAGCTCTCTGTGGAGCATAGGTCTTCAACAAACACTTTCAGCTCTCTGTGGAGCATAGGTTTTCAACAAATACTTTCAGCTCCCTGTGGAGCATAGGTCTTCAACAAACACTTTCAGCTCCCTGTGGAGCATAGGTCTTCAACAAACACTTTCAGCTCTCTGTGGAGCATAGGTCTTCAACAAACACTTTCAGCTCTCTGAGGAGCATAGGTCTTCAACAAACACTTTCAGCTCCCTGTGGAGCATAGGTCTTCAACAAACACTTTCAGCTCTCTGTGGAGCATAGGTCTTCAACAAACACTTTCAGCTCCCTGTGGAGCATAGGTCTTCAACAAACACTTTCCAAACCGTTCTGTTTCTTGCCATTCTTTTTTAATTGTTCCATGACTTTCCAGTTATCATCATCTCTGCTTCACAAAAATATTTTGGTCTTCCTCTTTGTCTGTTTCCCCGGGGATTCAGAAATAAGGCCTGTTGTGTAATACTCTAAGTTGGTTTTTGCAGTGTGTGTCCTATCCAACGCCATCGTCTTCATTGCCTTTCTTTGTCCACTGGTATTTAACTGATACTTTCCATAGTTCTAATTTAGTGATTTTCTCCTGCCATTTCATTCCTTTTATCATCACAGGGACCCATTAATGAAGGTTTGTATCTTCGTGAATGTCGTTTTCTTGGTCATCATTTTCACAGCCATATATGGGGCTGACTTAACATTGGAGTTAAGCATTTTTATTTTTGCATTAAACATAATTTCTTTTTGGATTTCTATAAGTTTCCTAATGCAACGAATGCTACTTTTGCTTTTTGTAGCCTTATTTTGGTATCATTCTCTCTTCCTCCTTCTTTGTCTATATTACTGTCATTTATATGTAAGATTTTACGTCTAGTGGTGGTTTTTCTCCTATTGTTATTTGGTTATTGCCAACTGCATTATTGCTCATATTTTTTGGCCAGTAGAAAGAAGAATGGAGTTAGAATGCATCCCTGCCTTACTCCTGTTCTTATTTCAAATGATTTTGTAAGCTGCCATTCGTGCACAACACTACATTTCAATCCTTCATATATTATTTCCTATCAAATGACCCGAAACCGGTGAAAAGAGACGTTTCCCATTTATGGCAAATTGAACCCGAATAGATTTGGTCAGTAGATGGACGCACTACTCACTAGGTACATATGTATAAATAGCAGTAGAGTTATTAATTTTGAATTTAAAAGGGAGCGCCTAAAAAATATCAGAAAGAAGTAATGAACATTTACATCGGACACATAATGAGAAAAAGAAAGTTGTAATACTTGGTTACAACTGACAAAATACAGGCAAAGAGATATCGTTGACGACAAAGAGAGAAGATACTAGATCGCATGGTGTCATGACATGGAAAACAGTCAACAACAGAATTAATTAATACGATGCACGGTGGATAGAAGATTGTTGAAGGATATGATCGCCTACGCCAACCGGTGTGGCACATGATGGCGATGAGAGTTATTAAAGAACAAAGTTCAACATTGTGCACGGCTGTTTGTTGTCATCACAAACTGTTATTTTAGTTCTAGTCTTGGAACGTTAGCAACATTTATGGACACGCATGTCCCACTGCTCGTACATTTCCCAAATTCTTGACAGTGAAACGTTATGGGAGGGGTTTTATAATTGTGACCCCATACATAATAAACCTGAAGACAGTTCAGAGCTACAACCACCTTGGACATACTATAACCAGTGATGGTAAATGTACAGCTGAAATAAACAAAAGAATAAGAATGCAACAATTAATTTTAATGGCAGAAAAAAATATATTAACATCAAAACAAATAACACCAGGGCTAAAATTAAGAACAGCAAAAGTTATATCTTCTCAGTATTCCTGTATGCTGCAGAAACATGGACATTAGACAAGAAACAGAACAGAAAAATTAAAGTCTTTAAAATGTGGATATATAGAAGAATAGGTAGAAATGAATGGAAAGAGAAGAAAACAAATGATGAAGTTTTAAAACAACTAAAAATAAAAAGAGAACTACTAAACAGAATTATAACAAGACAAATGAGATGTTTGTGGCATGTTAAAAGACACAATAATATGGCGTTTGGTGTCTGACAAACAGATGGTAGCAAGCGATCACAAGTCAGTAGTTTGGTAAAAATATTAATGTCTGATGCTGAATGCTGCTTTGCTGTACTGCTTTTCTTGTGGCTGAATCTTGGAATAGTGGACAGACAGATCCATCCGCGAATCTTGAAAGGGAAAATACAAGGTAAAAGAGGAAAAACAAGACTAACGTGAACGAGTAATATCAAAAGATGGACATGTCAGCCTATGACAACTAGCACCATCAAAGCAAGAGACAGAGAGGAATGGCGCTCCATGGTAGCCAACCTTCGATGCGAAGACGGCACTCAATGATGATTGATGACGTCATACATAAAATGTAAAACTTTTATTAGCTAAAGTTAATATTTCAGATTATATTTGAGCTTATATTTGAAATATATTATCTCTGATAATGCGTGCTAGAAATTGTCTCTGGGGATGTAGGGCAGCCTGACATTTTGCTGTCCGCGTAACTGACAAATGAAATGGATGGTCAGTGACAAGTATGGGCACAAACATCAAACAGCGTGACAGACGTCTTCAGATGGCGTCACGTGATGTGTGTATTGAACTATTCTTTCTTTCTTCCTTTCTTGCTTCTACTTCCCTCCCTCCCTCCCTCCCTCCCTCCCTCCCTCCCTCCCTCCCTCCCTCCCTCCCTCCCTCCCTCCCTCCCTCCCTCCCTCCCTCCCTCCCTCCCTCCCTCCCTCCTCCCTCCCTCCCCCTCCCTCCTCCTCTCTCTCTTCTCTCTCTCTCTCTTTCTTTCTTCTTCTTTCTTTCTTTCTTTCTTTCTTTCTTCTTTCTTTCTTTCTTTCTTTCTTCTTTCTTCTTTCTTTCTTTCTTTCTTTCTTTCTTCCTTCCTTCCTTCTTCCTTCTTTCTTCTTTCTTCTTTCTTTCTTTCTTTCTTTCTTTCTTTCTTGCTTATACTTTCTTCCTTTTTTCTTTTTTTCTTTTCCTTTTTTCTTTCTTTCTTTCTTGCTTTTTTCTTTCTTCTTTCTTCATTCTTTCTTTCTTTCCTTCTTTCTTGCTTCATACTGTCTTTCTTTCTACTTACTTACTTTCTTCCTTATTTTCTTTCTTTCTTTTTTTTTCTTTCTTGCTTCTTACTTACTTTCTTTCTTCCTTTTTTCTTTCTTTCTTTTTTTCTTTCTTTCTTTCTTGCTTCTTACTTACTTTCTTTCTTGCTTATACTTTCTTCTTTCTTTCTTTCTTTCTTTCTTTTTCTTTCTTGCTTCTTACTTACTTTCTTTCTTGCTTATACTTTCTTCCTTTTTTTTCTTTCTTTCTTTTTTTCTTTCCTTCTTTTATGATTCATACTGTCTTTCTTTCTTGCTTCTACTTTCTTTCTATCTATCTTTCTTTCTTTCTTTCTTTCTTTATTTATTTTTGCTGTCTTACTCTCTTCCTTTGTTTCTTTCTCTGTTTATTTCCCATTCTCTCTTTCTTTCGCTCTACTCTATTTTTTGTTTTCTCTTTTTTCTCTCTCTCTCTCTCTCTCTCTCTCTCTCTCTCTCTCTCTCTTTAACTCTCACTGGTTTCTTTCTATGCCCCCTTCCCTCCCTCTCTCTCTCTCCCTCTCTTTCACTCTCACTGCTTTCTTTCTATGCCCCCTTCCCTCTCGTTCCCCCATATCTTTTCTCTGTTTCACTGACCCTCTTGTTCTTCCACTGTTTCTTTCTATCCCCACTCCCTACATTGTGTGTGCCTACATGTTGTTCATTCACATTTCCTTACACTTACTAGTCTACCCACATCGTTCACAATTATCCGTAGCTACAATCAAATATTCTACACCCCCACACCCTTTCCACCCCTACCCTCCTCTAATCTTAAATTAAATTACATTTTTGAAGGCAATCCCACAGATAATCAAATATGCGGATAATCAAACTCACGGATAATCAAAGCCACAATAGACAGGCCTGCGTGTTTCGAGGGAGTGCACAATTATAGAGGACGAACGAAAAGTAGGTGGTCACAAAATGAATGATAAATATTTATTGCATGGTTTTTCTGTTATACTGTATTAGGTTTTACAGCTAAATTTATTTAAATGTAATCTTTTCTTTTTTTTTTCTTTTCAGATAGTTCATCATCATAATCAAGTGCCGTCTCCGCAACGAAGGTTGGCTACCATGGAGCGCCATTCTGCTCTGTCTCTTGCTTTGATGGTGCACGTTGTCATAGGCTGATTTGTCCATCTTTTGGTGTTACTCGTCCATGTTAGTCTTGGTCTGCCTCTGCCTCTTTTACCTTGTATTTTCCCCTCCAAGATTACTTTTAGTAGCTCTTCAGATAGTTCAGAGAATCCATAATGGCAAATAATTAAAATAATTATGTAATACTTGTTTATCTTGTTGCTTGCTTGCGTTCGCCCGATGACTAAAGTATTCTAGAGTATTCTCGTAGACTGTAGAATTCCTCTTCGTCATCCGTCCTTAAAATGACGTTAAGTGGACGTGTCAGAGTTGTGTTGTGGTTTGCAGTATAACTGTTATATTTGCGCCTTTCGGCCCAACACATCCGACTTCAGCACGATTGTTTATCTTGTATATGTCATCTCAAAATATATTTCATAATTTACCGTGCACTTACTTTTGACTCACCACATATATAAGTTCTGAATTCTGTTTCAGTTATGGTTATGGTTAGTCGAAGGCCCCGGTATCACTGCAAACGAATTATAAACCATAATTGCTCACTGGCCCGTGCCAGTCGAATCGTCCAAATTGAAACTCATCTCATTGAAGCATCCAAACAAAGAAAGAAAGCTGCAGCCCTCATCATTGCAGCTACAGCACACGCCAAAAGACATAACACCACGCGGCACCGAAAGTGAACGCAGCTGAACTGTTCTTCGTCGTACGATATCATCAGTCATCGTAAGCAATCGGAATATCGAAACACGATCCGAACGAAAAATACACAGCTCACGGAACACTAAACTCAGTAGCCCTGGCAACAAGCCTGACAAGCCTAACAGGAACACTTTTCAGACTGATCGCCTCAATGGTTCAGTTTTCAGTCGCCATGTCATGTACTCCATCTTGTTTCTCTTGTACACCCGAGACAGCTATTCTCTAGGACTTCTTTCCTCTTTATTTTGTTCGTTAGTTTTGTTCTGTTGTTAGGATAATCATCACTACACACCGGACAACTCTATAGTTGCCCCAGTATCCCCGTCGAGACAATCCGAGGAGAATCCTGACCCACATGTGCACGAACTCCGTAGCACGGCATGGGATCCATTGTATGGGTAGGTTTCTGCTGACAATTGTACCCGGGCAGCGGCCATAATTATTGCCTAGTCGTTTCTATTGTTTAATTGGTATTGGTTCTTTAACGTACGCAAGCGCACACGGGACCTCCTGTGTATTGCCGTTATTCGAGAGGGCTAGACGTCGGATCTCACTACCCAACATTTCAAGGGAGGGGGAGGGAGAGGCTAACTTTATAACGAAACCAGGAATTAATGTTTCATTTTTTCCATTGTTGAAAAATCGCGCGCTTCATGCAGGATTTGAACCCGGGTCTTTCTTGTCCTGAGTTCGACGCCGTACCTTTAGACTACCCAGCTGCCCTTCCTCCACCCCCCTCCTCCCTACCAACCACCTTCCTCTTTATTTATTTTCCATAAAGAAGCCTTTCTAGAACTAAACAATTTTTCCATCTTTTTTGCTGTTTCTCCTTTTAAAGAGAACCGCATTATTGAACAGTTTTTCCTCATGTAAAAACCGGAGGCCCCAACACAACTAATTAATGTGCTTCTGTCGTTGTGCTTTCTCGGACAGTTTGTTTTCCAAATTATGCTGCTGGTCCGTGAAGAGGCTATAATTTCCGCATCAGAAAGCAGGTATTCTGAAGCCACAGCGACCGTATTTCAAGGTTCCTTCAGTGTGGATATAATCTATATACAACACATGGGCAATCATTTCCGTATAAATGTTTATATCGATACGTTATCACACATTCATGTCCAATATATTTTTACAATCTTCTATATTCATCATCATCATCATGTGCCATACCGGTTGACGTAGGCGATCATGTCCTTACACAATCTTCTTTATGCAGTACATCGTACAAGTTCTGCTGTTGACTGTTTTCCTTGCATATTTTTGTATATTTTATTTATATAATTCTTCTATATTCATCATCAAGTACCGGGCCTGCTTGCATAGGTGATCATGTCTCTCCACAACTTTCAATCTAGCCAGTTATTTATCATTTCTGTTGTTGACTTTCTGCAAAATTATTTTCTTAAGCTGTCTGATATCTTTTCTCTTTGCTTCTCTCTATCTCTTCGTCCCTTAATTTTCCCAGTTGTTACAATATATTCCAGCTGTTCTCTTCACATTACATGGCCAAAAAATGATGATTGTTTCTTCCTAATATTGGAAATTATCTCTCTTTTTTCTTCTATATTACAATTATCATATTATTCAATGTCAAACTGATTTAAACTTTTGAAATTGTATTTAGAAATACATTAGAGTACAATTAGATTCATAGGGAATAATAGAACAAAGAAGTATGTGTTAGCACTCGGAAAAATTGACAGACAAACAACAATAGAAAAAAACGAAGAACAATATATGGTCCGAAGTGGGATCGAACCCGTACTCAGTGGCACCGCGCCTTGCCACGAGAAGCCGAACGCTTGGCACACTACCACGCAGCCAACTAAAAAATTGGCTATTGCAGTAGTGTCTTATATTGTTCTTCGTTTTTTTCTATTGTTGTTTGTCTGTCAATTTTTCCGAGTGCTAACACATACTTCTTTGTTCTATTATTCCCTATTATCGCCTCGGAAGTTCCCCATATAATAATATTTATGTACAATTAGATTCAACTGGTTTAATAAAACGTTACAGAATTATTTAGGTTAGGGCTAGGACAGGAGTTTCCGAACGGAGATTCGATCAGTGGTGTTGCGTAGAGCAAGTAAAATGCCTATCATATTGTGAGAGAAGAAATGTAAGAATGTTGAAAGTTCCCTGGACAGAGAAAAAGAACAACGATGAAATTCTCAAAGAGGTGCAACACAAGAAGGGAGCTCATAAAAAAAAAAAAACAGAAAGAAACGATCGACATTTTTCGGGCGCATCATGACAAGAGTAAAGTTGGAATACTTGGTTGTAACTGACAAACACAGGGAAAGAGAGTTCGCAGACGACAAAGAGAGAAAATAATTGATAGTTGGTGTCATGGCATGGAAAACAGTCAACAACAGAATTGATACGATACGCTGTGGATAGAGAATTGTGTCAGGACATGATCGTCTACGGCAACCGGTATGACACATGATGATGAACATATTGTGAGTCTTCAAGCACAGTGCAGCAGGGGCCGACACATAGTAGTTATGAGGTAGGTAGGCCTCTCCAAAGAGTGTCAAGAAGCTAAATAGTTAAGAAGTAGGTGGGACACTCCATAGAGTGTCAAGAAGCTAAATAGTTATGAAGTAGGTTGACACTCCATAGAGTGTCAAGAAGGTAAATAGTTATGAAGTAGGTGGGACACTCCATAGAGTGTCAAGAACCTAAAGGGCCGAAACACTTGCTAATCGAGAGTTTTTGTCTGATGATCAGATTGAATAAGGAGCCGTCAGATCTTTTGGGGAGAGAGCCACGGATGTAGAAGGTGGGGAGAAAGCCACAGATGTAGAGAGTGGGGAGTGAGCAACAGATGTAGTGAGTGAGAGAGCACGGATGTAGTGAGTGAGAGAGCACGGATGCAGAGAGTGGGGAGAGAGAGCCATGTATGCAGAGAAGGAGGGAGTGAGCCACGGATGTAGAGATTGAGGGAGTGAGCCACGGATGTAGAGATTGAGGGAGAGAGCCACAAATGTAGAGAGTGTGGAGAGAGCCACTGATTTAGAGATTGAAGGAGAGAGCCACGGATGTAGAGAGTGGAGAGAGAGCCACGGATGTAGAAAGTGGGGAGAGAGCCACGTATGTAGAGATTAAGGGAGAGAGCCACGGATGTAGAGAGTGGGGAGAGAGCCACGAATGTAGAGAGTGGAGAGAGAGCTACAGATGCAGAGAGTGTGGAGAGAGCCACGGGTGTAGAGAGCCACGGATGTAGAGAGTGTGGAGAGAACCACGGATGTAGAGGGTGTGGAGAGAGCCACGGATGTAGAGAGTGGGGAGAAAGCCACGGAGAGTGGGGAGAAAGCCACGGAGAGTGGGGAGAGTGCCAAAACTTTACAGAGCCAGTAGAGAAAGAATACTTGTCTTAACTCCCCCAGTAGGCTCTTTCTCTGTAACTCCAAGGGACGACATAAACAGCCATGCGTTAAATGAAACTATATCAATATACCCGAGTTACACCTGATCTTAGTCTCGATGAATCAGCCAGTCTCACTCCACGTCACTAGTCACTGTTCCCTTGTGATCAATCTCTTGTACTACCGGTCAAGATGGCCGCCGGTAGCATCGAAGCTTCCGGCTCTCGATTGTTGTGTTTAAATAAGCAGTAAAATGCTATATGGCCTCATTATGTGGGAAGTAAAGAATAGTGACACTGTGACCTTCCAGGCATGTCGTAAGAGGCGACTAAGGAGTTTGATCGATGGCTTGACAAGCTATCATTGTAAAAAGTATTGTTATGGAAACAGACCATAGATTTTAGAAGCAGTGATCTCTGCAATATGTGCCACTTTGGCACGCAAGGTTTCTGTTTTTGCGATTGTGGTTCCACCCTATGTGCCGGCTTCGACTTGAAAGGACAATAGAAATGCTATCACGATGTCTCATGCCGAATATTCCTTCTATGGATGTTTAATTCACTAAATGGATTCTGTACTATTTTAGTGATGTGTTTCCACAAGTCGGTGTGCATTAGGTTTGACTTGTAGCCGAACATTGACCAGTAAAGTGTTTTCTCGGACGTCCGGGCGGCTTGGCCTGGCAAAGGCGTGTCTTTAGATATCGCTCCCGGTTAGCGGGAGTCGTAAACCTTGGCTGGCGACTCGTCTAGAAGAAGGGAAACTGCAATCTCTAAACTCTCCACTACCTTGTGGACTAGATTCTAGATAGAATCGAAGGTTATGGGAGTAAAACCAGAGTCAAACTCCAGAGCGAGGGACCATATGGCAGTAGACAATGCTAACCGTCTTTCTGGCATCTCATGAACCTCTTTCAGTTCCGAATGTATGGAGCTCGTCCCTTCTCGGGAAATTCTTGTAACGAAGTCAAGAGGGGGAATAGTGTGACTGGGTAAATCACTATCTCCATATTCTATGTCCAGGCAGAGTAGACAAAGTGAAATGAGGAAGAAAGCACCAATGTACAAACTTGGCACCTGGAACTTAAGGACCATATGTCCTGGTCTTGTTAAAGTTAACACACTTAAAGAAGGACTAATTAGAACAGTCCTCATAGATAAAGAACTAAATAGACTACATGTCGATATTGCTTCCCTACAACAAACAAGACTCTCAGACTGTGGTTCTGTAAAGGAAGAAAATTATACTTTTTTTTCTGGCCAGGTCTAAGCCCCGAAAAGCCACGTCTACATGGAGTAGGCTTCGCTGTACATAACAAACATATAAACTCCATAACCACGTCTACATGGAGTAGGCTTCGCTGTACATAAACATATAAACTCCATAACCACGCCAAAAGGAGTGTCCGAACGCTCAATGATACTTCAGCTGCATACAAAGAGTGGATTAATAAACATCATTAGTGCCTATGCACCAACGTTGGCTGCATCAGACGAAGAGAAAGACAACTTCTACCAACAACTTCAGATGATCAGAGACTCGCTCTATAAACTCACCTACGACTTTCGGTAAACCCTGTGGCCGTGTGTGTTTGTCAAACATTGGTAGAATCAGCCAAGAGAGAAACTGTTCGACAAAAACAAAACCTAAAATAAGATACACAATAGCCTCCACTAAACAGACTGAAACGACGGAAGAAGTCATATACCGTCTCTTGTTAAGTGGAAATGGGAGCAAAATGTGCAACTTTTTTTACTTCTTAAGAAAATGAGGCAATGTCGGGCTGATACAATGGTCTGAATTGACAGTTGATATATTTGTTTACATTCATTAATGATCCGGTTGCTATGGAAACGGCGGCCATCTTGGATTATAAACAATATTGTAGGGTCTCAAAATACTTTAAATTATACACCAGAAGTACTTTGATTTTTCCCAACTGCAGTATTTAGCTATAGCAATATTCTGGGTCAATTATTTTTACGGGTTTTATTAAATGATTGTGATTATAGTGATCAAGTCATGAACATATTTGTTTTAAAGAAATATATTTGTAATTATTGTCATTACTATTGTATGTTACCTTCACAAATGATAGACCAGTACTATATATCTGCAAGGATTACTGAGACTTTCTAACGTTGCTCACGTGAGTGGAGTCAAACAAACAAGGCATTAGAGATTTTGCTAGAAAGATAAGTAATTTATACAGAATGATAAGGTGTTTAAAAATTAATTATCAAGTAATTTTAATACTCAAAATGTAACATTCTTTTAGCAAATTAATTCTACGCATCTAAAGGAAATAGAATGTTACAATCTTTAGAGTTATGTATATAACATTTTCTGCATTATTTTGTATGAATGATGGCTGCATAGCAAAAGATATACTTTATGGACAACTAGCAGATGGCAAAAGAACTAAAGGGCTCTCAAAACTGCGATCTATCAACTCGTGACATGAAGACGCTGAACATAAACCCTGCAGCCTGGAAAGAAATATCTGCAGACCGCAATCTCTGGAAACACATTCTAAAGCTCCAACTCAAACAAGAAGCAGACAGATTCATAGAAAAAGAGAATACAAGGAGAAAGAAAAAAAAAATAACATTTCTAGGAGCGCTGAAAAATCCACAGTCAAGTATGACTGACGGGGGCTGATGTTACTATTACATCATTTTCTCGATACAGGGGTCTGCCTGGGGGACTTATAGTACCTGAGAATAAAGGCAGCTTGCTCAGTAAAATTGCCGCAGGGTGTTCGGGTTTGAGGTTTTATCTCATCTCCGATAGTAAAAAAAAAAACCTCCCACTCTACGGCAATTCGAAACGGCGTTGTCCTATTCAGAACATAGTAAGTAAAGTACCCCCCGTCACGCCAAGTGGCGTATAGGGAATATGGTGTTAGTGACCATAAATTTTACAGACTTTCGGCACATGATTTTTGGGGTAATGTGGTCGGTATTACGCCCGTGCCGCTTTACTTTCCCATAAAAAAATCCGGTACCCATTAAAGGCTGGGTGAACCGAAGCCGTCGGTTGGGATTGAACCCTACCTCTTGTCCTTTGTAGTCCAGTTCACTAACCACTGAGCTATGGCGGCTCCCATTGAGAACATTGCAAGCGACAAAAAGTTTGTTTTAAAGAACAATTATATATTTCGATGCCCTATGTCACCTTCATTCATCATAATTATTTGATCTCTTACCGTCGCCGGGTATCGCCGATTATTTTATTTCATATGCAAGGTTTAACTTTCCATTGCTCTTCAAGAACATCACAGATTCTCTCGAGGTTGTAATGAATAAATGAGGTATGGACAGACAATCCTGTCATTTCTATCTGCACACGTCTATGCCACGAGGCCATCACTCTCTCTATCTACGTTTGAAAATAAACATCGTTAATATGGATATCCCATTTCCAATCATGGGATGTGTTTGGACTAAGGAATATGGGAAAAATGACAAAGAATATTGAAAAAAAAAAGAAAAAAAAACGGTATGGTTAAAGCGTTACGTAATATGTGCACGACACAAATTAGAACGACGTTTCGGCAATCAACAGCCTTCAGCATTAACAAACAAAGAACAAAATATATACACAACAAACATACAACATAATATATGAGCCGAAACATCGTTCTAATTTGTGTCGTCCACTGATTGTGTAAAGCTTTAACCATACTATTTTTTTTGGTTCATTTCTCCTGACAATTCGCTTTGTTGTAGCTTCGCATTTTTGTTAGTATTTATATGCATTTCTTTGCCTTGACACTACTAAGGAATAAAGGTCGCATGCACGTACTAGTACGTGTACAAAGAGGAAGACCAAAGAATTCTTGGAGAAGACAGATAGAAGCAGTTGTGAAGATGATGGGGAAGACATTGAAAGATCTTTAAAAATTGGCACGAAACAGAACGACTTGGAAAGTGTTCGTTGAAGACCTATGCTCCACCGGGAGCTGAAAAGGTAGAAGAGAGAGAGCACATAATAGTATGATCGCTGTTTTGGTCTGAAAAAAAAAATCGCCAATTTGTGAATTGATCTCGGGCCCCTTTGGTCATTGTTGAACGCAGTAACTACTCAATGGCCATCAGAAGAAATAGATAATCAAATCAATCAGAAGATTGGCATTTTTAAATCACGACTCCTTCCGTAATATAAATAGGTGGGTACATAGTATCATTATACGCCCCAGAACAAGACACAACTGACAACACAGTCACGTGTACACAGACTTCAAGTTCAACACCTCAGCCACTTGTACATGTGGACTGCTGAACTCGTACTTCAAGACTGTACCGAATATAGTAGACTGGGGAAAACCCACTGGCCCACAAATACAGCTCTACAGACAAAACATATTGCAGCATAAAAATAAATAAGACAAATCTGAAACAAGTGCAACGCGTCAAATACCTAGGCACAATAATAACATCAGATGGAAGATGCAACACAGAAATAAAAAGCAGAATAGCTCAGGCCAAAATAGCATTTCAGAAAATGAAAAGTATCTTATGCGACAAATCTATGTCATTAGAAGTGACAAAAAGAATTCATCGGTTCTATATAGAACCAATTCTGACCTATGGAAGCGAATCATGGACAGTAGACTCTCTCTCTCTCTCTCTCTCTCTCTCTCTCTCTCTCTCTCTCTGCGTTCAGGACTAATCAGAGTATGAATTCCAGACTCTCACATGAAGTCAGCTGTCAGGCTAAGTGTGTTGATCGCCCCCACAGACAGAACATCACAATTAGAGCCTGTCAGATCCACTCTGATTGAACACCCTTTAATACGTTGCACTGTGTTCTGCGCCAGTGGCCCAGTGCATCCGATTTCAGTCAGCATTTTATTCGGGTTTGCTTTCCCTAGCCTTTGATTGTCCTCAATCTTCTGCAAGGCAGCAGATTGTCTTTTCTGTAGGGGGATTCTGCCCTTAGATGGTAGGCCCTCCCAGGTTTACGAGCACCATCTGCCCGAGTCACTAGAGGTGACTAACACAGACATGCACACACAAAGATGTGAGATGTGACTAACACAGACACGGGCACACAAAGATGTGAGATGTGACTAACACAGACATACACACACAAAGATGTGAGATGTGACTAACACAGACATGCACACACAAAGATATGAGATGTGACTAATACAGACATGCACACAGCGATACGAGGCATGACTAACACTGACACACATCAAGATATATGACACATGCCTAACATAGACATGCACACAAAGATAAGAGATATGACTAACATAGATATGCACACACAAAGATATGAGATATGACTAACATAAACATGCACACAAAGATATGAGATATCACTAACCCAGACATGCACACACAAAGATATGACATATGACTAACACTGGTACACACTAAGATATGAGATATGACTAAACACAGACACACATAAAGATATGAGACATGATTAACACGGACACACCGAGATATGAGATATGACTAACATGACACACACCAAGATATGAGCATGACCAGCACACACAAGCTAAGATATGAGCCATGGCTAGGACAGTAGACAAACAAATGAAAAGTCTATCAGAGGCCACAGAGATGGGATTTCTCAGAAGAATGTTGAAAGTTCCCTGGACAGCTAAAAAGACAAATGAGGACATTCTCAAAGAGGCCAAAACAAAAAGGGAGCTCCTAAAAACATCAGCAAGAAATAATCAACATTTTTCAGGCACATCATGAGAAGAGGACAGTTGGAATACTTGGTTACAATTGGCAAAATAAAAGGAAAGAGAGACCTCGGACGACAACGAGAGAAAAACTCTGAATAGCTTGGTGTCATGGCATGGGAAAACAGTCAACAACAGAACTGATACGATGCGCTGCAGATAGAAGATTGTGGAAGGACATGATCGCCTACGTCAATCGGTAAGGCACATGATGATGATGACAGATAAAACTATATGAGCCACTGCTAGAACTACACATATAAATAAACCAGTAAAATGTATACAAGAAACGACATTGCGCATACAGACAATACTTCAGACGAGCGAAAGATAGACAGAGGGCACTCAACAACTTTAGGTACAACTAACTTCATTGAAAAGGCTGAGTTCTTGCTGTTGAATGTACTGACATCGATTAGAGAACTAGTTTTCTCGGCACTTCACCGGCAGGAGCAAGCTGAAGCTGACGTTACACCGCACGTTTGTTTTTGTGATCAAATTAATTCGTTTCTTAGGCTGGAACTGAAAGGAGAAAAACCGACAGTCTTGAATTGGGCGATCTGTTGTTAACGTAGCTGTGAAAGGGGAAACTAACACAGTGGTTCTCAAACGGTTTTGCGTGGAGACACTTTCCATGCCACAGGCTCATTTTACATATGGAGGCGAAGGCGCGCCTACCAGCACCAGAGCTGGAAGTTGTCAGCGACCCACAGCTGATGGCTTGCACCAGGAACGGTGAACCAGAACCATCAAGACCCTGCTCCACCTCTCCGTGGTGCCTCCAGTAACAGACTAACCTGTCTAGTCTGGCCAAGCAAGTAGGGATCGAAGAGGGAAGACAACCCGGTACTCAAAAATGTCATGCTGAAGTCGGATGTGTTGGTCCGAAGGGCGCAAATATCACAGTTATACTGCAAACCACAACACAACGCAGACACGCCCTTTTAAGGGCGGATGATGAAAGGGTACATTCCTTTAGTCATCGAGCGAACGCAAGCAAGCAAGCATTTACATATCTCGGTTGCTTCACAGCATAATGTACACGCTTTCTTGATCAAATAATATATATCTAAATTGCCCTCTTGATCCAATAACATATTCTATCTATCTATTATCCTGTCGAGCCGAAGACGGCACATAGGGCAGAACCACAATCTCAAAAACAGAAACCTTGCGTGCCAAAATGGCACATATTGCAGAGATCACTGCTTCTAAAATCTATGGCTCTGTTTCCATAACAATACTTTTTACAATGACAGCTTGTCAAGCCATCGATCAACCTCCTTAGTCGCCTCTTACAACATGCCTGGAAGGTCACAGTGTCACTATTCTTTACTCCCTCATAATGAGGCCCGGCAACACACGGGAAAATAACATATTCACTACCCTCTTAATTAAATAACATATTCATCGCCGTCTTGATCAAATAAAATATACATATCCCTCCTGATCAATTAACATTCACCACTGCTTTGATCAAATAACATTCACCATCATCTCGATCAAATAACATTCACCATCATCTTGATCAAAAACCATTCACCATCATCTTGATCAAATAACATTCACCATCATCTTCATCAAAAAACATTCACCATCATCTTGATTAAATAACATTCACCATCATCTTGGTCAAATAACATTCACCATCATCTTGATCAAATAACATTCACCATCATCTTGGTCAAATAATATTCACCATCATCTTGATCAAATAGCATTCACCATCATCTTGATTAAATAACATTCACCATCATCTGGGTCAAATAACATTCACCATCATCTTGGTCAAAAAACATTCACCATCATCTTGGTCAAAAAACATTCACCATCATCTTGGTCAAATAACATTCACCATCATCTTGGTCAAATAACATTCACCATCATCTTGATCAAATAACATTCACCATCATCTTGATCAAATAACATTCACCATCATCTTCGTCAAATAACATTGACCATCATCTTGATCAAATAACATTCACCATCATCTTGATCAAATAACATTCCCCATCATCTTGATGAAATAGCATTCCCCATCATCTTGATTAAATAACATTCACCATCATCTTGATGAAATAACATTCACCATCATCTTGATCAAATAACATTCACCATCATCTTGATCAAATAACATTCACCATCATCTTGATTAAATAACATTCCCCATCATCTTGATTAAATAACATTCACCATCATCTTGATTAAATAACATTCACCATCATGTGGTCAAATAACATTCACCATCATCTTGATCAAATAACATTCACGATCATCTTGATCAAATAACATTCACCATCATCTGGGTCAAATAACATTCACCATCATCTTGATCAAATAACATTCACCATCATCTTGGTCAAATAACATTCACCATCATCTTGGTCAAATAACATTCACCGTCATCTTGGTCAAATAACATTCACCATCATCTTGGTCAAATAACATTCACCATCATCTTGATCAAATAACATTCACCATCATCTTGATCAAATAACATTCCCGATCATCTTGATCAAATAACATTCACCACCATCTTGGTCAAATAACATTCACCATCATCTTGATCAAATAACATTCACCACCATCTTGGTCAAATAGCATATCCACCACCCTCTGATTTAAAAGAATGTATTTGTTTCTTGTCCCCAAGATTCAGTAGAGACAATCTCGATGCCATCATGAAATCGCCAGAGACCGAGCTATTCAGTGAAGCTGCTCACGGGTTAGATGTCTGCGCCGCGGCGTTGTGTGCGTTGTCCTTGTCCTAGCGGAAACAGACCACTTTGCATGAACCCTTAATTCCGATATTTTAGTATCTTCTCATGAGAACATCTGACAGGATGGATAACAAATTTGTTTTCTTCATATTAGTCGGTTCGATTTACAGTAGACATTTTAAAAATATATATATTTTATTTTTATCGGGGTAGATTTAGAATAAAGGACAATAAAACACAAGAAAATCACTGTAGAATTGTGGTTTTACAGAAGAATGTGGAGAATACCATGGACAGCCAAGAAGAGTAATGAAAACGTTCTAAAAGAGGTCAAAGCGAAAAGGGAGCTAATTTCCAATATTAGGAAGAAACAATCATCATTTTTGGCCATCTAATGAGAAGCGAACAACTGGAATATATTGTAACAACTGGGAAAATTGAGGGACGAAGAGATAGAGGGAAGCAAAGAGAAAAGATACCAGACAATTTAAGAGAATGGCTTTGCAGAAGGTCAACAACAGAAATGATAAATAACTGTCGAGATTGAGAGTTGTGGAGAGACATGATCACCTACGCCATCAGGCACGGTACTTGAAGATGATGATGATGATGATGAGATATAAAAACTTCGATCTGAACACCTCGTGACGACTGCATCGGGCATGCGGTCTTTATTCTCCGACCTTACAATAAAGCATTTTCACAATCCAGACGTTGATTACAAGCAGTAACGATATCGGCGGAATTGTCTGCCTGATTCATGATCAAACCCACGGTGATATCCACCGACACACACAAGTTTCAAACTCTCTCCTAAACTTAATATTTTACAATTCTCTAGGCCAGAGTAGAAAACGAGTGACAAATACTAGGAAAGCTAACTTGCATTCCACGATTTGATGGATGGGTGGAGAGCAAGAAGGAAGTACGGATCATCAAGCTTGGCTATCGGTAGGGAACGAGTAGCCAACGTGTACTAGGACAACTATACTTGAGAGAACACAACAAGAAATGATGACTTTATGACAACTATACTTGAGAGAACACAACAAGAAATGATGACTTTATGACAACTATACTTGAGAGAACACAACAAGAAATGATGACTTTATGACCTTCAGAAGCTTTCTTTCTTTCTTTCCTTCTTTATTTCTTTCTTTCTTTATTTCTTTCTTTCTTACTTTATTTCTTTCTTTTGTACACTTCAGGGAAGGGAGAGAGAGATACAAAGTTCTGCTTCTCGCCCATTTGTTGGCTTCACTCATTGTCAGTTGTTGCTGTTGTTGCGTTTCCTGTATGTTGTCCTACCATCTTTCTCTTGGTTTTCAAAACAAATAAAAAAGACACTGAAAACGAACACGAGAAATGTACCCAGATCCCGTTACGTCACAGAAAGTAACTAAGAATAGCGGGTGTGGAGAAAACAAAAATATATAACAAGGCTTGGCTGTCAGTTGAATGCCAGACCTCCCCTCGCGAGTGGGTGACGTAGAACGACCACGAGATAAAAACAATACGTCAAAGGTTTTTTTTTTCTATTTTTTAGCTCATGTTGAGCTGTCCTAATACACAATCTTCACCTTGTTCCCTACTTTAGCTTTTACTGTAGAACCCCAATTCTTTGCCTATTCCCTTGTTTGGGGGACTTCCGTTCAATATGGCGGAAAGGCGGCAGGAACAATTGAGGCTCAGTCTGAAAAAAATGTTCCTTGTTACAGTTCCCTCATATTCCAAGTCCGGCTTGCTGCCGGAGCTACTGAGTTTAGTGCTCTGTGCATACCGTGAGCTGTGTTTGTCATCTGGATCGTATTTCGATATTCTGACGGCTTACGCTGAACGATAATATCATATGACGAAGGACAGTTCAGCTGCGTTCACTTTCGATGCCGCATGGCGTTATGCCTTTTGGCGTGTGATGTATCTGCAATGATGGGGACTGCAGCTGCCTTTCTCTATTTGGATCCTTCATTCGGATGATTCCACGGGCACGGGTGGTTGAGCAGTTATAGATTTTAATTTGTTTGCAGTGATACTGGGGCTTTCGACCAACCACAACCATTCCTTGTTTTTCAGCATCCACTGGGTATTCTCACCGCTTCAATTTCATCTTACTTTATCCATCAAACATTTTGGCAGTTCTGAGGTGTATTTGGTGGCGATATTGAAAAAAATGTTGAAACCGCCGATTTGATCTATCCATTTTGTCTGTAAGGTTCTCATTTTTTAAAGATTAATTAACTTGATTTTACGCATACAGCACTCTCTACACTGGATGACAACCAAGGAAAGTGCAAAATGAAGGTAAACTGTGTTACGTTCAAGACGAATGTGTACATGCGATTATAGTCCGTTCAGATTCGTTTGCCGAGATGTTATGATTTATAATTCAAAAAGTTCTTGATGATTTCACATGATTTTTGGCATACGGTGTTAAAATGTCCATGTCACGAGAACATATGTGTTACTCGATGTCTAGCTATAACGGTTTTCTTAAATCGGGGAATTCCTTTGATCTTTGCCCATGTAACTATTATTTTGACCCTAATCAAAATGTTTTACAGTAATCTAGTGCAACGATGACCCATAGGCGTGTCCATAAAATTTTACTTGGTGGCAAGTATACAAATTTAAATTATATATAGAACTTTTGTTCGTAGAGTCAATTTGATATAGTTCCATGCTCTTGGTGTGAGTTTCCCAAATGTTGTCGCTGCCTTTAAAATACGTACATTTAGTTCCTCATCTAAGGAAAGTGTGGCTGTAATAGTGGATCCAAGATAGCTGAACTTCTGTACTGACTCAAGCAGGCTTCCATTCAAAGTAATGGTTGTTGGTTTGCTTATAACATATTTTTGATTGCTTGGGTGGTCTTGAACAATAAACTGTTTAACAAATCAACTAGGAAATTTTGCAAATCAAACTATTTATCTGTAGACTTAATCAGAGTAATGATCATTCAGAATCAGACGAGTCAAATAGGTCGATTACTGCTTTCGGCTGAACAAACAACAAACCATCCTTTTTCCAATATTCCTCTTCTTGTCGTAACACATGATCCTCACATTTTACCCAGTAGTCTTTATTTATATTTGATAGAGCCTGATTTGTAAGTGTCTCAACATCGCATAATTTGAAAGTTTTATTTGTATATGCTACGTGTCCTTTAACTTTTGCCCAAACTAGTTCTATAGGATTTAAGTGTGCATGATATGGAGGTAGTCTCAAACATCTATGGCCATGTTCTTGAATTAACTTGTCTATTTTAAATATCTTTGTACGTTGTGTCTGTTTTACAAAGCTAAGCAATTCGGGTTTCAAGTAGCTGTCGTTAACTTGTATGTGTTCTTTTATGAGCCACGTTTTGATTGCATCTTTTGTACTTGATGATGTTGGGATTCTATCTTCTACGTTAACTACGTTATGGTATGAAGCATTGTCCATTATCAGACAAGAAGGTCGATCTAATATTGGAAGGATACTTTTCTCGATCCAGTCTTTAAATATGTGCCCATTCATTTCGGAGTGGTAGTCTCTATTAAATTAGAATCAGACTGGCTAAAGCAGCAATGTCTTTCAGAAGCCTTGAAAAGTTGTGGAAATCAAAACTCATTAGCACAAACACAAAACTTAGGCTATTCAAATCAAATGTACTATCAACCCTTACGTATGCGTGTGAAAGCTGGAAAACAACAAGAGATATAGAAACAAAGTTGAACGCATTCGAAAATAAATGTCTAAGGAAAATACTTGGTATAGAATGGAACGAATTCAAAACAAACGAGGAAATTAGAGAAATCGCCAATCAACCACTAATATCTTCAGTAATAAAGAAAAGACGATGGTCATACGTTGGACATGTGATGAGAAGAGATAATAATCGAATAGCAAAGCAAGCCCTCATATGGGAAACAACAGGTAAAAGAAAAAGAGGAAGACCCAGGGAGACACTGAGAAGAACATTGATGAGAGAGGCAAGAGCAGCAGGAATCGGCTCCCTCAATGAGATAGAACTGCTTGCACAGAACAGAGACAGATGGCGAGATTTGATAAAATATCTTTAAAAGAAAACTGCTAGAACAAAAATTCATATAGGAGAAGGTGTATCTTGGTCTACGCCCTATGGGCCGGTTACGGCTCGAAAGGTCAATAGATAGATAGTCTCTATTGTCTATGGATTTTGAAATGAAAACGAGATGAGCATTCTGCAACAACCCATTATGTCTGCTACCTGCATGTGCAACTATCAAACGTTGCCCTTTACTGCTTGGTACTGATCTTTTAATACTTCCATCTGCTAACTGCCATTCCTTTTCATTTGTATGATGAGCGTTGATCCAAGTTTCATCTAAATAAACAATATCATAATCATTTTCGCGCATTTCCTTCACTTCACGTAAATACTTGCTTCTAAGAGCTACTAGATGTGGCTTCTCACAAATAATGTTTTTTCCACCAGCATACTTTCTAAAGGTGAAGCCTGCACTTCTTAATATTTTCCATAATGAAGTTTTTGATATTTCAATGTCGTTGTTAGTTTTCAGCCAAAGCTTCAACTTTCTAAGTGTCACTTCTTTGTTTATATCAAACATTCGACAGATTTCTCTTTTTACTAGGTCCTTATCAAAACTGTCTAACGTTTCTTTCCTTCCTTGCTTTCTTGCATTTGTTGGCAATAAATATCCGCTTCCTTTAACTATTCGATCAAATGAACGTTTACACAAACCTAAAATATGCATTGTTCTCTTCTCAGGGTTTGATAAAGAACAATAAAGATGTCCCTTTTTACGCTCTCTGCAGAAGTATTGATAAATCTTTATAGCAATGTTATGCTCAGTAAAATATTTTGCCTTTATATTCATTCTCACATAGACTTGCAGAAGATAATATGGATAGTGCCGCCTCCTTTCTGTAAATATTGAGATTTGCCTCTGAATTATGACTCGAACTCGAGTCTACGGCCGTGATTTTGACGTCACATAATTTCCGGTTTCGGCTAAAATGTCATTTTGTGCTAAACGGGAAATTTCATATGTAACATTTCTTTATAAAAATTTATAGTGGAAACATAACTATTTTAGGACGGTGCGCATTCAGCCGTGAAGGTCATGCCTATATGTTAAAGAATCAGCTGTGAGATGTAAGCATCTACATAATCCCGCCGGTGTTTATAATATCGATTAACTTTTTTTTAATATAGGTTAAATAAGGCATCTTTGAAACTGGATCACATTTCTTTGATAAAAAAATATTTTTATAGCGACATTAGTATTCTAAACCTAACTTCAAAAGATCAATGCAAATGAACAATAAGTTTTTGAAAAAAATAAATTAATGTCTAGACAAACGAATCTGAACGGACTATAATAATTTTGTGCAACTGTTTCTGCAAGTACTGTAACTTCGGGGGCTGGGTGGACTGCGGGTAAGACGTCGGCCTTAGGACAAGAAGATCAAGGGTTTGATTCCTATCACGGGTGGTGGAAACTGTAAAACAAAATCAAATCCGTTGTTTCTTCGTGGCTTTACCTTCCCGAGGTCATAGCCCATGGTCTCCTGATTGTGAAGTCCTGCATCTTGCCCTTTTGAATAACGGCGATAGACAGGAGGTCCGTGTGCATTCTGCGCACGTTAAAGAACTCTTGGCAGTTGGAAAACGAAACGAGTAGGCCGGGCAAAATCAACTGGAAAACATCTTCTCAAAACGTTAAAACTCACGACGATAAATATAAGAGTACTTCTGAAATCTGAGACTATCTGCCGGTATGGCGAGGGACACCTGAGCACAGAGGCTGCCGACGTGATTCAAACCAGAGACCTTGTTGCCCAAACACAAGACGTCTTACCTCTAGACCATCTGGTCAATACTTATTACCTTATTATCATCTACATCATCATCATGTACCATACCGGTTGTCGTAGGCGATCATGTCCTTTCACAACTTTCTATCATGCTAAATTTTGTTCTTGACTGTTTTCAATGTCTTGACACCAAGCTATTATCGAGAATAAATTGTGTATCTGCAATTTCCTATTAAGACAAGTATCTCCCGGAAAGGGTAGGGCTGAATACCTGCGTTGCAGGCAAACATTTATAGGACGAAACAGTAGTTTCCAGTGGTTTAGACTGGAGACAAAAAGTAATAAATGAGTATTATTATAGAGGGAAACTTTCGAGGCGATATATCAGCGAATCATTTCACAAGGGGAGGTATGTTTACAGCACTCGGGAAAAAAATTTCAAATAATCAACAACAGAAAGAAATCAAAGAATAATATATTGTCCGAAGCAAAATCGAAACCTCCTTGGCACAGGGCCTTGCCACGAGAAACCATTATTATTCTTTCTTTTTGTCTGTTGTTCATTATTTTTTATTTTTTTTCCCGAGTGCTGTAAATATACCTCATCCTCTTAAATGATTCGCTCACAATACGTCACAATATGTCATAAGGGTCTCAGTATGTCACAAGTGCCCCAAAACGTCATAAATGTCTCAATATGTCATAAAGTTCTCAGTATCACACAAGGATCTCAATTAGTCACAAGGGTCTCAATATGTTATAAAGGTCTCAGTGTGTCACAAGGGTCTCAATATGTTATAAAGCTCACAGTACGTCATAAGGGTCTCAATACGTTATAAAGATCCCAGTACGTCACAAGGGTCTCAGTACGTTATAAAGATCTCAGTACCACACAAGGGTCTCAATACGTTATAAAGATCTCAGTACCACACAAGGGTCTCAATACGTTATAAAGATCCCAGTACGTCACAAGGGTCTCAGTACGTTATAAAGATCCCAGTACGTCACAAGGGTCTCAGTACGTTATAAAGATCGCAGTAAGTCATAAGGGTCTTAATACGTTATAAAGATCTCAGTACCACACAAGGGTCTCAATACGTTATAAAGATCTCAGTGCCACACAAGGGTCTCAGTACGTTATAAAGATCTCAGTACCACACAAGGGTCTCAATACGTTATAAAGATCTCAGTACGTCATAAGGGTCTCAATACGTTATAAAGATCTCAGTGCCGCACAAGGGTCTCAACACATTATAAAGTTCTCAGTACCACACAAGGCTCTCAATACGTTATAACGATCTCAGTGCCACACAAGGGTCTCAATACGTTATAAAGATCTCAGTACGTCATAAGGGTCTCAATACGTTATAAAGATCTCAGTGCCACACAAGGGTCTCAATACATTATAAAGATCTCAGTACCACACAAGGCTCTCAATACGTTATAACGATCTCAGTGCTACACAAGGGTCTCAATACGTTATAAAGATCTCAGTGCCACACAAGGTTCTCAATACGTTATAAAGATCTCAGTGCCACACAAGGGTCTCAATACGTTATAAAGATCTCAGTACCACACAAGGGTCTCAATACGTTATAAAGATCTAAGTACCACACAAGGGTCTCAATACGTTATAAAGATCACAGTACCACATAAGTGTCTCAATACGTTATAAAGATCACAGTGCCACACAAGGTTCTCAATACGTTATAAAGATCTCAGTACCACACACGGGTCTCAATACGTTATAAAGATCACAGTGCCACACAAGGTTCTCAATACGTTATAAATATCACAGTGCCACACATGTTCTCAATACGTTATAAAGATCGCATTGCCACACAAGGTTCTCAATACGTTATAAAGATCACAGTACCACACAAGGTTCTCAATACGTTATAAAGATCACAGTACCACACAAGGTTCTCAATACATTATGAAGGTCACAGTACCACACAAGGTTCTCAATACGTTATAAAGATCACAGTATCATACAAGGGTCACAATACGTTATAAAGATCACAGTACCACACAAGGTTCTCAATACGTTATAAAGATCACAGTGCCACACAAGGTTCTCAATACGTTATAAAGATCACAGTGCCACACAAGGTTCTCAATACGTTATAAAGATCACATTACCACACAAGGTTCTCAATACGTTATAAAGATCACAGTACCACATAAGGGTCTCAATACGTTATAAAGATCACAGTACCACACAAGGTTCTCAATACGTTATAAAGATCACAGTACCACACAAGGTTCTCAATACGTTATAAAGATCACAGTGCCACACATGTTCTCAATACGTTATAAAGATCACAGTGCCACACAAGGTTCTCAATACGTTATAAAGATCACAGTACCACACAAGGTTCTCAATACGTTATAAAGACCACAGTACCACACAAGGTTCTCAATACGTTATAAAGATCACAGTACCACATAAGGGTCTCAATACGTTATAAAGATCACAGTACCACATAAGTGTCTCAATACGTTATAAAGATCACAGTACCACACAAGGTTCTCAACATGTTATGAAGATCTCAGTACCACACAAGGTTCTCAACATGTTATGAAGATCTCAGTACCACACAAGGCTCTCAATACGTTATAACGATCTCAGTGCTACACAAGGGTCTCAATACGTTATAAAGATCTCAGTGCCACACAAGGTTCTCAATACGTTATAAAGATCTCAGTACCACACAAGGGTCTCAACACGATATAAATATCTCAGTGCCACACAAGGGTCTTAATACCGTCACTAAGTATGGCAGCTTTAAAAGAAATAAAAATAATTTTTGTTCAGAAAGGTTGTTGAAACTTAATGCGCTTTCTCTCTCTCTCTCTCTCTCTCTCTCTCTCTCTCTCTCTCTCTCTCCTATATATATATATATATATATAATAGTTTTAAGAAAGGATCTGTTTAGTTTTTGAAACAGTTAGTGTTTACATGAAGAAGGAAATATACTTCAAACACATTTTAGCTGCCCAACTGAACACCAGAAATACATAGTCAGTGTTAAGGAAACATTTGTTGGCAAGCTTACCTCGACAGACAAGTGTTCTGTTTACCTTTGCTCTCAAGATTACAATTACGTGCCACGTGTTCTGATTTACCCTGTTCTGTTCTGTGTTCTCTGCTATTTCTCTCTTATTAGTTACTGCCGGTTTTCTGATTTATTTATGATTTATTTATGATTATTGCTATAAATAAAAATTGGGAAATGCAGGAGTTGGTTTAAGACAATGAAAGTGATATGTTAAGTTGTTCTTTATTTAATTCATGTTTTGAAGCGCCGCTCTGTTTTATTAGTTTCTTAATTAGTCTTCTGCTGTTGCAGCCTTACTTAAAATGACGTTAAATTAGGATACTCGCGTTGTGTTCTAGTTTAGAGCAAATTGGAATATAGGAACATTTTGTCCGCATATCATCATCATCATCATCATCATCATCATAAAGTACCAAGCCTGCTGGCGTAGGTGATCATGTCTCTCCACAACTCTCAATCTCGACAGTTATTTATCATTTCTGTTGTTGACCTTCTGCCAAGCCATTCTCTTAGACTGTCTGGTTATTTTTTCTTTGCTTCCCTCTATCTCTTCGTCCCTCAATTTTCCCAGTTGTTACAATATATTCCAGTTGTTCTCTTCTCATTACATGGCCAAAAAATGATGAATGTTTCTTCCTAATATTGGAAATTAGCTCTCCTTTTGCTTTGGCCTCTTTCAGAACATTTTTATTACTCTTCTTAGCTGTCCACGGTATTCTCAACATTCTTCTGTAAAACCACATATATTCCGCATATATCCGACATGATAAATAACTGTCGTTCTCGAAAGTTGTGGAGAGACATGATCATCTACGCCAGCAGGCTTGGTACTCGATGATAATGATGATGATAATATCCGACATCAGCATGGCATTTTTTGGTGTCGGTGTTATCCTTTTTCGACCACTACTCACTTAGCCAGAACAGTTATTCTGTTTCCAGGGTCACCGGTAAATCGTAACTCAATTGTTCTGAGGTCATTGGTCAACTATGTGTCACGGAATGCTTTAGGCTCAACTACTGCCTAGGGTCAGCACGATCATTTTTCCTTTTTTTTTTTTTTTTTTTGGTTAAATGTGACATGTATTTGCAATTCCTATCTTTATGTAAAAAATAAAAGTAAATTGCCCCCGTCACGCAAAGTGGCTTATAGGGAACATGGTGTTCATCATCATCAAGTACCGGGCCTGCTGGCGTAGGTGATCATGTCTCTCCACAACTTTCTATCTCGACAGTTCTTTATCATTTCTGTTGTTGACCTTCTGCCAAGCCATTCTCTTAAGCTGTCTGGTATTTTCTCTCTTTGCTTCCCTTTATCTCTTCGTCCCTCATTTTTCCCAGTTGTTACAATATATTCCAGTTGTTCCCTTCACATAACATGGTCAAGACGTGATGATTGTTTCTTCCTAATATTGTGAAGACAGGCATATACATAACCTATTACAACAACTGAAGGATAAATGGGGCAGGGAAACAGAGAGAGCATTTTGCTGTGTATTCTAATAAAAAGTTGATAGAGAAAGGTTGCAGGAGCCTACACGTCTACTATCTATAGCACACACATGCCGTTGGTGAACAGAAGACAACAGACTACAGAATTCAGAATTAGAACTTGGAGGGTAGCTCTGTGATCGAGAGTGGTAGACGTCAGACTTCGGACAGAAAGGTTCTGGGTTCGAATGCTGCAAAAGACAGTGGCATTTGTCACTTCACATCTGGACTTCCGTTTCTAAGATGGCGGATCTAGTCCACGTTCTCTCGATCGCTGCAGAAAGTGCATTCGATGTCTGATTAATTTCGGTTCTCCATCGCACTCCTATGCGTTAAAATCAAGATGATGATCTATTTATTACATCTGCGCTGATAAAACAATGTCGTACGCCGGCAATATTTCATTTTCGACAAATCAAGTGTTGTGAATGCGACCTTACATCGTCTAGTCTTGTTCTGCGCTTTATGTCACACTGGTGCTGTTCATGACCGTTGATGGATTTGCTTGAGGCAAGTTATTTACATGTTACTCATTAATGTGAAATGCTTCGTCAGCCGCAGTTTTATCTCTTTAGGGAATTTGCACCATGTTCTCTTCGTTAGGCTACATTCACTAGAGTTATGAAGAATCTAAAGGGTGCGTCATTGCTGTGCTTGCGACATTGTTATTTGTGCTACGTCATCGTAATGGGTCATCGTAAATCCCTAGACCGGCCTTACGCTAATCTTATGGTCTGTTGTTTGATGTGCGACGGGGATAATCTGGCGACTAACTGTGTGTTTATATGTTCCAAATTGGAGTCACAACGATGGCCTAACATCATCAAGTGTTATACATTTTGAAAGAAATATGACGACCATCACTTTCGAGAGGACGTGAACTTCTGGTATATGGTGGATAGGCGGCAGGAACAATTGCAGGCTATGCATGAAAAGTGTTCCTTGTTGCAGTTTCCTCATATTTCAAGTCCATGGGGGACTGGTTGGTCTCGAGGCAAGACGGTCGGCCTCGGGACAGAGAGGTTGTGGGTTCAAATCTCGGCTACACCGGTTGGGATTTTTATTTATGATTTTTTTCTGCGACAAGCACCCCTGGTGTCAGCAGCTACGCCCGGCTTGAAACACCAGTTACTCATCGACGGAAAAAACATGAGTACCTCCGAAGTCGGAGTTATCTGCCTGTGCAGCGAGGGACCCCTGTGCACACGGTTGCCAGGGAGAATGGATTAACACGCAAAATTCAGTTCCTAGTCTCTAGGGACTTCGTCAGAGTTGAAAGCTGGCGAACGCAACAACAACAACAACTTCACATCTGTGATATCTTATATTTGTCACTTTCTATCTGTGGTATTTTATATTTGTCACTTCACATCTGTGATATCTTATATTTGTCACTTTCTATCTGTGGTATTTTATATTTGTCACTTTACATCTGTGATATCTTATATTTGTCACTTCCCATCTGTGGTATTTTATATTCGTCACTTCACATCTGTGATATCTTATATTTGTCACTTAACATCTATGGTATTTTATATATGTCACTTCACATCTGTGATATCTTATATATGTCACTTCACATCTGTGAAATCTTATATTTGTCACTTCACATTTTTGGTATCTTATATTTGTCACTTCACATCTGTGGTATCTTATATTTGTCACTTCACATTCGTGGTATCTTATATTTACCACTTCACATCTGTCGTATTTTATATTCCTTACTTGACATCTGTCGTATCTTATATTTCTTACTTCACAGTTGTGATATCTTATATTTATCACTTCACATCTGTGGTATCTTATATTTGTCACTTCACATCTGTGGTATGTTATATTTATCACTTCACATCTGTGGTATCTTATATTTACCACTTTCATCTGTGGTATGTTATATTTATCACTTCACATCTGTGGTATCTTATATTTATCACTTCACATCTGTGGTATCTTATATTTACCACTTCACATCTGTGGTATCTTTATAATAGTAAATAGGCAAGTGTTGAAATATAATCATAGTAGTAAATAGCCAAGTGTTGAAATATAGTAAACGGCCAGGTAGGCAAGTGTTGATTGTATTTAGGGGGAGAGACTAGGTATGATAGAAATAGATTATAGATAGGTGTAAGGGTATACCGCCAAGAGGGCGTGCAGTCAGTGGGAAGTCATGGAAGCGTGAAGGACGCTGGGTGTGGGCAGTTATGCTAGAAACAGACCTAGATAGGGTCAAGGTCAAAGGGTTAAGACAGAAGGATCTGGAAGATTCTAGGAGTGACGTAGTGGGTATGCATGGTAAACAAGGGATAGAAGATTAAAAATGATTGGTTACGGAGGATTCTGGGATAGTGAATAGGAGGGTGGTATAAATAGTTGGGAGGAGAGAAAACTCTCTCTCTCTCGCTGGTCATCAACTGATCATTAGTCATGTTACCAAATGATGGTTTTTCATGTGGAAGAAATGTGAATTATATCAATATTTTGTACAGCCATGTCGACAGTTTCATGTGGAAGAAATGTGAATGATATCAATATTTTGTACAGCCATGTCGACAGTTTCATGTGGAAGAAATGTGAATGATATCAATATTTTGTACAGCCATGTCGACAGTTTCATGTGGAAGAAATGTGAATGATATCAATATTTTGTACAGCCATGTCGACAGTTTCATGTGGAAGAAATGTGAATGATATCAATATTTTGTACAGCCAAGTCGACAGTTTCATGTAGTGAAATGTGAATGATATCAATATTTTGTACAGCCATGTCGACAGTTTCATGTAGAAGAAATGTGAATGATATCAATATTTTGTACAGCCATGTCGACAGTTTCATGAGGAAGAAATGTGAATGATATCAATATTTTGTACAGCCATGTCGACAGTTTCATGTGGAAGAAATGTGAATGATATCAATATTTTGTACAGCCATGTCGACAGTTTCATGTGGAAGAAATGTGAATGATATCAATATTTTGTACAGCCTTGTCGACAGTTTCATGTGGAAGAAATGTGAATGATATCAATATTTTGTACAGCCATGTCGACAGTTTCATGTGGAAGAAATGTGAATGATATCAATATTTTGTACAGCCATATCGACAGTTTCATGTGGAAGAAATGTGAATGATATCAATATTTTGTACAGCCATGTCGACAGTTTCATGTCAATAAAGTTGCTACTCTTTTTGACGACAACTGCTTGTTGATTCCTACCTCGTTAAAAACCATTGCGGCGTTATGCCTATAACATCTTATATCGTTGACTTCACATCTGTGGTATTTTATATTTGTCACTTCACATCTGTGGTATTTTATATTTGTCACTTCACATCTGTGGTATTTTATATTTGTCACTTCACATCTGTGGTATTTTATATTTGTCACTTCACATCTGTGGTATTTTATATTTGTCACTTCACATCTGTGGTATTTTATATTTGTCACTTCACATCTGTGGTATTTTATATTTGTCACTTCACATCTGTGGTATTTTATATTTGTCACTTCACATCTGTGGTATTTTATATTTGTCACTTCACATCTGTGGTATTTTATATTTGTCACTTCACATCTGTGGTATTTTATATTTGTCACTTCACATCTGTGGTATTTTATATTTGTCACTTCACATCTGTGGTATTTTATATTTGTCACTTCACATCTGTGGTATTTTATATTTGTCACTTCACATCTGTGGTATTTTATATTTGTCACTTCACATCTGTGGTATTTTATATTTGTCACTTTACATCTGTGGTATTTTATATTTGTCACTTCACATCTGTGGTATTTTATATTTGTCACTTCACATCTGTGGTATCTTATATTTGTCACTTCACATCTGTGGTATCTTATATTTGTCACTTCACATCTGTGGTATTTTATATTTGTCACTTCACATCTGTGGTATTTTATATTTGTCACTTCACATCTGTGATATTTTATATTTGTCACTTCACATCTGTGGTATTTTATATTTGTCACTTTACATCTGTGGTATTTTATATTTGTCACTTCACATCTGTGGTATTTTATATTTGTCACTTCACATCTGTGGTATTTTATATTTGTCACTTCACATCTGTGGTATTTTATATTTGTCACTTCACATCTGTGGTATTTTATATTTGTCACTTCACATCTGTGGTATTTTATATTTGTCACTTTACATCTGTGGTATTTTATATTTGTCACTTCACATCTGTGGTATTTTATATTTGTCACTTCACATCTGTGAAATCTTATATTTGTCACTTCACATCTGTGGTATTTTATATTTGTCACTTCACATCTGTGGTATTTTATATTTGTCACTTCACATCTGTGGTATTTTATATTTGTCACTTCACATCTGTGGTATTTTATATTTGTCACTTCACATCTGTGGTATTTTATATTTGTCACTTCACATCTGTGGTATTTTATATTTGTCACTTCACATCTGTGGTATTTTATGTTTGTCACTTCACATCTGTGGAATCTTATATTTGTCACTTCACATCTGTGATATCTTATATTTGTCACTTCACATCTGTGGTATTTGTATATTAGTCACTTCACATCTATGGTATTTTATATTTGTCACTTTACATCTGTGATATCTTATATTTGTCACTTCACATCTGTGATATCTTATATTTGTCACTTTACATCTGTGATATCTTATATTTGTCACTTCACATCTGTGGTATTTTTATATTAGTCACTTCACTTCTATGGTATTTTATATTTGTCACTTTACATCTGTGATATTTATATTTGTCACTTCACATCTGTGGTATTCTATATTTGTAACTTCACATCTGTGTTGTCTTATATTTGTCACTTCACATCTGTAGAATCTTTTATTTGTCACTTCACATCTGTGGTATTTTATATTTGTCACTTGACATCTGTGGTATTTTATATTTGTCACTTCACATCTGTGGTATTTTTATATTAGTCACTTCACATCTGTGGTATTTTATATTTGTCACGTCACATCTGTGGTATCTTATATTTGTCACTTCACATCTGTGGAATCTTATATTTGCCACTTCACATCTGTGATATCTTATATTTCTCACTTCACGTCTGTGGTGTCATATTTCTCACTTCACATCTGTGGTATTTTATATTTGTCACTTCACATCTGTGGTATTTTATATTTGTCACTTCACATCTGTGGTATTTTATATTTGTCACTTCACATCTGTGGTATTTTATATTTGTCACTTCACATCTGTGGTATTTTATATTTGTCACTTCACATCTGTGGTATTTTATATTTGTCACTTCACATCTGTGGTATTTTATATTTGTCACTTCACATCTGTGGTATTTTATATTTGTCACTTCACATCTGTGGTATTTTATATTTGTCACTTTACATCTGTGGTATTTTATATTTGTCACTTCACATCTGTGGTATTTTATATTTGTCACTTCACATCTGTGGTATCTTATATTTGTCACTTCACATCTGTGGTATCTTATATTTGTCACTTCACATCTGTGGTATTTTATATTTGTCACTTCACATCTGTGGTATTTTATATTTGTCACTTCACATCTGTGATATTTTATATTTGTCACTTCACATCTGTGGTATTTTATATTTGTCACTTTACATCTGTGGTATTTTATATTTGTCACTTCACATCTGTGGTATTTTATATTTGTCACTTCACATCTGTGGTATTTTATATTTGTCACTTCACATCTGTGGTATTTTATATTTGTCACTTCACATCTGTGGTATTTTATATTTGTCACTTCACATCTGTGGTATTTTATATTTGTCACTTTACATCTGTGGTATTTTATATTTGTCACTTCACATCTGTGGTATTTTATATTTGTCACTTCACATCTGTGAAATCTTATATTTGTCACTTCACATCTGTGGTATTTTATATTTGTCACTTCACATCTGTGGTATTTTATATTTGTCACTTCACATCTGTGGTATTTTATATTTGTCACTTCACATCTGTGGTATTTTATATTTGTCACTTCACATCTGTGGTATTTTATATTTGTCACTTCACATCTGTGGTATTTTATATTTGTCACTTCACATCTGTGGTATTTTATATTTGTCACTTCACATCTGTGGAATCTTATATTTGTCACTTCACATCTGTGATATCTTATATTTGTCACTTCACATCTGTGGTATTTGTATATTAGTCACTTCACATCTATGGTATTTTATATTTGTCACTTTACATCTGTGATATCTTATATTTGTCACTTCACATCTGTGATATCTTATATTTGTCACTTTACATCTGTGATATCTTATATTTGTCACTTCACATCTGTGGTATTTTTATATTAGTCACTTCACTTCTATGGTATTTTATATTTGTCACTTTACATCTGTGATATTTATATTTGTCACTTCACATCTGTGGTATTCTATATTTGTAACTTCACATCTGTGTTGTCTTATATTTGTCACTTCACATCTGTAGAATCTTTTATTTGTCACTTCACATCTGTGGTATTTTATATTTGTCACTTTACATCTGTGATATCTTATATTTGTCACTTCACATCTGTGGTATTTTATATTTGTCACTTGACATCTGTGGTATTTTATATTTGTCACTTCACATCTGTGGTATTTTTATATTAGTCACTTCACATCTGTGGTATTTTATATTTGTCACGTCACATCTGTGGTATCTTATATTTGTCACTTCACATCTGTGGAATCTTATATTTGCCACTTCACATCTGTGATATCTTATATTTCTCACTTCACGTCTGTGGTGTCATATTTCTCACTTCACATCTGTGGTATCTTATATTTGTCACGTCACGTCTGTGGTATCTTATATTTCTCACATCATATATGTGGTATTTTTTATTTCTCATATCACGTCTGTGGTTTCTTATATCTTTCACTTCACACCTGTGGAGCCTTCATGGCTTCATCCTCGCTGTTGTCTGGGTAGTGAGATTCGATGTCTAGTCTAGTCCTCTGAAATAACGGCGAGAAACAGAAAGTCCCGTTGCACTCGCGCACGTTAAAGAACCGTTGGCAATTAAAAGTTGAAACTACTAGTCCAAAAACTGGCCCATATTAAGCTAACATCTATCCAAGCCAACACCTATCCAAGCCAACACCTATCCAAGCCAACATCTTTCCAAGCCAACATCTTTCCAAGCCAACACCTATCCAAGCCAACACGTATCCAAGCCAACACGTATCCAAGCCAACACGTATCCAAGCCAACACCTATCCAAGCCAACACCTATCCAAGCCAACACCTATCCAAGCCAACATCTATCCAAGCCAACATCTATCCAAGCCAACACCTATCCTAGCCAACACCTATCCAAGCCAACACCTATCCAAGCAAACGTTTATCCAAGCCAACGTTTATCCACCCAACGTCTATCCAAGCCAACATCTATCCAAACCAACATCTATCCAAGCCAACATCTATCCAAGCCAACATCTGTCCAAGCCAACATCTGTCCAAGCCAACATCTATCCAAGCCAACATGTATCCAAGCCAACATGTATCCAAGCCAACATCTATCCAAGCCAACATCTATCCAAGCCAACATCTATCCAAGCCAACATCTATCCAAGCCAACATCTATCCAAGCCAACATCTATCCAAGCCAACACCTATCCAAGCCAACACCTATCCAAGCCAACATCTATCCAAGCCAACATCTATCCAAGCCAACACCTATCTAAGCCAACACCTATCCAAGCCAACACATATCCAAGCAAACGTCTATCCAAGCCAACATCTATCCAAGCCAACATCTATCCAAGCCAACATCTATCCAAGCCAACATCTATCCAAGCCAACATCTATCCAAGCCAACATCTATCCAAGCCAACATCTATCCAAGCCAACATCTATCCAAGCCAACATCTATCCAAGCCAACACCTATCCAAGCCAACACCTATCCAAGCCAACATCTATCCAAGCCAACATCTATCCAAGCCAACGTCTATCCAAGCCAACATCTATCCAAGCCAACATCTATCCAAGCCAACATGTATCCAAGCCAACATCTATCCAAGCTAACATCTATCCAAGCTAACATCTATCCAAGCTAACATCTGTCCAAGCCAACATGTGTCCAAGCTAACATCTATCCAAGCCAACATGTATCCAAGCCAACATCTATCCAAGCCAACATCTATCCAAGCCAACATGTATCCTAGCCAACATCTATCCAAGCTAACATCTATCCAAGCCAACATGTATCCAAGCCAACAGAAGAACAAAAGACCACAAACTATGTTTCCCTAGACACTGGAAGATAAATGAGAAAAGAAAGAAAAAGAAGAAACAAGGAAGAATAAAGATAGGAAGCAGAAAACAAAATGTCAATTATTAATTTATACAGACACTTCATGCAGCAGAGGTTTAACCAGAAGAACACTTTGATAAAGTGTTTTGTATATTAGATTAACCATCTGACACGTGTTGTAGACATTTGGCAATCTTTTATTTATTACATTTGTTGTGTGAGTTAGCCGACAATGATTGTTTATATTTTCTTTTTTGCCCTATTTGTGTCTACTTTTTTATGGACACGCTTGCTTGCTTGATTTACTTTCGTTTTGATTAATTCTTTTTTTGTCTACACACTTGCATTTTTTTAATAACTACACCTACTTTGTCCCTATACTGTCTTTGCGACTACTTTTTTTGCAGTCATACTTTCTTTCTCACTACTTTCTTTGATGCTATAATTACTTTATGTTTTGCGGTCATGCTTTCTTCTTTGTGGCTATATTCTATTTACAATATTTTCTTTGCTTTTATAATCTCCTTGTGAATTTACATTTTTTGTGTGTGTATACTTTCGTCATTACAATACTCATTGTCGCTATTATACTTTCTGTATGTCTACAAAAGAGCCACGATAGCTCAGTGGTTAGTGAACTGGACTACCACGGACAAGGGGTAGTGTTCGATCTCAACTGACGGCTTCCGGGTTCACCCAGCCTTAAATGGGTACCGGATTTTTTCTGGGAAAGTAAAGCAGCACGGGCGTAATACCGACCACATTACCCCAAAAATCATGTGCTGAAGGTCTGTAAAATATATGGTCACTAACACCATATTTCCCTATACGCCACTTGGCGTGACGGGGGTACTTTACTTTTTTTTTTATGTCTACAAAAGAAAAGAAAACAAGCGATGAAGTTTTAAAACAAGTGAAAATAAAAAGAGAACTACTAAATACAATTAAAACAAGAAAAAGGAAATTTTGGGGGCATGTTAAAAGACACAACAGCCTACTAAAAGTAATATTGGAAGAGAAAATACAAAGTAAAAGAGGCAGAGGCAGACCATGACTAACATGGACGAATAACATCAAAAGATGGACAAGTCAATCTATGACAGCCTGCACCATCAAAGCAAGAAACAGAGTAGAATGGCGATCCATAGTAGCCAACCTTCGTTGCGGAGACGGCACTCGATGATGATGAAGATATCAACAACCTGTTTACCATCTGTGCAGCTACAGACCTTAATAAGTGTACCGGATACACAAAATCAATTCAAACTACACGATTATGTACTTACATCGGATTAAACATACTGAACAATCATAATACTGTACAATAAAAATGACCGGCTGGCAACATAAAAATATTAAACTTTCTTCGATAATAGAATATTAACAATAGAATAACAAATATATTGCAAAAGACTATAGTAAATACATGAATCTAACTATCTATCTATTGACTCTTCGAACCGTAGCCGGCCCATAGGGCATAGACCCAGATATGCTTTCTCTTTTTCTAACTTTTCTCTCTAGCAGTCTCAATCCTTACAAAGATCTTTTATCAAATCTCGCCATTTGTCTCTGTTCCGTGCAAGCATAACAATCTCATTAAGGGAGACGATTACTGCTGCCTTTGCCTCCCGGATCAATGTTCTTCTTTGTGTTTCTCTGGGTCGACCTCTTTTCCTTCTACCTGTTGTTTCCCACTTGACGACTTGCTTTGCTATTCGGTTATTATCTCTTCTCATCACATGTCCAACATATGACCATCGCCTTTTCTTTATTACTGAAGATATCAGTGGTTGATAGTGATTTCTCTAATTTTTTCGTCGCTCTTGAATTCGTTCCACGCTATACCAAGTATTTTCCTTAGACATTTATTTTTAAATGCCTTCAACTTTGTTTTTATGTCTCTTGTTGTTTTCTTGCTCTCTCACACACATACGTAAGGGTTGATAGTACATTTTATTTGAATAGTCTAAGTTTTGTGTTTGTGCTGATGAGTTTTGATTTCAACAACTTTTCAAGGCTTCTGAAACACATTGCTGCTTTAGCTATTCTGAATATACATTCTTTGCTTGTATTCCCTTCCCGATCAATGTGACTTCAAAGATAGACTAAATTATCGATCTCTTCCACTGGTTTGTTTTCCATGTATATTCTATCATCTGTTGGAATTAAACTTTTCATGACTTTAGTCTTTTCATGATTGATCTCAAGCCCAATTTTGCTGGCTATTGATTATAGTTCATTTGTGTTTTCCAGTATCGTTTTGATCTGACTGCCGATGACTACTATCTCATCAGCAAAGTCGAGGTCCTCCAACTGCTCTCCAAAATACAAGAATAAATCTTCGAAATAAATTGGCCTATAAATGCGAATAATAAAAGCACTTTATTTAGAGAATCATTTCAGGGCACGAGGTATGTTTACCCCTTCTTCTGGAATGATTCTCTGAACTATCGCCTTGGAAGTTTCCTTCCGTAATAATATTAATTTGTTATTGCTTGTCTCCACTTGATATGGCATTTGGCGTCCTGACAAAAGGTTGGTAATAAGCAATCATGATAAGTCAGTAGTTTGGTCAAATACTAGTATCTTATGTTGGATGCTGTTTTGTTGAATAGCTTCTCTCGTGGCTGAATCAGTCAATATTAGATACACAGGTACGACCGCAGAATGAACAAGATGTATTTGTGGTGCCTGACATCGTCTCTTTATCCTGTGCCTTTTCATTTTTTAAATTGTATATGAACACTGTCTCGAATGTTTGCTGCCGTTTTTTATGTTTGTTCTCCATGTGCTGCAGTCTGCAGCCGCATATTCCCAGTTCTTTTCACTGATAGAGAATTCCCTCAAAGAAGCCCTGCCTAACATCCTTGTATCTCAGCACTGGTCTGTCCGTTGGTCTCTTTCCGTCCCTAAGTTTACCATGCAATGTTTGTTTGGGAATACAGTTGCTTGCCTTTCTTCTTACATTACCGCGCCACCTGGGTTCTTTAATGAGTGCGAGTGCACACGAGCTACCCTGTTTATTGCCGTTATCCGAGAGGGCTGGACATCGGATCTCACTACCCAAGTGAACATCAGATCTCACTACCAAAGTGAACATCAGATCTCACTACCAAAGTGACCATCAGATCTCACTACCAAAGTGATCATCAGATCTCACTACCCAAGTGATCATCAGATCTCACTACCAAAGTGAACATCAGATCTCACTACCAAAGTGACCATCAGATCTCACTACCAAAGTGATCATCAGATCTCACTACCCAAGTGATCATCAGATCTCACTACCAAAGTGATCATCAGATCTCACTACCAAAGTAATCATCAGATCTCACTACCCAAGTGATCATCAGATCTCACTACCAAAGTGATCATCAGATCTCACTACCAAAGTGATCATCAGATCTCACTACCAAAGTGATCATCAGATCTCACTACCAAAGTGATCATCAGATCTCACTACCAAAGTGATCATCAGATCTCACTACCAAAGTGATCATCAGATCTCACTACCAAAGTGATCATCAGATCTCACTACCAAAGTTATCAGGGAGGGTAAAGTCACAAAGAAACCAGGGATTAATTTTTTCGTGCTACTGAAAAAAAACCACTGCCTGCGGAGGTTTTGAACCCACGTCCTTCCTGTCAAGAGGCCGAGGTCGTACCGTTAGACTACCCAGTCCCCTTCTGGTGTGGAGGGAACCTTTAATCCTTTTTCTAATCTCTAAGGTTGGACACAATTAAACTCTACTCTTCATATTTCTCTCAGCTTCAAATAGGCCTGACCGCTCTTACGAATGTCGCTGTGAGTGTGCCAAAACAGAAATGTTATCACGTAATGTGTGCCAAGTTTGTCAGGTAAAAACTGATCAAATAAATGGTGAGTGCTTGAGATTCTAACCTTTACTTATATTCTTTGTATAGTTTACAATGATGAACATTATTATTATTAGTGTTTGTGGCTTTGGAGGGTTTAGGGACGTTGCAAGATAGAGGTTCTAAAATGGAAAAGATTACTTCCTGTTAGAAATTTGAAGGGTTTAAGTGTTGCGGAGCGACATTTTGTTGTGCAAGTGAACGGTTTAGTGTCATGGAGCGACATTTTGTTGTGCAAGTGAACGGTTTAGTGTCATGGAGCGACATTTTGTTGTGCAAGTGAACGGTTTAGTGTTGCGGAGCGACATTTTGTTGTGCAAGTGAACGGTTTAGTGTCATGGAGCGACATTTTGTTGTGCAAGTGAACGGTTTAGTGTTGCGGAGCGACATTTTGTTGTGCAAGTGAACGGTTTAGTGCTGCGGAGCGACATTTTGTTGTTTTGTGAACGGTTTAGTGCTGCGGAGCGACATTTTGTTGTTTTGTGAACGGTTTAGTGCTGCGGAGCGACATTTTGTTGTTTGTGAACGGTTTAGTGCTGCGGAGCGACATTTTGTTGTTTTGTGAACGGTTTAGTGCTGCGGAGCGACATTTTGTTGTTTTGTGAACGGTTTAGTGCTGCGGAGCGACATTTTGTTGTGCAAGTGAACGGTTTAGTGCTGCGGAGCGACATTTTGTTGTTTTGTGAACGGTTTAGTGCTGCGGAGCGACATTTTGTTGTGCAAGTGAACGGTTTAGTGTCATGGAGCGACATTTTGTTGTGCAAGTGAACGGTTTAGTGCTGCGGAGCGACATTTTGTTGTTTTGTGAACGGTTTAGTGCTGCGGAGCGACATTTTGTTGTTTTGTGAACGGTTTAGTGCTGCGGAGCGACATTTTGTTGTGCAAGTGAACGGTTTAGTGCTGCGGAGCGACATTTTGTTGTGCAAGTGAACGGTTTAGTGCTGCGGAGCGACATTTTGTTGTGCAAGTGAACGGTTTAGTGCTGCGGAGCGACATTTTGTTGTGCAAGTGAACGGTTTAGTGCTGCGGAGCGACATTTTGTTGTTTTGTGAACGGTTTAGTGCTGCGGAGCGACATTTTGTTGTGCAAGTGAACGGTTTAGTGCTGTGGAGCGACATTTTGTTGTGCAAGTGAACGGTTTAGTGCTGCGGAGCGACATTTTGTTGTGCAAGTGAACGGTTTAGTGCTGTGGAGCGACATTTTGTTGTGCAAGTGAACGGTTTAGTGCTGCGGAGCGACATTTTGTTGTTTTGTGAACGGTTTAGTGCTGCGGAGCGACATTTGTTGTTTGTGAACGGTTTAGTGCTGCGGAGCGACATTTTGTTGTTTTGTGAACGGTTTAGTGCTGTGGAGCGACATTTTGTTGTTTTGTGAACGTTTTAGTGCTGCGGAGCGACATTTTGTTGTGCAAGTGAACGGTTTAGTGTCATGGAGCGACATTTTGTTGTGCAAGTGAACGGTTTAGTGTCATGGAGCGACATTTTGTTGTGCAAGTGAACGGTTTAGTGCTGCGGAGCGACATTTCGTTGTTTTGTGAACGGTTTAGTGTCATGGAGCGACATTTTGCTGTTATGCGAACGGTATAGTATTGCGGGGCGACATTTTGCTGTTATGTGAACAATACTTCGCCAGCCTCTCATTTTGACACTTAACAATGAATTAGTTAAATTGTAATTTGCACATTTGTTTCTATCGTCATGAGGGCTCATTTGTTCGGAATGCTTCTTTAGCCTAGCAGTGTCACCCTTGGGGGCTAGATTCTAGACAACAATGACTATAAATGACACCTTAATGAAATATGTTTCAATGCGATGGCAGCCAGTCTGAGAGACCACATTTGAAGTCAAGAACTTAAGTAGATAGAGACAGATTTCCAAACATACGAAATAGAATCGCTCGATGTAACTCAAAGAGTTTGACAGTCGCCGTCAAAGCATAGAACCACAATCAGAGAAGCTTGTATTATTAACTCGTATTCATGTCTCTCACCATGACGATATATATGTTAGTTTGTTTTTGCGTTCACCAGCTTTCAGCTCAGGTGAAGTACATTAAGACTAGGAACTTAATTTCGCGTGTTAATTCGTTTTTCCATGGCAGCTGTGTGCACAGGGGTCCCTCGCAGCACAGGCAGATAACTCCACCTTCGGAGTTACTCATATTTTTTTTTCCGCCGATGAGTAACGATTAATTGAGGTTTTAGTTGGGCCTCGCTGCTGAGACCAGGGGTGGTTGCCGCACAGAGAAATCACAAATAAAAATTCCAACTGGTGCCGTCGGGATTTGAACTCACAACATCTCAGTCTGGAGACAGGTGTCTGGCCTCGAGACCAACCATTCCTCCCACATGAGATATTAACAAGAGATTTTAAGAATGTAGAAATTATGGGTTTGGGCGTGGCACGAGTATATTAAACATTCTAAAAGAGGTGAATGTAACTAGAAATGCCTCAGCCATCATGATGCACAATCCTATGTATGCAGTACAAATTATAGGTACAATTATCGAGCTATACAATTAACAATGGGGAGAGTCGCGACAGCTCAATGGTTAGTGAACTGGACCATAAAGGACAAGAGGTCGGTTCGATCCTTATCGACAGCTTCCGGGTTCACCTAGCCTTAAATGGGTATCGGATTTTTTTCTGGGTAAGTAAAACGGCACGGGCGTAATACCGACCACATTAGCTCAAAAATCATGCGCCGAAGGTTTGTAAAAATTATGATCACTAATATCATATTTCCTAATCGCCACTGGGCGTGACAGAGCTCTTTACTTACTTACAATTAACAAGAAGATTGATTAGTATGACCTGTGATTATGTTAATAAAGAACTAATAAGGAAGCCGGAGGCGAATCTACAATACTTGGGGGTGCCAGCTTTGGAGCGCTTCTACATCTCATTTGTTGATGTGCCGCTAGCGTGTTATAATGCTGAACACAGTTCTTGATCGTGTGCTTTTGTTGGCTTTCATTTGGGATTGATCATCATCTCTCCCTTTAATGTGACTGTAAGATGAATAATGATAAATGAGATATTGTTAAATAGTAGATGTGTAAGTGACGACAAATAGTTGAATAGTTTGGTAGTGGCGATGGTAGTAATAACAGTATTAGTAGTATTAGTACCAACAGCAGTTGTAGTAGTGGTAGCAGTTTGGGTAGTAGTAGCATCAATTGTAGTGGTAACAGCAGCAGTAGTAGTAGTAGTAGTAGTAGTAGTAATTGTTGTAGTATGTAGTAAAAAAGTAGTAGTAATAATAATTGTAGTAGTAATAGTAGTAGTGGTAGTATTATTATCAAAGCCTCGGTTGTATCAGTAATTGTAATGGTATTGTAGTAGAAATGTAATAATTGTGTGAACACAACAGATGTAGGCACACTAAAATAGAAGCAACTAAAACACGGTCGTATCTGGACATAGAAAAGCAAGAGATCAACGATCACAAATTTGTCTTCAGGGATCAACCAACAAAACAAATGAAAACACGGACACTAACTAAAACATGACAAACATTTTAAAAAGTAGAAGAAAGAAGTCTTAATTTCATTACGAACCAAGAATCAAGAAGTCTGTTGCCAGAAATGATATTAAACTGTTGCTGAACATCTTTTGGAGACAAAATCATGCAAGAGAGTCAATCAAACGTAATCCTGACTCTTCTTTATGTGCAACATGCAAGCGTTGACACAGAAGAAGAATAAAATAGCAGCTGTAATGAAGGTTTCAATGTGAATATAAAAGTGATCGACGTGGAGAAGAAACAATAATCAACGACACAAAAAAAGTAAACCAAATAAGAAGCATTGTAAGGAAACAGCATTATTATTAAAAGCGTACAGCAACCACACACGCACAAAATAGTGGCCAAACTGAGCCAAAGAGCGGAGAGTTAAACCCTGGAAAGTGAAACAAGTAGAACATTGGCGCTCAAATGAAGAAGAGTCAGAACGAGAAAAAAATAGATATATTGCAAAATAGCAGAACAACAGTTACTGTATAAGTTTGGAACGGGTAAATAAATGCAGTGCTGCGGTAAAGCTGAAAGCAAGGAGTTAATAGTGGGGTGTTGGGCAAATAAATGCAGTGCTGCATATCTCTATCTCATTTCATCATCTCATCTCTTATCCCTCCGTCCACTTCTCCCTAACTTACCTGTCACAATCATCCTAGATGTAGCAGTATTTATTTGTGCCTCATCGTATGTTGCCATTGTTCTCGTTTTCTGAAGAAGGTCGCATATAGGCCGAAACGTCGGTATTTTGTTGGGTTCCTTTTTTGTAAAGCTGTCACCATACCTTGTAGGAGTGTACATTACACCCCACTACTGGCTCCATTGTAAAAGTTTACTGAAAGCTCAAGACATTTGTAGGAGACTTCATTCGATAACCTTTTCATAACTAGACAGAAATGTCTTATAAAATAGAACGTCTGTTGATGCACAAAATAAACTAAGGAACTTCCGGTCAATACGACAGATAGGCGGCAGGAACTGTTAAATGATGTGTCTGAAAAGTGTTCCTTGTTGCAGTTTCTTCATATTCCAAGTCCGGCTAGCTGCAGGAGCTGCTGAGTTGAGGCTCTGTGCACACCGTGAGCTGTGTTCTTCATCCGTTTTGATCGTGTTTCGATATCCCGATCGCTTACGATGAGTGATGATATCGTATGACAGGGAACAGATGGCTGTGTTCACTTTCTGTGCGGGTTTGCCTTATGTTTTTGGCGTGTGCTGACACTGCTATAATGGAGATTGCAGCTACCTTTCTTTGTTTGGGAGATGAGATATTAATTCGGATGATTCCACTGGCACGGGCGGCTGAGCAATTATCGATTTTAATTAGTTTGCAGTGATACCGGGGCCTTCCATAACCATAAACTAAAGAATTATATTCCAAAAAGTAAATTTTTCATTCAGAGGTTTTTGTTCAATATGTTCAACGTAAAGATGGCAAAACAATATAATGTGTTCTGAATTTTCTGGAGACAGGAGTGAAGAAGCAGAGATGAGTATATTCAAGTTTGAATTCCTGAAACATGTGATGCCAATGTGACGTGTGTCTAAGCCAATGTGACGTGTGTCCAGGCCAATATGACGTGTGTCCAGGCCAATGTGACGTGTGTCCAGGCCAATGTGACGTGTGTCCAGTCTCAGATCTTACAGTCTGCACGGTTCAGAACGGGACAAACTCTGATCTTCTGCGACGGCTCTGGATCGATACAAGATCGATTCTCATTCTTTCACAGGAGGTTGAGACAACAACAGACCATGTTTCTGGGATCAGCATCGAAGCCCGACATTTTCATGCACAGAGAACGGACAGGAAGAATTGGCTGCTTCCCTTTTTGTGGAACGAAGATAATCATCATCATGTACCATGCCTGCTAGCGTAGCTGATCATGTGTCTCCATAACTTTCTCTCTCTCTCTCTCTCTCTCTCTCTCTCTTTCTACAGTTGTTTATCAGTTCTCTCGTTGATTTCCGTCCAAACCATTCTCCTAAATTCTCTCACATCTTTTATCCGGGGGACTGGTTGGTCTAGAATCAAGACGCATCGAACCCGACCTTGTATCCTTTGTAGTCCAGTTTACTAAACACTGAGCTGAGCTAACACGGTTCCCCATTATAAAATGAGGTTCACTACATACTCATATGTTGAAATATTATAATATGAGATAATTCCACATAGAAAGACAACTTTCGACAAAAGACACAAAGGAAGACCTCTTCTAGACTTCAAATACTTCAGTAAGCGTGACTTGATGGCTGTCGATATGATAATAACTGAATGCGGGAGCTTGCTAATGACAAATCCAGCCGGAGACAAACAGCAGTCGATGGCCAAAAGTAGGCGAACTTAATTTAAGATCTTTGAAAACTCTAGACGAGCATAAAAGAAGAAAAGGCAACCTCAAATAAGATTTATTAACAAGTCCTAAAATTGAAAGTTTTTGTTTCTCCTGTGGTTGTTGTGGTTTATTAAAACCAATCAATCTGTTCATGGTTCTCAAAGTTCACACCACTTGGCGCTGCCTCGGTGGCTTAGTGGTTAGTGTACTCGCTCTCTGATCAGAAAAGTCCAGGGTCAACGTGCAGAAGTGATGTACTATTTCCGAACAGACAAAACTTTAGAGTTCGCCCAGCCTTAAAAAAATTAGTACCAGAGATATTTCTAGAAAGTAAAGGCGGCTTGGTGTGATACCGACCACATCACCCAACAATGTGCCGTGGTCATGAAAAAACTATAGTCACTGAAACTATGTTATCAATGTGCCCAACAATTATTTGGAGGGAACCTTAACGTTCATTTGATTATTCCATGCAAACCTACAGCTGATCAATCGATGTCAACAGATGACGTAGTATGTGCACATTGATGGACCACAGCTGTGCACACGCTTTCTTCTTCATCATCTGAACTTCGGTCAGAGCATAGTACACACACAAGAGATCTCCACCCATCATAGTCCACACGCAAGAGATCTCCACCCATCATAGTGCACACGCAAGAGATCTCCACCAATCATAGTGTACACGCAAGAGATCTCCACAAGAGATCTCCACCCATCATAGTGCACACGAAAGAGATCTCCACCAATCATAGTGCACACGCAAGAGATCTCCACAAGAGATCTCCACCCATCATAGTGCACACGCAAGAGATCTCCACCCACCATAGTGCACACGCAAGAGATCTCCACCCATCATAGTGCACACGCAAGAGATCTCCACCCATCATAGTGCACACACAAGAGATCTCCACCCATCATAGTGCACACACAAGAGATCTCCACCCATCATAGTGCACACACAAGAGATCTCCACTGAATCTAGTCTGGAACAAACATGGACAACTCTCTCCAAGACCTGCCAGCCACTTTCATTTCATCAAATTTGGTTCGTCGCCATGTCCCCCATGGTCTGTCTGTCTCTGCTTCGTTTGCCACGCGGTGCTCATGTTAATGCTTGCTGCTGGTGCCTGGTTCGTTACATTTGTAGAACATAGCCCTGCCATTTCCAGCGTCTTCTTTTTACCTCTTAATTGATTTTGTTAACGTCGGTTCTTCTGACGACTGAAGCACAACCCAATCACATCTTTATGGGCGGCTACTCCTGCTCGTTCGACATTATGTCCCAGTCTGTTACAGTCTGAAGGATGGCTATTCCTGCTAGTTCGACATTCTGTCCCAATCTGTTACAATCTGAAGGATGGCTATTCCTGCTCGTTCGACATTGTGTCCCAATCTGTTACAATTTGAAGGATGGCTATTCCTGCTCGGTTGACATTATGTCCCAATTTGTTACAATCTGAAGGATGGCTATTCCTGCTCGGTTGACATTATGTCCCAATTTGTTACAATCTGAAGGATGGCTATTCCTGCTCGTTCGACATTGTGTCCCAATCTGTTACAATTTGAAGGATGGCTATTCCTGCTCGGTTGACATTATGTCCCAATTTGTTACAATCTGAAGGATGGCTATTCCTGCTCGGTTGACATTATGTCCCAATCTATTACAATCTGAAGGATGGCTATTCCTGCTCGGTTGACATTATGTCCCAATCTATTACAATCTGAAGGATGGCTATTCCTGCTCGGTTGACATTATGTCCCAATCTATTACAATCTGAAGGATGGCTATTCCTGCTCGTTCGACATTGTGTCACAATCTGTTAGTCTGAAGGCTACTTCTTCAATGAGAGCGGCATCGATATTAAGTACACAATCTCTGGTGAATGCCAAAATTGTCGCATTTGTACACGCCCGTCGTGCTGTTTGTCCTGAACAATGTTTTGTTGATATTTGAGTACAAATATTTGTATTAGAACAGCCCTGTTTTAATGAGGAATTATGTTTTTGTTTTCCTGGCTACCATTGTTAACTATTTCTCGCTAGAAAAATGTTCTGAATTGTTTCTTTTTATTGACAATTGTTTATTTCTCTCTTGTAATAAAAAAAAAACATTAAAAAGAGAAAAAAAAGAACGAGGAAGATGTATTCAAAGTGTCAGTGGCTGAACAAATAGTAAGAACCATCGACATTTTAAAACTGAAATGTCAAATTGTTTTGGATTAAATTAGTGACCAAGACTGGGTATTCAAAGTCAGTACTCCAGACTGTAACTTCTCCCTACTGTAACGTCCGGCTCATCAACCTTCTTCTTCTCCTTCTTCTACAACCTTCCAACTGCCAGTGGAGTATAGGTCTTCAACAAACACTTTCCAAGTCGTTCTGTTTCTTGCCATTCTTTTAAGATCATTCCTTGTTATCCCCATCATCTCCATCTCTGCTTCTATCTGTCTTCTCCAAGAATTACTTGGTCTTCCTCTTGTCTTTTCCCCTGGAGATTCCAAGAAAGGGCCTGTTGTGTAATACTCTCAGATGTCTTCCGCAGTGCGTGTCCTATCCAGCGCCATTGTCTTCGCTGTATCTCTTTATCCACTGGTATTTGACTGGTACATTTTCATAATTCTATGTTAGTGATTTTGCCCTGCCATTTCCATTCTTTTATTCTGCGTAAGCATCCATTTATGAAAGTTTGTATCTTCACGATTGTCATTTTTCTTGTTCTCCATGTTTCACAGCCATATAATAGGACCGACTTAACATTGGAGGTGAAAATTTTTATTTTTGTACTTAACCTAATTTCTTTGGACTTTCATGTGTTTCCCAATGGAACAAAAGCTTCTCTTGCTTTTGATATCTTTATTTTGGTATCATTTTCTGTTCCTCCTTCTATATTTATATTTTAAATTAATTAATTAATTTTGATTAAATTAGTCACCAACACCAGGTATTCAAAGCCAATACTCAAAACTGCAACTTCGCACTACTGTAACGCCCGACTCATCAACCTGAATTTCGACTAAATCCGACTCCGACTGCTTCTGTTATCCACTCCTCAATCTCGTTTTTATTAAAATATATCCACTTCCTTTCACACAAAATGTCGTCCTACTCCTGTTCTTTAATTCATATTTTAAGACAAAATGCCCAGCTTTGGTTTATGAGCCACAATGTTGGACAGGGAAGAGAACAAGATGGACAATTTCAACATGTTTATTCCGACCTACGTAACAGAACTCGTTTTAATTTAATGTCAACACAACAAAGTTAAAAAAAAAAAAGTAAAGATCCCAGTCACGCCAAATGGTGTATAGGGAATATGGTGTTAGTGACCATGATTTTTGGGGTAATGTGGTCGCTATTACGCCCGTGCCGCTTTACTTTCCCAGAAAAAAATCCGGTAACCATTAAAGGCTGGGTGGACCTGGAAGCCGTTGATCAGGATCGACCCCGACCTCTTGTCCTTTGTAGTCCAGCTCACTAACCACTGAGCTATCACGGCCCCCAATGTCAACACAATATCTACAATTAATTATTATTATTATTGGCCCTACTTTCATACAAAATCTAACTATCTCGTTATCTAAAATTACTCAAATTAATTAATCAAAGTATTTACAAAACATGTAAACTAGCTGTCGTAAAAAAAAAAAAAAGTAAAGAGCCCCGTCACGCCAAGTGACGTTTAGGGAATATGGTGTTAATGACCATAAACTTTACAGACCCTCAGCACATTATTTTTGGGGTAGTGTGGTCGGTATTACGCCCGAGCCGCTTTACTTTCCCAGGAAAAAATCCAGTACCCATTAAAGACTTGGTGAACCGATGCCGTCGGTTGGGATCGAACCCTACCTCTTGTCCTTTGTAGTCCAGTTTACTCACCACTGAGCTATCGCTGCTTAACTAGATGTCGTACTATCTACAAAAATAACGAAACTAGCTGTCGTAGTTTCAGCAAAATACCAAAACTAAATATTGTAGTACCTACAAAATGCTAAATTAACTTGCGTACCGTTTAGTATTTAAAAATGTTAAAACTGTCGATAAATATCGAAGCTAATTATTATGCACACATAACTATGGAACAAATGATCTGAATAGCAACAAGATTACTAGAACAAATGTTCTGACTAGCAACAAGATTACTAGAACAAACTATCTGACTAGCAACAAGACTACTAGAACAAATGATCTGACTAGCAATAAGATTACAAGAACAAATGATCTGACTAGCAACAAGACCACTAGAACAAATGATCTGACTAGCAACAAGATTACAAGAACAAATTATCTGACTAGCAACAAGATTACAGGAACAAATAATCTGACTAACAATAAGATTACTAGAACAAATGATCTGACTAGCAACAAGATTACAAGAACAAATGATCTGACTAGCAACAAGATTAATAGAACAAATGATCTGACTAGCAACAAGATTACAAGAACAAATGTTCTGACTAACAATAAGATTACAAGAACAAATGATCTGACTTGCAATAAGATTACAAGAAGAAATGATCTGATTAGCAACACGATTACAAGAACATATGATCTGACTAGCAACAAGATTACAAGAACAAATGATCTGACTAGCAACACGATTACAAGAACATATGATCTGACTAGCAACAAGATTACAAGAACCAATTATCTGACTAGCAACAAGATTGTTAGAACAAATGATCTGACTAGCAACAAGATTGTTAAAACAAATGATATGACTAGCAACATGATCACCAGAACAAATGATCTGACTAGCAACAAGATTGTTAGAACAAATGATCTGACTAGCAACAAGATTGTTAGAACAAAATGTCTGACTAGGAACAAGCTTACTAGAACAAATGATCTGACTAGCAACAAGATTACTAGAACAAATGATCTGACTAGCAACAAGATTGTCAGAACAAATGATCTGACTAGCAACAAGATTGTTAGAACAAAATGTCTGACTAGGAACAAGATTACTAGAACAAATGATCTGACTAGCAACAAGATTACTAGAACAAATGATCTGACTAGCAACAAGATTGTTAGAACAAATGATATGACTAGCAACATGATCACCAGAACAAATGATCTTACTAGCAACAACATTACAGGAACAAATGATCTGACTAGCAACAAGATTGTTAGAACAAAATGTCAGACTAGCAACAAGATTACTAGAACAAATGATCTGACTAGCAACAAGATTACTAGAACAAATGATCTGACTATCAACAAGATTACTAGAATAAATGATCTGACTAGCAACAAGATTGTTAGAACAAATGATATGACTAGCAACATGATCACCAGAACAAATGATCTTACTAGCAACAAGATTACAGGAACAAATAATCTGACTAGCAACAAGATTGTTAGAACAAAATGTCAGACTAGCAACAAGATTACTAGAACAAATGATCTGACTAGCAACAAGATTACTAGAACAAATGATCTGACTAGCAACAAGATTACTAGAACAAATGATCTGACTAGCAACAAGATTACTAGAATAAATGATCTGACTAGCAATAAGATTACTAGAACAAATGATCTGACTAGCAACAATATTGTTAGAACAAAAGATCTGTCTAACAACATGATTACTAGAACAAATGATCTGACTAGCAACAAGACTACTAAAACAAATGATCTGACTATCAACAAGATTACCAGAACAAACTATCTGACTAGCAACAAGATTGTTAGAACAAATGATCTGACTAGCAACAAGATTGTTAGAACAAATGATCTGACTATCAACACTGTCACCAGAACAAATGATCTGACTAGCAACAAATACTGTTAGAACAAAAGATCTGTCTAGCAATAAGATTACTAGAACAAACTATCTGACTAGCAACAAGATTACTAGAACAAACTATCTGACTAGCAACAAGATTACAAGAACAAATGATCTGACTAGTAATAAGATTACTAGAACAAACTATCTGACTAGCAATAAGATTACTAGAACAAATGATCTGACTAGCAACAATATTACAAGAACAAATGATACTAGCAACAATATTACAAGAACAAATGATCTGACTAGCAACAAGATTACAAGAACAAATGATCTGACTAGCAATAAAATTACAAGAACAAATGATCTGACTAGCAATAAGATTACTAGAACAAACTATCTGACTAGCAACAAGATTGTTAGAACAAATGTTCTGACTAGCAACAAGATTACTAGAACAAATTGATCTGACTAGCAACAATATTACAAGAACAAATGATACTAGCAACAATATTACAAGAACAAATGATCTGACTAGCAACAAGATTACAAGAACAAATGATGTGACTAGCAATAAGATTACTAGAACAAATGATCGTACTAACAACAAAATTACTACAACCAAAGATCGGACTGCAATAATACCTGAAAGTGCAGGAACAAATCTAGCTCGCCCAAGCAGCAGTAAAATGCAATTCTGTTACAAGAAAAGCAGCTTCCTTGACTCAAAATGTAATGCTGGCTTGTAAAATGAAGTTATTCAGTCCCGACACACAATTATTGGCGTTTTCCTCCTGAATGAAGGAACGCGATCACTGAACGTCGCAGTCCACCGCTCTCTAATCTGATAAGAAATAAATAAACAGGATTTGTCCACGGATTGACTAACGGATGGAAAGCTCAAAGGCCAGCTTGTTGTACTGTAATAGTGAAGCAATTGTCCGCTCTGGTTTTGTTCCAGTCGATTGTATATATACATCATTAATCAGCGGAATACGCAGATGAAATTACCTACACGCTTTTACGAGCAGAGACTGGCTCAAGGGGCGAATGAGTCCTATAAAACAATGAACGGGGAGCAATTAATTCAAAAGTCGAGTCGCCTGGTAGTCGACAAGTGTTTCTCTGCTGACTTATTTCTCATCCAGGAGCTTCTTACTTTATTTTTCGTAAATTGTGGAACATACTTTCAAGTCATGACAGAAATAATATAGTAAGACAAGGTTATAATCTTTCTTTTTTCTTCCTCATTTCTCTTTCAACGCCGATGAGAGATAAAGTTCACACTTGTTTTCTATTTAGCAGGCCTCTTCTGCTGTCACGTTTTAGAATGCTTTTTGTGCTCAGTGTGTCCATCTTTTTCTTTCGAGGACACTCTCTCTGGTTCTTGTTTTCGTAACGTTTCATGGTAGTCTCTGTGTTTTGAACTGTTTCTGTCTTGTCGCAATGCAGACACACACAAAAAAAATGTAGTCGCGGAGGCAGAGGTGCAGGCCTTAATCTATGGAGATTCAGTTGAGGGTGAAGCAGTCATTTACACTGATGGATCCGTGGCACAGAAGGAGCTCGTGAGCTTTCACTGCCCGGGTCAAATGAGGAACAGTCAAGAGAGCGATGCTTTTGACTTAACTACTAGTAGTATGACTACGGAGATCACGGCACGTGGGTAGACAATGGTCTGGCTAGAAACAGAACCTTTTACTTACGTCTGCTTTCTGAATGGCTCCATGAGAATGCCCAGGAAAATCGAAGGAGGCTGCACATGAAGGTAGTTGGTTAGTGTCACTAAAGAACTCATGGCTGATTTGGATCCGTGTTATCTTCGTTGCTGGACGCTCCAGTTTGAGAGGAGATGGACGAGTTGACAGCATGGCTGGAACATTTACCGTGGGTGGCGGGCGTGCAATAGGCCGGGTTGATATTTGGAATGTTCTCAGGGAGGCAGGGCGTGCTGATGACTCAAAGGTCATGAATCTACAACCATGTTCCGACTTCACGAACATCTGGTCAAGACTGGAGATGCCAGAAAGGAGCACTTCAAGGGGAGACACAGACGAATAATAATTCAGCACAGAACTGGAGTGGTCAATTTCTACACACAGAGGGACATACTTGGGGGGGGGATGTGGGGGGGGGGGAGATCTTAGCACTTATGGGCATGTTCGATGTGCAATGAGGATGATCCGTCGACTAAACTAAACTAAACTAAACTGTCTTGTGTGTTCAAGTAATCTAATTTCTTGTTTATATTACATAATCTTCTACAGAGATAACCCCTAACTTTGTTCTTAGTTCATCTTCTATAATTTCTATAATCTCATTTATAATAACAAGCTGACTTCCACCATGCGTCTGACACAGTTGATTTTTGTGCCATTTATTATTTTGATTTTTTTCCTAGTATCTAGTGTTTTCCTGTTTAGTGGTTTCCGGTTCAGGTTGATGATGGAGGCGTTGGTTATCTCATCTCTTGCAATGGGGCGTTGATCAACGGCCTAGCAAGCCACTATCGTTAAACATCGATTGTTCCCGAAACGGAAAGTCTAGTCCACGATTGTAATAACGTAAATGAGACTAAGAAACAACAAAGAACTACAAGAACTAGTAACAAATCACCAATCAGAACTATGACTCCCGTCCTATGTGCCGTCTTCTGTCTGACAGGAACATGAATGAATGTGTCTAAGTCTGACAGTGATAGCGCAGTGTTGGTAAAAGATTGTGTTGAAATGTACTTCTTATCTTCTCTGGTATAAAAAAAAAAGATTAGGATTATGAGAAAGATGCAGTTATCTATACTGACGGATCTGTAATACGGCACCAAAAGAGTGTAGAGACATTTACAGAACGCTCGGCATGCAGAATAGTCAAGGTAGACAGTGGTGCATACGTTATGGCCACGAGTAGCATGACGATGGAGGTGATGGCAGTGACCAGGGCATTCATCTGGTTAGAGTCACAAGACAACACCCACGCCTGTATACTGAGTGATTCGACGAGCATGATAAGAAAAGTGGAGGCGGGCTTTGTACGCATGCAATGGGTAGAGTCGTTGCAGAAGTCAAAAATACATAAATTTCACCTTTGTCTACGTCCCAGGACATGCAGAGTATGGGGAAATGAAAGAGCGGACAGTTGCGCTATTATTAAGGACGGATTAACCAATGGATCGGGCAGACATCATTAATGCCCTCCGGGTAGTGATAAGGGCACATGACTTCGACAACCATGAGTCCACGTTACTCCTTCGGATGAACGAAATGAGAGTTAAGATGGGCACAGTCAGAAACGAGAAACTTAGTGGGTGTGTAAGAAAACTAATCAACCAACACAGAACTGGAGTCGTCAGTCGCTGGACACTTCGAGACTTGCTGAAGAAGGGATTTAAGCACCTATGAACATGTTCGTAGTGCAATGATGATGACCCGCAAATAACTCAATAAAGATTAGCATCTAAGAACTGGTGATAGGTGCACGTCATTGAAAAGTGGTAGATGTTATTACGGTTATGGTTATGTTTAGTCGAAGGTCCCGGTATCACTGCAAACGAATTAAAATCAATAATTGCTCAACCGCCCGTGGCAGTGGAATCATCCGAATTAAAACTCATCTCATTGAATGATGCAAACGTGTAAGTTTGTTTATTTACATTGCAGACAGTTTTTATCCATTATGAATACAGACAACAAAACAGAGAAATGGTAGACAATTACTCTCACATTATCACTAACATAAATCATATTGTAAGATAGGTACACCTAGTCTATACCTAATTATTCATATACATTATTGATGCTACTAAGCGCAGTTAATGCAGAAGATCAACACCAATACACAGGTGTCCCATTTTAGTAGTTTACGTGTCTTAACAACCATATTTTTTTTATAGTTGTTACATGTGTGTGTGGGAGGGGGGGGGGGGCGATAGCTCGGTGGTTAGTAAACTGGACTACAAAGGACAAGGGGTAGGGTTCGATCCCAACCGACGGATTTCGGGTTCACCCAGCAATGGGTACCGGATATATTTTTGTTGGAAAGTAAAGCGGCACGGGCGAAATACCGACCCCATTGCCCCAAAAATTTTGTGCTGAATGTCTGTAAAATGTATGGTCACTAACACCATATTCCCTATACGCCACTAGGCGTGACGGGGGCTCTATACTTTTCTTTTTTTTTTACATGTGTCTTAAGACACATATTTTATTATAGTTGTTACATGTATCTTAAAACCCATATTTTATTATGGTTGTTTCATGTGTCTTGAGACCCATATATTATTAAGGTTGTTACATGTGTCTTGAGAACCATACATTATTATAGTTACTACATGTATCTAAAGACCCATATTTTATTATAGTTGTTTCATGTGTCTTGAGACCCATACATTATTATAGTTGTTACATGTGTCTTAAGACCCATATATTATTGCTATTGTCACATATGTTTTAAGACACATATTATATAAGATATATATTCCCTATTTTCAATTCTCTCAGAAGGTATTGTTGTGCCTTTTTAGAATGTTCACACATTTTTTGGGGGAAAAATATGTTCATGGCTCGTTCCATTTGTTATTTTTTCAAATTTTAGGAAAGATAAAGGAAGAAGGATTAGGAAAAGGACAGGAAAGAGCGAAGACTCATAATCTATGTTAGTAACAAGTAAACGGTAAAATTGTAATAGAAATAGAGTGTATACAAAGAATAGAGAAAGTGAGAAAGAAAAATTGGAGTTTGAAATGATGATTTAAGACAAGGAAGCAATTTATGTAAGTGGTACAATGTGTTTGGAAGGAATGCTCCTGCCATATACAACGAGTCTGACTAGACAGCTTTAAACACGATTGTCACTAGAGAGCATTAACAACGATTGTCACTAGAGAGCATTAACAACGATTGTCACTAGAGAGCATTAACAACGATTGTCACTAGAGAGTATTCATTAACAACGATTGTCACTAGAGAGCATTAACAACGATTGTCACTAGAGAGCATTCATTAACAACGATTGTCACTAGAGAGCATTAACAACGATTGTCACTAGAGAGCATTAACAACGATTGTCACTAGAGAGCATTAACAACGATTGTCACTACAGAGCATTAACAACGATTGTCACTAGAGAGCATTCATTAACAACGATTGTCACTAGAGAGCATTAACAACGATTGTCACTACAGAGCATTAACAACGATTGTCACTAGAGAGCATTAACAACGATTGTCACTAGAGAGTATTCATTAACCACGATTGTCACTAGAGAGCATTAAAAACGATTCGCACCAGAGAGCATTAACAACGATTGTCACTAGAGAGTATTCATTAACCACGATTGTCACTAGAGAGCATTCATTAACAACGATTGTCAATAGAGAGTATTCATTAACAACGATTGTCACTAGAGAGCATTAACAACGATTGTCAATAGAGAGCATTAACAACGATTCGCACCAGAAAGCATTAACAACGATTGTCACTAGAGAGTATTCATTAACCACGATTGTCACTAGAGAGCATTAACAACGATTCGCACCAGAGAGCATTAACAACGATTGTCACTAGAGAGTATTCATTAACCACGATTGTCACTAGAGAGCATTCATTAACAACGATTGTCAATAGAGAGCATTAACAACGATTCGCACCAGAGAGCATTAACAACGATTGTCACTAGAGAGTATTCATTAACCACGATTGTCACTAGAGAGCATTCATTAACAACGATTGTCACTAGAGAGCATTAACAACGATTGTCAATAGAGAGCATTAACAACGATTGTCACTAGAGAGTATTAACAACGATTGTCACTAGAGAGCATTAACAACGATTGTCACTAGAGAGCATTAACAACGATTGTCAATAGAGAGCATTAACCACGATTGTCACTAGAGAGCATTAACAACGATTGTCAATAGAGAGCATTAACAACGATTGTCACTAGAGAGCATTAACAACGATTGTCAATAGAGAGCATTAACCACGATTGTCACTAGAGAGCATTAACAACGATTGTCAATAGAGAGCATTAACCACGATTGTCACTAGAGAGCATTAACAACGATTGTCAATAGAGAGCATTCATTAACAACGATTGTCACTAGAGAGTATTCATTAACCACGATTGTCACTAGAGAGCATTAACAACGATTCGTACCAGAGAGCATTAACAACGATTGTCACTAGAGAGCATTCATTAACAACGATTGTCACTAGAGAGCATTCATTAACAACGATTGTCACTAGAGAGCATTCATTAACCACTATTGTCACTAGAGAGCATTCATTACCCACGATTGTCACTAGAGAGCATTCATTAACAACGATTGTCACTAGAGAGCATTCATTAACAACGATTGTCGCTAGAGAACATTCATTAACCACGATTGTCACTAGAGAGCATTAACGACGATTGTCACTAGAGAGCATTCATTAACAACGATTGTCACAAGAGAGTATTAACAACGATTGTCACTAAAGAGCATTCATTAACCACAATTGTCACTAGAGAGCATTCATTAACCACGATTGTCACTAGAGAGCATTCATTAACCACGATTGTCACTAGAGAGCATTCATTAACCACGATTGTCACTAGAGAGCATTCATTAACCACGATTGTCACTAGAAAGCATTCATTAACAACGAGTGTCACTAGAGAGCATTCATTAACCGCGATTGTCACTAGAGAGCATTCATTAACCACGATTGTCACTAGAGAGCATTCATTAACCGCGATTGTCACTAGAGAGCATTCATTAACCACGATTTTCACCAGAGAGCATTCATTAACCACGATTGTCACTAGAAAGCATTAACCACTTTTCTCACTAGAGAGCATTCATTAACCACGATTGTCACTAGAGCATTAACCACTATTCTCATTAGAGAGCATTATTTGCGATAGTCACCAGACAGCATTAAATGTGACAGTCACCAGAGAGCATTATCTGCGATAGTCACCAGAGAGCATTACTTGTGACAGTCACCAGAGAACATTATCTGTGATAGTCACCAGAGAGAATTAATTGTGATAGTCACCAGAGAGCATTAATTGTGATTGTCACCAGAGAGGATTTACTTGCTATAGTCACCAGAGAGCATTAATTGTGATAGTCGCCAGAGAGCATTAATTGTGATAGTCGCCAGAGAGCATTACTATTAAAAGTAGCTGACTAAAGAGGAACAACGACATAGATGAACCCACGAAGTAAGAGCACACATAACATGCACCATGTAGTAGACAAGTCACAGAACATGCACCATATAGTAGACAAGTCACATAACATGCACCATATAGTAGACAAGTCACAGAACATGCACCAAGTAGTAGACAAGTCACAGAACATGCACCAAATAGTAGACAAGTCACATAGCATGCACCATATAGTAGACAAGTCACAGAATGTGCACCATATAGTAGATAAGTCACAGAACATGCACCAAGTAGTAGACAAGTCACAGAAAATGCATCATGTAGTAGACAAATCACAGAACATGCACCAAGTAGTAGACAAGTCACAGAACATACACCAAGTAGTAGACAATTCACAGAACATGCACCAAATGGTAGACAAGTCAAAGAACATGCACCAAGTAGTGGACAAGTCACAGAACTTGCACCAAGTAGTAGACAAGTCACAGAACTTGCACCAAGTAGTAGACAAGTCACAGAACTTACACCAAGTAGTACACAAGTCTCAGAACATACACCAAGTAGTAGACAAGTCACAGAACTTACACCAAGTAGTAGACAAGTCACAGAACACAGACCCCAAAAACTTCATTATCCACTAACCCTGAAAAGCTAAAAAAAAAAACGCGATAAATGTCAAGTAAGGATGAAGTTAGGAAGAACTTGGCATTCAAATTGATGTAGCAGAAACGGTAAAAACGTAAATCTGTCTTATGGTGATATTTGGGGGAGAACACATTGCCTAAAGAGATAGAAAGCAATTTAAAGGAAACAGAGTATGTACTTGATACTTCCTTCAGATAACGGTTATTTTCAAACTAAAACAAAAGAGGGAGGTGAAAGACACAGCTTGCGCGAGCTTCTCGCTGTTTCAACAACAGTTCCCACATTTTTACCAGAACTTTTATCGGATTACTACCAACTTTGAAACATTGTCGTTAAGATTGCTTTGAACAGATCCATCCATCATGTGTCAGTACCAACTCAGTTCTCAAAATAACGACAACCCAGACTACAGCTTCCAGTTTAAGTTGATTTCCTTTCACGGCCGATGAGCCTCTAATCTCAGCTCCTCCGTTCTGGTGATTTTATGTCTTGGACGGTCTTAGCTGTTAAAGATGTCGATTGCTTCGTGAATGGAGACGAATGTTCTAGAGATGTAATTTGATTTCTAGCACAGATTGTTATGGAAATGTTCTACTTCACACAACCGGCTATCATTCTCACCAACAATATCTCCTTGTTTTTTTTTTTCCACGGACTCCAATATTTAACTCCTCAAACAGAGCTCCGCTTCCCAGTTATCTTAACTATCCTTATTCGTTCACTCTGATCTTCATTTTATTCAGTCATTCTAGTCCATGTATTTCAGTCTTACTTCTCTTCAATCTTAAATTTCTGTCTTCGTCCACGAAACATTTCTTCTTCTAAATCATGATCTTCCTATTCCTCAAGTAATGATCTTCCTATTCCTCAAGTAATGATCTTCATCATTGATCCACTTGAATCGCCATTCTCATCACACATATCTTCTTCCTTAATTCACTGTAATCTCCCTTCTCCTCAATCAAGATCATCCTCTTTCATTAACTTCAGTCTCCCTTCTCCTCAAGCATACTTCTCTTTCATTGACTTCAGTCTCCCTTCTCCTCAATCAAGATCATCCTCTTTCATTAACTTCAGTCTCCCTTCTCCTCAAGCATACTTCTCTTTCATTGACTTCAGTCTCCCTTCTCCTCAAGAATACTTCTCTTTCATTGACTTCAGTATCCCTTCTCCTCAACCATGGTCTTTCTCTTTCATTGACTTCAAATCTCCCTTCTCTTCAACCATGATCTTTCTCTTTCATTGACTTCAGTTTACCTTCTCCTAAACCATGATCTTTCTCTTTTATTGACTTCAGTCTACCTTCTCCTTAACCATGATCTTTCTCTTTCATTGACTTCAGTCTACCTTCTCCTCAACCATGATCTTTCTCTTTCATTGACTTCAGTCTACTTTCTCCTCAACCATGATCTTTCTCTTCCATTGACTTCAGTCTACCTTCTCCTCAACCATGATCTTTCTCTTCCATTGACTTCAGTCTACCCTCTCCTCAACCATGATCTTTCTCTTTCATTGACTTCAGTCTACCTTCTCCTCAACCATGATCTTTCTCTTCCATTGACTTCAGTCTACCTTCTCCTCAACCATGATCTTTCTCTTTCATTGACTTCAGTCTACTTTCTCCTCAACCATGATCTTTCTCTTCCATTGACTTCAGTCTACCCTCTCCTCAACCATGATCTTTCTCTTTCATTGACTTCAGTCTACTTTCTCCTCAACCATGATCTTTCTCTTCCATTGACTTCTCATCTCCCTTCTCCTCAATTATTATTTCCTACTTTACTTGCTTTAATCTCTAACCGCCTTAATCTTAATCCTCCTGCTTCACTTACATTAATCCTCCAACTTCACTTACCTTAATCCCTCCTACTTCACTTACCTTAATCCCTCCTACTTCACTTACCTTAATCCCTCCTACTTCACTTACCTTAATCCCGCCTACTTCACTTACCCTAATCCTCCTACTTCACTTACCCTAATCCTCCTACTTCACTTACCTTAATCCTCCTACTTCACTTACCTTAATCCCGCCTACTTCACTTACCTTAATCCCGCCTACTTCACTTACCCTAATCCTACTTCACTTACCCTAATCCTCCTACTTCACTTACCCTAATCCTCCTACTTCACTTGCCCTAATCCTCCTACTTCACTTGCACTAATCCTCCTACTTCACTTACCCTAATCCTCCTACTTCACTTACCCTAATCCTCCTACTTCACTTACCTTAATCCTCCTACTTCACTTACCCTAATCCTCCTACTTCACTTACCCTAATCCTCCTACTTCACTTACCTTAATCCTCCTACTTCACTTACCCTAATCCTACTTCACTTACCCTAATCCTCCTACTTCACTTACCTTAATCCCGCCTACTTCACTTACCTTAATCCCGCCTACTTCACTTACCCTAATCCTACTTCACTTACCCTAATCCTCTTACTTCACTTACCCTAATCCTCCTACTTCACTTACCCTAATCCTCCTACTTCACTTACCCTAATCCTCCTACTTCACTTACCCTAATCCTCCTACTTCACTTACCCTAATCCTCCTACTTCACTTACCCTAATCCTCCTACTTCACTTACCCTAATCCTCCTACTTCACTTACCTTAATCCTCCTACTTCACTTACCCTAATCCTCCTACTTCACTTACCCTAATCCTCCTACTTCACTTACCTTAATCCTCCTACTTCACTTACCCTAATCCTACTTCACTTACCCTAATCCTCCTACTTCACTTACCCTAATCCTCCTACTTCACTTACCTTAATCCTCCTACTTCACTTACCCTAATCCTCCTACTTCACTTACCCTAATCCTCCTACTTCACTTACCTTAATCCTCCTACTTCACTTACCCTAATCCTACTTCACTTACCCTAATCCTCCTACTTCACTTACCCTAATCCTCCTACTTCACTTACCCTAATCCTCCTACTTCACTTACCCTAATCCTCCTACTTCACTTACCCTAATCCTCCTACTTCACTTACCCTAATCCTCCTACTTCACTTACCCTAATCCTCCTACTTCACTTACCCTAATCCTCCTACTTCACTTACCCTAATCCTCCCACTTCACTTACCCTAATCCTCCCACTTCACTTACCCTAATCCTCCTACTTCACTTACCCTAATCCTCCCACTTCACTTACCCTAATCCTCCCACTTCACTTACCCTAATCCTCCCACTTCACTTACCCTAATCCTCCCACTTCACTTACCCTAATCCTCCCACTTCACTTACCCTAATCCTCCCACTTCACTTACCCTAATCCTCCTGCTTCCCTTACCCTAATCCTCCTACTTCACTTACCCTAATCCTCCTGCTTCACTTACCCTAATCCTCCTACTTCACTTACCTTAATCCTCCTACTTCACTTACCCTAATCCTCCTGCTTCACTTACCCTAATCCTCCTACTACACTTACCTTAATCCTCCTGCTTCACTTACCCTAATCCTCCTACTACACTTACCTTAATCCTCCTACTTCACTTACCCTAATCCTCCTACTTCACTTACCCTAATCCTCCTACTTCACTTACCCTAATCCTCCCACTTCACTTACCCTAATCCTCCTACTTCCCTTACCCTAATCCTCCTACTTCACTTACCTTAATCCTCCTACTTCACTTACCCTAATCCTCCTGCTTCACTTACCCTAATCATCCTACTACACTTACCTTAATCCTCCTACTACACTTACCTTAATCCTCCTACTACACTTACCTTAATCCTCCTACTACACTTACCTTAATCCTCCTACTACACTTACCTTAATCCTCCTACTTCACTTACCATAATCCTCATTGTTTTCATCCACACCTATCTTTATCCACACGCTTTACTCACCACGCCCTCCTTAACAGCGCTCACCATTCTCCATTTACATCTTGTATCCTCTCATGTTTACTCTCCATTCTTCATGTACATCTTGTATGCTCTCATGTTTACTCTCCATTCTTCATTTACATCTTGTATGCTCTCCTGTTTACTCTCCATTCTTCATTTACATCTTGTATGCTCTCATGTTTACTCTCCATTCTTCATGTACATCTTGTATGCTCTCCTGTTTACTCTCCATTCTTCATGTACATCTTGTATGCTCTCATGTTTACTCTCCATTCTTCATTTACATCTTGTATGCTCTCATGTTTACTCTCGATTCTTCATTTACATCTTGTATGCTCTCATGTTTACTCTCCATTCTTCATTTACATCTTGTATGCTCTCATGTTTACTCTCCATTCTTCATTTACATCTTGTATGCTCTCATGTTTACTCTCCATTCTTCATTTACATCTTGTATGCTCTCATGTTTACTCTCCATTCTTCATTTACATCTTGTATGCTCTCATGTTTACTCACAATTCTTTATTTACATCTTGTATGCTCTCATGTTTACTCACCATTCATCATTTACATCTTGTATGCTCTCATGTTTACTCACCATTCATCATTTACATCTTGTATGCTCTCATGTTTACTCATCATTCATCATTTACATCTTGTATGCGCTCATGTTTACTCTCCATTCTTCAATTCTTCATTTACATCTTGTATGCTCTCATGTTTACTCACCATTCTTCATTTACATCTTGCATACTCTCCTGTTTACTCTCCATTCTTCATTTACATCTTGTATGCTCTCATGTTTACTCACCATTCTTCATTTACATCTTGTATGCTCTCATGTTTACTCACCATTCTTCATTTACATCTTGCATACTCTCCTGTTTACTCTCCATTCTTCATTTACATCTTGCATACTCTCCTGTTTACTCTCCATTCTTCATTTACATCTTGCATACTCTCCTGTTTACTCTCCATTCATCATTTACATCTTGTATACTCTCCTGTTTACTCTCCATTCACTTTTACCTCCATTTTCATTATCTTAGATCCCCATTTTTCACCACCACAATTGTCACCACACTCCTCCAATCTACCTTCTTCATTCTCGCCATGTTCCATTCTCATCTATAAAAGATCGTTATTTTATATACAGAACACCTTCTCCATCGACTTTCCTTCTCCATTCTTCATATCATCATATTTTATTCTTCTTGGTCACAGACCGACTAAACCTATGCGCCTTTTGACGTCACAGACGGATCAAACAGCCAGTGACTGGTACGACCTTAATCTTCACTGTTTTCCTTGTTCTGCCTCTATTTCATTCTCCACCATATTTATTTTGAGACTTATTTAGACTTTCTTCCCTTTTAACTCTCCTCTATCCGGATCCTCACCTCTGTCATTATAGCCCTCATTTTTTATCATTTTAAATTTATATTCCCTAAAATCATCATTTCTTCAAAATAGTTCACCCTTGCTACCTCAGATATACTACCACTACCACTTCACGTTTACTTCCGTCATCTTTTACAATATTACTTGTCACCTTCTTACATCTAACATCCTTTACCTCCTATCCGCTCACGTTTCAATGAAAATGAATATAGCTACCACAAGCGAACTAGTAATTGAATATAGCTACCAGAAGCGAACTAGTAAATGAATATAGCTACCAGAAACGAAATAGTAAATGAATATAGCTACCAGAAACGAACTAGTAAATGAATATAGCTACCAGAAACGAACTAGTAGATGAATATAGCAACCAGAAACGAACTATTAAATGAATATCTATCTATCTATCTATCTATTGACCTTTCGAGCCGTAACCGGCCCATAGGGCGTAGACCAAGATACACCTTCTCCTATATGAATTTTTGTTCTAGCAGTTTTCTTTTAAAGATATTTTATCAAATCTCGCCATCTGTCTCTGTTCTGTGCAAGCAGTTCTATCTCATTGAGGGAGCCGATTCCTGCTGCTCTTGCCTCTCTCATCAATGTTCTTCTCAGTGTCTCCCTGGGTCTTCCTCTTTTTCTTTTACCTGTTGTTTCCCATATGAGGGCTTGCTTTGCTATTCGATTATTATCTCTTCTCATCACATGTCCAACGTATGACCATCGTCTTTTCTTTATTACTGAAGATATTAGTGGTTGATTGGCGATTTCTCTAATTTCCTCGTTTGTTTTGAATTCGTTCCATTCTATACCAAGTATTTTCCTTAGACATTTATTTTCGAATGCGTTCAACTTTGTTTCTATATCTCTTGTTGTTTTCCAGCTTTCACACGCATACGTAAGGGTTGATAGTACATTTGATTTGAATAGCCTAAGTTTTGTGTTTGTGCTAATGAGTTTTGATTTCCACAACTTTTCAAGGCTTCTGAAAGACATTGCTGCTTTAGCCAGTCTGATTCTAATTTCTTTGCTCGTATCCCCTTCTCGATCAATGTGACTTCCAAGATAGATAAAGTGATCGATCTCTTCTACTGGTTTGTTTTCCATGTATATTTTGTCACTTGTTGGAATTAAACTTTTCATGACTTTAGTCTTTTCATGATTGACCTCAAGCCCAATTTTGCTGGCTATTGATGATAGTTCATTTGTGTTTTCCTGCATCGTTTTTATCTGACTGCTGATGAGAACTATGTCATCAGCAAAGTCGAGGTCCTCCAAATGGTCTCCTTGTATCCATTCGATGCCTTTATTACCAGTGCAGCATTTCTTCATTATGAAGTCCTTTGTCGCATTTTGCGTGTTAATGAATATAGCAACCAGAAAACATTGAAATATATTAGCTTTCATACCATTCAGATCCTGAATAAGCAAACAAACTTGTACACATAAACAAACCTAATAATTAATAATAAAAACGAATCTAAATAAGTTACCAACAAACAGGCATCTGTAAACAAACAGATATACAAGTAAACAAAGAAAAATACCAGTAATTAACAAAACTGCACGTTTAAATAAATAAAAATTAATAAACAAACACATTTACTAACAAACAAACTATAAATAAAGATATATAAGTGTAATTTTTGTTTTATTTTTTGCGTTCGCCAGCTTTCGCTTCTGGCGAAGTCCATAGCTACTAGGAACTGAATTTTGCGTGTTAATCTGTTTTTCCTTGGTAGCCGTGTGCAAAGGTGTGTCCCTCGTCACACTGGTAGATAACTCCGACTTCGGTGGTACTCATTATTTTCCATAGATGAGTGTTTGACGTTTGGAGCCAGGCCTCGCTGTTGAGACCAGGGGTGGTTGTCGCAGAAAGAAATCACAAATAAAAATTCCAACTGCTGCAACCAGGATTTGAACTCCCAACCTCTCTATCTCGAGTCAGGCGTCTTGCCTGTCCCAACCAGCCCCTTTATACGTGTATAGGAACAATCAAAATATAAATAAAATCAAGCTATCAACCCTACGAGTCGACAAATAAGTTTAGCTTGAGGTTAAGAAACGAATCTACCAATTAACGAAGATATTTGCATGTAAACAAACAGACACGTCAGACTAACTAACAGCTAATTACTGATCAGTCATGAGGAAGCAACTCCGGGATGAATCCCAGTTAAGTTTGTGTCTCCAGGCTAAAAGGTCCCTGTCGCGTGAACGCGTTGTTTACTGTTGAAGCTGGGAGACAGGACAAGACTCACAGACAGACTTTCGTGAAGACTTAGCCAAAATCAGACACAGACACACTGGGGAGGAGTAGGAGAGGAAGTGGGGAAAAGTGGGACGATCGAAGGAATGAGAGTGAACGCAGAGCCAACAGCTCTAAGGTTTCCTTTACTTGAGGCATTAGATATTTTAGCCATTAGATACTTTAGCCATTAGATACTTTAGACAGTAGATACTTTAGCCATTAGATACTTTAGACAGTAGATACTTTAGCCATTACATAGTTTGATCACTAGATACTTTAGCCATTAGATACTTTGGTCACTAGATACTTTAGCCATTAGATACTTTGGTCACTAGATACTTTAGCCATTTTATACTTTGGTAATTAGATATTTTAGCCATTAAATACTTTGGTCACTAGATACTTTAGCCATTAAATACTTTGGTCACTAGATACTTTAGCCATTTGATACTTTGGTCACTAGATACTTTAGCCATTAAATACTTTGGTCACTAGATACTTTAGCCATTACATACTTTGATCACTAGATGCTTTAGCCATTAGATACTTTGGTCACTAGATACTTTAGCCATTAGATACTTTGGTCACTAGATACTTTAGCCATTTTATACTTTGGTCACTAGATATTTTAGCCATTAAATACTTTGGTCACTAGATACTTTATCCATTAAATACTTTGATCACTAGATACTTTAGCCATTTGATACTTTGGTCACTAGATACTTTAGCCATTTGATACTTTGGTCACTAGATACATTAGCCATTCGATACTTTGGTCATTAGATACTTTAGCCATTTGATATATTGGTCACTAGATACTTTAGCCATTCGATACTTTGGTCATTAGATACTTTAGCCATTAGTTCGGTAAAATTCAGTTAAGTAGCTCAGTCATGTACAACGTATTTAAACAACTGATTATGAAAAACATTTACACTGTTCCATGATCATCTCTTTAGCTTGTTGTAAAAAAGTGTCAATGTCTTCTTCGCTATTACATTTACCTCGCTATTACATTTACTTCGCTATTACATTTACTTCGCTATTACATTTACTTCGCTATTACATTTACCTCGCTATTACATTTACCTCGCTATTACATTTACTTCGCTATTACATTTACCTAGCTATTACATTTACTTCACTATTACATTTACCTAGCTACTACATTTACTTCGCTATTACATTTACCTCGCTATTACAGACAGAAGGTCGAACAGATAGAAAGACACAGAAAATCAGACATGAAGATCACATTTGTAAAGATCAGAAGAAAGATAAAATATCAATACACAGAAAATGAGTAACAGACAGACAAGGTACAGTGATCAAATAAGCACAGAAGCAGGCACAAACGAAGATAAACACATTTAGCAGACAGAAAGATTTTGACAAATGGAGGCAGACATTAAGAGAGAGTCCATGAAGAACAACAGAACGACAAATTTAAAAAATCCTTGAGAAATAAACAAACCAAAATTACATTTAAAATGATTCAATTATAAGCACTATGATCATATATAAACAAAGATAATATTCAAAACCTACAAGTGGATATCAATGTTGAAGGAATAGACTTGGAGACAGCTCAGAGATACAACTACCTTGGACATACTATAACCAGTGATGGAAAATGTACAACTGAAATAAACAAAAGAATAAGAATGATAGGAAAGGCAAAAGGTAATTTTAATGTCATGAAAAAGATACTAACATCAAAACAAATAACACCAGTGCTAAAACTGAGAATAGCAGTATGTTACATCTTCTCAACATTCTTCTATGGTGCAAAAATACGGACATTAGACAAGAAAACAGAACAGAGAATTTAAGCCTTTGAAATGTGGATTTATAGAAGACTAGGAGGAATTGGATGGAAAGAAAAAAAACAAACGATGAAGTATTAAAACAACTAAAAATTAAAAGAGAACTACTAAATACAATTCAAATAAGACAAATTAGATATATGGGGCAAGTTAAAAGACACAGCAGCCTACTAAAGTAATCTTAGAAGGGAAAATACAAGGTAAAAGAGGCAGGCGCAGAACAAGACTATCATGGAGTAGTAACGTCATGGACACGTCAGCATGTGACAACCTGCACCTTCAAAGCAAGAGACGGAACGGAGTGGCCCTCCATGGCAGTCAACCTTCGATGCGGAGACGGCACTAAATGATGATAAAATTATAAGCGAAATCCTTACAAAAATTCGTGAAAGTATAAGTTGTTAGATAATGAAATTGGGATGAGCAAAAGAGAACAGAAATATGAACAAGAAGTTAGAAACTTGAAAACGTTGATAATAAGCACTCGCTGTTGAGAGAACCGAAGTGGCATTGTTGCGAGATGGAACGAGAAAGTGCAGCTATTACCCTGCCACCGGACGTCAACGAGACGTTTTAGTAAAATAAACAAGCAGGCCAATAAACAAACAGGCCGGCGAGAATGTGAGAGAAAAAGTATCAACTATAGATACCCGGTCTTGAAATGTTGCCACATTGGCTCATCGTGTTTCTCTTTAGGCTAGACAAAAACGTTCAACTTAAGTAGAGTAGATTTTAAGATACTCCTCGCTATGTTGTACATTACTGTAAACAAATAATGTTTTGAAATCTATTTTATTTGTATCTGGCCATATGTATGCATGTGCTTAAGGAAATTGAAAAAAATGTATATATATATATATATATATATATATATATATATATATATATATATTCGATATGAGTATTATAAGCCGCGATAGCTCAGTGGTTAGTGAACTGGGATACAAAGGACAAGGGGTAGGGTTCGAGTGCAACCGACGGCTTCCGCTTCACCAAGCCTTTAATGGGTACCGGATTTATTCTAGGAAAGTAAAGCGGCACAGGCGTAATACCGACCACATTACCCCAAAAATCATGTACTGAAGGTCTGTAGAATTTATGGTCACTAATGCTATATTCCCTATACGCCACTTGGTGTGACGGGGGTACTTTATATATTTTTTTTTTACTATAGAAAAATAGAGTTCTTGACTGAAACACGGCAAATGAGAGTTCTGGGGCATGTTAAAAGACACAGCAGCCTATTAAAAGTAATATTTGAAGGGAAAATACAAGGTGAAAGAGGCAGAGGAAAGTCAAGACTAACATAGACGAGTAGCATCAAAAAATGTACAAGTCTTCCTATGATAACTTGCACTATCAAAGCCAGATAGAGCAGAATGATGCTACACGTAGCTAACCTTCGATGCGGAGACGGCACTCAATGATGATAACTCAGTCTAGTAAACATTATGTGTTGGGATCATTGGTATGTATGATCAATATGTTAATTTATGTTATGTTTTGTTAATTTGTTAATAATGGACTAACATCTATTAAAACAAAGTCAGGAGCAGATTGCAATAGTGACCATGTACCAGTAGTTGGAAAGATAAGAATAAAACTGCAGAGGGCACAGAAATCAACAAGAAATATAAAATTAGAACTAGATATGCTAAGAGTAGATAAACAGATGAGTGATAAGTACAGCACGATAGTACAAAATAGATATACTGTTATTGAGAAAATACAGGACATCCAGGAGTAGTGGGAAATGCTCAAACAATCGATTCAACAAACATCAAAAGAAGTAATACCTGTGACTAAAAGAATCAACAAAAAGAAATGGATGACATAAGAAATATTACAACTAATGGACGAAAGAAGAAAACATAAGAAAGAAGAACGGACATACAAAATATTGCACAAAGAGATCCAAAACAAGTGCAGAGAAGCAAAGGAAGGATGGTTAAAACAGAAATGTGAAGAAATGGAAAAACAACAAAAGAAAGACTCAAAATTTATGCACAATCAGTTAAATGAATTAACAGGAAGAAAAGAAGTCAAAGTTTCAGGATGTGTGAAATCAAAGGAAGGAAATATAATAATGGGACAGGAGAAGACAATGGAAAGATGGACAGAATATATCAGTCAACTCTATGATGATGAAAGACCAGAATTAAACAATTCAAATGAAGACACAGGACCACCAATAATGCAGAGTGAAGTGGAGGACGCAATTCAACAGATGAAAAGAGGCAAAGCTCCAGGTCCTGACAATATAACAATCGAAGAGATAAATGCATTAGGAGAGCTAGGAGTACAAGTCATAGCAAAATTACTCAATGACATATATAACACTGGACACATACCCGAGGATCTACTAAAATCTATCTTTGTAGCCATACCGAAGAAGTCAGGAGCCACTGATTGTGAAGACCATCGCACTATTAGTCTCATGAGCCATATGACTAAAATATTACTAAGAATCATCATGAGACGTGTAAAGAACAAAATAAAACCATAAATAAGTGAGGAACAATGTGGATTTGTGAAAGGAAAGGGCACTAATAACGCAATATACATCTTAAGAACATTGATAGAAAGATATATAGAGGTAAAGAAAGATCTATATATGTGCTTTATAGACTACACGAAAGCATTTGACAAAGTAAAGCATGTGGAAATAATCAATATGCTGGAGAAATTAAACATTGATGGCAAGGATCTGCGAATAATAAAAAAAACATGTACTGGCAACAAACAGCAGCTATACGAATTAACAACCAAACAGGGCAATTCCAAAATATAAAACAAGGGGTCATACAAGGCTGTGTTCTGTCACCGGATTTGTTTTCACTTTACAGCGAATATATTATGAGATCAATAGTAGACAAAAAAGGAATTGAAGTCAACGGTCACAACATAAATAATTTGCGATATGCAGATGACACAGTCTTAATAGCAGAAACAGAGAATGAACTACAAGAAATGATAGACATAATAGTAAAAGAAAGCAACAAGAAAGGTTTCAGTCTGAATAGCAAGAAAACAGAGGTAATGGTTATATCGAAGAAACAATCACCACCAGCATGCAGCATAAAAATAAACGAGACAAATCTGAAACAAGTGCAACGTTTCAAATACTTGGGCACAATAATAACATCAGATGGGAGATGCATCACAGAAATAAAAAGCAGAATTGCTCAGGTCAAAACAGCGTTTCAGAAAATGAAAAATATCTTATGCAACAAATCTATGTCAATAAAAATGAGAAAGAGAGTTCATCGGTGCTAAATAGAAGCAATTTTGACCTATGGAAGCGAATCATGGACAGTAGACAAACAAATGAAAAGACGATTAGAGGCCACAGAGATGGGATTTCTCAGAAAAATGTTGAAAGTTCCCTGGACAGCTAAAAAGGCCAAAGAAAGTTCTCAAAGAGGCCAACCCAAAAAGGGAGCTCTTAAAAATCATCAGAAAGAAGCAATCAACATTTTTCGGGCACATCATGAGAAGAGGAAAGTTGGAATACTTGGTTACAACTGGCAAAATAAAAGGAATGAGGGATCGCGGGCGACAAAGAGAGAAAATACTGGATAGCTTGGTGTCATGGCATGGAAAACAGTCAACAACAGAACTGATATGATGCACTGTAGATAGAAGATTGTGGAGGGACATGATCACCTACGCCAACCGGTATGGCACATGATGATGATGTTAATTTATGTTACGTTACTTTATGTTATATTATGTTACCTTATGTTATTTGAATTTATGTTATGTTATGTTAATTTATGTTATACTATATTAATGTATGCTATATTATGTTAATTTATGTTATGTTATGTTAATTTATGTTATACTATATTAATGTATGCTATATTATGTTAATTTATGTTATGTTATGACATAAAACGTGTCCGCTTTTCGGGTAAAGATTTCTACAAAAAGCCACCCATATCGTGGATGCGAGGCCGTGTCACGGAGCTCGTACATGTCGGCTTGGAATCTCCTTGGATTTTCTCGAGATTCTCCAGGGGGATATCGAAGCACCTATGGAGTCTACTGGTGTGCAGTGATGATAATCCTTACACCAACAACATGCTTTGATTATCATCATCTCACTCCACCCCGGAAACATCCATAGGTGCTCCGACCTTCTCCCAGAAATACGAGATCTTCAGAGGAGAACCTTGACCTACGTGCACGAGGTCCTTTGTGCGACCTGGGAGAACCTTGACCTAGGTGTACAAGGTCCTTTGTGCGACCTGGGAGAACCTTGACCTAGGTGTACAAGGTCCTTTGTGCGACCTGGGAGAACCTTGACCTAGGTGTACAAGGTCCTTTGTGCGACCTGGGAGAACCTTGACCTACGTGCACGAGTCCTTTGTGCGACCTGGGAGAACCTTGACCTAGGTGTACAAGGTCCTTTGTGCGACCTGGGAGAACCTTGACCTAGGTGTACAAGGTCCTTTTAATTTAAATCATTACAGGATTGTGATCTGAATTAATATCTGCTCCTGGGTAGGTTTTGGCTTTCTTTACGCTGTTACGGAACCTTTCTTTTATCATTATCTAATCTATTTGATTCCTCTTCTTATCTCCAGGACTTTTCCATGTGTATAGTTTCCTTTTCTCTTGCTCAAAGTAGGTGTTACATATTATCAGCTCGTTTTCTTCACATAATTGTATTAATCTTTCTCCTCTGTTATTTCATTTTTCATAAACCATGATTTCCTATAATGGTCTTATATCTACCATTTCCTACTTTAGCGTTCATGTCACCCATTACAATCAAGATGTCTGAAGATTTCACTTGCTTCATAACTTTATTTAGGTCTTCATAGTATGCCTCTATTTGTTCATCTGTGTAGTCTTGAGTAGGTGCATATGTCTGTATTATTGCTATGTCGAATGGTTTAGCTTTCAACTTGACTAGTATAATCCTATCACTGTATGTCCTGTGAGTACTTATATATTTTTGTAGCTCTCTTTTTATCAGTATTCCTACCACCCTTTGATGTTCTGTTGTGTTTCCTGAGTATATAAATGTATATTTTTCGTCCTCTATGTACCCACATTCTTTCCATCTAGTCTCTGATATGCCTAAAATATCTATATTTATTCGTTCTGCTTCTTGAATCAGATTTTCCAATTTCCCATCTTGATATAGAGTCCTAACATTCCAAGTGCTTATTTTAAGATCTTCCCTCCGACATAAGTTCCAATTCCTCTCCATGGCTTCCTCGCGACTAGTATGTGATGAGGCTCCAATCTCTTTCACGGTGGTCTGCCATATTCGCCTTTCGTGTTCTGAATATGCCTCATGTGTACCACACATTTTGCTGTTTTCGCTTTCTGGGCCGTTGATCATTTTTTGATTCATCCGCCCCATCCACCGCCACAGACTTTTCACATATGGGTTGAACATACCCGCTTTGCCGGCAAGATTTTTGTCGAACCATATGCTTGCCTATCGAACCGCGAACACACGACACAAAGAAGAATAAATTATATTCCACTTAAATATCGGTAATCACAGTCCATCCCCACGTCAGAAGTAAAACATACAACAAACGGGGAATGGCAACACATAATTTCACAACTAGACTGTCGCGTAAATCATTTAAATATATATTCGGCAATTACCGAATTATAAAAAACGACTACACGCAGCCGGTCACGGTATTACTTGTAATATATAATCTACTAGTACTGCTACCTACTGCTACTTCCACTTTTGCTACTACCACTACTATCAAGGTATTTGGTAAACTCTTTACAGTGGACCCGAAGGTCCATGAGCCAGCCACTTAAAAGTGTCTTCCCATTTCTTTAAATCTGCCTAACTACCTAGCTACCTAACTACCTAACTACCTAGCTACCTAACTACATGGCTACCTAACCACCTAGCTACCTAACCACCTAACTAGCTGGCTACCTAACCATCTAGCTACCTAACCATCTAGCTACCTAACTACCCGGCTACCTAACCACCTAGCTACCTAATTACCTGGCTACCTAATTACCTGGCTACCTAATTAACTAACTACCTGGCTACCTAACTACCTGGCTACCTAACTACCTAGCTGCCTAACTCCCTTTCTACCTAATTACCTAGCTACCTTGCTACCTGACTACCTAGCTACCTAACTACCTAGCTACCTGACTACCTAACTACCTAGCTACCTAACTATCCGGCTACCTAACTACCTAGCTACCTAACTACCTAGCTACCTAACTACCTGGCCACCTAACCACCTAGCTACCTGACTACCTGACTACCTAACTACCTGGCTACCTAACTACCTGACTACCTAACTACCTAGGTACCTAACTACCTGGCTACCTGGCTACCTAGCTACCTGACTACCTAGCTACCTGACTAAATAAGCTACCTGACTACCTGGTTACCTAACTACCTGGCTACCTAACTACCTGGCTACCTAACCATCTGGCTACACAACTACCTAACTACCTGGCTACCTGACTACCTAACTACCTGACTACCTAACTACCTGGCTATCTAACTACCTGGCTACCTAACTACCTGGCTATCTAACTACCTGGCTACCTAACCATCTGATTGTCCAACTACCTGACTACCTGACTATAATGTCATTTTACTGTTTTCTTATGTGGGCTGGTCTGGTTACTCAATGTTAACTACAGTCTGCTACAATCTACACAATTCCAAACATTACAATTATTGATGTACACACCACAAATCACTTGGACTGGACCGGAAGTATTAGTTGTGTTGGCCAGGACGCTCAACCACACATACCAACTCATTATATCGAAATTGTTTATGCTTCTACCAGCCATGAGGGAGCCGCGATAGCTCAGTGGTTAGTGAACTGGACTACAAAGGACAAGAGGTAGGGTTCGATCCCAACCGACGGCTTCCGAGTTTACCCAGCCTTAAATGGGTACCGGATATTTTTCTGGGAAAGTAAAGCAGCACGGGCGTAATACCGACCACATTACCCCAAAAATCATGTTCTGAAGGTCTGTAAAATATAGGGTCACTAACACCATATTTCCCTATACGCCACTTGGCGTGACGGGGGTACTTTACTTTTACTTTTTTACTATCTAATATTGGACGAGCTGCGAGAAAACCCTCAGAAATTAGTTTACGGGATGAGGAAAAATAATGTAAACCGTAAAATGTAATGAAGAAACGCAAAATCTTACGAGAAAAACGTAAGATCTCGCAAGATCTAGAGCGGCATTATCTGTTGCATTATATTGGTGCATGGTGTCACATCTTACAGTCAGTGGTAGAGACCGTTAGAGCTGGCTCGTGCCATATTGAGAAAATATGTAGAGGTTAATGAGTGCTTATGAATACGTGTGGTTCTAGACATTAATGGGAGCTGTTGAAATTAATGAGTACAGTATTGCTAATTGTTTAACTTCAGTAGAGTATTAGTAATTCAGTAAATTGTTGCTTCAACCATTTCTGTCCAGATCTTGAGACTTAGGGCTCGGGACAGCGCCATGAACAGTCAGCGCCGTGAACAGTCAGCGCCGTGAACAGTCAGCTCCGTGAACAGTCAACGTCGTGAACAGTCAGCGTCGTGAACAGTCAGCGCCGTGAACAGTCAGCGCCGTGAACAGTCAGCGCCGTGAACAATCAGCGCAATAAACAGTCAGCGCCATGAACAGTCAGCGCCATGAACAGTCAGCGCCATGAACAGTCAGCGTCATGAACAGTCAGCGCCATGAACAGTGAGCGCCTTGAACAGTGAGCGTCATGAACAGTCAGCGCCATGAACAGTCAACGCCATGAACAGTCAGCGTCATGAACAGTCAGCGTCATGAACAGTCAGCGTCATGAACAATCAGCGCCATGAACGGTCAGCGCCGTGAACAGTCAGTGCCATGAACAGTCAGCGCCGTGAACAGTCAGCGCCATGAACAGTCAGCGCCATGAACAGTCAGCGCCATGAACAGTCAACGCCATGAACAGTCAGCGTCATGAACAGTCAACGCCATGAACAGTCAGCGTCATGAACAGTCAACGTCATGAACAGTCAACGCCATGAACAGTCAGCGTCATGAACAGTCAACGCCATGAACAGTCAACGCCATGAACAGTCAGCGTCATGAACAGTCAGCGTCATGAACAGTCAGCGCCATGAACAGTCAGCGCCATGATGACTACGAGCGAATTAGAACTGATGAAGATCCAACACGAATTCCCTGCCGTAGTCCTGAAAACAGAGTAACTAGTTTAGTCTTGAGAGTAGGGGGGGGGGAAGGTCAATGAGGGAAGGGTAACCACGTATCTAAACAATATCCTGCTAGAGTCGGATGAACTGGCCGAAAATCGCAGATATTGTAGCTTGTGTAAACTATAATACAACGCAAATGACGTCTACTAGACGACTGTGTATCGATGGAAAGAAAGAAGAGCGAGTAATCGTTGTATAACCGAGTCAGACGAAGTACGTGTTCGATTTAAACAAAAATAATTTATGTTAATATTTAATAATTCAATAATTTCATCATCATCTTCTTCTCTCCTTCCACATTTGCCTTTGAGCCTCAAGGGGGGATATACTTTGCGGTCTTTTCTTATTCTATTGGCCTCTCATGTTCTTATGTTTCCAAGTAGTTCTAATATTACATCCATTCATCCATCCTTTTAATGGTCGATCTTGGGTCTGGTGTTCTAGCAACATTTATTGAATATCCGTTCTGTTGTGTTTTGATCTCACTGCCTTATCCCTTTGCCAAACCATTTTATCTCTTGTTTCATTTATGAACTCTATGGCGGCAGTTATTCCTAGCTTTCTCTCAGTTCTTCATTTTTTATCTTATCTCTCATGCTGTTTCCTGTCATTCGACATATCCAATAGCAGAAGCACGTCTTTGATAATTCATTAACATCATTTCTAGCGTAGTAATTTTGTCCTTGCTTGATAGTCAAAAGATGGTAACTTTCGTGAGAAACTCAGTATCCTCACCTCAGTACAAGTTTGATGGGCAGGTCGGGTAGTCTGGAGGGAGGATCTGGAAAAGTGTTCTGTGATAAAATTCTGCCGCATTTGGTGGGAATTTTTCTCATCAAATCTGAGACGCATCTTCGTGGCTCTTCACTTTCTGGTATCAGTGTAGTGAGATCCGATGTCTAGCCATCTCTAGGTAGTGACATCCGATGTCTAGCCATCTCTAGGTAGTGAGATCCGATGTCTAGCCATTTCTAGGTAGTGAGATCCTATGCCTAGCCATCTCTAGGTAGTGAGATCCGATGTCTAGTCATCTCTAGGTAGTGAGATCCGATGTCTAGCCATCTCTAGGTAGTGAGATCCGATGCCTAGCCATCTCTGGGTAGTGAGATCCGATGCCTAGTCATCTCTAGGTAGTGAGATCCGATGTCTAGCCATCTCTAGGTAGTGAGATCCGATGCCTAGCCATCTATAGGTAGTGAGATCCGATGTCTAGCCATCTCTAGGTAGTGAGATCCGATGTCTAGCCATCTCTAGGTAGTGAGATCCGATGCCTAGCCATCTATAGGTAGTGAGATCCGATGCCTAGCCATCTATAGGTAGTGAGATCCGATGTCTAGCCATCTCTAGGTAGTGAGATCCGATGTCTAGGCCTCTCAGGGTAGTGTCATTCGATGTCTAGTCATCTCTAGGTAGTGAGATCCGATGTCTAGCCATCTCTAGGTAGTGAGATCCGATGTCTAACCGTCTCAGGGTAGTGAGATCCGATGTCTAGCCCTCTCAGGGTAGTGAGATCCGATGTCTAGCCCTCTCAGGGTAGTGAGATCCAATTTCTAGCCTTCTCGGATAACGGCATAAAACAGGTGATCAGGTGTTCATTTTGCGCACGTTAAAGTTCCCTTGGCATTTGGAATCTGAGAAGGCCAAAAACTGCGGTTGCTCTGACAAAGTCGAAAGAAAAAAAGTCTATCCAATAACAACATGGACATTAAATAAGCAAACCGAGCAGAAAATTGAAGCCTTTGAAATGTAAATCTATAGAAAAATGGGGGAGAACTGAGTGGAAGGAAAATAAGAAAATTTTAAAAAAAGCTCTGAATCAGCGCAAAATGAAAAAAGAAATGTGCTTAATACAAGTCGAAAAGGACAACGGAAACTTGTGGAGAATGCGAAGAGACATAATACCCTTCTAAATTTCATCTTGGAAGGAAAGGTAGAAAGTAGACGAGGCAGAGGCAGACCGAGAGTAAAATGGACTGATAACATCAAAAGGTGGATAGGTGAGCCTATGACAACATGCACCAACAAGACAAGAGACGTAGTAATATGTGGTAGCCAGACAACCTTTGACGTGAAGACGGCACCGAAAGAATTAAATAAAGGAGAACGTCAAAACTTTCTATGATAAAAAAGCAGAGTCTCTCTGAAATGGAAGAATGTATGTTTGTATGTCGATTGACACCTACGCACTAGACGGCCATTACGAAAAAGAAAAAAGAAAAGTGATATTCGCCCAAAATTCAGTCCCGGGGAATAGCTAGAGATATTGAGGCGTGCGCAAACATACACGCACGCAACAGTTCTAGTATAATGACGCAGTGGCTACACTTGACTCATGATAAGCAATTAACTGCAGGAGTTGTTTGATATTTCAGCAACGTCGTCGCCATTTATTTGTTTAATTGAAGCAGCATCTTTAGTGCACGTTTCTTTATTAGTTTTTTTTCTTTTTCCGAATATGTAAGTGCGTGATGGGTCTCTTTGTTAGGAACGTTGTTGTGCAGGTACAAAACTTTAATAACACACACCTATCTAACAAGCGAACTGCTTAGCGATCGCAGGTTAATGACTTCTCTCTCATTCTGGAAAAGTAATAGCGCGGTAGATTGTAACGCATTCATGAAAATCCACACGAGTTTAAGTAAGTGCTACATAAGTCGAAATCTGGACAGAAGCCAAAACTTTTGTTATCTTCCTTGATTTGGCCCAGAAAAAGGATGAGAGTTGCAAATCGAAGAGATTACAGGAGATAAACAGTGAACGAGACTGGATTGTGGAAATAAAATAATTAGAAATGTATTTTGATTTGGTCGGACTCACGACACTAACAAAATAAAGTTGGGCGTATATTCCTAGGCGATCTAGTTTCAGTTACCACAAACTGTCAAAATCATCACATGCCCCGCAAAACTTGCGAATAAAAAAACAAATTAGATAGTTCCAGTTGCATTTTTGTTTCTGTATACAAAAGACTACAATCTTTGTATTTGTGCAGTGATGGTGTTTATTTGTCTGTGTACAAGACTACAATCTTTGTATTTGTGCAGTGTTAGTGTTTATTTGTCTGTGTACAAGATTACAATCTTTGTATTTGTGCATTGATGGTGTTTATTTGTCTGTGTACAAGACTACAATCTTTGTATTTGTGCATTGATGGTGTTTATTTGTCTGTGTACACGACTACAATCTTTGTATTTGTGCATTGATGGTATTTATTTGTCTGTTTACAAGAACACAGTCTTTGTATTTGTGCAGTGTTAGTGTTTATTTGTCTGTGTACACGACTACAATCTTTGTATTTGTGCATTGATGGTGTTTATTTGTCTGTGTACAAGAACACAATCTTTGTATTTGTGCAGTGTTAGTGTTTATTTGTCTGTGTACAAGATTACAATCTTTGTATTTGTGCATTGATGGTGTTTATTTGTCTGTGTACAAGACAACAATCTTTTTATTCGTGCAGTGTTTGTGTTTGTTATTGAGTTATTTGCGGGTCATCATCATTGCACTCCAAACATGTCCATAGGTGCTCAGATCCCATCTTCAGCATGTCTCGCAGCGTCCAGCGACTGACGACTCCAGTTCTGCGTTGGTTGATATGTCTTCTCACACGCCCCACTAAGTTTCTGGTTTCTGGCTGTGCATCTATTTTAACTACTATGTCTTTTATCCGAAGGAGTGACGTGGATTCATGGTTAAATTAGTGTTTGTTTCTGTGTATAGGACCACAATCTTTCTATTGGTGCAGTGTTGGTGTTTGTTTCTGTGTACAAGACCGCAATCTTTCTATTGGTGCAGTGTTGGTGTTTGTTTCTGTGTACAAGACCGCAATCTTTCTATTGGTGCAGTGTTGGTGTTTCTTTCTGTGTACAAGACCGCAATCTTTCTATTGGTGCAGTGTTGGTGTTTGTTTCTGTGTACAAGACCGCAATCTTTCTATTGGTGCAGTGTTGGTGTTATTTTCTGTGTACAAGACCGCAATCTTTCTATTGGTGCAGTGTTGGTGTTTGTTTCTGTGTACAAGACCGCAAGCTTTCTATTGGTGCAGTGTTGGTGTTTTTTTTCTGTGTACAAGACCGCAATCTTTCTATTGGTGCAGTGTTGGTGTTTGTTTCTGTGTACAAGACCGCAATCTTTCGATTGGTGCAGTGTTGGTGTTTTTTTTCTGTGTACAAGACCACAATCTTTCTATTGGTGCAGTGTTGGTGTTTGTTTCTGTGTACAAGAACACAATCTTTCTATTGGTGCAGTGTTGGTGTTTGTTTCTGTGTACAAGACCACAATCTTTCTTGGGCTCCTTTGGGTTTTTCTTTTGTGGGCCTTGCGGCAATATATGTGCCGATTTAGGCTTATACACATGCATTGTTACATACACATACTTATGTTTACACATCGGTTCGGGTTGCATACACAGAGTTAGACGTGAATAGTTTACACATATCCTGTACCCACCTCCCCATATGTTTAGAACCCTTCCTTTCCGTCTTCTTACCTGATTTCCTGGCTAGAGAGATTTATAATCGGCCCTGTCGTATCAATTCAGTCCATTTCGAGACTGACCCAGCTCAGGAACACAGGGAAGTGACCATTTTTCATTTTTTTATTTTTCCTCTCTTTAGTATCTAGCATATTATCGCCATGTAGTTAGATTTGTTAATATATCGTTATATATAATTTTTGTGTTTGTTGTTCGTCCAGATGAAGGCCTACTTGGCCGAAACGTCGACTTTTGTTTCGTCCATTACCACGTAAAGCTGTCACCATACCACTTTTTTTCTTCCTTTTTTTTAGTATCGTCACAATCTTTCTATTGGTGCAGTGTTGGTGTTTGTTTCTGTGTACAAGACCGCAATCTTTCTATTGTGCAGTGTTGGTGTTTGTTTCTGTGTACAAGACCACAATCTTTCTATTGGTGCAGTGTTGGTGTTTGATTATGTGTACAAGATCAGAATCTCTCAATTGGTGCAGTGTTGGTGTTTGTTTCTGTGCACAGGACCACAATCTTTTTTTTTGAATATTTATGAATTTATACTTCTTTTAATTTAAAAAAAATGAATGAAAGTCACAGTTGCAGCAAGACGAGACAAGGGAAGACCAAGAAGAAGGTAGTTTCCAGACATCAAAGAAACGTCGAATATGACAACAGAAAAAGTAGGAGAACTAGCTAGAAACTGAGATCTTTTCAAACGATATAGAATGCAACTCTCCACAAAAGACACGCAACCCAAGGACCTCATACGCCTATGACTACTTACATTACTCGCACCGCCACCGCCACCCCCTCCTTTCCTCCAGTTTCTCCCATTCCAGGAAATTGTACAAAGGCATTTAATATTTTGCCTTCGGGTCAAATCATTTTCACTTGCAACAGTCTGAGATTCTCGGAAAACGTACATTTCTCCTCTAGAACGAATACCAGATTCCAACTTTCTCACACATTTCTCCTCTAGAACGAATACCAGATTCCAACTTTCTCACACATTTCTCCTCTAGAACGAATACCAGATTCCAACTTTCTCACACATTTCTCCTCTAGAACGAATACCAGATTCCAACTTTCTCACACATTTCTCCTCTAGAACCAATACCGGATTCCAACTTTCTCACACATTTCTCCTCTAGAACGAATACCAGATTCCAACTTTCTCACACATTTCTCCTCTAGAACGAATACCAGATTCCAACTTTCTCACACATTTCTCCTCTAGAACCAATACCGGATTCCAACTTTCTCACACATTTCTCCTCTAGAACGAATACCAGATTCCAACTTTCTCACACATTTCTCCTCTAGAACGAATACCAGATTCCAACTTTCTCACACATTTCTCCTCTAGAACGAATACCAGATTCCAACTTTCTCACACATTTCTCCTCTAGAACCAATACCGGATTCCAACTTTCTCACACATTTCTCCTCTAGAACGAATACCAGATTCCAACTTTCTCACACATTTCTCCTCTAGAACGAATACCAGATTCCAACTTTCTCACACATTTCTCCTCTAGAACCAATACCAGATTCCAACTTTCTCACACATTTCTCCTCTAGAACCAATACCAGATTCCAACTTTCTCACACACTTCTCCTCTAGAACGAATACAAGAATCCAACTTTCTCACACATTTCTCCTCTAGAACGAATACCAGATTCCAACTTTCTCACACATTTCTCCTCTAGAACCGATACCAGATTCCAACTTTCTCACACATTTCTCCTCTAGAATGAATACCAGATTCCAACTTTCTCACACATTTCTCCTCTAGAATGAATACCAGATTCCAACTTTCTCACACATTTCTCCTCTAGAATGAATACCAGATTCCAACTTTCTCACACACTTCTCCTCTAGAACGAATACAAGAATCCAACTTTCTCACACATTTCTCCTCTAGAACGAATACCAGAATCCAACTTTCTCACACATTTCTCCTCTAGAACGAATACCAGATTCCAACTTTCTCACACATTTCTCCTCTAGAACGAATACCAGATTCCAACTTTCTCACACATTTCTTCCCATATTACCACAGAGTTTGTCTTCATCTCAATGTGGCATTTTAGTTCCAAACTTGGAAATTGTATATCGTTCATAGATACAGATGTCCTGAGCCTTGTACATTCTACTCATTCTTAAAATTGATATTGAATGGAAGTGGTTTTAATCTGTGACACTAGACACACAAAACGTAACATTTTACACAAAAGTAAATATTTATCTATGCATGATAAATTATTAGTTAAAGATCGTAACTAAAAGATCAAAGACTGGCAAATCTGAGAGTTTCGGCGGATGCAGTATTCTATTTTTAGCCACTAATGTTTTTTATTTATTTTAGCATACACTTTCTTCTGATCACGTTAGATGTTCTTATAGAGGAAGAATGTGTATTTTTATCTTCATAGAAAAACAAAAATGAGCAGATCAAATAAAGTATGAGGGACATCACCTGTGAAAATAGGGAGCTAGTAGTGGAGTGTGACGTACATTCCAACAAGGTATGGTGACAGCTTTACAAGAAAAGGAACACAACAAAATACTGACGTTTCGGCCTACATGCGGCCTTCCTCAGCAAACGAGAACAACGAGAACAAACGGTGAGGCACCCATTGCTACATCAAAAAAAAGTCAAGTACCCCAGTCACGCCAAGCGGCGTATAGGGAATATGGTGTTAGTGACCATAATTTTTACAGACCTTCGGCACATGATTTTTGGGGTAATGTGGTCGCTATTACGCCCGTGTCGCTGTACTTTTCTAGAAAAAAAAATACAGTACCCATTAAAGGCTGGGTTAACCGGAGCCGTCGGTCGGGATCGAACCCTACCTCGTGTCCTTTGTAATCCAGTTCACTAACCACTGAGCTTTCGCGGCTCCTCATTGCAACATGTAGGATGAATAAGTTAAGGAGAAGTGGACTGATGGATGATAGATGGGATGATGAGGTGAGAAAGAGATGTGTTACATGTTAGAGGATAGGTGAAGTGTAGAGATGTTAGAGGATAGGTGAAGTGTAGAGATGTTTGAGGATAGGTGAAATGTAGAGATGTTAGAGGATAGGTGAAATGTAGAGATGTTAAAGGATAGGTGAAGTGTAGAGATGTTAAAGGATAGGTGAAGTGTAGAGATGTTAGAGGATAGGTGAAGTGTAGAGATGTTAGAGGATAGGTGAAGTGTAGAGATGTTAGAGGACAGGTGAAGTGTAGAGATGTTAGAGGATAGGTGAAATGTAGAGATGTTAGAGGATAGGTGAAGTGTAGAGATGTTAGAGGATAGGTGAAGTGTAGAGATGTTAGAGGACAGGTGAAGTGTAGAGATGTTAAAGGATAGGTGAAGTGTAGAGATGTTAGAGGACAGGTGAAGTGTAGAGATGTTAGAGGATAGGTGAAGTGTAGAGATGTTAGAGGACAGGTAAAGTGTAGAGATGTTAGAGGACAGGTGAAGTGTAGAGATGTTAGAGGACAGGTGAAGTGTAGAGATGTTAGAGGATAGGTGAAGTGTAGAGATGTTAGAGGATAGGTGAAGTGTAGAGATGTTAGAGGATAGGTGAAGTGTAGAGATGTTAGAGGATAGGTGAAGTGTAGAGATGTTAGAGGACAGGTGAAGTGTAGAGATGTTAGAGGATAGGTGAAGTGTAGAGATATCAAAATGTAAGTATAGAGAAATAATTGTAGAACAGACAAAAAATGGACGTCACACTCCACTACTGGCTTCTTGCTTCCAGATATACCGCTGCACTGCAATTATTTGCCAGTTGCCAACTGTGAAAATAACATGTTAATTGTAACACTCAGATGAATGAATCGTCACATCATAAATGCTTAATCTTCATCACAACGCTGTGCTACCTGAACGCTAGAAGAACAACAAGAAAAATAACCACTACCAAGATTAAATGTGTTAGACGCATGGCAGGAAAGAGAAATGATAATAATAATTATGCAATTAAATGTCAAGTGTTGACGCAAGCCATAGACTCTGAGATAAACTCTGAGATAAACTCTGAGATAAACTCTGAGATAAACTCTGAGATAAACTCTGAGATAGACTCTAAACAATTGAGTTACTGACTGTAATAGCTCTCTTGAATTCTGTGGTTCTACTGGAGAAGTTGAAATTTCTCTTGGCCAGAGATATTGCTATACTAGGTCTTCTATATCCTCAAAACCCTATCCGTGAATTTAAGGAAATGACAGAGGAGAAAAAGGGGGGGGGGAGAGAGGAATGTACATATATGAGTGAAGAAGGGTTTGGAAGAAAGTGGAAGAAATTCCGAGGACAGAAATAAGACAAGTCTATTGATAAGAGAATTAGATAGGTAGGTAGGTAGGTAGGTAGGTAGGTAGGTAGGTAGGTAGGTAGGTAGGTAGGTAGGTAGGTAGGTAGGTAGGTAGGTAGGTAGGTAGGTAGGTAGGTGTGTGGATGGGTGGGTGGTTGGTTGGGTATCAGGCGGGCGGGCGGGCGGGCGGGCAGATGGATGGATGGATGGAGGGATGGATGGATAGATGGATGGATGGATGGATGGATGGAGGGAGGGATGGACGGATGGATGGATGGATGGACGGATGGAGGGATGGACGAATGGATGGATGGAGGGATGGATGAATGGATGGACGGATGTATGGATGGACGGATGTATGGATGGATGGATGGATGGATGGATGAATGGATGGATGGATGAATGGATGGATGGATAGAGAAGATATAATTTCAGAGGACGGAGAATGGTTTGTCGAAAGTGAAAGAGAAAATGGAAAGAGAAAGATGTAAAATTATCCGAAAGAGAAAAAGTAACTGCCGCTACGGGAAGACAAGTCAGACAACGCTCGTACTTAACAAATCCTAGATTGACAAGGGACTAATCTTTACCAGATTTCTTCTGGCAGACACACTCTGCTGTCTCTCCACGGACTGAGTTCAACGATTAGCGATGCCCGAATATAGCGCTATTAGCGACGTTCTACGACATGTTTTGTATACGGGTGACTCAGAACAAGCAAGATGAGGTTGCAACCAAGAGTTAGACTAAACGGATTGACACGGAATGATCAAATAGAGTGAAGATTGTAGTGGAAAAAGAGTGAAGATTGTAGTGAAACAAGAGTGAAGTTTGTAGTGAAACAAGAGTGAAGATTGAAGTGAAACAAGAGTGAAGATTGTAGTGAAACAAGAGTGAAGATTGTAGTGAAACAAGAGTGAAGATTGTAGTGAAAAAAGATTTAAGGTTGTAGTGAAACAGAAGTGACGATTGTAGTCAAAAAGAGTGAAGATTGTAGTGAAACAGAAGTGACGATTGTAGTGAAACAAGAGTGAAGATTGTAGTGAAACAAGAGTGAAGATTGTAGTGAAAAAAGAGTGAAGATTGTATTGAAACAGAAGTGACGATTGTAGTGAAAAAAGAGTGAAGATTGTAGTGAAACAGAAGTGACGATTGTAGTGTAGAAAGAGTGAAGATTATAGTGAAACAAGAGTGAAGATTGTAGTGAAACAAGAGTGAAGATTGTAGTGAAACAAGAGTGAAGATTGTAGTCAGAAAAGAGTGAAGATTGCAGTGAGAAAATAGTGAAGATTGTATTGAAACAATAGATACAGATACATTTATGGATTACAAATACATTTTTGGGTTACAGATACATTTTTGGGTTACAGATACATTTTTGGGTTACAACTACATTTTTACTTACAGATACATTTTTGAGTTGCAGATACATTTTTGAGTTACAGAAACATTTTTGAGTTACAGAAACATTTTTGAGTTACAGAAACATTTTTGAGTTACAGAAACATTTTTGAGTTACAGAAACATTTTTGAGTTACAGAAACATTTTTGAGTTACAGAAACATTTTTGAGTTACAGAAACATTTTTGGGTTACAGATACATTTTTGAGTTACAGATACATTTTTGAGTTACAGAAACATTTTTGAGTTACAGAAACATTTTTGAGTTACAGAAACATTTTTGAGTTACAGAAACATTTTTGGGTTACAGATACATTTTTGAGTTACAGATACATTTTTGGTTTACAGATACACTTTTGAGTAATGTAATTATTAAAACTGTATTGTGTCAGTGCTTTCTTTCTTTTTCTTAAGAAAAATACGTCAGACATTTAAAGCTGGGTGAACCTAGAAGCCATCAACCACCAGAAGTGTTGTACTAAGTAGACCAGTTCCCTAACCACAACGCTACTACAGCATCCACAGAAAAACTCCGATAACCAGTTTCAGAAGCGGAAACTGTTTGACACTAAAATTGATGAGAATGACACACATTTGGGGACTGAACTAGAACTACCTGGTAATCACACGTGTACACCTACCACTCCGATACCACAGCTTCCAATCCGCCGTGTAAAGGTAAAGTACGAGACTTGAACCGGCTTCTTTGTACGCGAGTTTCCACCCATATGTGTTCGGCCGCCTATCCAGAAGAGTTCTGAGACTTCTGAATAGTGTCGCTTCAAGCATCGAAACACACGATGCGAGGCGGCATTCCTCACCTTCCCAGAGTACTACCCTGATACCCATTTCTGTCAGCGGCTGGATCGATCGCGGGGGTGTTTTTTTTCCAACCACAACTCACACTGCTTCCAACGGGAATCGAACACGGGTTGTCCGAAAGTCGGAAGTCCAGTCAGGTGGTTTTCCCAACTAGTCTACTAAGGCCCATACGTCGTGTATGTGCTTCCAATTATGGAAGAAAGTGTTTGCAGAGGAAGATATTGTACAGCAGATGCAATATAATAGCAAAGAAAACAATCCTTGTATTGTTAGACATGAATAAAGAACATGGACATAACATAATAAATAGAATACGAAAGGAAATTAATGAGAAATTGAGGCTACAAGAAAATACAAAGTAAAAAATAAAGTATAGAGCCTCCGTCACGCCAAGTGGTGTATAGCGAATATGGTGTTAGTGACCATACATTTTACAGACCTTCGGCACATGATTTTTGGGGTAATGTGGTCGGTGTTACGCCCGTGCCGCTTTACTTTCCCCCAAAAAAATTCCGGTACCCATTTAAGGCTGGGTGAACCCGGAAGCCGTCGGTTGGGATCGAACCCTACCCCTCGTCCTTTGTAATCCAGTTCACTAACCACTGAGCTATCGCGGTTCCCCTATAAGAGATTTATGTATTAAATTACTGCCAGGATATCGGGTAGTATCTAGGCTAAAAGTGGCTAAATGGAAAAACAAAACGAATCTGTCGAGATTTCTAAACTGCAATTATTAACAGTCATACCATAATTCCTCTCCATTAAACTTTTACATGGGAAAACGCTTTTGGGGGAATTTCTTCAGATGAATTTCAGAGTCGGACTTTCCAAAACAGCATGTCATTGCTCTAATTGTCATCGCTCTAATTGTCATTGCTCTAAACGTCATTGCTCTAAACGTCATTGCTCTAATTGTCATTGCTCTAATTGTCATTGCTCTAAACGTTATTGCTCTAAATGTTATTGCTCTAATTGTCATTGCTCTAAACGTTATTGCTCTAAATGTTATTTCTCTAATTGTCATTGCTCTAAACGTTAGTGCTCTAAATGTTATTGCTCAAATTGTCATTGCTCTAATTGTCATTGCTCTAAAAGTTATTGCTCTAAATGTTATTGCTCTAAATGTCATTGCTCTAAACGTTATTGCTCTAATTGTCATTGCTCTAAACGTTATTGCTCTAAATGTTATTGCTCTAATTGTCATTGCTCCAATTGTCATTGCTCTAAACGTTATTGCTCTAAATGTTATTTCTCTAATTGTCATTGCTCTAAACGTTATTGCTCTAATTGTCATTGCTCTAATTGTCATTGCTCTAAACGGTATTGCTCTAAATGTTATTGCTCTAATTGTCATTGCTCTAAACGTTATTGCTCTAATTGTCATTGCTCTAAACGTTATTGCTCTAAATGTTATTGCTCTAATTGTCATTGCTCCAATTGTCATTGCTCTAAACGTTATTGCTCTAAATGTTATTTCTCTAATTGTCATTGCTCTAAACGTTATTGCTCTAATTGTCATTGCTCTAATTGTCATTGCTCTAAACGTTATTGCTCTAAATGTTATTGCTCTAATTGTCATTGCTCTAAACGTTATTGCTCTAAATGTTATTTCTCTAATTGTCATTGCTCTAAACGTTAGTGCTCTAAATGTTATTGCTCAAATTGTCATTGCTCTAATTGTCATTGCTCTAAAAGTTATTGCTCTAAATGTTATTGCTCTAAATGTCATTGCTCTAAACGTTATTGCTCTAATTGTCATTGCTCTAAACGTTATTGCTCTAAATGTTATTGCTCTAATTGTCATTGCTCCAATTGTCATTGCTCTAAACGTTATTGCTCTAAATGTTATTTCTCTAATTGTCATTGCTCTAAACGTTATTGCTCTAATTGTCATTGCTCTAATTGTCATTGCTCTAAACGGTATTGCTCTAAATGTTATTGCTCTAATTGTCATTGCTCTAAACGTTATTGCTCTAATTGTCATTGCTCTAAACGTTATTGCTCTAAATGTTATTGCTCTAATTGTCATTGCTCCAATTGTCATTGCTCTAAACGTTATTGCTCTAAATGTTATTTCTCTAATTGTCATTGCTCTAAACGTTTTTGCTCTAATTGTCATTGCTCTAATTGTCATTGCTCTAAACGTTATTGCTCTAAATGTTATTGCTCTAATTGTCATTGCTCTAAACGTTATTGCTCTAATTGTCATTGCTCTAAATGTCATTGCTCTAATTGTCATTGCTCTAAATGTTATTGCTCTAAATGTCATTGCTCTAATTGTCATTGCTCTAATTGTCATTGCTCTGGCATCTACTTCAAACTGCAACAGCCGAGCATTTGTTTGCCTTAGATACACAGATAGACATACAGCTAGACACACACTAGATACACAGATAGACATACAGCTAGACACACAGCTAGACACACAGATAGAAATACAGCTAGACACACAGCTAGATACACAGATAGACATACAGCTAGACACACAGATAGATACACAGATAGACATACAGCTAGATACACAGATAGACATACAGCTAGATACACAGCTAGATACACAGATAGACATACAGCTAGATACACAGATAGACATACAGCTAGACACACAGCTAGATACACAGATAGAAATACAGCTAGACACACAGCTAGATACACAGATAGACATACAGCTAGACACACAGCTAGATACACAGATAGACATACAGCTAGATACACAGATAGACATACAGCTAGATACACAGCTAGATACACAGATAGACATACAGCTAGATACACAGATAGACATACAGCTAGATACACAGCTAGATACACAGATAGACATACAGCTAGATACACAGATAGACATACAGCTAGATACACAGCTAGATACACAGATAGACATACAGCTAGATACACAGCTAGATACACAGATAGACACACAGCTAGATACACAGATAGACATACAGCTAGATACACAGCTAGATACACAGATAGACATACTGCTAGACACACAGCTAGATACACAGATAGACATACAGCTAGACACACAGCTAGATACACAGATAGACATACAGCTAGACACACAGCAAGATACACAGATAGACATACAGCTAGATACACAGATAGATACACAGATAGATACACAGCTAGATACACAGATAGACATACAGCTAGATACACAGATAGACATACAGCTAGATACACAGATAGACACACAGCTAGATACACAGCTAGATACACAGATAGACACACAGCTAGATACACAGCTAGATACACAGATAGACATACAGCTAGATACACAGATAGACACACAGCTAGATACACAGCTAGATACACAGATAGACATACAGCTAGATACACAGCTAGATACACAGATAGACATACAACTAGATACACAGCTAGATACACAGATAGACATACAGCTAGACACACAGCTAGATACACAGATAGACATACAGCTAGATACACAGATAGACATACAGCTAGATACACAGCTAGATACACAGATAGACATACAGCTAGACACACAGCTAGATACACAGATAGACATACAGCTAGATACACAGATAGACATACAGCTAGATACACAGATAGACATACAGTTAGACACACAGCTAGATACACAGATAGACACACAGCTAGATACACAGATAGACATACAGCTAGATACACAGATAGACATACAGCTAGATACACAGCTAGATACACAGATAGACATACAGCTAAATACACAGATAGACATACAGCTAGATACACAGATAGACATACAGCTAGATACACAGCTAGATACACAGATAGACATACAGCTAGATACACAGATAGACACACAGCTAGATACACAGATAGACATATAGCTAGACACACAGCTGTGTAAAATAGGCGGGATGCTATAGAAGAGTATTCTCCATATAATTATTTTAGGAGAGCGACCTACAAATTAGATTACACGTTGCTTCTAAGCACGGGCACATATTAAAACAAACTCTACCAGTGTGCAGATGAAACTATTACTTCTTATAACTATCTGGATACTATCGCTACTACAATACTATATCATAACTATATCCTTAGTTTCTGTGGATAATTCAAGCTTTATACCAGTTAAACTATTTGAATTTAATTAAGTCAATCTTATGTGAAGATATAATTGAATGACTTAGGAGTTCAATGTATTATTAGTGTTGTTATTATTATTATTATTACTAGTAGTAGTAGTGGTATTACTAAAACTGTGATCATAAACAAAGGAAATACTCAAAACCCACAAATGGATGTCAAAATTGAAGGAATAGACAAGCTTCGGGCTGGTCATTATTAAAGGAGGAAACTTATAATACTTGGAATATTTGATTACAATTGGGAAAAAAAACAGGGAAAGATCAGACGACAAAGAGAGAAGATATTTAGATATCTTGGTATCATGGCATGGAAAACAGTCAACAACATAATTGATACGACGCACTCATGACAGAGAATTGTGGAAGGACATGATCGCCTACGCACACTGGTATGGCACATGATGATGTTTAGGAAGACATTTAGAAACTTATCGATCAGGAGATCGAACTTGTCCACAGTAAATCAGTATTTACTGGAATAGTTTTATTTATTTATTTTACGTAAACGCTATTCCCTCCAACTTTGTTGAATTGATTTTGTCAACAGCAAAAAAGTTTTCCTCGGAAACTCGGAGAGAAAATATTTCGATCTTTTTATATTAACAAAAACCAAATTTACTGGACACAAACATGACTTTTTGTATCAACAAGAAGAGTATTTACTCATGCTGAACTGGCAAAAGTGGCCTTTACAAGAAGTCTCGTATATGTGAGAGCTGAGGTGGAAGGAATCGGGCACAGAGTGTGATTTGATTGGTTGGTTGGTTGCGTTCGCCCGATGACTAAAGTATTCTAGAGTATCGTGGTAAACTAGAATATTCCTCTTCATCATCCACCCTTACAAGGACGTAGTGGACGCGTCTGCGTTGTGTTGTGGGGTCGCAGTATAACTGTTATATTTGCGCCTTTCGGCCCAATACATCCGACTTCACCACGACAATTTTGAGTAGCGTGTGTCTTCCCTCTTCGATCCCCGCACGCTTGGCCAGACTAGACAGGTTAGTCTGTTACTGGAGGCACCACGGAGAGGTGGAGCAGGGCCTGGATGGTTTTAGTTCACCGATCCTGGCGCAAGCTATCAGTTGTGGGTCGCTTATAACTTCCAGCTCTGGTGCTGGGAAGCGCGCACAGAGTGTGAAACAAAAACATCGGAATTTACAAACGGAACGAAAGAGCAGAATTATTGTTATATTAGCAGGAGGAAAATTAAAAGGAAAGTAATGATTAGTTTGATCACTTATGTTCATTACAGTAAAAAAAAAATAATGCATTTTTATAATTAAGAAACAGTAACTTTTCTTCTACAACAGGTAGTAACATTTATAGAAGTAATATAAACAGTTGCTATTTTTAAAAAAAGAAAAATCTGGTATTTATGTCAGTAACAGTAACATTGGCTCTACATGATCGTTAACATTTATATCGATAACAGTAACATTGGCTCTACATGATTATTAACATTTATATCAGTAACAGTAACTTTGGCTCTACAAGACCACTGACATTTATATCAGTAACAGTAATGGCTCTACAAGGCCATTAACATTTATATCAGTAACAGTAACTCTGGCTTTACATGACCATTAACATTTATAATCAGTAACAGTACCGACAACATTACCCCAAAAATCATGTATGAAGGTCTGTAAAATTTATGGTCATTAATACCATATTCTAATACCATATTCCCTATACGCCACTTGGCGTAACGTGGCACTTTACTTTTTGTTTTACTTTTATTAGTAACAGTACATTTGCTTCTACAAAACCGTTAACATTTCTATAATTAGCAGTAACTTTAGCTCTTCAAGACCATTACCATTTATATCAGTAACAGTACATTTGCCACTACAAAATCGTTAAGAATTATATCATTAACAGTATTGTTGGCTCTACAAGACCGTTAACATTTAAATCATTAACAGTAACTCTAGCTCTTTAAGACCATTAACGTTTAAATCATTAACAGTAACTCTAGCTCTATAAGACCATTAACGTTTAAATCATTAACAGTAACTCTAGCTCTATAAGACCATTAACGTTTAAATCATTAACAGTAACTCTAGCTCTATAAGACCATTAACGTTTAAATCATTAACAGTAACTCTAGCTCTATAAGACCATTAACGTTTAAATCATTAACAGTAACTCTAGCTCTATAAGACCATTAACGTTTAAATCATTAACAGTAACTCTAGCTCTATAAGACCATTAACGTTTAAATCATTAACAGTAACTCTAGCTCTATAAGACCATTAACGTTTAAATCATTAACAGTAACTCTAGCTCTATAAGACCATTAACGTTTAAATCATTAACAGTAACTCTAGCTCTATAAGACCATTAACGTTTAAATCATTAACAGTAACTCTAGCTCTATAAGACCATTAACATGTATACAGTAACAGTAACTCTAGCTCTATAAGACCATTAACATTTAAATCATTAACAGTAACTCTAGCTCTATAAGACCATTAACATTTAAATCATTAACAGTAACTCTAGCTCTATAAGACCATTAACATGTATACAGTAACAGTAACTCTAGCTCTATAAGACCATTAACATTTAAATCATTAACAGTAACTCTAGCTCTATAAGACCATTATCATTTAAATCATTAACAGTAACTCTAGCTCTATAAGACCATTATCATTTAAATCATTAACAGTAACTCTAGCTCTTTAAAACCATTAACATGTATACAGTAACAGTAAATTTGGTAAGAGAAAACAGCAATATGAGACAGCAGGTCTGCTCTCTTGAAGCTGTCAGTGAGTCGAGCATAGGCTTGGGTCATTTAGATTCTCGACGCTGTGAGTGAAGACATAAGCAGGGCGGGGGCTCAATGCAATATAATTTCCAAGTGTTTTCTGTCAGGATAGTACATTTTTGTTAACAAAATCAACACAGAGATAACCGACACTCTCATCATCACTATTATTAATCTGCTTCTTATTTTTCCTTGAAAAATATGGATTAAATATCAAAGAGATTAAAACTGTGATCATAAACAAAGATAATACTCAAAAGCTACAAGTGGATATCAAAGTTGAAGAAATAGACCTGGAGACAGTTCAGAGCTACAACTACCTGGGACATACTATAACCAGTGATGGAAAATGTACAACTGAAATAAACAAAAGAATAGGTATGACGAAAAGTAATTTTAATGTCAGGAAAAATATACTAACATCAAAACAAATAACACCAGGGCTAAAACTAAGAATAGCAAAATGTTATATCTTCTCAACATTCCTACATAGTGCAGAAACATGGACATTTAGTAAGAAAACAGAACAGAAAATTGAAGCATTTGAAATGTGGATATATAGAAGAATAAGTAGAATTGAATGGAAAGAAAATAAAATAAAAACGATGAAGTCTTAAAACAACTAAAAATGAAAAGAGAACTACTAAACACAATTCAAACAAGACAAAAGCGATTTTTGGGCTATGTTAAAAGGCACAACAGCCTACTAAAAGTAATCTTGGAGGGGAAAATACAAGGTAAAAGAGGCAGAGGCAGACTAAGACCAACATGAACGAGTAACATCAAAGATAGACATGTCAACCTGCACCATCAAAGCAAGAGACAGAGTGGAATGGCGCTCCATGGTAGCCAACCTTCGATGCGAAGACACTCAATGATGATGATATTTTTCTTGACAACGGACCGATGAAGAAGCCAATGGCCGACACGCTCAGCTGCGTTCTGTTGGACGACAGCAGCTATTCCTCGTGAGGCACAGTCACTAACCTTCCAAAAGTACTCCAAGACAGACCCACACTCTTCACACACGCTTCCACTGGCCCACACTTTTCACACACGCTTCCACTGGCCCACACTCTTCACACACGCTTCAACTGGACTCCGCAAAGTTGTTTTTGTCCATCTCTCTTCTTCTCTCACCTTGCCTATGGACACCAGTTGAAGGCAATTCCTTCTTCCCAGCACTTCTGGAACTGGTATAAGCTGGTGACCTATCCAACTTCACCTCCTGCGAGCTAATACTGCACGTACTTCCATGTTGCACCTGCTGAACAATCCTTAACAAAAATTATCTTTACGGCATTTTCTTATTACTGGGGTCTGCCGTGGGGACATATAAGACCTTCATTACTGATTTGATATGATTGAAGTATTGTCCAAATACTTGGCCACAATAAAATCATATGGAAGATACACCTCATAAATAGAAAGCCGAATTGTTCAGGCCAAAATAGCATTTCAGAAAATGAAAAACGTCTTATACGACAAATCTATATCAATAGAATTGAGAAAGAGAGTTCATTAGTGCTATATATAACTAATTCTGATCTATGGAAGTGAACTACGGACAGTAGACAAACAAATGGAAAGACGATTAGAGGCCACAAAGATGGGAATTCTCAGTAGAATGTTGAAAGTTCCCTGGATAACTAAAAAGACCAATGAGAACATTCTCGAAGAAACCAACACAAAAATGGAGCTAGTATAAAATTTCAGAAAGAAACGATCAACATTTTTTTTTGGCACATCATAAGAAGAGGAAAGTTGGGATACTTTATTACAACCTGCAAAATACAGGGAAAGAGAGATCGGGGACGACTCACAGAGAAGGTACAAGATAGTTTGGAGTCATGGCATGGTAAACAGTCAATAGAATTGATACGAAGCACTGTGGATAAAACATTGTGGAAGGACATGATCGCCTACGCCAACTGGTGTGGCACAAGATGATGATAAAGTGTTGTCATAATTATCTACTGACAAGTTCAACGAAGCGATGACAACTTTCATGAGCAACATCCAATGTGTAAATTTGCCCCCGATACACGTAAATACAATTCATATTTACACGAGTTCTGTTTCACGCGAGCCAGCCAGCTCGGCAGTTTACAGAAATATGTCGAATGTAGGTTGTGTTGCTTGAAGTGTCTTTGAAGGAGCAGCGCGGATCAAACAACATGCACTCATCAGCGATTCGTATCAGCGGAGTAATATTCCGGTTCTGTCTTGGCTTTGAGCCTACTCCAAGAGGCTATAGCGTTTATTTATTTTAGCTGTTGTTTCATCGGTTAAATGAGGAAGGAATGTGGAGTTGGGAGAGTGGAGAAGTGGTAAGAGTGGACGGGTATGCGGGTAGTTTGTGAAAGTGATGAAAAGAGTGGAAATAGAGAAGATTGACAGTGGGAATGTTGGAGACAGTGTATGTGGACGCGTGGAAGGGTTTTAGAGCTGGAAGGATGAAATCATGGACAAGTGGAGTAGTGTAATTTGGGGACGTGAAAGAGTGGAAATGTGGAGGCGATGAAATAATGAAGGAGTGGAACATGTGAAGTTGGTAAAGTGGAGTATGAAATAGTAGAATGTGAGGAAGGTAGAATGGTGGAATGAGGAAAAGTGGGATGGTGTAATGTGGGAGTGTGGAATGGTGGAGCGCGGTGAGAGAGTGGAATGTGGGTAAGCTAGATGGTGTAATGTGGGAGAGCGGAATGTGGGAAGGTGGGATGGTGTTATCTGGGAAAATGGCGTGGTGGAATGTGCGAAAGTGGGATGTGGGGGGAAATAGAGTGGTGTAGAATGGGAAAGTGGGATGGTGGATTGTGGGAAAGTGTAATGGTGACATAGTGTAATATGGGAAAATGGAATGGTGGCATAGTGTAATATGGGAAAGCAGAATGGTGGAATGTGAGAATGTGAGTAGTATAGCAGGAAGGATTTGGATATTATTTAGGCGTAAATTAACAAAGATATATAAGAGGCGCCTTTAGCGCCTAATGTACACGAGAATCAAGGGGAGTTAATCGGTCGTGCGGCGGCGTGACCCCTCGTGCGGCGGGCGCGTGGTGACCCCTTCAGATTAGCTCGAGTGGTTCGGACAGCGTGCTATCGGATCGGGGATTATCTCGATTCGGTGGGACGCTATCGCGCCAGGTAGACGTTAGAAAATATTTATAGCTATGTAGTTGGATGTCTGCTTAACGTTGTACCGTAAATGAAGCATAAGGGTGAAACAGTTAGAGATTACTGGTTAGTCTAAGCTGGTAGTGTAAATATGTTCCTCGGTGTTAGTGGTTCGCTATCTCTCTCTCTCTCTCTCTCTTTCTCTCTCTCTCTCTCTCTCTCTCTCTCTCTACTATTCCAGCCTAGATTTCCCTCCATTGAAACACTTACTCATTCTCTCCATTTATCCCTATCATCGTGCCTTCCTTCTCTCTCTCTCTCTCTCTCTCTCTCTCGCTTTCTCCCCTATCCTCTCTTAGACTTCTAACCTATCAGTCCACCACCCCCGCCTCTCCCTTTAGCTCCCCCGCCCTCCCTCATATTTTTAGCGTTCCTCCTATTGTAACACTTGTTTATTCTCACCATTAATACATAGCATCTCGCCTTCTTTCTCATAGGCTTCTCTCGCTCTCTCTCTCTCTCTCTCTCTCTCGCTCTTCTAACCCCTACTAGACTTCTCTCCTACCATTCCACCTTTCTTCCTCTCTCTCTCTCTCTCTCTCTCTCTCTCTTTACCTCGCCTAGCGTTCCGCCTTCATTCGTATTTTTACCTTACCACCAGTGTAACACATTATTAACATTGAATATCACTTACAAAAAGACTTGAAATATCTACTTTTTAAAGAACCAATAAGATAAACATATGAAAAACGAAGGAATAATACACTCGACAAGGCTTAACAGACGTACTTTATACACATCACCATTAATACAACTGAAATTCCTTTAATGATAACCTATCCCATCGTTATGAGCTAAGAGAAAAACAGAAAAAAATTCAACTTACACCGTAAAATATTCCACTACAACACAGACCGCTAGACTGAACAGTACTATGAAAATAAACGTCCGTGAATCAAGCGCGCTTATAACACGAAGTCTCACATCCGACTAGTTTAAATATAATCTGGTAAATAAAATTTGGACGATACTATTCCACCCTCGACTAATATCTAGGTTAACCAATCAGAGAAGAAGATTTCTATCGGACACCCATCAACGAAATGACTGACCTCTGGATTAACTAATCAGAGAAGAGGATTACTGTTATCGTGATAACTGACCTCATTTTCAACTTGAAGTGCTGTCGAGTCTGATGCATGGGTTACTTTAAATCGATTCGGCCCCTGATACAATCCATCTAGCGGGTCAATGGTGAGGGAAATAACGCGGGTATGCCTTTTCTAATACGGTTATCATTCTGTCGGCATATTATCGTTTGTTTTTAATTATAATCTTAGTAGCATGTTAACAGTGCCACTATTACGTGCTTTTTGGTTAATTTGACGGAACCAGTTGTTATAATGCTTACATTTCAGTATTCGATTTTCAATTTCTCCCACTTATCGTTAATTTTCGCGTTTCCCCCCTCTCTTTCTCTATAAATATATGTGTAAATAAAAAAAAGACATTATTTGTTTGACTAAAACCATGGTTTTTATATTTTGCTATATGTTTGTACATATGTTATCATCATCTACTAAACGTTTTAAACAGTTTTAAAAAAGGTGACAAATTATAATCACCGTCTTCTCTTATAGAAAACATGGGCACCGTTATAGGTCGTTTCAAAATATTTTGAAGGTGTTTAAAATTCCATATCTCTGCAACCAATTGATTGATAATGCTGAAATTTTGCATATGGTCTTGTGATTTTTTGGTCCCAAGAAGTACATTCATTTCCTCACCAACAAACGTATAGTTTTAAATATTCTTTATTTGAAGTATACAAATTTAAGGCATTTTGGTCAAACCATATATTTGGAGGAATTACCGCTTCATATGAGTGAGCACCCACGGACTTGTCATCTTGAACGTAATGCGCGCCAATTTCCCTGTTTTAAGCACTAAAAAACACATAAAACGCGTCATAGTTATAATTTTATATCCGGTGCATCCCATTTCCTGTCGTTTTGTTGTGATTTATGTGCAACGGCGTATCCTAATTATTGGGTAATTTCGTTAAATTTGTGATCTGTTAGTCAATGGGTATAAAAGTAAAGTTCCTTACATTGCAATCAGTGGCAATAAAGGTGTATAAATATTTTTGCATAGAAGCTAAGCGTGGAAAACTGTATCGAAGCATCTCAAAGCCAGAAAAGAGAACTATTCACGCATTGGGTATAAGCAAACGCTTTTTCAAACAAGTGCTTAAAGCTAACGGAGTGTCCAGTTCAATCAAGACTAGGACGCTAGGAAGAAAGAAAGTAGTAGATAGTTTTGACAAGGAAGTGATTAGAAGAGCAATTTGTAAAATGTTCGATTCCAAAGAAACTGTGACTTTAAGAAAACTGAAAATTCGACTGAGAGCAGAAAATGACCTTGTTGTGTCGAAAACAACATTATGGAGAACTATTAGAAGCATCGGTTTTACGTTTAGAAAGTACGATAGTGGTAGAAATGTCATCTGCGAGAAGCCGCACTTAGTTTCTATGAGGAGTAAATATTTACGTGAAGTACGGGAAATGCGTAACCAAGGTTATGATATTGTATTTCTAGATGAATCTTGGATAAATTCTCACCACACAAGTGCAAAGGAATGGCAGTTATCAGATGGAAGTATTAAAAGATGTGTACCCACTGGAAAAGGACAGCGTATTATAATGGCACATGCAGGCAGCCGAAAAGAAGGGTTGGTGAAAAATGCAGAACTTATATTCACCTCTAATTATACTGACAACAGGGACTATCACACCGAGATGAATGGCCATATATTTAGAGAGTGGATTGAAAATACTCTTCTTCCAATTCTAGACAGACCATCCTGTCTGGTAATGGACAACGCGTCGTACCACAACGCTGTGGCAGAAGAAGACACAATTCCTACATCTACCAGTACAAAAGATGTTATAAAGATTTGGCTAAGAAAGGAAGGAATTCCATTTAACGAGGGATTTTTGAAACCTGAATTACTGTCACTTGTTAAGAAATCGCAAAAGACCAAAGTATTCCAAATAGACAAAATCATTCAACAGCATGGTCATACGTGCTTGAGACTGCCCCCTTATCATCCACAATTAAACCCCATTGAACTCGTTTGGGCAAAAATTAAAGGGCAGGTGGCAGCTGAGAATACAAGTTTTAAACTATGCGATATAAAAGGACTGACATATGCTGCTCTATCACAGATTGACAAAGATTTTTGGTGCAAATGTGAAGATCATGTCTTAAAAGAAGAAAATGACTATTGGAAAAAAGATGGACTATCGTTCGTTCAGCCCAGATTAGTAATCAATATGTTAGACTCCTCTGATTCAGAATAAATGAAATAATAATGGACGTTTTTATATGTCCGCATGATCAATCTTTAGCTAAAGTTGATAACGTTTTGAAAATGTAAAGATTCTTGATATGTGTACTGCAGGCATGCAAAGAAACTAAATCACTTTCATATGTCTTGTTTACGTAAAATAATGAAAGTCACATGGAAAGACATAAAACGAACAATGTAGCTCTTTACAGTGAAGAGGATCCCGTGCTTACATCGGACTCTTTAGTCACATGCGTACCCATAAACAATAACTTTGCTTGATATGTCATGCTCGTTATCGCTCGCAACGGATAATTAATTTTTTTAAATGTATTCTTTGTTGTATATTGTTTAAATAGTTTTCATTAATGGAACTGTTTATACGCTGATTTGTTTTAGACCGTCTGTAAAGGCTATAACATTGACATTCTCATAGTATTTTAAAGAAAGTAAACAATAGAAAGTAAACAGTTGATAAACGCCTCCAACTTTCAAGTTGTGTAGAGACGCCTATGTCGAGAAGCTGATTTCCATTAATGTACGGTAAATTATTTTCTCCAGGAGCAAAAAGATCCGTAAATTCACTGAGATCAAAGGAAAGTGCTGCTTCATGATGAAGCATACTTCCTACATAATTAAATTTTGTGAAATCGGTGGAACCTTGGAAAAACAAGGCCAGATGCAAAAAATCAAGTTTGTAAGTGCAGGGAAAGAGGAGATATTTCATGTTAATCGTGAACATTTAGATTTGAAACGACCAATAGTATATTTACGTTAATGTTGAAACTTGATCAAATTATCATGTCTTATCAGATGGGTCATTGTTAAGTGACATATCTATTCGACATCTACTGTGTCCACTTGTCTTATCCCTGGTCGCTAGTCGCTATATCTCCTGAGAATGATAATTACCCCTCACCTAGGAATACTATAATGTCTTTAACATAAGTGTTAACTTCAAGTTATTAGAAGGTAAGAGTGCCCGGTGTTTCTTGTTAAGGCGTTTGTTATTAATAATGTATAAATTGACAGGCTGGAGAAAATACAGAATAAAGAGATGCGCATTAACTTGGGGTGTACGAGGGTGATGGTTCGTTAAGTCCGTGGTTCGTGGGGTTGTGGTTCGTGGTTCGTTAGTTGATGGTTCGTTAAGTCCGTGGTTCGTGGTTCGTTAAGTCCGTGGTTCGTGGGGTTGTGGTTCGTGGTTCGTTAGTTGATGGTTCGTTAAGTCCGTGGTTCGTGGTTAGTTAAGTCCGTGGTTCGTGGGGTTGTGGTTCGTGGTTCGTGAGTTGATGGTTCGTTAAGTCCATGGTTCGTGGTTCGTTAAGTCCATGGTTCGTGGTTCGTCGTGGTTCGTTAAGTCCATGGTTCGTGAAGTCCATGTTTCGTTAAGTCCATGGTTCGTGGTTCGTTAGTTGATGGTTCGTGAAGTCCGTGGTTCGTGGGGTTGTGGTTCGTGGTTCGTTAGTTGATGGTTCGTTAAGTCCATGGTTCGTGGGGTTGTGGTTCGTGGTTCGTTAGTTGATGGTTCGTTAAGTCCGTGGTTCGTGGGGTTGTGGTTCGTGGTTCGTTAGTTGATGGTTCGTTAAGTCCGTGGTTCGTGGGGTTGTGGTTCGTGGTTCGTTAGTTGATGGTTCGTTAAGTCCATGGTTCGTAGGGGTTGTGGTTCGCGGTTCGTGAGTTGATGGTTCGTTAAGTTCGTGGTTTGTTAAGTTCGTTGTTCGTGAGTTTGTGGTTCGTTAGTTGATGGTTCGTTAAGTCCGTGGTTCGTGGTGTTGTGGTTCGTGGTTCGTTAGTTGATGGTTCGTTAAGTCCATGGTTCGTAGGGGTTGTGGTTCGCGGTTCGTGAGTTGAGGGTTCGTTAAGTCCGTGGTTCGTGGGGTTGTGGTTCGTGGTTCGTTAGTTGATAGTTCGGTAAGTCCGTGGTTCGTAGGGGTTGTGGTTCGCGGTTCGTGAGTTGAGGGTTCGTTAAGTCCGTGGTTCGTGGGGTTGTGGTTCGTTAGTTGATGGTTCGGTAAGTCCGTGGTTCGTGGTTTGTTTAGTCCGTTGTTCGTGGGGTTGTGGTTTATTAAGTTTGTAGTTTGTTAAGTGCGTGGTTCGAGAGGTCGTGGGAAAGGGCAGAAACCTAGGAGGCAAGGGCAGAAACCTAGGAAGCAAAGGCTGAAAAACACTCGTACTGACTAAGGCTTCCAAGGTGTATTTGATTGTCGCCCTATTTTTGTCTGTATAACCTAATATATCACTTTCATTTAATCTATCGATAAACGTTTCAAAGTCATTTCTGTTGTTAACTAACAAGGGTTTGTCTAATCCTGTCGCGTTATTTGAGCTTGTGTGTGAAAGTAACGCAGCCAAATAGAACTGACCTCTGAGGCAATACCGGATGTGTTACTAAAAAGATTTTGACGTATGATGGCAATTTTATGAGTTTACCCCCTGATCATTTTTTAGGGATACGCCCATGAAATCGGTAAAAAATCGTAAATTTTCACTCTAGGCATACCCCAAACTCTATTTTAGACATCCCCATTGCAAAAATTTACATTAAAAACCACTTTTAGGATTTTACCACCTTCGCATTTTTTGAGGGTTACGCCCATGGAATCGATAAAAAGCGTTAATTTAGCACGCAGGCTTACCTAAAACTTTATTTTAGACATCCCCACACCAAAAATTTACTTAAAAATCACTTTGGTAAGCCTGCGTGCTAAATTAACGCTTTTTATCGATTCCATGGGCGTAACCCTCAAAAAATGCTAAGGTGGTAAAATCCTAAAAGTGGTTTTTAATGTAAATTTTTGCAATGGGGATGTCTAAAATAGAGTTTGGGGTATGCCTAGAGTGAAAATTTACGATTTTTACCGATTTCATGGGCGTATCCCTAAAAAATGATCAGGGGGTAAACTCATAAAATTGCCATCATACGTCAAAATCTTTTTAGTAACACATCCGGTATTGCCTCAGAGGTCAGTTCTATTTGGCTGCGTTACTTTCATACACAAGCTCAAATAACGCGACAGGGTTAGACAAACCCTTGTTAGTTAACAACAGAAATGACTTTGAAACGTTTATCGATAGATTAAATGAAAGTGATATATTAGGTTATACAGACAAAAATAGGGCGACAATCAAATACACCTTGGAAGCCTTAGTCAATACGAGTGTTTTTCAGCCTTTGCTTCCTAGGTTTCTGCCCTTGCCTCCTAGGTTTCTGCCCTTGCCCACGACCTCTCGAACCACGCACTTAACAAACTACAAACTTAATAAACCACAACCCCACGAACAACGGACTTAACAAACCACGAACCACGGACTTACCGAACCATCAACTAACGAACCACGAACCACAACCCCACGAACCACGGACTTAACGAACCCTCAACTCACGAACCGCGAACCACAACCCCTACGAACCACGGACTTACCGAACTATCAACTAACGAACCACGAACCACAACCCCACGAACCACGGACTTAACGAACCCTCAACTCACGAACCGCGAACCACAACCCCTACGAACCATGGACTTAACGAACCATCAACTAACGAACCACGAACCACAACCCCACGAACCACGGACTTAACAAACCATCAACTAACGAACCACAAACTCACGAACAACGAACTTAACAAACCACGAACTTAACGAACCATCAACTCACGAACCACGAACCACAACCCCACGAACCATGGACTTAACGAACCATCAACTAACGAACCACGAACCACAACCCCACGAACCACGGACTTCACGAACCATCAACTAACGAACCATGAACCATGGACTTAACGAAACATGGACTTCACGAACCATGGACTTAACGAACCACGACGAACCACGAACCATGGACTTAACGAACCACGAACCATGGACTTAACGAACCATCAACTCACGAACCACGAACCACAACCCCACGAACCACGGACTTAACTAACCACGAACCACGGACTTAACGAACCATCAACTAACGAACCACGAACCACAACCCCACGAACCACGGACTTAACGAACCACGAACCACGGACTTAACGAACCATCAACTAACGAACCACGAACCACAACCCCACGAACCACGGACTTAACGAACCATCACCCTCGTACACCCCAAGTTAATGCGCATCTCTTTATTCTGTATTTTCTCCAGCCTGTCAATTTATACATTATTAATAACAAACGCCTTAACAAGAAACACCGGGCACTCTTACCTTCTAATAACTTGAAGTTAACACTTATGTTAAAGACATTATAGTATTCCTAGGTGAGGGGTAATTATCATTCTCAGGAGATATAGCGACTAGCGACCAGGGATAAGACAAGTGGACACAGTAGATGTCGAATAGATATGTCACTTAACAATGACCCATCTGATAAGACATGATAATTTAATCAAGTTTCAACATTAACGTAAATATACTAACGGTGCCCATGTTTTCTATAAGAGAAGACGGTGATTATAATTTGTCACCTTTTTTAAAACTGTTTAAAACGTTTAGTAGATGATGATAACATATGTACAAACATATAGCAAAATATAAAAACCATGGTTTTAGTCAAACAAATAATGTCTTTTTTTTATATACACATATATTTATAGAGAAAGAGAGGGGGAAAACGCGAAAATTAACGATAAGTGGGAGAAATTGAAAATCGAATACTGAAATGTAAGCATTATAACAACTGGTTCCGTCAAATTAACCAAAAAGCACGCAATAGTGGCACTGTTAACATGCTACTAAGATTATAATTAAAAACAAACGATAATATGCCGACAGAATGATAACCGTATTAGAAAAGGCATACCCGCGTTATTTCCCTCACCATTGACCCTCTAGGTGGATTGTATCAGGGGCCGAATCGATTTAAAGTAACCCATGCATCAGACTCGACAGCACTTCAAGTTGAAAATGAGGTCAGTTATCACGATAACAGTAATCCTCTTCTCTGATTAGTTAATCCAGAGGTCAGTCATTTCGTTGATGGGTGTCCGATAGAAATCTTCTTCTCTGATTGGTTAACCTAGATATTAGTCGAGGGTGGAATAGTATCGTCCAAATTTTATTTACCAGATTATATTTAAACTAGTCGGATGTGAGACTTCGTGTTATAAGCGCGCTTGATTCACGGACGTTTATTTTCATAGTACTGTTCAGTCTAGCGGTCTGTGTTGTAGTGGAATATTTTACGGTGTAAGTTGAATTTTTTTCTGTTTTTCTCTTAGCTCATAACGATGGGATAGGTTATCATTAAAGGAATTTCAGTTGTATTAATGGTGATGTGTATAAAGTACGTCTGTTAAGCCTTGTCGAGTGTATTATTCCTTCGTTTTTCATATGTTTATCTTATTGGTTCTTTAAAAAGTAGATATTTCAAGTCTTTTTGTAAGTGATATTCAATGTTAATAATGTGTTACACTGGTGGTAAGGTAAAAATACGAATGAAGGCGGAACGCTAGGCGAGGTAAAGAGAGAGAGAGAGAGAGAGAGAGAGAGAGAGAGAGAGAGAGAGAGAGAGAGGAAGAAAGGTGGAATGGTAGGAGAGAAGTCTAGTAGGGGTTAGAAGAGCGAGAGAGAGAGAGAGAGAGAGAGAGCGCGAGAGAAGCCTATGAGAAAGAAGGCGAGATGCTATGTATTAATGGTAAGAATAAACAAGTGTTACAATAGGAGGGACGCTAAAAATATGAGGGAGGGCGGGGGAGCTAAAGGGAGAGGCGGGGGGTGGACTGATAGGTTAGAAGTCTAAGAGAGGATAGGGGAGAAAGCGAGAGAGAGAGAGAGAGAGAGAGAGAGAAGGAAGGCACGATGATAGGGATAAATGGAGAGAATGAGTAAGTGTTTCAATGGAGGGAAATCTAGGCTGGAATAGTAGAGAGAGAGAGAGAGAGAGAGAGAAAGATAGAGAGAGAGAGAGAGATAGCGAACCACTAACACCGAGGAACATATTTATACTACCAGCTTAGACTAACCAGTAATCTCTAACTGTTTCACCCTTATGCTTCATTTACGGTACAACGTTAAGCAGACATCCAACTACATAGCTATAAATATTTTCTAACGTCTACCTGGCGCGATAGCGTCCCACCGAATCGAGATAATCCCCGATCCGATAGCACGCTGTCCGAACCACTCGAGCTAATCTGAAGGGGTCACCCGCTGACACGCGATCCGCCGCGAGGTCACCACGCGCCCGCCGCACGAGGGGTCACGCCGCCGCACGACCAATTAACTCCCCTTGATTCTCGTGTACATTAGGCGCTAAAGGCGCCTCTTATATATCTTTGTTAATTTACGCCTAAATAATATCCAAATCTTTCCTGCTATACTACTAATGTGGTATGGTGAAATGTATGAAAGTGAGATGGTGGAATGTGGGAAGGTGGGATGGTGTAATGTGGGAAGGTGGAATGTGGGAAGGTGGAATGGTGGAAGGTGGGATGGTGGAATGTGGGAAGGTGAGATGGTGGAATGTGGGAAGGTGGAATGTGTGAAAGTGGAATAGTGGAATGTGGGAAGGTGGAATGGTGAAATGTGGAGCGGTGGGATGGTGGAGTATGGGATGGTGGAGTGTGGGAAGGTGGGATGGTGGAATATGGGAAGGTGGGATGGTGGAGTGTGGGATGCTGGAGTGTGGGAAGGTAAAGTGTGAGATGGTGGAGTATAGGAAGGTGGGATTGTGGAGTGTGGGAAGGTGGGATGGTGGAGTGTTGAAATAAAATTGAGTGGTGGAATTGTGAGAGATTGAAATAGTCAACGGACAAATAACTGATGGGTAGAAAAGTAGAATATTAAATTGTAGAGGGTATAAATGCAGAAGTGTTAAATAGTGGAAAGTGTAAAAACTGATAAGGTTAAATTATAAATGCTGAAGATTTGAAATGTAGAAAGGAGGATAGTGGAATTTTGGAAGAATTGACTAACTGGAAATAGAACAAGTAATAGAGAGAGCACTAACAAGTGAAAACGTGAAAAGGTCGTTGGAGCACGGTGGTCTAGAGACGTGATGTCGATCTCTTGCCATGAAGGTCATGGGATCGATGCTCGCCACAAACGGTTAGAATTGTAATCCACAGTCTCTCTGTGGCTTTAGGAGCCGCGATAGCTCAGTGGTTAGTGAACTGGACTACAAAGAACAAGAGGTAGGGTTCGATCCCACACGAAGGCCTCCGGTTCACCCAGCCTTAAATGGGTACAGGATTTTTTTTTCTGGAAAGTAAATCCGCACGGGCGTAATACCGACCACATTACCCTAAAAATCATGTGTCGAAGGTCTGTAAAATGTATGGTTACTAAGACCATATTCCCTATACGCCACTTGGCGTGACGGGGGCACTTTACTTTTTTTTTTACTCTCTGTGGCTTTACCCTTCCCTGGTTTCTGGGAGTCGATGCCTAGCCCTCTCGGATAAGGAGAAAAACAAGAGGATCCGTGTGCACACTGCGCATGCTAAAGACCTCTTGCTAAAAAGAATTAATCAAAGTGACTGCCGCCCAGGCAAAGACTAATAAAAAGTAAAAAAAAAATGGCACAAACCCCAATACGTTGAATCAATAACTAAATATTATTTGACTGACATTGATTAAATCAAAGACACATTGATTAAATCAAAGACACATTGATTAAATCAAAGACACATTGATTAAATCAAAGACACATTGATTAAATCAAAGACACATTGATTAAATCAAAGACACATTGATTAAATCAAAGACACATTGATTAAATCAAAGACACGTATATCGTATACTTTAAGTCAGGAAATACGTCAAATTGTCCTGTACGCCTTAAGGCATGGAAGGAACCCGGTGTTAGTATCCATATTTTTCAAAGACCAGCGGCACAACGTCAGGCCGCCCTACTTTAGTAAGAATTATTGACTATTGGAAAGAAAGAAAGAAAAAAGTGAAGAAAAAATGAAACGACAGAATGAGAGAAATTTCTTCTTCTGCGATCATGGCACACTCAGACTATGATTATAGGCTCTCCTATGAAGGCAGCTGTCTCTTTCAGTGATTCGGTTGCCCCGTAGGGTCTCTTTTCCGGGGAGGTTGGCGTGGGCCATATTGCCCTCCTAAGGTCTGTGTATTGGGGGTAATCCTGCAGAAAGTTTTCTTGTCATGTCATTTAGGGTAGAGTGGCATTGGCTGGTAGTTTCTATTTTGAGCTTGGAATGGGGACGGGAATGAGAGAGGGAATGAAAAGAAAGAAAATATGGATATATAAAAAGAAAGAAAGAAAGAAAGAAAGAAAGAAAGAAAGAAAGAAAGAAAGAAAGAAAGAAAGAAAGAGAGAAAGAAAGAAAGAAAGAAAAAAAAAAAAAAAAAAGAAAGAAAGAAATGTTACGACTATTTATCAACCCATTAGATTATGATCTCACCAGTGTGAACTATTACTTAACTCTCCTTCCTTGTTTGTACCCGTCCATTACCCTTCAGATCGTAGTCTCCTTTCACACGGACCAAAACTATCTGGTATATATGTTAGTAAATGTATACGCAGAATTTCCCGAGCCAATATTTAACCCTTTCTTCGCTCAAAGACATACCTCACATATCGTTTACTCGTTTCCGGAGATTTATTGATCATGGGTTTCTGAGAAGATGGGAGCAAATCAAACTAATTCCTTCAAGACATGGCGGTGACAAGATGCAAGAGATCGTGGGCAATGGTGGGGGTGTGGCTGGAAGCAATTGGAAACATCAAAGTTGCGGATGTAAATGAAGAGACATTTGCCAAGTGGTTCTTCTACTTTTACTCTCTCGTTAGAAAACTTTCAAATAACAAACCCAAAGTGCACTTGTCAAGCAACTCCTGACGACTTTCCACAAAATTGTGAGTTGTTAATGGAGGTCCAGAACATGTCCCCAAGGGACAGGCATAGAAAACAAACTATAGTACACCTTCTGTAACAATGAGATTCATGGAGAGACTCATTTTTCTGTTTATCGCTTGAGTTTAGGAAAATGAGTGCAGAAAGAGTAACAACTGGTTGTATTTTTCCGGCGCATAAATTTAAATTTAACAAAGATCATTCTGTAAGGAGCTGTAAATGGCGAGGGAGGAAGACGAAGGACGAAGAAGTAAGGAAAAGAAGAAGAAGAAAGACGAGTAAAAATAAGAAGAAGGAATATTGAGGGAAAATAACAAAGAAGAAAGAATGAGGAAGAAGAAAAAGGAAGAAGAAGAAAAATTGTGGAGAGGATGAAGAATGAGGGAGAAGAAGAGGAAGAGGTAGAAGAAGAAAAAGGAGTAGGAGTAAAAGAAGAAGAAAAAGGATGAGGAAGAAGAAAGAGGAGGATGAGAAGGAAGGAAGGAAGGAAGGAAGGAAGGAAGGAAGGAAGGAAGGAAGGAAGGAAGGAAGGGAGGAAGGGAGGAAGGGAGGGAGGGGGGAGGGAGGAAAGAAGGAAGGAAGGAAGGAAGGAAGGAATGAAGGAAGGAAGGAAGGAAGGAAGGAAGGAAGGAAGGAAGGAAGGAAGGAAGGAAGGAAGGAAGGAAGGAAGGAAGGAAGGAAGGAAGGAAGGAAGGAAGGAAGGAAGGAAGGAAGGAAGGAAGGAAGGTGGATGAGTAGGTGGAGGAGTAGTTGTGGGGGGAAAAAAGAGGAAAAAGAAGGAGAAGAAGAAAAGGACAAGGAGGAGGAGGAGGAAGAAGAAGAAGGAGTAGGTGGAAGAGGGGAAGAAAAGGAAAAAGAAGACGACAAAGAGAAACGCCAGGGATTTTCTTCCGGAAAAGACATCACTCATCTAGCTACATGAATTTCTCTCAAATGAATGATCAGTCCTGATCTTCACTCAGATGTCTCGAGAAAGGAGACTGCGTCACTTAGCTCTTCTCGTGGAGCACACAGTCCATAAGAATTGAGTTATTAGCGGGTCATTATCATTGCACTCTGAATATGTCCCTAGGTGCTCAGATACCCTCCTCAGCAAGTCTCGAAGTGTCCAGCGACTGACGACTCCAGTTCTGTGTTGGTTCAAAGACTTCTTACACGCCCACTAAGTTTTTCGTTTCTGGCTGTGCCCATCTTAACTCCCATATTAACTCCCATCTTAACTCCCATCTTAACTCCCATCTTAACTCCCATCTTAACTCCCATCTTAACTCCCATCCCTTTCATCCGAAGGAGTGACGTGGACTCATGGTTGTCGAAGTCCTGTGCACTTCCCACTTGCCGGAGGGCATTGATGATGTCCGCCCGATCCATTGGTTGACCGTCCTCAACAATAGCTCAGCTAGCCAACCTGTCCGCTCTTTCATTTCCCCGTACGCTCGCATGTCCTGGGACGTAGACAAAAGTTACCTTACGTATTTTTGACGTTTGCGCTGACGTACCCATTGCATGCGTACAGATCCCGCCTCAACTTTTCTTATCATGCTCATCGAATCACTCAGTATACATGCGTGGGTGTAGTCTTGTGACTCTAACCATTTGAATGCCTTGGTCACTGTCATCACCTCCATTGTCATGCTACTCGTGATCATGACGTATGCACCACTGTCTTCGCTGACTATTCTGCCTTCCGAGCGTGCTGTAAATGCCCATGCACTCCTTTGGCGTCGTATTACAGATCCGTCTGTATAGATGGCTACATCTTTCTCATCAGTGGTATACCAGATGAGACCGTTGACCTCCGCATTGACCACGACTGAGTTCAGTTCCCTAATTTCCTGTCGCGTGTGACAATACACGAGAATGTCCCCTAAAATAATGTAGGCACCGGTATCCACTCCTCGCCAACGTTGATATTGGTAAGCCCACAGACCTGTTTGATGACATATTCTGATCGGCCCACACATGATTTGCCTCTTTTTAGCCAGACACCCATCCCCGTGGGTATCTTATTTTCAGATATGCTCGTGCCCTCTAGATCTTGATCATGTCATCAATGGTTGGAAAGTCGAGCAGCTACCTCATTGCTACACAGGGAGTGTCCCTTGTACACCCCAAGATAATGCGCATAGCTTCATTCTGTATTTTCTCCAGCCTATCAATTTGCGTCGTACTGACTGTAAGAACTGTCAGGGCATACTCGATTGGTGCGAGGTCTAGTCCCTGGAACAGAAGGGTAAGTAGCCTCTGCTCGATGTTGGTAGCTGCCATAACATTCAAGGCGGATAATACTTTGTGGGATTTTGTTATCACATGGTCAACGTGGTCCCGAAAACACAGGCTGCGATCAAATTAACTCCGAGGTATATGATCACCCTGTCTCTGGTCACCTCATCAGTTCCCATTCATACCACCGGTGTTTCCGTGTTAACGATATGATTGTTAAGTGAGTACCATGCAACTGATGCTGTATTAGGATTAACCGAATGCACCTGATACTCCACACCACGAAGAGATGTGATTGAATTCGTCTTGCATTGTGGAGGCGATTTCACTTCTGTCTCTTCCCTGTCAATATACCAGAATATCATCAGCAAAAGTCATAGTTCTTCTCCTTCCACCCAGCTGTTGTTCCGTGATCGTTATTGTGTACACGTTAAATAGAACTGGTGACAATGGTGAGCCTTGTGGCAGCCCTGGAAAAATGGATATGGGTTCGTATGACCAACTTCCACATCTGATTATCACCTTTCTCTGAAACAGTGCTGCAGCGATCCATCTAATGAGGAAGGGGTGCGCCGCCAGTTTGAGGAGCATATGCATGAGATATTCAAATGGTACCCTGTTGTATGCATCCTCCAGATCTATAGCAGCAGCACATGTCTGCTTCTCGTCTGTGGAAGCCTTCGAAGACGTCATAGGCAAATACTGCCGCATTGAGCCATGTCTCTTTGTTATATCTATAACCTCCGAGTGTGGGTGGCAATGTGCGCTTCTGTTCAAGGTGACAGATGAGGACACGAGCAACTATTTTCTCTAGCAGCTTGCCAGCTGTGTTCTGCATTGTGATGATTCTGTAGGCACTGATCTAAGAATGGTCCATGTTTGGCTTTGGTAGCGGTAATAAGTAGCTGTGAAGCCACTCCTCTTTAATCTGGTCACTGAATGCTGGCATTAAACTCTTTGGCCAGTTTTTGCAAGTCTTCATCAGCTAAATCTTCTATATTCATAAGAACACAAGCAATAACTCATGTTTGTCTTCCTGTTGCTATAATGAATTAATTATTGAACCAGTCTGGTGGTTAAATTTGCTACATATAACTAATCGGTCCTCAAACTATGAATGATGAAAAATGTAATAATAAGAAGATGGAAGTTGAAGAAGAATTGAAAAGGATAAGAGAAGAGAAGTAAAGAAAATGAGAAGAGAAGAGAAGTAAAGAAAAGGAGAAGAGAAGACAAGTCCAGGTAGCTGAAGAAAGTAAAAGTTGAAGTTTGTTTATATTTGTTTCAGTGTTTACTGTAGTAATAAACGATGAAGAAATTAGTAGTAGTGGTAGTAGTGGTGGTAGTGGTGGTAGAAGCAGTGGTAGAAGCAGTGGTAGTAGTGGTGTTAGTGGTGGTGGTAGTGGTGGTAGTAGTGGTGGTAGTGGTGTTGGTAGAAGTGGTGGTAGTAGTGGTGGTGGTTGTGGTGGTAGAAGCAGTGGTAGAAGCAGTGGTAGTAGTGGTGGTAGTGGTGGTGGTAGTGGTGGTAGTAGTGGTGGTAGTGGTGTTGGTAGAAGTGGTGGTAGTAGTGGTGGTGGTAGTGGTGGTAGTAGTGGTGGTAGTGGTGTTGGTAGAAGTGGTGGTAGAAGCAGTGGTAGAAGCAGTGTAGTAGTAGTGGTAGTGGTTGTGGTAGTGGTGGTGGTAGTGGTGGTGGTGGTGGTGGTAGAAGCAGTGGTAGAAGCAGTGGTAGAAGCAGTGGTAGTAGTGGTGGTAGTGGTGGTAGTGGTGGTAGTAGTGGTGGTAGTAGTGGTGGTAGTAGTGGTGGTAGTAGTGGTGGTAGTAGTAGTAGTAGTAGTGGTAGTAGTAGTGGTAGTGGTGGTGGTAGTGGTGGTAGTAGTGGTAGTAGTAGTGGTAGTACTAGTGGTAGTAGTAGTGGTGGTAGTGGTGGTAGTAGTAGTGGTAGTAGTAGTGGTGGTAGCGGTGGTGGTAGTGGTGGTAGTAGTGGTAGTAGTGGTGGTAGTAGTGGTGGCAGCGGTGGTAGTAGTGGTAGTAGTGGTAGTAGTGGTAGTAGTGGTAGTAGTGGTAGTAGTGGTAGTAGTGGTGGTAGTAGTGGTAGTAGTGGTAGTAGTGGTGGTAGCGGTGGTGGTAGTGGTGGTAGTAGTGGTAGTAGTGGTGGTAGTAGTGGTGGTAGCGGTGGTGGTAGTGGTGGTAGTAGTGGTGGTAGTAGTGGTGGTAGCGGTGGTGGTAGTAGTGGTGGTAGCGGTGGTGGTAGTAGTAGAAGTAGTGGTAATGGTCGTATTATAAGTGGTAGTAATAATAGTACTGATAGCAACAGTATTAGTAATGGCTGATGGTAGCAGTTGTAGTAGTAGTATTGCTAGTAGTAGTAGTAGTTGTGGTAGTAGTAGTTGTAGTAGTAGTTGTAGTAGTAGTAGTAGTTGTAGTAGTAGTTGTAGTAGTAGTAGTGGTAGTAGTGGTAGTAGTAGTTGTTGTTGTGGTAGTAGTAGTAGTAGTAGTAGTAGTAGTAGTATTTCTGGTAGTAGTAGTAGTTGTTGTTGTGGTAGTAGTAGTAGTAGTAGTAGTATTTCTGGTAGTAGTAGTTGTTGTTGTTGTGGTAGTAGTAGTAGTAGTAGTAGTAGTAGTAGTAGTATTTCTGGTAGTAGTAGTAGTAGTAGTAGTAGTAGTTGTTGTTGTGGTAGTAGTAGTAGTAGTAGTAGTAGTAGTAGTAGTTGTTGTTGTTGTTGTTGTGGTAGTAGTAGTAGTGGTGGTAGTAGTAGTAGTATTTCTGGTAGTAGTAGTAGTAGTAGTTGTTGTTGTTGTTGTGGTAGTAGTAGTAGTGGTGGTAGTAGTAGTAGTAGTGGTTGTAGTAGTTGTTGTTGTTGTTGTGGTAGTAGTAGTAGTGGTGGTAGTAGTAGTAGTATTTCTGGTAGTAGTAGTAGTAGTGGTTGTAGTAGTTGTTGTTGTTGTTGTGGTAGTAGTAGTAGTGGTGGTAGTAGTAGTAGTATTTCTGGTAGTAGTAGTAGTAGTAGTAGTAGTAGTTGTTGTTGTGGTAGTAGTAGTAGTGGTGGTAGTAGTAGTAGTAGTAGTAGTAGTATTTCTGGTAGTAGTAGTAGTAGTAGTAGTATTTCTGGTAGTAGTAGTAGTAGTAGTAGTAGTAGTAGTAGTAGTAGTAGTGGTGGTAGTAGTAGTGGTAGAAGAGGAAAAGGAAATAGAATACAAAGTGGAACAAGAAGAAGAAGAAGAGAAAGAAGAAGTAGAAGATTCTAAGTGAAGGAGAGATAGACCTCAATCTAAAGATCACTCATTCTCTCCTTGTTACGTTGCTCTATGCCTCTATAACAGCGTTAGATTTAAAATGAACAATAAAAATAAAATTCTAAATCATGAACAAAAAGCTCCTAACGCCTGCCAAGTCCACCGTAAAAACTCATTCATCTTGAGATCCACACACGGGCCTTATGTCATAATTTTATAATCCATTCGCATAAAATATCAGCACACGTAAATTGCTTCATTCCTTATCTATTTCAGCAGTTTTATCTCTTCGTGGCCAAAGACGTCAAGAAGAGGAGTTATTAACATCGCGTTGCTTTAATCTGGTGGTGTTGTGTAATTGGATAACGCATTTCTTTGAAAGAATTTATCTTTTATCAGAGTGGAGTGTAGAGTATTCCTGCGTGAATGAGTGTATTATATAATAGAATTTAAGAGGTTTTGTTATTGGCCAAATGTGGAATACACGTAATCTAGACAAAGACATATCGGTATATCACACGCAAGCTGAAGTAGTCTGTAGAGAGGTGCTTTCCATATCGTTGATAGGCTATGATGATTGTGGTTTTAGTGACCACAAAATGTTTCTGTTTCATGCGTCACAACTTTGGGTCATGTGACCGCTATCACGCCATACACAGCCTGTACACAAGTGATGCAATATTAATTTTAAAATAAATGCTTACGTGTCTAGATCAATCCGAAATGTTAATTTATTTGAAATGTGTCCATAGTCCTCTTTTATTAAAATGAAATCTGCTTCCAGATATACGAAACTTGTCTTTGTGTCTTTTAAGTCTCTATATTCGGATGAGCATCACTATACTTGGACTACGCCCATTAACGTTCCGATCTTTTTGGTTATAACAGATGATGTTATCTACAGCAGCACGAAGCCTCCTGGATAGATTCATTAATTGAATTAACTTTTAAAACAAAAGAGATATTTGTTCATACATATATATATATATATATATATATATATATATATATATATATATATATATATATATAAGTAAACAAGTAAAGTACCCCCGTCACGCCAAGTGGCGGCGTATAGGAAATATGGTGCTAGTGACCATAAGTTTTACAGACCTTCGGCACATGATTTTTGGGGTAATGTGGTCGGTATTACGCCCGTGCCGCCTTAATTTCCCAGAAAAAAATCCGGTACCCATTTAAAGCTGGGTGAACCAGAAGCCGTCGGTTGGGATCGAACCCTACCCCTTTTATATATATATATATATATATATATATATAGGTATATATAATTTACTGCACAATCTATTGTTGCCAATAGAAACAAGAAAGAGCGTTCTTAAATGTTATGTAGAGCCAGTCTTAACATACGGATGTGAATATTGAACAATAGGAAAACTAACAAGACAATCACAGGATGTTGTAGAAATTTGGCTTGATAGAAAAATGTTGAGAATACCGTGGACAGCTAAGAAGAGTAATGAGAGTATTCTGAAAGAGGCCACAAGAAAAAGAGAGCTAATTTCCAATATTAGGAAGAAACAATCATTATTTTTTGGCCATGTAATGAGAAGAGAATAACTGGAATATATTGTAACAATTGGAAAAATTGAGGGACGAAGAGATAGAGGGAAGCAAAGAGAAAAAATGCCAGACAGCCTAAGAGAATGGCTTGGCAGAAGGTCAACAATAGAAATGAGAAATAACTGTCGAGATTGAAAGTTGTGGAGAGACATGATCACCTACGCCAGCAGGTTAGGTACTTGATGATGATTATGCTATATAATTATTCATGACAGGGGCATAGATCATACTTTTTTCGATTTACAACTGCAGAGTTCGTTGACTTGACCATTGACGACATGGCCTGTTTGTTATCGTCGGTATCCGATAGTTCTGGGTACTTTATCTCAGTGATCACCAAATGAAAAAAACTTGGTTGCTCCAAATGTGGCTGGAACCAGTCACTTTGCGAAGGTCAGGCGAACACCTTAGCGTAGGGACTACAAAATGACATCAATCAAAACGACAGAAATATCTCAGCCCGCTATTGTAATAGAACTAAAACGGAGGTCATGAAGTGGCCAGTGCTTGCTACAGTTGGTGAGCGAATCATTTCAGGGAAAGAGGTAATGTTTACAGGAGTTAAAGAAAGAACAGACAGCCCGAAGCAGGATCGATCCCGTACTCCTCGACACAGCGCCTCGCCACGAGAAACAAACGTTAGATCACACGGCCAACTAAGCTACCTAAAATGGCCATGTACTAACTCTATCACCACGAGAAATAAACGCTAGATCACACGGCCAACTAAGCTACCTAAAATGGCCATGTACTAACTCTATCATCACGAGAAACAAACGCTAGATCACACAGCCAACTAAGCTACCTAAAATGGCCATGTACTAACTCTATCACCACGAGAAATAAACGCTAGATCACACGGCCAACTAAGCTACCTAAAATGGCCATGTACTAACTCTATCATCACGAGAAACAAACGCTAGATCACACAGCCAACTAAGCTACCTAAAATGACCGTGTACTAACCCTATCACCAGGAGAAACAAACACTAGATCACACAGCCAACTAAGCTACCTAAAATGGCCATGTACTAACTCTATCACCACGAGAAACAAACGCTAGATCACACAGCCAACTAAGCTACCTAAAATGACCGTGTACTAACTCTATCACCAGGAGAAACAAACACTAGATCACACAGCCAACTAAGCTACCTAAAATGGCCGTGTACTAACTCTATCTACTCCTGTTCTTATTTGAAATGCTTCTGTAAGCTGTCCTTCATGCGCCACACTACATTTCGTTCCTTCATACATTGTTTTTATCAGGTTAATAAACTTTATGGGGATTCCGTAATGACTCAGCAACTTCCAAAACATTCTTCTGTCTAAACTATCAAATGCCTTTTCGTAATCTATGAATCCAATATAAAGTGGGGATTTTAGTTCTAAACTTTGTTCATCTAGTATACGTAGAGTAGTTATTTGATCAGCACATGAACTGTTCTTCCTAAAACCTGCTTGTTCATCTCTCAAATGTTTCTCTATAGCCTTTTAAGTCTCTCCAGAATGATTACTCCTACCAGGAGTAAGGCATGGATGCCTTCTGTCTCCATTTCTCTTTCTATTGGCCATAGATTGGATTATGAAAATAACTCAAAACAACAGAAATGGGATCCAGTGGTCACTGACCAAACAACTTGATGATTTAGACTTTGCTGATGACGTAGCTCTCCTATCACACAGCCACCAACAGATGCAGGATAAAATGAGCATACTTGATGAGAGATCACAACAGCTAGGGCTGAAGATTAATAGAGATAAGACCAACATTATGAGAATTAATACAGTTGGCAATAACCAAATAAAACTAGGAGAAATACCTCTACTAGACGTACAATCGTACATATATCTCAGCTGTAATATAGATAAAGAGGGAGGAACAGAAAATGATACCAAAATAAGGATATCTAAAGCAAGAGGAGCTTTCATTGCACTGGGAAACATGGAAATCCAAAGAAATTAGGTTAAATACAAAAATAAAAATTTTCAACTCAAATGTTAAGTCGGTCCTATTATATGGCTGTGAAACATGGAGAACAACAAAATTGACAATCACGAAGATACAGACTTTCATTAATGGATGCTACGCAGAATAAAAGGATGGAAATGGCAGGACAAAATCACTAACATAGAATTATGGAAATGTACCAGTCAAACACCAGAGGATAAAGAGATACGGCGAAGACGATGGCGCTGGATAGGACACAAATTACAGAAGCCAACTGAGAGTATTACACAACAGGCCCTTTTTGGAATCCCCAAGGGAAAAAACAAAGAGGAAGACCAAGGAATTCTTGGAGAAGACAGATAGAAGCAGAGATGAAGATGATGGGGAAGACATGGAAAGATCTGATGGTGGTGGTGGTTGCGTTCGCCAGCTTTGACCTCTGACGAAGTCCCTTGAGACTAGGAACTGAATTTTCCCTGTTAATCCATTTTTCCCTGGTAGCCGTGTGCACAGGGATCCGTCGCCGCACAGGGAAATAACTCCGCCTTCGGGGGTATATTTTTCCCGATGAGTAATGACGTTTCAAGCCGGGTCTCCCTGCTGAGACCAGGGGTGGTTACCGAGGAGAGAAATTATAAATAAAAATTCCAACTGGTTCAGCCGGGATTTCAACCCACAACCTCTCTGTCTCGAGGCCGGCGTCTTGCCTCGAGACCAACCAGTCCCCCATGGAATGATCTTAAAAGAATGGCAAAAAACAGAACGACTTGGTAAGTGTTTGTTGAAGACCTATGCTCCACTGAGAGCTAAAAAGGTAGAAGAAGAAAGAAGAGACTAACTCTATCACCAGGAGAAACAAACGCTAGATCACACTGCCAACAAAGCTACATAAAATGGCCGTGTACTAACTATATCACCAGGAGAAACAAACGATAGATCACACTGCCAACTAAGCTACATAAAATGGCCGTGTATTAACTCTATCACCAGGAGAAACAAACGCTAGATCACACTGCCAACTAAGCTACATAAAATGGCCGTGTACTAACTCTATCACCAGGAGAAACAAACGCTAGATCACACAGCCAACTAAGCTACATAAAATGGCCGTGTACTAACTCTATCACCAGGAGAAACAAACGCTAGATCATACTGCCAACTAAGCTACATAAAATGGCCGTGTACTAACTCTATCACCAGGAGAAACAAACGCTAGATCATACTGCCAACTAAGCTACATAAAATGGCCGTGTACTAACTCTATCACCAGGAGAAACAAACGCTAGATCACACTGCCAACTAAGCTACATAAAATGGCCGTGTACTAACTCTATCACCAGGAGAAACAAGCGCTAGAGTAAAGTAAAAGTAAAGTACGAGACTTGAACCGGCGTCTTAGCACGCGAGTTTCCACCCATATGTGCTCGGCCGCCTATGCAGAAATTTTCGGAAATTTCTGTATAGTGTCGCCTGAAGCATCGAAACTCAGATGCGAGGCAACATTCCTCACCTTCCCAGGGTAATACCCTGGTACCCATTTCTGCCAACGGCTGGGTCGACCGTGACACACGCTACGCTAGAGCACACTGCCAACTAAGCTACCTAAAGTGGCCGTGTACTAACTCTATCACCAGGAGAAACAAACGCTAGAGCACACTGCCAACTAAGCTACCTAAAGTGGCCATGTTATAACTCCATCGTTTGTTTCTCGTGGCGAGGCACTGTGCTGAGAAGTACGAGTTCGATCCTGTTTCGGGCTGTCTATTGTTCTTTGTTTATTTTTCCTATTATTGATTATTTGTTAAAATTTGTTCCGCGTGTTGTAAACAAACCTTTTCCCCTGAAATGATTCGCCGATCTATCGGCTCGGAAGCTTCCCTCCATAACAACATTTATTATGAGTTGCCTCCAGTCTTCCGTTGGTGAGGTTGTTCAGGGTCAATTACGCCGAAAGATGTTCCGGGTCCACAAAAAGTAAAATCTGGTATTAGTTATTTTATCCGGAAAGATATGACGACCTGGCGTGATACTGACCACATATATTATAACTATTGCTTATTGTTATGTATAAAAACGCCCATATTTCCTTCTACGCCACAACACGTCACAGGCCTCGTTGACATATTTTGTAACTGACCCCCTCTTCTTGTTATAGTAGTTTTAAGCATGATCACGATAGGACAAGATTGAAGGTAATGATGAGATTATAGCTCAAGATAGGACTAGATTGAAGGTAATGATGAGATTATAGCACAAGATAGGACTAGATTGAAGGTAATGGTGGGATTATAGCTCAAGATAGAACTAGATTGAAGGTAATGGTGGGATTATAGCTCAAGATAGGACTAGATTGAAGGTAATGGTGGGATTATAGCTCAAGATAGGACTAGATTGAAGGTAATGATGAGATTATAGCTCAAAATATGACTAGATTGAAGGTAATGATGAGATTATAGCTCAAGATATGACTAGATTGAAGGTAATGGTTAGATTATAGCTCAAGATAGGACTTAATTGAAGGTAATGATAAGATTATAGCTCAAGATAGGACTAGATTTAAGGTAATGATGAGATTATAGCTCAAGGTAGGACTAGATTGAATGAAGGTAATGGTGGGATTATAGCTCAAGATAGGACTAGATTGAAGGTAATGATGAGATTATAGCTCAAGATAGGACTAGATTGAAGGTAATGATGAGATTATAGCTCAAGATAGGACTAGATTGAAGGTAATGATGAGATTATGGCTCAAGATAGGACTAGATTGAAGGTAATGATGAGATTATAGCTCAAGATAGGACTAGATTGAAGGTAATGGTGGGATTATAGCTCAAGATAGGACTAGATTGGAGGTAATGATGAGATTATAGCTCAAGCTAGGACTAGATTGAAGGTAATGGTGGGATTATAGCTCAAGATAGGACTAGATTGAAGGTAATGGTGGGATTATAGCTCAAGATAGGACTAGATTGAAGGTAATGATGAGATTATAGCTCAAGATATGACTAGATTGAAGGTAATGATGACATTATAGCCCAAGATAGGAGTAGGTTGAAGGTAATGATGAGATTATAGTTCAAGATAGGACTAGATTGAATGAAGGTAATGGTGTTATTATAGCTCAAGATAGGCTTAGATTGAAGATAATGATGAGATTATAGCTCAAGATAGTACTAGATTGAAGGTAATGAGAGATTATAGCTCAAGATAGGACTAGATTGAAGATAATGGTTTTATTATAGCTCAAGATAGGACTAGATTGAAGGTAATGGTGGGATTGTAGCTCAAGATAGAACTAGATTGAAGGTAATGGTGGGATTATAGCACAAGATAGAACTAGATTGAAGGTAATGGTGTGATTATAGCTCAAGATAGAACTAGACTGAAGGTAATGATGGGATTGTAGCTCAAGATAGGACTAGATTAAAGGTAATGGTGGGATTATAGCTCAAGATAGAACTAGATTGAAGGTAATGGTGTGATTATAGCTCAAGATAGAACTAGATTGAAGGTAATGATGGGATTGTAGCTCAAGATAGGACTAGATTAAAGGTAATGGTGGGATTATAGCTCAAGATGAACTAGATTGAAGGTAATGGTAGGATTGTAGCTCAAGATAGAACTAGATTGAAGGTAATGGTGGGATTGTAGCTCAAGATAGAACTAGATTGAAGGTAATGGTTTTATTATAGCTCAAGATAAGACTAGATTGAAGGTAATGGTAGGATTGTAGCTGAAGATAGAACTAGATTGAAGGTAATGGTGTGACTGTAGCTCAAGATAGAACTAGATTGAAGGTAATGGTGGAATTATAGCTCAAGATAGAACTAGATTGAAGGTAATGGTGGGATTGTAGCTCAAGATATAACAAGATTAAAGGTAATGGTGGGATTATAGCTCAAGATAGAACAAGATTAAATGTAATGGTGGGATTATAGCTCAAGATAGGACTAATTTAAAGGTATTGGTGAGATTATAGCTCAAGATAGGACTATATTGAAGGTAATAGTGAGATTATAGCTCAATATAGGACTAGATTGAAGGTAATGGTGTGATTGTACTCAAGATAGGACTAGATTAAATGTAATGGTGGGATTATAGCTCAAGATAGGACTGATTTAAAGGTAATGGTGAGATTATAGCTCAAGATAGGACTAGATTGAAGGTAATGGTGAGATTATAGCTCAAGATAGGACTAGATTGAAGGTAATGGTGAGATTATAGCTCAAGATAGGACTAGATTGAAAGTAATGGTGAGATTATAGCTCAAGATAGGACTATATTGAAGGTAGTGGTGGGATTGTAGCTCAAGGTAGGACTAGATTGAAGGTAATGGTGGGATTACAGCTCAAGATAGAACTAGATTGAAGGTAATGGTGATATTATAGCTCAAGATAGAACTAGATTGAAGGTATTGGTGAGGTTATAGCTCAAGATAGGACTAGATTGAAGGTAATGGTGAGATTATAGCTCAAGATAGGACTAGATTGAAGGTAAAGGTCTTATTATAGTTCAAGATAAGACTAGATCGAAGGTAATGGTGTTATTATAGCTCAAGATAGGACTAGATCGAAGGTAATGGTGGGACTATAGCTCAAGATAGGACTAGATTGTGTAGATAATGTTGGGCCACAGCTATAACTATTTCTGTCGATTGTTTTCATTCGTTTTACTATTTTACAGATCCATCTCCTAATTATTTCTTTTGAATTAACGTGCGTTTTTTTTTTCAGTACATTTTAAAGTCATTTTATATCGATAGGATAAATGTCTTAAAGGATACCATGATATCTTTTTTATAGTCCGTTCAGAAATTCATAACCACACTTGAATTAGCTTTACGTGATAACCGTTTGTTATTTTGCTTTCAACTTTTGCATGTAATCTTATAATATTGATGTCGTTATAGAAATATTTTTTGCTCTGAGAAATTTGATCTAGTTTAAAAGTTTTCTTCTTTAGGCTATATTAAATTCACCCTGTTCGAATTTGACACCATTTTAGGATATATACATTAATTTGGTGCGGTCGTTCACGTAAAATAGTTTGGCTATTGCAGAAACACTAAGTTTAGGAAAATCCCGTGCACAAAACTGAATTGTTATTGAACGACATGACGCACCACGGCCTGGGCATTAATTACCGAAGGGAAGGCGTATCTTTATTAATTTTGTGAAGACTCAGTAGACAATTTGTTGACTTTAAATACCAACATTTATATCTAAATTACAATGAGTTTGAAATGCAAATTTATAACTATGCAAAAGGTTACTGTTTTACTATATCAGCACTTCCTTAGGGAATTCAAGATGGGACAAAGTGCCTACTGCATCAAATACAAAAGAGCAAATTAGGACATGGCTTGCAAATGAAAATGTCAAATTTGACGACACATATTTAAAACCCGAATTGTTACAACTTGTGAAGAATACGAATAAGAAAAAGGTGTACCATGTTGACAAAATCATTGAGAAATACGGCCACACTAATTGTAACCAATTGAATTCATGTTTGCAAATACACATAACGAACAACACCCACAATTAAGCACTATGTAGATACGCTTCTATAGTCCGTTCAGATTCGTTTGCCTAGACATTAATTTATTTTTTTTCAAAAACTTATTGTTCATTTGCATTGATCTTTTAAGTTAGGTTTAGACTACTAATGTCGCTATAAAAATATTTTTTTATCAAAGAAATGTGATCCAGTTTCAAAGATGCCTTATTTAACCTATATTAAAAAAAAGTTAATCGATATTATAAACACCGGCGGGATTATGTAGATGCTTACATCTCACAGCTGATTCTTTAACACATAGGCATGACCTTCACGGCTGAATGCGCACCGTCCTAAAATAGTTATGTTTCCACTATAAATTTTTATAAAGAAATGTTACATATGAAATTTCCCGTTTAGCACAAAATGACATTTTAGCCGAAACCGGAAATTATGTGACGTCAAAATCACGGCCGTAGACTCGAATTCGAGTCATAATTCAGAGGCAAATCTCAATATTTACAGAAAGGAGGCGGCACTATCCATATTATCTTCTGCAAGTCTATGTGAGAATGAATATAAAGGCAAAATATTTTACTGAGCATAACATTGCTATAAAGATTTATCAATACTTCTGCAGAGAGCGTAAAAAGGGACATCTTTATTGTTCTTTATCAAACCCTGAGAAGAGAACAATGCATATTTTAGGTTTGTGTAAACGTTCATTTGATCGAATAGTTAAAGGAAGCGGATATTTATTGCCAACAAATGCAAGAAAGCAAGGAAGGAAAGAAACGTTAGACAGTTTTGATAAGGACCTAGTAAAAAGAGAAATCTGTCGAATGTTTGATATAAACGAAGAAGTGACACTTAGAAAGTTGAAGCTTTGGCTGAAAACTAACAACGACATTGAAATATCAAAAACTTCATTATGGAAAATATTAAGAAGTGCAGGCTTCACCTTTAGAAAGTATGCTGGTGGAAAAAAACATTATTTGTGAGAAGCCACATCTAGTAGCTCTTAGAAGCAAGTATTTACGTGAAGTGAAGGAAATGCGCGAAAATGATTATGATATTGTTTATTTAGATGAAACTTGGATCAACGCTCATCATACAAATGAAAAGGAATGGCAGTTAGCAGATGGAAGTATTAAAAGATCAGTACCAAGCAGTAAAGGGCAACGTTTGATAGTTGCACATGCAGGTAGCAGACATAATGGGTTGTTGCAGAATGCTCATCTCGTTTTCATTTCAAAATCCATAGACAATAGAGACTACCACTCCGAAATGAATGGGCACATATTTAAAGACTGGATCGAGAAAAGTTTCCTTCCAATATTAGATCGACCTTCTTGTCTGATAATGGACAATGCTTCATACCATAACGTAGTTAACGTAGAAGATAGAATCCCAACATCATCAAGTACAAAAGATGCAATCAAAACGTGGCTCATAAAAGAACACATACAAGTTAACGACAGCTACTTGAAACCCGAATTGCTTAGCCTTGTAAAACAGACACAACGTACAAAGATATTTAAAATAGACAAGTTAATTCAAGAACATGGCCATAGATGTTTGAGACTACCTCCATATCATGCACACTTAAATCCTATAGAACTAGTTTGGGCAAAAGTTAAAGGACACGTAGCATATACAAATAAAACTTTCAAAGTATGCGATGTTGAGACACTTACAAATCAGGCTCTATCAAATATAAATAAAGACTACTGGGTAAAATGTGAGGATCATGTGTTACGACAAGAAGAGGAATATTGGAAAAAGGATGGTTTGTTGTTTGTTCAGCCGAAAGCAGTAATCGACCTATTTGACTCGTCTGATTCTGAATGATCATTACTCTGATTAAGTCTACAGATAAATAGTTTGATTTGCAAAATTTCCTAGTTGATTTGTTAAACAGTTTATTGTTCAAGACCACCCAAGCAATCAAAAATATTTTATAAGCAAACCAACAACCATTACTTTGAATGGAAGCCTGCTTGAGTCAGTACAGAAGTTCAGCTATCTTGGATCCACTATTACAGCCACACTTTCCTTAGATGAGGAACTAAATGTACGTATTTGAAAGGCAGCGACAACATTTGGGAAACTCACACCAAGAGCATGGAACTATATCAAATTGACTCTACGAACAAAAGTTCTATATATAATTTAAAATTTGTATACTTGCCACCCAGTAAAATTTTATGGACACGCCTATGGGTCATCGTTGCACTAGATTACTGTAAAACATTTTGATTAGGGTCAAAATAATAGTTACATGGGCAAAGATCAAAGGAATTCGCCGCTTTAAGAAAACCGTTATAGCTAGACATCGAGTAACACATATGTTCTCGTGACATGGACATTTTAACACCGTATGCCAAAAATCATGTGAAATCATCAAGAACTTTTTGAATTATAAATCATAACATCTCGGCAAACGATTCTGAACGGACTATAATATATTTTCGTTTAGAACTTCAGAAAATGTTGCGTATCTTTAACTACAGAGAACTAAATAAAAGGTAACAACCCTTGTTATAATGCAATAAAGGAAAATCGAGTTTGTATGTACTTGGGCATTTTGATAAGGGAGAAGAAATCAGGGGAAATGTTAAAGTAGAACAAATAATCGAGAGGGGGACTGGTTGGTCTCGAGGCAAGACGCCGGCATTGAGCTAGAGAGGTTGTGGGTTCAAATCCCGACTGCACCATTTCAGATTTTTAATTATGATTTCTCTCTGCGGCAACCACCCCTGGTATCAGCAGCGAGGCCCAGCTTGAAACGTCAATTACTCATGGACGAAAAAAATATGAGTACCTCCGAATACGGAGTTATCTGCCTGTGCGGAGAGGGACCCCTGTGCACACGGCTACCACCGAAAAATGGATTAACACATAAAATTCAGTTCCTGACTTCGTCAGAGGTCAAACTGGCGAGCGCAAAAAAAAAAATTAATTAATTTTAAACAAATAGTGCAGAAACACCTATGATCCAGCTTCATAAAGTATTTATAAAGATCCTTTCTGAATCGCATTTTTCATATATTCTAAGATTTACGAAGTCTGTGGTGATTTTTAGGATCAGGGTTTTAAAGATCGCTAGTCCAGTGCAATTGCAACAAGGTGTATGTTTTAGAGTTTTTATTAAACCCCTGGTTGATTTTTCATTTTACTTTGCCGGGATTCAAATCAGCGTTTTCTGGTTTTGGGGCGCGACAAGTTGTCGATTTGGTCACCCCGTTCTCATAACAAAATATGGACCGCAAAAACTTAAAAATAAACATTAAAACATCGGAAGTTTAGAACAAAAAGCAAAACGCGGTTTTATTATTTGTTTCAGAGACCTGGTTGATCAATGATATAATTTGGTTTTAACCAAATAAAGAGCAACGACATTTATAAATAATTCCATGGGAAATATTGTTCATAAAGGGCGGTGCGACTCATTGTTGTTAATAGAGGGCGGTGCGACTCATTGTTGTTAATAGAGGGCGGTGTGACTCATTGTTGTTAATAGAGGGCGGTGCGACTCATTGTTGTTAATAGAGGACAGTGCGACTCATTATTGTTAATAGAGGGCGGTGCGACTCATTGTTGTTAATAGAGGGCGGTGCGACTCATTGTTGTTAATAGAGGGCGGTGCGACTCATTGTTGTTAATAGAGGGCGGTGCGACTCATTGTTGTTAATAGAGGGCGGTGCGACTCATTGTTGTTAATAGAGGGCGGTGCGACTCATTGTTGTTAATAGAGGGCGGTGTGACTCATTGTTGTTAATAGAGGGCGGTGCGACTCATTGTTGTTAATAGAGGACAGTGCGACTCATTATTGTTAATAGAGGGCGGTGCGACTCATTGTTGTTAATAGAGGGCGGTGCGACTCATTGTTGTTAATAGAGGGCGGTGCGACTCATTGTTGTTAATAGAGGGCGGTGTGACTCATTGTTGTTAGTAGAGGGCGGTGTGACTCATTGTTGTTAATAAAGGGCAGTGTGACTCAGTGTTGTTAATAGAGGGCAGTGTGACTCATTGTTGTTAATAGAGGGCAGTGTGACTCATTGTTGTTAATAGAGGGCAGTGTGACTCATTGTTGTTAATAGAGGGCGGTGTGACTCATTGTTGTTAATAGAGGGCAGTGTGACTCATTGTTGTTAATAGATGGCGGTGTGACTCATTGTTGTTAATAGAGGGCAGTGTGACTCATTGTTGTTAATAGAGGGCAGTGTGACTCATTGTTGTTAATAGATGGCGGTGTGACTCATTGTTGTTAATAGATGGCGGTGTGACTCATTGTTGTTAATAGAGGGCAGTGTGACTCATTGTTGTTAATAGAGGGCATTGTGACTCAACATCGGATCTCACTACCCTGAGAAGGCTCGACATCGGATCTCACTACCAGAAGAAGGCTCGACATCGGATCTCACTACCCTGAGAAGGCTCGACATCGGATCTCACTACCCTGAGAAGGCTCGACATCGGATCTCACTACCCTGAGAAGGCTCGACATCGGATCTCACTACCCTGAGAAGGCTCGACATCGGATCTCACTACCCTGAGAAGGCCCGACATCGGATCTCACTACCCTGAGAAGGCTCGACATCAGATCTAACTACCAGAAGAGGGCTCGACATCAGATCTCACTACCAGAGAAGGCTCGACATCGGATCTCACTACCAGAAGAAGGCTCGACATCGGATCTCACTACCCTGAGAAGGCTCGACATCGGATCTCACTACCCTGAGAAGGCTCGACATCGGATCTCACTACCCTGAGAAGGCTCGACATCGGATCTCACTACCCTGAGAAGGCTCGACATCGGATCTCACTACCCTGAGAAGGCTCGACATCGGATCTCACTACCAGAAGAGGGCTCGACATCGGATCTCACTACCAGAAGAGGGCTCGACATCGGATCTCACTACCCACAACCCAGGGGATGGTAAAACCACAGGTTTGATTTATGAAAAATTCCCACCGCCTGTGGTGGGAATCGAATCCAGGACCTTTCTATTCAAAGGCCGACGACTTACCTCTAGACCACCAAGTCCCCCCGTCCCCCTCCCCCACCCTTTCCTCCCAATACGGTACGACTAAATCAGAAAGATAGATATCAAGGAAAAGACAATACAAGGGCCACTTAAACTGTATGTTATGTATTTTAAAAAAGGGAGATGAATTGGAAACTCTAAGAAACCTGATGCCACTTTAACAAGATGGGCTTTGTTATGGAATCCATCGGGAAGAGACAAAGGGGATGACTCAGGAATACATGGAGAAAAGAAGTCATGAAACCCTCAAAGACCCTGGCCTTGTCTGGACGAACACGAAAGAAACGTTCAGGAAGAAGAATGAATGGAGTGACCTTTCCATTGTAATCTATGCTCGCAACAATGACCGGAAGGACGGGTTTCGGGAAAAGGTCTCATGCCAACTAGTCAACTTGTACCAATTTGGCTTTTATTTTAACTCCCATGCCAACTAGTCAACTTGTACCAATTTGGCTTTTATTTTAACTCCCATGCCAACTAGTCAACTTGTACCAATTTGGCTTTTATTTTAACTCCCATGCCAACTAGTCAACTTGTACCAATTTGGCTTTTATTTTAACTCCCATGCCAACTAGTCAACTTGTACCAATTTGGCTTTTATTTTAACTCCCATGCCAACTAGTCAACTTGTACCAATTTGGTTTTTATTTTAACTCCCATGCCAACTAGTCAACTTGTACCAATTTGGCTTTTATTTTAACTCCCATGCCAACAATTACAACGACAGACCTTGACCCTGCATAGAGCCGATTGACAAACAAACCGGTTCGCTAGACACTGATATCAGCTCGCCATTTTACAAATCAAATTTCTTCACCAAAGCATTTATTTGCGTAAACGATAACTTTCTCAAACACGGTCTGTTCTTGGGGAATAGTTAAGTCATTGTACGAAACAGATGTTCCAATCTTAAAGCTGAGATTTTGCAGCGTGTATGCAAGATGATAAATTGTTTTCTTGTTTACCGACAACAAAATCTCATTTCATTTGTTGAAAGCGGAAATGAAAGTAGAGATTTATTGATAACGTCTGCTTTATACTCTTATCTTTTTATTATTGATATCAGCGACAAGTCAGCCTTCATTACAGTTGATATCTTACAACGTAAACAGAGTTTAAGAATTGTCAAAACACAAATTAAGTTTCGGTATAAATTGATTTATCTTTTTCTCCATCTTCACTCTTGCTGTGTTTTTTTTATATGGATGTAATTTGTGCGATATACTTCCTTGTGGTTCACAGTTTCTCCAAGCGATGACTTCGCTGTCGTTCACATTTTCTTCAATATATTAACTTCGCTGTGGTTCACAATTTACACATTAATTTTTACCTTGTACTTCATCATGGTTCAAGATTTCTCCAGTTATGCGCCATATATATGAGTCATCGAATATTCAGAATTGATCTGCAGCCGAGTTGTGCTAGGTGCAAGATTGGAGAATATATTATGTATTTTTCGAAAATAAAAAATCATATAATAACTTCCTTTTCTTTTTTTTTTTTTTTGCATTCACGCTTCTTGATTATACAAATTTAATGTGATGCCATTTTGCCCTGATATCAGCAGTGCAATTACTGTTTTCTTCTTCCTCCACTACTACTATTACTACTACTTCAACAACTACTACAACTACAACAACTACTACAACTAATCCAACAACTACTACAACTACTACAACAACTACGCAACAACTATTACAACTACTACTACAACTACTATTACAACAACTACTACTACAACAACTACTACAACAACTACTACAACAACTACTACAACAACTGCAACCACTACAACAACTACTACAACAACTACTACAACAACTACAACAACTACTGCAACAAATACTACAACAACTACTACAACAACTACTGCAACAACTACTACAACAACTACTACAACAACTACTACAACAACTACTACAACAACTACTGCAACAACTACTGCAACAACTACTACAACAACTACTGCAACAACTACTGCAGCAACTACTGCAACAACTACTACAACAACTACTACAACTACTATAACAACTACTGCAACAACTACTACAACAACTACTACAACAACTACTACTACTACAACAACCACAACAACTACTACAACAACAACTACTACAACTACTACTACTACAACTACAACTACTACAACAACAACTACTACAACTACTACTACAACAACTACTACAACAACTATTACAACAACTACTACAACAACTACTACAACTACTACTACTACTACAACTACAACTACTACTACAACAACTACTACAACAACTACTACAACAACTACTACTACAACTACTACTACAACAACCACAACAACTACTACAACAACTACTACAACAACAACTACTACTACTACAACTACTACAACAACTACTACTACTACTACAACTACTACTACAACAACTACTACAACAACTATTACAACAACTACTACAACAACTACTGCAACTACTACTACTACAACTACTACAACTATTACTACAACAACTACTACAACAACTACTACAACAACTACTACAACTACTACTACAACTACAACTACTACTACTACAACGACTACTACTATCTCTACTACTACTACTACTACTACCACCACTGCTGTTACTTCTTTGTTTCATTCTCTTTCATTTCTTTTAATCACAAGAATTTGACCTGCTGCCCTATTGCAATGACGTAATACCGTGACGTAAGACAATCAAGTCACGTGGCCAATGTTTGTGTTGCCTGTGTCATCATTATTTCCCTATTCATCACCCAAGGCTGTCCAGTGGCTGACCTGTCCATCTTCATTAGCAATTGTAGCATTGTGCTCTAAAAGATGGTGTTGCCGAGATCAATTTGGGCAGGGGCGATAAGCACAAATATCAAATATACAAAATACTCAATACTATACTGGGTCGCGAGTACAACTTATTATACAAAATACTCAATACTATACTGGGTCGCGAGTACAATTACGAAAGAACATACCAAATCAACACAAAATGGTATATGGCCCTTTCTGTGAGTTTGGCGAAAGTCGTAGCTGCCTTACCAATTCGAATGTTTATTTCTTCATCAAGAGAGATGGTTTGCGTAACTGTGGATCCAAGATATGTAAATTTCTGTACTGATTCTAGTGGACAGTCTTTTAGAGTAATTGATAGAGGTTTGATGTCACCTTGACTTAGTATTACTGTCTTTTGAACATTAATTGACAGTGAAAAAAGTTCGCATGCTTTGTCCAGGTTGTTGATCAGCGACTGTAGGGTGGCCTCACTATGAGCGACTAGGGCAGCATCGTCAGCAAATAAAAATTCTTTAAGTAGGGCAACATTTGTTTTGGTTTTTGCTCTTAGTCGTGTTAAGTTGAACAGTGAACCATCTGATCTTTTGCTAATGTAAATATCTCCTGAGCTGTTTTCGAAGGCGTAATTTAGGAGGGCAGCAAAAAATATACCAAAAAGGGTGGGTACGAGGACACATCCCTGTTTCACTCCTTCGTTGACTTTGAAATTCTCCGATGAACTCCCATCAAAGTAGATTTTACCATTCATGTCTTCATGGAAGGACATAATCAGCCTAAGTAATTTAGGAAGGCAGCCTATGCCCTCTAACACCCTGTAGAGCCCATCTCTATTTACTGAGTCGAAGGCCTTTGTTAGATCCACAAAGGCAATATAGAGCGGCATATTTTGTTCTCGACATTTTTCTTGCAGTTGTGTGAAAATAAAATGGTACGTAGCAGCTAAACTAATAGAAGTACAAGGCAAACTACAACGTGTCAGCAAAAAAATGTCATCAGTTATAACGAAGAAACTATACAAATTATACACATAAATCCAAGCCAGAAAACACAACACAAATGTAAAACACGGAGGAAAAAAAACGGTGGCCGGGATTTACGCAGAGTCTGGTTAAAAGATAAATAGACAAAAGGGCAGGTTGGATTTTATTAGGCCAAAAGTATCCAAATAGTGAAACATTTGAAAAAAAAATTAAAGGATGTGTCCCATAGGTAACGAAGAAAATGAGAAGAGGAAAAGAGAGAAAGAGAGAGAGAGAGAGAGAGAGAGAGAGAGAGAGAGAGAGAGAGAGAGAAAGATAGAGGCTAGGGTGACCAGGGGGAGAAGAGTAAGAGATTGTGCAATGGTTAGCGCGTTTATTTGACGATGTAGTGAGCGTGGATTCAATTCCATCGTGACACTCCCCTCCACATCCAGTTGGTTACCTGGCTCACTGTTACAACAGAACTGGACTCTTGAGTGCGCGAGTGTATGTGTGTTGTTTTTTCGAGTTCTTTAGCGTTATATAGAGCCAGTCGCTTGGTCTTTTTGTAGTTAATCAAGGACAATAAGAAAACAGAAAAGGAAAATTTGGAGACAGTTGAATAGTGGTTTTCTGAAAGAAACGTTGAGAGTACAATCCATATCTAGAATAATAGTGTGAATACCATCGACATATAGAAGAATGTTGAAAATACCATCGACATCAAGAAGACTGGTGAGAATACCATCGACATCTATACGAATGGTGTGAATACCATCTACATCTAGAAGAATGTAAAGAATACCATCGACATCTAGATGAATGGTGAGAATACCATCGACATCTAGGAGAATTTAAAGAATACCAGTGACATCTAGAAAAATATTAAGAATACCATCGACATCTAGGAGAATGTTAAGAATACCATCGACATCTAGAAGAATGTTAAGAATACCATCGAAATATACATTAATGTTGAAAATACCATCGACATCTAGAAGAATTTAAAGAATACCAGTGACATCTAGAAGAATATTAAGAATACCATCGACATCTAGGAGAATGTTAAGAATACCATCGACATCTAGAAGAATGTTAAGAATACCATCGACATCTCGGATAATGTAAAGAATACCATCGGCATCTAGGAGAATGTAAAGAATACCATCGAAATATACATTAATGCTGAGAATACTATCGTATCTAGAAGAATGTTAATAATACCATTCAGATCTAGAAAAATATTTAAAATACCATGGACATCTAGAAGAATGTTCAGAATACTATCGAAAGTTGGAATATTGAGAATACCACCAACACTAGAAGAATATTGAGAATACCATCGACATATAGAACGATATTGAGAAAAAGAATATTTAGAATACCATCTTCAGCTAATGAAATGTTCAGAATATTATCTCCAGCTAAAGGAATGTTAAGAATACCATCTTCAGCTAAAATAATGTTGAGAATACCATTTCCAGCTAAAAGAATGTTCAGAATACCATCTTCAGCTAAAAGAATGTTCAGAATACCATCTTCAGCTAAAAGAATGTCGATTCTGCCATCTTAAGCTAACAGATTGTTGAGATTACCATCAACAACAACAAACAGTAAAGAGGCCGATGTATAAAATCGAAGGTGTCTTGCGGATAAAAAAAATCGGTCGTCATTTTTGACCAGTTACTTCTAATAAGAATACAAAATGAAGCATACGAAACATACTACATGTAGGAAAAGTAAAGATTCCATCCACTTCTTGACAGGAGTATGGCGATATGGTATTAATGATCACAATTTGTCCATGATTTCTGACACATTTTAATGATGTGGTCAGTACCACGCGAGGCCGCCGTTACTTTCCACAAATATCAGCAGTACCCATTTTAAGACGCTGTATGAACATCGAGCCTTTCCACGAAAAATATCATCATTTCTGGGAATTTAACCAGGACATGTTGTGACAGCTGGAAAATGGATGAAAAAAAAGAATAGAAGGAAGTACAGAGAAAGAGATCCTTCATAGTTTTAAGAGAATTCGTGACAGGAAGTCAGTAGTAAAATATTATGAAAAGATACAAATAGAGAACAGAAAATTGTTTAGAGACATGATCGCCTATGCCAGCAAAACATCATTTGTTAATGATGACGATACACATTTTTAAACAAGTACAAACATCACAAATTGTAAGCTTAATTTGTAAGTGGATGGTCACAGTACAATTGAGTCCAGTTCTTATCGTTTATATATTAGTTTATTATCGCGTGAAGCGGATGTGATATCTACTAGGATAGGCATGTCAACCAATGCATTCAATCGGCACTTGGAAACATTTGGCGTTTAACCAGTCTCCCTCTCAGCAACAAGTTTAAAATACAATCCCAACCGACGGCTTCCGGGTTCACCCAACCTTAAATGGGTACCGGATTTTTTTTCTGGGAAAGTAAAGCGGCACGGGCGTAATACCGACCACATTACCCCAAAAATCATGTGCCGAAGGTCTGTAAAGTTTATGGTCACTAACATCATATTCCCTATACGCCACTTGACGTGGCGGGGGTACTTTACTTTTTTTTTTTACTTAAAGTGTATTATCCTTACCTTTATATAAAGAAGACACGGACTGACAGGAAACAGCCTGGGAGATAAGATTATAAATGAAGAACTGAGAAAAAAGCTAGGAATAACCCGCGCCATTGAATATATGAAGAAACAACAGATACGACTGTTTGACCACGTGACAAGACGAAAAGAACAAAACACAACGAGCCTTCAGTAAAAGTTGCAAGAACACAGACCCAAAGGCCGACCACGAAAAGGATGGATCAACGGAATACTGGAAACACTAGGAAACATAACAGCAGCAGAGGTGAACAGAAGAGCAAAAGACTGCAAATTGTATCTCCCCTCGACGCTGAAAGGCAGATGAGGAAGGAAAGAAGAAGAAGAAACCCGGAGAATGAACTGTAAGATAGAGGGTCGACTATGTGAATGTGAAGGTCGATGTCTTAAGAAGATTATAAACATCCGTTGGGATCAACACATTAAGAACAAAGAAGTTACCAGAAGATTAGGCATTGACAACATCAATGAAGAAATGAAAAGAAGATGTTGGAAATGGCTAGACCACGTTCTACGAATGGAACGAACCAGGCATTCGCACCTAGCATTAACGTGGACGCCACCTAACTAACAAAGAAGAGGCACCTGACAGACGAAGAATAGGGACATGGCGACGAACTGTTAATGTAAAAATGATAGAGGTTGGCAGGTCCCTGTTAGAGTTGTCCATGTTTGCTTATGACCGGATTGGATGGAGATCTCTTGTGAGTTACCGATGCTCCGATCGGAGTTCAGAGGATGAAGAAGAAGAGGAAGAAGAAGAAGAAGAAGACGAAGAAGAAGAAGAAGAAGACGAAGAAGAAGAAAACGAAGAAGAAAATATTAGAAGCATAATTTGTAAGTTAATATACGCAGAACGATTGAGTCCAATTCTTCATTTATTTTCTATCTTCAGATGTTTCAAATCAGATGCCAGTATCCAATATTCACATCTTCAATCGATTCGTCCCGGCGATTTTTTTTTGGAGCTGGGATCAAATTAGAAACAAATATTTGAAGAAGACGTAGACCAATTAATTGTGTTGTTTAGACAAAGATAAGAGATGAGCAAGCATGGATTTAGATCGTTGTTTTATTGGATTTCGAGAACTTTGGTAGCAATCAGAAAATTTACATTGTTCCAAGTGCTCATCACGTGGTTACTGACGTGGTGGGAACAGTTTGACCCGGAAGAATGGCCGGTGATAATGGTGGTGCAAAGATGGCGCAGGTCTCTAAACAAAGGCAGAGATGGAAGAAAATGTGGAACTTAAGTAAAGAAAATGTGGAACTTAAGTAAAGAAAATGTGGAACTGAAGTAAAGAAAATGTGGAACTTAAGTAAAGAAAATGTGGAACTTAAGTAAAGAAAATGTGGAACTGAAGTTAAGAAAATGGATGGTGGAGAAATACGGACTTTTTACAAGAATACAGGTGAGCAAGAAGGTAAACAGAATTGTAATGTAATAAGACAAGGGTGTTCTGAAAGAAGAATGACATGTAGACAAGCAATAAAAGTCAGGGATGTAAGGAAGATTGACATGTAGGGAAAAAAATAAGACAGGAATGTAACGAATAAGGCAGAAGTTTTCCAAAAAATAGAAGAAGATAACGGAGTTTGAAAAAAGAAGACAGAGGTTAAGAAAAAAAAAGAAAATTAGGGGGGAAAAAGATGACAGACGAACGTCACAATAAGATAGTAGTTTGATGCAAAAGAAAGATGTGTCCTAAAAAATATATATCATAAAAAGACAGAGATAAGATGTGCCATTACACTGATTACACTTCAAGGGCAGGTATTTTGATCATGTCTCTACATTGTTGTTTACCTTCTTTCACAGCAAAAAGGACGTTCGGAAATCATCTGAAAGTGAAAAATAAAAGAACTACTTAAGACAATTCGATAAAGACAAACGACATCTTTTGGACATATGAAGAGGACATAATACCCTTCCAAAGGTCATCTTGAAGGGGAGGTACTAGGTAGAGGCAGATGAAGACTAAAGTGGACAGGTGACATCAAAAGGTGGACAGGTGAACCTATGACAACGTGCACCATCAAAACGAGAGACAGAGTATAACGGCGCTCCGTGTTAGTCAAATTTTAATGTGGAGACGGCCCCCCAATGAATGAATGTTCACATAACCTTGTTTGTACAAGAAATATGGAAGCTACTGTATAGCTGTTGTTGGTGAACTGACGTCTTAAGGACAAAAGATCGGGTTTGATCTCAATCAACGGTTCCTATGTTCGCCCAGCTTGAAGTGCATGCAGGATTTTCCTGAGACAGAAAGGCAGCTATTGCGTATAATGACTGCATTATCCCAAACAAAAACGTGTCGATAAGTATATATGGCAGTTAACTGTGTCTTTCTTGTACGCTACGTACCACGTTGAGGTTCTTGCTTTCTGCTTGAAATATTCTTCCTGAATTAACTTAAACATATTTGTTGTTGTAGTTAAACATAGTTATTGTTGTAGTTCAACATATTTTTGTTGTATTTAAACACATTTGTTGTTGTAGTTAAACATGGTTGTTATTTTAGTTAAACATAATTGTTCTTGTAGTTAAACATAGTTGTTGTTGTAGTTAAACATAGTTGTTGTTGTAGTTAAACATATATGTTGTTGTAGTTAAACATATGTTGTTGTAGTTAAACATGGTTGTTTTTTTAGCTAAACATATATGTTGTTGTAGTTAAACATGAGTTGATGTTAAACATATTTGTTGTTGTAGTTAAACATAGTTATTGTTGTAGTTAAACATGTGTTGCTGTAGTTAAACATAGCTGTTGTTGTAGTTAAACATAGCTGTTGTTGTTGTAGTTAAATATAGTTGTTGTTGTAGTTAATCGTATTTGTTGTTGTAGTTAAACATAGTTGTTGTTGTAGTTAAACATAGTTGTTGTTGTAGTTAAACATAGTTATTGTTGTAGTTAAGCATAGTTGTTGTAGTTAAACATAGTTGTTGTTGTAGTTAAACATAGTTGTTGTTGTAGTTAAACATAGTTGTTGTTGTAGTTAAACATATGTTGTTGTAGTTAAACATGGTTGTTATTTTAGCTAAACATATATGTTGTTGTAGTTAAACATGAGTTGATGTTAAACATATTTGTTGTTGTAGTTAAACATAGTTATTGTTCTAGTTAAACATGTGTTCTTGTAGTTAAACATAGCTGTTGTTGTAGTTAAACATGAGTTGTTGTAGTTAAACATAATTGTTGTTGTAGTTAAACATAGCTGTTGTTGTAGTTAAACATGAGTTGTTGTAGTTAAACATGAGTTGTTGTAGTTAAACATAGTTGTTGTTGTAGTTAAACATAGCTGTTGTTGTTGTAGTTAAATATAGTTGTTGTTGTAGTTAATCGTATTTGTTGTTGTAGTTAAACATAGTTGTTGTTGTAGTTAAACATAGTTGTTGTTGTAGTTAAACATAGTTATTGTTGTAGTTAAGCATAGTTGTTGTAGTTAAACATAGTTGTTGTTGTAGTTAAACATAGTTGTTGTTGTAGTTAAACATAGTTGTTGTTGTAGTTAAACATATGTTGTTGTAGTTAAACATGGTTGTTATTTTAGCTAAACATATATGTTGTTGTAGTTAAACATGAGTTGATGTTAAACATATTTGTTGTTGTAGTTAAACATAGTTATTGTTCTAGTTAAACATGTGTTCTTGTAGTTAAACATAGCTGTTGTTGTAGTTAAACATGAGTTGTTGTAGTTAAACATAATTGTTGTTGTAGTTAAACATAGTTGTTGCTGTAGTTAATCGTCTTTGTTGTTGTAGTTAAACGTATTTGTTGTTGTAGTTAAACATAGTTGTTGTTGTAGTTAAACATATGTAGTTGTTGTAGTTAAACATGGTTGTTATTTTAGTTAAACATATATGTTGTTGTAGTTAAACATGAGTTGATGTTAAACATATTTGTTGTTGTAGTTAAACATAGTTATTGTTGTAGTTAAACATGAGTTGTAGTTAAACATAATTGTTTTTGTAGTTAAACATAGTTGTTGTTGTAGTTAAAACATGTGTTGTTGTAGTTAAACATGTGTTGTTGTAGTTAAACATATGTTGTTGTAGTTAAACATCTTTTGTAGTTAAACATAGCTGTTGTTGTAGCAACACCAACAAACATTAGAACGATATTAATACCAACTATTGTTGCTCATGACAATAACGACAACTATAATGTTGCTTACCTTAAACATAGACATCGAAGTACAAGTATACAGAACACATAACGATATTCATCATTAACTAGTGTACCTGTTCTAATATAAACATAAACATTGTGGTACAAGAGCAAGGAAGATATTCATTCATTAGTTATATGACAGTGCCAGCCGTTAGAGCACTGTAAACGACTACTTCAACAATGCCCTTCCAATCTCCACGATTAAGAACTGTTTTCTCAAATACCGGCTTCTTCTTCTTCTACTTTTCAACTTCCTGTCGAGCTTAGGTCTCCAACAAACACTTCCCAAACATTACATTCCCTTAATGCCACCACATGACTTCCCCATCTTTTTCATCTATGTTTACACCTATCTTATACCTTCTTCTTATATAAAATGTATATTGTGGCCTTCCTCTTTGTCTCCATCTCTGAGGGTTTAAAAACAAAGTCCTATCGTGTAATACCTTCAGTTAATTTCCGTAGTTTGTGACCTATCCAGCATCTTTTTTTTTATGTGGAGAATGTTAATTCTGTCAACTCTCTGATATTGTCATCCCACCTCTACCTCAATCTGCCTTGTCTTCTTTTGCGTGTACTCTAATACGAAGAATGGTCTTAGACAGACCTGCGAATTGTGTGTATCATGACGGTACGATTGAAACATTGCTTGCTTTACCTGCCGGTGGGAGGAAGTCTTTCATTGTTCCTGTGGGTAGATCCTTGCATTTTATTCGGCTATTCCACTTTGATCACATGACTTCTATCAGATGCGCACAAAAAAAAAAATCTATATTCTCCGAAGCACCGAAGAGGGCCTAAACTCCGTGACAACATTAAGAAAATGTTTGTATCCTTTCCATTTTGTTCAAAACTGGATAGATTGAAAGGAGAGGCTGATCAAGTACATTTACCGGTTCCATGGCACTTCCAATTTTATGGAGACAAACATGGACAAATATCATATCGTTTGATGAAGCTATTATCCATGGGATGTAAATACATAGACACGAATAGACTGAAAGTCGGAATGGGGTAATATGGTGCATCCTCGTTGTAAACTGCGGCCCAGTATAGAGCACGTTCGATTCAAAGTGAGAATAAAAATAGATAAAAGATAACAACAAGAAAACAGGAGGTTGGAGAAACTAATCCAGAAGATGAAATTAAAAGGAGAAGAAAAACAAATTTAGAAAATAATGAGGAGGAATCGGGCAGTGAAGAAAGAAGAAGGAAGACAAACGTAGAATAAGAAATCATAAATTGTAGATAAATTGTATGACTCGTGAAATTAATAAGTTACGTACAAATATTACTTTACAACAAAAAAGTAGGCAAATGTGGCTCTCAATGGGGATGGTTTTTGAGGAAGCTACGAAGTGGTTAGACATGTAACGTGCATGTGATGTTTTGAATTAAAGTGACGTCTCGTACTTCGAACACCTCAGAGTTAGAACACTAAATTTGAGCAAAATTAAATACACAGATCCAACGATGTTTCTACCTTCGAATTGCGCATGCGCATGAGCAGTGGCCAAAAAAATTAGCATCCATCTGTAAATGATGATTTTGTTGTGCACCCTAGTCCTCTCTTGCGTCAGGCTCGCGTGTTTTTGTGGGTTTATTTTGTGTATGTTTTATTATATGTAAACCCATTATCTATGGACTGTAGCGCACAAGAAAAGAATGCAAGCAAAGAAGTTTAAAAGGGAAACTGTAATATCGGCAACTGAAGTGAGAAAAGGATTTCATTCTGAATCATTAAAACTCTAAACGTGTGGAAAATTGATCAAGAAACTAGGGGGAAAGTGAACCAAACCCCTTAGCCGGCAGTGTTAAGCGGCAGATGGGAGTGAGAAAAAAAGAGAGGAAAAGATAGAGAGAGAATGAGAGCGCGCGCAAAAAACTGTACGGTTATTTGGTGTGTTTGTGAAAGTACACTTCCTCTCCCAACAGTAACCTTTTCATTTCTCTCCATCAACCACACAGGACATCAGCATTCCTCACTCATCATTGTTATCATCACCATCCTCATAATTATCATCATTATCATTAGGTTGTATGTCCTTCTCAGAACGTTACATTCACCACAGCCCGTCTGAAAGAATCTCTGCCTCTAGCCAGATCTCCCACAGAACGTTACATTCACCACAGCCCGTCTGAAAGAATCTCTGCCTCTAGCCAGATCTCCAACAGAACGTTACATTCACCACAGCCCGTCTGAAAGAATCTCTGTCTCTAGCCAGATCTCCCACAGAACGTTACATTCACCACAGCCCGTCTGAAAGAATCTCTGCCTCTAGCCAGATCTCCCACAGAACGTTACGCTCACCACAGCCTGTCTGAAAGAATCTCTACCCCTAGCCAGATCTCCCACAGAACGTTACATTCACTACTTTCTGTCTGAAAGAATTTCTGTCTCTAGCCAGATCTCCCACAGAACGTTACATTCACTACTTTCTGTCTGAAAGAATTTCTGTCTCTAGCCAGATCTCCCACAGAACGTTACATTCACTACTTTCGGTCTGAAAGAATCTCTGCCTCTAGCCAGATCTCCAACAGAACGTTACATTCACCACAGCCCGTCTGAAAGAATCTCTGCCTCTAGCCAGATCTCCCACAGAGCGTTACATTCACCACAGCCCGTCTGAAAGAATCTCTGCCCCTAGCCAGATCTCCCACAGAACGTTACATTCACCACAGCCTGTCTGAAAGAATCTCTGTCTCTAGCCAGATCTCCCACAGAACGTTACATTCACCACAGCCTGTCTGAAAGAATCTCTGTCTCTAGCCAGATCTCCCACAGAACGTTACATTCACCACTGCCCGTCTGAAAGAATCTCTGTCTCTAGCCAGATCTCCCACAGAACGTTAGATTCACCACAGCCCGTCTGAAAGAATCTCTGCCTCTAGCCAGATCTCCCACAGAACGTTACATTCACCACAGCCAGTCTGAAAAAATCTCTGCCTCTAGCCAGATCTCCCACAGAACGTTACATTCACCACAGCCCGTCTGAAAGAATCTCTGCCTCTAGCCAGATCTCCCACAGAACGTTACGCTCACCACAGCCTGTCTGAAAGAATCTCTGCCCCTAGCCAGATCTCCCACAGAACGTTACATTCACTACTTTCTGTCTGAAAGAATTTCTGTCTCTAGCCAGATCTCCCACAGAACGTTACATTCACTACTTTCTGTCTGAAAGAATTTCTGTCTCTAGCCAGATCTTCCACAGAACGTTACATTCACTACTTTCTGTCTGAAAGAATCTCTGCCTCTAGCCAGATCTCCCACAGAACGTTACATTCACCACAGCCCGTCTGAAAAAATCTCTGCCTCTAGCCAGATCTCCCACAGAACGTTACATTCACCACAGCCCGTCTGAAAGAATCTCTGCCTCTAGCCAGATCTCCCACAGAACGTTACATTCACCACAGCCCGTCTGAAAGAATCTCTGCCTCTAGCCAGATCTCCCACAGAACGTTACGCTCACCACAGCCTGTCTGAAAGAATCTCTGCCCCTAGCCAGATCTCCCACAGAACGTTACATTCACTACTTTCTGTCTGAAAGAATTTCTGTCTCTAGTCAGATCTCCCACAGAACGTTACATTCACTACTTTCTGTCTGAAAGAATTTCTGTCTCTAGCCAGATCTCCCACAGAACGTTACATTCACTACTTTCTGTCTGAAAGAATCTCTGCCCCTAGCCAGATCTCCCACAGAACGTTACATTCACTACTTTCTGTCTGAAAGAATTTCTGTCTCTAGCCAGATCTCCCACAGAACGTTACATTCACTACTTTCTGTCTGAAAGAATTTCTGTCTCTAGCCAGATCTCCCACAGAACGTTACATTCACTACTTTCTGTCTGAAAGAATCTCTGCCTCTAGCCAGATCTCCCACAGAACGTTACATTCACCACAGCCCGTCTGAAAAAATCTCTGCCTCTAGCCAGATCTCCCACAGAACGTTACATTCACCACAGCCCGTCTGAAAGAATCTCTGCCTCTAGCCAGATCTCCCACAGAACGTTACATTCACCACAGCCCGTCTGAAAAAATCTCTGCCTCTAGCCAGATCTCCCACAGAACGTTACATTCACCACAGCCTGTCTGAAAGAATCTCTGCCTCTAGCCAGATCTCCAACATCTGTTGTGATGTTCAATGTCTCCTTGATGCCTTGAAACCACCTTCCTCTTGGTCTACCCCTGAGGCATCACCCAGGAACCACGCCTCGCATTATTATTTTTTTCCAACCCGCTGTGTCTGTTGACGTAGTCATGGTATTTTAATTTGCTATCTAGAGTGGCGTTTATAAGCCAGTTCTTTGAATGTTTAAATCCTTTAATATGTCGCTAAGTTACAGTAAATACAATTTTCATTTCATTATATAGCGTCTACGTAATTTATGTATTGTTTTAATTCTTGGTATATTATTTATTTATTTTTTCAGATTTACCGATTAAGTTTCTTTTTAAAGAATGGTATTCTATAAGTTGTTGGAACGGATTAATTCAAAATCTCATGATTTATAATGGATAAAAAGGGATTCGGACTTGGACAATTCGAATTTGAACAATTTGAACGAATTGAGTTCGAAGTACGAGGCACCACTATACTCAGACAATTTAACTCCTGAAGTTGATTGTTACCTCCGCAATGTCTAACACGTGATGATTTTGATGAAATAGAACCTCAGCAATGTCTAACACGTGATGATTTTGATGAAATAGAACCTCAGCAATGTCTAATACGTGATGATTTTGATGAAATAGAACCTCAGCAATGTCTAACACGTGATGATTTTGATCAAACAGAACCTCATCAATGTCTAACACGTGATGATTTTGATCAAATAGAACCTCAGCAATGTCTAACACGTGATGATTTTGATCAAATAGAACCTCAGCAATGTCTAACACATGATAATTTTGATCAAATAGAACCTCAGCAATGTCTAACACGTGATGATTTTGATCAAATAGAACCTCAGCAATGTCTAACACATGATGATTTTGATCAAACAGAACCTCAGCAATGTCTAACACGTGATGATTTTGATCAAATAGAACCTCAGCAATGTCTAACACGTGATGATTTTGATCAAATAGAACCTCAGCAATGTCTAACACATGATGATTTTGATCAAATAGAACCTCAGCAATGTCTAACACATGATGATTTTGATCAAATAGAACCTCAGCAATGTCTAACACATGATGATTTTGATCAAATAGAACCTCAGCAATGTCTAACACGTGATGATTTTGATGAAATAGAACCTCAGCAATGTCTAACACGTGATGATTATGATCAAATAGAACCTCAGCAATGTCTAACACATGATGATTTTGATGAAATAGAACCTCAGCAATGTCTAACACGTGATGATTTTCATCAAATAGAACCTCAGCAATGTCTAACACATGATGATTTTGATGAAATAGAACCTCAGCAATGTCTAACACGTGATGATTTTGATCAAATAGAACCTCAGAAATGCTAACACATGATGATTTTGATCAAATAGAACCTCAGCAATGTCTAACACGTGATGATTTTGATCAAACAGAACCTCAGCAATGTCTAACACGTGATGATTTTGATCAAACAGAACCTCAGCAATGTCTAACACATGATGATTTTGATCAAATAGAACCTCAGCAATGTCGAACACATGATGATTTTGATCAAATAGAACCTCAGCAATGTCTAACACGTGATGATTTTGATCAAACAGAACCTCAGCAATGTCTAACACATGATGATTTTGATCAAATAGAACCTCAGCAATGTCTAACACGTGATGATTTTGATCAAATAGAACCTCAGCAATGTCTAACACATGATGATTTTGATCAAACAGAACCTCAGCAATGTCTAACACGTGATGATTTTGATCAAATAGAACCTCAGCAATGCTAACACATGATGATTTTGATCAAATAGAACCTCAGCAATGTCTAACACGTGATGATTTTGATCAAACAGAACCTCAGCAATGTCTAACACATGATGATTTTGATCAAATAGAACCTCAGCAATGTCTAACACGTGATGATTTTGATCAAACAGAACCTCAGCAATGTCTAACACGTGATGATTTTGATCAAACAGAACCTCAGCAATGTCTAACACATGATGATTTTGATCAAATAGAACCTCAGCAATGTCGAACACATGATGATTTTGATCAAATAGAACCTCAGCAATGTCTAACACGTGATGATTTTGATCAAACAGAACCTCAGCAATGTCTAACACATGATGATTTTGATCAAATAGAACCTCAGCAATGTCTAACACGTGATGATTTTGATCAAATAGAAAGACCCTTGTGTTAAGTGACTCACTTACTCACTCACTCACTTACTCACACACTCACTCACCTTTAACCACTTTCCTACTCCGTCCACGACAATATCCCCACCACTCTTTCTCCCCCTCCTCCACTTTTTCTTTCCCCCAAACCACAAAAAAAAAAAAAAATTACTTGTGCCGTGCCATCATTTTCAGAACGTTCTTAGAGAGACTTCAATATTATCTTCCCTGTCAAGCTCCCGAGTCACGAGACAGCCAGGCTGTCAGTTTTGTCATTACTCCACTCGGTTTCTGGGGCCCTCTATCGAGCTTCCAGGACAACGTGTGTTCGGGCGCCATATGATTCGTGTGCTATATCATTCAGAGATTAATACGCATACATTAACACGCATTCAAGGTACAATAGAACTTAAACTCAAGAGCCCCGTCACGTCACGAAGCGTATGATGGGTACACATTTATGCGTCTATATTTCTTAAATGTACAAATACAGAAAACAACATCTGCAATTATGAACATAAACCTGATTTGCTGATACATATCTTAAGATTAGTCATTCAGTTGGCAGACATATAAACACTAGTAACTGACACACATACATACTATATGACACATATAAGCTTCAAACATACATACAGCATACCCTCACAAACGTAGATCAATCACAGACACACACATACACACATCAATAACTCTCAAATACCCACTAAATAAACGCACATCCACACAGACACAACACATACCTACTATATCAAGGAAAAAGTTGAAACCTTCACAAGCACATATACAGACCAAGAGCACACCATCTCACATAGACACCACAAACCCACCACAAACAATCCATAAAATCACATAAACACCACAAACCCACACAATCACAAACAACCCACAACCCCACATTAAAAACACCACAAACCCACACTATCACAAATATAAACAACTCTCAACCTCACATAAACACCACAAATAACCAATAAAGGTAAAGGTAAAGTACGAGACTTGAACCGGCGTCTTAGCACGCGAGTTTACACCCAAATGTGCTCGGCCGCCTATCCAGAAATGTTCGGATATTTCTGTATAGTATAGCCTCAAGCATCGAAACTCAGATGCGAAGCGACATTCCTCACCTTCCCAGGATAATATACCCTGGTACCCATTTCTGCCAACGGCTGGGTCGACCGTGGGGGTATTTTTTTTTTTATTCCAACCACGAGTACAATTCGGGTGTCCGGTTAGCGCAATCGATAGGCGGTTGGCTTACCACGGCAACAGCCGGGGTTCGTAATCCTGGCGAGGACACCTGGGTTTTACTAATTCCCTAAAAATTAGTAGGAGCCGCGATAGCTCAGTGGTTAGTGAACTGGACTACTACGGACAAGGGGTAGGGTTCGATCCCAACCGACGGCTCCGGGTTCACCCAGCCTTAAATGGGTACCGGATTTTTTCTGGGAAAGTAAAAGCAGCACGGGCGTAATACCGACCACATTACCCCAAAAATCATGTGCTGAAGGTCTGTAAAATATAGGGTCACTAACACCATATTTCCCTATACGCCACTTGGCGTGACGGGGGGTACTTTACTTTTTTTTACGAGTACAATTCACACTGCTCCCAGCGGGAATTGAACACGGGTTGTCCGAACGTCGGTAGTCTAGTCGGGTGGTTTTCCCAACTAGGCTACCGAGGCCCCCTAAATAACCAATATCTTCAAATAAATACAACAAAACCACACATCACAAATACAAACAACTCACAACCTCACATAAACACCACAAATAACCAATATCTTTATATAAATACCACAAACCCACACATCACAAATATAAACAACTCACAACCTCACATAAACACCACAAATAACCAATATCTTCAAATAAATACAACAAAACCACACATCACAAATACAAACAACTCACAACCTCACAGACCCAAACACTCACTACTTTACATAACACCACAAATCCATACAATTACAAACAACCCACAACTTCACATAAACACCATAAACCAGCACAATTACAAACACAAACAACTGACCTCACATAAACACCACAAACCCACACCACTACAAACACAAACAACTGACCTCACATAAACACCACAAACCCACACCACTACAAACACAAACAACTGACCTCACATAAACACCACAAACCCACACCACTACAAACACAAACAACTGACCTCACATAAACACCACAAACCCACTACATCTTATCCTATTAGCCCGATACTCCTCCAACGGCAGCCATGCATCACGCCTCCGGGACAAACTTCATGTTCAAGGGTGGAGACTTTTATTCATTTCTTCTTCTATGTTTTCACAATCGCTTCCCTCTCTTTTCCTTCACACACACGCACATACACACACACACACACACACACACACACACGACCTCTTCCTACTGTTTTTTTTTTTAAATATCAATTTAATATCAATTTATAAATTTAATATCAAGCTGATAAATGACACCTCTTTAATGTTATTACGACATCAGACTGATGCCTTCAACACAACACGAGAATGTATTGTCACTGACGGTCAAAATAGGGCTGGACAAATCAGTTGATGGTGGAGTTCATGGCAATGCTGATGGTGGTGACGACGATTCTTTGATTGTTATGATGATTGTTATGATGATTGTTATGATGACGATTATGATGATTGTTAGGACGACGATTATGATGATTGTTAGGACGACGATTATGATGATTGCTATGACAATGATTATGATGATTGTTAAGACGACTATCATGATTATTGTTACGACGACGATTATGCTGATTGTTATGATGACAATCATGATGATTGTTATGACGACGACCACAATCATGATTTTTATGACGGCTCTCATGATGACTGTTATGACGACAATCATGATGATTGTTATGACAACGATTATGATGCTTGTTATGACGACAGTCACGATGCTTGTTATGACGACGATTATGATGACGACGACGACAATCATGATGATTGTTATGACGACGATTATGCCGATGACAATTGTGATAAAGATAACAATCACTCCTCGTCATGACAATTAACATAGACGGCCACAAATAAAGATCTCCATGCCGTCTACCGTTTCAAACCCACTGCACCTGACTGCGCTTTCCTTCAATTCCCTTATCATCCATTCTTTTCCTCTTATTCTCCAACAACATGGAGTCTAGCGATGATCTACTCTAGATATAGCTCCCTGCACAGTTGTTTGTTTTCATCTCAAAGTGGCAGTATAGTTCTAATCTTGGATATCTAATAGTTCTAATACAGTGGAAATATTGTTCTAATCTTGGATATCTAATAGTTCTAATACAGTGGAAATATAGTTCTAATCTTGGATTATCTAATAGTTCTAATATAGTGTAAATATAGTTCTAATCTTGGATATCTAATAGTTCTAATATCGTGGAAATATAGTTCTAATCTTGGATATCTAATAGTTCTAATATAGTGGAAATATAGTTCTAATCTTGGATATCTAATAGTTCTAATATAGTGGCAATATAGTTCTAATCTTGGATATCTAATAGTTCTAATATAGTGGAAATATAGTTCTAATCTTGGATATCTAATAGTTCTAATATAGTGACAATATAGTTCTAATCTTGGATATCTAATAGTTCTAATATAGTGACAATATAGTTCTAATCTTGGATATCTAATAGTTCTAATATAGTGACAATATAGTTCTAATCTTGGATATCTAATAGTTCTAATATAGTGACAATATAGTTCTAAATTCTAATCATTGTTTCTTGACACAGATGTCCTGGGCCTAGTAAATTTTCACTCATTCTTAAAATTAGATTTTTTTTTTTTAGTGTTGTAATTTGTGATATCAGTCATGTGAATATTTATGTATGGCTGACATTAATTTATGTTCTTAAAAAAACGATCAATGATCGAGCCAATCTGAGAGTTTCACCATCATCATCTAGCACCAAGCCTGCTGGCGTAGGTGATCATGCCTCTCCACAACTTTCGATCTTGAGAGTTATTTATCATTTCTGTTGTTGACCTTCTGCTAAGCCATTCTCTTAAGCTGTCTGGTATCTTTTCTCTTTGCTTCCCTCTATCTCTTCGCCCCTCAATTTTCCCAGTTGTTACAATATATTCCAACTGGTCATTTCTCATTACATGGATAAAAAATGATGTTTGTTTCTACCTATTATTAGAAATTAGCTCTCGCTTTGCTGTGGCCTCTTTCAGAACGTTTTCATTACTCTTCTTAGCTGTCCATGATATTCCCAAAATTCTTCTGTAAAACCACATTTCTGTAGTATCCAGTGATTTTCCTGACGGTTGTCCTATTGTCCATGATTCACATCCATATGTTAAAACTGGCTCCACATAACATTTAAGAAATCTTTTTCTTGTTTCTATTGTCAAAAATGGATTGCTCAGTATTCCTCATTTTTTTTGAAAAGTTGCTTTTGCCTGAGCCATTCTGCATCTCATCTCTGTTGTACATCTACCATCTGAGACTAACATTTTTCATAGATTTTTAAATTCGTTCACCTGTTTTAATATTGTTCCACTTGTCTTTATTGTGCATTGCGGTGAAGTCCTTTTTTTCGTTATACCATTACTTCTGTCTTTAAAAAAAAATTGTTGTTAAAAAGTTAAAACACAGCTTCCTCTAATCACTTTGCATGTTTACTAGAAGCATATTTTATCTTTCTGAAAACAGACAAATAAGGAAATAAACAAAAGTATCAATGACAAACAACTGTGTCTGAGGCATTCTGGGAACACGGCTTATCATCTTCTCTTGTGTAACCTCTCTTGTGATGTCACTGATGCTGAATTTCCTTGTGTTTTGTTTTGTTTCAAGTAATACTGGGCCAAAGAAAACTAACCAGTAATTTGCAAAAACTTTCTGTTGTGAAGAAACTCTGGTTTACGACAGATAAGTTTACACTGTATGTGCCCCATACAGTAGAATCTTTAACATACTGCTCTTGTAGTTGCAATTGTAAGTCTCGGCTCTAAAGTAAATCAAAAGGGGGGGGGGGGGTGTGGAAGAAGATTAAGAAGAGATCAGAAGCAGGCTGGCAAAAGAGACAGAACATTTTTTTTAATCTGGGGAATAAAATGGAAATAAAAAAATACGAAGCAAGAAAACCAAACTTAGAATATTGAACTCAAACTTATTATCAACCCTTATATATGCATGTGACAGCTGGAAAACAACAAAATAGATTGAGAGAAAAAACTAAATGCTTTTCAAGACAAATACCTAAGAAGGTGCCTACGTCATTTAAGGGGAATTTCTCGTGTATTGTCACACTCGACAGGAAAAGTAGGGAACAGAACCCGGTCGTGGTTGATGCTGAGGTCAACGGTCTCATCTGCGATAACACCGATGAGAAAGATGCAGTCATCTATACAGACGGATCTGTAAGGACGACACCAAAGAAGTGCATGGGCATTTACAAGGAGCTCGGCAGGCAGAATAGTCAAAGAAGACAGTGGTGCATACGTCATGACCACGAGTAGCATGACAATGGAGGCGATGGCAGTGACCAAGGCATTCAAATGGTTAGAGTCACAAGACTACACCCATTCATGTATACTGAGTGATTCGATGAGAATGACAAAAAAAAGTGGAGGCGGGCTCTGTATGCATGCAATGGGTAGAGTCATTACAGAAGTCCAAAATACGTAAGATCACCTTTGTCTATGTCCCTGGACATTCGGGAGTACGGGGAAATGAGAGAGCGGACAGGTTGGCTAGCTGCGCTGTCGTTGAGGACGGGGAACCAATGGATCGGGCGAACATCATCAATGCCCTCCGAGATGTGGGAAGAGCACAGGACTTCGACAAACACAGATCCACGTCACTTCTTAGGATGATGGAAATGGCAGTTAAGATGGGCACAGCCAGAAATTAGAAACGTAATGACCGTGTAAGAAGACTTATCAACCAACATAGAACTGGAGTCGTCAGTCGCTGGACACTGCGGGAATTGCTGAGGAGGGGATCTGAGCACCTATGGACATGTTCGGGGTGCACTGATGATGACCCGCAAATATCTTAATAACTCAATAACCTAAGAAGGATACTCTGTGTACAATGTAATGAATTCAAGACTAATATAGAGACAAGAGAACTGGCCACGCAACCAAAGATCTCATCTACAATTAGGAAGAGAAGATGGACATAAGTCGGACATGTGCTGATAAGAGACAACAAGAGGATTTCAAAAACAGGCGACAGACTTTCTACACGAGAAAGTCTGTCCATGGTTTGTTTGTTTTCTTGTTTGTTAGGCTCATCATTACAGCACACCGGATGAACCCATAGGTGCTCCGACATCCTCCGCGAGAATCTCGAAAAAAATCCGACGAAAATCCTGGCTCACGTGCGCGAACTCCGAGGCATTGCTAAGGGCTCACAGTGTGGGTAGGTTTGTGTTGACAAGACAATTTGTCTCGGGCAGCGGCACATATTTGTGGCCTACACTTTTCGATTTTAAATACCAAGGTATTTTAACGTGCGCGAGTGCACAGGGGATCTCCTGTTTATTGCCGTTATCCGAGAGGGCTAGACATCGGATCTCACTACCCAAGAGATCAGGCGAGGGTAACGTCATAAAGAAACCACGAATTAAATTTTCCTTTTTTTGAAAAATAAGCACTGCTTCTGGTGGGTTTTGAACCCGAGTCCTTCTTGTCTTGAGATCGGCGTCGTACGTCTAGACTACCCTACCTCCCATATGTTCATGGTAAAGTTCACAAATAAAATGTACACGAGACATATGTTGAATTAAAAGGGAGGCAGAGAGAAAAAAAATAAGACTAACAAAATGTCTCTTTAAAAAGTATGAAAATTGAGCGCATATCTGAACAAATAGTCATCATCATCATGTGCCATACAGGTTGGCGTAGGCGATCATGTCCTTCCACAATCTTCTATCCACTTTGCATCGTATCAATTCTGTTGTTGACTGTTTTCCTTGCCATGACACCAAGGTACCTAGTATTTTCTCTCTTTGTCATCTGTGATCTCTCTTTTCCTGTATTTTCCTAGCTGTAGCCAAATATTCCAACTTTCCTCTTCTCATGATGTGCCCGAAAAATGTTCATTGTTTCCTTCTGATGTTTTTTATGAGCTCCCTTTTTGTGTTGGTCTCTTTGAGAATGTCCTCGTTGGTCATTTTAGCTGTCCAGGGAACGTTTAACATTCTTCTGGTAAATCCCATTTCTGTGGCCTCTAATCGTCTTTTAATTTATTTGTTTACTGTCCATGATTCGCTTCCATAGGTCATAATTGGCTATATATAGCACCGATGAACTCTCTTTCTCACTTCTATTGACAAAGATTTGTTGCATAAGATATTTTTCATTTTCTGAAATGCTATTTTGGCCTGAGCTATTCTGCTTGTTATTTCTGTGGTGCACCTTCCATCTGAACAAATAGTGTCAAAGGTTCAAATGAGAATTGTTCATACGTCTAGATATCCAAAATGAATACAAAATAATGTTAGCAAAAATGTACACTAATCATTATAATCAAATTGTTAGGACCTGTAAAACAATAATCACCAATTAGAGAGCTTTAGCACTAGTTGTGGCGCCTATACCGCTCACTGTGGGTTTATTGTATGGTTGCATGGACAGCATTACCCCAGTGCTGTCTTTCTTTTCCAGAAATTACTGGTAAGGATTCTCCTCGGATTTTCTTGAGATTCTCGAGAAAAATATCGGAGCACCTAAGGGTTCTTCCGGTGTGCACTGATAATGATCCTTACAACAACAACATTATCTGCTATCATTCTTGCTTAAACCAGTTTGTTCTCTATTACGGAGCATCCTAACCTTCCAAAAATGCGTAATTCTACAAGTAATTATATTTGAAAAATGGATGCGCTGTAGAATAGGCTTTCAAAACATTCCCTAAGCTTATTGTGTTCTGCTGTTCCCAAAACAAAGTTACTGACTGACGTGCCTGTGATGTTGTGACACAAACGAGTGTTGGCACAATGTTAAATTTGAGCCAAACTTCGTAATCTGGAAAGGACCCTCATTTTTCCAACAAAATCTTCGGGCGTTTTGTCGGGCCGCTGGCTTCGGGGTGATTGTATCAACATTGGGCCGCTGGAGGCGAGATGCACTAGACCTCAGGTAATGTAATGTCTACACATATTTTCATTGACTTGACAGTGTTTTCTATTCTTTGTTTTTTTTTTTATTTCAAACATAGAATTAGACGACGAGGGTTAGGGTCGAGGAATATACGCAGCCCGAAGCGTTCATGAATTCGGGTAAGGCAAGAGAAGGTTAATTGAGTTAGTTGGATAAGAGAGATAATAGTAGTGAAGAAGGAGAGAGGCTAAGAAAAATAGGAGGGAGAGAGAGAGAGAGAGCAAAGAAATAGGTTCTTATTATTTTCCAAAGAGTTTGATAGCTAGACTTGAAGTAAGGTGTAACATTAACTGTAATGAAGGTGTACAAATGACTGGAATCAAACACGATGAAGTGTGTTCTCTCTTTCTGATACACTTTCTCTCTTTCTCTATTATTCTCTGTCTATTCTCTTCTTTCCCGCTATTTTTAGTTCTAATTATCAGACTGCCTTCAACTTTCATTCTCTCTCTCTCTATCTCTCGGTCTCACTCTCTATGTGAGGGGTTTCTGTGTCTCTATCTCTCTGTCTCTGGACATAGCCATACATATTGTTAACGACAACGCGTCACCTAGTGCCATCCTGTAGACCAGTCAATGCGTGACTCCCCTACTGACGTCATATAAACCAGTCAATGCGTGACTCCCCCTAGTGACGTCATATAGACCAGTCAATGCGTGACTCCCATAGTGACGTCATATAGACCAGTCAATGCGTGACTCCCCTGGTGATGTCATATAGACCAGTCAATGCGTGACTCCCCTAGTGACGTCATATAGACCAGTCAATGCGTGACTCCCCTAGTGGCTTAATATAGATCAGTCAATGCGTGACTCCCCTAGTGACGTCATATAGATCAGTCAATGCGTGACTCCCATAGTAACGTCATATAGATCAGTCAATGCGTGACTCCCATAGTGACGTCATATAGACCAGTCGATGCGTGACTCCCATAGTGACGTCACATAGACCAGTCAATGCGTGACTCCCCTAGTGATGTCATATAGACCAGTCAATGCGTGACTCCCCTAGTGACGTCATATAGATCAGTCAATGCGTGACTCCCCTAGTGACGTCATTAGATCAGTCAATGCGTGACTCCCCTAGTGACGTCATATAGATCAGTCAATGCGTGACTCCTCTAGTGACGTCATATAGACCAGCCAATGTGTGACTCCCCTAGTGACGTCATATAGATCAGTCAATGCGTGACTTCCCTAGAGACGTCATATAGATCAGTCAATGCGTGACTCCCCTAGTGACGTCATATAGACCAGTCAATGCGTGACTCCCCTAGTGATGTCATATAGATCAGTCAATGTATGACTCCCATAGTGACGTCATATAGATCAGCCAATGCGTGACTCCCCTAGTGACGTCATATAGACCAGTCAACGCGTGACTCCCCTAGTGACGCCTTATAAACCAGTCACTGTTTGACTCCCCTACTATCATGTCACCAGTCAACAAATCACTTCATCATCTAGACCTGCTGGCTGCCAGGTTTTCTCATTATATCTTAAACCTGACCCAGCCTGCACTTCTGTGATTTCATTATTTATTTCCCAGGGTTCACCTGCTGCAGACAAACGAGCTCCAAATTCAGAATGTCTGCTCATGCAGCAAAACCACTTCGCCTCTCTCCCTCCATCTCCCGAAATATGCTTTCTCCGCTTCATAAATATTCGTTATTGCAAATTATGTCCCTTTAAATAGGAGATTTACCAACATTAGGCTTGCGGATCACATCTGTCCGGCTTGCCACTTCCTAAACTTAATTTGTTTTTTTCCCTTTCTTTTCAAACATCGTTTACTTGATTCCGGTCACGTTGGTTAAAGGTTAAGCTGGTTGACTGAGGCGTGTTTGTTCTGTCCCTAAGCCAAGATCTGTGAGTCTCAAGTCAACCGAAACCACGCAATTAATCGCTCACTAGTATTCAGATTCATAATCGAAAGCGTGATCTTTGTTAAATCTGGCACTTTATGAGAATATTTACGTCATTTCCTTTACGCTGCCCGCCATTTTTCAGCCTGTTTCTATTGTTTTTGTTCCGCAAATCTCACTCCCTCTTTATTTTAGCAAATCTCACTCCCTCTTTATTTTAGCAAATCTCACTCCCTCTTTATTTTAGCAAATGTCACTCCCTCTTTATTTTAGCAAATCTCACACCCTCTTTATTTTAGCAAATCTCACTCCCTCTTTATTTTAGCAAATCTCACTCCCTCTTTATTTTAGCAAATCTCACTCCCTCTTTATTTTAGCAAATCTCACTCCCTCTTTATTTTAGCAAATCTCACACCCTCTTTATTTTAGCAAATCTCACTCCCTCTTTATTTTAGCAAATCTCACACCCTCTTTATTTTAGCAAATCTCACTCCCTCTTTATTTTAGCAAATCTCACACCCTCTTTATTTTAGCAAATCTCACTCCCTCTTTATTTTAGCAAATCTCACTCCCTCTTTATTTTAGCAAATCTCACACCCTCTTTATTTTAGCAAATCTCACACCCTCTTTATTTTAGCAAATCTCACACCCTCTTTATTTTAGCAAATCTCACACCCTCTTTATTTTAGCAAATCTCACTCCCTCTTTATTTTAGCAAATCTCAGTCCCTCTTTATTTTATACAAATCGCACACCCTCTTTATTTTATACAAATCTCACTCCCTCTTTATTTTAACAAATCTCACTCCCTCTTTATTTTATACAAATTTCACTCCCTCTTTATTTTAGCAAATCTCACACCCTCTTTATTTTAGCAAATCTCACACCCTCTTTATTTTAGCAAATCTCACACCCTCTTTATTTTAGCAAATCTCACTCCCTCTTTATTTTAGCAAATCTCAGTCCCTCTTTATTTTATACAAATTTCACTCCCTCTTTATTTTAACAAATCTCACTCCTTTTTTTTTTAAAACAAATCTCACTCCCTCTTTATTTTAGCTAATCTCACTCCCTCTTTATTTTAGCAAATCTCACTCCCTCTTTATTTTAGCAAATCTCACACCCTCTTTATTTTAGCAAATCTCACTCCCTCCTTATTTTAGCAAATCTCACTCCCTCTCTATTTTAGCAAATCTCACTCCCTCTTTATTTTAGCAAATCTCACTCCCTCTTTATTTTAGCAAATCTCACTCCCTCTTTATTTTAGCAAATCTCACTCCCTCTTTATTTTAGCAAATCTCACTCCCTCTTTATTTTAGCAAATCTCACTCCCTCTTTATTTTAGCAAATCTCAGTCCCTCTTTATTTTAGCAAATCTCACTCCCTCTTTATTTTAGCAAATCTCAGTCCCTCTTTATTTTAACAAATCTCAGTCCCTCTTTATTTTAGCAAATCTCATTCCCTCTTTATTTTAGCAAATCTCAGTCCCTCTTTATTTTAGCAAATCTCACTCCCTCTTTATTTTAGCAAATGTCAGTCCCTCTCTATTTTAGCAAATCTCAGTCCCTCTCTATTTTATCAAATCTCAGTCCCTCTCTATTTTAGAAAATCTCACTCCCTCTGTATTTTAACAAATCACTCTACTTCTCTATTTTAGCAAATCTCACTCCTTTTTATTTTTACAAATCTCAGTCCCTCTTTATTAATTAGCAAATCTCTCTTTTCATTTGAACAAATCTCATTTCCTCTTTATTATAACTAATCTCACTCCCTCTTTATAATAGTATTTTACTAGCAGTCACGTGAGTGCTTCCTCTCTATGCCTTTTGGAATTGTGCATCCAGTTTGCATGAACGTTGAATGCAATGAAAGAGGCCATACATTTACCCCCATATGAGATCAAACTCATGAATACACATTCTGATGCTCACATACACACATATACTCATGTTTTAAAACTCACACGCAATCATACATGCAATCTTACATGAAATCATACACGAGCACAAGTCACCTACACAGTAGCAGTGTCTGTTTCACAACCATATTTAGAAATAGACCTGCTCTCAACCCTATTAGCGTGACATCACCGGTCAAAGTTAACTTTTGTGAGTTATCGATGTCCTCTCAAGACTGACAGAATCACAACCATCCCCAGCCCGCAAAGCTGAAGGTAGACCAGTGACGTCACGCAAGAAGGGTTGCGAGTAGGCCATCCGTTAAAAGATGACTGTGTGTTGGCTTAAATAATGTAAGGAAGATATGAATTAGGTCAACTTATCAGCTGACCAATATTGGTGAAATGACGCACTTCTTTTACCTAACCAATGTGACATGTTACAAATATTACATCACCAAGTACCGGGCCTGCTGGCGTAGGTGATCATGTCTCTCCACAACTTTCGATCTCAACAGTTATTTATCATTTCTGTTGTTGACCTTCCGCCAAGCCATTCTCTCAAGCTGTCCGGTATCTTCTCTCTCTGCTTCCCTCTATCTCCACGTCCCTCAATTTTTCCAGTTGTTACAATATATTCCAGCTGTTCTCTTCTCATTACATGGCCAAAAAAATGATGATTGTTTCTTCCTAATATTGGAAATTAGCTCTCTTTTTGCCTTCACCCCTCTCAGAACATCCTCATTACTCTTCTTATCTGTCTATGGTATTCTCAACATTCGTCTGCAAAACCACATTTCTACAGACTCCAGTGATTTTCTTGTCTGTTGTCCTATTGTCCATGATTCACATCCATATGTAAAGACTGGCTCTACATAACACCTAAGAACTCTTTTCTTGTTTACAAATATTACACACATATGGTGTTGACATAATACAACTTGGCTACAGATTAGCTACATGCTAACATCAGTCAAGCGAGTCCTATAATCAGTGAAACTGACATATAGAAAATATACATTATGTGAATAAGCCAAGCTTGACTGGTCTCGCTACTTAAGAAGGGTGTCATCTCAGAGAAGATCTAAAAAAAAATATATATATATAGAGAGAGGTTAGTGAAGTTATTTTAGATGTTACTCAGTTACTGTTGAATCTTAATTCAAGAATTGTATTCTGAATTGTAAAAGTGGTGACGCAACAGAGAGCAGAATTGGTGTAACATTTTGAGTAGGGAATAGATAAAGTTGTTTTAGTTATGGAAGATTGGTTTTTATGCATAAAATTAAGAAATATTTCTGAGGAGAAAATACACTAAAGTGAGATAGCTGTGCAAGTGATTTTGTGAAAGCCAAAGAAGGCGGTGCTGATTTTCACATAGAACCTGGAAAATGTCATACAGTCGGCAGTTGCCTTAGATACTATCAAATTGACCACTAACGATAAACGAGTTTTTTATATTCAATGACGACCATGACAAGTGTTTCTGTGTTGTAGTGTAAGATTTATAGATACATTTACAATAATTGACCAGGAGAGGACAGTCAGTAAACTAACTAGTTAGATTGGTTACGTGTAAAACAACAACAACACACAAAGAGCCGAGCACATACCGAGGTAGAGTAGGGTTGAAATAAACTCTCTCTCTCTCTCTCTCTCTCTCTCTGCGTTCAGGACTCAATCAGAGTAAGGATTCCAGACTCTCATATGAAGTCAGCTGTCAGGCGAAGTGTGTTGATCGCCCCCACAGACAGAACATCACAATCAGAGTCTGTCAGATCCACTCTGACTGAACACCCGTTAATACGTTGCACTGTGTTCTGCGCCAGTGGCCTAGTGCATCCGATTTCAGCCAGCATTTTATTCGGGTTTGCTTTCCCTAGCCTTTGATTGTCTCCAATCTTCCTGCAAGGCAGCAGATGATCTTTTCTGTAGGGGGATTCTGCCCTTAGATGGTAGGCCCTCCCAGGTTTACGAGCACCATCTGCCCGAGTTACTAGAGGTGACTAACACAGACATGGACACACAAAGATGTGAGATGTGACTAACACAGACATACACACACAAAGATGTGAGATGTGACTAACACAGACATGCACACACAAAGATATGAGATGTGACTAATGCAGACATGCACACAGCGATACGAGGCATGACTAACACTGACACACATCAAGATATATGACACATGACTAACATAAACATGCACATAAAGATATGAGATATAACTGACATTGACATGCACACACAAAGATATGACACATGCCTAACATAGACATTCACACAAAGATAAGAGATATGACTAACATAGATATGCACACACAAAGATATGAGATGGGACTAACATAACCAAATAGACGAAATAAATAAACGAAACACTCATTTAAACCCAGCAACTTCGAATTAACATAACCTCAAGTAGGTTAATAATACGATCCAACACAAAATCATTAAACGGATTTTTTTTCTGATAAAGTAAAGCGGCAAGGGAGTAGTCCTCATCAACTTCATGTGTCATACCGGTTGGCGTAGGCGATCATGTCCTTCCACAATCTTCTATCTACAGAGTGTCGTAACAGTTCTGGTGTTAACTGTTTTCCATGCCATGACACCAAGCTATCCAGTATTTTCTCTCTTTGTCGTCCGCGATCTTTCTTCGCTTCTATTTTGCCAGTTGTAACCAAGTATTCAACCTATCCTTTTCTCATGAGGTGTCAGAAAAATACTGATTGTTTCCTTCTGATGTTTTTTTATGAGTTCCCTGTTTGTGTTGGCCTCTGAGAATTTCTCCATTGGTCCGTTTAGCTGTCCAGGGAACTTTCAACATTCTTCTCATAAATCCCATCTCTGTGGCCTCTAATGGTCTTTTCCTTTGTTTGTCTACTCTCCATGATTCGCCTCCATAGGTCAGAATTGGTTCTATATAGCACCAATTATGAAAATAAAAATATAACACCAAGGGAGTAGTACCGATCACATTACCCCAAATGTGCCTATACACATTATAGTCACTAACAGCATATTCCCTATACGCCACTTGGCGTGACGGGGCTCTGTACATTACATTTACAGACAGGTTAAAAGCATCCACTTTCTTCACTATTTTCCTAACTTCTTTGTACGTTCTCAAACAGCATTTGTGATATCGTGGAGTTTAGACAGTAAATAAAATATAAGGTTATAAAGCTTCTGTAGGTGGTCTAAAAATATGTAGGTTTGTGAGTGAAATGACGGCTGCTATAATAACGGCTGCCAAAGGCTCAAGCAGAATTAAGACGTGGTTGCTACATAGCGGGTTATAGCAATTATTTTATCTGTATCTTTTTGATGCTGCTGATCTTAATGCGGTTACTTCGCAAATGCGATATTTTAGTGCATGTCATAAAAGTCGGAGAAACAGATGGTGGCTTTATGTGAAAGTGGGTTTCTGTGGGTGAAGGAACTTTATGTCATCTCTCGTGAAAGTGGTTTTATTAGGATACAAGTAATTGAATGTATGTGACTGTGTGTGTATATATATATATAAGATAAATAAAACTGGTTCTATAATGATAAAAAAAATGAGGTGCGAGGTCGTACTTGAAGGTGGTGTGATAAGAAATAAATATTAGGGCTGAACTGCTTGATAAGGTGATTTGATTTAAAGTAAAAGATATCAATGGCAAAAATATAACTTAAGATTTGGGGGAAAATTAAAAAATAGAAAAAAAATGGTATGTTAGAAGCTTTACGTGATTAGTGGACGACACAGATTAAACGACGTTTCGGCTCAACAGGCCTTCAGCAGGAAAAAAAAAACACACACGGATATGTAAGTAAAACTAATAACGAAACATCCAAAACAAAAATAATCGAAATATGTCTATCCTGTGTGTCAGGCACAGGTCAAAATGAAAAGGAAATGGTAACCAGATAACTTAAGATTTGGCAGCTTTGCTAAGAGAGGATGGCGCAAAATAATAAATGGTTTCGGTTACAGACATTCGTCAGTATAACAAGAGAACAAGCCTGCGAAGGACAAGATCAGGATGGCGTTGTTTTAACGGGTTCGATCCTGCCTCGGACCATATATTGTTCTTTGTTTTTTTTTTCTGTTGTTTATTTATCATTTTTTCTGAGTGCTGTGGAAAAATAGCTCTTCCTCTTATGATTCGCTGAGTTCTCGCCTCGGAAGTTTCCCTGGATAATAATATTCATTTATTATACCGGCCTTGAGACAGAGAGGTTGTGAGTTCAAATCCTGGCTGAACCAGTTGGGATTTTTATTTATAATTTCTGTCTGCGGTAACCACTCCCTGGTCTCAGCAGGGTGACCCGGCTTGAAACGTAAATTACTCATCGACGAAAAAAATATGAGTACCTCCGAAGACGGAGTTATCTGTCTGTACGGCGAGGGACCCCTGTGCACACGGCTGCCAGGGAAAAATGGATTAACACGCAAAATTCAGCTCCTAGTCTCTAGGACTTCGTCAGATGTAAAAGCTGACGAACACAAACAAAAAATAAATATATTATTATGTCTCTGGCGTTGTTTTACATTGATCTGTCTAATTATAGAGACAGGGTTCGATCCCAACCGACGGCTTCCGGGTTCACCCAGCCTTAAATGGGTACCGGATTTTTTCTGGGAAAGTAGAAGGTCTGTAAAATTTATGGTCACTAACACCATATTCTCTATATCAACTTGGCGTTACGGGGGGGTCTTTACCTTTACGTTGTCTAAATGCACATAGACTTAGAGTTTTCTTCTTTTTTTTCTCTTCTCTCTTCTTTTCTTTTACCATAATATAGAAAGTCCGCTTAGCCGAGGTCGCTGTCTTAAGAAGATTCTTAACATCCATTGGGATCAATACATTACAAACAAAGAAGTCGCCAGACGATCAGGCATTAACAACATCAATCAAGAATTGATAAGGAGACATTGGATATGGCTAGGCCGTGTACTACGAATGGAACGAACCAGGCATCCACACTTACTATTAAGATGGACACAACCTGGAAAACGAAGAGAAAACCACTTGGAACATGGCGTCGAACCATACATGATGAAATGAAAGAGGCTGGAAAGACCTTACTAGAGTTGTCCGTGCTTGCTCCAGACCAGATTGGGTGGAGGTCTCTTATGTGTGCCCCAAGCTCAGACTGGAGTTCACAGAATTAAGAAGACATAGACTTACATGGATTTAAAAAGATTTACAAAGATTTACAAAGATTTACAAAGATCTACATAGATTTAAGTGGAACTTTACTTATTTAGAACTCAGTGAATGTAGATGTCTGCAGTGAGAATAGCCATGAGGTAGAAAACAAAAGTGAGGACATCGCTACATTTTTTCTTCGTTCCTTAAGAGAAGAGGAGGAGGGTGGGTGGGACAAGAATGTTTAAATTGAGAGACTGAGGGAGTCTAAAGGTGGAGAAGGGATCTGGTCGATACAACGTTCTTAGTGGGGAAAACAGATGTATCTACAATCAACATCTTATATGATTAATACATCGGAATGCGCTTCGAGAAATGTTGGGACGAGCGGTGGAGCGGACATGGTGATGTCCCGACTGCAATAAATCTGTTTCCCTGTAAGAAGGGGCCCGAGTGCCTGAAGAGTATTGTACGTACTTAACAGTATGCATGCAACTTGAGAGAGAATAGAAGCAACAAAACGCAATGGCTGTGAAAACTTGTCTGGATATTTGAGGTCTTTTGAGAGGTCATATCAAGCCCAACTATATCTCTCAAGCCTGCCCGCTGAGGGGGGTCACCCAAAACATGAGACGTTTTCAGCATTGCGAGCAGGGGTAAAAATAAAAAAAGTAAAGTGCCCCGTCACGCCAAGTGGCGTATAGGGAATATTATGTTAGTGACCATAATTTTTACAGACCTTCAGCACATGATTTTTGGTGTAGTGTGGTCGGTATTACGCCCGCGCCGCTCTACCTTCCCAGAAATAATCTGATAGCCATTACTGCTGGGTGTACGTCGTACACCGTCGATCAGGATCAAACCTGACATCTTGTCCTTTGTAGTCCAGTTCACTAACAACTGAGCTATGACGAGCAGGGGTGGTTGTGGGTAAAATGACGTCAGTCGTCTATAGCTGGCATAGATCAATTCTCAGCCCAGGTCGAGGTGCAGGGGGGAGGGAGACAGAGGTGAGTTGGACATCACTACATGTAGTTTAAAGATTGAGGCCAGGGCAGTAATTCAGGAAATATCTTGGATTGGAGGCACAGACTTCAGTACATGTCTGCTTTCTTAGTGACTCAGTGGGAAAATCGAAATATGCTGCGCCTGAAAGCAGTGGTTGAGGTCACAGGAGAGGTCTAGGCTGACAAAGATCTTCATTTTTGTGCCAGACGACTCCGGTATAAGGTCACGTGAGCGGGCAGGTAGGCTTGTTGTGGTGAGTCGACAAGCTAGTGTCATTCTTAATGCTCTGAAGGAGGCAGGACGAACACATTTTTCAGGCAATTAATGTAAATTGCAAACTTTGAAAATACGTAAAGAACATCAAGTCAAAGGGGTGATGTCCTACAAGAGTGCCATGCAGGGAGCCAAAGACGACTGATAACTCAACACAGAACTGGTGTTGTCAGCCGCCACATACTGAGGGATATAATGAGAAGGTAATCTCATCATTTAAGAGTTGGTCCATGTGCTGTGAAGATGACCTGTCGTTTAACTAACTAGCAAACTATGCTAACTAATTAACCAGCAAACTAAGTTAACTAAGTAACCAGCTAACTAGGCTAACTAACTAATTATCAAACTAAGCTATCTAATTAACTAGCAAACTAGGCTAACTAACTAATTATCAAACTAAGTTAACTAATTAACTAGCAAACTAGGCTAACTAACTAATTATCAAACTAAGCTAACTAACTAGCAAACTAGATTAACTAACTAACTAGCAAACTAAGCTAACTAACTAACTAGCAAACTAGGTTAACTAACCAAATAACTAGCATTAGTCTAACAAACTAGCTAATCATCAAACTAGGCTAATTAACTAACCAGCAAATTATGCTAACTCTATAACTAGCAAATTAGATTAACAAACTAATTACCAGACTAGGTTAATTAACTAAATAACCAGCAACCTATGTTAACCAATTAACTAACCAGTAAACTAGGCTAACTAACTGACAAGTACATTAAATTAACTAATAAAACTTTAATGCAAATCTTAAAAGCAGGGGCAGAGCAACACACGCCTGGACAGAGTCGGCAATACCATTTAAGCTATTATATGTATTATATATTATGTTTATTATTATAGCATTAGAGTTTGTTTTATCTTTATTTTGCTTACAGTAGTTTGATGACGATCGGGTATAAACCTGTAGCACATGATGTCACCTACCGAACGAGGGTTTTCCATTGGAATCCCCTTAAAGTTGTTGTTGTGATTTCTATTGTTGTGGCTATTCATTATTGTACAAAGAAGTTACGACGGTGGTTTTCAAACATTAGGAAGAAACAATCATCATTGTTTGGCCATGTAATGAGAAGAGAACAGCTGGAATATATTGTAACAACTGGAAAAATTGAGGGACGAAGAGATAGAGGAAAGCATAGAGAAAAGATACTAGACAGTTTAAGAGAATGGCTTGGCAGAAGGTTAGCAACAGAAATGATAAATAACTGTCTGATCGAAAGTTGTGGAGAGACATGATCACCTACGCCAGCAGACCCGATACTAGATGATTATTATTATTATAGCATTATATGTAAATTAGAAATTGATATGAAATTCGGAACTGTTACTGACATACATCTATCTACTTTGAATGGGAGATAGCATTTCAAGTGTTGCTTATATCTGTACAAGACTCTACTTGGAGGAAAAATATATTTGGATGTTTGTTTTTAGTGCCGGACCTGGAAGCTAGACTGAAGAACACACAGAAAAATATTCACTACAGAAAATACATTTGTTCTTGCATGACAGGAATGGTCTGACAGGTTCAGAAGTGAAGAACTGAGAGAAAAGTCAGAAGTAGTTTCCGTGAATACATAAATATGTTTTTTAAATGTAAAGTACCCCCGTTACGCCAAGTGGCGTGTAGGGAATATGGTGTTAGTGACTATACATTTTACAGACTCCGGCACATGATTTTTGGGGTAATGTGGTCGGTAATACGCCCGTGCCGTTTTACTTTCCCATAAAAATATCCGGTACCCATTAAAGGCTGGGTGAACTGGAAGCTGTCGGTTGGGATCGAACCCTACCTCTTGTCCTTTGTAGTCCAGTTCACTAACCACTGAGCTATCGCGGCTCCCGAATACATAAATATCTATCTATCTATTGACCTTTCGAGCCGTTATCGGCCCATAGGGCGTAGACCAAGATACACCTTCTCCTATATGGATTTTTTGTTCTAGCAGTTTTCTTTTAAAGATATTTTATCAAATCTCGCCATCTGTCTCTGTTCTGTGCAAGCAGTTCTATCTCATTGAGGGAGCCGACTCCTGCTGCTCTTGCCTCTCTCATCAATGTTCTTCTCAGTGTCTCCCTGGGTCTTCCTCTTTTTCTTTTACCTGTTGTTTCCCATATGAGGGCTTGCTTTGCTATTCGGTTATTATCTCTTCTCATCACATGTCCAACGTATGACCATCGTCTTTTCTTTATTACTGAAGATATTAGTGGTTGATTGGCGATTTCTCTAATTTCCTCATTTGTTTTGAATTCGATCCATGCTATACCAAGTATTTTCCTTAGACATTTATTTTCGAATGCATTCAACTTTGTTTCTATATCTCTTGTTGTTTTCCAGCTTTCACACGCATACGTAAGGGTTGATAGTACATTTGATTTGAATAGCCTAAGTTTTGTGTTTGTGCTGATAAGTTTTGATTTCCACAACTTTTCAAGGCTTCTGAAAGACATTGCTGCTTTAGCTATTCTGATTTTAATTTCTTTGCTCGTATCCCCTTCTCGATCAATGTGACTTCCAAGATAGATGAAGTGATCGATCTCTTCTACTGGTTTGTTTTCCATGTATATTTTGTCACCTGTTGGAATTAAACTAGTCATGACTTTAGTCTTTTCATGATTGATCTCAAGCCCAATTTTGCTGGCTATTGATGATAGTTCATTTGTGTTTTCCTGCATCGTTTTTATCTGACTGCTGATGAGAACTATGTCATCAGCAAAGTCGAGGTCCTCCAAATGGTCTCCTTGTATCCATTCGATGCCTTTATTACCAGTGCAGCATTTCTTCATTATGAAGTCCATAACAATTCCAAATAACAAGGGCGATAAAATACATCCTTGTTTAACCCCAGTTTCTATTATACATAAATATACAACAGATAAAATTGAGTGGTCTCGTAATGAGGCAAAAGGAGTAAAATACAAAATAAAGAGCCTTTAATAAAAATTGTGAGAACACCAGAGCCGAGGGTCGTTCACGAAAGAGATAGATTGATGGAATATTAGAAACACTAAGAAATATAATAGCAATGAAGTCAACAGAGGAGCAACAAAGACCGCAAACTACATCTCCCCTCGGCGTTGCAAGATAAATTAGGAAGGAAATAGGGAAGAAGAATGTTTTTATTTTTTTTCTCTCTATTTACACTCCTAATGATGCTGCGTGATTACTTTGTATAAAAAATGTTTTCCCATCTTTTAGATAATCTCTCATTAATGTAATACAATATAATGTAATACAATATAATGTAATATATAATCTGTATCATCTTAATTCTGCACAATCAGCAATAAATAAGAGAACCTTTAGAAGCTACACAATATGATAATGAAGAAGAAGGTTGTGAATAGCATGGACAGCAAAATGAGAGCAACAATCACGTTGTAAACGGGACTCTTGACAAAATAAAATTCGTTACCAACAGCAAAGGCTGAGTGTACTTGCTGAGTCCGAATTTGATTCCCAAGATACGGGAATTTTTTTTTTTTTTTTACTTTTTTTTTTTTTTTTTGGGGGGGGGGGGGGCGACCGAGAAGGCTTCCGGGTTCGCCAGCCTCTAAATATAAGTACCAGAGATTTCTCTGGAAGTAAAGGCGGTCTGGCGTGATACCGACCACACCCTTCAAAAGTGTGCTGGAGTTATGGAAAATATGGTTACTGAAACAATATTCCCAATTCCTTCAGCAAGTGGGAGGAAACCGTAACTTTTCTTTTTTTTTTCATCATCATCATTGAGTGCCTTCTCCGCAACGAAGGTTGGCTACCATGGATCGCCATTCTACTCTGTTTCTTGCTTTGATGGTGCAGGTTGTCATAGATTGACTTGTCCATCTTTTGATGTTACTCGTCCATGTTAGTCTTGGTCTGCCTCTGCTACCTTGTATTTTCCCTTCCAATATTACTTTTAGCAGGCTGGTTTTTTTTTAATTTACCAAAATCAGTTTAAAACAACAGTAATGTTTTGGTCACGTGATATGTAAGGGGGAACTAGAGCATTTTGTGACAACTGGAAAAATCGAGGGAACAAGAAATAGAGAAAATATATATCTGACAGTTAAAGGAATGGAATGGTAGGAAGTGTATTATATAAACAGGAAGTAGTGTAGAGACAAGGTCATTTTCACTAGCCGGCATGGTACATGATGATAATGATAGTTTTAAATGTATTTACTTTGAGATGTGAACTTGTCTATGTCTGCAAAATCAGTGTTAATGTACTCAGTGTCCGTTAGCACTCCATTCTCTTGCCCGATAACACAGAAACATCCCTGGCTGAAAACACAGTAAGTCACAGTCAGACAAGAGATGTCAGACAAGGGAAGCCAGACAACAGCGCTGAGAAGACAAACAGAAGCCAGACAACAGCGCTGAGAAGACAAACAGAAGCCAGACAACAGCGCTGAGAAGACAAACAGAAGCCAGACAACAGCGCTGAGAAGACAAACAGAAGCCAGACAAGAGTAGCCTGAAAAGAGCGCTAGTAAATCAACATAAAGTTGACATCGTCAATGGCAACACTCTGGGTAATGTACTGCGAAGAAAGCCAAAAAAATATAGTAAATCAACATAAATTTGACATCGTCAATGGCATACTCTGGGTAATGTACTGCGAAGAAAGCCAAAACAATCTAGTAAATCAGCATAAATTTGACATCGTCAATGGCATATTCTGGGTAATGTACTGCGAAGAAAGCCAAAACAATCTAGTAAATCAGCATAAATTTGACATCGCCAATGGCAACACTCTGGGTAATGTACTGCGAAGAAAGCCACAAAAATCTAGTAAATCAGCATAAATTTGACATCGCCAATGGCAACACTCTGGGTAATATACTTCGAAGAAAGCCAAAAAAGGCTAGTAAATCAACATAAAGTTGACATCCTCAGTGGTAACACTCTGGGTAATATACTTTGAAGAAAGCCAAAAAAAGGCTAGTAAATCAACATAAAGTTGACATCTTCAGCGGCAACACTCTGGGTAATATACTTCGAAGAAAGCCAAAAAAGGCTAGTAAATCAACATAAAGTTGACATCCTCAGTGGCAACACGCTGCGGGATATACTGAAAAAGGTATCTTAGATCTTGTGGCATTGTTCAATGGGCACTGAAGACAATCTGATACTTCACCTCTGGCGAAGTCCCTAGAAACTAGGAACTGAATTTGTTTTTTCTTGTTAATCCGTTTTTCCCCTGGCAGTCGTGTGCACATGGGTCCCTCGCCGCACAGGCAGATAAGTTCGTCTTTATTTTTCTGTCGATGAGTAATTGACGTTTAAATACAGGCCTCACTGCTGAGACCAAGGGTAGTTGCTGTAGAGAGAAATCACAAATAAAAATCCCAACTGGTGTAGACGGTATTTGAACTCACGACCTCTCTGTCTCGAGACTGGCATCTTGCCTCGAGACCAACCAACCCCACTCGACAAGTTAAACTCTGTAGAAACTACGTATGACCAGATAATGACCCTTGTGAACTTGTTACTGTAAAATATTTAATATTTCAAAGAAATATAATTACATCCAAACCTGTAAAATATGCCCGGAAGCGAAGCGTTATCAATCGTTATCTCACAGAACATAAGTGCACCAACTTATCTTAGCCTGAAATTTCTTTATCAGAAATAATCAGAGAAATGCACGAGCAATAAAAACTCAGAGAAATGTTATAAATTGCCACTTCCTATCTCAGCTTTCAACTCGCGCTTTATGCATGTTTCATGTTTACGTAAAAGATCACGATTTTTTTTTCTGGTGAGAAAGAAGGCATTTTGTTGCTGGGAAGAAATCAATTCATAAGTGTCTGCTCTTGTCAATATGGCCGGTGCTGAGATGAGAAGTGCGTCGCACATGCAGCTCAACCATCTCTGTGTACTCTATTAAATTGTGGCTGTCTAAATTTAAGAAGTTTCATTTGACAGGACAAAAATAATATTTCAGAAAATAAAGCGAATTTCATGTAACACATCTTTATCAATATAAGGGAGAAAATGAGATCCAATACATTATACACTATGATTCTAATCATGTTGTATGGATAACAGTCATGGACACCTTATAAAGAGATAGTCGCGTTTGTTGTTTTATTAAGTGTTTTGGGAACTTGTACTTTCTTTCAACTCCCTGTAGAGCATAGGCCTTAAACAAACACTTTCAACTCCCTGTAGAGCATAGGCCTTCAACAAACACTTTAAATCCAGTGCCCCTGTTTTTAAAATCTCTCCTTGTCATCCCCATATGTATCACCAAATTTACATTTTGGCATTCCCCTTTGTACCGTTGCCTGAGGATTCCAGAAAAATAACTCATATCGTTATAGCTCTGGGTTGCGCCCTATATCTCCTAGACAGAGAGTCCTTATCTATCTTGGATGGCGGACTTACCTTTTGTTCCCTTTATTTGACCTTTCCATGTTAGTTAAGTTTTTATTTTTACAATACAGGCTAGTCAGTTCCATGCTCAAAGCTCCATAGTCGGAGCTTACGACACACCTGACACCGCCACTTTACTTTCCTTTCAGGCTACGGAGAGATTCTGTGAACATTTGACAAAAACAAATATTCTATTTTTTTTTTTTTTACTTTAGTTTAGTTTAATTTAGTTTGGTTTGGTTTTGTTTGGTTTGGTTTTGTTTGGTTTGGTTTTAGTTTTAGTTTAGTTTAGTTTAGTTTAGTTTAGTTTAGTTTAGTTTAGTTTAGTTTAGTTTAGTTTAGTTTAGTTTAGTTTAGTTTAGTTTAGTTTAGTTTAGTTTAGTTTAGTTTAGTTTAGTTTAGTTTAGTTCAATAGCTCAGACAGGCCGTTGTCATCAACGGAGAGATCTATTGCTTATCCCGCTAGTTCTGATCTCAGGTAATCGAACACGAATAAGAAATCTAATTTGTTATTGAAGATAAAATTTTGATGCTGTGGGCAAGGAAGTTAATGAAGGAATGTCTGCTCGCATGTCCTTTACAGAACGTTGCATTCACCACAGCCCGTCTGAAAGAATCTCTGTCTCTAGCCAGATCTCCCACACAACGTTGCATTCACCACAGCCCATAAGAAATAATCTGTCTCCAGCCAGATCTCCCACACAACGTTGCATTCACCACAGCCCGTCAGAAATAATCTCTGTCTCCAGCCAGATCTCCCACACAACGTTGCATTCACCACAGCCCGTCAGAAATAATCTCTGTCTCTAGCCAGATCTCCCACACAACGTTGCATTCACCACAGCCAGTCAGAAAGATTCTCAGTCTCTAGCCCAGGGGTTCTCAGTCCTTTTGAGCCCACGGGCACACTGTAAATTTTCCAAGGGATTATGGGCGCGAGTTTCAAAGTGTAATGTTGGTAACGGCTACTCATATCTGTATCACAACATTTTGCTCGTCGTACGGTTATTATGTCTCCATTTTAAAAAAAAATATATATCCATAAATTATGGATCTCACTGATAAAAAAAGTGCATACTTTCTGAAGGTAAACAGCGAAATAAGCATTAAAAAAGAAAGCACTAGACTGCACTGAACTAATGTGTTTTTTGGCAATGTATTTTTTCTGCCAGCTTTTCAAAGTGAGGGACGTTGGCTTGCTTTCGTTCGCCCGATGACTAAAGTATTCTAGAATTATGAATTAGATTGTAGAATTCCTCTTCGTCATCCGCCCTTAAAAGGACGTTAAGTTGACGTCTCTGCGTTGTGTTGTGGTTTGCAGTGTAACACTGTTATATTTGCGCCTTTCGGCCCAACACATCCGACTTCAGCACGACATTTTTGAGTACCGGGTTGTCTTCCCTCTTCGATCCCTGCTTGCTTGGCCAGACTAGACAGGTTAGTCTGTTACTAGAGGCACCACGGAGAGGTGGAGCACAGCCTGGATGGTTCTGGTTCACCGATCCCGGCGCAAGCCATCAGCTGTGGGTCGCTGATAACTTCCAGCTCTGGGAGGCGCGCCTTAGCCTCCGAACATTTGATATAAGTTATTTTACATTCACCTCTACTCAAGTCTTTCGAGTCCCACATTCCAACTGCTAAATCTGATTTGTCATGAGCATTTGATGACGGCGGGCTTAATGTCGGACAATAAATGACGTCACTCGTTGAAATGAGGCTGGAACATCCCAGGCACCAAATAAAACGCACGGCGGGTGCAGTGGTCTCCGCATACACCGCGTTGAAAACCTCGGCTATAACCAGATTTTCCACAAAAGAACTCTTGGAACTTTAAAATCAAAGGAGCATGCCATCGCTGTACAAATTGTGAAACAACACATTGAAAGATTATGTACAAATTGTGAAACAACACATTGAAAGATTATGTACAACTTGTGAAACAACACATTGAAAGATTATGTACAACTTGTGAAACAACACATTGAAAGATTATGTACAACTTGTGAAACGACACATTGAAAGATTATGTACAAATTGTGAAACGACACATTCAAAGATTATGTACAAATTGTGAAACAACACATTGAAAGATTATGTACAAATTGTGAAACAACACATTGAACGATTATGTACAAATTGTGAAACGACACATTGAAAGATTATGTACAAATTGTGAAATAACACATTGAAAGATGTTGTACAACTTGTGAAACAACACATTGAAAGATCATATATAAATTGTGAAACAACACATTGAAAGATGCACAACTTGTGAAACAACACATTGAAAGATGTACAACTTGTGAAACAACACATTGAAAGATCATATATAAATTGTGAAACAACACATTGAAAGATGTACAACTTGTGAAACAACACATTGAAATATCCTGTATAAATTGTGAAACAATACAATACAATACATTGGATGTAATGTAATGTGATGTAATGTAATATAGACTTTGTCGTAAGTAGTCAGCTATGAGTCACGGGCTGTCTCAAGGCCTGGTGTTTTTGAGCGTCCTCTGCAGTCGCCCACATACCTCCATGCAAACGGGATCAGATAAACGGTTTACTCACAAAGTAGAAGATATGAAAGCCACAATAATGAACGAAGAAAGGAAAGTTTTGGAATGACGGTGGAAATGAAAGTGGAAAGTGAAACAGCACGAAAATGAGTTTCAAATTGATTTATCCCAAACCGCCGCCTCTGTTTGTGAAGATTGGTTGATATAGCACTTACATTGATCGGTTCAGCAATCAATCATGTATTCTCATAACCAGACGGCGTGTCAATTATTATCACAAAATAATGAATGAATGAAAAATACAGAGAAATTACTCACATTTTCTAGGCAGTGCTGACTATTTCTTTTTCTCTCTCTTTCTCTCTCTCATATATATGTTCATCGATTTGTCTGTCTATCTGTATGTCTATCTGTCTATCAATATGTCTGTCCATTTATTTGTCTATCTAACTATCCGTCTGTCATCCCTTCCGTCCGCCCGCACGCCCACCCATTCATCCGTCCGTCCGCCAGGCCGTCCACCTTTCCATCCATCCATCCATCCATCCATCCATCCATCCATCCATCCATCCATCCATCCATCTCCTATCCTATCCTATCCTATCCTATCCTATCCTATCCTATCCTATCCATCTTATCTTATCATATATCATATCATATCCATCCGTCCGTCCGTCCATCCATCCATCCATCCATCCATCCATCCATCCATCCATCCATCCAACTCCTATCCTATCCTATCCTATCCTATCCTATCATATCCGTCCGTCGGTCCGTCGGTCCGTCCGTCCGTCCGTCCGTCCGTCCGTCCGTCCGTCCGTCCGTCCGTCCATCCATCCATCCATCCATCCATCCATCCATCCATCCATCTATCTATCTATCTATCTATCTATCTATCTATCTATCTATCTATCTATCTATCTATCTATCTATCTATCTATCTATCTATCTATCTATCTATCTATCTATCTATCACGTGCTTTCTCGCCATTTTTCGCTACTTAACTAACCGCAACAACAGATTTCCAGTTAATGGCTGCAATATATATATATATATTTTTCAGAACGAAGGACACAAAAAGGATTCATGGAATACTGTTTCAACAAGACTAATTTTGCCCCCGGTGCCTCTTTTGATTACTTTTTGACCGAAACCCTGTCCATTTATATATGTGTTTGTATGCTTTATCCTTGACGACCACATATAGCCTCGCAGCAAAAATTGAGAAAGTTTGCGTGTTTTGTTTAGTTAGTGGCTAGACGGGTGTGTTTACATTGCTACCAATTCAGAAGTCTGTTGTTTATTTTTAATAAATACGTCAGCGGAAGTGTTAAGTAGTTTTAACAAAACGGAAGACGCGCTATGCAAGAACTCCAAGTGCAGACAAAAGGCACCGGAAGAAATGCGTTCAAATGATGCCTCGGGGAGAAAGCGACCCATCAACACAATTTTCGTGGGATTAAGCAAAAGAAAGTTATAACGAAAAAAAAAAAACTATCCAGACTTTTCTAGCGGTCTCTAACATTGTCGTGTGATGCTGCTGTAGAATTTCTTTGCTGTTGTAGAATTACCCTGCTGTTTTAGAATTTCCTTGATATCGTGACATTTAGTTGCCGCTGTAGAATTTCCATAAGGTCGTAGAATTTCTCTGCTGTTGTAAAATTTTAATATTGTAGAATTTCCCTACTAGTGTAGAATTTTGATATTGTAGAATTTCCATGCTAGTGTAGAATTTCGTTTTGTTGTAGAATGTTCCTGTCGTTGTAGAATGTCCCTGTTGTAGAATTTCCCTGCTGCTGTAGAATTTCCTTCCTCTAAGAAAAATTCCTATGCTGTCGTTGCATTTCCCCGTTGCTGTAGATTGTCATTGCTTTGTAGAATTTCCCTGCTGTTGTAGATTGTCATTGCTTTGTAGAATTTCCCTGCTGTTGTAGAATGTCATTGCTTTGTAGAATTTCCCTGCTGTCGTAGAATTTCATTGCTTTGTAGAATTTCCCTGCTGTTGTAGAATGTCATTGCTTTGTAGAATTTCCCTGCTGTTGTAGAATTTCATTGCTTTGTAGAATTTCCCTGCTGTTGTAGAATGTCATTGCTTTGTAGAATTTCCCTGCTGTTGTAGAATGTCATTGCTTTGTAGAATTTCACTGCTGTTGTAGAATATCATTGCTTTGTAGAATTTCCCTGCTGTTGTAGAATGTCATTGCTTTGTAGAATTTCCCTGCTGTCGTAGAATGTCATTGCTTTGTAGAATTTCCCTGCTGTTGTAGATTGTCCCTACTGCTAACACTTATGTAGAAGATTAGCGGAAAGATTTTGTGAACATCTACGTGATGTCCAACAGAATACTGGTACTCCAGTGTCTTCCCATTTCAACTCCCCAGATCACAAGGGCAAAGATGACATCTGTGTCACTGGTATTGTCCTCTGTCACTCTGGCGACCGCAGCCGCTATACTTTGGAAAATCGCCTCATAGTCCAGTATGGTTCGCTGACCCCACGAGGCATGAATGTATCACACTCATACACATAGTTTCCTTTCGGCTGCTCCTTCCCTCTTGCATAGCCCTCTCTACCACCCATGTTGTGGCTCTTTAGTCTATCTACTATGCCACGCTATTCTTAGTTCTTCTCCACTAGTCCCCGAGAGGCACTTCGGTGTTCTCCTATATACCTTTTTTCTGCGCTACTTAGCCCTCATATGTTTTTATTGCACCACACCCTCATACATCTCACTCTTTCCGCCTTTTGAATACCTGTCATTCCACTGTTCTATTCTTTCTCCTTCGAGTTTGCACACTGACCCCGGTTTGAACCCTTCCACACACACGATTGTCCCCGTATGGACATGCACATGCATGTATACATGTATTTATGGGCCCTTAGATACTTTCAGATATTGCCTGTGCCTTTGTAGTCGACGTACCTAGATAGCGTTCCCCCCACTCGTGTATTTTTAGAACCCTTCACCTCTGACCACAGGGTATAAATTACAGCTACACCCGTGAGAAATTCCTTTCACAGCCTGACCACTGTCCACGACACACAGGGAAGTCAACATATTTCGATTATTTTGTTTTTGATGTTTCATTACTAGTTAGCTATGTAGGATTAGTTTTATTTATTCACATATCTGTGTGTGTATGTTGTTTGTTTGTTCCTGCTGAAGGCCTATTGAGCCGAAACGTCGTTCGAATCTGTGTCGTCTATTAATCACGTAAAGCTTCTAACATACCATTTATTATTTTTTTTCAATTTTTCCTGCTAACACTTACACTGACTTAGTCTAGATAACGTTAAAATAATTTTGACGGGAGGATGTTTTTTGTTTTGTTTTTCCTTCCTCGGTCCATGCTAGGCGTTCACATTTAGTACTTTGAAAGATGCTGTAGCAGACATTGCAAGGTCCTTGTCGTAGACATAGAGCTGACTCACATGGAAGATAACTAGGACATTGACGCGTGCCTCTTCATTCATGATAGTCTACGCTGGCGGATTTGCCACAGCTGTTCAGCTGTTGAGATCAAAAGAAGGCTACACAGCTACGAATAAATTGAAATAAATGTACAACATATGAGAAATAACTGATATTGCATAAAAGTTATGTTTTTACGAGCTTGTATTTTTCACCATATCAAAGTTCCATAAGGCTGTAAAAAATGGACAATAGACAGATCTGTTGAAAAAGCAATCATGTTTTTTTAATGCAAATATTAAAGAATACTCAGAATACAAGGGACATAGAAGAAAACAAACGCGACAATTTTTCAAGAATTTAAAATTCAAGAAAACTCATCATCATCATCATGAGACGTACCGGTTGGTGTTGGCGATCATGTCCTTCCACAATCTTCTATCCACAGTGCATCGTATGAGTTCTGTTGTTGACTGTTTTCCATGCCATGACACAAAGCTATCCAGTATTTTCTTTCTTTGTCGTCCGCGATCTCTCTTTGCTTTTATTTTGCCAGTTGTAACCAAGTATTCCAACTTTCCTCTTCTCATGATGTACCCAAAAAATGTTGATTCTTCTTTCTGATGTTTTTTAAGAGCTTCCTTTTTGTGTTGGCCTCTTTGAGAACTTTCTCATTAGTTTTTTTAGCTGTCCAGGGAACTTTCAACATTCTTCTGAGAAATCCCACCTATGTGGCCTCTAATCGTCTTTTCATTTGTTTGTCTATTTTCCATGATTCGCTTCCATAGGAGAGAATTGGTTCTATAAAGCATCGATGAACTCTCTTTCTCATTTCTATTGGCATAGATTTGTTGCATAAGATATTTTTCATTTTCTGAAATACTATTTTGGCCTGAGCTATTCTGCTTTTTATTTCTGTGTTGCATCTCCCATCTGATGTTATCACTGTGCCCAAGTATTTCAAACGTTGCACTTGTTTCATGTTTGTCTTGTTTATTTTTATGTTGCATGATGGTGATGATTGTTTCTTCGATATAACCATTACTTCTGTTTTCTTACTATTCAGACTGAGACCTTTCTTGTTGCTTTCTTTTACTATTATATCTATCATTTCTTGTAGCTCATTCTCTGTCTCTGCTATTAAGACTGTATCATCCGCATATCATAAATTATTTACGTTGTGACCGTTGACTTCAATTCCTTTTTTGTCTACTATTGATCTCATAATATATTCGCTGTAAAGTGAAAACAAATCCGGTGACAGAACACAGCCTTGTCTGATCATTTGTTTTATATATTGGACCTGACCTGTTTGACTGCTACAAAAGCTGGATATCCCATGCAGGAGCCAAATTCCAAAAGGGACAAGAAAATGGTGATGACATTGTTCATCTGTAATGACGAGGCGGCGCCATATGTGATTGTTTCTAATTTTTTCAACCGTGTATCTATAAAACAGAAAATGACTCATTCTGTTGCGGCCAGGGAGGAGTCCAAGGATAGTGACTTGGTCGTGTCTAGCCAGATATTTATAGCCATCATATTTAACAAGAGTTGGATCTATCTATCTATCTATTGACCTTTCGGGCTTTAGCCGGCCTATAGGGCATAGATCCAGATACTCTTTCTCTTGTATAAATTTTTTATTAGTAGCAGTTTTCAATCCTTGTAAAGATTTTGTTATCAAATCTCGTCATTTGTCTCTGTTCTGTGTAAGCAACGCAACCTCATTGAGGGAGCCGATTCCTGCTACTCTTGCCTCTCTGGTCAATGTTCTTCTCAGTGTCTCTCTGGGTCGGCCTCTTTTCTTGGAAACTGTTTCATAATTTTAGAATCGCTACGCAGAACAAGTACTAGGGGTTCAACCACGTGACTAAGAAACTACCAAAACTAGTGGCACATTGTTATTTGTGGATAATTATAACTTCCGGTCCATGTGCCATCCTCGACCCGAGAGATAATGAATTTTAGTTTGAAAGCGGATTTTATAATTATTTCAGCCACTTCATATGTTGGGAGTCGCGATAGCTCAGTGGTTAGTGAACTGGACTACAAAGGACAAGAGATAGGGTTCGATCCCAACCGACGGCTTCCAGGTTCACCCAACCTTTAATGTGTACCGGATTTTTTTTCTGGGAAAGTAAAGCAGCACGGGCGTAATACCGACCACATTACCCCAAAAATCATGCCCCGAAGGTCTGTAAAATTTATTTTCACTAACACCATATTCCCTATACGCCACTAGGCGTGACAAGGGTACTTTACTTTTTTTTTTTCTTTACTTCATATGTTGCCCCTAAAACCACTTCTTGAATAATTCCACCCACTTTCGTAAATGTTCATTACTGAAAGTGTTGCACTGTATGGGGACACACTGGTCTGTTTATCTCTTCACATATAAGAATATTCCGCGATCAGTAAAAATTCAGAAAAGTGCATGAGTCCACGAATATGATGAAGGAAGGAAATGTTGAGAGTTGCATGAGGCGATCACTTTTGATCATGACAACTGAATATATGTCGAGAAAGAACAAAACTCAAAGAAAACTTGAGAAAGGTCAAAAACAGAAAGAGCACTTATGAAAGGTTAAAACTCAAAGAGCACTTACGAAAGGTTAAAACATTACGGGAATATGGGGAAGTCTAAAATATTTTTTTTTAAAGTTTGATCGGTAGTTAAGGAACAAAAGAAAAAAAAGACAATCTTAAATGTCGATCCGGGACAGATCAAAATAGGACAGTCCAATGTTGGCATTAATTCACAGTAAGTGGCGGACCTTTGATTTCCGTGACGATCAATCATCAAAGAAAAAATAAACAGATTGTTCTATTCATTCAATGGGTGCCGTCTCCACATTCAAGGTTAGCTACCATAGATCTTTTTATATTTTTTCACAATTTATTCCATATATTCCAACAACCTGTAATTTGCATCTATCATTATTTTCCCATTTTCAGCTTTTGTATATCAATTCTCTCCCCTTTTTATCACACGTACTGGAGTTTTATTTTTTGCCCTCAAGTTCCCTTCGTGCATTATTTATTTCGCCACTCCAAATCCCTCGAGTTAATTTTTCCCAACTTTGTTACAATTACGTTTTCCACAGCTTGTGTGTCACGATTATCTGCCCTTTATTCCCTAGCGACCTATCCGTGCACGCTTCTGGTATGTACCACTTGTGAGACGTGTTTACAATTTGTTTGAGCACGTTGTTAATAAAATCAACTGTTTACCGCGTGACCCAGCTAAATATCAGTCTTTGACACTTGTACTCACACTTGACACTCTTCTTCTCCCTTTCTTATGTTCCTTTCCAAGCAGGTTCCAGTGTCATGCCCCCTTCATATCATCATCATCATCATCATCATCATCATCATCATCATCATCATCATCATCATCATCATCATCATCAAGTACTATGCCTGCTGGTATAGGTGGAATCATATTTCTCCACAATTCGCAATCTCGACATTTATGTATCATTTCTGTTGTTGACCTCCTGCCAAGGCATTCTCTTAAGCTGTCTGGTATCTTTTCTATTTGCTTCCCTCTATCTCTTCGTCCCTCAATTTTCTCAGGTGTCACAATATATTCCAGCTTTTCTCTTCTCGATTCATGGCCACAAAATTACGATTGTTTCTTTCTAATATTAGAAATAAGCTCCCTTTTGTGCGGTATCCTCATTCAGAACGTTTTCATTTCTCTTCTTAGTTGTTCATTGTATTCTTAACATTCTTTTGTAAAACCATAATTCTACAGCCTCCAGTAATTTTCTTACCTGTTGTCCATAATTCACATCCGTATTTAGACAGGTTCATTTAAGAGCTCTTCTTTATTTACATTGTCAAGAATGGATTGCACAGTATCTTCCTCGTTAATATGTTCACCCCGTCAATACTTGGCTGTAGCTGAAGGCTGGCATTGCTTGGGTGATCAATAATTAGTAAATATAAACATTAATAAATAAATGATACAATTAGCAAATGAGTGAGACGATAACAGTTCCAGCAGTCCCATAGGTGTGCAGTACCGTTTAAAAGTAGTGATTGGTATGCAGGTTAATGTCACCAATAGCTCGCTAGTTAAACACGCATCTTACCCGTTCCCGTCCGCCGATAGGAACCCACTCAATGGGTATGTTGATTGTGAGGTCACGTGACAAATGTTAGCTCCTAGATACATGATGATGATGTGAAACAATGGCATGAAGCTTTCTCTGTCCTGCTGGACGTGTTGAAACGTCTCCATCCTACAGACATTACAATACGGGGTCTTCTACATCAACAGACACCAACCGCTCCGGTGTCTACGCATTCTTGGCTATTTTGTCATTCATGAATGGAACAAAGCTTGTCAAATCATCGGACAGCTATAACCACTATTGTCCAACAAGGAAATAACTCTAGAGGCAAAACAAGCATTCTAAAATACAATCTTAGTTCCAACGTTGTGCTACCAATGCCAAACCTGAACACTAGATGGAACAACAATAAGAAAATAACATCTACAGAGATGAAATGTGTTAGACGAATGACAGGAAACAGTCTGAAAGATAAGATCAGAAATGAAGAAATGAGGGGAAAAAAGCAAGGAATACATAAAGAAACAGTAGATAAAATTGTCTGGCTACGCGATAGGGCAGAAAGATCAAAACACAACACAACAAGCCTTCAATAAACGTTTTGAGAAGAACAGACCCAAGGGTTGACCCCCAAAAATATTGATTTGATGGAATATTAGAAACACAAGAATGTATATATATATATATCAGCCTGAGAGACAAACAGAAGAGCCAGAGACCGCAATTTAAATCTCCCGTCGACGCTGAAAGGAAAATGTGGAAGGAAAGAAAAGAAAGTCAGTTTATTTTTCTGCTGTCAGAAAGCCCAACAAGAAGGTAAAATGAGGTTTTAATCAGCTGTGGGTCGCTGACCGTGGGTTATCTCGACTGACACAAAGAAGAAGGAGTTACAGAGTTGTCATTAACAGATAATAACAGATTTAGAGAAAGTAACAATTATATGGGTCTGATAATAACACATGTAGAGAAAGTAACAATTATATGGGTCTGATAATAACAAATGTAGAGAAAGTAACAATTATATGGGTCTGATAATAACACACGTAGAGAAAGTAACAATTATATGGGTCTGATAATAACACATGTAGAGAAAGTAACAATTATATGGGTCTGATAATAACACACGTAGAGAAAGTAACAATTATATGGGTCTGATAATAACACACGTAGAGAAAGTAACAATTATATGGGTCTGATAATAACAAATGTAGAGAAAGTAACAATTATATGGGTCTGATAATAACACATGTAGAGAAAGTAACAATTATATGGGTCTGATAATAACACATGTAGAGAAAGTAACAATTATATGTGTCTGATAATGACACATGTAGAGAAAGTAACAATTATGTGGGTCTGATAATAAGTAAATGAGGGTTCCCTAAAGGCGTTAAAGTCGTTTGAAAAATACCGTGTTAGCGCCCATATTTATCAATGACATTTGCACATTTTATGTTTTTAAAATAAACCTATGGCACTCTATTTTCAAATGTTTGTGAACCTTGATACTATGCCTGTTTGGAAAACAAAAGTTCGCCACATCTAGGAAATTAACCCGGTACATTGTTGCCTGTAGGCAGGACAGATTCACTATCATAGAATGATGGAAATGTACCAGTCAAATACCAGTGGATAAAGAGATACAGCGAAGACGATGGCGCTGGTTAGGACACATACTGCGGAAGCCAACTGAGAATATTACACAACAGGCCCTTTTTTGGAATCCCCAGAGGAAAAGACAAAGAGGAAAACCAAGGAGTTCTTGGAGAAGACAGATAGAAGCAGAGATGGAGATAATGGGGAAGACATGGATTGATCTTGAAAGAATAGCAAGAAACAGAACGGCTTGGAAAAAGTTTGTTGAAGACCTATGCTCCACAGGAAGCTGAAAGTGTTTGTTGAAGACCTATGCTCCACAGGGAGCTGAAAGGTAGAAGAAGATTCTGGCCCGCAGCTTCTGCACTAATCATTCAGCCACCGTGGCTACTTTGGACTGATCATAGGTAGAACCTGTTTGACTTTAAGGATATACATCATCATTATGTGCCATACCGTTTCGCGTAGGCGATTATGTCCTTTAATAATTCTCTATCCACAGCACATCGTATCCATTCTGTTGTTGATGGTTTTCCATGCCATGGCACCAACTTATCCAGTGTTTTCTCTCTTTTTTGTCAGAGATCTCTCTTTCCCTTTATTTTGCCAGTTGTAACCAAGTATTCCAACTTTCCTCTTCTCATGATGTGCCTGAAAAATGTTGATTTTTTCTTTCTGGTGTTTCTTAGAAGCTCCCTTTTTGTCTTGGCCTCTTTGAGAATGTCCTTGTTGATCTTTTTAGCTGTCCATGGAACTCTCAAAATTCTTCTGAGAAATCCCATCTTTATGGCCTTTAAATATCTTTTAATTTGTTTGTTTACTGTCATGATTCACTCCCCTAATTCAGAATTGGCTCTATATGGCACCGCTGAACTCGCTTTCTCACTTCTATTGACAAAGACTTGTCGCACAAAGACGTTTTTTTTTTTGAAGTGCTGTTTTAGCCTGAGCTCTTCTGCTCAAAAAATAATGAAATACATTTAAGAAGAAAATCATAAACTGAATGGTGATATTACAATTTGGAGGTAGTATGATAATAGCACTTTTTTTAATCACAGGGGGGAAAAGACAAAGTGGAGGACCAAGGAATTCTTGTAGAAGACAGATAGAAGCAGAGATAAAGATGATGGGGAAGATATGGAACTATCTTAAAAGAATGGCAAGAAACAGAACAGCTTGGAAAGTGTTTGTTGAAGACTTATGCTCCACAGGGAGCTGAAAGGTAGAAAAAGAAGAGATAATAATAGACAATTTCCCCAGGACACACCTACAGTAACTCCATAAGACTTCATGCATCATGAATCACTAATATCTCGGTGAAATCTATCTATTGTCCTTTTGAGACAAAGAATGCACATAGAGCAGACATTCTAGACCTTCTATGTTCAACGATCTGTATTACCAACCGTCAGACCTTGCACAGGACTATCTCGCCACATGTCTATATCACTATCTCGCCACATGTCTATATCACTATCTCGCCACATGTCTATATCACTATCTCGCCACATGTCTATATCACTATCTCGCCACATGTCTATATCACTATCTCGCAACTGGTCTATATCACTATCTCGCCACATGACTATATCACTATCTCGCCACATGTCTATATCACTATCTCGCCACATGTCTATATCACTATCTCGCCACATGTCTATATCACTATCTCGCCACATGTCTATATCACTAACTCGCCACATGTCTATATCACTATCTCGCCACATGCCTATATCACTATCTCGCCACATGTCTATATCACTATCTTGCCACATGCCTATATCACTATCTCGCCACATGTCTATATCACTATCTTGCCACATGTCTATATCACTATCTCGCCACATGTCTATATCACTATCTCGCCACATGTCTATATCACTATCTCGTCACATGCCTATATAACTATCTCGCCACATGTCTATATCACTATCTTTCCACATGTCTGTATCACTATCTCGCCACATGTCTATATCACTATCTTGCAACATGTCTACATCACTATCTCGCCACATGTCTATATCACTATCTTTCCACATGTCTGTATCACTATCTCGCCACATGTCTATATCACTATTTTGTAACATGTCCACATCACTACCTTTCCACATGTCTATATCATTATCTTGCCACATGTCTATATCACTATCTCGCCACATGTCTACATCATTATCTTGCCACATGTCTATATCACTATCTCGCCACATGTCTACATCAATATCTTTCCACATGTCTATATCACCATCTTGCCACATGTCTATAACACTATCTTGCCACATGTCTATATCAATATCTTTCGACATGTCTGTATCACTATCTCGCCACATGGCTATATCACTATCTCGCCACATGTCTACATCACTATCTTTCCACATGTCTATATCACTATCTTGCCACATGTCTATATCACTATCTCGCCACATGTCTATATCACTATCTTGCCACATGTCTGTATCACTATCTCGCCACATGTCTATATCACTATCTGGCCACATGTCCACATCACTATCTTTCCACATGTCTATATCATTATCTTGCCACATGTCTATATCACTTTCTCGCCACATGTCTATATCACTATCTTGCCACATGTCTACATCACTATTTTGCCACATGTCTATATCACTACCTCGCCAAATGTCTATATCACGATCTTGCCACATGTCTATATCACTATCTTGCCACATGTCTATATCACTATCTTTCCACATGTCTATATCACTATCTCGCCACATGTCAATATCACTATCTTGCCACATGTCTACATCACTAACTTTCCACATGTCTATATCACTATCTCGCCACATGTCTATATCACTATCTTTCCAGATGTCTATATCACTATCTTGCCACATGTCTATATCACTATCTTTCCACATGTCTATATCACTATCTTGCCACATGTCTATATCACTATCTTTCCACATGTCTATATCACTATCTTTCCAGATGTCTATATCACTATCTTGCCACATGTCTATATCACTATCTTTCCACATGTCTATATCACTATCTCGCCACATGTCAATATCACTATCTTGCCACATGTCTATATCACTATCTTGCCACATGTCTACATCACTATCTTTCCACATGTCTATATCACTATCTTGCCATATGTCTACATCACTATCTTGCCACATGTCTATATCACTATCTTGCCACATGTCTATATCACTATCTCGCCACATGTCTATACCACTATCTTGCCACAAGTCTATATCACTATCTCGCCACATGTCTATATCACTATCTTGCCACATGTCTATATCACTATCTTGCCACATGTCTATATCACTATCATGCCACATGTCTATATCACTATCTCGCCACATGTCTATATCACTATCTTGCCACATGTCTACATCACTATCTTTCCACGTGTCTATATCACTATCATTCCACATGTCTATATCACTATCTTGCCACATGTCTACATCACTATCTTTCCACATGTCTATATACCTATCTTGCCACATGTCTATATCACTATCTTGCCACATGTCTATATCACTATCTTTCCACATGTCTATATACCTATCTTGCCACATGTCTATATCACTATCTTGCAACATGTCTATATCACTATCTTTCCACATGTCTATATACCTATCTTGCCACATGTCCATATCACTATCTTGCCACATGTCTATATCACTATCATGCCACATGTCTATATCACTATCTCGCCACATGTCTATATCACTATCTTGCCACATGTCTACATCACTATCTTTCCACGTGTCTATATCACTATCATTCCACATGTCTATATCACTATCTTGCCACATGTCTATATCACTATCTCGCCACATGTCTATATCACTATCTTGCCACATGTCTACATCACTATCTTTCCACGTGTCTATATCACTATCATTCCACATGTCTATATCACTATCTTGCCACATGTATATATCACTATCTTGCCACATGTCTATATCACTATCTTGCCACATGTCTATATCACTATCTCGCCACATGTCTATATCACTATCTTGCCACATGTCTATATCACTATCTTGCCACATGTCTATATCACTATCTTGCCACATGTCTATATCACTATCTTGCCACATGTCTATATCACTATCTTGCCACATGTCTATATCACTATTTTGCCACATGTCTATATCACTATTTCGCCACATGTCTATATCACTATCTTGCCACATGTCTATATCACTATCTTGCCACATGTCTATATCACTATCTTTCCACATGTCTATATCACTATCTCGCCACATGTCTATATCACTATCTTGCCACATGTCTATATCACTATCTTGCCACATGTCTACATCACTATCTTTCCACATGTTTATATCACTATCTTGCCACATGTCTATATCACTATCTTTCCACATGTCTATATCACTATCTCGCCACATGTCTATATCACTATCTTGCCACATGTCTATATCACTATCTTGCCACATGTCTATATCACTATCTCGCTACATGCCTTTATCACTATCTCGCCACATGTCTATATCACTATCTTTCCACATGTCTGTATTATTTACGAGCCCCTCAATCTCGGCAAAAGAGTTTAAGTCTGCTATTGTTGCCTCTCGCATCAGTGTTCTTTTAGTGTTTTTACAGGTGTTTCTCTTTCTCTGTTACCCTCTGGTTTTCATGAGGACTTACTTTGAGATTATCTCGTTGTTTCTTCTCATCACATGAACAACTTATGACCGCCTTCTTCTTATAATTATAGTATAGTTGATATTTCTTAACGTCGTTAGCTGCAGATATTAAGTTGTGATTTGTCATGATTAGTCCAGGCAATATAAGAAGGTAGTTTGCCATTCCTTTCCTTCTTGGCAGTGACTGTACTAGTCGGAGATCGCAGCCATTGTCTCTATACATGAGATCCTCTGCCTGCCATCACGGAGTGGGACCATAACTGCCACTATTAGTCGGCGGTTCCCACAACACCATCCACCACCTCCACCAACGGCTTCATGTAACCCTGATAGGGGGCTAAACGGGATCTCCACCTTACCCAGGGGTGACCCGAAGACTAGCGGAGGAGAGGAGACATCTTACTCCTCCTTTGGTAGGAATTAAAATGAGAAAGAGAGTTTATCGGTGCTATATAAAACCAATTCTGACCTATGGAAGCGAATCATGGACAGTAGACAAACAAATGAAAAGACGATTAGAGGCCACAGAGATGGGATTTCTCAGAAGAATGTTGAAAGTTCCCTGGACAGCTAAAAAGACCAAAGAGGAAGTTCTCAAATAGGCCAACACAAAAAGGGAGCTCTTAAAAAACATCAGAAAGAAACAATCAACATTTTTTGGGCACATCATGAGAAAAGGAAAGTTGGAATACTTGGTTACAACTGGCAAAATAAAAGGAAAGAGAGATCTCGGACGACAAAGAGAGAAAATACTGGATAGCTTGGTGTCATGGCATGGAAAGCAGTCAACAACAGAACTGATACGATGCACAGTAGATAGAAGATTGTGGAAGGACATGATCGCCTACGCCAACCGGTATGGCACATGATGATGATGATGATATTTTTTATGCTTTGTCATTTCTCTTATTTATTCAGATGCATATCATTTATTTTTCTATTTCTCTAGTAGTTTTCCAACTTTCTTACACATAAGGAAGGGCGTTTAACTCTTTCAGTAGGGAAACTTGTTATCAATGCAACGGAAGAGTTTTCAGACACCACCTTTTTCATGGTTTTAAGAAATAATCTACATATTTAAATTTATCTGACATATAACATATTAGATATGAAATAAGAAAAATAACCTCTACAGAGATGAAATGTGTTAGACAAATGATAGGAAAGAGTCTGAGAGATAAGATCAGAAATGAAGAACTGAGAAAAAAGCTAGAAATAGCTCCTGCCATAGAATATATAAGGAAACAACAGATAAAATGGTTCGGTCACGTGACAAGGCAGAAAGAACAAAACACAACACAACGAGCCTTCAACAAATATTGTGAGAACACCAGACCCAAGGGTCGACCACGAAAAAGATGGATCGATGGAATATTAGAAGCACTAGGAAACATAACAGCTGCAGAGGCGAACAAGAACAAGGAATTAGAGTTCATTAATACCAAGACGGTACAAGACATGAAAAAGAATTTGGTTTGACGACGGTTCGCACTAATCTAATCAAATTGAGAGTGACGCACTGTGCGACGAAAAGTACACGGTCGAAATTTGCATGGCACACAGGGTGCCGAAACGTACAGAAAGATGTAATTGTCCCAGCCCTACTTTTTTTCAAAACGGCATGTACTCAAATCCTACAGAAAACTACTCTCTTTACCTAAACGAACATTAAAATTGGTTCAGCCGAAATGTGGTTCAACCGAGACTTGGGTAGAGATAAATAAACTGAAAGATACAGGGTGTTTATAAAGTCTCACTACACTTGGTATCTAGGTCAATTTGAAAAAACAATGTTTATGACGTCATCACAATATGTGCTCCCACTGTCAATGAAATTTGTTGAATAAGTTTATTGCTACTGGAAATGTGGAAGATGCTCCACGATCTGGTAGGCCTGCTGTGAATGATGAAATATGTTTAGATATCCAAGACAGAATCCTTAAAAGTCCAGACAAGTCATTAAGAAAACTGTCGCAACAAGTGAACTTACCATTGAGCACATATTGTGATGACGTCATAAACATTTTTTTCAAATTGACCTAGATACCAAGTGTAGTGAGACTTTATAAACACCCTATATATACAATCTGAAGGTAAATTATGTTGAGTTGTACGGTTAACTAGAACACCGTAATGGACACTTAACACCTTACTGTCAAAAGATATTCAACAGGGATAACGGAAAAGGCTAATTCTGTTTATTCTTTAGACCGTCTCACTCAATCTACACTCAATCACATGCACACATTTTGTTTTAGAGAGAGAGTGAGAGTGAGATAGAAGAGACAGGGAAAGAGTGGGAGAGAGAGGAGACAGGGAAAGAGAGAAGACAGGGAAAGAGAGACAGACAGGGAGAGATGGTGAGAGATTTAGATGTAGTCTTTTTTCATATATGAATATAACATTTGTTTCTTCAACCGTAATTTCACGAAACTCTCTCTCTCTCTCTCTGAGAGAGAGAGAGAGAGAGAGAGAGAGAGAGAAAGAGAGAGAGCTACAGCAGACAATATCCTCTTTGATAAGCTGTCAGGTGAAACTACTTTCAAGAAAACTTTTTCCATCAGCGACTTCATGTTTTAAACAATGCACTTCTAGTCTTCCTCAAGCAAATTTCTTTCATTTTCTTTTTCATTGTATTTAAACAATTCATTCCAAGTGTTGCTCAGACGAAGCTCTTTCATTTTCTTTTATTCATTTCTTCAACATTTCACTTCCAGTATTCTTTCATACCAGGTCTTTCATTATTCTCTTTTCCATATTTAAAAAAAAAACATGTCCAGTATTTCCTCATAAACTCAGATCGTCTTTCCTTCAGATTTTTCTTTGGTTTCCTTCCGGTAGGTCTAGCTGCATGTTACCTCAACTTTCCACGCAATGAATGAAACAAATCCTCGTGGTATCTGCAGAATGACAGGTTGTCGAGAACTTCAAAAACAGCCCACAAAATTAAAAAGGCAGACAACAGACGGAAGCGTTCAGACTGAAACTGGAGATAGACAGTAGATCACAACGGAAGAAACTGGAGATAGACAGTAGATCACAACGAAACAAACTGGAGATAGACAGTAGATCACAACGGAACAAACTGGAGATAGACAGTAGATCACAACGAAACAAACTGGAGATAGACAGTAGATCACAACGAAACAAACTGGAGATAGATAGTAGATCACAAGGGAAGAAACTGGAGATAGACAGTAGATCACAACGAAACAAACTGGAGATAGACAGTAGATCACAACGGAAGAAACTGGAGATAGACAGTAGATCACAACGGAACAAACTGGAGATAGACAGTAGATCACAACGGAAGAAACTGGAGATAGACAGTAGATCACAACGGAAGAAACTGGAGATAGACAGTAGATCACAACGGAACAAACTGGAGATAGACAGTAGATCACAACGGAAGAAACTGGAGATAGACAGTAGATCACAACGGAACAAACTGGAGATAGATTTCGCGTTCTGGAACATTTTCTAGAGTTACTGCCGATCACATCTTGTGCAAGAGATAAAATGAAGAAATGTTAAAGTTGTTGAGAACAGATACCTATAAAAAAATAGTAAAAAGTATAACAGGAAACATGCAGGGGTCAAATATACTGTTAAAGGATGTAGATGTAATACAGCCGTCAAGCCGTTGGTGTTTGGGCAATATATATATATATATATATATATATATATATATATATATATATATATAGTGTTTATGCCCATGATATTAGAACCAAGACCATTGGTACATTTATATGTGGTCAGCACACGCGTCAAGCCGCCTTACTTTCTAAAAAAAAGGTCCCTTGGCATCTCTCTTTAAGTCTTTTGTGAAATTTGAAATCGTCTAGTTGAGGTGGAGAATGCCGCCTGTGGATAATAATTTTTATCCACCGGGTCAGTGCACTTACTACTTGACCACTGAAGCTTTGACATACACTATTGAAATGTACATCAGGTCCGATGGTGAAAGATAACCAAATTCATACCAGTGTTGTAATGTGTATGTTGTACTGTCATTTATAGACAGCCGTAGCTATTCGATTGAACAATCTCTGTCTGATTTTATCTTCAATGGTTTTGACTTCTTGTAATCGTAAAACGTACTTGCTTGTGGTAACTATAAAACAGACGTAAACGTACTTGCTTGTGGTAACTATAAAACAGACGTAAACGTACTTGCTTGTGGTAACTATAAAACAGACGCAAACGTACTTGCTTGTGGTAACTATAAAACAGACGTAAACGTACTTGCTTGTGGTAACTATAACACAGACGTAAACGTACTTGCTTGTGGTAACTATAACACAGACGTAAACGTAATTGCTTGTGGTAACTATAACACAGACGTAAACGTACTTGCTTGTGGTAACTATAACACAGACGTAAACGTACTTGCTTGTCGTAACTATAACACAGACGTAAACTTACTCACTTGTGGTAACTATAACACAGACGTAAACGTACTTGCTTGTGGTAACTATAACACAGACGTAAACTTACTAGCTTGTGGTAACTATAACACAGACGTAAATGTACTTAGCTTGTGGTAACTATAACACAGACGTAAACGTACTTGCTTGTGGTAACTATAACACAGACGTAAATGTATTTAGCTTGTGGTAACTATAACACAGACGTAAACGTACTTGCTTGTGGTAACTATAACACAGACGTAAACGTACTTGCTTGTGGTAACTATAACACAGACGTAAATGTACTTAGCTTGTGGTAACTATAACAGACGTAAACGTACTTGCTTGTGGTAACTATAACACAGACGTAAACGTACTTGCGTGTGGTAACTATAACACAGACGTAAACGTACTTGCTTGTGGTAACTATAACACAGACGCAAACGTACTTGCTTGTGGTAACTATAACACATACGTAAACGTACTTGCTTGTGGTAACTATAACACAGACGTAAACGTACTTGCTTGTGGTAACTATAACACAGACGTAAACGTACTTGCTTGTGGTAACTATAACACAGACGTAAACGTACTTGCTTGTGGTAACTATAACACAGACGCAAACGTACTTGCTTGTGGTAACTATAACACAGACGTAAACGTACTAGCTTGTGGTAACTATAACACAGACGTAAACGTACTAGCTTGTGGTAACTATAACACAGACGTAAACGTACTTGCTTGTGGTAACTATAACACAGACGTAAACGTACTTGCTTGTGGTAACTATAACACAGACGTAAACGTACTTGCTTGTGGTAACTATAAAACAGACGTAAACGTACTTGCTTGTGGTAACTATAACACAGACGTAAACGTACTTGCTTGTGGTAACTATAACACAGACGTGAACAGATTCATTGACCCAACTCCAATTCTTATAGCAGGTTTATGGTAAATGACTACTTCGACATCTCTTTACACTTTTATTAGCAACACAACAATTATAATGACAATTGTCTCTCTCACTTACCTTTGTCCAAATTCACATCCTACTCTAACAATTCGAAATCCATTTACATTTTGGCACCCAACTCTTCCTAACAGAATTTTCAGATTCATTTTATCAACCTCAGACTTCATTCCAGCGTCATCACTCTACTATCTCTGGTTTTCTCAAATGATTTCAACTCTACCGATATATCATTCCTAAATCTGACTAGTTTTTCTCTCTGCTACACCAGCCTAATGTTACATCTATTCAGAGGAAGAGAGCTGTAAACATGCCTCTTCCTCTGAATTGATTCGCTGATTATCACCTCGGAAGTTCCCCTCTATAATAAAAAGTAAAGAGTAAAGTACCCCCGTCACGCCAAGTGGCGTATAGGGAAATATGGTGTTAGTGACCCTATATTTTACAGACCTTCAGCGCATGATTTTTGGGGTAATGTGGTCGGTATTACGCCCGTGCTGCTTTACTTTCCCAGAAAAAAATCAGGTACCCATTTAAGGCTGGGTGAACCCGGAAGCCGTCGGTTGCGATCGAACCCTACACCTTGTCCTTTGTAGTCCAGTTCACTAACCACTGAGCTATCGCAGCTCCCTCCTCTATAATAATATTCATTTATTATTATTATTTGTCTCCCATGTTACATCTACCTGCCTCAAGTGCTGAACTAGATCTGACCACCAATCTTCGTGCTCTGTTGACCGCTAAATTATTCTACTCTTCTGATTGGCTGGTACAGATCTCCCTACGATGACGTGTAGAGGACCTTGTCCCTTTATGGAATGTTCGGAGATGACTTTGTTCAAATCCTCATACTATTTTTTTTTTTCGTTCGCCAGCTTTCACCTCTGGCGAAGTCCCTAGAGACTAGGAACTGAATTTTGCGTGTTAATCCGCTTTTCCCTGGGGGTCCCTCGCCTCACAGGCAGATAACTCCGTCTTCGGAGGTAGTCATATTTATTTCCTCGATGAGTAATTGACGTTTCAAGCCGGGCCTCGGTGTAGAGACATGTGGTAGTTGCCGCAGAGAGAAATAATAAATAAAAATACCAACTGGTGCAGTCTGGATTTGAACTCACAACCTCTCTGTCTCGAAAATGGTGTCTTGCCTCGAGACCAACCAGTCCCCCCAATAATAAAAATAGTAATTTAATTAGCTCTTCAAATTCTAGCCAATGGATACGCAATCACAATTTTCTCTTTAGCCCCATTACAACACTATCAAAGACAAAGTTGTATAAAGATTGGTCTGTGTGACGTAGCAGCAGAGCTGGCTGGAACGAGCGTTCTGGCTGGAACGTCTCGAGTAATTCACATTGAACATCAAATGGAACGTCTCGAGTAATTCACATTGAACATCAAATGGAACGTCTCGAGTAATTCACATTGAACATCAAATGGAACGTCTCGAGTAATTCACATTGAACATCAAATGGAACGTCTCGAGTAATTCACATTGAACATCAAATGGAACGTCTCGAGTAATTCACATTGAACATCAAATGGAACGTCTCGAGTAATTCACATTGAACATCAAATGGAACATCTCGAGTAATTCACATTGAATATCAAATGGAACATCTCGAGTAATTCACATTGAACATCAAATGGAACGTCTCGAGTAATTCACATTGAACATCAAATGGAACGTCTCGAGTAATTCACATTGAACATCAAATGGAACGTCTCGAGTAATTCACATTGAACATCAAATGGAACGTCTCGAGTAATTCACATTGAACATCAAATGGAACGTCTCGAGTAATTCACATTGAACATCCTATGGAACATCTCGATTAATTCACATTGAACATCAAATGGAACGTCTCGAGTAATTCACATTGAACATCAAATGGAACGTCTCGAGTAATTCACATTGAACATCAAATGGAACGTCTCGAGTAATTCACATTGAACATCAAATGGAACGTCTCGAGTAAGTCACATTGAACATCAAATGGAACGTCTCGAGTAAGTCACATTGAACATCCTATGGAACATCTCGATTAATTCACATTGAACATCCTATGGAACGTCTCGAGTAATTCACATTGAACATCAAATGGAACGTCTCGATTAATTCACATTGAACATCAAATGGAACGTCTCGAGTAATTCACATTGAACATCCTATGGAACATCTCGATTAATTCACATTGAACATCCTATGGAACGTCTCGAGTAAGTCACATTGAACATCCTATGGAACATCTCGATTAATTCACATTGAACATCCTATGGAACGTCTCGAGTAATTCACATTGAACATCAAATGGAACGTCTCGAGTAATTCAGATTGAACATCAAATGGAACGTCTCGAGTAATTCACATTGAACATCGAATGGAACGTCTCGAGTAATTCAGATTGAACATCAAATGGAACGTCTCGAGTAATTCACATTGAACATCGAATGGAACGTCTCGAGTAATTCACATTGAACATCAAATGGAACGTCTCGAGTAATTCACATTGAACATCGAATGGAACCGCCCGTGCGCTGCCGGGGCCCGAAAGGGAAGTAAAGAATAGCGGCGCTGTACCCTACCAGGCATGTTCGTAAGAGGCGAGAAAGGAGGGTTAGGCATGGGACTGGCTATCCCATACTGTAAAAAAATAAGCCGAAAAAACTTCACAAACATGAACAAGTCAAAGTAAGATAAAGTAAATCCGTCAACCAGGAAAGAGAAGGGCTCTCTGCCTAAGAGACGTATGACGCAATCCGGAGAAAGCCATAAGGAGTCCGGGTTGCCGACTCACCCTTTGTCTACCAGGAAATCATCCAGAATTGGCACCTGGAATGTTCGTACCCTTAACGAACAGGGAAAAGCGGCACAAGTGGCAGCAGAAATGAACAACTACAAGATAGATATTCTGGGAATGTGTGAAACAAGATGGCTGGGAGCGGAGAGAATAAAATTGAATACAGGGGAGATGATTTTATCATCAGGACACCAGGAACCAGGAGCACAACATAGCGAAGGGGTAGCTATAATGCTATCAAAGAATGCACAGAAGACACTAATAGAATGGGAGGCAGTGGGACCAAGACTGGTGAGAGCAACATTTAGAACAACCAAAAACAAAATAAAATTACACATTATACAATGCTATGCACCAACCAACGATAAAGATGACTCAGTTAAAGATGATTTTTATAAACAGCTACAATGCCAGATGGATGCAAGACGAGCCAAGGATATTATAATCTTGATGGGAGACCTAAATGCTAAGGTAGGATCAGACAACAGAGGCTTTGAAGAGATTATGGGAAAACATGGACTTGGAGATATAAACGAGAATGGAGAGATATTTGTGAATTTCTGCGCCCTTAATCAAATGAGCCTAGGAGGAACAATATTCCAACATAAAAGAATACACAAAGCTACATGGGTGTCACCAGATCATAGAACGGAAAATCAAATTGATCACATATGTATTAATAATAAGTTTAAGTCATCCTTACAGGATGTAAAAGTATATAGAGGGGCAGATATAGCTTCTGATCATCATCTTCTGTTAGCCAAACTTAAAATTAAATTAAAAAGGTATACTACAACGAATAAGGGCAGAACGTATTTCAATGTAGGGTTTCTTAAAGAACAAGGAATTAAAGATAAATTCGCAGTCACAATATCAAACAAATACCAAGTCCTCCAACAACTAGAAAATACAATAAATATAGAAGATCATTGGAAACAGGTAAAAAATATATGGAAAGAGACATGCGAAGAAACACTGGGGAAAAGAGAACGCCAGAATAAGGCATGGATGACAGCAGAGACCCTGGATAAAATTAAAGAAAGAAAGAACAAGAAAGCAGACATAAATAAAAGCAAAACAAGAAGTAATAAAGCCAAGACACAGGAAGCTTACACAGAGGTGAACAAAGAAGTGAGAAGATGCATTAAAAGGGATAAGAGGAAATATATAGATGAATTAGCTAAAGAGGCAGAAGAAGCAGCAAATAAAGGGAATATGAAAGAACTGTACAACAGCACAAAGAAATTAGGTGGAAAATACAAACAGATCAACGCCTTTATCAAAGATAAGAAAGGAAATCTGCTTAGTAATATAAAGGAACAAATGGAGAGATGGAAGGAGCACTTTGAAGAACTTTTGAACAGACCTGGCTCAAATAATCCTCCAGATATACTACCAGCAGAAGAAGAATTACACGTTAACTGCGGAAAACCAAGCAAAGAAGAAATAATGAAAGCCATCAAACTGTTAAAAAATGGTAAAGCCACAGGACCAGATGAAATTCCTTCGGAAGCCATCAAAGCAGATATTATCACCTCTACCAAGATGTTACATAATCTATTGGATAAAATTTGGGAGAGGGAAGAAATACCTAAAGACTGGAGAGAAGGTTATATGATCAAACTACCAAAGAAAGGAAGTTTACAGGAGTGCACAAATTATAGGGGAATTATGCTACTATCAGTGCCAGGAAAAATATTAGGCAGAATCATTCTGGAGAGACTAAAAGAGGCTATAGAGAAACACTTGAGAGATGAACAAGCAGGTTTTAGGAAGAACAGATCATGTGCTGATCAAATAACTACTCTACGTATAATAGTTGAACAAAGTTTAGAACTAAAATCCCCACTTTATATTGGATTCATAGATTACGAAAAGGCATTTGATAGTTTAGACAGAAGAATGCTTTGGAAGTTGCTGAGTCATTATGGAATCCCCATAAAGTTTATTAACCTGATAAAAACAATGTATGAAGGAACAAAATGTAGTGTGGTGCATGAAGGACAGCTTACAGAAGCATTTGAAATAAGAACAGGAGTAAGGCAAGGATGCCTTCTGTCTCCATTTCTCTTTCTACTGGCCATAGATTGGATTATGAAAATAACTCAAAACAACAGAAATGGGATCCAGTGGTCACTGACCAAACAACTTGATGATTTAGACTTTGCTGATGACATAGCTCTCCTATCACACAGCCACCAACAGATGCAAGATAAAATGAGTATATTAGATGAGAGATCACAACAGCTAGGACTAAAGATTAATAGAAATAAGACCAACATTATGAGAATTAATGCAGTTGGCAATAACCAAATAAAACTAGGAGAAATACCTCTACTAGACGTACAATCTTATATATATCTGGGCAGTAATATAGATAAAGAGGGAGGAACAGAAAACGATACCAAAATAAGGATATCAAAAGCAAGAGGAGCTTTCATTGCACTGGGAAACATATGGAAATCCAAAGAAATTAGGCTAAATACAAAAATACAAATTTTCAACTCCAATGTTAAGTCGGTTCTATTATATGGCTGTGAAACATGGAGAATAACAAAATTGACAATCACGAAGGTACAGACTTTCATTAATGGATGCTTGCGCAGAATAAAGGGATGGAAATGGCAGGACAAAGTCACAAACGTGGAATTATGGAAATGTACCGGTCAAATACCAGTGGATAAAGAAATACAGCGAAGACGATGGCGATGGATAGGACACACACTACGGAAACCAACTGAGAGTATTACACAACAGGCCCTTTTTGGAATCCCCAGGGGAAAAGACAAAGAGGAAGACCAAGGAATTCTTGGAGAAGACAGATTGAAGCAGAGATGAAGATGATGGGGAAGACATGGAATGATCTTAAAAGAATTGCAAAAAACAGAACGACTTGGAAAGTGTTTGTTGAAGACCTATGCTCCACTGGGAGTTAAAAGGTAGAAGAATCGAATGGAACGTCTCGAGTAATTCACATTGAACATCGAATGGAACGTCTCGAGTAATTCACATTGAACATCAAATGGAACGTCTCGAGTAATTCACATTGAACATCGAATGGAACGTCTCGAGTAATTCACATTGAACATCAAATGGAACGTCTCGAGTAATTCACATTGAACATCCTATGGAACATCTCGAGTAATTCACATTGAACATCGAATGGAACATCTCGAGTAATTCACATTGAACATCAAATGGAACGTCTCGAGTAATTCACATTGAACATCCTATGGAACATCTCGATTAATTCACATTGAACATCAAATGGAACGTCTCTAGTAATTCACATTGAACATCGAATGGAACGTCTCGAGTAATTCACATTGAACATCAAATGGAACGTCTCGAGTAATTTACATTGAACATCGAATGGAACGTCTCGAGTAATTCACATTGAACACCGAATGGAACGTCTCGAGTAATTCACATTGAACACCGAATGGAACATCTCGATTAATTCACATTGAACATCAAATGGAACGTCTCGAGTAATTCACATTGAACACCGAATGGAACATCTCGATTAATTCACATTGAACATCAAATGGAACGTCTCGAGTAATTCACATTGAACACCGAATGGAACATCTCGAGTAATTCACATTGAACATCCTATGGAACATCTCGATTAATTCACATTGAACATCAAATGGAACGTCTCGAGTAATTCACATTGAACATCAAATGGAACGTCTCGATTAATTCACATTGAACATTAAATTGAACGTCTCGAGTAATTCACATTGAACATGGAATGGAACGTCTCGAGTAATTCACATTGAACAGTAAATGGAACGTCGCGAGCAATTCACATTGAACGTCAAATGGAACGTCTTAAAGCTTGAAAAAAGTAGCAAAGATATCGTCACGCCAAGTGGCGTATAGGGAATATGGTGTTACTGACCAAAAATGTTAGACCTTTGGCACATGGCTTTTGGGGTAATGTGGTCGGTATTACGCCCGTTCCGCTATATTTTCGCAGAAAAGAAAATCCGGTACCCATTTAAGGCTGGGTGAACCCAGAAGCCGTCGGTTGGGATCGAACCCTACCTCTTGTCCTTTGTAGTCCAGTTCACTAACCACTGAGCTATCGCGGCTCCCGGTCTAGAAGTATGACATCGGCACATTCGGTGGAAATTTTAAAAAATAAAAATAAAATATATAAAATTGAATACGTGGCTTTACCATCACCTGGTCTCTGGGTAGTGAGATCTGCTGTCTAGCCCTCTCAAAAAACGGCGATAAACAGGATGTCCCGTGTGCAGTCTGCACACGTTAAAGAACCCTTGGTAGTTGAAAATCAAAAAGAGTAGGCCCAAAAACTGGCCGCTGTCAGTGCAAACTTAATGGGGAAAATCTACAACAAAATGTTCAAACACTCGACGATAAAAATATGAGAGTACCTCTGGAGTCGGGAAATATCTGCATGTATGGCGGGGGACACCTGGGTACACGGATAGCCGGTGTGAATAATAGGAAATGTGATATTCATACAAAACTTTAGTCCTTCGAGACTTCGCTGGAGATATAACGTTAGTTAACGCGAATAAACAACATCTAAAAGTGATATTTGTAGTTCTAATTTTGTCATTTTTGGCAACATTTATGAGGGAAAGTGTCCTGAGTCTATTTAGTACATTCCACTCACACCTAAAGCTGATATTATTTGAAAGTGGTTTCAATTTGTGACACGACACACACGCACATAAAACCTAAAATAGTTCATCTGAAGTAAATATTTATGCAAGATTGATGTTTTAGTTGTTGAAGCTCGAAACAAACAGATCAACGGTTATAAAATCTTAAGAGTTTCGGGGGATGCAAAATTCACTTTTTAACCTCAAATCTTAAAATGTAAGATAGAGCTTCTACGAATCACTTTGAAAGTGAAATAGAAATATGTGTAGTTTATCTTCCTGGAAATAAAACACATGAGGAAATCTACTAAAATAGCAGCGACAAACAACTGTGATATCGACATTAAACAGTTTTAGCCACTGTAAACATCTTCTCTCAAACAACCAATGAAAACAATCCACGAATTAATTCTTCGTAAAACGTAGTAAAAAAAATAATTTAAAAACAAGACAAGTGATTTCAAATTTTCACAAACTCGCACAAAATAAAAGAAAAGATATAATGTAAAAGAACATCTTGTCCAGAAATCCGAACAGAATCAAACAACAACATCCTTGTTGTATTACCGGACAAATATTGTATAACTGTACCAATAAATTAAAGTATATAACAAAATTGTTACTCGTTGACTAGTCTTCTATTGTTAGGATTTATTGATAGCTTTAGATCATTTAAATTATGAAAGACTTTAGCTCTAAAAGACACACAGCATTTGATAACTTGCGAGCTAAACAAAACGAAATCAACACCTACCTCGTTAATCTGTGTAGAAGAGTGTGTGTAGATGTCGGCGATTGCACACAGATTCCTACAAGAAAATCTCACAAATTAAGCGTCCGTTGATTTCGTAGGTGTAAGTGTAATTTTGTGTCCGTGGTGTAAGTGTAATTTTGTGTCCGTGATTTGTTGTTCTGGTGTCCGTTCTTTGACCCAGCAAAGGACCAACAGCTCGGAAAGAAGAAGCAGTAGATGAAAGAAAACACAAAACGGATGCAGGAGATCAAAAGCTGGCTCTTACCAACAACCACAGCTCACTCACGAGTGAGGATATCCCAGAACTCACCGGCGGAACGTCTGACATGCTGAGACTGTTCTTACTCGCTGGGTTCGCAAGCTAGCAGTGCTCGGCAAAGCTCGGGGAGTCCGTGCGGTTTGATTATTCTAAGAGTATGTTGACCTGCCAGTTGTATTTTTTTTTTTTTTTGTTTTAAAGCTAAACCACAGCCACTACAAGTAACCGCAGTTGTACATAATTATCTTAACAGATCAAATTAACGTTTCGGAATAAAGTCACTTATATATAACTTTGATTCTTGAAAGCTACAACTACCTTGGGCATACTATAGCCAGAGGTGAGAAATGTACAACTGCGATAAACCCCCCAAAAAATGAATGGGAAAAAATCATCTTATTACCATGAAACATCCAAACAAATAACACCAGGACTAAAACTAAGAATAGCAAAATCTTATCCCTTCTAAACATTTCTGTATAGTGCAGATTTCAAATGTAGATTTGTAAAAGAAAAGGAGGAATTGGGTGGAAAGAAAAGAAAAACGATGAAGTTTAAAAAGAGTAAAATGAAAAGTGAACTACTAAACACAATTCAAACAAAACAACTAAGATTTTGAGGCCATATTAAAAGACACAACAGCCTACTAAAAGTAATCTTGGAAGGTAAAATACAATGTAAAAGAGGCATAGACTTACCAAGACTAACATGGACGAGTAACATCAAAAGATGGACAGGTCAACCTATGACAACCTGCACTAACAAAGCAAGAGACAGAGCGGAATGGCGCTCCATGGTAGCCAACCTTAGTTGCGGAGACGGCACTCAATGATGACCATGATGATATAATTCTGATAATCATTGTTTTGTTTGTAATCCTGGGTTCATCGTACTGTAGCTACTTCGTGTGCCATACCGGTAGGCGTAGGCGATCATGTCATTCCAAAAGTTTCTCTCCACAGTGTGTCGAACCAATTGTAATGTTGACTGTTCGCTGTTTCACAGCACTAATTTATCCAGTATCTTCTCTCTTTGTTACATCCGCGACCTCTTTTTCCCTGCATTTTCCAGGCTGTAATCAAGTATTCCAAAATTAAATATTGATTGGTTCTTTAATTTCCTTAACAGCTTCATTTTTTTGTTGACCTCTGCGAGAATTTCCTGGTTGGTCTTTTCGACAGTCCACGGAACTCTCAAAATTCTATTTGTGAAATCTCATCGCTGTGGTCTCTAATTGTCTTTTAATTTGTTTGTCTTCAATCATCTTTTCATTTCTTTTATGCGCTTCCATAAGTGAGAAATGCTCGCTTTCTCTTTTCTATTGACATAGACTTGTTGCACAAGCCATTTTTCATTTTCTGAAATGATACTCTAGCCTGTGCTATTCTCATTTTTATTTCTGTGGTGCATCTTCCGTTTGATGTTATTATGCCTAAGTATTTGACTGAGTATTTGAAGAAAAGAGGCTGATAATATGTAACACTTACTTTGAGCAAGAGAAAAGGAAACTATACACATGGAAAAGTCCTGGAGATAAGAAGAGGAACCAAATAGATTACATAATGATAAAAGAAAGGTTCCGTAACAGCGTAAAGAAATCCAAAACCTACCAGGGAGCAAAAATATTAATTTAGATCACAATCCTGTAATGATTAAAATGAAAATCAAACTAAAGAGAAACAAGCAAAAGTCTAATTCATCAACAAATTCACTAGATGTAATAGCTTTAAATCAAAAAGATATTAAAGATACCTATACAATACAAGTAAAGAACACATACCAGAAGCTGCTAGGAGAAGGAATTGAGCAATACAGAAGAGAAAATCCTGATGAAAAAGTAACAACCAAATGGCAATGTATAAAGAAAAGCATAAAAGAAACCTGCGACTCTTTACCCAAAAGAGAAAAGAACAAAAAACAAAAATGGATAACTAACACCATCTTAGAAAAAATGGAAGAAAGGAGACAAGCGAAGAACACTGCTCAATACAATAAAATAGATAATGAAATACACAAAATGTGCAAAAAGGCAAAAGAATACTAGCTCAGCCAAAAATGTATAGAAATAGAAACTATGGAAAGCAAACAATACTGAAGAGGAATGTACACAGAAATAAAGAGAATGACTAATAGACATTTTAAAAAGCCACAGAAGGTGGATGCATTAATAAAAAATTAAAAAAAACTATCTTTACGACACAGTACCATTGCTGGTGTATGTCGGGTGGCAACGATAGAACCCGAGGGATAAAGGCCGCTTGGTCAAGCAGTCGCCACGACGTGTGCGACTCAGGATTTTTATTTTATCCCCGATAGAAAAAATCCTTTCTGTCTACCGCGGGTGGATGCATTGCAAACAAAAAAATGAATCTGTGTCTGAGTTATACCACTGTACATGTTTATTTACTACAGTGAACAAGAGGTCGGGTTCATTCCTGACCGACGGCTTCCGGGTTCACCCAGCCTTAAATGCGTACCGGATTTTTTCTGGGAAAGTAAAACTGCACGGGCCGACCACATTACCCCAAAAATCATGTGAAGTCTGTAAAACTTATGGTCACTAACATCATATTCCCTATACGCCACTTGGCGTGACGGGGACTCTTTACTACATATTATTTTACTACATGTCTATTTATGCTAAAAGATGATTGTAGACAAAGACATCACCTCAGTGCAAAATAAGGACAAGTGGAACAATATTAAAACAGGTAAATGAATGTAAATATTTGGGAACTTGTTAAATGTTGGGAGTGACTGTGGGCACTCTCTTTTCGGTGATGTCGTTTGTAATTGTTGCCCACTCAGCCCACTTGGCTCGCACTGGAGTTCGACCTTGCTAATGGCAGGCAACCGACAATGCAAAATCAATCGATGCATTGTTATTGTTATTGGTTATGGAAGGCCTCGGTATCACTGCAAACGAATTAAAATCCATAATTGCTCAACCGCCCGTGCCAGTGGAATCATCCGAATTACTAACTCATCTCCCAAACAAAGAAAAGTAACTGTAGTCCCCATCGTAGCAGTCTCAGCACACGCCAAAAGACATAAGGCGAAACCGTGCAGAAAGTGAACACAGCCAACTGTTCCCTGTCATACGATATCATCATTCATCGTAAACAAGCGGGATATCGAAGCAGGATCAAAACGGATGAGACACACAGCTCACGGTGTGCACAGAGCACTTAACTCAGTAGCTCCTGCAACAAGCCGGACTTGGAATATGAGGAAACTGCAAGAAGGAACACTTTTCAGACATAGCCTTCAATGGTTCCTGCCGCCTATCCACCATATACCATGGGAGTTCACGTCCTCCCGAAACTGATGATCGTCATAGCACTTGATGATGTTAGGCCATCATTGATGACTCCAATTCCAAACATATAGACACACAGTGGTGGTAAGTTATAATTTCCAATCCAACAGAAGCCACCTGACCTGTAGTTAGCAAAACCACAGAGAGAATATGATTGTGTGACCTTCACTGATTCACTCTTAGATGTGAATGTGTAGTTTACACAAGAGAAGTTCTCAACTACAGTAATCCCATTCAAGGCAATTCTGGGATAGCAAGGCAAGTCTCCTTTATAGCAGCAGAACTTGATGTTCTCCGCTCCCTTCTTGTAGCTGCTGCCACACGATTCTGATGTCTCATTAACTTGGACATCATTCAAGAACAATGTCAGATTAACATTCCATAGATATGGCTCTGCTGATGAAATGCTTGGTGCAATAGTTGTATCAATCATACTGGAGGCTCCTGGTCTGTGGTCATTAATATCACAGACGGCACATGATGTTGTTATATTCAGTATTTCTTTCTGGGGTGTAAATATGTGGCACACACATGGAGAGTGGTTTGTGGTCACAGTAATCCCATTAAAGGTATGTCGACCTGTTTCTGTAGAGACTACTGCAGTCACTTAAACGGATTCCATTGTTTTTACTTGTTTTAAATGTGTGTTTTAAATGTGTGTTTTAAATGTGTGTTTTAAATGTGTGTTTTAAATGTGTGTTTTAATTGTGTGTTTTAAATGTGTGTTTTAAATGTGTGTTTTAAATGTGTGTTTTAAATGTGTGTTTTAAATGTGTGTTTTAAATGTGTGTTTTAAATGTGTGTTTTAATTGTGTGTTTTAAATGTGTGTTTTAAATGTGTGTTTTAAATGTGTGTTTTAAATGTGTGTTTTAAATGTGTGTTTTAAATGTGTGTTTTAAATGTGTGTTTTAATTGTGTGTTTTAAATGTGTGTTTTAAATGTGTGTTTTAAATGTGTGTTTTAAATGTGTGTTTTAAATGTGTGTTTTAAATGTGTGTTTTAAATGTGTGTTTTTAATGTGTGTTTTAAATGTGTGTTTTCGAGAAAGCTGGACTAAGGAAGTGTGCACTCTCTATTTCATGTACGTTGTTTGGCATCATCGTCCATGTACCGAGATTTGGGCGGCAAGGTAGTCGACCTTGTCAACAGAATTTGCAACCCGTTTGGCGGGAGTTGTGATAGCAGTAGAGCGGACACAGGGAATTCCCGACTGCATTGATACTCTCTCTCTCTCTCTCTCTCTCTCTCTCTCTCTCTCTCTGCGATCAAGACTCAATCAGAGTAGGATTCCAGACTCTCTCATGAAGTCAGCTGTCTGTTTAAGCGAATCGATTGCCCCATATAGTTTCTCTTCCAGGGAGGTGGGCGTGGACCACATTGCTCTTCTCAGGTCTGTTTACTGGGGGCAATCATGTAGAACATGTTTTGTAGTCATATTGTCCAGTGTAGAGTGGCATAGGCTGGTTGTACCTATTTTGAATTTGGTGAACATGTGATTTCTCATTCTATTGTGGCCAGTGCGTAAGCGAAGTATGATGACTTGATCCCTCCTTGATAGTTGATGGTATCCGTCACTCTCGTTATGCTTTGGGTGTTCTCGTTTCCATTTTTCATGGAACTGACCCTTGAGTATCGATTTGGCTTCATCATAACTGAGCGGATGGTTCTCTTGTGGTAATCTCCCTCCCTCTTTAGCTAATTTGTCTGCGCGTTCGTTCCCGTGTATATTACAGTGTGATGGTATCCACTGAGTGATTACTCTCTGGAAGTTATTGCATAGTTGGTCCATGGTTGTTCTCAAGTCATCTAGTTCATTGTTCTTAGGGCTTTTTAGAGCTGATAATACTGACAGTGCATCAGTCAGAATCACCAATTTATTGTGCATGTTATTTTTGTGTTAAGTAGCCAGTGTTGCAGCATCTCTGATGGCCTCAGTTTCTGCTTTAAAGTTGTTTGAGAATTTTCCAGTAGCTATTGACTTGGTGATCTCGTCCTGATTATTCAGCGTCAAGAACACACCTCCCCCTCTATTTCTGGTGGCATTTATAACAGAGCCATCTGTGTATATGTGGGACCAAGAGTCCTGTTGGTAGGTATCGTGTATGCGTTTTTCTGCTACGTGTTTTATTTCTGTGTCCGATTAGGTGCCTTTTTTCATGGTTCCTGTTATATTTTCCTTAAGTTCTGGTATTTTATGTTTTCCATGAGGAGACATATCAGATGGGCCCAAGGGTTTCGATATTGTTTGGGAAAGAACTGGGTCATTTAACCCGTCTGTCATTTAAGGGTTGTAAACCTGTTACTGTTTCTAGAGTCTTGATAGGTGTAGATTTCATAGCACCAGTGATGATACGGGCAGCTTGGCTCTGTGTTCTGTTAATTTTGCTTATGTGTGATTTGGAAGCCATAGTCCAGGATGTGACTCCATACCATAGAACTGGTCTGACTCTTCCTACGTATAGTCTTTTCAAAATATTGCTGTCTGCCCCCACCACCCCCCACCCCCAAGTCCGTTTCTGCCAGTTTCTTCATAATGTTTGTTTGTTTTTTTTAACTTTTTCCTTGCTCTGTCTATCTGATTTTTTCAAGTCATTCTGCGATTAATGGTAACGCCAAGATATGTTGGGTTTTGATCAATAGGGGGTGTACGGTCTTTTATCTTCAAGTTTGCAGAGAGTGTGTTTCTTGATAGGCTGAAAATTGTATATGTAGGTTTTTTTTGCGTTGATTGGTAAGAACCAGGTGTTCGTCCATTTTTCAAGTCCACCTAGGGCATCTTGCATCCCGGGTCCAGCCACCGACATACTTTCCTCGCGAGCCCATAACGCCAGATCATCTGCGTATATTGCTGAGTGTATTCTGGGTGGAATGTCCATTACGATGTCATTTATGAAAATTAAAAAGAGTGTTGGGGACAACACTCCGCCTTGTGGGACACCTTGTTCGATAGAGACCTTCTTACTTAGCTGACCTTGAACTTGTACACTGGCCGTTCTATCCTGAAGGTATTGAGAGACCCAATTGAATAAACGATCCTGGATGCCAAGTCTAAAAAGCTTGTTCTTTAAGCCCTCTCGCAAAACCCTATCAAAAGCCTCTCCATGTCGACCCACACTGCTAGTGTGTGTTTCTTTTCTTGTAGAGCTTCCTCTATTTCCTGTGCAATGTAGGTGACCAGGTCTTCAGTTGATCTGTGCTGACGGAAGCCACTTTGTTGTGGTACGATTTGTTTTTGTGTCTCAAAATGCCACATAAGTCTTCTGTTAACCAGCCTTTTCATGAGTTTACTCAGGCAGCTTAGTAGGCAAGTTTGTCTATAGCTACTTGGGTCTAGTGGGTCTTTTCCACGCTTGAGGATGGGCACCATAATAGCTTCTTTCCAGATTGCCGGCACATGACCTCTCTTCCAGCTAGCATTTATTATCCTTAGAAGCTGGCTCTTGGCTTTCTGTCCCAGATTTAGGAGCATTTCGTTGGAGATTTCATCGTTACCAGGGGAACTTTTGAGCCTCAATCCATTGAGGGCAACATCTAATTCAGTAGGGGTAAAGATGGTCGTCTGATGCTCTTCTGATGCTAAAGGCATGTGTTTTGCATCTTGGTTTGCCCGTCTTGCAGCTTTCTGTTTGTCTATTGCAATGTTTTTTCTATTAATGTTTTTGTAAGTCTCTATCAGTAGATTTGCTGCCCTTTTGCCTGTGAGGATGTTCTGATTGTGTGCTAATGATATTGGAGGTCGGCAGTTGTTTTCGTCGCTCAGAGCTTTCGCAAGTTTCCATAGTTTATGACCATTTTTGTCTAGATTAAGGCTCTCTGTTTTGTCTATCCAGCTCTGCCGTGCTGATATCATGACCTCACGTCTGTATTTGGCCGAGGCTGCTTTGTAGGCAATGTTGCTCTCTGTGCTGTGTGATGTTTTAGCTAGTTCTTTGGCAGAGTCCAGTTCCTCTTCTAGTCTTTGTATTTCCTTGCTCCAGTATGGCTTGTAGTTTCTTCTTGCTCCTCTAGGAATGGATTCTTTAGCAGCTCTCATGATTCCATTTGTTAACTCCTCTATCATATTATTGACCTTCTTTTCGTGGGTGTTGATAGGCGCAGTATATGCATCAGTGAGCCTTGCAAACATTGGCCAATCTGCTCTCTTATAGTTCCAGCGGGGAAGAGGTATTTGCAACTCCTGTTTGTGAACAAGAGCCACTGAAAGTTTGACTGGTCTATGGTCACTATCTCCAAGTTGGTTCGGCACATTTCTGATTATTTTGATAGATATGTCTCCAGTTGCAAATGCTAGGTCGGGAGTGGAAGTTGTTTTCCATCTTCTTGAGTGGAAGGTTGGGGGGGTCCCCCCTAGAGTTATGAAGAATAGGTTGTTGTCTATTTCCCATTCTTCCACTTCTTCACCTCGAACATTGGACTCCTTATATCCCCATCTTTCAGAGTGGCTGTTAAAGTCTCCAACTACCAGACACTTTGATGGTATTATTTCCATTGACTCCAGCTTCAGTAATTTGTCATTTGGACAGTATATATTAAATATCCTTATACTAGCGGAGTTAATGTATAGGTCTGTACCAATGATCTCTGCCTCTCTGTTTGTGACTACCTCTATCAGTTTTGCTGGGGTGGAATTTTTAATATCATATTTCCCTATAAGGCACTTGGCGTGACGGAGGTACTTTACTTTTTTACTATAAGAATTCCACCCTTGTAACCTTCCCTATCTTGTCTAAATGTTTGGTAGCCCCTGATCATAAATCTGTGCTGAGGATTAAGATGAGTTTCCTGGATGCAGGTAACGTCTATCTCCTCCTCTGCTAGTCTGATTGTTAGAGCTTGTTTTTTGTGGTATATGCCCTCCGCATTCCAGTGTATTATATTCAGCTGTTTCCTGAAGCCTTTCCGGTCAGCGGTGGTTTCTATCATAATTAGAGTCTGTTAGATCCAGTCTGACTGATTACTTGTTAAAACGTTGCACTGTGTTCTGCTCCAGTGGCCAAGTGTTTCCGATTTCAGCCAGCATTTTATTCAGGTTTGCTTTCTTTAACCTTTGATTGTCCCCAATCTTCCTGCAAGGCAGCAGATTGTCTTTTCTGTAGGGGGATTCTACCCTTAGATGGTCGGCCCTCCCAGGTTTATGAGCACCATCTGCCCAAGCTTGATGTAGTTATTAGTTGGTGATTAGACCATCACCATCACACATCAAACAACAAACTGTAAGACCCTCCTAGTTATCACGAACTTCCGGGAGTCTCACCGATGCTGACAAGTCATGTACGAAACCCCACTCCGTCTTTCATTGATTAGAGTACGACCGTCCTAGGGCTATGCAACAGATTCCATGGACAGAAGAGTTCTTTACTTGTAGAATGATCACTTATTTAACTTCATTCATTTCTAGCATGTCTATTCTTGTTTTGGGTCTGGATGATCTAGGGGTAAGACGTCGGCCTCAGAACACAAAGATTCTTGGTTTGAATTCAGCCGAATGTGGTGGGAATTGTTCAATTCAAATCCGTGGTTTCTTTGCGGCTTTACGGTTTCAGAGTAATGAGGTCTTATAGTAATGAGGTCTGATAGTAATGAGGTCTGATAGTAATGGGGTCTACCCTTTCTGGGTAGTGAGATCTGATGTCTAGTACCCTCTGGGTAGTGAGATCTGATGTCTAGTCCTCTCTTGGTAGTGACATCTGATGTCCAGCCCTCTCTTTGTAGTGAGATCTGATGTCTAGCCCTCTCTGTGTAGTAAGATCTGATGTCTAGCCCTCTCTGGGTAGTGAGATCTGATGTCTAGTCCTCTCTGGGTAGTGAAATCTGATGTATAGTCCTCTCTGGGTAGTGAGATCTGATGTCTAGCCCTCTCTGGGTAGTGATATCTGATGTCTAGCCCTCTCTTGGTAGTGAGATCTGATGTCTAGCCCTCTCTTTGTAGTGGGATCTGATGTCTAGCCCTCTCTTTGTAGAGACATGTGATGTCTAGCCCTCTCTGGGTAGTAAGATCTGATGTCTAGCTCTCTCTCTGGGTAGTAAGATCTGATGTCTAGCCCTCTCTGGGTAGTGAGATCTGATGTCTAGCACTCTCAGAAAACGGCGAATAACAGGATGTCCAGTATGCACAAGCGCTCGTTAGATAACCATTAACAGTAAAAAAGGGTAAGCAAAAAAAAAATGTAGCGCTGACCGAGCAAAAACTGCTAACTAGAATCTACAGATGTCAAAGACGGAAGTTTGGGCCTGCTTTCTTGTTAACTAGCGACACAACGCACATACGCCCATTTAAAAGGCGAACCCTAAGAAGAAGGAAAGTATCTCCTTTCATTTGCTCTCGTTCTCTCTAACTCCATCATTTTCATCAGACTTTGTGTCCACGTCTTTTTACACACAAACAAACACACACGACACAAACACACACACACTCTCCCTCTCTCTGTTTCTCTCTCTCTCTCTCTCTCATTCTCTCTCTCTTTCTCCGCGCTTCATGTCTGCTCCTATTTTGCAATTAAATACTTACGAGGAACAACGACGGTCTTTGTACTAGGAGAAACTGTAATATGTTTTGACAGCGTCAGCAATTAGCACTCAGTAAGACAGAGGGAGCTCCCAATGATAATTTACAGAAAGTTGATGAATACATAATTTCTTTATGAAATATTGTTGGTATTTTAAATATTGTTAGCATTTTAAATATTGTTAGCATTTTAAATATTGTTAGCATTTTAAATATTGTTAGCATTTTAAATATTGTTAGCATTTTAAATAAGCATTTTAAATATTGTTAGCATTTTAAATATTGTTAGCATTTTAAATATTGTTAGCATTTTAAATATTGTTAGCATTTTAAATAAGCATTTAAATATTTTTCTGGAATGCTGCCCGGGTAGTGGCATACATCTAACTCTTCTTGATTTGCATCTGAAAAGGCATCATTTAGGTGTTAAATATGAACCCGGACATCTCCGTGTCATCGTCTCTATATCAGGTAGGATTAGGCATTTGATTTGATTGTCACACTCGTCAGGAATTGTAGAGAACAGAACTCAGTCGCAGTCAATGCGGAGTTCATCGGTCTTATCTGGGATAACACCGATGAGAAAGATGTAGTCATCTATACAGACGCATCTGTAATATGGCACCAAAGGAGTGCATGGGCATTTACAGCACGCTCGACAGGCAGAATGGTCAAGGAAGACAGTTGTGCATACGTTATGACCACGAGTAGCATGACAATGGAGGCGATGGCAGTGACCAGGGCATTCATCTGGTTAGAGTTACATGACTACACCCACGCCTGTATACTGAGTGATTCGATGAGCATGATTTAAAAAAATGGAGGCGGGCTCTGTACGCGTGCAAAGGGTAGGGTCATTGCAGAAGTCAAAAATAAGTCACCTTTGTCTACGTCCCTGGACATGCAGGAGTAAGGAAATGAAAGATTGGACAGGTTGGCTAGCTGCGCTGTCGTTGAAGTCGGTCACCAATGGATCGGGCGGACAGGTTGGCTAGCTGCGCTGTCGTTGAAGTCGGTCAACCAATGGATCGGGCGGGTATCATCTATGCCCTCCGAGATGTGGGAAGGACACAGGACTTCAACAACCATGAGTCCACGTCACTCCTTCGGATGAAAGAGACGGGAGTTAAGATGAGCACAGCCAGTAACGAGAAACTTAGTTGGCGTATAAGAAGACTTATCAACCAACACAGAACTGGAGTCGTCAGTCGCTGGACACTGGCAAGACTTGCTGAGGAGAGGATCTGAGCACCTATGGACATGTTCGGAGTGCAATGATGATGACCCGCAAATTACTCAATAACAATTTGATCCTTCCTACTTTTGATCATGAGTCGTTGAAAGAGCACGATAGATATAATTGTGGGAACCTGGTACCTTGTGGCTGTTATGTGAACACATTAACCTCATCGCTACAGAGAAATGATGACATTAGTTCAGTGGTTCTCATTGTGGTACGTTCTGGAACACTAACCCCAACGTACAGAGAAATGATGACATTAGACTAGCGGTTCCCAACACTTTCCTGATCGCGACTTCACCCGCCCCCAGATTAAGTCGCATGGCATTGGGCAACGTGCTGGGACTACGTCCTGCATCAAACACATGGAAAGGGCAAAAGGTAAGTGTTTCGGGAATCTGAAAAAATATAGGATTGGCTTTCATTAAGACCAGCTACCATTACGACCAGCTAGCATTACGACCAGCTACCACTACGACAAACTACCACTACGACAAACTACCACTACGACAAACTACCACTACGACAAACTACCACTACGACAAACTACCACTACGACAAACTACCACTACGACCAGCTACCACTACGACCAGCTACCACTACGACAAACTACCACTACGACAAACTACCACTACGACAAACTACCACTACGACCAGCTACCACTACGACCAGCTACCACTACGACCAGCTACCACTACGACAAGCTACCACTACGACCAGCTACCACTAAGAACAGCTACCACTACGACCAGCTACCACTACGACCAGCTAACACTAAGACCAGCTACCAATAAGACCAGCTACCACTACGACCAGCTACCACTACGACCAGCTACCACTTCTACAAACTACCACTCCGACAAACTACCACTAAGACCAGCTACCACTCCGACAAACTACCACTAAGACCAGCTACCACTCCGACAAACTACCACTAAGACCTGCTACCACTCCGACAAACTACCACTAAGACCTGCTACCACTACGACCAGCTACCACTTCTATAAACTACCACTCCGACAAACTACCACTAAGACCAGCTACCACTACGACAAACTACCACTAAGACCAGCTACCACTCCGACAAACTACCACTAAGACCAGCTACCACTCCGACAAACTACCACTAAGACCAGCTACCACTACGACAAACTACCACTAAGACCAGCTACCACTCCGACAAACTACCACTAAGACCAGCTACCACTACGACCAGCTACCACTCTGACAAACTACCACTAAGACCAGCTACCACTACGACCAGCTACCACTTCTACAAACTACCACTCCGACAAACTACCACTAAGACCAGCTACCACTACGACCAGCTACCACTCTGACAAACAACCACTACGACCAGCTACCATTCCGACAAACGACCACTACGACCAGCCACCACTCCGAGCAAATACCACTACGACCAGCTACCATTCCGACAAACGACCACTACGACCAGCCACCACTCCGACAAACTACCACTACGACCAGCCACCACTCCGACAAAATACCACTACGACCAGCTACCACTCCGACAAAATACCACTACGACCAGCCAACACTCCGACAAACTACCACTACGACCAGCTACCATCCGCAAAACGACCACTACGACCAGCTACCACTCCGACAAAATACCACTACAACCAGCTACCACTCCGACAAACTACACTGCGATCAGCTACCACTCCGACAAACTACACTGCTATCAGCTACCACTCCGACAAACTACACTGCGATCAGCTACCACTCCGACAAACTACACTGCGATCAGCTACCACTCCGACAAACTACACTGCGATCAGCTACCACTCCGACAAACTACACTGCGATCAGCTACCACTCCGACAAACTACACTGCGACCAGCTACCACTCCGACAAACTACACTGCGATCAGCTACCACTCCGACAAACTACACTGCGATCAGCTACCACTCCGACAAACTACACTGCGACCAGCTACCACTCCGACAAACTACACTGCGATCAGCTACCACTCCGACAAACTACACTGCGATCAGCTACCACTCCGACAAACTAGACTGCGACCAGCTACCACTCCGACAAACTACACTGCGATCAGCTACCACTCCGACAAAATACCACTACGATCAGCTACCACTCCGACAAAATACCACTACGATCAGCTACCACTCCGACAAAATACCACTACGATCAGCTACCACTCCGACAAAATACCACTACGACCAGCTACCACTCCGACAAAATACCACTACGATCAGCTACCACTCCGACAAACTACACTGCGATCAGCTACCAATCCGACAAACTACACTGCGATTAGCTACCACTTCGACAAACTACCACTACGACTAGCTACCACTCCGACAAACTACCACTACGACCAGCTACCACTCCGACAAACTACCACTACGACCAGCTACCACTTCGACAAACTACCACTACGACCAGCTTCCACTACGACCAGCTACCATTACGACTAACTACCACTAACCCACCTACTACTACGACCAGCTACCACTACGATCAGCTACCATTACGATCAGCTTCCACTACAACCAGTTACCATTACGACCAGCTACAACTACAACAAGCTACCCCTACGACCAGCTACCACTCCGTCCAGCTACCATTACTACCCGCTACCACTACGACCAGGTACCACTACGACCAGCTACCAATATTACCAGCTGTCACTCCAACCATCTACCACTCCGACAAACTACTACTGCGACCAGCTACCACTCCTACAAACTACTACTACGACCAGCTACCATTACGACTAGCTACCACCAACCCAGCTACTACTACGGCCAGCTACCAATACGACCAGCTACCATTACGATCAGCTTCCACTACGACCAGTTACCATTACGACCAGCTACCACTACAAAAAGCTACCACTACGACCAGCTACCACTACGACCACCTTCCACTACGACCAGCTACTACTCCGACCAGCTACCATTACGACTAGCTACCAATCCGACCAGCTACCACTCCGACCATCTACCACTACGACCAGCTACCACTACTACCAACTACCACTACTACCAGCTACCACTACTACCAACTACCACTACTGTCAGCTACCAATCCGACCAGCTACCACTACTACCATCTACCACTACTACTAGCTACCACTACTACCAACTACCACTACTACCAACTACCACTACTACCAACTACCACTACGACCAGCTACCACTACTACCAACTAACACTACTACCAAATACAACTACTACCAACTACCACTACTACCAACTACCACTACGACCAGCTACCACTACTACCAACTACCACTACTAACAGCTACCACTACTACCAACTACCACTACTATCAACTACCACTACTACCAGCTACCACTACTACCAACTACCACTACTACCAGCTACCACTACTACCAGCTACCATTACCACCAGCTACCACTAAGACCAGCTACCACTCCGACAAACTACCACTAAGACCTGCTACCACTCCGACAAACTACCACTAAGACCTGCTACCACTACGACCAGCTACCACTTCTATAAACTACCACTCCGACAAACTACCACTAAGACCAGCTACCACTACGACAAACTACCACTAAGACCAGTTACCACTCCGACAAACTACCACTAAGACCAGCTACCACTACGACAAACTACCACTAAGACCAGCTACCACTACGACAAACTACCACTAAGACCAGCTACCACTCCGACAAACTACCACTAAGACCAGCTACCACTCCGACAAACTACCACTAAGACCAGCTACCACTACGACCAGCTACCACTCTGACAAATTACCACTAAGACCAGCTACCACTACGACCAGCTACCACTTCTACAAACTACCACTCCGACAAACTACCACTAAGACCAGCTACCACTACGACCAGCTACCACTCCGACAAACTACCACTACGACCAGCCACCACTCCGACAAAATACCACTACGACCAGCTACCACTCCGACAAAATACCACTACGACCAGCCACCACTCCGACAAACTACCACTACGACCAGCTACCATCCGCAAAACGACCACTACGACCAGCTACCACTCCGACAAAATACCACTACGACCAGCTACCACTCCGACTAACTACACTGCGATCAGCTACCACTCCGACAAACTACACTGCTATCAGCTACCACTCCGACAAACTACACTGCGATCAGCTACCACTCCGACAAACTAGACTGCGATCAGCTACCACTCCGACAAACTACACTGCGATCAGCTACCACTCCGACAAACTACACTGCGATCAGCTACCACTCCGACAAACTACACTGCGATCAGCTACCACTCCGACAAACTACACTGCGACCAGCTACCACTCCGACAAACTACACTGCGATCAGCTACCACTCCGACAAACTACACTGCGATCAGCTACCACTCCGACAAACTACACTGCGACCAGCTACCACTCCGACAAACTACACTGCGATCAGCTACCACTCCGACAAACTACACTGCGATCAGCTACCACTCCGACAAACTACATTGCGACCAGCTACCACTCCAACAAACTACACTGCGATCAGCTAACACGCCGACAAACTACACTGCGACCAGCTACCACTCCGACAAACTACACTGCGATCAGCTACCACTCCGACAAACTACACTGCGATCAGCTACCACTCCGACAAACTACACTGCGACCAGCTACCACTCCGACAAACTACACTGCGATCAGCTACCACTCCGACAAACTACACTGCGACCAGCTACCACTCCGACAAACTACACTGCTATCAGCTACCACTCCGACAAACTACACTGCGATCAGCTACCACTCCGACAAACTGCACTGCGATCAGCTACCACTCCGACAAACTACACTGCGACCAGCTACCACTCCGACAAACTACACTGCGATCAGCTACCACTCCGACAAACTACACTGCGATCAGCTACCACTCCGACAAACTACACTGCTATCAGCTACCACTCCGACAAACTACACTGCGATCAGCTACCACTCGACAAACTGCACTGCGATCAGCTACCACTCCGACAAAATACCACTACGATCAGCTACCACTCCGATAAAATACCACTACGATCAGCTACCACTGCGACAAAATACCACTACGATCAGCTACCACTCCGATAAAATACCACTACGACCAGCTACCACTGCGACAAAATACCACTACGACCAGCTACCACTCCGACAAACTACACTGCGATCAGCTACCACTCCGACAAAATACCACTACGATCAGCTACCACTCCGACAAAATACCACTACGATCAGCTACCACTCCGACAAAATACCACTACGATCAGCTACCACTGCGACAAAGTACCACTACGATCAGCTACCACTCCGATAAAATACCACTACGATCAGCTACCACTGCGACAAAATACCACTACGATCAGCTACCACTCCGATAAAATACCACTACGACCAGCTACCACTGCGACAAAATACCACTACGACCAGCTACCATCCGACAAACTACACTGCGATCAGCTACCACTCCGACAAACTACACTGCGATTAGCTACCACTTCGACAAACTACCACTACGACTAGCTACCACTCCGACAAACTACCACTACGACCAGCTACCACTCCGACAAACTACCACTACGACCAGCTACCACTTCGACAAACTACCACTACGACCAGCTTCCACTACGACCAGCTACCATTACGACTAACTACCACTAACCCACCTACTACTACGACCAGCTACCACTACGATCAGCTACCATTACGATCAGCTTCCACTACAACCAGTTACCATTACGACCAGCTACAACTACAACAAGCTACCCCTACGACCAGCTACCACTCCGTCCAGCTACCATTACTACCCGCTACCACTACGACCAGGTACCACTACGACCAGCTACCAATATTACCAGCTGTCACTCCAACCATCTACCACTCCGACAAACTACTACTGCGACCAGCTACCACTCCTACAAACTACCACTACGACCAGCTACCATTACGACTAGCTACCACCAACCCAGCTACTACTACGGCCAGCTACCAATACGACCAGCTACCATTACGATCAGCTTCCACTACGACCAGTTACCATTACGACCAGCTACCACTACAAAAAGCTACCACTACGACCAGCTACCACTACGACCAACTTCCACTATGACCAGCTACTACTCCGACCAGCTACCATTACGACTAGCTACCAATCCGACCAGCTACCACTCCGACCATCTACCACTACGACCAGCTACCACTACTACCAACTACCACTACTACCAGCTACCACTACTACCAACTACCACTACTGTCAGCTACCAATCCGACCAGCTACCACTACTACCAACTACCACTACTACTATCTACCACTACTACCAACTACCACTACTACCAACTACCACTACTACCAACTACCACTACTACCAACTACCACTACGACCAGCTACCACTACTACCAACTAACACTACTACCAACTACCACTACTACCAACTACCACTACTACCAACTACCACTACTACCAACTACCACTACTACCAGCTACCACTACTACCAACTACCACTACTATCAACTACCACTACTACCAGCTACCACTACTACCAACTACCACTACTACCAGCTACCACTACTACCAGCTACCACTAAGACCAGCTACCACTCCGAAAAACTACCACTAAGACCTGCTACCACTCCGACAAACTACCACTAAGACCTGCTACCACTACGACCAGCTACCACTTCTATAAACTACCACTCCGACAAACTACCACTAAGACCAGCTACCACTACGACAAACTACCACTAAGCCCAGCTACCACTCCGACAAACTACCACTAAGACAAGCTACCACTACGACAAACTACCACTAAGACCAGCTACCACTCCGACAAACTACCACTAAGACCAGCTGCCACTACGACCAGCTACCACTCTGACAAACTACCACTAAGACCAGCTACCACTACGACCAGCTACCACTTCTACAAACTACCACTCCGACAAACTACCACTAAGACCAGCTACCACTGCGACCAGCTACCACTCTGACAAACTACCACTACGACCAGCTACCATTCCGACAAACGACCACTACGACCAGCCACCACTCCGACAAAATACCACTACGACCAACTACCATTCCGACAAACGACCACTACGACCAGCCACCACTCCGACAAACTACCACTACGACCAGCCACCACTCCGACAAAATACCACTACGACCAGCTACCACTCCGACAAAATACCACTACGACCAGCCACCACTCCGACAAACTACCACTACGACCAGCTACCATCCGACAAACGACCACTACGACCAGCTACCACTCCGACAAAATACCACTACGACCAGCTACCACTCCGACAAACTACACTGCGATCAGCTACCACTCCGACAAACTACACTGCTATCAGCTACCACTCCGACAAACTACACTGCGATCAGCTACCACTCCGACAAACTACACTGCGATCAGCTACCACTCCGACAAACTACACTGCGATCAGCTACCACTCCGACAAACTACACTGCGATCAGCTACCACTCCGACAAACTACACTGCGATCAGCTACCACTCCGACAAACTACACTGCGACCAGCTACCACTCCGACAAACTACACTGCGATCAGCTACCACTCCGACAAACTACACTGCGATCAGCTACCACTCCGACAAACTACACTGCGACCAGCTACCACTCCGACAAACTACACTGCGATCAGCTACCACTCCGACAAACTACACTGCGATCAGCTACCACTCCGACAAACTACACTGCGACCAGCTACCACTCCGACAAACTACACTGCGATCAGCTACCACTCCGACAAAATACCACTACGATCAGCTACAACTCCGACAAAATACCACTACGATCAGCTACCACTCCGACAAAATACCACTACGATCAGCTACCACTCCGACAAAATACCACTACGACCAGCTACCACTCCGACAAAATACCACTACGATCAGCTACCACTCCGACAAACTACACTGCGATCAGCTACCACTCCGACAAACTACACTGCGATTAGCTACCACTTCGACTAACTACCACTACGACTAGCTACCACTCCGACAAACTACCACTACGACCAGCTTCCACTACGACCAGCTACCATTACGACTAACTACCACTAACCCACCTACTACTACGACCAGCTACCACTACGATCAGCTACCATTACGATCAGCTTCCACTACAACCAGTTACCATTACGACCAGCTACCACTACAACAAGCTACCCCTACGACCAGCGACCACTCCGTCCAACTACCATTACTACCCGCTACCACTACGACCAGGTACCACTACGACCAGCTACCAATATTACCAGCTGTCACTCCAACCATCTACCACTCCGACAAACTACTACTGCGACCAGCTACCACTCCTACAAACTACCACTACGACCAGCTACCATTACGACTAGCTACCACCAACCCAGCTACTACTACGGCCAGCTACCAATACGACCAGCTACCATTACGATCAGCTTCCACTACGACCAGTTACCATTACGACCAGCTACCACTACAAAAAGCTACCACTACGACCAGCTACCACTACGACCAACTTCCACTACGACCAGCTACTACTCCGACCAGCTAACATTACGACTAGCTACCAATCCGACCAGCTACCACTCCGACCATCTACCACTACGACCAGCTACCACTACTACCAACTACCACTACTACCAGCTACCACTACTACCAACTACCACTACTGTCAGCTACCAATCCGACCAGCTACCACTACTACCAACTACCACTACTACTAGCTACCACTACTACCAACTACCACTACTACCAACTACCACTACTACCAACTACCACTACTACCAACTACCACTACGACCAGCTACCACTACTACCAACTAACACTACTACCAACTACCACTACAACCAACTACCACTACTACCAACTACCACTACGACCAGCTACCACTACTACCAACTACCACTACTACCAGCTACCACTACTACCAACTACCACTACTATCAACTACCACTACTACCAGCTACCACTACTACCAACTACCACTACTACCAGCTACCACTACTACCAACTACCACTACTACCAGCTACCACTACTACCAACTACCACTACTATCAACTACCACTACGACCAGCTACCACTACTACCAACTACCACTACTACCAGCTACCACTACTACCAACTACCACTACTGTCAGCTACCAATCCGACCAGCTACCACTACTACCAACTACCACTACTACTAGCTACCACTACTACCAACTACCACTACTACCAACTACCACTACTACCAACTACCACTACTACCAACTACCACTACGACCAGCTACCACTACTACCAACTAACACTACTACCAACTACCACTACAACCAACTACCACTACTACCAACTACCACTACGACCAGCTACCGCTACTACCAACTACCACTACTACCAGCTACCACTACTACCAACTACCACTACTACCAGCTACCACTACTACCAACTACCACTACTACCAGCTACCACTACTACCAGCTACCACTACTACCAGCTACCACTACTACCAGCTACCACTACGACTAGCTCCCACTGCAACTAGGCACTGCAACACTCAACAACCTACTTCCAGAACATTAGACCGACCAAGAACCAAATGTATAATACGACCGGTCGTCAAAGAACAAACAGATAACTGTCAAAACCTACAATCAACAAAATCCAGCGTCAAACACTCCCTTGGCTTCAAATTTGTAAATAATAATACTCCATCACCCCCAATTCTCGTGCCTATGATAGATTTACAAGAGACCCTATATAACAAAGTTAGATAATCTTAGATCTTCGACCTGCCCTGTCTGGATTAATGCGGTTACAGTCAGAAACGATTGTTACCGGCTGCTAATTAAAGACTGACTCGTTTCTCTGAACCACAGGTTAACAGTTAATATGTGACACACGCGACCTCAACGTACTGGAGGCTTAATGCCTCTTTAATATTTGATAAACGGGTAATAATTAGCCACAATTCTAATCTAGCCCCTTAGTTATCTTTTTCTGTTGTTATAAACGGGACATATAGAAGAAACAATGTGACATAATTTACCAGCGTTTCTCAGAATGTGGTCCGCGGCCCCACAAGGGCCCACGAAGAAAGCTAGGAATAACCCTCGCCATAAAATATATAAAGAAATAACAGATAAAGTGGTTTGGCCATGTGACAAGGAAGAGTGATCAAAACACAACACAACGACCTCAATAAATGTTGCGAGAATACCAGACCCAAGAGTCGACCACGAAAAAGATGGATCGATGGAATATTAGAAGCACTAGGAAACATAACAGCGGTATAAGCGAACTTAAGAGCAAGAGACCGCAAATTATATCTCCCCTCGACGCTGAAAGGCAAATAAGGAGGTGAAGAAGAGGAAGAGGAACATAGATCCACTTGAAAAACTTGTTTGCACTTGTTGAGGAAGAATGTGTCACTATGAGTGTATGAAACGGTCTGGTCTTGCATGAAAGAAAACGTTGTAAACCTCGTAAAAATTGAATGAACAAATATTAAGGATTGGAAGCAGAAAAGTAAGGATATTGGTACAAAACAGGGGAAAGTATTCAGACAAATAAAGATATTGGTACAAAACAGGGAAAGTATTCAGGCGAACAAAGATATGAGCAAAAAACAGGGGAAAGTATTCAGACAAATAAAGATATTGGTACAAAACAGGGGAAAGTATTCAGGCGAACAAAGATATGAGCAACAAACAGGGGAAAGTATTCAGACAAATAAAGATATTGGTACAAAACAGGGGAAAGTATTCAGGCGAACAAAGATATGAGCAAAAAACAGGGAAAGTATTCAGACAAATAAAGATATGAGCAAAAAACAGGGGAAAGTATTCAGACAAATAAAGATATGAGCAAAAAACAGGGGAAAGTATTCAGACAAATAAAGATATGAGCAAAAAACAGGGGAAAGTATTCAGACAAATAAAGATATTGGTACAAAACAGGGGAAAGTATTCAGGCGAACAAAGATATGAGCAAAAAACAGGGGAAAGTATTCAGACAAATAAAGATATGAGCAAAAAACAAGGGAAAGTATTCAGACAAATAAAGATATGAGCAAAAAACAGGGGAAAGTATTCAGACAAATAAAGATATGAGCAAAAAACAGGGGAAAGTATTCAGACAAATAAAGATATTGGTACAAAACAGGGGAAAGTATTCAGGCGAACAAAGATATGAGCAACAAACAGGGGAAAGTATTCAGACAAATAAAGATATTGGTACAAAACAGGGGAAAGTATTCAGGCGAACAAAGATATGAGCAAAAAACAGGGGAAAGTATTCAGACAAATAAAGATATTGGTACAAAACAGGGGAAAGTATTCAGACAAATAAAGATATTGGTACAAAACAGGGGAAAGTGTTCAGACAAATAAAGATATTGGTACAAAACAGGGGAAAGTATTTAGACAAATAAAGTTATTGGTACAAAACAGTTGAAAGTATTTAGACAAATAAAGTTATTGGTACAAAACAGTTGAAAGTATTTAGACAAATAAAGATATTGGTACAAAACAGGGGAAAGTATTCAGACAAATAAAGATATGGGCAAAAAACAGGGGAAAGTATTCAGACAAATAAAGATATGAGCAAAAAACAGGGGAAAGTATTCAGACAAATAAAGATATGAGCAAAAAACAGGGGAAAGTATTCAGACAAATAAAGATATGAGCAAAAAACAGGGGAAAGTATTCAGACAAATAAAGATATTGGTACAAAATAGGGGAAAGTATTCAGACAAATAAAGATATTGGTACAAAACAGGGGAAAGTATTCAGACAAATAAAGATATTGGTACAAAACACGGGAAAGTATTCAGACAAAGAAGATATTGGTACAAAACAGGGGAAAGTATTCAGACAAATAAAGATATTGGTACAAAACAGGGGAAAGTGTTCAGACAAATAAAGTTATTGGTACAAAACAGTTGAAAGTATTTAGACAAATAAAGTTATTGGTACAAAACAGTTGAAAGTATTTAGACAAATAAAGATATTGGTACAAAACAGGGGAAAGTATTCAGACAAATAAAGATATGGGCAAAAACAGGGGAAAGTATTCAGACAAATAAAGATATGAGCAAAAAACAGGGGAAAGTATTCAGACAAATAAAGATATGAGCAAAAAACAGGGGAAAGTATTCAGACAAATAAAGATATGAGCAAAAAACAGGGGAAAGTATTCAGACAAATAAAGATATTGGTACAAAACAGGGGAAAGTATTCAGACAAATAAAGATATTGGTACAAAACAGGGGAAAGTATTCAGACAAATAAAGATATTGGTACAAAACACGGGAAAGTATTCAGACAAAGAAGATATTGGTACAAAACAGGGGAAAGTATTCAGACAAATAAAGATATTGGTACAAAACAGGGGAAAGTGTTCAGACAAATAAAGATATGGGTACAAAAACAGTTGAAAGTATTTAGACAAATAAAGTTATTGGTACAAAACAGTTGAAAGTATTTAGACAAATAAAGTTATTGGTACAAAACAGTTGAAAGTATTTAGACAAATAAAGATATTGGTACAAAACAGGTGAAAGTATTTAGACAAATAAAGTTATTGGTACAAAACAGTTGAAAGTATTTAGACAAATAAAGTTATTGGTACAAAACAGGGGAAAGTATTCAGACAAATAAAGATATGAGCAAAAAAAACAGGGGAAAGTATTCAGACAAATAAAGACACGGGCAAAACACAGGGGAAAGTATTCAGACAAATAAAGATATTGGTACAAAATAGGGGAAAGTATTCAGACAAATAAAGATATTGGTACAAAACAGGGGAAAGTATTCAGACAAATAAAGATATGAGCAAAAAAACAGGGAAAGGTATTCAGACAAATAAAGACACGGTAAAAAAAATAGGGGAAAGTATGCAGACAAATAAAGACACGGCCAAAAAAACAGGGGAAAGTATTCAGACAAATAAATATATGAGCCAAAAAACAGGGGAAAGTATTCAGACAAATAAAGATATGGGCCAAAAAACAGGGGAAAGTATTCATGCAAATGAAGATATGGGCCAAAAAACAGGGGAAAGTATTCATGAAAATGAAGATATTGATATAAAACAATAAGAGTAGCAATTTGGATATAGGAAAAACAGTGGTACAGAAGAAGCCATATTCTGCATGAGGCGAAAAGTAAACAGAAGTAAACAAACCAATATATATCTGCTTGATAGACTACACTAAAGCTTTTGATAGAATACACCATAAACGGCTTACAGAATGCCTAAGATATACATCTAGATGACACGAACATTCGATTAATATGTAATTTATGCTGGGAGCAAACAGCAATAATAAAATATAGCAAAGAGAACTCTACACCCATTGATATAAAAAGAGGAGTAAGACAAGGATGCATCCTATCACCAAGCTTGTTCAATCTATACACTGAGCAAATCTTTAAAAGCATCACAGAGATGCCAGGCCTAAACATTAATGGAAAGATAATCAATAACCTAAGATATGCTGACGATACTGTACCACTAACAGAAAATCCTAAAGATCTACAACAATTACTTAATGAGATAAACATGATAAGCAAAAAATATGAATTAGAAATGAATATCAAAAAGACTAAAACTTTGATCATAAACAAAAAGATAATACTCAAAACATACAAGTGGATATCAAAGTTGAAGGAATAGATATGGAGAGAGTTCAAACGTACAACTACATTGGACATACTATAACCAGTGATGGAAAATGTACAACTGAAATAAACAAAAGAAAAGGAATGACAAAAAGTAACTTTAACGCCGTGAAAAATATACTAACATCAAAACAAATAACAGCAGGGCTGAAACTACGAATAGCAAAATGTTACATCTTCTCAACATTCCTGTGTGGTGCAGAAACATGGACATTAGACAAGAAAACAGAACAGAAAATTGAAGCCTTTGAAATGTGGATTTTTAGGAGAATATGAAGAATTCAATGGAAAGAAAAGAAAACAAACGATGAAGTTTCAAACAACTAAAATTGAAGAGAGAACTATTAAACACAATTCAAACAAGACAAATAAGATTTAGTGCCATGTTAAAAGACACAGCAACCTACTAAAAGTAATCTTGGAAGGGAAAATACAAGGTAAATGAGGCAGAGGCAGACCACGACTAACATGGACGAGTAACATCAAAAGATGGACAAGTCAGCCTATGACAACCTGCACCATCAAAGCAAGAGACAGAGCAGAATGGCGTTCCATGATAGCCAACCTTCGATGCGGAGACGGCACTTTATGAATGAACAGAACAGGAGAAAATAGTCAAGCAAATAAAAATGTGGACAAAAAAATAGGGGAATGTTTTCAGTCAAATAAAGATATTGGTATAGAACAAGGGAAAGTATTCAGAGATTGTTGAAGAAGAGGAATTATTTTATTATTTGAAAATTTATTATTATTTATAATTTTTTTTAAATATTTTAAATACATATCTGTGTTTGTGATGTATGTCCTGCTGAAGCCCTATTGAACCGAAACGTTGTTCTAATTTGTGTTGTCCGCATCTTACGTAACCATGCCGTTTTTTTCTATTATAGATATATATATATTTATTCATTTCTCCAGAAATTTTTCAGACAAATAAAGATATAGGTACAAAATAGGGGAAGGTATTCAGAGATCCAAACCAGAAAACAAAACACAGATCTAAAACAGATACAAAAAGACAGTGGTCAATATTTATGTAGAGTCTGGTTAAAAGATAAATAGACAATAGAACTTGTAGGATTCGATTAGACCAAATTGAATCAAACAGTGAACAATTTGAACAATGAAAGGAGGTGTCCCATAGGGTACGCAGAAAACAAGAAAAAATGAAGAAGGGAGGAAGAAAAGGAGATGACGGGGAGAATGAGAGAACACTTTGGATAGTTTAAATCTGTATTTTAACACTTAACCTTGGACATACATGTGCTCATAGCACGCCTTATAGGGCAATACGGTGGTAATGCTATACATTTATCAGTGGTTAGTGAACTGGACTACAAAGGACAAGAGGTAGGGTTCGATCACAACCGACGGCTTTCGGTTCACCCAGCCTTTGATGGGTACAGGATTTTTTTCTGGGAAGGTAAAGCGGCACGGGCGTAATACCGACCACATTACCCCCAAAATCATGTGCTGAAGGTCTGTAAAATGTATGATCACTAACACCACATTCCCTTGACGCCATTTGACGTGTCGGGGGGGGGGGGGGTACTTTACTTACTTTTTTACTTTACGTTTCGTTATCTCTGATACATTAATGGATGATGTGATAGTGTAACTTCACTTCCCTAGAGACATTCACTGGTTCCCATTTTTAGCGGCTCAGTTAACCCGTGTCGATCAACAAATAAATCACAACGGAGAGTTGAACCTACCACCAGCAGGTCTGTGGACAAGTTCCCTAACTACTTCTCCGTCACCTTAATTTTTTTTTTTATTTTCATCTTCAACAGAAGCTAGGAAGAAAGATTATTTTATTGGTAATTATTTTCACCTTCAACAGACACCAGGAAAGAACGATTATTTTGTTGGTAATTATTTTCACCTTCTACAGACTCCAAGAAAGAACGATTATTTTTTTTTTTGGTAATTATTTTCACCTTCTACATACTCCATGAAAGAACGATTATTTTGTTGGTAATTATTTTCACCTTCAACAGACTCCAAGAAAGAACGATTATTTTGTTGGTAATTATTTTCACCTTCAACAGACTCCAAGAAAGAAGGATTATTTTGTTGGTAATTATTTTCACCTTCAACAGACTCCAAGAAAGAAGGATTATTTTGTTGGTAATTATTTTCACCTTCAACAGACTCCAAGAAAGAAGGATTATTTTGTTGGTAATTATTTTCACCTTCAACAGACTCCAAGAAAGAAGGATTATTTTGTTGGTAATTATTTTCACCTTCAACAGACTCCAAGAAAGAAGGATTATTTTGTTGGTAATTATTTTCACCTTCTACATACTCCATGAAAGAACGATTATTTTGTTGGTAATTATTTTCACCTTCTACATACTCCATGAAAGAACGATTATTTTGTTGGTAATTATTTTCACCTTCTACAGTCTCCATGAAAGAACGATTATTTTGTTGGTAATTATTTTCACCTTCTACAGACTCCAAGAAAGAACGATTATTTTGTTGGTAATTATTTTCATCTTCAGCGGACTCTAGGAATGAAAGATTATTGTGATTTTAAATTATTGTTACCTTCAACAGGCTCCAGGAAAAACAGATTTGTTTCCCATGTTTTGAATTATTAAGTTGGTTTTAACGATAATGAGAATTGATGTGTTTTCATGTTATTTATAGGAGAAAGATAGACACAAAAATATCATTCGAGGCCGTTGTATATCTGGTGAAACGTGTAAAATAAACACAAAACTGTATATAGAACAGTTATATTTATATTTTAAAAGTGTATTGTTATTTATAGCCGCTTTCTAGTTAAGATTAAGGTTTATGTTTTAACTTTCGTTCCGGGCCATCGTTCCTGTTGATGATTTGAAACTATTCGTCATCATCATCGAGTGCCATCTCCGCAACGAAGGTTGACTACCATGAACACTTTTCCACTCTGTTTCTTGCTTTGATGGCGCAGGTTGTCATAGATTGACTTGTCCATCTTCTGATGTTACTCGCCCATGTTAGTCTTGGTCTGCCTCTTTTACCTTGTATTTTTCCTTCCAATATTACTTTTAGTAGGCTGTTGTGTCTTTTAACATGCCCCAACAATTTAATTTGTCTTGTCTTTATTGTATTCAGTAGTTCTCTTTTTATTTTCAGTTGTTTTAAAACTTCATCGTTTGTTATCTTTTGTTTCCATCCAATTCTACCTATTCTTCTGTAAATCCACATTTCAAAGGCTTCAATTTTCTGTTCTGTTTTCTTGTCTAATGTCCATGTTTCTGCACCATACAGGAATACTGAGAAGGTAATATTTTGCTATTCATAGTTTCAGCCCTGCTGTTATTTGTTTTGTTGTTAGTATTTTTTTCATGACATTAAAGTTACTGAAACTATTATTTTTTGTGGTGAAACTATTATGCCCAGGTAATACACATCATAAACGGTTATCTTCATATTTATCGTTCTCTGTATTGATGTTTATATTTTGGAGTACTTTAATTACATAAAAATTAGGCTGAAATTTGAATTTAAGAACATTATCTATCTATCTATCTATTGACCTTTCGAGCCGTAACCGGCCCAAAGGGCGTAGACCAAGATACACCTTCTCCTATATGAATTTTTGTTCTAGCAGTTTTCTTTTAAAGATATTTTATCAAATCTCGCCATCTGTCTCTGTTCTGTGCAAGCAGCTCTATCTCAAAGAACATTATGCTCTTCACAAATTGCAAGTTAGATCATTTTGATTAAGCCATAAGACATTTAAGGAATTGTAGGACAATTCAATATAGAGCTGTAATCTGGTTGATTATTGATGACATAGAAGGAATTACTTGTAAACAATCATTTCTGATAACTTTAATAATCTCTGTGAAAGAAGAGCTTTACAATTGCCATATATAAATTTAGAATGCGTCCACGTTAGTATAAATACTGGTGAGGCACTTAAGTCCGGAAAGAGATAAGTGAAACGAATCGACAGATTTCCTGGTTATAAATGATTGGAGCTGCTAAACTAAATATTTCACTGACTTCTTGATAACAAAACCAATTATCAACAGTTTCGTAATATTTTTAATTGTTATTGTTTTCAAATGTTTTTTAGAAGTGTAACTTTTATTCAATTTCAGATTCTTATCAATGTTGGTTACAACATTTTGAAATGTTTCACGTAATTATCGGTACAAGCATCCTATTATCCTTTCATTCCATTGTTAGATTTCTTTTTGTGAATGATTTTTTTTTTTTCATAATTGTCAGTTACTAACTTCAGAAACGTTTTAAATATTTATTGGGCAAATTTGTTATCAACTAGCGAGTAGCTTTTCTTAATTATTAGTTACCAACTTCTAAAAGACTTGTCACTATTATTAGTTTTCAACTTCTAAAAGACTTGTCACTATTATTAGTTTCCAACTTCTAAAAGACTTGTCACTATTATTAGTTTTCAACTTCTAAAAGACTTGTCACTATTATTAGTTTTCAACTTCTAAAAGACTTGTCACTATTATTAGTTTCCAACTTCTAAAAGACTTGTCACTATTGTTAGTTTTCAACTTCTAAAAGACTTGTCACTATTATTAGTTACCAACTTCTAAAAGACTTGTCACTATTATTAGTTTCCAACTTCTAAAAGACTTGTCACTATTATTAGTTTCCAAATTCTAAAAGACTTGTCACTATTATTAGTTACCAACTTCTAAAAGACTTGTCACTATTATTAGTTTTCAACTTCTAAAAGACTTGTCACTATTATTAGTTTCCAACTTCTAAAAGACTTGTCACTATTATTAGTTTTCAACTTCTAAAAGACTTGTCACTATTATTAGTTTCCAACTTCTAAAAGACTTGTCACTATATTTAGTTTTCAACTTCTAAAAGACTTGTCACTATTATTAGTTACCAACTTCTAAAAGACTTGTCACTATTATTAGTTTCCAACTTCTAAAAGACTTGTCACTATTATTAGATTTCAACTTCTAAAAGACTTGTCACTATTATTAGTTTCCAACTTCTAAAAGACTTGTCACTATTATTAGTTTTCAACTTCTAAAAGACTTGTCACTATTATTAGTTTTCAACTTCTAAAAGACTTGTCACTATTATTAGTTTCCAACTTCTAAAAGACTTGTCACTATTATTAGTTTCCAACTTCTAAAAGACTTGTCACTATTATTAGTTACCAACTTTTAAAAGACTTGTCACTATTATTAGTTACTAACTTTTGAAAGACTTGTCACTATTATTAGTTACTAACTTTTGAAAGACTTGTCACTATTATTAGTTACTAACTTTTGAAAGACTTGTCACTATTATTAGTTACTAACTTTTAAAAGACTTGTCACTATTATTAGATACTAACTTTTAAAAGACTTGTCACTATTATTAGTTACCAACTTCTAAAAGACTTGTCACTATTATTAGTTACTAACTTCTAAAAGACTTGTCACTATTATTAGTTACTAACTTTTAAAAGACTTGTCACTATTATTAGTTACTAACTTCTAAAAGACTTGTCACTATTATTAGTTACTAACTTTTGAAAGACTTGTCACTATTATTAGTTACTAACTTTTAAAACACTTGTCACTATTATTAGTTACTAACTTCTGAAAGACTTGTCACTATTATTAGTTACTTACTTCTGAAAGACTTGCCACTATTATTAGTTACCAGCTTTAGAAAGACTTGTCACTATTATTAGTTACTAACTTCTAAGACACTTGTCACAACTATTAGCTACCACTTTCTGAACATTTTTCTTTACGCAAATGTTAGTTACTAACTTCCCAAACGTTTAAAAAAAATTAATAAAATCCTAAATCATAACTTCGTTGGCACGCCTATTATTGATATCATCATATCAGCAACATAGACATGTGAAAGTAAAGGTTCCCTCCACTCCTTGCTAGGCGTATGGGGAGTATGGTGTTAGTGACCATATTTTTCTATAATCACGGCACATTTTTGGATGATGTGGTCGGTATCACGCCAGGCCGCTTTTACTTCCAAGCAAAAAAGCACACTAACCACTCAGTCACCGAGGCTAACATACTCATGTGATATCACTAAATTATTTGCAGTGATAGATCCCTAATTAAACTATTTTGAATCAACAAACTTGAATCGCTAATCTTTCCTAATAGTCTGTACTGGTTTGTGATATCAGCACACGTTCTAAGCAAGCGCAAATAACCACGACATTAATCCGAACACACCCACCTCCTCGCCAGCTCTTCAAACACAAATTATTCTACAGCAAGCCTGCCCCTAAATGAGCTCATTATTAGACTTCCCTGGTTTCCGTATCAGACATCAATGTCTGCGCATCCCAATCTATTTCTACTTTCACTTCTTCTAATTCGGGTTCCTTCTTCTCGGAAATTTCCGGTAATATGTATGGGTCAAGGCCGTTGCCGTACCAACCAAGAATATTTCAGGCGTAATTAATGTCATACATGGCTCCCTGTGAAGTTAACAAGACGAGAAGAGGTACACTTCTCCCATCTTTCCCTCATAATGTTTACCATTCTCATCTAATGTTCTTCTTAATCTCCTCATTAATTTTATTTCATTACCCCTCCTTCATTTCTTCTAACACACTGTTTAACAATCTCAGGCACATATTTTTTTATTCGTGTTTCCTCTCTTTATTGACAGCTTTAGAATAATTGTTATTATAATATTTTTTTTACTCTTTCCTCGTTAATTTATTTTTTCATTATTATCCAGTCTCTCCCCCTCTTTCTGTTCCTCTTTTGTCCTGCTCACGTTCCATCTTTGCTCCCACCAAACATCATTTCTTCACGTCCCGAAATGCAGCTCCTCGATTTAACACTCATTTTCATTACAACTTAAGTGAAGATTTTCACGCGGTCACTGTCTCTTATCAGGGAGCCGCGATAGCTCAGTGGTTAGTGAACTGGACTACAAAGGACAAGGGGCAGGGTTCGATCCCAACCGACAGCTTCCGGGTTCACCCAGCCTTAAAATGGGTACCGGATTTTTTCTGGGAAAGTAAAGCAGCACGGGCGTAATACCGACCACATTACCCCAAAAATCATGTGCTGAAGGTCTGTAAAATATATGGTCACTAACACCATATTTCCCTTGACGCCACTTGGCGTGACGGGGGTACTGTACTTTACTTTAGTGTTTCTTACCATGTATTCTTTCTTCTCTTGTCACATTTCTTTGCTAACACATTTTTTAATTGCACAGCATCCAACAATCCAGCTATTCATCCATCCTTCTATCAATCAATCAATCAATCAATCAATCAATCAATCATCTATCTATCTATCTATCTATCTATCTATCTATCTATCTATCTATCTATCTATCTATCTATCTATCTATCTATCTATCTATCTATCTATCTATCTATCTATCTATCTATCTATCTATCTATCTATCTATCTATCTATTTATATATATATCTTCTATCTATCTATATATATATATCTTCTATCTATCTATCTATCTATCTATCTATCTATCTATCTATCTATCTATCTATCTATCTATCTATCTATCTATCTATCTATCTATCAACCTACCTACCTACCTACCTACCTATCTATCTATCTATCTATTTATCTATCTATCTATCTATCTATCTATCTGTCTGTCGGTCTGTCTGTCTGTCTGTCTGTCTGTCTATCCATCTATCTATTTCTCTAATTATTTATTTTGTCTTGTTTTCTGTTCCTGCATTTGTCCGTTCATCCATGCCACCGACCCACCCACCCACTCACATACACACACAATCCTTTGTTCTTCCCCTCCTCCATTTCCTCTTGTACCCGTTCGTGTGTCGAGGTCGACACAAATTGTTGTCAGCACCAATCAATTGATGCTGTTGTAGCGCTTCTTCGATGTTGTCTGTCCATCTCACTCCCAGTCTTCCTCCAGTTCTTCCTTCTCCTCTTGTAATATATATTTTTAAAAAATATACATAAGGAATATATGTATATGTATGGTAAGGAATCACACGACATTCTTTCTAGATGGACAAACCAGTTTATTTGTTATTTCTGTACGTAGCTTAGGTTTGACTCAATGTCTACTCTTTCTCTTATAATATCATTTCTGATTCTGTCTTTTCTGGTTACTCCAGTTTTCTCAGACATCCCATCTCTGCGGTGACAAGCTTTTTTTATGTTTAGACGTAAGTGACCATGTTTGGCATTGGTAGCACAATGTTGGAATGAATATACTCTGTTTAAGGATGTTTCTTGGTGATAATGAATATTGCTTTATGTTGAAGTATAGGGTATCATCATCATCAAGTACCGGGCCTGCTGGCGTAGGTCATCATGTCTCTCCACAACTTTCGATCACGACAGTTATTTATAATTTCTGTTGTTGACCTTCTGCCAATCCATTCTCTTAAGCTGTCTTGTATCTTTTCTCTTTGCTTCCCTCTATATCTTCGTCCCTCAATTTTTCCAGTTGTTACAATGTATTCCAGTTGTTCTCTTCTCATTACATGGCCAAAAAATGATGATTGTTTCTTCCTAATATTGAAAATTAGCTCTCTTTTTGCTTTAGCCTCTTTCAGAACGTTTTCATTACTCTTCTTAGCTGTCCATGGTATTCTCAACATTCTTCTGTAAAACCACATTTCTACAGACTCCAGTGATTTTCTTGTATGTTGTCCTATTGTCCATGATTCACATCCATATGTTAAGACTGGCTCTACATAACATTTAAGAACTCTTTTATTACATTGTATTGGGTGTAGCTGTCCAAATATTTGGTTTTACCTTACTATATCCAGATGGGCAAACACTTTCATTTGTTATCTTTGTATGAGGTTCAAGATTTATTTTAGTTCTTCCTCGTATTGTCTCATTGAAGACATATTTTCTTTTGTTGCTCCAGAAACTGCGTTCTCTGTTAATGAAAGTATTTGTATCCTGCTCATCTTTGATCGCCTTTCCCAAATGTGTTATTTAAATAAGCGTCATCAAACTTGAGATCGCTTTAAGTTAGGGAACACAAAGGAAGATATGGATGAAGAGATAAACGTGGATGTTGGAGGCTAAAAGAGAAAGATATATATATATATATATATATATATATATATATATATATATATATTATGAAGAGGGAGAGAAAAGCATTGTTTAAATAAATATAATAAAACTTTCGATTGCGTTAAAGATAATTAATAAAAAGATTGGAAGAGAATGGGAAAATGATGGTGGATTTTAGAAGAGAGAGGGAGACAGAGAGAGAGAGAGAGAAAGAGAGAGAGAGAGAGGGGGAGTTGTTAAATAAGTGTCATAAGACTTGATATAGTGTTAAGTTAGGGAAAAGAAAGGAGGAGATGGAGAGAAGAGGAGAGAGATTAAAAGGTAACAATGGATGTTGGATTGTAAGAGAGAGAGAGAGGGAGGGTGACAAAAGGGAGAAAGAAAAACATTGATGAAAAAAATATAATAAAACTTCAGCTTTCGTTAAAGGGAGTAAAATGATTGAAAGAGAATGGGAAGAAGATGTGGATTTAGAGGGCAAATGAGAAAGATGGAAGAAAGAGAGAGAGAGAGAGATGTTTAAATAAATACAATAGTAGAAGTTTAGATTGTGTTAAAGTTAAAGAAAATAATGGATGGGAGAAAGGAAGAAGAGATGTGAAGCAATAAATATAAAAATAAGAGATAGAAAAAATTAATAAGAAAGTTAAAAATAAAATACATATATAACGTTAAAAATAAAAGATTTATATAAAGTTAAAAATAAGAGAAATATAGAAAGTTAAAAATAAGAGATATATAGAAAGTTAAAAATAAGAGATATATTGAAAGTTAAAAATAAGAGATATCTACAAAGTTAAAAATAAGAGATATATATAAAGTTAAAAATAAGAGATATATAGAAAGTTAAAAATAAGAGATATATAGAAAGTTAAAAATAAGAGATATATAGAAAGTTAAAAAAAAGAGATATATAGAAAGTTAAAAATAAGAGATATATAGAAAGTTAAAAATAAGAGATATATAGAAAGTTAAAAATAAGAGATATATAGAAAGTTAAAAATAAGAGATATATAGAAAGTTAAAAATAAGAGATATATAGAAAGTTAAAAATAAGAGATATATAGAAAGTTAAAAATAAGAGATATTTAGAAAGTTAAAAATAAGAGATATATAGAAAGTTAAAAACAGGAAATAGAATGTTAAAAAACAGTAAGAGATAGATTTATTTTTTGTACTCTTATCTGATAAAATAGAAATTAATTGAAAAACGTGGACCAGAAAGAGTTTAAAGTACAGAGTGGGAAGAAAGTGTGTGGAAAAAAGTTCATGGTAACAAATATACAGAAGGGAATCTATGAAATCATGAGCTTGCAGAATAGAGTGTCTGATAAAGAGTGTTAATAAGGAAGTGTTTCAAGAGAGTGGGCTGGACAGAACGTGTAAAAAAAATGCGCAACATGAGAGCGTGTTAGATGGAGTCTGGGAAAAAATGAGTAGCTAAGAGAGTGTGTGAGATTTAGTGTTTTGGCAAAAAAAAGTGTGACAAACATGTGAGGAAAAGAGTTTATGAATGAAATTATGTGAAATGGAAGCGTGTGGAAAAGTATGAGTTGAAAAGATTTTGCGGAGAGAGTGTGTGGGAGAGTGTGAGTTGAAAAGATTTTGCGGAGAGAGTTTGTGGAAGAGTGTGAGTTGAAAAGATTTTGCGGAGAGAGTGTGTGGGAGAGTGTGAGTTGAAAAGATTTTGCTAGAGAGTGTGTAGAAAAGTGTATGTTGAAACGATGTTGTGAGATAGTGTGTAGAAGAGTGTGTGTTGAAAAGATTTTGCGAGTGTGTGTGTTGAAAAGATTTTGCGAGAGAGTGTGTAGAAAAGTGTGAGTTGAAAATATTTTGCTACAGAGTGTGTGGAAGAGTGTGAGTTGAAAAGATTTTGTGACAGTGTGTGTGGAAGAGTGTGAGTTGAAAAGATTTTGTGACAGTGTGTGTGGAAGAGTGTGAGTTGAAAAGATTTTGCGAGAGAGTGTGTGGAAGAGTGTGTGTTAAAAAAAATTGTGATAGAGTGTGTGGGAGAGACTACGTGTAGTGTAAAAATAGAGAATTTCAAATTGAGTCCATCCATACATCACTGGCGTCTCCAAATCTATTCCAGCAATAGCCGTATTGATGACATTCCCTCGTCTGAACCGATTAGTGTCAGTCTGCTAGCGAATGTTAATTAATCTATATTTATAATATTTAGATAATTAACATTAATATAGATAATTGTAATTAATTTTATCTACTAGCATTGTTGTCATCAATGTATCTACTAGCATTGTTTTAAATCAATTTATCTACTAGCATTGTTTTCATCAATTTATCTACTAGCATTGTTTTCATCAATGTATCTACTAGCATTGTTTTCATCAATTTATCTACTAGCATTACGTAATTATAACTCAACCTGTCTACTAGCATTCATTTTAATCAACTTTCTAATATTAGCTTAGGTTTAGTTGAGTGTAATCAGAGTGTTTTCTTAACCTCAGACCGTAGATGTACAAAAGATGTGAGATGCAGAATGGCTCAGGCAAAAGCAGCTTTCCAAAAAAATGAGGAAAATACTATGCAATCCATTTTTGACAATAGAAACAAGAAAAAAGAGTTCTTAAATGTTATGTAGACCCAGTCTTAATCATGGACAATAGGACAACAGACACGAAAATCACTGAAATCTGTAGAAATGTGGCTTTACAGAATAATGTTGAGAATACCATAGACAGCTAAGAAGGGTAATGAAAATGTTCTGAAAGAGGCCAAAGCAAAAAGAGAGTTAATTTCCAATATTATGAAGAAACAATCATCATTTTTGGCCATGTAATGAGAAGAGAACAACTGGAATACATTGTAACAACTGGAAAAATTGAGAGACGAAGATATAGAGGGAAGCAAAGAGAAAAAATATCAGACAGCGTAAGAGACTGGCTTGGCAGAAGGTCAACAACAGAAATGATAAATAACTGTCGAGATCGAAAATTGTGGAGAGACATGATCACCTACGCCAGCAGGCCCAGTACTTGATGATGATGAATCAGAGTGTCAATAACTCTAAGAGTGGCTTATAAACACCATTCTACAGAGGAAATTAAAATACTATTGCCACGTCAAGAGACACAGTAGAGTCAGCTGTGGATATTCAGAGGAGACAACAGAGGCCACGACTCCTCCAATATTTTATCAGAATAAAAGAGTAAAGTAAAATACCCGCTTCACGCTGGCGTATAGGGAATATGGTGTTAGTGACCATGAATTTTACAGACCTTCAGCACATGATTTTTGGGGTAATGTGGTCGGTATTACGCCCGTGCCGCTTTACTTTCCCAGAAAAAAATCTGGTCCATTAAAGGCTGGGTGAACCCGGAAGCCGTCGGTTACGATCGAACCCTACCTCTTGTCCTTTATTTAATCAGAATACATAACACAATCACATTCCAGCTCAATGAGTTAAATGTATGCGTACAAGCAGCTGCCGTATTCCTTAGTATAGACGTTATATAGTTCTAATAAATCTTTAATGTCTATGGAGGTCAAACCTACTACAACCGTACAACGGTATCTGTCGACCTTGCACTGTGTATGAGAACTAGGTAGGCCATTTCAGCAAACAGATCCTTGTTGCCATGGCAACAGAAGGACGACTAATAAGATGGTTTTCTACCTCTTTATCGAAACGTACACAAGTAGAGCTAGTAGGCGACAGTCCTATCTAGTCCCTACTGTGAATAACTGCTCTGCGTCTTTATATAAAAAGAACTTAAACTAAACTGTAAGAGATATTAATTAACAAAACCGTATTTTTCTCATAACTTATTATGTAAATAGCTATGACATTATGATGTAATTATAAATATGTTAATCTATGGCAATACTTGAAGGAACTATTTATGTTGATTGTCCTTGATCGATAGTGCAATGGTTGTTCACAGATTTAGGCCCGTGTGTAAAGACTTCTTCCTCTTCTTTTCTCTTTTCACTGATACCTGAAAGGTGTCCTGGTTTATATCTTTTGTCGTTTTTGCGCTGCTCGAACTGTCTGAATTAGTGATTTTCCTCTGTTGTTACATGTCACTGTCACAGCATCTATCCATCTTCTTCTGGGTCTTCCTCTTGGTCTTTTTCCACGCATTCTCGAGAAGAACGCCCTTGATGGTGATTGGTGAGGATTCATTCTGACCAGGTGGCCAAACCATTTAAGTTGTTTTTCTATATATTCTTGGCAGGGTTTTGTTCCTACCATTTTTCTTATGGTTTCATTTGGTATTCTATCTCTTCTTGTGTTGTTTGTTACTTTTCTCAAGCATCGCATCTCACATGTATTTATCTTTCTTAATTGTGATTTAGAAAGTGTCCATGTTTGACTTTCATAGCACAAAGTTGGTATGAAAATGCTATTTATCATTTGTTGTTTAGCTGCTATAGAAATGTTTGGATGTCTTAGCAATGGTGAAAACTGGTATGTGACAGCATTTGCTTTTTGTATTCTCATGTCAATTTCTCTATCTAGTTTTCCATCTTCTGTGAACATTGTGCCCAAATACTTGAATTCTTCTACTTGTTTTATTTCTTTATCTTTGATCTTAATGTTTAATGGGTATCTTAACTTGCTTATTGTCATAGTCCCTGTTTTTGCTGTGTTTATTTTCATACTGTAGTTTGTGCAACCTTTATCTAGAGATGTTATATGTTGTTGTAGCAGGTTTTCGTCCTCATATATTAGGCATTGGTCATCTACGAATGTGTAATCCGAATGTGTAAAAACAAATAATAAAAAATGAATAAAATAAAGAACGGAAACTCCCCGAGGCCACTGATCAACGAATCATTTCAGGGGAAGAGGTATGTTTACAACACTTGGAAAAAAAAATCACAAATAATCAACATAAAAAAACGCAATCATCATCTTCATGTGCCATAGCGGTTGGTGTAGTCGATCATGTCCTTCCACAATCTTCTATCCACCAAAGTAAAAGTAAAGAGCCCCGTCACGCCAAGTGGCGTCAAGGGTATATGGTGTTAGTGACTATAGTTTTTACAGACTTTCGGCACATGATTTTTGGGGTAATGTGGTCGGTATTACACCAGTGCCGCTTTACTTTCCAGAAAAAATCCGGTACCCATTTAAGGCTGGGTGAACCCGGTAGCTGTCTGTCAGGTTCGAAACCGACCTCTTGTCCTTTGTAGTCCCGTTCACTAACCACTGAGCTATCGCGCTTCCCTCTATCCACCGTGCATCGTATCATTTCTGTTGTTGACTGTTTACCATGCCATGACACCAAGCTATCTAGTATTTTTTTTCTTTGTCGTCCACCTTCTCTCTTTCCCTGTATTTTTCCAGTTATAACCAAGTATTCCACTTTCCTCTTTTCATGATGTGCCCGAAAAATGTTGATTGTTTCTTTCTGATGTTTTTTATGAGCTCCGTTTTTGTGTCGACCTCTTTGAGAATTTCCTCGCAGGTCTTTTTAGCTGAAAGAACAATAGACAGCCCGAAGCAGGATCGAACTCGTCCTCTTCGACACAACATAGGGCTGTATGGGGCTCTTAGTGACTACTAACTTCGGGGTCCGAGGCAAACATAAGCTAATCAAGATCCCAGTTCATCCCCAAGTCGTGCTTCTGGCCAGTGTGGTTAAGTGAGTTGGTTTCGGAAGTAGAAGGTAAACTTAAGCTCAAAAATACCATGTCGAAAATGAATGTGTCAGGTAAAAATAAAAAGCAGATATCGCTAATATGCCACAAGGTATTTACACACACTTAACGTTTCTTTGAGCCGCGATAGCTCAGTGGTTAGTGAACTGGACTACAAAGGTCAAGAGGTAGGGTTCGATCCGACGGCTTCCGGGTTCACCCAGCCTTAAATGGGTACCGAATTTTTTTCTGGGAAAGTATAGCGGCACGGGAGTAATACCGACCATATTTCCCCACAAATCATGTGCCGAAGGTCTGTAAAATGTAAGGTCACTAACACCATATTCCCTATATTGGCGTGACGGGGCACTTTACTCTTTTTTTTGTACTTTAACGTATCATGTAAGGGTGGACGATTTAGAGGCACAGCAGTATGGGTAATGCAGCAGTAGTAGAAGATAGTGGTATGCTTGATTACCCCGGACGGATATGGTTCATCATCCTTGATAGACAACCCGTCTATGAAAGAATGAAAACATCTCACTTTTGCGGCTAACCCCATCTGTCATTTCTGCGGGAATATTTGGGTGAAACCTGAGGTCAGATCAAGAGCTGTCTACTGGTAATGAGCTCACCTGTGTACTTGATGACATGCTTGCATCTTCTGCGATGCATCTAGTGATCAAAGTGTATCAACCAGAGTCGTTCCTTTAGTGCCCTTAGATACATGAAGACGTGGGAGGCGGTGTGAGGGGGTAGGGGGTGGGGGGGGGGGGGAAGAGGTGACCTGCTGCTTGGGTAACCGTGATTCCCTTATCGAACCTACGAGGACAAAGTGCCCCGCTATGGTCTTTAATACAAAGAACATCTAAATATGGGCTAAAAATCCAAGCCCAACAATTAGGTCAATCATTCTTTGTTATTACTTATTACTATACTTCGTACTAGCATTGTTATTACTGCAAAGATTATTGTTGCACCTTTTACTAGCATTGTGTGGGGGAGGGGCCGACCCAGAGAAATATCGTGAAGTACATTGATCATTGAGAGGCAAAGGCAGCAGGAATCGGCTCCCTCAATGAGATTGTTATGCTTGCACAGAACAGAAACAAATAGCGAGATTTGATAAAAGATTTTGACATGGATTGTGACTGCTAGAAAGAAAATTTTGAAACAGGGAAAGAGTCTCTGAGTCTATGTCCTATGGGCCGGTTACGGCTCGGGCTCGAAAGTAGACAGACAGACAGACAGACAGACAGACAGACAGACAGACAGACAGACAGACAGACAGACAGACAGACAGACAGACAGACAGACAGACAGATAGACAGACAGACAGATAGACAGACAGACAGACAGACAGACAGACAGACAGACAGACAGATAGACAGACAGATAGATAGATAGATAGATAGATAGATAGATAGATCGATAGATAGATAGATAGATAGATAGATAGATAGATAGATAGATAGATAGATAGATAGATAGATAGATAGATAGATAGATAGATAGATAGATAGATAGATAGATAGATAGATAGATAGATAGATAGATAGATAGATAGATAGATAGATAGATAGATAGATAGATAGATAGATAGATAGATAGATAGATAGATAGATAGATAGATAGATAGATAGATAGATAGATAGATAGATAGATAGATAGATAGATAGATAGATAGATAGATACATACATAAGGGGGAGGGGCCAATGGTATTTTGGGTGACCAAGAGATAAGACGTTGACCTCTGGACAGGCAACTCCCGGGGTCGAATCCCACCACAAAAGGTGGTAATGTTTCACTTCACATCCTGGCTTCTTCGTGGCTTTAACCTCCTCTGGTATCTTGATAGTGAGTTTCCATGTTTAACACCTTCAGATAACGACGAAAAACAGCATGTCCCGCGTGCACTCTGCGCACGTTAAAGAACCTTTGGCAGTTAAAAATCGAAAAGAATATGCCGAAATGACAGCTGTCCGGGAAAAATCGGTTGCAATAAAAAATCTACCCTTGTCGAGGACGGATGTGTCGGGATGAAGGGATGAAGCTTGCCGTAAAATAGCGACACGACGCATACACGTCCACTTAACGTGTGAACCCTATAGGATGAAGAATAAAAAAAAACACTATTATTACTGCAGCTATTATTACTACTACTATTGTTACTCTACATCATACTACAACAACTACTACTACTACTACCACTAATACTACTACTACAACTACTACTACTACCACTAATACTAATACTACTACTACAACTACTACTACTACTACCACTAATACTAATATTACTACTACAACTACTACTACTACTACCACTAATACTAATACTACTACTACAACTACAACTACTACTGCTACTACCACTACCACTAATACTAATACTACTGCTACAACTACTACTATTACTGCTACAACAACTACTACTACAACTACAACTACTACTATTACAACTACTACTACTACTACTACTAATACTACTATCACACCTACTACAATTACAACTATTACTATTACTGTTACAACAACAACTACTACAACTACAACTACAACTATTACTACTACTATTACTACTACTACCACTACAACCACTACTACTACCACTACAACTACTACTACTACCACTACAACTACTATTACTACTACAAACACTACCACTACCACTACTACTACTATTATCAGTACAACAACTACTACTACCACTACAACTACTACTACTACCACTACAACTACTACCACTACCACTACAACTACTACTACCACTACAACTACTATTACTACTACAAACACTACCACTACAACTACTACTACTATCACTACAACTACTACTACTACTACCACTACCACTACAACAACTACTACCACTACAACTACTACTACTACCACTACCACTACAACTACTACCACTACAACTACAACAACAACTACTACCACTACAACTACTACTACCACTACCACTACTACTACTATTATCACTACAACTACTACTACTACCACTACAACTACTACTACTACCAATACAACTACTACTACTACCAATACAACTACTACTACTACCACTACAACTACTACCACTACAACAACAACTACTACTACTACCACTACAACTACTACTACCACTACAACTACTACTACTACCACTGCAACTACTACTACTACCACTACAACTAGTACCGCTACAACAACAACAACAACTACTACTACTACTACCACCACTACAACTACTGCTACTACCACTACAACTACCACTACAACTACCACTACAACTACCACAGTGTAATGTCAAGTTTCATGCACTTCTTTGCTCTTACAAATCTGAATCCGTACAACTTTTTCGAGTTAAATACGACTTGTGTTATTAACAAGGAACAAGTAAAGTCTTCAGTCTTGCGGCCAGTCCAAGATTGCCAATTTGGAGTTATTTTGCACCAAAGTAAAAAAGAAAATAGTTGTTATAACATCACATTAATTGACACCTGGTCATTTTTTCTTCGGGTTAGGGGTTTATTTGTCATTTATTTATTTGTTTTTCTTTCCTGTCTACACAAGTTATTTTTGTTCTAAATGACTCTGTCAATTTTGTTCTGATGACACATAATGACAATTGGACATAAACAGAAAACAACCTGGGGACAGAACTCTGGAAGAAACTGTAGCACGATTGTCAGCAGGTGGAAAATGTGAAGGTTTTGAGAAAGAGTTTGAACAGGAAGCTGTAGTCATTGGTGACTTCGTGTCCCATGAGTTTGGAAGTGGATGGTGAGGATGTGGAGGAATTGGTGGAAGACCACAAGAAGGGGTTTAGCACTAAGAACGTTCAAAGAATGCACAAGTAAGAACAGTTGGTAGGTGCAGGACTTCCTTCTTCAGAGGCCATGGATAAGGAAATACATAATTAGTGCAGCATTTTTAGTGAAAATACGAGGGGCGTTCAAAAGGTAAAGACCCACATCGATTTTCTCAGATAATAATAAGTATAGAAGCGTGACAATTTGCAACCTTTAAATATGACATGTGTCAGTTGTATGCAAATTGCGTTGTAATCGGCTAAATAATGCGACTGCACTAAACCGTTGAAAAGGAGCATGTTAGTAACTTGCGTTATAAGCAGCGAATTGTGACAGAACTTCTCGTTTTAGAGAAGGAAACTGCTGTGAACATTAACAAGTGCCTATGTGATGTGTATGGAAGTTTTGCAGTCGACAGAAGCACAGTAAGTCGCTGGGTTCAGAGAATAAACGAATCGGAAAGCGGAGGTATGGAGCTGCTTGATCGGCCGCGCTGTGGACGGCCTGCCACAACTATCAATACAGAGATGTTGAAATGCGCCGAGAGCATTATTCTTGATGATTGGTCTTAAAGTTGTCAGTCAGCATTGGTAGTGCAAATGCAATTTTTAAAAAAAACTCTAGGATTCTCTAAAATTTGTGCAAGATGGGTTCCACGAAATGTCACAAGTGAGCACCGATTGCAAAGAAAAGCAATTTCTTCTGAACTGTTGGAGCGTTCCAATGTTGATGTAGAGAACTTTTGGCTAAGATTGTTACAGGGGACATAACCTGGGCACACCATTTTGAATCTGAGACAACAAGACAGTCAATGGAGTGGCATCATCCGCTCTCACAAGGAAGAAAGAAATTCAAGAAATTTCTTTCAGCTAGAAATGTCATGACCGTTGTCTTTTGGGACATTGAAGATGTGATTCTTGTGAATCTTATACCACGAGGAGAGACAATCAATTAGCAAGCTTGCATTAAGACACTGAAAAAACTCAGTCAACGTTTGCGCAGAGTTCGGCCGTACAAGAGTCCAGCAGACCTGCTTCTCCTTCACCACAATGCGCAACAAGTTTGGCAACACGGGAAGCAATCACCAGATTGGGTTGGACTGTACTCCCCCATCTACCATACAGCCCTGATTTGGCACGCCATGATTTCCACCTCTTTTGTCCACTTAAAGATGCCCTCCGTGGAACAAGGTTTGAAGCTGATAAAGAGGTGATTCATGCAATGAAGAAATGGCTACACGATCAAGACAAAAACTGGTACAGGCTAGGAATACATGCAATTGTTGCGCGCCGGCGTAATGCTGTACAAGTGGCTGGGGATTATGTTGAGTGATACCGATGTTTACATGTATATCCATATATACTGTGAACAATTTTACTGTGTAAATAAAATACTTATTGAATTAGCGGTCCCGAGAAAACCGATGTGGTGCATTACATTCTGAATGCACTATTTATTTGAAGATTTGTATTATCATTGAAGGAAGTGACTAAGACTGGTAGAAAATTGGTGTCATAACATTACTTGAGCACCAGCCGGCTCAATGACAAAGTTATTGACCATTTATTTTTGTTTTTGTCAAGAGACGACCAGTTTTACAGTAAAGAATTCCAGGCCCAATTGTCTTCCGGAAAAAATGGGGAGCAAAAGCGCCTGCGACCTGCGTTCGCAATAGCAGGGTCGGCGCACCAACATCTGACCAAGACCTAGCAGTTCTACCTCCTCGTGGTCTCCCCTGATAACAGTCTGCGTCAAAACAGACTGGCTAACAGAAGCTAGGATCGCCGTGTTCCCTGTAGTGGTGGCTGTTACTGATATAGAGGACCCAGTATTGCAGTACCTCTGTGCTGGACTAGTAGTTTCCCAACATAGCCTGGGACAGACGAACTCCAAAATCAAAGGGCAACCTGTCCGCATCAACTCATGGCAATCCATCACCAACAACTTCCGGAAAAAAAAGAGAAAAGAGAAAGAACAACGAAATGGTTTTCTAATTTTATTTGAATGGCCCGTAATTCTCTTGACAAATATTGGAATCTCTTATTCTCTCCATTGTCCACTTAAGCCATCTTCTCTCTACGGTACATGTAGAATATTGTTAAAGTGTCATTTTCGGTATGTCGTGTACATGTATCACATAGGGACTACTTGTTTCGTACTTAAGTACGATACATGCATCATTAAGGAGGTTTAAATATGCAATCATCGACAATCTAAGATGTGTTAATCCATTTTACAACATTTCTTTTGGGGAACAATTGAATCGACATTCGTAATAATCGAAAATCGAACAACTTCCTGAAATGAATTGTCTAGGAATAGCAAAGTTTCACGTATTAATACTACTAGTAAACTACACATCTTTCTACTACTGTTACTACTACAGGTACTACGGCTACGGCTACTACTACTACTACTACTACTACTACACTACAGCAGCTGCCTCTACTACTATTACTATACTGCAGCTGCTGCTTGTACTACTTCTGCTACTGTTACACTACAACTGCTGCTTCACCTACTACTACTACTACTTCTGCTATGAATTACTACTACTATGCTAAGCTGCTGCCCCTTCTACTACTACTACTACTACTACTACTACTACTACCATCACAACTACTACCACCAATACGACACTACAACTGCTGCTGCTTCAAAAACTGCTGCTACTGCTACACTAAGGCCGCTGCTGCTTCTACTACTATTATTACTACTGCTGCTACAACTACTGCACATTTGATTCTGCTACTGCTACTACTACTACTCCTAATACTACTAATACTATTCTTACTACTACTAATACGTCTACTGCCACCACTATTATTCCGCATACCATTACCACTACTTCAATTACTACTACAACAGTAGTATAGTACCAGCATTATGACGGGTAAAACTCAGTAAAACGCAGAAAACCCCGCATTTTTCTCTATATAAAAAGTATACACGCAGATGCGTTTTTCCTTATATAAAAGTATATACGCAGCATACACGCAGCAAACCGGACCGACCGACCGACACAGCGTGACCTCGGTGAGGGTAGGTGACCCCATGATCGATGACGGTAAGGTGTGTTGAGGAAAGTGTGTGTTCCTCTCCTGAGTATAGGATCTTTTTTTTTAATCTCTCGGGCTGAATGTTGTCTCACGCGCAGCTGCCTACGGGGGTGACATTTTTTATTGTTTCTTAAGACACTTGTTGCTAACTTTCGAGCAATCTCCAAAAGTAGGTTGTCTAGTGTGGCATGATGGCTTTATCCAGGTTGTCAATTGTGGCTTGAGGGGTGTATGTAGGTTGTCTAGTGTGTCGTGATGGGTGTATGTAGGTTGTCTAGTGTGTCATAAGGGGTGTATGCCGGTTGTCTAGTGTGTCGTGATGGGTATATAGGGGTTGTCTAGTGTGTCGTGATGGGTGTATGGATGTCGTCTAGTGTGTCATGATGCTTGTATGTAGGTTATCTAGTGTGTCGTGATGAGGTATATGCCGGTTGTCTAGTGTCGTGATGGGTGTATTTAGATGGTCCAGTGTGTCATTATGGGTGTATGCAGGTTGTCAAGTGTGGCATGAAAGTTGTATGCCGGATGTCGAGTGTCATGATGATTGTATGTAGGTTGTCTAGTGTGTCGCGATGGGTGTATGGAGGTCGTCTAGTGTATCATGATGGTTGTATGTAGGTTGTCTAGTGTGTCGTGATGGGTGTATGCAGGTTGTCGAGAGGGGCGTGAGGGGTGTATGTCGGTTGTCTAGTGTCATTATGGATGTAGGTAGGGTGTCTAGTGTGGCATTATGGGTATATGGAGGTTGTCTAGTGTGTCGGGATGGGTGTATGAAGGTCGCCATGTGTGTCATGATGGTTGTATGTATGTTGTATAGAGTGTCGTGATGGGTGTATGCCGGTTGTCTAGCGTGTCATGATGGTTGTATGTAGGTTGTCTAGAGTGTCGGGATCGGTGTATGCCGGTTGTCTAGTGTGTCATGATGGGTGTATAAAGATCGTCTTGTGTGACTTGATGGCTGTATGTAGGTTGTCTAGTGTGTCGTGATGTCAGTATGTAAGTTGTCTACTGTGTCGTGATGCTGTCTAGTGTGTCATGAGGGTTGTATGTAGGGTGTTTAGTGTGTCATGAGGGCTGTATGCATGTTGTCGAGTGTCGTGAGGGATGTATGCATGTTGTCTAATGTGTCTTGATAGCTGTATGCAGGCTGTCTAGTATTTCTTGATTTTGACCTGATAAGTTACTAAAAATATTTGTGACATATGACACAAACGAGATTCACATATTATCGAAATTAGGCAATCAACTTATCGAAAATACGTTACTAAAGTAGCATACTATAATATTAAAGAACTAAAATAACACTTACTTTTATGTGTCTGAAGGCGCGAGACACATTCGTCGTCAACCACTGTAAACGTATGTCTGATTACAAGATTCACAGTGGCGTTATATTTACCACTAAAAACACGCCCTAGCCCCTATCGATGGGGGAAATGGCGGTGGGAATGTTACCAAAAATAGAATTGACCTCTGAAACAATACCTGATGAGTTACTAAAAATAGAATTGACCTCTGAGGCAATACCTGATGAGGTAATAAAAATAGATTTGATCTAAGAGGTAATATCAAAGTGTTCACTTATCAACCCAAAGAATTAATAAGCTGAGAAATCCCTAATAATTAATACGAATGTACTAAAATTTTGCACATGATGGTAGTTAAGACTGTGTCTAAATGATTAATGAAAATAGTCATACAACACTAGAAAAAACCAAACACACTAAAACACCACATTGAAAGACTATACTTAAAGTGTACGCCCCTGTTACAACTCTGCTAAAGAAAAGTACTACTACTCACGACGGTTACGCCCCTGACACAACTCTACAAAGAAAGTGCTAACAAACATAAAAGTTTCGTCCCTGACATAACCCCACTAAAAGAAAATGGTACCTCAAAGCATTATCATTACATCCCTGTCACAACTCTGCTAAAGAAAAAGTACTACTACGCATGACGGTTACGCCCCTGAAACAACTCTACATACATAACCTCACTAAAAGAAAATGGTACCTAAAAACATGAACATTATGTTTTTAATGTTCATGTTTTTAGTAGAGTTATGAGAGACTCATAACTCTACTAAAAGAAAAATGGTAACCCCGGACCATTTTTGCGGGATACGCCTATGAACTATTAAAGAATAGTAAATTTAACCTCTAGACTTACCCCAAACTTTAAAATAGACATCCCCATATCAAGGAGTTGCTTCAAATATCACTTTTATGTTCCTTACCACCTGACCATTTTAGGGCTACGCCTATGAAATCGATAAAAAATTTAAATTTAATCTCTAGGCTCACCTCAAACTTTATTGTAAACACCCCGTAGCAAGAATTTACTTTAAAATGTACTTTTATGTTCCTTACCCCCAAACACTTTTTGATGGATACGCCTATAAAATTATTAAAGAATAGTAAATTTAACCTCTAGGGTTACCCCAAACTTATATTAGACTCCCCCGTAGCAAGAATTTACTTTAAAAAGCACTTTTATGTTCCTTACCCCCACCACTTTTTGATGGCTACGGCTATAAAACTATTAAGAGTAGGTAAAATTACAATCTAGGCTTACCCCAAACTTTATATTAGACATCCATGTATCAAGAATTTGCTTAAAATACCACTTTTATATCCCTTACCCTCAAACACTTTTTGATGGCTACGCCTATGAAAGTGATAAAAAAATACTAAATTTAACCTCTAGGCTTAACCTAAACTTTATTTTAGACGTCCCCGTATCAAGAATTTGCTTAAAATACCACTTTTATGTTTCTTACCCCCTGCCCATTTTTGGTGGATACGCCTATGAAATCGATAAAATTGTAAATTTACATTCTAGCTTTACCTCAATCTTTATATTAGACATCCCCGTAGCAAAAATTTACTTTAAAATAACTTTTATGATTTTACGCCCTGAAAATTTTTGAGGGATACACGTATGAAACTATTGAAAATAGTCAATTTAACCTCTAGAATTACCCCAAACTTTATATTTGACACTTCCATGTATCAAATCTGCATTAAAATTCAACTAAAAAAAAGTAGTGATATATGACATTTACAGGCACAGGTAGGCTTTCATATACAAAAAAATCTGCGGGTAGACCACCATATAGAAAAAATTCTCCGGGTAGACTAAATAGATAAGGAATAATCTGCAGGTAACCAAAAATGTGTTGGGTGTAAATGCCATATACCACTACTATTTTTTTCCTTCAGACACATAAACGTAAGTGTTATTTTAGTTCTTTAATATTATAGTATGCTACTTTAATAACGTATTTTCGATAAATTGATTGCCTAGTTTCAATAATCTGTGAATCTCGTTTATATATGTCAAAAATATTTTTAGTAACTTATCAGGTCAAAATCAAGACATACTAGACCGCCTGCATACAGCCATCAAGACACACTAGACAACATGCATACAGCCCTCATGATACACTCGACAACATGCATACATCCCTCATGACACACTAGACGACCACCATACACCCATTATGACACACTAGACAACCTACATACAACCATCACGACACGCTAGACAACCTACATACAGACATCAAGACACACTCGAAAACCTCCATATACCCGTCATGCCACACTAGACACCATACCTACATCCATCAAGACACTAGACAACCGGCATACAGCCCTCATGCCACTCTCGACAACCTGCATACACCCATCACAACACACTAGAAACCCTACATACAACCATCATGACATACTAGACGACCTCCATACACCCATTACGACACACTAGACAGCCTATATACAACCATCATAACACACTAGACGACCTCCATGCACCCATCATGACACACTAGACAACCTACATACAAACATCATGGCACTAGGCAACCGGCATATAGCCCTCATTCCACACACGACAACCTGCATACACCCATCATGACACACTAGACGACCTCCATACACACATCACAACACTAGACAACCGGCATACACCCATCACGGCACACTAGACAACCTACATACAACCATCGTGACACACTAGACGACTTCCATACACCCATCACGACACACTAGACAACCTCCATACACCCATCACGACACACTAGACAACAGGCATACAGCGCTCATGACACACTAGACAACCTACATACACCCATCACGACACACTAGACAACCTACATACAACCCTCTTGATACACTAGACAAGCTAAATACACCCATCAAGCCACACTTGACAACCTGAATACAGCCATTATGCCACACTAGACAACCTACTTTTGGAGATTACTCGAAAGTTAGCACCAAGGGTCTTAATAAACAATTAAAAATGTCACCCCCGTAGGAAGCTGCGCGTGAGAAAACATTCAGCCCGAGTGATAAAAAAAATGATCCTACACTCAGGAGAGGAACATACACTTTCCTCAATACACCATAGCGTCATTGATCATGGGGTCACCTACCTTCACCGAAGTACCGCTGTGTCGGTCGGTCGGTCCGTTTTGCTGCGTGTATGCTGCGTATATACTTTTATACAAGGAAAAACGCAGCTGCGTGTACTTTTTATACAGAGAAAAATGCAGCGTTTTCTGCGTTAACTCAGTTTTACCAGTCGTTATGCTGGTACTATACTACTTACAACCACCACTACTTTTACTAAACTCCTACTACTACTATTATCACTACTACTGCTTATTCTACAACTAATACTACTACTGCTGCTGCTAATACCACTACTACAACTACTACTACTGCTACTACCACTACTATCCTTACTACTACTACTTCTACTACCACCACTACTATTCCTACTACCATTACCACTACCCCTATTACTGCTACAACCACCACTACTATTACTAATACTACTACTGCTTCTACTACTATTACTACTACTACTACTACTACTACGACTACTACCACTACTCCTACTACTACTACTAATACTACTGCTACTACTACGAACACTACTACTACAACTAATACCACTACAACTACTACTACTACCACCACTCCTACAACTGCTACCATTTCTAAAGACAAATGCCCACCGTAGATCATCATGTCGCTTGCTCACTTCCGCTTCCTCCCGAAACAGCCATCTGATTTCACGAGCTGGGCGCGAGGTGCCGGGACGTAACAGAGCCCAGAATCTAGGTCGAATGTTCGCGCGTGGGAGGACCAGATCTGGTTTGATCCTGTTTGTGAGAGCCGTCTGTGTGTGCTTGGTTTTTTTTTTTTTTCCACATGGAACCAGTTTAAATCCAAGAAAAAAAATAAATGAAAAAAAAACATTTGAACAAATCGACTTGAGACCGTCATCGCTGCAACATTGTTCACAAGATAACAAATTTATTTCAATAAAAAAAAGTGTTCTTTTGTGACTTTACAGATAAACTGGTCGTGGCAGTGTTTGGGGGAGGAGATGAAAGTATGCGAGGTTAAGCAAAACCGGAGTAAAGTACTGTACAATAATCATCATCTAGTTCCCTGTTGGAACACACGTGACCACAGCTATACAGAAGTTATTTCTGTCCTGCACTATAATTGTCTCACGTGACAGCTTGTCCGAAGTTATGTCCTGCGCTATAATCCAGCGTCTGCAGCTGTCACGTCCTGCACCGTCCTCTTCTTGGTCATCCGTTCTTTTATTCTTCTCCTTGGTACCATGCCCTCCATCATGGTCCCCTCTAAGTACGAAAACAGAAGTAATGGTCATATCGAAGAAACAATCATCACCATCAGGCAACAGAATAATAAGCAGGACAAATCTGAAACAAGTGCACAGAGCGAAATACAAGGGCACGATAATAACACCAGATGGAAGATTCACCACAGAAATAAAAAAGTATCATAGGTCAGGCCAAAAGAGGATTACAGATAATGAAAAGTAAATTGTGCAACAAGTTTATGTCAATAGAAGTGAGAAAGAGAGTTCATCGGTGCTATATAGAACCAATTCTGACCTATGGCAGCTAATCATGGATAGTAGACAAACAAATGAAAAGACAATTAGAGACCATATAACCGATTTATCAGAAGAAGAATGTTGAGAGTTCCCTAGACAACTAAAAGGACCAACGAAAAATTCTCAAAGGGGCCACAACAAAGAGGGAGCTCCTAAAACACATCAGAAAGAAACAATCAACATTTTTCGGGCACATCATGAAAAGAGGAAAGTGTAAATATTTGGTTACAAGTAGCAAAATAGAGGAAAAGAAAGATCGAGAACGACAAAATGAGATGATAGTAGATGGATTGGTTTCGTGGCATGGAAAACAGCCAACATCAGAATTGATACAATTCACTGTGGATACAAAATTGTTGGAGAACATTGTCGCCTACGCCAAACGGTATGGCACATGATGATAATGATCAAAAGATATGACAACGTAACCAATTTAGCCTTTCTGCAGCTCTCTAGGTTTGCATCTATTAAATCAACACTCAGGAGAAGATAACTGATGTGAATTATCAAACCAAGTCCGTGCCACGCAATTCGCTGCCACGAGCAAGGGCACCAACCAAAAGTAAGTTTCCACTTTAGTTTTTGGTTGGGAACTGTGGTCTTAGGCAGCCTAGATGGTTTAGTCTGAGGTTCAAGCATTTTGTGCCTGCCCAAGAAGTCAGCAAAACCTGGATGGCAGGGACAACGAAAATAACTGTGACATGACAGACGTTGAAGCAGCAACAACAAAAATAAATGTGACATGACAGACGTTGAAGCAGCAACAACAAAAATAACTGTGACGTGACAGACGTTGAAGCAGCGACAACAAAAATAACTGTGACGTGACCGTCGTTGAAGCAGCGACAACAAAAATACCTGTGACGTGACCGTCGTTGAAGCAGCAACAACAAAAATAACTGTGACATGACAGACTTTGAAGCAGCAACAACAAAAATAACTGTGACATGACAGACTTTGAAGCAGCGACAACAAAAATAACTGTGACATGACAGACTTTGAAGCAGCGACAACAAAAATAACTGTGACATGACAGACGTTGAAGCAGCGACAACAAAAATAACTGTGACATGACAGACGTTGAAGCAGCGACAACAAAAATAACTGTGACATGACAGACGTTGTAGCAGCGACAACAAAAATAACTGTGACATGAGAGACGTTGAAGCAGCGACAAAAAAATAACTGTGACATGACAGACGTTGAAGCAGCGACAACAAAAATAACTGTGACATGACAGACGTTGAAGCAGCGACAAAAAAATAACTGTGACATGACAGACGTTGAAGCAGCGACAACAAAAATAACAGTGACATGACAGACGTTGAAGCAGCGACAAAAAATAACAGTGACATGACAGACGTTGTAGCAGCATCAAACATTGTACTGGGACCGTACTTAAACAATCACTTGAACTCACTTGCAGTAGTCTCTAGAAGGAAGTGGGGACGAGCTGCAGACCAAGGAATGAATTACAATAAAAAAACAAAGGTGAATATTAATGTGGGCCAGACAACAGGCATCCTGCGAAGGATGGCCACTGGAAACAAATTGTGGGGAGAACTTTATTGTTACCTTACAAGACGATGCAAGATGTACCAGCCACTGACGGTGGTTTCTTGATCTGGGACGAGACAAGATGTGCAAGCCACTGACGGTGGTTTCTTGATCTGGGACGAGACAAGGTGTGCAAGCCACTGACGGTGGTTTCTCGATCTTGGACGAGACAAGATGCACCAGCCACTGACTTTGGTTTCTCGATCTGGGACGAGACAAGGTGTGCAAGCCACTGACGGTGGTTTCTCGATCTTGGACGAGACAAGATGCACCAGCCACTGACGGTGGTTTCTCGATCTGGGACGAGACAAGGTGTGCAAGCCACTGACTTTGGTTTCTCGATCTGGGACGAGACAAGGTGTGCAAGCCACTGACTTTGGTTTCTCGATCTGGGACGAGACAAGGTGTGCAAGCCACTGACTTTGGTTTCTCGATCTGGGACGAGACAAGGTGTGCAAGCAACTGACTTTGGTTTCTCGATCTGGGACGAGACAAGGTGTGCAAGCCACTGACTTTGGTGTCTCGATCTGGGACGAGACAAGGTGTGCAAGCCACTAACTGTTTTGTCGCTGACCCTATCAAATTGGCTCTGATTACTCTTCCGGCGTTTGTTGAAACATCAGTTCGTAATTACAGAGAAGCAGAAGAAACGTGTATTTTCATCTTGAAAAAATGTTCGTTCATATTTAGAGTTAGAGCAGAGTAGCTGGGTTAGTTTATTGGTTGGTTGGTTGATCGTGTTTGGTTGGTTGATCGCTTTGCTGGTTGATCGTTGGCTGGTTCATCGATTGGTTGATCGGTTGGCTGGTTGATTGGCTGGTTGATCGGTTGGTTGATCGGTTGGTTGATCGCTTGGTTGGTTTATCGGTTGGCTGGTTGATCGGTTGGTTGATCGGTTGGTTGATCGGTTGGTTGATCGGTTGGTTGATCGCTTGGTTGGTTTATCGGTTGGCTGGTTGATCGGCTGGTTGGTTTATCGGTTGGCTGGTTGATCGGTTAGTTGGTCGGTTGGTTGATCGCTTGGCTGGTTGATCGGTTGGCTTATCGGTTGGCTGGTTGATCGGTTGGCTGGTTTATCGGTTGGCTGGGTTTATCGGTTGCTTGGTTGGTTTATCGGTTGGCTGGTTTATCGGTTGGTTGATCGGTTTGTTGGTTGATCGATTGGTTGATCGGTTGGCTGGTTGATCGGTTGATTGATCGCTTGGATGGTTGATCGGTTGGTTGATTTGTTGGCTGGTTGATCGGTTGGTTGTTCAGTTGGTTGGTTGGTTGGTTGGTTGGCTAGCTGTTTGGCGGGCTGGTTGGTTGATTGGTTGGTTGGTTTGGTTTGGTTGGCTGACTTGCTGGTTGGTTGGCTGGTTGATTGGTTGGCTTGTTTATCGGTTGACTAGTTGATCGGTTGGCTGGTTTATCGGTTGGTTGGTTGGTTGGTTGGTTGGTAGGTAATTGACTCGTTGATTAACTAATTTGCTCGTTGGTTGACTGGTTCGCTGGTCGGTCAAATATTTCTTTTACGTAATGGATCTACAGAATGAACATTTAAGTAAACAAATTCATCTTTACATTGAAATTGCTAACGCTTTCACACAACATTAGATATTTTACTTCTTCTCTCTTTTGTCGATGATACCAGGCATCAGTGCTTATTTTAGTTGCCCATTGAATCGCCAATTTATCCAGGGAGCAAAAGATCTTATCATCCCTCATAAATGTGTCCCAGTAATAGCAAGGGGTCTGTTACGACATTGGAGGGTGTGCGTGACCGTGCGATAAAATCAACTCATTCGTTGACTGTAAAGCAGACGTACAGTGTTCGAAACCAGCGGTAGAAAGAAAGGGTTTTTTTTTCTACCAGGTGTGAAATAAAAATCTTGAGTCTCACACGTGGCGACTGCTTTGACGAAGCGGCCTTTATCCCTCTGGTCCTGTCGTGAGCACCCCGACATACACCAGTAATGGTAATATTTGTCTTAAGGATAGTTTTTTTTGGTTTATTACGACATTGAGTCACGCATCGGTAATCTCCTACTTCTGGCATGCATTTATTTATGGATGACCTTTCAACCGCGTATAGTCAGTCAATGTCACTAGCAAGGCATACAAAATATAAACGTAAAATTGCATTGGGTAGCTACGCTAATATAGAAATAAAACAAAACATATGGTTTCGGGCATAAACCTTCATCAGAAATAGTACAGCATCATCGGGTCGCATGTCCTTTACTGTACGTTGCTTTCACCACAGACGGTCTGAAAGAATCTCTGTCTCTAGCCAGATCTCCCACTGAACGTTGCATTCACTACAGCCCGTATGAAAGAATGTCTGTTTCTGACCAGATCTCCCACAGAACGTTGCATTCACCACAGCCCGTATGAAAGAATCTCTGTCTCTGACCAGATCTCCCACAGAACGTTGCATTCACCACATACTGTCTGAAAGAATCTCTGTCTCTAGCCAGATCTCCCACAGAACGTTGCATTCACCACATACTGTCTGAAAGAATCTCTGTCTCTAGCCAGATCTCCCACTGAACGTTGCATTCACCACATACTGTCTGAAAGAATCTCTGTCTCTGACCAAATCTCCCACAGAACGTTGCATTCACCACATACTGTCTGAAAGAATCTCTGTCTCTAGCCAGATCTCCCACAGAACGTTGCATTCACCACATACTGTCTGAAAGAATCTCTGTCTCTAGCCAGATCTCCCACAGAACGTTGCATTCACCACATACTGTCTGAAAGAATCTCTGTCTCTAGCCAGATCTCCCACAGAACGTTGCATTCACCACATACTGTCTGAAAGAATCTCTGTCTCTAGCCAGATCTCCCACTTCTTCTGCTGTCATGTTCATGGGCTCCTTGATGTCTTGAAACCTTTTTTCTGGTCTACCTTTGTCTCGTCGTCCAGGAATCATCCCTTCCATTATTGTTCTTTTCAGTCATCTGTGTTTGTTGACGTGGTCATAGTATTTTAGTTTCCACTCTAGAATGGTGATGGTAGGTAGGTAGGTAGGTAGGTAGGCAGGCAGGCAGGCAGGCAGGCTGACAGACAGACAGACAGACAGACAGACAGACAGACAGACAGACAGACAGACAGACAGACAGACAGACAGATAGACAGACAGATAGATAGATAGATAGATAGATAGATAGATAGATAGATAGATAGAGATAGATAGATAGATAGATAGATAGATAGATAGATAGGTAGGTAGGTAGGTAGGTAGGTAGGTAGGTAGGTAGGTAGGTAGGTAGGTAGGTAGGTAGGTAGGTAGGTAGGGTAGGTAGGTAGGTAGGTAGATAGTAGATAGATAGATAGATAGATAGATAGATAGATAGATAGATAGATAGATAGATAGATAGATAGATAGATAGATAGATAGATAGATAGATAGATAGATAGATAGATAGATAGATAGATAGATAGATAGATAGATAGATAGATAGATAGATAGATAGATAGATAGATAGATAGATAGATAGATAGATAGATAGACAGATAGTCAAACAGACAGAAAGACAGAAAGATAATTTCATATTCATTTCATGTGCTGATGTTATTGTCTGGCAGTTGCCTCATTGACTATTACCACGACAGAACGGATGAGGCTGCGTGTAACCCAGCCACATAAAATATTCAGCAGATTCCATGTTCATATCGTGATGCTGTTTGTCTATTTCTGAGTGGTTTGCTTATTATATATTTGATATGCACGGTCTACCATACTTCATACATGAGCTGTTTCCCAGTGTTGTCACAGTTTGTTGGTTTCCCAGTTTCTTTGATTACAAGATCAATACTAATCATATTGGCTACCACAAGCTTTCACTGCCGTGGTGGTGCGTGTGGTTTGTGCTATATTTCTTTAAAATGGCAATAGTAGTAGTGGTAGTAGCAGCATCAGCAATACGTTAGTGATAGAAGTGGGGGGAGGGGGGGGGGGTGGTGATAATGTTTTTCTTTCTTTCTTTCGACGTTAACCATATAACAACTAAAGGAAAGGATTTGTCATCCGACCTTTAAAGGACGTTAACCATATAACAACTAAAGGAAAGGATTTGTCATCCGACCTTTAAAGGACGTTAACCATATAACAACTAAAGGAAAGGATTTGTCATCCGACCTTTAAAGGACGTTAACCATATAACAACTAAAGGAAAGGATTTGTCATCCGACCTTTAAAGGACGTTAAATGCGCTTAGGTTGAGCTGTGCTTTATTTGCGTCTTTTGACCCAACACATCCGACTTCAGCACTGCATTTTTAAATGCCGTGTTGCCTTCCCTCTTCGATCCTTACTGGCTTGGTCAGACTTGATGATTAGTTTACTACAAGAGGCACCACGGAGAGGAGGCGTAGAGTCTGGACGGTTCTTGTTCATTGGTCGATCCTGGCTCAGGCTGTCAGCTATGAGTCGCTGGTAGTTCCAATTCTGTTGCTGTAAGTCGCCTTGTCTCCTGATGATGATGATGTAATCCTTTCATCTTTGAACTCGTTATTCTTCATAGCACATGGAAACTCACGCACAGTTTGCTGTGTGCCTCGGTTGCGTAGATGTGTTCCTCATTTGTGTTGCTGTGTTCCTTAGATGTGTTCCTCAGTTGTGTTACTGTGTTCCTCAGTTGTGTTGCTGTGTTCCTCAGGTGTGTTGCTGTGATCCTCAGTTGTGTTGCTGTGTTCCTCAGTTGTGTTGCTGTGTTCCTCAATTGTGTTGCTGTGCTCGTCGGTTGTGTTGTTGTATTCCTTAGTTGTGTTGCTGTGTTCGTCGGTTGCGTTGATGTGCTCCTCGGTTGTGTTGCTGTGTTCCTCGGTTGTGTTGTTGTGTTCCTCAGGTGTGTTGTTGTGTCCTCAATTTGGTTGCTGTGTTCGTCTGTTGCGTTGATGTGTTCCTCAGGTGTGTTGCTGTGTTCCTCAATTGTGTTGCTGTGTTCGCCGGTAGTGTTGATGTGTTCCTTCGTTGTGTTCCTGTGTTCGTCGGTTGCGTTGATGTATTCCTTATGTGTGTTGCTGTATTCCTCATTTGTGTTGCTGTGTTCGTCGGTTGTGTTGCTGTGTTCCATAGTTGTGTTGCTGTGTTTTTTCGGTTGTGTTGATGTGTTTTTCAGGTGTGTTGTGTTCCTCGGTTGTGTTGCTGTGGACTCACTTGTCTATGACGCAAACAAGAGAAAGATCATCCATTCACAGGTCTATGACAATCTCAGAAAAATGGCACTTGTATATATCGGTGTTGTACTAAACACTTAACCATCGCAGTTTCTCATTCAAAAAGACGGCAGTTAAAAGACTGCGTGAATTAAGAACAGGTCTCAATGTTAGCAGAGAAAATGAAAAGGGATTCAAAACAGGGGACATTCATCTGCTATAAGCGCTAAGATATGGGACAAATTATTTTGCATTCATTTTATTTTCCAACAAACATGGGCAAGAATTGTTTATGCTTTCTGGTTGTACACTTGATTTGGTGGAGATCTGTGTGCCCTATGCTCTGATCGGAGTTCAGAGGATTAAGAAAAGGTTGACATGTATAGAGGGAGCCGCGATAGCTCAGTGGCTAGTAAGCTGGACTACAAAGGACAAGAGGTAGGGTTCGATCCCAACCGACGGCTTCCGGTTCACCCAGCCTTAAATGGGTACCGGATTTTTTTTCTGGGAAAGTAAAGCGGCAAAGGCGTAATACCGACCACATTACCCCAAAAATCATGTGCCTAAGGTCTGTAAAATTTATGGTCACTAGCACCATATTCCATATACGCCACTTGGCGTGACGGGGGTACTTGACTTATTAGATATGTATAGACGACAGAAGTAGCAATTCAAAAAGAGTGATGTCAGGCAGGAGCGCTATGTATAGAAGCCAAGAAGTTTAGGAAGCCGAGTCCAAATTGGGATCGTCAGTCATTGCACGATGAACGATATAATGAGGAAATAATTTGAGAACTTACGGCAGTGGTTATCAAACTGTTGACATCCTCGGCTCCCTCTCTCTGATCATAACAACAGTGGCGTCATCATGGTGGTTAGGAATGTATAAGTTGGGTGAGCTTATATTTCTTGACAGGATATATCAGACTGTAAATGACGCCAGAGTTAACGCTATTCTCTAGAGGCTCGTTGATGTACAGGCAATAGTCAGCCTGTGTGGTTGTTGTTATTTATTATTTCTAACCACGCAGTAGGCACACGATAATGGTAGTGAATAAATGACAATGTAAAAAAAAAAAAAGAAAGAAAGAGAAAAGTGGTATGGAAACAGCTTTAAGTTGGTGAGAAACAAGACATGATATATAGTCTGAGAAACAAGATATGATATATAGTCTGAGAAACAAGATATGATATATAGTCTGAGAAACAAGATTTGATATATAGTCTGAGAAACAAGATATGATATATAGTCTGAGAAACAAGATATGATATATAGTCTGAGTAACAAGACATGATATATAGTCTGAGAAACAAGACATGATATATATGCTGAGTAACAAGACATGATATATAGGCTGAGTAACAAGACATGATATATAGGCTGAGTAACAAGACATGATATATAGTCTGAGAAACAAGATATGATATATAGTCTGAGAAACAAGATATGATATATAGTCTGAGTAACAAGACATGATATATAGGCTGAGAAACAAGATATGATATATAATCTGAGTAACAAGACATGATATATAGTCTGAGAAACAAGACATGATATATAGGCTGAGAAACAAGACATGATATATAGTCTGAGAAACAAGACATGATATATAGTCTGAGAAACAAGACATGATATATAGTCTGAGAAACAAGACATGATATATAGTCTGAGAAACAAGACGTGATGTATAGTCTGAGTAACAAGTCATGATATATAGTCTGAGAAACAAGACATGATATATAGTCTGAGAAACAAGACATGATATATAGTCTGAGAAACAAGACATGATATATAGTCTGAGAAACAAGATATGATATATAGTCTGAGAAACAAGATATGATATATAGTCTGAGAAACAAGATATGATATATAGTCTGAGAAACAAGACATGATATATATAGTCTAAGAAACAAGACATGATATATAGTCTGAGAAACAAGACATGATATATATAGTCTAAGAAACAAGACATGATATATAGTCTGAGAAACAATACATGATATATAGTCTGAGAAACAAGACATGATATATAGTCTGAGAAACAAGACATGATATATATAGTCTAAGAAACAAGACATGATATATAGTCTGAGAAACAAGACATGATATATATAGTCTAAGAAACAAGACATGATATATAGTCTGAGAAACAATACATGATATATAGTCTGAGAAACAAGACATGATATAGAGTCTGAGAAACAAGACATGATATATAGTCTGAGAAACAATGTAAACGTTAACAGTCTACAGAATAAAGTGTTCTTATTTTGTATCTCACCAACGTAAAGCAATCTTGTCATCAGCTTTACAGAAGCGTTGCATTTCCTTACATCTTGACGCATTTTCATAGATATATATCCTCCCCCCCCCTCCCCAACACACACACACACACACACAACAATAACATCGGCGTGACGCCCTCGACAAAGGACCCGCCGAGTACACCTTGGTAACCACTGACACTGACATATGAAGCTGTCCGACGCGCGGAAAGGATAAACCTCTTCTTGTTGTCTTGTTCAGGACAGACTTGGAGAACGTGCGTTTACCCCCTTTATCAAACACTGATTTGTATCTGCATTATTGTTTTTTTTTTTCACAATTTATTTCTGTCATACCATTTTTTTTTGTTTTTAACTATCAACATATCTATACTTCGGAGCCGGGATAGCTCAGTGGTTAGTGAACTGGACTGCAAAGGACAAGAGGTAGGGTTCGATCCCAACCGACGGCTTCCGGGTTCACTCAGCCTTTAATGGGTACCGGATTTTTTTCTGGGAAAGTGAAGCGGCACGGGCGTAATACCGACCGCCTTACCCCAAAAATCATGTGCCGAAGGTCTGTAAAATTTATGGTCACTAACACCATATTCCCTATATGCCACTTGGCGTGACGGGGGTACTTTACTTTTTTTTTTATATCTATACTTCACATTCTCATTCATCTGTCACACATTTTTGTCTTGGCCGACTCGGTAACTTGTCCAGCTCCAAACCAGGTCAATGTGGGTTCGAATCCTGGTAAGGTTATTTCTATCAGGAGTGAAATAAACACTCAGACCCGAACACATCGCGGCGTCTGCACTGAACAAGAGGCCTTTATTCTCTGGCCCTATAGTTCTCTCCCCCCCCCCCCCTCTTCTTGCCCTAACGACATACATCAGTAATGAGAAAATACCAAAAATACCATAAAGACAGTTCTGGCTTTTTTTAGGACAAACTTGAGAACCTTTACAGCCCCGAGAATGGTATTGGTTAATTTTACTTTTTTTTCAGAATAATTTGTTTACAGTAAAATAACAGAGTAAAGTAAACACACTGGCCTACTCTCCTTTCACCTCACCGTTAACTAGAGTAATCTTAACTGGGGCATTATTTTGTCGTAACTTGCGTTAATGTTGGAAATTAGTAGCAAAATTATTGAGTCAGGTCACGCCAACATTGTGATGTTGATCTTCATTTTTGCAAGAGTTCATGACTTCTGCTAAGTTTAAACTTTAATGGCAGGAGAGTGCTGCTTGATTCAACAGCTGGAAACGCTGGCGGTACCTTGCGTTGATATTATCACACATTTGTAGTTGTCAATAATTAATAGTGTACACAATAGACACAGAAGCGTGTGCGCGTTTTAAAGAGCAATTTTAATACATAGAATATGGTTTATATATCATCATCATTGAGTGCCGACTCCGCATCGAATGTTCGCTACCATGGAGCGACATTCCGCTTTGTCGCTTGCTTCCATAGTGCAGGTTGTCACAGGCTGACTTGTCCATCTTTTGATATTACTTGTCCATGTTAGTCTTGGTCTGCCTCTGAATCTTTTACCTTGTATTTTCCCTTCCATGATTAATGTTAGTGAGCTGTTGTGTCTTTTAACATGTCCTGAAAATCTTAGTTGTCTTGTTTGAATTGTGTCCAGTAGTTCTCTTTTTATTGTTAATTGTTTTAAAACTTCATCATTTGTCTCATTTCTTTCCATCCAGTTCTACCTATTCTTCTATGAATCCATATTTCAAAAGCTGCAATTTTCTCTTCTGTTTTCGTGTATAGTGCCCATGTTTCTGTACCATACAGGAATGTTGAGAAGTTATACCATTTTGCTATTCTTGGTTTTAGCCCTAGTGTTATTTGTTTTGATCTAAGTATACTTTACATGTGGTTTTATAGAAGAATGTTGAGAATACCATGGACAGCTAAGAAGAGAAATGAAAATGTTCTGAAAGAGGTCAAAGCAAATAGAGAGCTAATTTCCAATATTATGAAGAAACAATCATCATTTGTTGGCCATGTAATGAGAAGGAAACAGCTGGAAAACATTGTGACAACTGGAAAAATTGAGGGGCGAAGAGATAGAGGGAAGCAAAGAGAAAAAATACCAGACAACTTAAGAGAATGGCTTGGCAGAAGGTCAACAACAGAAATGATTAATAACTGTCGAGATCGAAATTTGTGGAGAGACATGATCACCAACGCCAGCAGGCCCGGTACTTGATGATCATGATGATGATGATATTTTACATGTCATTGCCTGTTTGCCATTCCTATTCTATTGTTTAAGTCAGTTGTACATTCCCCATCACCGGTCACTTTAGCATGTCCAAGGTAGTTTTTAAAAGCTGAAATGTTAATTTTTTTTTAAATCACAAAATGTGAATAAGTTTAGTTTATAGAAAAGGAGAAATGAAAAAAGAAAATAGAAACTAAACTACTATAGTTACAGCTCTGCTTAAGTAATTAACAACACAAAATATAACGACGTTGCGGCTTATTAGGTCTTCAGCAGGAACAAAAGAAAACACGAACACAGTTATGTAAGTAAGACTACATGGCTAAATGAGAATTAGATATCAAAACAAGATAATATGAAATCTTGCTTATACAAGGTTGGATCCCAACCGACGGCTTCCGGGTTCACCCAGTCTTTAATGGGTACTGGATTTTTTTCTGGGAAAGTAAAGCGGCACGGGCGTAATACCGACCACATTACCCCAAAAATCATGTGCCGAAGGTCTGTAAAATTTATGGTCACTAACACCATATTTCCCTATACGACGTCACTTGGCGTGACGGGGGCACTTTACTTGCTTATACAAAAGTTAGTTAGATCTTCTGTATTGGTTTCATCATTCTTCTTCTCCTTCTCCTTCTTCTTCTTCTTCTTCTTCTTCTCCTTCTCCTTCTTCTTCTCCTTCTTCTACTCTGTGGCCACAGATAGGAGAGACAATCTGTATCGACACGCCTCGTTTGTTTCGACTTGTAAATAACCTAAATGTTCACTTTGTTTCGACTTGTAAATAACCTCAATGTTCACTTTGTTTCGACTTGTAAATAACCTAAATGTTCACTTTGTTTCGACTTGTAAACAACCTAAATGTTCACTTTGTTTCGACTTGTAAACAACCTAAATGTTCACTTTGTTTCGACTTGTAAACAACCTAAACTTTCACTTTGTTTCGACTTGTAAACAACCTAAATGTTCACTTTGTTTCGACTTGTAAACAACCTAAACTTTCACTTTGTTTCGACTTGTAAACAACCTAAATGTTCACTTTGTTTCGACTTGTAAACAACCTAAACTTTCACTTTGTTAAATCTGTGCTCATCGTTCGTAGGGAGCCTCTGGTCTTGCCTGTCCTTGCAAACTCGTCCATATCCCCAAGAAGTTGTCGTGTCCGAGCGGCTAGAAGTGCACCCATGATAACGAGACAGCTTTTCTTGTTCGGATAATAATGTCCTTAAGTTTTGCACAACTTCAGAAAATGGGTTCTAGATTACATTTTTTTTCTGCGAAAGTAAAACTGCCTGACTTGACACTGGCCATATCATTCATATAAGCTGTTGGGGATTGAAATACATGGGCACTAACATTATGTACCTCATACACCTTCAGGCGGGTGCAAGTAAAGTAAGTAAAGATTCCCTCCCCGTGCAATGTGTATGGGGAATATGGAATTAGTGACCATATTTTTCTATGACCAAGGCACATGAGTGGTGTGGTCGGTATCATGCCAGGTCGCCTTTACTTCCCAGAAAAATATCTTGTACACATTTTTAGAATATGGGTGACCCCGGAGCCTTGTCGGTTCAAAGAGAAAATCCGCCACTTCTAAGGATAGAACCCCGGGCCCTTCTGATCATAAATCGAGGACACTAAGCCATTGAGGCTCCTTCAGGCGCCTATCGAATCTTTATTTTTAATCCATTAGTAATGAAGTAGAGTAATATAAATAACAATGTTCAACTCCAATTTTAAGTCAGTCCTAATATATGGCGGTGAAACATGTAGAACAACTAAATTGACAATCATGAAGATACAGACTTTCATTAATGGATGCTTACGCAGAATAAAATGATGGAAATGGCAGGACAAAATCACTCTAATCATAGAATTATGGAAATGTACCAGTCAAATACCAGTGGATAAAGAGATACAGTGAAGACGATGGCGCTGGATAGGACACACTGCGGAAACCAACTGAGAGTATCACAAAACAGGCCTTTTTTGGAATCCCCAGGGGGAAAGACTAAGAGGAAGACCAAGAAATTCTTGGAGAATACAGATAGAAGCAGAGATGAATATGATGGGGAAGACATGGAATGATCTTAGAATGGCAAGAAACAGAACGACTTGGAAAGTGTTTGTTGAAGACTTATGCTCTACAGGGAGCTGAAAGGTAGAAGTAGAAGAAGAGTAATATTTGTCTTCCTCTTCTCATTCAAAAGGGAGGGTCTGTGCTTTCATTGGACAATAGTTGATGTTGGGGGTCAAAGGAAAACGATTCACGTCAATCATGTCAACAAGGAAAGGCGCCTGACAAGAGCAGAGCTGGAAGCTGTCAGCAACCCACAATGATGATGTTTTGCAACAGGATCGGTGAAACAGAACCATCGAGACACCACTCCACCTCTTCACTGTGCCTCCATAAACAGACTAACCTATCTAGTTTGGCTAAACGAGTAGGGATCGAAGAGGGAAGGCGACCCGGCACTAAAAAATAACATTCTGAAATCGGATGTGTTGGACCGAAAGGCGCAAGCATGGCAGATCTACTGCAATCTACAACACCACGTATCCGCATCCACTTAACGTTCTAAGGACAGATGATGAAGAGGTCAATTAATCCCTGTAGTAGTCATCAGTTGAACGACACAGAGAAAGAAATAATGTCAACAATAAAACAATCCAACACACTCGAACCATCGCTGTTCGTCATGGTTCGTGTAGCATAAGATCAAGAAGCTCAGTTATATACCGGTGGAGTGTGTACTCACCTTCCAGCCACGTTCTCGTGCTACCGTTGTTAAGATGTTGGCACTGACTGAAGGTGAAACACACGAAGCCCGAGGGTTTCTGTCTGTTGTCCTCATCGATTAACTCTTAGCATGTCAATCTGCATTCCGTGAGTGCCCTGCCCTCGGGATTCAAGATGAATGTGCCTCGTTGCTGATAATTTCAAACACAAGTAGTTGACGTGAACGCGAATTCTTAGAGGTTTTAGTTACGGTCTGAAGTAGTAGACAAGATGGTGGAGTTGATGCAGAACATCTTCCACGTCGGCTCCTCGTCGTTGTTTCTATCCACTCATAGCTTACTTTAGATCTTGACTCTAAAGTAGACTATGCTTCAATTATCCCAATCAGTTTTTTTTTTAAATTGCAAGTAAAGTGAAGGTAATTAGTCTACACGAGAGTATAGTTTTAGTGAAGGTAATTAGTCTATACATGAGTGCAGTTTTAGTGAAGGTAATTAGTCCAAACATGAGTATAGTTTTAGTGAGGGTAATTAGTCCATACATGAGCATAGTTTTAGTGAAGATAATTAGTCCATACATTAGTATAGTTTTAGTGAGGGTAATTAGTCCATACATGAGTATAGTTTTAGTGAGGGTAATTAGTCCATACATGGGCACAGTTTTAGTAAAGATAATTAGTCCATACATGAGTATAGTTTTAGTGAAGATAATTAGTCCACAAACGAGTAGTGTTAGTGAAGATAATTAGTCCACAAACGAGTAGTGTTAGTGAAGATAATTAGTGCACAAACGAGTAGTGTTAGTGAAGATAATTAGTCCACAAACGAGTAGTGTTAGTGAAGATAATTAGTGCACAAACGAGTAGTATTAGTGAAGATAATTAGTCCACAAACGAGTAGTGTTAGTGAAGATAATTAGTGCACAAACGAGTAGTGTTAGTGAAGATAATTAGTCCACAAACGAGTAGTGTTAGTGAAGATAATTAGTGCACAAACGAGTAGTGTTAGTGAAGATAATTAGTCCACAAACGAGTAGTGTTAGTGAAGATAATTAGTCCACACACAAGTATAGTTTTAGTGAAGGTAATTACTCCACACACCAGTATATTTTAAGTGAGAGAAACTGGCCTACACATGAGTCGAGAATAGTTTTAGTGGGGGTAATTAGTCCACACATTAGTATAGTCCAGCACAACGTCACTACTGCCTTTCTCACCTTTAAACAAAAAACTCCGGGCACCTTCAATCCTGGGTGACACGTCGTGCACTTCACAGCTGTTTGTTTTCATCTCTAAGTAAATTTTACAACACTTGATGATGATGATGATGATGATGATGATGATGATGATGATGATGTTTATTATAGAGATCACATAGGACATCATGTGAAGGTCAACTATACTAGGCTGATCACATAGGACAACATATGAAGGTCAACTTTACTAGGCTGATCACATAGGACAACATATGAAGGTCAACTTTGCTAGACTGATCACATAGGACAACATATGAAGGTCAACTTTGCTAGGCTGATCACATAGGACAACATATGAAGGTCAACTTTACTAGGCTGATCTAATAGGACAGACAACATATAAAGGTCAACTTTAAGGCTGATCATATAGGACAACATATGAAGGTCAACGTTACTAGGCTGATCACATAGGACAACATATGAAAGTCAACTTTACTAGGCTGATCACGTAGGACAACATATGAAGGTCAACTTTACTAATCTGATCTAATAGGACAGACAACATATAAAGGTAAACTTTAAGGCTGATCATATAGGACAACATATGAAGGTCAACGTTACTAGGCTGATCACATAGGACAACATATGAAGGTGAACTTTACTAGGCTGATCTAATAGGACAGACAACATATAAAGGTCAACTTTACTAGGCTGATCACATAGGACAACATATGAAGGTCAACTTTACTAGGCTGATCACATAGGACAACATATGAAGGTCAACTTTACTAGGCTGATCACATAGGACAACATATGAAGGTCAACTTTACTAGGCTGATCACATAGGACAACATATGAAGGTCAACTTTACTAGGCTGATCACATAGGACAACATATAAAGGTCAACTTTACTAGGCTGATCACATAGGACAACATATGAAGGTCAACTTTACTAGGCTGATCACGTAGGACAACATATGAAGGTCAACTTCACTAGGCTGATCAAATAGGACAACATATGAAGGTCAACTTTACTAGGCTGATCACATAGGACAACATATGAAGGTCAACTTTACTAGGCTGATCACATAGGACAACATATAAAGGTCAACTTTACTAGGCTGATCACATAGGACAACATATGAAGGTCAACTTCACTAGGCTGATCACATAGGACAACATATGAAGGTCAACGTCACTAGGCTGATCACATAGGACAACATATGAAGGTCAACTGCGGAAACCGTTTCCTCCAAAAGAAGAAACAAAAATATGACACAAGTCTATGCCATAGCTTTAGGAATGAAAAGCGGAACAAAGTAGAATGTTTCGGGCCTAAATGATCACACACACACACACTAAAGAAAACAAAGGATAAACAACAAGTGCAACAATTAATTAAGATAGTAATGATATTTATGTCAATGTCTGAAATTAATTATAGATCAAATCAGCCAGAACTAATCAACAGTAAAGTTAATGTGACCTGCGGTTTGAGTGAATAGTATTTTATTTTAATCTACAATTGTACTTTAATTTTTTACAGGTCTAACATACTATTTTAACTAACTATATATATATATATCTTTGTCTGTCAGTCTGTCTGTCAGTCAGTCTGTCTGTCTGCCTGTCTGTCTGCCTGCCTGTTTGTCAGTCAGTCTGTCTGTCTGTCTCTCTCTATCTATCTATCTATCTATCTATCTATCTATCTATCTGTCTGTCTGTCTGTCTGTCTGTCTGTCTGTCTGTCTATCTGTCTGTCTGCCTATCTGTCTGTCTGCCTGCCTGTCTGTCTGCCTGTCTGTCTGTCTGCCTATCTGTCTGCCTGTCTGTCTGTCGGCCTGTCTGTCTGTCTGTCTGTCTGTCTGTCTGTCTGTCTGTCTGTCTGTCTGTCTGTCTGTCTGTCTGTCTGTCTGTCTGTCTGTCTGTCTGTCTATCTCCCCCTCCTGCCTTTCCCCAAAAAAATGAATGAATAAATTCTGAACATTTAAAGAAAAAACAAAACTGCCTCTTCAATTTCTTGACCGACGCCCACACGATGGTGCAAATCATCTTGTTTTGTATAGTTCATCTTTCTTTTAACTTTTCTCAGAGAGCTCTTCAATTTCCTTCACAAACTCCGACATCACAGCTGCGCTCCCAGAATTCAATTTCCGGCTCCAATCCACTAATCGTGACCCGGAAGTCTGCTCAAACACTGTCTTGTAACATTCTCGTACAGCACTTCTCTGGAAACCCGTATCTATCTTTTAATATAGATACAGTCAAGACCAGATCCTGCCTTCTTAACACAGATAGGAGAGCTGTTGGATGTGTTAGATTTTGTTTCATATAAAACAAGCTGTAAGATATAATTTACTGTCGGTATATGCTAGATAGAGGTGAGATGCAGAATGGCTCAGGCAAAAGCAACTTTCCAAAAAATGAGGAAGATACTATGCAGTCCATTTTTGACAATAGAAACAAGAAAAAGAGTTCTTAAATGTTACGTAGAGCCAGTCTTAACATAGGGATGCGAATTATGGACAATAGGACAACAGATAAGAAAATCACTGGAGTCTGTAGAAATATGGTTTTACAGAAGAATGTTGAGAATACCATGGACAGCTAAGAAGAGTAATAAAAATGTTCTGAAACAGGCCAAACAAAAGAGAGTTTCCAATATTAGGAAGAAACAGTCATCATTTTTTGGCCATGTAATGAGAAGAGAATAGCTGGAATATATTGTAACAACTGGAAAAATTGAAGGACGAAGAGATAGAGGGAAGCAAATAGAAAAAATACCAGACAGCTTAAGAGAATGGCTTGGCAGAAAGTCAACAACAGGGATGATAAATAGCTGTCGAGATCGAAAGTTGTGGAGAGACATGATCACCAACGTCAGCAGGCCTGGTACTTGATGATGATGATAAGCTAGATCTGTCTTAGATCAGTTAGCTTAGTTATTTATTTTAGCTTGTTATGTAAAGAAAAGACGATGGTTATATGTTGGACATGTGATGAGAAGAGATAATAACCGAATAGCAAAGCAAGCCCTCATTACGGAAACAACAGTTAAGAGGAAAAGAGGAAGACACAGAGAGACATTGAGAAGAACATTTATGAGAGAGGCAAGAGCAGCAGGAATCGGCTCCCTCAATGAGAAAGAGCTGCTTGAACAGAACAGAGACAAATGGCGAGATTTGATAAACTATCTTTAAAAAATTGAAAACTTCTTGAATAAAAATTAAGATAAGAGAAGGAGTATCTTGGTCTACGCCCTATGGGCCGGCTACGGCTCGAAAAGTCAATAGATAGATAGGTAGATAGATAGATAGATAGACAGACAGACAGACAGACAGGCAGGCAGATATAGTTATGTAGTTAGTTAGATGGATGGTTAGTGGGTAACGAGTAGAACAGTGTATTATGATTAACTATACATTTGTACATGAGAGATGAACACAAAATACGATGAGGTTTTGGCAGTGGGGGACGGTGAGTTCGAAAATTGAGGAGGCCAGGACGTAAGACGAAACATTTTAGATTGAGACATCTAACCTGATGATTTGCGACAAAGAGATGATTTCAGTTAACACTATGTATATATCTAACTATACACTATGTATAATAATGTCTCGCTTCCTAATCATAAGAGTCCGAGTTCGGTCCTCAGCAGAGGCGGTTTTTTTTGGACTGACAAGGCGTCGGGGTTCACCCAGCTTCTAAAAATGGGTACCAGAGATTTTTTTTCTGGGAGAAAATGCGGCCTGGCGTGATACCGACCACATCACTCAAAAATGTGCCGTCGTTATGGAAAAATCTAGTCACTAACACCATATTCCCCATATGCCTAGCAAGGCAGGGAGGGAACCTTTACTTTTTAAAAATAGTTTCTTCATTTATTGCTCTGTCGAAATGATAACGCCTGTACGATGATAAAAATGATGTTGATGTGCGTAATTTGGATGCATATGTTCATACAATTGATTATGATATCACTGAAGATAATAACAAACGATAACATTGATTATGATATCATTGAAAAAAATAACCAATGATATCATTGATGAACTGTCTATCTTCCGTTCGCCTGAAATATTGTCTATATCTACAATGTCTTTTCTTGTATTAATGTTACTGCTTTTTGAAATATTGTTGAAGTTAATAAACAGGATGATAAATTGTATATGATATCGTTGAAGATAATAACCAGCGATGATAAAAGTGATATGACATCGTTGAAGATAATAACCAACACATTATTAAAAATGTCCCTTTCAGCTCAGCAAAAAAATATAAGCTCACGCTGCCCCCCTCTACGGGCCCCTTACATCAAAGAAGAGGACCTTAACAAACATTACTCAACTCAACAAGGCCTGTGAGGCCGTGGAAGACGACACTCCGAGCTAGTTTCCGGACAGATCGATACTCCAATAAAAAGCGTCTCGTCTTTGGATGATTCCGATGTTGATCAATGTTTTGCATAGCCTCTGGCTCATATCGAGGAATACAAGAATCGTATCGAGTATACAGGCATTTCTCTGCTCCGCTTCCGTTCGTTACCTCGGTAACCCCAAGACAGACAACTCTGTCTAGTTAATAATGAGTTACGAACAATTGTAAATTGTTATTAAATGATTTCTGTGAGAGTTACTGTAGACCACAAGCGCTATACAGTAGGGAAATCAAAGTGGTGAGTTCTTTCGTTTTTTTCTTTTTTTTTTTTCTTTCTTTCTTTCTTTCTTTCTTTCTTTCTTTCTTTCTTTCTTTCTTTCTTTCTTTTCTTTCTTTCTTGCTTCTTCATTTGCCTTTCGGCGTCCATGGGAGGTATGGTTCTTAAAAGGAAAAATACAGATATACAATTTATTCCCTAGTTGTGTTCGTAACCAATGCTATAATCATGAGTACACATGCGTGAAAGGCGTTGTCAATGATAGCTATTTTGTTAGATAGCTTAGTTGGCCGTGTGCTCTAGCGTTTGGTTCTCGTGTCAAGGCGTTGTGCCGAGGAGTACTGGCTCGATCTTGCTTCGGATCGAACCTGCTTCAATCTATTGTTCTTTCTTTTTGTTTCTGTTGTTGATTTTTTTTTTCCGAGTGTTGTAAACATACTTCTTCTTCTGATAAGATTCAGAGGTATGGTTCGCTGTTTCTTGCTCTTCTATTGTCTTCCTCTGCTGTTTTACCTCCAAGTAAAGTAAAGTGCCCCCGTCACGCCAAGTGGCGTATAGGGAATATGGTGTTAGTGACCAAAAATTTTGCAGACCTTCGACACATGATTTTTGGGGTAATGTGGTCGGTATTACGCCCGTGCCGCTTTACTTTCCCGGTACCCATTAAAGGCTGTGTGAACCCAAAAGCGGTCGATTGGGATCGAACCCTACCTCTTGTTCCTTGTAGTCCAGTTCACTAACCACTGAGCTATCGCGGCTCCCTTCCAAGTGTTTCTAGTATTCCGTTTATCCACCATTTTCTTGGTCGGCCTCTTGATCTGGTGTTCTCGTATCGTTTGTTGGTAACTCGTTATATTAAATTTAGCTCTTCATGTCTTACCACATGCCCGAACCACTTGATTTGTTGTTACTTTATGTATTCAATAGCTGGTTACGTTCCTAGTTTTTTTTTCTTCATTTCGAAAATTATCTCCCAGGCTGTATCCTGTCATGCGTCTGACCCACTTCATTTCATTGGTGTTTATTTCTCTAATAGTTCTTGAGTCTAAGGTCCATATCTGACACCGGTAGCACAACGTTGGGATAACGATAGTCTTATAAATAACTTGCTTTGCTTCTAGCGTTACTTCTTTGTTAGACAGTAATGGTGAGACCTGTCCAATAACTTTACAAGCTTTGTTACATCTTGAGTCTATTTAATGTTACTTGCATGTTGTTATATGTCAGGGTGCTTGCATGGTGTTATATGTCAGGGTGCTTGCATGGTGTTATATGTCAGGGTGCTTGCATGTTGTTATATGTCAGGGTGACATGTTTTGGGGTTGGGGGCCTCGGAAGTCTAGTTGGGAAAACCACCCGACTGGATTATCGACGTTCGGACAACCCGTGTTCGATTCCCGCTGGGAGCAGTGTGAATTGTACTCGTGGTTGGAAAAAAAATAACCCCACGGTCGACCCAGCCGTTGGCAGAAATGGGTACCAGGGTATTACCCTGGGAAGGTGAGGAATGTCGCCTCGCATTGTGAGTTTCGATGCTTGAGGCGACACTATCCAGAAATCTCCGAACATTTCTGGATAGGCGGCCGAGCACATATGGGTGGACACTCGCGTGCTAAGACGCCGGTTCAAGTCTCGTACTTTACCTTTACCTATATGCCAGGATGCTTGCATGTTGTTATATGCCAGGATGCTTGCATGTTGTTATATGTCTGGTTGCTTGCATGTTGTTATATGCCAGGATGCTTGCATGTTGTTATATGTCAGGTTGCTTGCATGTTGTTATATGTCTGGTTGCTTGCATGTTATATGTTAGGTTGCTTGCATGTTGTTATATGTCAGGGTGCTTGCACATTGTTATATGTCAGGTTGCTTGCATGTTGTTATATGTCTGGTTGCTTGCATGTTGTTATATGTCAGGGTGCTTGCACGTTGTTATATGTCAGGTTGCTTGCATGTTGTTATATGTTTGGTTGCTTGCATGTTGTTATATGCCAGGATGCTTGCATGTTGTTATATGTCTGGTTGCTTGCATGTTGTTATATGCCAGGATGCTTGCATGTTGTTATATGTCAGGTTGCTTGCATGTTGTTATATGTCTGGTTGCTTGCATGTTATATGTTAGGTTGCTTGCATGTTGTTATATGTCAGGGTGCTTGCACATTGTTATATGTCAGGTCGCTTGCATGTTGTTATATGTCTGGTTGCTTGCATGTTGTTATATGTCAGGGTGCTTGCACGTTGTTATATGTCAGGTTGCTTGCATGTTGTTATATGTTTGGTTGCTTGCATGTTGTTATATGCCAGGATGCTTGCATGTTGTTATATGTCTGGTTGCTTGCATGTTGTTATATGCCAGGATGCTTGCATGTTGTTATATGTCAGGTTGCTTGCATGTTGTTATATGTCTGGTTGCTTGCATGTTATATGTTAGGTTGCTTGCATGTTGTTATATGTCAGGGTGCTTGCACATTGTTATATGTCAGGTTGCTTGCATGTTGTTATATGTCTGGTTGCTTGCATGTTGTTATATGTCAGGGTGCTTGCACGTTGTTATATGTCAGGTTGCTTGCATGTTGTTATATGTTTGGTTGCTTGCATGTTGTTATATGCCAGGATGCTTGCATGTTGTTATATGTCAGGGTGCTTGCATGTTGTTATATGTCTGGTTGCTTGCATGTTGTTATATGTCAGGTTGCTTGCATGTTGTTATATGTCAGGTTGCTTGCATGTTGTTATATGTTTGGTTGCTTGCATGTTGTTATATGCCAGGATGCTTGCATGTTGTTATATGTCAGGGTGCTTGCATGTTGTTATATGTTAGGATGCTTGCATATTGTTATATGTCATGGTACTTAAATGTTGTTATATGTTAGGGTGCTTACATGTTGTTATATGTTAGGATGCTTGCATATTGTTATATGTCATGGTACTTAAATGTTGTTATATGTTAGGATGCTTGCATATTGTTATATGTCAGGGTGCTTGCATGTTGTTATATGTCAGGATGTTTGCATGTTGTTATATGTCAGGATGCTTGCATGTTGTTATATGTCAGGGTGCTTGCATGTTGTTAGATGTCAGGGTGCTTGCATGTTGTTATATGTCAGGGTGCTTGCATGTTGTTATATGTCAGGGTGCTTGCATGTTGTTATATGTCAGGATGCTTGCATGTTGTTATATGTCAGGTTGCTTGCATGTTGTTATATGTCAGGGTGCTTGCATGTTGTTACATGTCAGGGTGCTTGCATGTTGTTATATGTCACGGTGCTTGCATGTTGTTATATGTTAGGATGCTTGCATGTTGTTATATGTCAGGATGCTTGCATGGTGTTATCTGTCTGGTTGCTTGCATGTTGTTATATGTTAGGGTGCTTGCATGTTGTTATATGTCCGGGTGCTTGCATGTTGTTATATGTCAGGATGTTTGCATGTTGTTATATGTCAGGATGCTTGCATGTTGTTATATGTCAGGGTGCTTGCATGTTGTTATATGTCAGGGTGCTTGCATGTTGTTATATGTCAGGGTGCTTGCATGGTGTTATCTGTCTGGTTGCTTGCATGTTGTTATATGTTAGGATGCTTGCATGTTGTTATATGTCAGGATGCTTGCATGGTGTTATCTGTCTGGTTGCTTGCATGTTGTTATATGTTATGGTGCTTGCATGTTGTTATATGTCAGGATGCTTGCATGGTGTTATCTGTCTGGTTGCTTGCATGTTGTTATATGTTAGGGTGCTTGCATGATGTTATATACCTGGGTACTGCTTAAGTATTGACAGAGCTCATGTAAAAAAAAAGAATAAAGAATGAAAGAAAATTGAAAACTGAAATGTATGACAATGCAAGGAAGTTGTGTGTGTGTGTGGGTTTGGGGGGGGGGGGGGGGGCGAGGTGATCTAGAGCTAAAACGTCGACTACTGGACAAGAATGTCGCAGATTCGATACCAACCACAGGAAGTGGTAATTTTTCACTTGGAAATCGTGGTTTCTTTGTGGCTTTACCTTTTCCTGGTCTCTTGGTAGTAGGATTCTATATATATATTAAAAAAAAAAAAAAAAAAACAGGAGATCCCGTGTACATTGTACACACGTTAAAGAACACATGACTGTTATAAATCGTAGGGCGTAGACTAAAGATGATAATACATGTACCAAGTATGTTGAAGGAAGTAACGTTAGCCCTACATTATATGACAATTAATCGCAAGCCTTACATTGTATGCCAATTAACCGGAAGCCCTACATTATATGCCAATTAAGCAGCAGTCTACATTATATGCCAATTAAGCGGAAGCCCTACATTATATGCCATTTAAGCGGCAGTCTACATTATATGCCAATTAAGCGGCAGTCTACATTATATGCCAATTAAGCGGAAGCCCTACATTATATGCCAATTAAGCGGCAGTCTACATTATATGCCAATTAAGCGGAAGCCCTACATTATATGCCAATTAAGCGGCAGCCTACATTATATGCCAATTAAGCGGCAGTCTATATTATATGCCAATTAAGCGGCAATCTACATTATATGCCAATTAAGCGGCAGCCTACATTATATGCCAATTAAGCGGCAGCCTACATTATATGCCAATTAAGCGGCAGCCTACATTATATGCCAATTAAGCGGCAGCCTACATTATATGTCAATTAAGCGGCAGTCTATATTATATGCCAATTAAGCGGCAGTCTATATTATATGCCAATTAAGTGGCAGTCTATATTATATGCTAATTAAGCGGCAGTCTATATTATATGCCAATTAAGCGGCAGTCTATATTAAAATAAGGGTTTTTTTCAGCAGAAAAAGAATACGATATAGAATAAGGAGGAGGAGAAAAAGAGGAATAGGAAAAGAAGAATGAGGAAAAAAGGAAGATGAGAAGAAGAAAGGGGAGGAGGTGAAGAGGAAGAGGAAGCTGAGGAGAAGAAGAAGGAGGAGGGGAGAGGAAGAAGGTAGAGAAGGAATCGAAGAATAAGAAAAGTAAGAAGAAGTAGAAGGGGAGGGGGAAGAAGAAGGGGGAAGAGGAGAGGAAGAAGGGGAAGAAGAAGGAGGGGAAGAAGAAGGAGGGGAAGAAGAAGGGGGAAGAGGAGAGGAAGAAGGGAAGAAAAGGGAGAAGAAGGAAAAGAGGGAGGAGGAGGAGGAGAAAGAAAAGATGGAGGAGGAGAAGAAGGGAATAAGGAAGAAATATAAGGTGGAGGAGAAAAAAAAGGAGAAGAGGAAGAATTAGTGTAGAGGAATAAGAAAAAGGAGGAGAAGCAAAAGGAGGAGAAGCAAAAGGAAGAAGTGAGTAAGAAGAATTAGAAAGAGGAGAAAAAGAAAAAGGAGTAGTAAGAAAAGAAGGAGTAGAAGAAGGAGAAAGAAGAACAGAACAAGGAGGAAGCTGATGCGAGAAAGAAGAAGGATGCGTAAGAAAAGAAAGAGGAGGAAAAGAAGGAGAAGAAACAGAAAATAAAAATTGCCGCCAGTTTACTTGTACAGAGTGGACCGGTTGAGTTCCGGTAAACTTACATCAAGGGCAGGGGTGGGCGGCCTTTTGATTTTCAGGGATACAGATCTTAAAACTATGAAGACGCCATTATATAAATTACCTAATTTGTATTTACTTGTGATTCTTTTTCTTTTTCTATTTCTCGCTGGTACCGAGAAGGTATCGTGGTTATATCATTTGTCGTTCTTGAGCTGCTCGAACTGTCTAAATTAGTGATTTTCCTTTATTGTTACATGTCTCTGTCACTACATCTATCCATCTTCTTCTGGGTCTTCCTCTTGGTCTTTTTCATGCATTCTCGAGAAGAACGCCCTTGATGGTGATTGATAAGGATTCATTCTGACCTGGTGGCCAAACCATTAAGTTATTGTTGTTCTATATATTCTTGTACTAGTGATTGTAATTATAAAATCGTATTATTGATGGAGAGTAGAAAACAGAAAAGAGAGTGGAATGAAAGGGATAGGGGTGAAAAAGAAAAGAGTTTGGGGTAGAGGGGGGTTATTCAATAATAAATTATAAATAGAAAGCTTTAATGAGAGGGTTTGGCCTGAACTTCACGCACAAGGTTGTCCATGTTTGGTGGTGTTTGACTAACAGCAATGCGTAGTATTGTATCATCCACCCTTACTTTTATGCATGCGAGAGATAGAAAACAACTAAAGAAACAGAAACAAAGCTGGATGCATTGGAAAACATTTGCCTGAGGAAAACACTTTATATACCATAAAATGAGTTCAAGACTAGTGCACAAATAAGAGAAATGGCAAAGCATCTAAAAATACTAACTATAAGCAAGAGAAGACGATGGTCATATGTTGATCGTGTGATGAGAAGAAACAATAAGGGAATCTCAAAGCAGGCCCTCAAATGGGAACCAGAGGGTAAAAGAAAAAAGAGGTCCACCTAGAGAAACACTAAAAACGAACATTAAAGCGAGAGGCAACAACAGCAAGCATCAGCTCCCACGCAGAGATTGAACAACTCGTCCAGAACAGAGCCGTGTGGCCCACTCCAGGTCCTGTACAAGGTATGACAGTTGAAACATCGTTAGACACAATCCAGGTCATGTACAAGGTCTGACAGTTGAAAGATCGTTAGACACAATCCAGGTCCTGTACAAGGTCTGACAGTTGAAAGATCGTTAGACACAATCCAGGTCCTCTACAAGGTCTGACAGTTGAAAGATCGTTAGACACAATCCAGGTCCTGTACAAGGTCTGACAGTAGAAAGATCGTTAGACACAATCCAGGTCCTGTACAAGGTCTGACAGTTGAAAGATCGTTAGACACAATCCAGGTCCTCTACAAGGTCTGACAGTTGAAAGATCGTTAGACACAATCCAGGTCCTGTACAAGGTCTGACAGTTGAAAGATCGTTAGACACAATCCAGGTCCTCTACAAGGTCTGACAGTTGAAAGATCGTTAGACACAATCCAGGTCCTCTACAAGGTCTGACAGTTGAAAGATCGTTAGACACAAGAGTCTAGAGTTTCTGCCCTATGTGCCATCTTCGATTCGAAAGGACAACAGACAGACAGACAGACAGTCAGATAGACAGACAGCCAGTCAGATAGACAGACAGACAGTCAGACAGTCAGACAGTCAGATAGATAGACAGTCAGACAGACAGTCAGATAGACAGTCAGATAGACAGGCAGACAGTCAGATAGACAGTCAGACAGTCAGACAGTCAGACAGACAGACAGACAGACAGACAGTCAGATAGATAGACAGTCAGACAGGCAGACAGTCGGATAGACAGACAGACAGTCAGATAGACAGACAGTCAGATAGACAGACAGACAATCAGACAGACAGTCAGACAGTCAGATAGACAGACAGTCAGACAGACAGACAGTCAGACAGACAGACAGTCAGTCAGTCAGACAGTCAGACAGTCAGTCAGACAGACAGACAGACAGTCAGACAGACAGACAGTCAGACAGACAGACAGACAGACAGTCAGATAGACATACAGTAAGATAGACAGACAGTCAGTCAGACAGACAGCAGACGGACGGACGGACGGACGGATGGAATGATGGATGGATGGATGGATGGATGGATGGATGGATGGATGCAGAAAGAGTGACAGACAGACACTGAAAGACACATAGACAGACAGGGAGAGACGGGCAGGATAATCTGGGACGGACAGTAAAAGACAGAACGGACAGGCGAGGACAGACAGACGAGAACAGACATCATTGTTGAGATAAAATAAGTTTACGAGATTGTATGACCAATCGGTCTCTCTTCTAAAAGGGAGACAACAATTAGGCAATTTCGAAGTGCCTACTCGTAGAATTGAGGCCTAGCTGGTAGTGTTATTGAGTTATTTGCGGGTCATCATCATTGCACTCCGAATATGTCCATAGGTGCTCAGATCCCCTCCTCAGCAATTCCCTCAGTGTCCAGCGACTGACGACTCCAGTTCTATGTTGGTTGATAAGTCTTCTTACACGGCCATAAGTGTCTCATTTCTGGCTGTGCCCAACTTAACTCCCATTTCCATCACCCGAAGAAGTGACATGGATCTGTGTTTGTCGAAGTCCTGTGCTCTTTCCACATCTCGGAGGGCATTGATGATGTCCGCCCGATCCATTGGTTGCCCGTCCTCAACTACAGCGCAGCTAGCCAACCTGTCCACTCTTTCATTTTCCCGTACTCCCGCATGTCCAGGGACATAGACAAAGGTGACCTTACGTATTTTGGATTTCTGCAACGACTCTACCCATTGCATGCGTACAGAGCCCGCCTCCACTTTTTTTTTTATCATGCTCATCGAATCACTCAGTATACATGCGTGGGTGTAGTCTTGTGACTCTAACCATTTGAATGCCTATATCACTGCCATCACCTCCATTGTCATGCTACTCGTGGTCATAACGTATGCACCACTGTCTTCTTTGACTATTCTGCCTGCCAAGCGTGCCGTAAATGCCCATGCACTTCTTTGGTGTCGTCTTACAGATCCGTCTGTATAGATGACTGCATCTTTCTCATCGGTGTTATCGCAGATGGGACCGTTAACCTCAGCATTAACCACGACCGGGTTCTGTTCCATACTTTTCTTGTCGAGTGTGACAATACACGAGAAAGTCCCCTTGAATGACGTAGGCACCGGTATCCACTCCTCACCAACGCTGATATTGGTAAGCCCACAGACCTGTTTGATGATATCTTCTGCTCGTCCCACCCATGATTTGCCTTTTTTTAGCCTGGCATCTTTCCTCCCTGTGTTGAGCACGAGGTGCAATGGATGCTCTTTATCTGTACTAATCTTCAGGTATACTCGTGCTCTCCAGATCTTGATTCTGTCATCCATGGTTTGAAAGTCAAGAAGATACCTCATTGCCACACAGGGAGTGTCCCTTGTACATCCCATGATAATGCGCATGGCTTCATTTTGTATTTTCTCCAGCCTATCAATTTGAGTCGTACTGACAGTAAGAATTGCCAGGGCAAACTCGATTGGTGCGAGGACCAATCCTTGGAACAGAAGAGTAAGTAGTCTCTGCTCGATGTTGGCAGCTGCCAAGACCTTCAAGGCGGCTAATCCTTTGCGGGATTTTGTTATCACATGGTTGACGTGGTCCCGAAAACACAGGCTGCGATCAAACTTAACTCCGAGGTATGTCATCAACTTGTACCCTGGTCACCTCATCAGCTCCCATTCGTACTACATTCCGTCTCCAAGATGGCGGATCTAGTCCACGTCCTCTCGATCGCTGCAGAAAGTGCATCCAGGATCTGATTAATTTCGGTTCTCCGTTGCACTTGTCCCCGTTAAAGTCAAAATGATGATATACTTAATACATCTGTGTCGCTAAAGCGAGGTCGTGGGCAGACAACAGTCCGTTTTTGACAAATCAAGTGTTGTGAATGAGACCTTCCACCGTCTCGACTTGATCTGCGCTTTACGTCACTTTGGTGCTGTTCATGATCGTTGTTGGAATTCCTCGACGCAAGTTATTTCCATGTTACTAATTAATGTAAACTACTTCGTCAGCCGCGGTTTTGTCTCTTTGGGGAATTTGCTTCGTGTTTTGTTCGTCGTAGGCTGCTTACACTAGAGTAATCAGAAATCTAAATGGAGCGAGATTGTGAGTTCGACATTGTAGTGTGCTACGTCATCGCAATGACTCCCTAGACCGGCCTAATCTCAAGGTCTGCTGTTTGATGTGCGACGGGGATAATTTGACGACTAACTGTGTGTTTATGTGTTCGGAATTGGAGTCACCAACGATGGCCTAACATCATCAAGTGCTACGATGATCATCATTTTCAAGAGGACGCGACTTACCGGTATATGGGGATAGGCGGCGGGAACAATTGAAGGCTATGCATGAAAAGTGTTCCTTGTTGCAGTTTCCTCATATTCCAAGTCGCATGTCTGTGTTAGTCACCTCTAGTGACTCGGGCAGATGATGCTCGTAAACCTGGGAGGGCCAACCATCTAAGGGCAGATTCCCCCTACAGAAAAGATCATCTGCTGCCTTGCAGGAAGATTGGGGACAATCAAAGACTAAGGAAAGCAAACCTGAACAAAATGCTGGCTGAAATCGGATGCACTGGGCCACTGGCGCAGAACACAGTACAACGTTTTAACAGGTATTCAAGCGGAGTGGATCTAACAGGCTTAAACAGACAGCTGTTTTCGTGTGAGAATCTGGAGTCCTACTCTGATTGAGTCCTGATCGCAGAGAGAGAGAGAGTACTACCGGTGTGGTCGTATTAACGATATGATTGTTAAGGGAGAACCATGAAACTGATGCTTTATTAGGATTAACCACAGAACCTGAAACCCAAAACCAGGAAGAAATGCGATCGAGTTCGTCTTGCATTGTGGAGGCGATTCCTCGTCTGTCTCTTCCCGGTCGATATACCAGAATATCATCAGCAAAAGTCATAGTTCTTCCCCTCCCATCCAGCTGTTGTTCCGTGATCGTTTTTGTGAACACGTTAAATAAGCTGGAAGTGTGCACCAATCAAACGGCAGCGAAATTACCCGAAATTCAAACTTGCGAGCACTAGGTCGAGGGTAATTACACGATTAGCATCCCAGTTTGGAAGGAGATCCAACGGAGACAGTTCTCGGTGAAGCAACATTAACATGCCAGATATGTGAAGTGACGAGGACAATCACAGTCGTTATCTCAAATGGGCGATATGTTTCTATTTTTAGCAGAGATGGCTGAATGTCAAGTTTTTACTACACAGCGTAACAGTTGTCCACTCTCTCTCTCTCTCTCTCTCTCTATCTATCTCTCTCTCTCTCTCTCTGCGATCAAGACTCAATCAGAGTAGGATTCCAGACTCTCTCATGAAGTCAGCTGTCTGTTTAAGCGAATCGATTGCTCCATATAGTTTCTCTTCCAGGGAGGTGGGCGTGGACCACATTGCTCTTCTCAGGTCTGTGTACTGGGGGCAATCCTGTAGAACAATGTTTTGTAGTCACATTGTCCAGTGTACAGTGCTCGTTATGCTTTGGATGTTCTCGTTTCCATTTTTCATGGAACTGACCTTTGAGGATCGATTTGGCTTCATCATAACTGAGCAGATGGTTCTCTTGTGGTAATCTCCCTCCCTCTTTAGCTAATTTGTCTGCGCGTTCGTTCCCGCGTATATTACAGTGTGATGGTATCTACTGAATGACTACTCTCTGGAAGTTATTGCATAGTTGGTCTAGGGTTGTTCTCAAGTCGTCTAGTTCATTGTTCTTGGGGCTTTTTAGAGCTGATAGTACTGACATTGCATCAGTCAGAATCACCAATTTATTGTGCATGTTATTTTTGTGTTGAGTAGCCAGTGTTGCAGCATCTCTGATGGCCTCAGTTTCTGCTTTAAAGTTGTTTGAGAATTTTCCAGTAGCTATTGACTTGGTGATCTCGTCCTGATTATTCCGCGTCAAGAACACACCTCCCCCTCCATTTCTGGTGGCATTTGTAGCAGAGCCATTTATGTATATGCGGGACCAAGAGCCCTGTGGGTAGGCATCGTGTATGTGTTTTTCTGCTACGTGTTTTCTTTCTGTCTGATTGGGTGCCTTTTTTCATGATTCCTGTTATATTTTCCTTAAGTTCCGGTATTTTCGATATTGTTTGGGAAAGAACTGGGTCTCCAGTAGTTAGTTCATTGGCAATTGCAGCGAAGTTGTTCCTTTTTAGTCGTACAATTCCGAAACCAGATATTCTTTGGTGCATGGGGTGGCTAAGGAGCCTTCTACATTTCTCCGCTTGTTGCAATACTTTAGTGACCCGTCTGCCATCTAAGGGTTGTAAACCTGTTACTGTTTCTAGAGTCTTGATAGGTGTAGATTTCATAGCACCAGTAATGATACGGGCAGCTTGGTTCTGCGTTCTGTTAACTTTGCTAAGGTGTGATTTGGAAGCCATAGCCCAGGCTGTGACTCCATACTCTAGAACTGGTCTGACTCTTCCTACGTATAGTCTTTTCAAAATATTGCTGTCTGCCCCCCAGTCCGTTCCTGTCAATTTCTACATAATATTAGTTCGTTTTCTGGCTTTTTTCTTGCTCTGTCTATCTGATTTTTCCAAGTCATTCTGTGATTCATGGTGACGCCAAGATATGTTGGGTTTTGGTCAATAGGGAGTGTACGGTCTTTTATCTTCAAGTTTGCAGAGAGTGTGTTTCTTGATAGGCTGAAAATTGTATATGTAGTTTTTTTTTCTTTGATTGGTAAGAACCAGGTGTTCGTCCATTTTTCAAGTTCACCTAGGGCATCTTGCATCCTGGGTCCAGCCACCGACATACTTTCCTCGCGAGCCCATAACGCCAGATCATCTGCGTATATTGCTGAGTGTATTCTGGGTGGTCGAATTTGTAAGGCAGCTACGACCTTCGGCAAACTCACAAAAAGGGCATAGAACAACACGAAACTAACTCGAAAGACTAAACTCCTAATATATCAAACATGTGTGCTTAGCACACTACTATATGGATCCGAAACCTGGACAACATACTCAAACCAGGAAAAAAGACTAAATGTCTTCCACATGCGATGTCTCCGCAAAATAATGCACATCAAATGGCAGGACAAAATAACCAACTTAACTGTCCTGCAACGTGCTAAGACCCTAACAATCATGTCGATGCTCAGAAGTCGAAGGCTAAGATGGCTGGGGCATGTCCAACGGTTGGAAGAAAAACGCATTCCTAGGCAAATACTATATGGCGAGCTAAAACACGGAAAACTACAAATCGGCAGACCTAAGCTACGATATAGAGATATCTGCAAATCATCTCTGAAAGACTTCTCCATCTGTGAAAACGACTGGCAACATCTGGCAAGTGATCGCACATCATGGAGAGCACGTATAAGGAACGGTATAACAACATTTGAGACTGTGCTAAGACAGGACTTAGAAGAGAAGAGACTCATAAAAAAGGATGGTAAACCCTGTGGACCAGCGAGCCTGACCTGTTCATTATGTGACCGCGTGTGTTTGTCAAACATTGGAAGAATTAGCCACGAGAGAAGCTGTTCGGCAAAAACAATACCTCAAAAAAATACGCAATAGCCTCCACCAGACCGTCTGACAAGACGAAAAGGGCCATATATATATGGAATGTCCATTACGGTGTCATTTATGAAAATTAAAAAGAGTGTTGGGGACAAGACTCCGCCTTGTGGGACACCTTGTTCGATAGAGACCTTCTTACTTAGTTGACCTTGAACTTGTACTCTGGCTGTTCTATCCTGAAGGTATTGAGAGACCCAATTGAATAAACGACCTTGGATGCCAAGTCTAAAAAGCTTGTTCTTTAAACAATCTCGCCAAACCCTATCAAAAGCCTTCTCCATGTCGACCCACACTGCCAGTGTGTGTTTCTTTTCTTGTAGAGCATCCTCTATTTCCTGTGCAATGTAGGTGGCCAGGTCTTCAGTTGATCTCTGCTGAGGGAAGCCACTTTGTTGTGGTACGATTTGTTGTTTTGTCTCCAAATGCCACATAAGTCTTCTGTTAACCAGCCTTTCCATGAGTTTACTCAGGCAGCTCAGTAGGCTAATTGGTCTATAGCTACTTGAGTCTAGTGGGTCTTTTCCATGCTTGAGGATGGGCACCATAATAGCTTCTTTCCAGATTGCCGGCACATGACCTCTCTTCCAGCTAGCATTTATTATCCTTAGAAGTTGGCTCTTGGCTTTCTGTCCCAGACTTAACAGCATTTCGTTGGAGATTCCATCTTTACCAGGGGAACTTTTGAGCTTCAATCCTTTGAGGGCAACATCTAATTCAGTTGGGGTAAAGATGGTCGTCTGATGCTCTTCGGGTGCTAAAGGCATGTGTTTTGCATCTTAGTTTGCCCGTCTTGCAGCTTTTTGTTTGTCTTTTGGGATGTTTATTCTACTAATGTTTTTGTAAGTCTCTATCAGTAGATTTGCTGCCCTTTTGCCTGTGAGGATGTTCTGATTGTGTGCTAATGATATTGAAGGTCGGCAGTTGTTTTCGTCGCTCAGAGCTTTCGCAAGTTTCCATAGTTTATGACTATTTTTGTCTAGATTAAGGCTCTCTGTTTTGTCTATCCAGCTCTGCCGTGCTGATATCACGACCTCACGTCTGTATTTGGCCGAGGCTGCTTTGTAGGCAATGTTGCTCTCTGTGCTGTGTGATGTTTCAGCTAGTTCTCTGGCAGAGTCCAGTTCCTCTTCTAGTCTTTGTATTTCCTTGCTCCAGTATGACTTGTAGTTTCTTCTTGCTCCTCTAGGAATGGATTCTTTAGCAGCTCTCATGATTCCATTTGTTAACCGCTCTATCATATTATTGACCTTCTTTTCGTGGGTGTTGATAGGCGCAGTATATGCATCAGTGAGCCTTAAAAACTTTGCCCAATCTGCTCTCTTATAGTTCCAGCGGGGAAGAGATATTTGCAACTCCTGTTTGTGAGCAAGATCCACTGAAAGTTTGATTGGTCTATGGTCACTATCTCCAAGTTGGTTCAGCACTTTTCTGGTTATTTTGATAGATGTGTCTCCAGTTATAAATGCTAGGTCGGGAGTGGAAGTTGTTTTTCATCTTCTTGAGTAGAAGGTTGGGGGGGGGGGGTGTCCCCTCTTGAGTTTATGAGGAATAGGTTGTTGTCTATTTCCCATTCTTCCACTTCTTCACCTCGAGCATTGGACTCCTTATATCCCCATCTTTCAGAGTGGCTGTTAAAGTCTCCTACTACCAGACACTTTGATGGTGTTATTTCCATTGACTCCAGCTTCATTAATTTGTCATTTGGACAGTATATATATTAAATATCCTTATACTAGCGGAGTTAATGTATAGGTCTGTACCAATGATCTCTGCCTCTCTGTTTGTGACTACATCTATCAGTTTTGCTGGGGTGGAATTTTTAATAAATATAAGAATTCCACCCGTGTAACCTCCCTGTCTTGTCTAAATGTTTGGTAGCCCCTGATCATAAATCTGTGCTGAGGATTAAGATGAGTTTCCTGGATGCAGGCAACGTCTTTCTCCTCCTCTGCTAGTCTGATTGTTAGAGTTTGTTTTTTGTGGTATATGCCCTCCGCATTCCAGTGTATTATATTCAGTTGTTTCTTGAAGCCTTTCCGGTCAGCGGTAGTTTCTATCATAATTAGAGTCTGTTAGATCCAGTCTGACTGATTACTTGTTAAAACGTTGCCCTGTGTTTTGCGCCAGTGGCCCAGTGCATCCGATTTCAGCCAGCATTTTATTCAGGTTTGCTTTCCTTAGCCTTTGATTGCCCCCAATCTTCCTGCAAGACAGCAGATTGTCTTTTTTTCTGTAGGGAGATTCTACCCTTAGATGGTCGGCCCTCCCAGGTTTATGAGCACCATCTGCCCAAGCTTGATGTAGTAATTAGTTGGTGATTAGACCATCCCCATCACACATCAAACAACAGACTATAAGACCCTCCTAGCTATCACGAACTTCCGGGAGTCTCACCGATGCTGACTAGTCATATACGAAACCCCACTCCGTCTTTCATTGATTAGAGTACGACCGTCCTAGGGCTATGCAACAACTTGATGACGTAGCTCACACAACAATGGCTGCACTCACAATATCCCAGTTACTATAGTAAACGCAGCCAACAGCACACGAAAAACTGATGCACAATTTCCAAAGTGAAAACTGCTACTGACTAGACTGAGCAGAGCTTAGCAAGGAGTTGTACAGTGCAAGAACTTGGCGTCATACAATTACATCGACGGTTTTGGAACATCACACGATGTGTTGACGTAATTCGCATATATCGCTAGACAGGGGAAGGTCGCATTCACAAACTTTTGACTTGACAATGAAGAACAATGAGGTGAGTACAACCTGTTATCATCGGCGAACTTTGCTAACTGGATCAGCTGATTTAGCTCAGACACAGAAAATTACACCGTAGAGCCGAAGCTAATCAGTTCCCTAATGCAACTTCTGCAGCGGTCCAGCGAACGTGACCTCATTCCACCATGTTTGGAAACGGAAGAGTTGACTGAGGACGCAAGTTTTCTTTTAACTGCCTGACTCTAAACTAGATGAAATCTGAACCTTTCTTTTAACTGCCTGACTCTAAACTAGATGAAATCTGAACCTTTCTTTTAACTGCCTGGCTCTAAACTAGATGAAATCTGAACCTTTCTTTTAACTGCTTGACTCTAAACGAGATGAAATCTTAACCTTTCTTTTAACTGCCTGACTCTAAACTAAGATGAAATCTTATCCTTTCTTTCAACTGCCTGACTCTAAACTAGATGAAATCTTAACATTTCTTTTAACTACCTGACTCTAAACTAGATGAAATCTTAACTTTTCTTTCAACTGCCTGACTCTAAACTAGATGAAATCTTAACCTTTCTTTCAACTGCCTGACTCAAAACTAGATGAAATTTTAACCTTTCTTTTAACTGCCTGACTCTAAACTAGATGAAATCTTAACCTTTCTTTCAACTGCCTGACTCAAAACTAGATGGAATTTTAACCTTTCTTTTAACTGCCTGACTCTAAACTAGATGAAATCTTAACCTTTCTTTCAACTGCCTGGGTTGAAACCAAAACTAACTTTTGTCCCCAGGCACAGAAATCCCTATCTACGCCTCTGGAAACGGGGGCCCGGGGAGGGAGGGGGAAGGGTCATGACATCCATCCAACAAATGAATTAAGAACAGTCAATGACCCATAGCTGACTACATGCGTCAGAATGTTCGAACAAGAGAGCAAATCAACAACCTGCTCCAAATCTCTGCTTTAGCGATCAGCTATTGCTGCTATGCGTTTAGACATTTAGACCATTTGGGGCCACGAACAAGTCTGTACGTTTGAGGTCATCACCGGTTCTCCATAACTTGTCATGCCACACTCCCAGAGACGGCCCTATGGCGCCCTATGCAAGCTGAACTCTGGCGCCCTATGCAAGCTGAACTCTGGCGCCCTATGCAAGCTGAACTCTGGCGCCCTATGCAAGCTGAACTCTGGCGCCCTATGCAAGCTGAACTCTGGCGCCCTATGCAAGCTGAACTCTGGCGCCCTATGCAAGCTGAACTCTGGCGCACTATACAAGCTGAACTCTGGCGCCCGATTCAAGCTGAACTATGGCGCCCTATGCAAGCTGAACTCTGGCGCCCTTTTTAATGTTTTATTTATTATTTTCACTTTTTGTTATTTTATTTTAAGATTATTGATGGCGCTCGGGGGCCGCGGTAGCTCAGTGGTTAGTGAACTGGACTACAAAGGACAAGAGGTAGAATTCGATCCCAACCGATGGCTTCCGGGTCACCTAGCCTTTAATGGGTACCGAATTTTTTTTCAGGGAAAGTAAAGCGGCACGGGCGTAATACCGACCACATTACCCCAAAAAATCATGTGCCGAATGTATGTAAAATGTATGGTCACTAACACCATATTCTCTATACGCCACTTGGCGAGACGGGGGTACTTTACTTTACTATTGATGGCGCCCCTACGCACGTGGCGCGCACAGGAAAACTTCCCAAATTGCTGGTACATTAAGCCGGCACTGACACCACCTCCCCCCCCCCCCCCCCCCCCCCCCCGCCCTCCTCGGCGGTACTCCTGGAAACAGACTACCCAGTCTGGCCAAGCGAATAGTGAACGATGAGGGAGAGTAACCCAGTATTAAGAAACTCCGTACTAAAGTCGGATGCATTGTGCCGAAAGCGCAAAAACCAGAAAACACCACATCTACGCTTATTTAACGCCCTTTTAGTAGCGGATGATGGAGAGAACTATCCAGTCTTTTAGTAGCGGATGATGGAGAGAACTATCCAGTCTTTTAGTAGCGGATGATGGAGAGAACTATCCAGTCTTTTAGTAGCGGATGATGGAGAGAACTATCCAGTCTTTTAATAGCGGATGATGGAGAGAACTATCCAGTCTTTTAATAGCGGATGATGGAGAGAACTATCCAGTCTTTTAATAGCGGATGATGGAGAGAACTATCCAGTCTTTTAATAGCGGATGATGGAGAGAACTATCCAGTCTTTTAATAGCGGATGATGGAGAGAACTATCCAGTCTTTTAATAGCGGATGATGGAGAGAACTATCCAGTCTTTTAATAGCGGATGATGGAGAGAAATATCCAGTCTTTTAATAGCGGATGATGGAGAGAACTATCCAGTCTTTTAGTGGCGGATGATGGAGAGAACTATCCAGTCTTTTAATAGCGGATGATGGAGAGAACTATCCAGTCTTTTAATAGCAGATGATGGAGAGAACTATCGTCTTATAGTAGTCATCAGGTGATCGCCGGAAAGAGAAATCGTGGGGCTAGAGGTGTGAGGAGGTGGGGTGATCATGAACGACCCGTGACATGTGATAATAAATTATTAGTACAGGTCTGGTAATTACCTACTTAAGCACATACATTATTTCAGATAAACGAGTAATCTCCCCTTAGTTGATGTCGAAACAAAACTACAGTGGTTGTCCTAATACTGACTTTTCCCTCTCGTTTCTTTTTTTTTTCTCTACTACACGTACAGACAAGAGATCTCATCATTGAGTGCCGTCTCCGCATTGAGGGTTGGCTACCATGGAGCTCCATTCCGCTGTATTTTGCTTTGATAGTGCAGGTTGTCATAGGTTGACTTGTCCATCTTTTGATGTTATTCATCCATGTTAGTCTTCATCTGCCTCTGAATCGTTTTCCTTGTATTTTACCTTCCAATATTACTTTTAGTTGGCTGTTGTGTCTTTTAACGTGTCCCAAAAATTTCATTTATCTTGTTTGAGCTGTGTTTAGTAATCTTTTCACTTTTAGTTGTTTTAAAACTGCACCGTTTGTTTTCTTTTCTTTCCATCCAATTCTTCCTATTCTTCTATAAATCCACATTTCAAAGGTTTCAATTTCAATTTTTTTTTGGTCTAGTGCCCATGTCCAACACATTAAACACATAAAAAGAGGCAAAGCTCCAGGACCTGATAATATAACAATCGAAGAGATAAATGCATTAGGAGAGCTGGGAGTACAAGTCATAGCAAAACTACTCAATGACATATATAACACTGGACACATACCCGAAGATCTACTATATCTATCTTTGTAGCCATACCGAAGAAGTCAGGAGCCACTGATTGTGAAGACCATCGCACTATTAGTCTCATGAGCCATATGACTAAAATATTACTAAAAGTAATCATGAGACGTGTAAGGAACAAAATAAAACCAGAAATGTGAGGAACAATGTGGATTTGTGGAAGGAAAGGGCACCAATAATGCAATATACAACTTAAGAACATTGATAGAAAGATCTATAGAGGTAAAGAGAGATCTATATATGTGCTTTATAGACTATACGAAAGCATTTGACAAAGTAAAGCATGTGGAAATAATCAATATGCTGGAGAAATTAAACATTGATGGCAAGGATCTGCGAATCATAAAAAACATGTACTGGCAACAAACAGCAGCTATACGAATTAACAACCAAACAGGACAATTCCAATATATAAAGCAAGGAGTCAGACAAGGCTGTGTTCTGTCACCGGATTTGTTTTCACTTTACAGCGAATATAGTATGAGATCAATAGTAGACAAAAAAGGAATTGGAGTCAACGGTCACAACATAAATAATTTGCGATATGCGGATAACAATGTCTTAATAGCAGAGACAGAGAATGAACTACAAGAAATGATAGACATAATAGTACAAGAAAGCAACAAGAAAGGTCTCAGTCTGAATAGTAAGAAAACAGAAGTAATGGTTATATCGAAGAAACAATCATCACCATCATGCAGCATAAAAATAAACGAGACAAATCTGAAACAAGTGCAACGTTTCGAATACTTGGGCACAATAATAACATCAGATGGGAGATGCACCACAGAAATAAAAAGCAGAATAGCTCAGGCCAAAATAGCATTTAAGAAAATGAAAAATATCTTATGCAACAAATATATGTCAATAAAATGAGAAAGAGAGTTCATCAATGCTATATAAAACCAATTCTGACCTATGGAAGCGAATCATGGACAGTAGACAAACAAATGAAAAGACATTTAGAAACCACAGAGATGGGATTTCCCAGAAGAATGTTGAAAGTTCCCTGGACAGCTAAAAAGACCAATGAGGAAGTTCTCAAAGAGGCCAACACAAAAAGGGAGCTCTTAAAAAACATCAGAAAGAAGCAATCAACATTTTTCGGGCACATCATGAAAAGAGGAAAGTTGGAATACTTGGTTACAAGTGGCAAAATAAAAGGAAAGAGAGATCGCGGACAACAAAGAGAGAAAATGCAGGATAGCTTTGTGTCATGGCATGGAAAACAGTCAACAACAGAACTGATACGATGCACTGTAGATAGAAGATTGTGGAGGGACATGATCACCTACGCCGACCGGTATGGCACATGATGATGAATGCCCATGTTTCTGCACCATACAGAAATGTTGAGACGATATAACATTTTGCTTTTCTTAGTTTTAGCCCTGGTGTTATTTGTTTTGGTGTTAGTGTATTTTTCATGGCATTAAAATTACGTTTTGCCATTCCTATTCTTTTTTTCCCCTTATATATTGTTTTTTTTTTTTATCACTGGTTATATTATGTTCAAAGTAGTTGTAACTCTGAACTGTCTCCAGGTCTATTCCTTCAACTTTGATATCCACTTGTAGGTTTTGAGAATTATCTTTGTTTCTGATCATAGTTTTAATTGTTTTTTTTTAAATATTTATATGTAATTCATATTTTTTTGTTTGCTCGTCATGTTTATTACATTAAGTAATTGTATATATTTAGGATTTTCTGCTAGTAGTACAGTATCATCAGCAAACCTTAGATTAATTATTGTCGCTCCATTAATGTTTAGGCATGGTATCTCTGTGATGTTTTTAAAGATTTCCTCAGACTAGAGAACCACCGAATAAAGTGCAAGGGGATACCACTCTCCCCTCTTTTAATAAAAAATGTATGTGCTTAAACTAGGACTTTACCACGTAGTTTTTCAATCTCTCATTTTGCCTGGTACAGAGAGAGAAATAAAACAAACCCCAAAGACCAATCTTCATTCTCCGAATATTTCTGTGTACCCAAATTCCTGCTCCCCATAATTCACCACCTCCATAGAAAGAAAAAAAAACGTAATAACTTTTTGTCTATTTTTCAATTTCTCTGATGGATCACTTCTGACATTAAAGAGGGAAGAGAAAAGAGTCTCACATCCGGGATATTATTTATTTGAAAAGCAACGGGCTTTGTGCACGTGACAGGCAGGCCCTGGGGGGCGGAGTCAGAGAAACGTCTCCAGATATTTCTTTACTTGTTGGACTAGCATGCATGTCCAAGACTCTCCCCACAGTTTGGTTGTCAGTTTTAACACTACCACCCTCCCCCCACCAACCGTTTAAATAAATATTCTTATAGGAAACAAGGAATTGAAACAAATATAAGATTTCAAACATTTAGGAAGTCTAGATCACGGTCGTTTATCAGTTATATTTTAGTTGATATGCTCATCTGTGTCGTTTTGTAAAATACGCATGCTTATTCTATTATACATTCAAAGTGTTTAGAAAAAGCTGTATATTAAAGTATTAAAATTGTTATGGTTAAAAATTGAACATTGCAGCCCCCGAAACTCTCACATTTATTATCTTTTGTTACAAAAATGTAACTACGAAAATATCATTTATACATATATATATTTACTTAATCTCAAAATGTTACATTTTGTGTGTGATGTTAAAAATGGGAACGGCTTTGATAAGGTATCCGTTTTAAGAACAAGGGGAATGTATTAGGGACATCCTCGTTCAAAAACGATGCGCAGTTTTCAAGATTTGAACTAAAATGCCAATTTGAGGTGAAAACAAACTGCTGTGCAATAGATTCTGTGTTCAGACGTCAGAGATTTTCTTTGAAAATGTCCCGCCTTTTGGGTGTGTCCTGTGTCTGGCCTGACATGGATTGTACATTTTGTATGTTGTATCAGTCCCATAACTTTGACAGTTGTTGCGGGACACTTGGTGACGGTTTACACAATCTGATGATCCACTTAACAAATTTCACCGATGATGCAGAGTCGTACACACCTTAATGCCCCACCTTATCAAGTCCAACTTTGTTGAATCCGACCTTCCCCTGTCTAGAGTTGATATGCGGTTTACGTCAACACATTGAGTGCTGTTCCAAGGTCATCGTTGGAATTGTTTGACGCCAAGTATTCACATGTTACAACTCATTAATATGGACTGCTCTGCCAAGTCAATCGCAGTTTTCACTTTAGAGATTGTACATCACCTTTTTGTGCGTTGTTCGCTGCATTTATTAGAATAATTGGGATTTTATGTGCGCAGCCATTGTTGTGTGTGCTACGTCATCACAAAGGCTGATTGTATATCCCCAAAAAGGCCGTACGCTAATAGTGAAAGGCGGAATGGAGTTTCGTATATGACTTTGCAGCACCTGGGTGACTCCCGGAAGTTCATGTTAGTCAGGAGGGATTCATAATTTCACAAATTCACATTGCAGGGAGATCTTACAGTCTGTTGTTTGGTGTGTGACAGGGATAGTCCGATGACTAACTGTGTTTCATATGTTCGGGTTTGGTGTCAGGGTGACGTCCTAGCATCATCAAGCGCTATACATAAAAAAATATGACGATCATCATTTTCAGGATGACGTGAACTTCCGGTCAATATGGTGGTTAGGCGGTAGGAACTATTAAAGGCTATGTCTGAAAAGTGTTCCTTGTTGCAGTTTCCTCATATTCCAAGTCCGGCTTGTTGCAGGAGCTACTGAGTTAAGTGCTCTATGCACACTGTGAGCTGTGGTTTCATCTGTTTTGATCGTGTTCAATATTCCGATTGTTTACGATGAATGATGATATCGTATGATGGAGAACAGATGGCTGTGTTCACTTTCGGTGCGGTTTCGCCTTCTGTCTTTTGGTGTGTACTGAGACTGCTATGATGGGGACTACAGCTACCTTTCTGTCTTTGTGAGATGAAATAGTAATTCGGATGATTCCACTGGCACGGGCGGTTGAGCAATTATGGATTTTAATTCGTTTGCAGTGATACCGAGGCCTTCCATAACCATAGCCATACACAATTATACGAACTGTTTCCTGAGATTTCATCATCACCACTATCAAGTGCCGTGTCTGCCTTCGTGGGTGACCATGCCTCTCCGCAACTTTATATCTTTACAGCTATTTATCAATTATGTTGCTGATTTCTTACCAAACTATTTACTTAAACTGTTTGAAATCTTTTCTCTATTTTTCACCATCTCTTCTTTCCTCAATTTTATCTACTTTTCCCAACTCATTCCTAAGTCCCAAAAAATTATTATTGCTTCTTTTCTTTGATGGAAATTAGTTTTCTTTTTGTTTTGTTTGGCCTCTAGAAAATCCTCGTTACTGTTTTTGTTTAGCTGTCCTTGACATTCTAAACGTTCTTCTGTAAAACCATGTTTCTGTGACCTTCAACTTTCTGAGATGTGACAAAGATTAATTCTATCCATTCTTTGGTGTTGTCTTCCCACCGCTTTCTGTGTCTGCTTTGTCTTCTTTTGCCTTGGTACTAGGACCTGCCAAACCGTCGTAGCAAGTCCTGTACACATGATACATGTCCATAACTTCAGTTCTCTCTTCACTGACAGTAAGCCATCAACTGGTCCACAAGAGCGTTCGATTTCCCACGGATTGCATCAAGAATGGAAATAAGATAAATGGTAACGTTAAACAAAAATATAGAACACCAAGTAACGAAACAAGTAACAAACTTTAAATATCTGGGAACAACATTCTCTGAAGATGGTAAATTCGATAAAGAAAACAAAATAGATATGATGCAACAGGACAAACCAAATATTTCGACGGCCATACTTCAACACAAACCAAATATTTTGACAGCTATACTTCAACACAAACCAAATACTGGAACAGCTATACTTCAACACAAACCAAATATTGGAACAGCTATACTCCAACACAAACAAAATATTGAAACAGCTATACTTCACCACAAACCGAATACTGGAACAGCTATACTTCAACACAAACCAAATATTTCGACGGCCATACTTCAACACAAACCAAATATTTTGACAGCTATACTTCAACACAAACCAAATACTGGAGCAGCTATACTTCAACACAAACAAAATATTGAAACAGCTATACTCCAACACAAACAAAATATTGAAACAGCTATACTCCAACCATATTTAGCATGAGAACATTGATTGAAAAGTACATAGAAGTAAACAAACCAATATATGCCTGCTTCATAGACTACACCAAAGCTTTTGATAGAATACACCATAATCAACTTATAGACTGCCTAAAAGATATAAATCTAGACGACACAGACATACGACTAATATGTAAATTGTACTGGGAGCAAATAGCAATAATAAAATATAACAAAGAGAACTCTACACCCATGGATATAAAAAGAGGAGTAAGACAAGGATACATCCTATCACCAAGCTTGTTCAATCTATACGCTGAGAAAATCTTTAAAAACATCTCAGAGATGCCAGGCCTAAACATTAATGGAGAGATAATCAATAACCTAAGATATGCTGATGATACTGTTCTACTAGCAGAAAATCCTAAAGACCTACAACAATTGCTTAATGTGATAAACATAACAAGCAAAAAATATGGACTAGATATGAATATCAAAAAGACTAAAACTATGATCATAAACAAAGAAAATTCTCAAGACCTACAATTAAATATCACAGTTGAAGGAATACATCTAGAGACAGTCCAGAGTTACAACTACCTGGGACATACTCTAACCAGTGATGGAAAATGTAAAACTGAAATAAACAAAAGAATAGGTATGGCAAAAAGTAATTTTAATGCCATGAAAAATATACTAACAACAAAAGAAATAACAGCAGGAATGTAACTAAGAATAGCAAAATGTTACGTCTTCTCAATATTCTTGTATGGTGCAGAAACATGGACATTAGACAAGAAAACAGAACAGAAAATTGAAGCCTTTGAAATGTGGATTTATAGAAGAATAGGTAGAATTGGATGGAAGGAAAAAAAAACAAATGATGAAGTTTTAAAACAACTAAAAATAAAAAGAGAACTACTAAATACAATTAAGACAAGACAAATGAAATTTTTGAGAAACGTTAAAAGACACAACAGCCTACTAAAAGTAATATTGGAAAGGAAAATACAAGGTAAAAGAGGCGGAAGTAGACCAAGACTAACATGGACGAGTAACATCAAAAGATGGACAAACCAGCCCATGACAACCTGCACCATCAAAGCAAGAGACAGGGCAGAATGGCGCTCAGAATGGTAGCCAACCTTCGTTGCGGAGATGGTGGCACTCGATGATGGTGATGATACTCTAACACAAACCAAATGTTGAAACAGCTATACTCCAACACAAACCAAAATATCGGAACAGCTATACTTCAATACAAACCAAATATTGGAACAGCTATACTCCAACACAAACCAAATGTTGAAACAGCTATACTCCAACACAAACCAAAATATCGGAACAGCTATACTTCAATACAAACCAAATATTGGAACAGCTATACTCCAATACAAACCAAATATTGAAACAGCTATACTCAAACACAAACCAAATATTGAAACAGCTATGCTCCAACACAAACCAAATATTGAAATAACTATGCTCCAACACAAACCAAAATATCGGAACAGCTATACTCCAACACAAACCAAATATTAAAACAGCTATACTTTAACACACACCACATATTGAAACAGCTATACTCCAACACAAACCAAATATTGAAACAGCTATACTCCAACAGAGCCGTGATAGCTCAATGGTTAGGGAACTGGACTACAAAGGGCAAGAGGTAGGGTTCGATCCCAACCGATGGCTTCCGGGTTCACCCAGCCTTTAATGGGTACCGGATTTTTTTTATGGGAAAGTAAAGTGGCACGGGCGTAATACCGACCATTTTACCTCAAAAGTCATGTGGCGAAGGTCTGTAAAATTTATGGTCACTAACACCATATCCCATATATGCCACTTGGCGTGACGGTGGTACTTTACTTTACTTATACTCCAATACAAACCAAATTTTGAAAACCAGCTATACTCCAACACAAACTAAATATTGGAACAGCTATACTTCAACATAAACCAAAATATTAGAACAGCTATATTTCAACACAAACCAAAATATTGGAACAGCTATATTTCAACACAAACCAAAATATTGGAACAATGACATAATGAATGTAACAGTGTATTAGATGTAACAAAGTACAATTGGATGCCACAGAATACACTATGTATAATAAAGTGCAACAGATTGATGTAACAAACAGTAGCAGGTGTAACAACTTGTAAGTGTAATTGATGTAACAAATTGTAACAGGTGTAATAAATTGTAAGTGTAATTGATGTAACAAGCTGTAACAGGTGTATTAAATTATTAAGTGTAATTGATGTAACAAATTATAGCAGGTGTAATAATTGCAAGTGTAATTGATGTAACAAATTGTAACAGGTGTAATAAATTATTAAGTGTAATTGATGTAACAAATTATAGCAGGTGTAATAATTGTAAGTGTAATTGATGTAACAAATTGTAAAAAGTGTAATAAATTGTAAATGTAATTGATGTAACAAATTGTAACAGGTGTAATAAATTGTAAGTGTAATTGATGTAACAAATTATAGCAGGTGTAATAAATTGTAAGTGTAATTGATGTAACAAATTGTAACAGGTGTAATAAATTGTAAGAGTAATTGATGTAACAAATTATAGCAGGTGTAATAAATTGTAAGTGTAATTGATGTAATAAATTGTAAGTGTAATTGATGTAACAAATTGTAACAGGTGTAATAAATTGTAAGTGTAATTGATGTAACAAATTGTAACAGGTGTAATAAATTGTAAGTGTAATTGATGCAACAAATTATAGCAGGTGTAATAAATTGTAAGTGTAATTGATGTAACAAATTGTAACAGGTGTAATAAATTGTAAGTGTAATTGATGTAACAAACTGTAACAGGTGTAATAAATTGTAAGTGTAATTGATGTAACAAATTGTAACAGGTGTAATAAATTGTACGTGTAATTGATGTAACAAATTGTAAGTATAATTGATGTAACAAAATGTAACAGGTGTAATAAATTGTAAATATTTGTCTGACAGTCTAAGACAGAAAATACTGAGTCTGTTCTTATAAATAAGGGAAGTTTGTGAAGACAGATAAGCAAAGTTTGTGAAGGCAGATAAGCAAAGTTTGTGAAGAGAGATAAGCAAAGTTTGTGAAGAGAGATAAGCAAAGTTTGTGAAGACAGATAAGCAAAGTTTGTGAAGGCAGATAAGCAAAGTTTGTGAAGAGAGATAAGCAAAGTTTGTGAAGGCAGATAAGCAAAGTTTGTGAAGAGAGATAAGCAAAGTTTGTGAAGGCAGATAAGCAAAGTTTGTGAAGGCAGATAAGCAAAGTTTGTGAAGGCAGATAAGCAAAGTTTGTGAAGGTAGATAAGCAAAGTTTGTGAAGGCAGATAAGCAAAGTTTGTGAAGGCAGATAAGCAAAGTTTGTGAAGACAGATAAGCAAAGTTTGTGAAGGCAGATAAGCAAAGTTTATTAAGACAGATAAGCAATGTTTGTGAAGGCAGATAAGCAAAGTTTGTGAAGGCAGATAAGCAAAGTTTGTGAAGGCAGATAAGCAAAGTTTGTGAAGACAGATAAGCAAAGTTTGTGAAGGCAGATAAGCAAAGTTTGTGAAGGCAGATAAGCAAAGTTTGTGGTGTTAATAATGTATGTGTGATGGTATATAATACAAGTTTGTGATGGTAAATAAGGTATTTATGTGAAGGTAAACATGAGATGGTCATGATGGTCTACCATGTAATGATAGTTTGTTATGGTAGATAAAGGAAAATTTGTAAATGAAAATAAGGAACGTCTGTGATGATAAATTAGGATAAGGTGAGATAATAAATTAGGATAAGGTGAGATAATAAATTAGGATAAGGTGAGATAATAAATTAGGATAATGTGTGATGATAACTAAAGTGACACTTTAGAGAAAGACCACTAGATTAAGATCTGCTATATGTTCAGTAGTGCCAATAGATATCATGGGCACTTTTTTGAGTACATTGCTGATGGTTCTCATCATCATCAAGTACCATGCCAGTTGGTGTAAGTGATAGTGTCTCTCCACAATTTTCGATCTCTACAGTTATTTATCATTTCTGTTGTTGACCTTCTACCAAGCCATTCTCTTAAGGTTTCTGGTATCTTTTCTTTTTTGCTTCCCTCTATCTCTCTGTCCTTCAATTTTCCAGTTGTCACAATAAATTCCAGCTGTTCTCTTCTCATTACATGGTCAAAAAATTATGATTGTTTTTTCCTAATATTGGAAATTAGCTCTCTCTTTGCTTTGGCCTCTTACAGAACATTTTCATTACTCTTCTTAGCTGTCCATGGTATTCTCAACATTCTTCTGTAAAACCACATTTCTACAGCCTCCTATTTATGATTTTCTTGTCTGTTGTCCTATTGTCCATGATTCACATCTATATTTTAAAACTGGTTCTACATAACAGTTAAGAACTCTCTTTCTTGTTTCCATTATCAAAAATGGATTGCACCGTATTTTATTTTTTTTTTGAAAGCTGCTTTTGCCGGAGATTTGCTGCATCTCACCTCTGTTGTATATCTACCTTCTGAGGTTAACATTGTTCCCAGCTATTTAATGATGGTTCTACAAACAAGAATAACCAAGATGTGAAGATAAAAGCTTACAGCAATTTATGAGTTCAGTTATATTTATTGCTACACATTTGTCCCTCTTGAAACCATAGAAAAAAAAGTCAGTGAAATATACATTCTTGTGAGAAGAAGTTGATAACAAAATCTCAGAAACAGTTTATCGTAACAAGGGGCCACAAATATGAAATACAGTAAGAGTTTGATAACAACAAATTGTATCACATTCTGTTCAGATAAAAACAACAATAAAAGTATATTTTGTGATTAAAGTTAAAAACACCACAAAACTGAGTTTTGAAAACTTAGCAACATCTGTCATAAATAATTAAATTAATTCTTTGCACAAAAAAGATAATCTGACAGTTCTGACCTTCCATAATTTTACACCATATGGGGCTTTTTATATATTAAGGTCCAGATTTTAAAAATATGAAGATGGCAAGGGCCAGATACTGTCACTTACTTAGACTTTTATATAAATGACTTTATTTGATTGCACAAGCTTCAGTAAAGTATAATTTTGTAATATTGATGGAAAGTAGAAAATAGGGAGTGAGTGGAATAAGAGAGATGGAGGAGGAAAGAGAAAGTAAGAGAGCTAGAAGTTATCAATAAATTATAGATGGACACTTTACATATTTAATGCGAGTGTTGTGCCTGAACTTTCTGGACAAGTCAGACCAAATCTGGTGATGTTTGGCTAACTACATAATGTTCATTGTGTTTCCTAAAAGTTTTATCAGTTAACCAACTTTTTGGTTTTGATTTAGTACATTCGTTTTTTTTAAAATAAAAATATTTACAGACATAATTACTACCAAACAGTGAGGCCACACTTTTGGCATTTAATGTGATCTTTGAATATTCTTCATGGAGGAAACAAGTGTCCTCAAGTCCCTACACTTTGATTTTAGAATTGTGTTCTCTTGCACATTCATTATTTCCATTTCTGTCTGCCAAAACAGTATTGGGGTCAACATTTAACATTTTCAAATGTTGAGAAACACTTTAACCTTTGTTTATTGTGAGACAAAACCTTTGAAATGCTCCATTAATTACCAACCAATTACCAAAAAAAAACAACAAGAGACATAGAAACAAAGTTGAATGCATTTTAAAATAAACGTCTAAGGCAAATACTTGGTATAGCGTGGAGCGAATTCAAAACAAACGGGGAAATGAGAGAATCTGCCAATCAACCACTAATATCTTCAGTAATAAAGAAAAGACGATGGTCATATGTTGGACATGTGATGAGAAGAGATAATAACCGAATAGCAAAGCAGAGCCCTCATGTGGGAAACAACAGGTAAGAGAACAAGAGGAAGACCCAGAGAGACACTGAGAAGAACATTGCTGAGAGAGGCAAAAGCAGCAGGAATCGGCTCCCTCAATGAGATAGAGCTGCTTGCACAGAACAGAGACAGATGGCGAGATTTGATAAAATATCTTTAAAAGAAAACTGCTAGAACAAAAATTCAGATAGAGAAGGAGTATCTTGGTCTACGCCCTATGGGCCGGCTACGGCTCGAAAGGTCAATAGATAGATAGGTTAATTACCCCAATTTGCCTAGTTGGTGAAAGTTTGTTTGTTTTGTATATGACAGCTCTAATCTCTAGTGAAGTCCAGAGGGACTGAATTTTGTATGCATATCAGTTCTTCTCCCCAACCCTTTTTCACACCAACAGCTAGTGCTCGTGTCCCACATTGGACAGGCAGATATTCTCCAATTTCAGAGGTACTCTCATTGTTTTTTTTTCCCAAGAGTTTTGACATTTTGGACAGGTTTTTTTTCTATCAAATTTGCCCATGTAGTGACTATTTTGGTCTACTCTTTTTGATTTTAAACTACCCAGGTTTCTTTAGCATGTGCAGAGTGCACGTGGGATCTCCTGTTTTTTTGCAGTTATCCAAGAAGGCTGAACATCATATCTCACTACCCAGAGACTGGGGAAGGGTAAAGCCACAAAAGAAATTGTGGATTCAAAAAGAAAAGTTTCCTCTGTCTGTGGTGAGTTTTGAACCTGTAACCTTCTAGCCCAGTGGCTGATATCTTACCTCTAGGTCTCCCAGTCACATGCTGGTAAAGGTAACCAGATATGTCTCCAGCTCTCCCTAGCCACACGCTGGTGAAGGTAACCAGATATGTCTCCAGCTCTCCCTAGCCGCACACTGGTAAAGGTAACCATATATGTCTCCAGCTCTCCCTAGCCACACGCTGGTAAAGGTAACCAGATATGTCTCCAGCTCTCCCTAGCCACACACTGGTAAAGGTAACCAGATATGTCTCCAGCTCTCCCTAGCCACACGCTGGTGAAGGTAACCAGATATGTCTCCAGCTCTCCCTAGCCGCACACTGGTAAAGGTAACCATATATGTCTCCAGCTCTCCCTAGCCACACGCTGGTAAAGGTAACCAGATATGTCTCCAGCTCTCCCTAGCCACACACTGGTAAAGGTAACCAGATATGTCTCCAGCTCTCCCTAGCCACACGCTGGTGAAGGTAACCAGATATGTCTCCAGCTCTCCCTAGCCGCACACTGGTAAAGGTAACCAGATATGTCTCCAGCTCTCCCTAGCCACACGCTGGTGAAGGTAACCAAATATGTCTCCAGCTCTCCCTAGCCACACACTGGTGAAGGTAACCAGATATGTCTCCAGCTCTCCCTAGCCACACGCTGGTGAAGGTAACCAGATATGTCTCCAGCTCTCCCTAGCCGCACACTGGTAAAGGTAACCAGATATGTCTCCAGCTCTCCCTAGCCACACGCTGGTGAAGGTAACCAGATATGTCTCCAGCTCTCCCTAGCCACACGCTGGTGAAGGTAACCAGATATGTCTCCAGGTCTCCCTAGCCACACACTGGTGAAGGTAACCAGATATGTCTCCAGCTCTCCCTAGCCACACGCTGGTGAAGGTAACCAGATATGTCTCCAGCTCTCCCTAGCCACACGCTGGTGAAGGTAACCAGATATGTCTCCAGCTCTCCCTAGCCACACGCTGGTAAAGGTAACCAGATATGTCTCCAGCTCTCCCTAGCCACACGCTGGTGAAGGTAACCAGATATGTCTCCAGCTCTCCCTAGCCACACGCTGGTGAAGGTAACCAGATATGTCTCCAGCTCTCCAAGTCTTAACAAAGAAATTAGTTTTTCTTTTCTTCAGAATACTCTTCAATATGTCAGTTTATGCCAGAAAGCATTGATGCGTGCATAAAGTCTGTGTCCTTTTCCCAACTGTCCTTGTGTTTGTATAATGAAATAAGATTTAAATACTGAATCATTATTTCACCAGGTTGCTATTTATGTCCAAGAAAAGTTTGATTTCAGTCCATAGATCATAAAATTGTTTCAGTAATTACCATCTACATATCCAATGTACTACACAATAGTTAAGAAAATTGTCATCTGAAATTGGAATTCTTGGAATTCTTGAATTGATTATTGTTAAGAAAATTGTCATCTGAAAGGAATTCTTGGAATTGATTATTGTTAAGAAAATTGTCATCTGAAAGGAATTCTTGGAATTGATTATTGTTAAGAAAATTGTCATCTGAAAGGAATTCTTGGAATTGATTATTGTTAAGAAAATTGTCATCTGAAAAGAATTCTTGGAATTGATTATTGTTAAGAAAATTGTCATCTGAAAGAATTCTTGGAATTGATTATTGTTAAGAAAATTGTCATCTGAAAGGAATTCTTGGAATTGATTATTGTTAAGAAAATTGTCATCTGAAAGGAATTCTTGGAATTGATTATTGTTAAGAAAATTGTCATCTGAAAGGAATTCTTGGAATTGATTATTGTTAAGAAAATTGTCATCTGAAGGGAATTCTTGGAGTTGATTATTGTTAAGAAAATTGTCATCTGAAAGGAATTCTTGAAATTGATTATTGTTAAGAAAATTGTCATCTGAAAGGAATTCTTGGAATTGATTATTGTTAAGAAAATTGTCATCTGAAAAGAATTCTTGGAATTGATTATTAAGAAAATTGTCATCTGAAAGGAATTCTTGGAATTGATTATTGTTAAGAAAAATGTCATCTGAAAGGAATTCTTGGAATTGATTATTGTTAAGAAAATTGTCATCTGAAAAGAATTCTTGGAATTGATTATTGTTAAGAAAATTGTCATCTGAAAAGAATTCTTGGAATTGATTATTGTTAAGAAAATTGTCATCTGAAAAGAATTCTTGGAACTAACAATAGTTAAGAAAATTGTCATGTGAAAGGTATTCTAGGAACTAACAGTAGTTAAGAAAATTGTCATGTGAAAGGTATTCTAGGAACTAACAATAGTTAAGAAAATTGTCATGTGAAAGGTATTCTAGGAACTAACAATAGTTAAGAAAGTTGTCATCTGAAAGGTATTCTAGGAACTAACAATAGTTAAGAAAATTGTCATCTGAAAGGTATTCTTTGAACTAACTATAGTTAAGTTCTCTAGGTTTTATAAAACTCACACAAACCCCTTTTTTTGGTGTGATGTCAGTGAATTTAAATACTTTGCCACACAAATTTTGGTAGAGATTAATACAGTGTAAGAATAAGACTTTAAGAAATTTAAATTCAGTTCTATAGAGTAGGATTTTTTTTTATTTTTCCAACCAGGCCAGACTTTGGCTGGTCATGAATGATACTTTATGACTGATTGTAACACTAAAATGTTCTCCATGATGTTGAATAATTTGTCAATAACCCTAACAAAAGATAACTAACCGGGCCATGTCTTCTATTTGTCAATAACCCTAACAAAAGATAACTAACTGGGCCATGTCTTCTTTTTGTCAATAACCCTAACAAAAGATAACTAACTGGGCCATGTCTTCTATTTGTCAATAACCCTAACAAAAGATAACTAACTGGGCCATGTCTTCTATTTGTCAATAACCCTAACAAAAGATAACTAACTGGGCCATGTCTTCTATTTGTCAATAACCCTAACAAAAGATAACTAACTGGGCCATGTCTTCTATTTGTCAATAACCCTAACAAAAGATAACTAACTGGGTCATGTCTTCTATCTGTCAATAACCCTAACAAAGATACCTAAATTTTGTTCATTTACTAAAGACAAAGCTACATCACCCTTTTGATCTCCCTGTGAACTACTAACCATAGGAAATGACAATCACCACCTCAGTTTCTCATTATCAAAGAAGCCTATACTTTCAGGCAGTCTAGATTGGCTCTGAACTAGTGTTCATCTTGTATAATCAGATCTGATAACATCAGATTTTGTCAATATTGGATTTAGTAAACCATTATTCTCTTTTATGTTGATTTTTCAAAAAAAATTGTTTTGCACAAATGCGTATTACTTTTTAACATTACTTGTGTTCCATCTCACAGGCCGAAGTGTAATAGAAATGTTCAATTAACTTTCAGGCCAGTCTAAATTGCTTAGCAGGCCTGGTCTGGCCCACCCTGATACACAGTAATCCATACCTAGTTACATGGAATGGACAAAAATAGGATTAGATGAGGGCCTACAATCAAGGTAGGATCACCTTCTTTTCCATTGGTGGTGAAATAAAAGGTCTGACCCAAACACTTTGTGGCAGCTGCTCTCTAGCTCTACAGATTCCCCCTCCCCTCCCAGCATTCTCCAGAAATGGAATAATGATAGCTAACTAAATGACAATGGTAAGAAGTATAAGAGAAATATTAGATAAATATTAGATAAATATCTTGACTCTCAATTTGTGTTCATTCTTGAGGGTTCTTTGTTTTGTTTCAACTGTTCTTGATGTTCTTCTTCATCTTCACACACTCTAAAATGAACACTTTCAATGTTATGTCGTACATAGAATCAACACTTTATCAACATGCATTCAATTTAATAATGCAGTTTGTCTCTTACAATAAAGATTTCAAAACAGTTCCAATCTTCAGTGGTAATTTTTAACATGTTAATAGCAGATGCTGTGATCTGAGATCTACAGTCTTGATAAAGATATTTTTGAATTTAAAAGTTCACTTGGCCCATCCCTATAAACTGTAAATTAGTTTCAAATGTTTGAGTTGCCATTGTGTGATAATTTTCCAGGTCACACTCAATGATCAGTGGAATAAAACAGACCAAAAGAAGAGATGGGAAGATTATATAAAAGCATTGACCTTGTAAGAATAAAGAGATTTACAATAAACAGAGAAAAAAAAACTGGTAGGCATCATCACACTGTCCAATAATCCAAGGAATAGACAAGACAAGGCTGGACATTTCCCGTTGGTGATAAAGACCAAGCCCAGGAATAAGATATGTTAATAATACGTATGGTCTTGAATGTTAGAGACATCAATAATACGTATGGTCTTGAATGTCAGAGACATCAATAATACGTATGGCCTTGAATGTTAGAGACATCAATAATATGTATGGCCTTGAATGTTAGAGACATCAATAATATGTATGGCCTTGAATGTTAGAGACATCAATAATACGTATGGCCTTAAATGTTAGAGACATCAATAATATGTATGGCCTTGAATGTTAGAGACATCAATAATATGTATGGCCTTGAATGTTACAGACATCAATATTACGTATGGCCTTGAATGTTAGAGACATCAATAACATGTATGGCCTTGAATGTTAGAGACATCAATATTACGTATGGCCTTGAATGTTAGAGACATCAATAATACGTATGGCCTTCAATGTTAGAGACATCAGTACATTTAAGAACCATGTTAGAAGTAAAAGGCACTTGTCATGGCATATGGACAGTATGATCTCAGTGTCTGTATGTTTCTATGATCATCAGCATGTTTATGAATTATATGTTTATTATCACAACACCAGATTGACCTTCACAAAAATTTTGTATTCTAATTTTCAAAGATTGAAATCACGTAGACCCAAAAGTCACATAGACCCAAAAAAAAGTAACTGAGCATTTTTCATCTCTGAACATAAACAAAAAAAATATCAACATAAAATTATCAACAATTTTATTTTAAAATGATCAAACAATATGTAAGCATAACCAAATATAATCAAAGAAGGCTTGAGTGTATTTGTGTGCTATAACTCCAAAACATAGACATATATGAAATTAAAACTTGACATAAGAATATAAAAAACTTTATTTGGGTATATGAATAGCTTTGCCATTTAAAATGTGTTTCTGATCAATCACGTAATGTAACAATTTTATCATTTCTTCTTTTTCTTAGTGTTACCCATTAAGTTGTGAGGATGCTAGTTTAAGGAAAAAGCCACAATATCTGCAACTTTCAGCCCGACACATCCATCTTCAGCCTGTGTAGATTTTCTTAATAATTTAACCAATGGCCTTTCTCTGCTTACACTTTTCGACTTTTAATTGCCAAGGGTTCATTTAACGTGCACACTGGATTTCCTGTTTTCTTTTACTGTTTTCCAAGAGGGCTAGACATTGAGTCTCAATACCTACCAAGGGAAGTTTAAGCCACATTCCCACTGCTTGTGGTTGGATTCGAACTTGGGATCTTCTTAACCAGAGGCTAACGTCTTACATGTAAACCACCTAAGTCATGTGTCCGTACACAAGGTTCATTTCCAGTTGAAACCTTTAAAATCTTCACTAAGGAAAACCTTCAGAAAGTGATTCCATTCTTTCCTGTCTTTGACTAATTTACCAAGGCTATATTTATGTTTTCCTTTCCTTTTTATGTTTTGTTTCTTACACTCTTTTTTTTTAGTGTGTTCCTAAATCGACTTGGAAACAGCGATGAATAACACTGACTCGCCACCACCTGATTACCATGATGTTAATATACTTCAGACCGTATAGCTTTATATACACATTGTCTTTGGTTTTGACTCCATCACCACAGCCAAGGCATTCACATATCTCCTGTGCCATCCGTTCCAGCAACGCTTGAAGTGTTCATCTACTGATTATTCCGGTTCTGCATTGATTGAATATATTGCATTATTTTTTCGCTGAGAATGCTTTTTTTTACTCTTGTCCTTTGTAGCACTATGTTCCACCAATCCTTTGGTTATCCTCTGTTTCATTTTTATTATTTCCTGTGAGAGGTGGTCTCTAAAAGTCCTCACGTAACTTATGCTCATTTTTAAGATCCCTTGTGCAATGGCAGACCCCGTCAGTCATCTCATTGTCATGGACTCCTGTATACACTATGTGTCTACATTTACCTTCACAGCCTAAAGAGTAGAAAAATAACTAAACAATGTCAAATATCATCATCATGTGCCATACAAATTGGCATAGGCGATCATGTCCTTCCAGAATCTTTTATCCATCTTGCATCATTTAAATTCTGTTGTCTGTTTTCCATGCCATGACACCGAGCTATCTAGTACCCTCTCTTTTTGTCATCCATGATCTCTCTTTCCCTCTATTTTTTCAGTTGCAACCAATTATTAAAACTTCCCCCATCTCATGATGTGCCTAAAAGTGTTGTTTCTTTCTGATGTTTCTTAAGAGCTCCCTTTTGTGTTGGTTTCTTTGAGAATTTTCTTGTTAGTCTTTTTAGCTGTCCAGGGAACTTTCAAATTTCTTCTGAGGAATCCCTTCTCTGTGGCCTCTAATCATCTTTTTATTTGTTTATCTACTTTCCATGTTTCACTTCCATAGGTCAGAATTGTCTCTATATTGCATTGATGAACTCTCTTACTCACTTCTATTGGCATAGACTTGTTACATAATATGTTTTTCATTTTCTGAAATGCTATGCTATACTTTTTATTTCTGTGGTACATCTTCCATCTGATGCTATTATTGTGCCCTAGTATTTCACCCTCTGCACATGCTTTAAATTTGTTCCATTTATTTGTATGCTGCATGATGATGGTTGTTTTTTTTATATAACCATTACTTCTGTTTTGTTACTATTCAGATTATAACCTTTCTGTTGCTTTCTTTCACTATTATGTCTATCTTTTCTTGTAATTCATTTTCTATCTCTGATATTAAGACTGTGTCATCCGCATATCGCAGATTGTTTATGTTGTGGCTGTTGACCTCAATTTCTTTTTCTGTCTATTATTGATGTCAAATATGGCTGCCTGAAAAGTGAGGATAACCCAATCAAGACTCAGCTACCTAGTATCTAAAATAACAACTAGAAACCTATGCCGTGACACAAGTGATTTAATATTAAACTTTATCCAGACAACAGAAGATCTTTGAGTTTAATCCAAAACACTGAGAAGATCAGGCTGAACTGTTGGATGATAATGTATCAGAATGTCATGTCAGCTTTCATGACAGGGATGCAACAGAAGATAGACACTAGGGAGTATGGTCAAAGTCTCAGTAAATTCTTCTTCAGTACTCCCGTCACGCCAAGTAGCGTATAGGGAATGTGGTGTTAGTGACCATAAATTTTACAGACCTTCGGCACATGATTTTTGGGGTAATGTGGTCGCTATTACGCCCGTGCCGCTTTACTTTCCCAGAAAAAAATCCGGTACCCATTAAAGGCTTGGTGAACCGGAAGCCATCGGTTGGGACGTCTTCTCTTGTCCTTTGTAGTCCAGTTCACTAACCACTGAGCTATCATGGCTCCCCATGGCCAAAGTGGGTCTGCCAAAACTTAGAATGTCAAAAATTTAAATTGTCAAAATACAGGCTGGACAAGTGGGAACTTTTTCTTTTACTTTCTATTGTGGTGCTCTTTGTAAGTAATTTCCAATAATTATTACTACTGGTATTTAATTTAAAAAACCCACAAATTGTGTACACAATAAAAATAACAATATTGAATTATTTATTTTGACAGACATTAATTACTTAAAGTTTGCTTTTAAAATCTAACAAAAGCAATAAAATAATAAAAGGTAACTGGTTTTTTTATTTGTTTAACAAAAAGTTAACATTTGTTCTTTAATGAAAAACACAGTACATTAACTTAACATATCCCAAGACATAAATGACGCCTAGAACACTTAAACTTGACATTTATGCTCCTAGTATCACACTCAATATACCCTCTGTCAGCCAAATTCTGCACACTGTAAGACCTACTATTTACCAAAAGAAGAAGGGGAGTAATATGTCATCATATGGTGCCTTGATGCAAAGATTACAAATGTGTGTGCACTGAAAGGCAAGTGGTCTAGAGGGAAATAAAACATTTTTCTTGAAGGAAAATTGGAAATAACTGAAAGCTAGAAAAACCAAACCAATTTAAATGCTTAAAGGAAATAAATATGCCAAAACCTTAACATGTGAATATCACAGCCAACTTTTAAAACTGTGGCAATAAATAACTCATGCTGAAAATAAAATAAAAATAAGAAAAATAAATAAAAACAAAGAAAATGATATCTAATATACAACTAAACCCATTACAGTGTAACAACATTTTGGAAAACTCTTCCTAATGGTAATATTTTCACTGTTAAAAAAATGAATTAAAGCTTTAATTTTTACAATTAAAAAAATTAACTAAAGCTATAATTAAAAAAAAAAAAACCAAAAGAAAGAAATGGGTTTCCTCCATGACATAAGCATATGGGGAAAATGATGTTTGTACCCATATTTTGCAACAACCAATGGCATATTTTTTTTAATTGCTGATGTCGTTATTATAATTCCAGGACATCCTTCTGTCCGAAAAAAATCTGGCGGCCATCTAAAGTTATAATTACAATATGAATTCCTTTAATTCTTACAAATAATATGCCACGTTGTACATTCTAATTGATCATTATCAGAAATGTGTTGTGTTTGACTCAACTACAACATAGGAATTGCAATGAAGTAGTAACACAATGCTACTCATCATCATCAGGTTGCATGTCATTTACAGAATGTTGCATTAACGACAGCCTGTTTGAAAAAATCTCTGTCTCTAACCAGATCTCCCACTTCTTCTGTTGTCATGCTCAATGTCTCCTTGGTGTTTTTAAACTACCTTCTTCTTGGTCTGTCCCTGATGCACAATGCTACTACATTACTGGAATTTGTTCGAGTCAACACTGTTGCCTAAACTCATATGAAACTATTGCTACTTTCAGTTAGCTTTATATTCCTATATATAAACTACATTCTTTATGACATATAATTTTTACATATTCATTTACTTTTTACACTAGACTTGTGATGGTTGCCTGGGCTCGTATTCTCACATGTGAGCTACATACACATGCCTACTGAACCTATAATCTTCATCAATTACTGCGCCTGCTGGCATAAGTGATGATGTCTCTCCACAACTTTCAATCTTGATAGTTATTTATCATTTCTGTTGTCGACCTTCTGCCAAGCCATCTCTCAAGGAGTCTCGTATCTTTTCTCTTTGCTTCCCTCTATCTCTCCATCCCTCAATTTTCCCAGTTGTCACAATATATTCCAGCTGTTCCTTCTCATTACATGGCCAAAAAAATGATGATGAGGCTATCAATACATGACATATCAGCCCAATATTTCTCAGACTCTACAGCGTGTGAATGGCAGTAATAGACTGCTGTATGATGTAAGTCTATGAGCAGCACTGGTTAACCCTGACTCCACTGTTTGGTAATGTTGTTTGTGTTCGCCAGCTTTATATCTCTAGTGAAGTCCCGAGGAACTGAATTTGGTGTGAATATCACATTTACCTATTTTTCACACTGGCAGTCGTGTGCCCAGGTGTCCCCCGCCATACAGGCAGATATTCTCTGACTTCAGGGGTACTCTCATATTTTTTACTGTCAACAGCTTTGACATTTTGGGTAGATTATTCCTATTAATTTTGCCTGGGCAGCTGTCATTTTTGGCCTACTCTTTTCGATTTCCAACTGCCAATGTTTCTTTAACATGCCCAGTATGCATGAGACCTCCTGGTTTTTGCCGTTTTCTGAGACGGCTAGATATCAGATCACACTACCTAGAGACCAAAGGGAGGTTAAAGCCACAAATTCAATTTTATTTATTTATTTCTCAGTTTTCCACCGCCTGTGGTGGGAATCAAACCCGGAACCTTCTTGTCCAGAGGCTGACATCTTACCTCTATACCTACCAGCACTTCCCTCTCCCCCCCCCCCCCCCCCCCCCCAAACTGTTTGCACTTCTAATATCAAACCTTGCCTATGGCCCAACATAAAACAATTAACAATATACACAATCTAGGCATTATATATATTAAATAATGTAAAAGGTAGCACAGTAACCGTCATGCCTTGTGGTGTACAGCAACAAGATATTAGTGCCCAATACCAATTGTACACCTACAGGCGATGTGCTTAGTGTCAAGCCAAGAGAAAACCTTCTCATCCCTAATTTTAGGGACAAGGTGAACCACAACCACATTAGTTTACAAAAAAAAAAAAAAATTGGCCACTTTCGGGAAATAAACATTGGCTTCAAATTGTTTCTCAAACTGTGGTCTGCTGCCCCTCCTCAGGGGTTTGTGGTGCCTTCATAGGGGGTCCATGAAGGCTTGAAGAATAGTATGATAGTTTGTAGCTAAATGGAAAGAGAGAATTAATGAATGAATGAACTAATTTTCTTCTTCTTTCCTTCCTCATTTGCCTTTCAGAGTCAGTGGGAGATATAATTTGCGGCCTTTTGCTCTTCTGTTCGTCTCTGCTACTGTTATGTTTCCTAGTGCTCCTAATATTCTATCCATCCATCTTGTTCATGTACGACCATTGGGTCTGGTATTCTCACAACGTTTGCTGGAGGCATGTTATGCTGTGTTTTGATCGTTCTGCCTTGTCACGTGGCCAAACCATTTTATCTGTTGTTTCTTTATATATTCTATGGCGGGGGCTATTCCTAGCTTTTTTTCTCAGTTCTTCATTTCTGATCTTATCTCTCAGACTGTTTCCTGTCATTCATCTATCACTTTTCATCTCAGTAGAGGTTATTTTTCTTATCGTTCTTGTTTGTATCTAGGGTCCATCTAGGAATGAACGAGTAAATGAATGACATCACAAAAGAAAATAAAACATAGGGAAAAGCTATTATAAAACATATTTAATGAGGGTCTGTGGTACAGGAAAGTTTGAAAATGGGAGTTTGAGAGTTCACTGGTTTAGATTATAGATTTAAACTTGAAGATTGGGAAACTGGTTGGTCTAAAGGCAAGAGGTCGACCTCAAGACAGAGAGAGAGGTTGTGAGTTCAAATTTCAGACGCACCCTTTGGGATTTTTATTTATGATTTCTCTCTGCTGCAACCTGCAATGAGGCCTGGCTTGAAACATCATTTACTCATCAGTGGAAAAAATATGAGTACCTCCAAAGACAAAGTTATCTGCCTGTGCGACGAGGGACCCTGTACACACGGCTGCCAGGGAAAAATGAATGAACACACAAAATTCAGTTCCTAGTTTCTAGGGACTTCGCCAGAGATGAAAGCTGATGAACGGGGAAAAAAAATGAAGATTTGGAATAAGGTACATTAACAAATGAGAGCACTTTTAACTAGAACCGAAACAATATTTAACCAAGCCCATTCAGAGCTTATAAAAAATATTTATATTGTTGGAATCAGCTATATATACTTCTGAGAGTTGCAACTGGTCCGCTTGTACCATAAATATCACACTTAGTGAGATGACATTAATTGAAGTGGTTCCGATGTGTGACACTGTACAAAAATAGATATATTCTAGAATAGTTCATTTTTATGCTATTGATATTTTAGCCCATTAATGTTTATGAGAATAAATATTTCAAAATTTAACAAATTTGACCATTTCTGGTGTAAAATAACTATAATTTAACCACAAATATTGTCACAATTTAAGTTATAGCGTCTCTTACGATCATTTGTTAATGTTCTATAACAGAATTATGATCAAGTCATGTTTCACAAACTGAGAAAATTTACCAGGACTACTGAAATATCATCAACAAACTGATGTGCACTGTTTTAGCAATGAAGAAATAAAATATATAAAAACAAATCCTTTTTTTTTAAACTAAAGACAGAAATGTCAGATAATAGAGATAAACATATTTTTAAAAAAATTGTAATTTGTAAGATGAAGTTATGTTTTACTGAAATATTCACAAAAGATGAAGTAAGTGATCAGAACTCAATCATTTATCTGGTAATCTATATAAGTTTGATACAGAATGTTGGCACAAATTCATTCCCAAAAAAAACAGCAGGTATTTGTAGGAATACTCTTAGGAAGCGGCTTATCAACAAAGCCAGAAATGTCCTTAGCTGGAACTATCAGAGGAAAAGAAGTCAATGGTTTTACTTTTAATGTCAGAGAGTGAGAATGGAGGGAGTTAACTTCTGTTTAATTAAAATCAATATCACAAACCTATGGGCAAACGTATAGGTCAATAAGTAAATAGTGCAGAAAAAATACAAGGATTTTAAATACAATTTGGATACAATTAAAAACCACTTCAGAGTAATATGTATCAACAATGTGATGAGAACAAATGTAATATTATCGTAGAATTATAAGATAAAACAGAGCAATGGGATGAGAACAAAAATAATCTTATTATCTTACAATTATGAGAAGATTGAAAAGAACAGTATGATGAGAACAAATGTAATATTATCGTAGAATTAAGATAAAACAGAGCAATGGGATGAGAACAAAAATAATCTTATTATCTTACAATTATGAGAAGATTGAAAAGAACAGTATGATGAGAACAAATGTAATATTATCGTAGAATTATTGGAAGATTAAATAGAACAATATGATGAGAACAAGTTTAATCTTATTGTAGAATTATAAGATTAAACAGAACAATGTGATGAGAAAAAATTTAATCTATTATTGTAGAAGATTAAACAGAACAATACGATGCAAACAAATGTAATCTTATTGTAGAATTATAAGAAGATTAAACAGAACAATGTGCTTTGTTGTAAATAAAAGCAGTGTCAGAAGTGGATAATGAAAATGAACTGTGGTGTTTGTCATTTTACCAGCTATCATTAAAGTTTAAAAAATGGATATATCATCATCATCAGGTTGCATGTCCTTTACAGAATGCTGCATTCAGCACAACCCGCCTGAAAGAATCTCTGTCTCTAGCCAGATCTTCCACTTCTGTTGTCATGTTCAAGGTCTCCTTGATGTCTTGAAACCACCTACTTCTTGGTCTGCCCTTGATACGTCGCCCAGGAACTATGCCTATTGTTCTTTTCAGCCTGCAAAAGATGTGTCTTTTCACATGGCCATAGCATTATAATTTCTTCTGTAGAATAGTGTTTATAAGCTAGTTATTTGTAATGTTTAAGCCTTTTAATTTGTCCTCATTGCTCTTTTTCATTATACAAAGGTGTCTTAAAGATTTTTCTGTAGAATTCTGATTCAAAAGAATAGATTTTCTTCCTTGCTGTGTGCAAGATTGTTTCCATAATTCACAACTATATGTTATTGAGTTATTGAGTTATTTGCGGGTCATCATCATTGCACTCCGAACATGTCCATAGGTGCTCAGATCCCTCCTCAGCAATTCCCTCAGTGTCCAGCGACTGACGACTCCAGTTTTATATTGGTTGATAAGTCTTCTTACACAACTATATGTTGCTATTGGGAAGATACATGTCCTTAGTCATTTTAATTTTACTGCCATGCTGGTATTATGCCATGTGTTCTTCATGGCTTTCAATTTTTGTGTTGCTATTGCTAATCTTTTTATCTCTTTCTGACAGTCTCCACTGAGTAAATAGCATCTAGAAGTGAATATTTATTGGGTACTAGGAAAAGTGTGTACTAGAAACATACATATGTAGAGTACTAAGATGATTATGTCAATTATTAAATCAAAGTAAGCCATCATCAATAGTGGCATATGAAGGAACAATTTTAGGTCATGTGGTCAGTATCAGATCAAGCAAATAGGAGGCTAGGTGGTACAGAGGTAAGATGTTAGCCTCAGGACAAAAAAATACCTGGTTTGATTCCCACCACAGATGGTAAAGGGGTCCGGTTAGCGCAATCGATAGGCGGTTGGCTTACCACGGCAACAGCCGGGGTTCGTACCCTGGCGAGGACACCTGGGTTTTACTAATTCCCTAAAAATTAGTGGGAGCCGCGATAGCTCAGTGGTTAGTGAACTGGACTACTACGGACAAGGGTAGGGTCCATCCCAACGACGGCTCCGGGTTCACCCAGCCTTAAATGGGTACCGGATTTTTTCTGGGAAAGTAAAAACAGCACGGGCGTAATACCGACCACATTACCCCAAAAATCATGTGCTGAAGGTCTGTAAAATATAGGGTCACTAACACCATATTTTTCCCTATACGCCACTTGGCGTGACGGGGGTACTTTACTTTTACTTTACAGATGGTAAAGGGGGGGCGTAGTTTCTTCAAAGTGTTACCTACCCTTTGTCTCTGGGTAGTGAGATCCGATGTCTAGCTCTCTCTGGGTAGTGAGATCCGATGTCTAGCTCTCTCTGATAACGGCAATAAACAGGAGACCCCATGAGCATTTTTGCGCAAGTTAAGCAACTCTTGGCAATTGGAAATAAAAAAGAGTAGACAAAAACTGGCTGCTGTCCCGACAAAATTAACAAGAAAAAAATCTACCCAAAATGTTAAAACTCTCAGATAAAAATGAGAGTACCTCGATAGTCTTGCTGGGTGTTTGGGGGAATATGGTGTTAGTGCCTATATTTTATTTTAGATCATTTTTGGGTGTTGTGGCAGGTATCACGTGGAGCCACCTTTACTTCCCAGGAAAATTTCTGATACCCAATTTTTTTTAAGTTGGGTGAACCCCAAAGCCTTGTTAGTCTGACAAAAGAATCTGTCACTTCTGGGAATCGAGCCTGGACCCTTCGGATCAGGAAGCAAGCAAACTAACCACTCTTATATATATATATATGAATTTATATTCTATGTACACCCAACACTTTGGTCTGACTTGGAGTCAAATTGTGCTTTAATTCCCCAGAATTCTGTAAAAAGTTTAAGTAAATTAAGTTAAGGATTCCCCTTGGGTATAAGGTGCATGGGAATAATATGTTAGTGTTCATATTATCAATGATCAACTGCACATCTTATGGGTGATGTGGTCAGCACCACACCAGGCTACACTACTTTCCAAGAAAAATAGCTGGTACCCATTTTCAAAGGCTTTGTGATTTCTAAAGCTGTGTCTATCCAAAGAAATATTTGTTACATCGGAGAAATGTACTTCCAGTCAGTTGTAAATGTGTGCACTAACCACTCAGCCACAATGGTTTAAATAAAATCATCATCAAGTACTGGGCCTGCTGGCGTAGGTGATCATGTCTCTCCACAACTTTCGATCTCGACAGTTGTTTATCATTTCTGTTGTTGACCTTCTGCTAAGCCATTCTCTTAAGCTGTCTGGTATTTTTTTCTCTTTGCTTCCCTCTATCTCTTCATCCCTCAATTTTCCCAGTTGTTACAATATATTCCAGTTGTTCTCTTCTCATTACATGGCCAAAAAATGATGATTGTTTCTTCCTAATATTGGAAATTAGCTCTCTTTTTGCTCTGACCTCCCTCAGAACATTTTCATTACTCTTCTTAGCTGTCCATGGTATTCTTAACATTCTTCTGTAAAACCACATCTCTACAGACTCAAGTGATTTTCTTGTCTGTTGTCCTATTGTCCATGATTAACATCCATATGTTAAGACTGGCTCTACATAACATTTAAGAACTCTTTTTCTTGTTTCTATTGTCAAAATTGGATTGCATAGTATCTTCCTCATTTTTTTTAAAGCTGCTTTGCCTGAGCCATTCTGCATCTCACCTCTTTTGCACATCTTCCGTCTGAGGTTAACAAAGTTCCCAAATATTTAAATTAATTTACCTGTTTTAATATTGTTCCACTTGTCTTTATTTTGCACTGAGGTGATGTCTTTTTCTTTGTTGTTACCATTACCTCTGTCTTTTTGCTATTAAGGCTGAGTCCTTTATTTTTGCTTTCTTTCACTATAATGTCCAATATTTCTTGTAACTCATTTTCACTCTTAGCGATTAATACTGTATCATCAGCATACCTTAGAATATTTATTTTTTGACCTCCAATTTAAATAAAATATATAAATAAAAACAATGTAAATAAAGCCTTGTTGAGTACATAGGGAAATATGGTGTTAGTGACTATATTTTGTCATAAACTAGCACATTTTGTCAGTGATATGGTTGGTATCATGCCAGGCTGCCTTTACTGCCCAGGAAATTCTCTGGTACCCATTTTTAAAGGCGAGTGAACCCTGGGGCTTTGTCGATCAAAAAAAAAATCTGCCACTTGGGAATTAAACCTGAACTGAGGACAGGGTGGTCTAGAGGTGAGGTGTTAGCCTCTGGACAGGACGGTTCTAGGTTCAATGCCACTTATGGGAATTGAACCTGAACTGGGGACAGGGTGGTCTAGAGGTCATATGTCAGCCGCTAGACAGGATGGTCTAGAGGTGAGGTGTTAGCCTCTGGACAGGATGGTCTAGAGGTGAGGTGTTAGCCTTTGGACAGAAAGGTTCTAGGTTTGATGCTCATCACAGGTGGTGGATATTTTTAAAAAAAATTGAACCCATGGTATCTTTGTGGTTTTACTCTTCCCTGGTCTCTGGGTAGTGAGATCTGATGTCTAGGCCTCTAGGAAAGCAGCGAAAAACAGGAAGTCCTGTGTGCACTCATGTACATTAAAGAACCCTTGGTAGTTTTAAGTTGAAAGGAGTAGGCCAAAATAAATTACCACTGTCCAGGCAAAAACTGTTAAGCAAATCCACTCATCCATGCCAAAGATGTGTTGGGCCGAAAAGTGCATATATCACAACTATGCTGTAAACTAGCGACACCAACCCATACACATGCACTTAACAGGTGAACGTTATGAAGAAGAACCTGGACCATTCTGACCATGAAGTGATCCCACTAACCGCTCGGCCACAAAGACTCCAAAAAATACATAGATCACCTATACCATACACTGTATTGTTCGTTCAAATTGTAGTGCTGCCCTGGTGAAGGTTTTGAGCCAGTAAGTGAAATGTGTTTATTGCAGTGACTATTTAAAGTTTTTCAAAAAAAAAAGGTAAAACATTCTAACAGTAAGACACAAGGGTAGACAGATGGAAAGATGAAATTTAAGAATATATGAGTCTTGATTCCACCAAATCATGAATCTGAACATAAGAGACATAAAACTGAATTGAATAGCTGTTATCAATGGATGGTGTATCATCAAGTTATGAGATGAGTGAGATTGGGTTAAGTTTCATATTTTGTTTAATCCACAAACAATTTTAACAATGTGCATGGAGCAGGAAACATGGACACTAAATAATAAAAACAAAAGAAAATCAAAGCCCATGAAATGTGAGTATATAGAAGAATGGGGTGAATTTAGTGAATGTAAAAGAAAACATATATTTCAGTTTTCAAATAACTCAGAAGGGCTCTTCTGTATTATTTAATACAAATCAAACAAGCTGAAGATTTTTATCAAACATAAAGAGAGACACGATAACTTAGTGAAAGTCATCATGGAAGGGAAAATAATAAAATCAATGAGGTAGAGGCTGACAAAGGCTAAAGTGAGCTGACAGCATCCAGAGATGGACAGTAGTACCTGTGACAACATGTGCCGTCATATCAAGAGACATAGTGAAATGGTTATCTATGGTAAGCAATCTTTGATGTTGAGATAGTTCAAGTTGATTTATGGTAAGCAATCTTTGATGTTGAGATAGTTCAAGTTGATTTATGGTAAGCAATCTTTGATGTTGAGATAGTTCAAGTTGATTTATGGTAAGCAATCTTTGATGTTGAGATAGTTCAAGTTGATTTATGGTAAGCAATCTTTGATGTTGAGATAGTTCAAGTTGATTTATGGTAAGCAATCTTTGATGTTGAGATAGTTCAAGTTGATTATGTATTTTTAGAAAACCCAAAACCAAACATTTTGTGGATATTAAAGCATTAGAATAATACGTTAACAATGTCAAATTATAAATATGTGTAATGTTATGTAAAATTCCAGAGCAATGCCAGGTTTTTTCTGCCAGTTAACCATGATAAATTTACAGCATATCAATGATTCACTGGCCAAATTGGTTTCCAAATTGATTTAAAGGTGCTTTATTTGCTTTACTACATACATCACATACCAGACTTATGAACATTCAAGCAGAAAAATAAATAGTACACAATTTATGTAAAACAAAACAATTACTAGTTAAAAAATAAATCTCATTTACCATATAAAGACAGAATGGTCACAAAACAGTTGCAAATTTTGCTTTCAACAATTAAAAGAATGAATTACAAATTCATAAAACAATTATCAAAGTATGTTCTTTTTTTTATCTTAGCATTTCAAATATACAACATATATAAAGAGGATAAACAACAATTTTCTTTAACTATTTAGATAGAAATGACTCTTCCCCCCACCCCCTCCCCCTCCACAGACTTGAGGAGGAATATATGGACCATACCTCCCTACCTTGGAAGGAAAACTATTTGGTGTGATCATATCCCTGATACAGACAGCAGACTTAAGAGAAAAAAGAATCCCAGTCTCAGTGAGTTATGTCCACAGAAGAAGAAGATATGGTCTGCATAGTAAAGAGTTAAGTTTATAAGGAAGTACATTACATATTAAATAAAAGTTTTTTTAAAAATCTATTATGTTTTTATCCCATATAAGGGTCTTCTAGGTCTTGAATATTACATGAAAATATAACAGACTGGGAAAGCTCAGTGGTCAGTGAACTGGACTACTACTGGAGTTGGGAAAACTCAGTGGTCAGTGAACTGGACTACTAAGGGACATGTAAAAAAGTAAGTAAAGTATCCCCCATCACGCCAAGTGGTGTATAGGTAATATGGTGTCGGCGACCATAAATTTTACAAACCTTCAACACATGATTTTTGGGGTAGTGTGGTCGGTATTACGCCCGTGCCGCTTTACTTTCCCAGAAAAAATCCGGTAACCATTTAATGCTGGGTGAACCCGGAAGCCATCGGTTGGGATCAAACTCTACTACTAAGGACATGAGGTCAGGTTAAATCCTGATTGACGGCTTCCATGTTCACCCGGCCTTAAATGGGTACCAGATTTTCTTTCTGACAAAGGAAAGCTGTGTTGACATAAATACTGACCCCAATACCCAAAAAAAAAATAAAATAATGTCAACAAAAAACATGGGCACTAACACCATATTCCCTCTATGCCATGTGGCATACTGGGACTCTGCTTTTTTATAACAGACTTTATGTCAATTATTATCAATCCCATATTATCAGGTGTTTTAAATGGACTCATTATACCTGTAACAAAGAAACGCCATGCCTGACTTGACCGATGACATTTTAAAAAAAAAAAACTGTTTAAAGTAAGAAGTAAAATTGTTCCTTCAATTAATCTGTGATAAGTTTACCTTGAAATCAATGATTTTCTGCAACCCTGAACATATTTTTGAGAAACAAATATAAAAACATAAACACGTACAAGAAATAAACAGAGCATTAGATATACGTTAACTGTACAAGGGGTACAGACATAACAGAATTCAATCTTTCTCCATAAAGATATTTTAGTTACAACATATTAAATCTGTACCTTTCTCAATGATGAGGATGGCTGGTGTAATCTTTTGGGAATTATTATCATATGAACAATTTTTTTTTGCAATAAATTATTTTTTTTATTGTTTTTAAATAGCTGATTTTTATTTTCATCATTTATTTTTCAGCTACATAAAAGATACATTTTGTCATATTACATCATATTTATTAACCACTAATGAAAATCTATTGAATAGACATATGCAAAATTCTGTGTTGTCTAAAACAGTAATATTTAATTTTAATCTAATCCACCTATTGTAAACTAGTTAAAATTCATTTTCTGAAAATTTTATGATCACAAGGGCTAATTCACTGCCATTCTAATTCACTGCCATTCTAATTCACTCTTTCTGACTAAAATTCACTTTAAAAACCAAGAGCAGCTGATGTTTTTACGTTTTTCTTTTTAATTGAAAAAAAAAAAAAAATTATACATTTTCCACTATAAATGACCATAAACATTTCATCTGTGCTTCAATCATACTGAAAGCCGCCTGAATTGGGTAAGTGCAGATGTACCACAAGAGGAAAAAGTCACTTTGTATACTACAGCTGTATAGGATAAATTTAAGCGAAGTAATAAGTAACAATTTTATTCTTATTTTTATTTCTGTTATTGCAGCACACTTTTAATGCCACTTTTATTATACAATTATATAATAGTAAACAAAAAGAGCAGTCACTCCTGAACATTTTGATATATAAGACTGAACAATGAAAAACAGCAGATATATAATTAAATTGGTCGCAGCTGTCACATGTGAATATTTGTGTTGAAAAATTGGCTTGCAAAATCACTTCCTGACAAGTGTCCACAAATAGTTAAATTATTTGTTCTTGAGTGAACAAGTCAGTCACAACACATTTTGTTTATAATACCATCAGTCAAAATCACTAGATGTATAAAACAGTATGAAAACAAGAGAATTTCTGTCCAGTGCCGATTTCAACTCAAAAGTACAATAGATAATCATTATCAACAAATATTAACATGAGAAAGTAAATTAGCGCCATTCTAGTTTTCAGTTATTTATAAAAATGTCAACAATCATAGCCATCATGTGACATAAAAATAAGTGGGACAAATTTGAAACAAGCGCAGAGCGTCAAATTCTAGGACACAATAATATCAGATGGAAGATGCACCGCAGAAATAAAAAGCAGAAAAAGCACAGGCCAAAGTAGCATTTCAGAAAATAAAAAACATCTTGTGCAACAAGTCTATGTCAATAGAAGTGAGAAAGAGAGTTCATCAGTGTCACAGAGCCAATTCTAACCTATTGAAGTGAATCATAGACAGTGGAAAAAAACAAAGAGACGATTAGAGGCCACAGAGATGAATCAATACAGAGTCAAGTTTTATATCATCGAGACAGTTCTGAGATTCACCCACTCTCTGAAATGAGTGCCAAAGATTTTCACTGGGAAAGTAGGGTGGCCTACCATGATACTGACCATATCACACTTAAAATGTTCCATCAGTCATGGCAAGATTATAGATACAACTATATTGCAGTCTAGCATGACACCAACATGGACACACCCATAAATGTGCCATTGGTCTTTGAAAATAAGAGCACAACACTATATTCCCCATACAGCTTAAGGTGCTGAAGGAAACCATTAGATTGTTGTTTCACTATATTTCTTCTACATGAAAGGAAACCATTAGATTATTGTTAACACTGTATTTCTTCTACATGAAAGGAAACCATTCGATTATTGTTATCACTGTATTTCTTCTACATGAAAGGAAACCATTAGATTATTGTTATCGCTGTATTTCTTCTACATGAAAGGAAACCATTAGATTATTGTTATCACTGTATTTCTTCTACATGAAAGGAAACCATTCGATTATTGTTATCATTGTATTTCTTCTACATGAAAGGAAACCATTCGATTATTGTTATCACTGTATTTCTTCTACATGAAAGGAAACCAGTCGATTATTGTTATCACTATATTTCTCCTACATGAAGTGAACCCATTACATTATTATCACTATATTTCTCCTACATGAAGTGAACCCATTACATTATTATCACTATATTTCTCTTACTTCAATATTGTTTTTTATTTTTTTTTTACATTAAATTGACTCATGTCCTTGATTGATTGATTATCTTTCTGGGCTGAATACAGTGCACAGGGCAGGTGACAGTGTTCCATGTCTGAAGGTCAGCCAAGACCTGTTTTAGTTCTTAGTTGTTTCTGAGACCCATAGCAGCGATCTCTTTGATGATGGTTCTACGCAGGGTTTCTTTCGGTCTTTCTCATTTTCTTTTACCTTGTGGTCTCCATATAAGGGCCTGGTGAGGTAGCCTTCTAATATACGTTCTGAGAACGTGGTATTTCCAGCATTGAATGTAATTTAATACATAGTCCTGTTTAGTTTCATTTCTGTAATTGGTTTGAAGTCTGACCAACGGATGTTTAGCAGTCTTCGAAGATATTAGTTTTCAAAAGCGTCTAGTCTTTCTTCTAGAGCTTTTGTTGATTTCCAGCTCTTGTACCTGTATGTTAATACTGGGAACCACACAGGAATGAAAGATTTTGAGTTTTGTGTAAATACTAAGTGTCTTTGAAATCTAAATATAGGAGAGCTTGTTAAAGGCGTTTGACGCCAATATGATACAGAAGTTTATTTCAATTGGTATATCACATGTTATTGACATCTTGCTACCAAGGTAGTTGAAATTTTGGACCATTTCAAGACTTTAGTCATTTAGTTTGATGTGTTCGAGTGTGTTGGTGGTGTCGATAATGTTTGTTTTCAAAGTGTTGGTTTGGTGACCAACTTGTTGTGAAAAGTGTTGGTGACCAATTTGTTGTGAAAAGTGTTGGTGACCAACTTGTTGTGAAAAGTGTTGGAGACAATTTATCTTATCTTGGGCATCCACATGCGTTGATCTAAGAAGTGATGTACCATCTGTGAAGATCTTCAAGAATTTCATTGTTGACCCATTTAGGCTAAAATTTCAGGCTGCCATAGAGTGCCCAGATGTGTATCTTTCATGCATTTGTGCATCACCCAGTCAATTACAATTCCAAATAATAATGGTGACATGATGCAGCCTTGTTTCACTCCTGTTTCCATCGTAAGCCAGCCAGTATTGACAGATTCCATTCTTACACAGCATCGTGCCTCAGTGCAGAATGCCTTGATGTTTACATATATATCTTGGAAGCTGTACATGTTTTAGAATTTTCCAAAGTAGGACAGTGTAAGCTGATGAAGGTTTTAGGAAAACAACAAAACTGACCATAAGTCCTAGTTGGTCTTCTCATGCTTTTATATTTATGGTTCTAATTGTATATGTGGTCCATACAAGACCTATTTGGCCTAAACATTGCTTCTTCTTCATGTAATCTTCCATCTATTGACATTTTAAGTCTTTCTAGTAGCATACTGCACAAGAGTTTTCATGTCTTTAAACTAATGAATTTAATTTGTCACAATATTCAGTCATAGTATATTTTATTTAGTCTGCCAATGATACTGCCTTTTGTTGATCACAATTTAAGTTAATATTTGTCCTGTTATAACATCTGAATCAATGTAATGCTGTTTAATATGGCATGCTCTTTGTGTTCATCTATTATCGTTGTCACAAAGTCTGACCACAAATTTCTGTCATCAACAATTAATACACACACAAACACTCACACATTCAATGGAAATTATGGCAATTTCACAAACTCATACACATTCATTGCCCATCATACTAATTATTAGTGCCACTGTAGATGTGGGCTGGTGTTTCCATCCCTCCACATCGGTGATTCTGTGGTTATTTCTGCCCGACACATGGGACATGTCCTCTCTCTGTCAAACCAGATGGACACACATTGTTCGCAGAAAATGTGCTGGTGACAAAAAATGATAATGAACTCTGAAACTTCATAAATTAGAGAGCAATTATGAGGATTAACTACTTGCTCATTTCTGCCTCTCTTTTTTTTTCTTCTTCTTCCTCTTAACTACAAACTGACAACGTAATCTGTGGCTGCGTTGTAGTGTGGTGTTATCCAACAACAAAGTATCTCATTGTACAGTCCATAGAAATGTTTCATATTCATTGAGAGCCATCTCCACATTGAAGGTTGGCTACCATAGAGCGCCATTTTATTCTGTCTCTTGTCTTAATGGTGCACGTTGTCATAGGTTTACCTGTCCACCTTTAAATGTTATCAGTCCACTTTAGTCTTGGCCATCCTCTGCCTTGTCTACCTTGCACCCTCCCTTCCAAGATGACTTTTATAAGGGTATTATGTCTCTTCACAAGTCCAACAAATTTCAGTTGTCTGTTTCAAATTGTGTTAATTAAGCAGTTCCTTTTTCATTTTCAGCTGATTCAGAACTTCATTGTTTGTCCTTTTTTTTTGTTTGTACTAATATTGTATAACTTATACTAAATGTTTCCAATTACGGATCCATTGTATTAGATCTGTAACTTCGGGAAAAGGATCGGCTCTGAAGGCTGGGTCAGTCGAGCTGAGGTATGAAGCGGGATTGGGATGGACCCGGACTGGGCGAGGCCACCGCCTCTAGCCAGCGGGCCGGCCGAGCTCGGAACGCGGGTGCGACCCTCCCTTGGACCACCCCAGCTAGACAGTGGCGCCTCCCCACCTTCTTTCAATTCCAAACGTATGGACTGCGTCCCTCCCTTGGAAATTCTAGAAATGAAGTCGAGAGGGGGATAGTGTGACTGGGTAAAGCACTATCTCCATATTCCATGCCCAGGCAGAGTATACAAAGTGAAATAATTAAACAAAACCTTTAAAAAAATATATAAATAAATAAATACACAATAGCCTCCACTAGACCATCTGACTATATGAAAAGGGCCATATATAAGATATGCTGATGATACTGTTCTACTAGAAGAAAATCCTAAAGACCTACAACAATTGCTTAATGTAATAAACATAAGAAGCAAAAAATATGGACTAGATATGAATATCAAAAAGACTAAAACGATAATAAACAAAGAAAATTCTCAAGACCTACAATTAAATATCACAGTGGATATATATATACTAATGTTTCATAAGATGTCCTATAAGTTATGTCTTCACTGTTTTGTTTAGTTCTTATTTGCTGATTTTGTTTTGCCAAACAATTCAGAGAATCTTCCAGTCAGGTTGTATGAAGTGATAACAGTCTTGATGTTTCCTTTAGTTATTCTTCAGAATTGAGATCCATGCAAAAACAATGTACTCTTTGGAAGTTCTGCTCCCATAATACAATAATAGGAAACTCTTTCAATAGAGCTTGCAGCAGGAGGCAATCTGATCATCAAAAGGAAATCTATCAAGCAAGTGTTTTGACTAATTAGCATTTTGACACTCAAAAGGTGGTGGGGGTTTCGCTTTTGCGATGACTCACTGGATTTGAGCCAAAAGCTCACGTAACATCAGGCTGAATATACAGTCAAACTAAATAATACATTCAAAAAGACCATCTAAAAACAAACAAAACTAATCAATAAAATCTTCACAGGTTTATAGAGATTGTGCAAGTAATCAAAATGTTTTATTTAGAAAAGGGAGTTAACAGAAATACTGTAGCAGAACACTTGGTAAAAGTTGTAAGGGAGACTACACATCAACTAGCACATTTTATAAAAGAGACCACCATTAACTTGCTCAATTAAACAAATCTGGTCCAAGCCTATAACCTAATAGAAACATAAAGGTGATGCCTGAATCAAGTATTTCATTGTTTGATCCCCACAAATATAAAGGCAATGATATATGAAATAAATCCTATTGAATTTATATTAAATGATGGTCTCAGAATATGTTCTTCTGTGCATTTTTCTTACTGTAAATGCACATGTATTAAAAGTACAAAGTTATTAAGTGATTGAAATAGTGCCTATTTATACATAAAAATGCAGTGATTGGTTATAACTGAGCTAATGACCTTTTGTAAACCAAGATGATTGGCTGAGTGACATCTATCTATCTATCTATTGACCTTTCGAGCCATAGCCGACCCATAAGGCGTAGACCAAGATACTCCTTCTCTTATCTGAATTTTTGTTCTAGCAGTTTTCAATTCTTTAAAGATGTTTTATCAAATCTCGCCATTTATCTCTGTTCTGTGCAAACAGCTCTATCTCATTGAGGGAGCCGATTCCTGCTGCTCTTGCCTCTCTCATCAATGTTCTTCTCAGTGTCTCTCTGGGTCTTCCTCTTTTTCTCTTACCTGTTGTTTTCCACATGAGGGCTTGCTTTGCTATGCGGTTATTATCTCTTCTCATCACATGTCAAAGGCGATTTCTCTAATTTCCTTGTTGTTTTTAATTCGTTCCACGCTATACCAAGTATTTTCCTTAGACATTTATTTTCGAATGCATTAAACTTTGTTTCTTTATATCTTGTTGTTTTCCAGCTTTCACACGCATACGTAAGGATTGATAGTACATTAGATTTGAAGTCTAAGTTTTATAATGTTTCCGGCTGTATCCAAGATGGAGGAATTATTTGTCTCCGGCTTGGTATATAACCGTTGATCAGAGGTCGAACAAGCCGCTATCGTAAAAACGATTTTGTTAATGAAATGTAACTGTAGAGTGACATCACTTCTTATTTTTTTCCCTCAAGAGTATATATTTTTTGTTTTTAAGAAATTGAATTTTTTTTACAACTGCTGACTGTTCTTGTTCCAAAATTGTGCAGCTTTTCCTGATTTATTTTTACTGTTTAAACAGATGTCAGATCACTGATGAAGGTCAAACAGCAAAAAAGTGATACAGTGTTTAAGATGGAAGAGTAATATTTTGTGAAGGCTGGCAGAAAGTACATCCATGACAAAAGGTGCTGAAGATCCACCGCGGATAACCTTTAATGCAGTGACAACCTCAGAAACTATCTAATGATCACTGCTTCCTACAGATCAATAGTTTATTAATTATCACTAATGGTAACAACTGTCCTTCAAAAGAGGTGATAACGTGCTCAGCTTTGTGTGGTTGCACCACTTGTGTATGAATGAAGCTGATGGTAAAAACCCAATTTTGAAATAAAATCCCCAGTCATAGATGAGACAAGGGGTGTCAAAGTATCAGCAGCCAATGGGATAAAAGCAGCCGGTGACACATAGTTGTCTACTTGCACTTTGGGGGGAGGGGGACATAGTTATCTACTTGCACTTAAGGGAGGAGAAAAAAACAACAAAACTCAAGATCTGAACCCATCTCCAGACAGTAGTTCCAGAATCATGTTAACCAATCTGATCCAGCAAATAGTGAGGAAGTGGGAAAACAAGCCAGACACCAAAAAGATGCATTGATGTATTAGGATGATTTGGGATGAAAAGTACAGATAACACAGCTTGGTGTGAATTATGACATAACACAACCATGCTGACTTGAACAATGAATAGGAGTAATAGTTGGACAAATGATGAGGAAGGTGGTAGGGTATGAATAACTAACACTTCTGTTATAATGACTATTACAGGTCGGAAGATGGGATACAACCAACATTATGGTTATAATGAGTGTCACAAAACACCCAAAGATGGGATACAATGATACTATTATAATGATTGTCACATACCCGAAGATGGGATACAACCAACATTATGGTTATAATGAGTGTCACAAAACACCCAAATATATAATATATATATAATAATATATATATAAGATATAATGCTACTGTTATAATGATTGTCATACACCAGAAGGTTGGATATCTATAACTAATGCTACTGTTATAATGATTGACTTACCTTACAAGGCAGCATAACAGGCTCATTAACTGTATCCTGACAAATGGGGCACTGGTTTCCCCTCTCTACCATATCACTGGAGCTTGGCTTGGTACCAAATGACTGAAAAATAAAACCAAACAAATTAGAAAACTTAATCACTTGGCCCCAATAGAGATTCTACAATAAACAAAGTGCACTTAAATTGCACTCTGAACACGTCCATAGGTGCTCAGGTCCCCTCCTCAGCAAGCAAGTCTCAGTGTCCAGCGACTGACGACTCCAGTTCTGTGTTGGTTGATAAGCCTTCTTATACCCTACGAAGTTTCTCGTTCCTGGCTGTGTCCCTCTTAACTCCCATGGACAACCAAAGGAGTGACGTGGACTCATGGTTGTCAAAGTCCTGTGCCCTTCCCACATCTCGGAGGGCATTGATGATGTCTGCCCGATCCATTGGTTGACCGCTTCAACAACAGCACAGCTAGCCAACCTGTCCGCTCTTTCTTGTCCCTGTACTCCCACATGTCCTAGGACGTAGACAAAGGTGACTTTACGTATTTTTGACTTCTGCAATGACTGCAGAAAATATTTCTATAATCACAAATGGGTATAAAGAAAGTGTTCAATTTGTATTTAAGATATTAAATTGTACATGACAATCATTTTGTTATTATCTGAGAATAAATTGAGTACAGAACATTTTTAGGCATTGTGATCAGTAATTAGGCAGTGGCATTTTTCTTTCCCAGAAAACACATCTGGTACTCATTTGGTTGGAAGAACATAGAGGCCATCAACTTGGATCACATCTGACCTTTTGTCCTCATTAAAGATTAGTGAAAGAGAGATCAGTTTAGAACTAAAATCCCCACTTTATATTGGATTCATAGATTACGAAAAGGCATTTGATAGTTTAGACAGAGGAATGCTTTGGAAGTTTCTGAGTCATTACAGAATCCCCATAAAGTTTATTAACCTGATAAAAACGATGTATGAGGGAACAAAATGTAGTGTGGTGCATGAAGGATAGCTTACATAAGCATTTGAAATAAGAACAGGAGTAAAGCAGGGATGCCTTCTGTCTCCATTTCTCTTTCTACTGGCTATAGATTGGATTATGAAAATAACTCAAAACAACAGAAATGGAATCCAGTGGTCACTGACCAAACAACTTGATGATTTAAACTTTGCTGATGACATAGCTCTCCTTTCACACAGCCATCGACAGATGCAGGATAAAATGAGCATACTTGATAAGAGATCATAACAGCTAGGACTGAAGATTAATAGAGATAAGACCAACATTATGAGAATTAATGCAGTTGGCAATAACCAGATAAAATTAGGAGAAATATCTCTACTAGACGTACAATCTTACATATATCAGGGCAGTAATATAGATAAAAAGGGAGGAAAAGAAAATGATACCAAAATAAGGATATCAAAAGCAAGAGGAGCTTTCGTTGCACTGGGAAACATATGGAAATCCAAAGAAATTAGGTTAAATACAAAAATAAAAATTTTCAACTCAAATGTTAAGTTGGTCCTATTATATGGCTGTGAAACATGGAGTACAACAAAATTGACAATCATGAAGATACAGACTTTCATTAATGGATGCTTACGCAGGATAAAAGGATGGAAATGGCAGGACAAAATCACTAACATAGAATTATGTTAGTGATGTCAGCACTGGCCACAATAGAATGAGAAATCACATGTTCACCAAATTCAAAATAGGAACAACCAGCCTATGCCACTGTACACTGGACAATATGACTACAAAACATGTTCTACAGGATTGCCCCCAGTACACAGACCTGAGAAGAGCAATGTGGTCCACGCCCACCTCCCTGGAAGAAAAACTATATGGGCAATTGAATTGCTTTAACAGACAGCTGACTTCATAAGAGAGTCTGGAATCCTACTCTGATTGAGTCTTGATCGCAGAGAGAGAGAGAGAATTATGGAAATGTACCAGTCAAATACCAGTGGATAAAGAGATACAGCGAAGACGATGGCGCTGGATAGGACACACACTGCAGAAGCCAACTGAGAGTATTATACAACAGGCCCTTTTTTGGAATCCCCAGGGGAAAAGACAAAGAGCAAGACCAAAGAATTCTTGGAGAAAACAGATAGAAGCAGAGATGAAGATGATGGGGAAGACATGGAATGATCTTAAAAGAATGGCAAAAAACAGAAAAACTTGGAAAGTGTGGACTGTCTAAGAAATCAAATTAATTTATTATTTTGGGTTAGCACTATATTTTGCTTAAAAAAAAATAACTTACAGTATTTGACTGAAATCTCTGAAAAGAAGCATACAATATCTGTACGCCACCCCATATAGACCAACCCTGAAAAACAATAACAAAATTTATTATCATACAATATTGATTATTATTTGGTTGGTTGTTTGCCAATCTGAAGGAATACTAGTTTTCATACTCCATCTGTGCCAGGTAGTGAAACAGATATAAGTCCTTCTCAACCAGCTACTCTAGGACCATGACCCTATACCTGAACAGAGCTCAGTTGTATTCTGATCCCTTTACTGAAAACACAGGAAGAAGTTAGTGCAAGATGTCCATAGCACTAACAAGGACTTCCACCTCTTTCCCCAAGAGTAATTTCCAAAAGCCAATTAATTACTGTGAAAGATGGTCAGAATTGCACTTTTCCCTTTTAAAAATGTTACCCAGGCAGTGGCATGCAGCCTGCTGTTCTTTATTTTTTTTACTACCAGGAGCTCTTTCATTCTTTCAAAATGGCCCACTTTCAATGTCAAAAGTATTATCCATTGTCTGCAACTGCTGAGACTTAAATTTCCGCCCACTTCTATACCTGTGATAATGGTTCTGCAAACTGAGATCAAATAGCAATAACAAAAAAAATTATCATCATGTGCCATACCAGTTGGTCCATTCACAAATTTCTGTACACAACATCGTATCAATTCTGTTCTTGACTATTTTCTATGCCATGATACGAAGCTATCTAGTATCTTCTCTCTTTGTTGTCCATGATCTCTCTTTACTTGTATATAGCCAGTTGTAACCAAGTATTCCAACTTTCTTCATCTCATGATGTGCCAGAAAAATATAGATTGTCGATTGTTTCTGTCTGATGTTTCTTAAGAGCTCACTTTTTTTTGTTTTGGCCCCTTTGAGAATTTCCTCATTGGTCTTTTGAGCTGTTCAGGGACCTCTCAATATTTTTCTGGAAAATCCCATCTCTGTGGCCTCTGTCTTTTCATTTGCTTGTCTACTGTCCTTGATTCACTTCCATAGGTCAGAACTGGCTCTATTTAGCACTGATGAAGTAACTCTCTCACTTCTATTGACATAAACTTGTTGCACAAGATGTTTTTCATTTTCTGAAATGCTATTTTGACCTGTGTTATTCTGCCTTTTATTTCTGTGGTGCATCTTCCGTCTGATGTTCTTATTGTGTACAAGTATTTGACGCTCTGCACTTGTTCCAGATTTGTCCCATTTATTTTAATGTTACTTGATGGTGACGTTTGTTTCTTCAAAATGATGATTCCTTCAATAAAAACAAAAACAGGTACAACATTGTAATGAACGGAAGGCCTAGATGGCCATCCCGCAACTGAACTAAGTGCAGTTAGCGACCCAGAGGTGACTGTATGGGTCAGGATCAGCAAACAACAGAGCTGTTCAAGACCCTTCTCCACTTTCAAGTAGTACTCCTGAAAACAGACTAACCAGTCTAGCCAAGCAAGTAAGGTTCAAAGAGGGAAGGCAACCTGATACTCAAAAATGGTGTGCTGAAGTTGGATGCATTGGTCCAAAAGGGCAAATAAACCACAACACAACAAATTTATGCCCACTAAACGTAAAGTGAAGTGAATGCAAAGATCAAAATATGAAGATCAGATGTCATAGCTACAGGCCAGAAAGAAATAACCCACTATATATTTCTTCCTCTTCATCATTTGTCATTAAAAAATTTTTTTTTGCTGTGTCATAGTTTACAGAGTCTACAATATTTATGTTATACATCCTAGTCTATCCAATTAAAATTCAGACCCCCAACACCTCGTCGTGACTGCACTGGACAAGCAGCCTTTATTCTCCAGTCCTATAAGCCCCCCCCCCCCCCCCCCCCCCGGCAGACCCCAGTAATGGGAAAATGCTGTAAAGATAGTATCCTAGTCTATCCGGCCATGTTTTTGAGGGCTGGGGCTGCATTCCTTCTTCAATCGATCCACATTTAGTCGAGTTGGGTAGCCTGGACTGCCAGTTGAAGAAAATGTTGGTCTCAGCCAGTTCTGGTTCACTGATCTTGATGCCCACAGTCAGCTATGAGTCATTCACTGCTATTAATTCATGTATGGCACATCCTAAGTTTGGTATCAACTTGAGCACTTGTGTTAGCCAATCAAGTTACATTGATTAAACAGGACAGCTGTGGTGATGAGTGACAAGATGACAAGGTCTATACCTTAAATCCCAAATAGACAGCTTCTGTGAAGAATGCAAACCAGACACTTGTCCTTGTGCTGTCATTGAGATAATACAACCAGGGTACAACAGTGACCACCTGCCTGTACAACTGAGATGCACTCTCTACCAGATGATAGTATTTACCCTGTGTTCGAGGAAAAAAAAGATCAAACAGAATGAAAAGCATATTTTACTTCAATTTTATATGTAAATTTAACCTTTTCTTTTTTTTCAAATATTAGCTTTTATACAAATTTTGTGTTTTTTTTTAACATTATTCAGAATTTGCAAATTTTTAATTTATATCTAATTTCGGTCGGGATTTTTATTTATGATTTCTCTCTGCGGCAACCACCCCTGGTCTCAGCAGTGAGGCCCAGCTTGAAACGTCAATTACTCATCGACGAAAAAATGAGTACCTCCGAAGTCGGAGTTATCTATCTGCCTGTGCGGCGAGGGACCCCTATGCACATGGCTGCCAGGGAAGAATGGATTAACATGCAAAATTCAGTTCCTAGTCTCTAGAGACTTCGTCAGAGGTAAAAAGCTGGCGAACGAAAAAAAAAAATATCTAATTCAATTATTTTACATTCATATTTAGTCTAACTTCTAGGTAAAATAATTACATCTACAGAGTATTATGCTTTCACTTTTTCACAATGTTCAATTTCAGTAAGTGAAATCTGCAAAATGTCCAATTTCAATTATTTATTTCTACATTAGATCCAGCTATTCTTACAGGCCTAATCAATCATCTTCGAACTCGTCATGACAATATAGCCTTCATTGGCATCAATGGATGAACATGACATCTCCTAAAGAATGATCTCTTTATCTTTATATATTATTCTCAACATTAACAAAAAGTCTACTCCAGTTAATCATAGCGCATTTACTACAAAATGAAGCAATGAAACAAAGACAAGAGACTACACAAATTCATATAGAAATTACTTCTGCAAAATATTACTTTCTCATTAATTCATGAAATGTTTATCACTACTGTTTGTTCTAATCAGAAAGTGACATTTCAGTTATAATCCCAACAAATGTTGCTATGTTTATGAATGAACATAACCTCAGGAAACTATACGCCACTCATTCTTGAGATTAATATTTTATTAGAGTGTGACATTGTATAGGATTTGCATATTCTAGAACAGTTAACTTTTTTTTTGAGCTTATTTATATTCGAGCTATGGACCAAGCAATGTTTACATTGAACAACACGATAAATGTTATTGCTGCGAATTGGCAGATTTTTGAAAATGTTTTCAAGAGTTTGAACATAAATGTTTGTTCACAGTTCGTTAACCTTCGCTGTAGATAAAGTCGTTAATTGGATGGCTTCGTTTCAGACATTTTAGACGTTGGTAGCTAAGGGCCTAACTTGTGCAAACGGATGACATTGGCAAGGATCATTTTGAATCTATGAAGTGGGCTCATTGTGTGTTTAACTCAAACGCATATGTGCTTTTTAACCAAAGACCTTTTTTGGGGGGACTCAATGCAGATATCCCCGATGGAAGAATAAATTGTACTATTAGTCCATAAATGATTCGCTTCCAGAGGTTTATGATGTAAACAAAGCAGTTTTGTCATTGCAAGTGAATAATGTCCACACCTATAATTGGTCAGGATTGTGTAGCAGCAGCAGCTTTATAGCGAACACAGAAAACATCACAGGATTGTGCTGTTCTGAAACAGCTATGCCATGCTATCCTAGAATTGCCTTTAATGGGATTACTGTGACCACAAACCACTCTCCATGTGTGTGCCACATATTTACGCCCCAGAAAGAAATACTGAATATAACAACACCATGTGCCGTCTGTGATATTAATGACCACAGACCAGGAGCCTCCAGTATGATTGATACAACTGTTGCACCAAGCACTTCATCAGCAGAGCCATATCTATGGAATGTTAATATGACATTGTTCTTGAATGATGTCCAAGTTAATGAGACATCAGAATCGTTTGGCAGCAGCTACAAGAAGGGAGCGGAGAACATCAAGTTCTGCTGCTATAAAGGAGACTTGCCTTGCTATCCCAGAATTGCCTTAAATGGAATCACTGTAGTTGAAAACTTCTCCTCTTGTGTAAACTACACATTCACATCTAAGAGTGAATCAGTGAAGGTCACAAAATCATATTCTCTCTGTGGTTTTACTAACTACAGGTCATGTGGCTTCTGTTGGATTGGAAATGACAAATTACCACCACTGTGTGTCTATATGTTTGGAATTGGAGTCATCAATGACGGCCTAACATCATCAAGTGCTATGACGATCATCATTTTCGGGAGGACGTGAACTCCCATGGTATATGGTGGATAGGCGGCAGGAACCATTGAAGGCTATGTCTGAAAAATGTTCCTTCTTGCAGTTTCCTCATATTCCAAGTCCGGCTTGTTGCAGGAGCTACTGAGTTAAGTGCTCTGTGCACACCGTGAGCTGTGTGTCTCATCCGTTTTGATCCTGCTTCGATATCCCGCTTGTTTACGATGAATGATGATATCGTATGACAGGGAACAGTTGGCTGTGTTCACTTTCTGCGCGGTTTCGCCTTATGTCTTTTGGCGTGTGCTGAGACTGCTACGATGGGGACTACAGTTACCTTTCTTTGTTTGGAAGATGAGTTGGTAATTCGGATGATTCCACTGGCACGGGCGGTTGAGCAATTATGGATTTTAATTCGTTTGCTGTGATGCCGAGGCCTTCCATAACCAATAACCAGTTAACTTTTGTGCCGCTCAAACTTTGTACAGACTCCAGTGATTTTCTTGTTTGTTGTCCTATTGTCCATGATTCACACCCATATGTTAAAACTAACTCTACATAACATTTAAGAATTCTTTTCTTGTTTCGATTGTCAAAAATGGATTGCATAGTATCTTCCTCATTTTTTGGAAAGCTGCTTTTGCCTGAGCAATTCTGCATCTCACCTCTTTTGTAAAAAAGTATTGTCAGGTCACGTAATTTTACCTGCTACTGTAGTCAGTAAACAATAAAACCTGTGGCTGCTGCCTTGCAGGGGAGCTCGGGAGAGTAAAAGGCTATGGGAGGGTACCCCGAAGTAAAACAACCCCGCTGTCTTGTGGGTGAGACTTTTTAGTCAAAGCCTAGCGGAGCCAACTGTAAACAAACTGACGGAAGGCAACAGAAAACCACCGTCGTAACTTCTTTATACATTCATGAATCGCCATAATAATAGAAATCACTACAACTTTAAGGGGGATTCCAATGGAAAACCCTTGTTCGGTAGAGGACATCATGTGCTACAGGTGATACTCAATCGTCATCAAGCTACTGTAAGCAAAATAAAGATAAAACAGACTCTAAAGATAGGTACTTGTAAAGAGAGAACACTCATGCAGAAATTTGATGTACCAAAGCATAATTATATTTAAGTCATATCTCAGAGCTGACAAAATGAGTAAGACGACTTAAATGTTATCAACAGCTGTGTTATATTTTCTGTAAAAATATCTGCCTATTTGAGTGAAAGTTTAACATTTGTGCTCATAACTAGCTGACTCGCCAATTAAAAACAACAACAAAAATTAAGGAAAGAAATCTCACTCTGCGTCTGGACTTCTTGCTACAAGGCTGGAACATCGCCACCACTGACTTGGATATGACTGTCAGGAACTTAATAATGTAATCCGTCATCACTACACACCACAGTAACGTCCACACTGAGATGTCTGGGACTACTGCCATCTGGAAAATCAGTCTACAGGGGAAGACAAATCATTGACACATATAGAAGTGAAGATAACAATGGAAATGTATTAGTGGGACCTGGAGTCAAAGTGAAACAGTGGTTAGTGAATTGGTTTACTGGGGACAAGAGGTTCAGTTCATTCCTGGGTGATGGCTTCTAAGTTCAATCCTGGTTGATGGCTTCTAAGTTCAATCCTGGTTGATGGCTTCTAAGTTCAATCCTGGTTGATGACTTCTAAGTTCAATCCTGGTTGATGACTTCTAAGTTCAATCCTAGTTGATGACTTCTAAGTTCAATCCTGGTTGATGACTTCTAAGTTCAATCCTGGTTGATGGCTTCTAAGTTCAATCCTGGTTGATGGCTTCTAAGTTTAATCCTGGTTGGTGGCTTCTAAGTTCAATCCTGGTTGATGGCTTCTAAGTTTAATCCTGGTTGATGGCTTCTAAGTTCAATCCTGGTTGATGATTTCTAAGTTTAATCCTGGTTGATGACTTCTAAGTTTAATCCTGGTTGATGACTTCTAAGTTTAATCCTAGTTGATGACTTCTAAGTTTAATCCTGGTTGATGGCTTCTAAGTTCAATCTTGGTTGATGACTTCTAAGTTCAATCCTGGTTGATGACTTCTAAGTTTAATCCTGGTTGATGGCTTCTAAGTTGAATCCTGGTTGATGGCTTCTAAGTTGAATCCTGGTTGATGACTTCTAAGTTCAATCCTGGTTGATGACCTCTAAGTTTAATCCTGGTTGATGACCTCTAAGTTTAATCCTGGTTGATGACTTCTAAGTTTAATCCTGGTTGATGACTTCTAAGTTTAATCCTGGTTGATGACTTCTAAGTTTAATCCTGGTTGATGACTTCTAAGTTCAATCCTGGTTGATGGCTTCTAAGTTCAATCTTGGTTGATGACTTCTAAGTTCAATCTTGGTTGATGACTTCTAAGTTCAATCCTGGTTGATGACTTCTAAGTTTAATCCTGGTTGATGACTTCTAAGTTTAATCCTGGTTGATGACTTCTAAGTTTAATCCTGGTTGATGGCTTCTAAGTTCAATCTTGGTTGATGACTTCTAAGTTCAATCCTGGTTGATGACTTCTAAGTTTAATCCTGGTTGATGACTTCTAAGTTTAATCCTGGTTGATGACTTCTAAGTTCAATCCTGGTTTATGACTTCTTAATTCATCAACCCTGACATGTTATAAGTAAAAAAGTAAAGAGCCCCCGTCACACCAAGTGGTGTATAGGTAATATGGTGTGAGTGACCATAAATTTTACAGACCTTCGGCACATGATTTTTGGAGTAATGTGGAAGCTATAATGCCTGTGCCGCTATATTTTCCCAGAAAAAAATCCGGTACCCATTGAAGGCTGGGTGAACCGGAAACCATCGGTTGGGATTGAACCCTACCTCTTGTCCTTTGTAGTCAGCTCACTAACCACTGAGCTACTATGGCTCCCTCCTGACATGTTATGTTATCAGGTTGTTCTGGGGAAAGAAAGACATCACTGGTTTAATCTATCTATCTATTGTCCTTTAGAGTTGAAGATGGCACATAAAGGGAGAAACTCTAGCTTCTTGTGTCGAACGATCTTATCAAGTGTCACACCTTCCAAAGGACCCACAATCTCACCACATGGTTCTGTTCTGGGTGAGTCACTCAATCTCAACAAGGGAGATGGCTTAAAAACTGACTAATTAAAAAAAAAAGGCCACTAACACCTACTCCAATATAAGTCACAGATCATGGTGGAGTTTTTTTTTTTTCATTTTCTTTCATTAGAAGGACAATCAGTGTCATAGAGGAGTCAGGATCGCGAACTGATAGGACAGATCAGAAGTTATTATAGTTAGCTAACGACTAGCAATATTAGAATGCTGATCTGCTTGGAAGTTCTCATTGTCAAGAAGTCAATTCTTTCACACCAGCAATCAGTTGGAGAGAATAGTGGCAGAACAGTAAAGACTATCCCAAGTAAAGAAAAAAATGGAAAATATCTTTGACTAATCTCAGCACTTTGAGGAGATGATTGTTGATGATGATGCAAGAAACATTATTTGCAATGCAAGGAAAAAATATTAATTTTAATTTTCTCAAATATAAACTATCATGAAAGAAATATCAATTTTAATTTTCTCAAATATAAACTATCATGAAAGAAATATCAATTTTAATTTTCTCAAATATAAACTATCATGAAAGAAATATCATTTTTAATTTAGGGAAAAATAAAATAATAATGCAATAAAATATGTAATTAAATGCACACAAAAAATGTCAATCTAAACTATTATACAACAAACAACTTTTTTCTGCTTCGATCAACTGAAGAATAAACCTCCTCATTGCAAGTCCTTAAAAGGACAATAAGTGGGCATGAATACACTGCTGTAGTTTACAATAAACAGTAATATCTGCACATTTCAGCCCACCTTCGGCATGGCAAAATCATAACGAGAATAAAAATTAACATTGATGCTCTTCTTTAAGGAAGAAAAAAATGACTTTTAAAAAAAATATTCATGATGAGACTGTGTTATTTTATATGTTCCCACTGTTATTGGATTTTTTTTTGAGATCGTGAAATACATTGCTTAATGTGGGGGAAAAAAACCTGCCAATTTTCAAGTAATTGCTCATTTTTCCGGTTTTTTCCCCCTGAGACCGGGGAAATTTCCTTGGCGCCTGCAGACATAAATAACCCTTTGTGACTCGAGAAACACAGCAAATAATGTTAAGCGGCCGCCAAACATATTGACATAATTACGATGATAGACATTGTAACATGTCCGGTCCATGAGGTGACTCAGGTCATAAATCAACATGAGCCAGGAATTTCGAGTCCCTGTGTTTTGCCTAATGTGACAATTGGGGCTCTGTCTAGAGTACAGAGAAATTACTATTTTTAGAACACCTAATGTTACATTTATGTAGTAGTAATTTTTACGACAGTATCGTAACTGGGAGAGTTACAGTTAGTATCTAATTAAAGGTTAGAACATGCACACATACATGTCTAAATATGTATATAGTGGGTCTACATGAAAACAAATGTCTTATGAAACTACTTCAAGACTAGTGCAAAAATAAGAGAATTGACAAAGTATCCAAATATATATATAATCAAGAGAAGGGCTCATATGTTGGTCATGTAGTGAGATGAGACAGCAAGAGAATCTCATAGCAAGCCCCAAAAGGAAACCAGAGGATGAAAGAAAAAGAGGCAGACATTGAGAGACATTAAAAAGTACACTGAGGCGAAAAGCAACAACAGCAGAATCAGCTCCCTTGCTGAGGTCGAGAACAGGGATGTGTGACGAGACATAATGTGGGTCCTGAAGATGGTACTTGAGAGCAAGGATCATCAGACATTAATAGAATTTCCACTCTATGTGTCATCTTCAGCTCAAGAGGATAATAGATAGATTAGATTTGATTAGTTAGACCAGAAGGTAGGAGCCAGAGAGATAGTGGGTCTACCTCTTATTTCCAATTTTATGAGTCTGTGACTCCAATGGATTTAAGAACATACAAATCTATTTATGTATCTACAAAGCAAAATTACACTCACAGCCTCCATAACTGCTGCTCACTGAAGACATAGTAGAGTACCGTAATGTTCACAATGAGAAATCCACACAACCACAGCAAAGTGAGGAGACTAGGCCAAGATCTGCTTTGTTCCTGCAGGAAAAATGTTCACTTAGTGATTATACATACTCTAGATACGGCATGAAATATAATAAATACTATATGTTCATATACTAAAAACCATGAACTAACATTTTAACATATTCCATACCACAAGCTGCAAAATGTGGCTCTAGTAACCAACACAGAAACCCAGGAGCAGCGTTTCTCAGTTTTTAATTTGTTGACATCTCCACAATTATTTCCACTAAAAACTTGTAGCTCTCCTGTTTAATCTCTTTCTCGATATCCAGAACGAATTTTCCAAACAAACCATGTGTTTTAGATCAATTTTCATTTACTCTCCTCCTATTATTTCAAATTGTTTGTTAATTCTAAAAATGTCTTTACCACAGAGTGTTAAAACTCCTAGGAAGCAATTGTGTTAATATCCAATGTCTGTAAATGTTTACTGCAAGACTTTCAAGGTACTTATGAAGATTTTTTATAATTGGACTACACTAAAAAGTTACTGAGCATTAACTTGTAGACCCGAAATGATGTGATGGATTGCAATAGCTTATATTGTGTTCCAATTCCTACTTTATAAGTTCAAACTGAGTAGAAAGTATCTGAGCAGCTTAGGATGTAGAAAAGAGAAATACAGACACAGTCATGAAAGTTTCAGGTGATGCACTATTACAGAACATAGGTTGTGGATATCAATCATCAAGAGCAATGCAGTTAGCAATATACAGAAATGCCATTAACACTGGAAAACAGACTGATCACTGAAATTGATTTGGATGTCCATAGATGTTGTAATTACACATAGTTGTCATAGTTTTTTTAATGAATTTTGTGCTTCTAAATGACTATTGGACTTAAATATGGATGCTGTACTTACATACAGATGTTATGCTTACACATGGATATTGTTACTTACATATGTAAGATACAAAATATTTATTACACTGTGTGCCAATGCCCAAAACACTTCAGATAGGACAAAATGGTGGCATTTAATTATTAGGATATAATTAGAAAAAGGTAATGGTCAAAATTGAGTATAATGGATAAGGAAATGAAGAGTTCCAAAGTGTATGTGTTCTTTGTGATTGTGTGAACTCTTTATTTTATTAAATTAGTGATTTCAGTTTTTGTTTGTCTTTTCTTAAAATGGTATATTGGGGACCAGCCACCTGGATGGCACATAGATCTACATGTCACATGACTCACTAACCCTGACTGCAGACTGATGAATAGCATGGACAAGCTTCATGTTTGTGTAGTAAAATGTTCCTCCAAGGCATAAAAACACTAACAAGCCTGCAACAAACAAGGTAATATGGTACACATTTCAAACAAGCAAAACTATAAATGAGCAAAATGCCTCATCATCAACCAATTCTAACTTTTTTTGTGTTCACTGATTACCATTCCTTTTCATCTGTCCCATAAGGGATTTGTTTGTTTATTTGTGCAGGCCATACTTATGTCCCAATGGACTGAATTTTACTTTTTCCCCATTTTTCATGCTGGCGGCAGTGAGCTCAGGTGTCCCTTGCCATACAGGCAGATATCCTGTGACTTCATAGGTACTGAATGTTTTTTTTTTTTTGTTTGTCAAGAGTTTTGATGTTTTTGGGTAGATCTTTTCCTCTCAATTTTGCTCTAGCATGGGTCACTTTTGGCCTGCTCTATTCTATTTCTGATAGCCAAGAGTTATTCAACATGTGCAAAGTACACATTGAACCTTCTATCTTTTCCACCGTTATTCAGGAGAGCTAGACACAGATACCTCAGAGATCTCACAACCCAGAGACATGAAACATTAAAGAAACTATGGATTCAAAAATAAAAATTCCTACTGCCTGTTGTGGGATTTAAACCAGGGACCTTCTTGTCCAACAGCCAATATCTTACCTCTAGACCACCCACCATCACCTGCTCTTAAAGGGATATTAGACATAAATGTGTTGTGTTGTAACTTACAGCAAGCTGAAATATTTTGCAACTTTCAACCCAGTACATCTGACATCAAATTTGTATATTTAGGTACCAGGTTGCCTTCCCTCTCTACCCCTCCTCACATGGCCAGGCATTACTCTATTTCCTGAGGTCACACAGGGGAGTTGGGATAAGGTCTTGATCAGCTGTCAACTGTGAGTCGCTGATCACTTTTCCTCTGGTGTTCTTACACATTTTGACAACATCTGGTACCTCCCCTCCCCCACACACAATTCTAACTAACATCTAGCCATGATGAACTGCTTGATCACTTGTTATAGTGTGAAGATCCAGGAAGGATAAAATGGCAAACAGAGGAAGAATAGAAGAAAAATATGACGAACGTGAGAGGAAGAATAACTTGTGGTAGAATAACAAAGGAAACTTAAGAATTAGCGAGCATAAATTAGTCCACCGAACTGAGAACGATGAGACGTAACAAGTTTTGAGATTAGGCGGACGTAGAATGTCAGCACACCTTTGACTGAGAGATCGCTGGATGGACTTTGAAATAGGCGGAGATAGTCAGCCGACGAGTTAACACAATCTCGACCGCATGGAGGATTCCAGGCACAGAGGCATCTTGTGATGTCCAGCGATAGAAAACGCTGAGTTCTCTCTGAGTAGGAGATCAAAAGATAGGGAGCCACATAATGGGAAATCAAAGTAAATTCTGAGGAAACTTAGGTTGGTCTAGGGGACCAATGGCAGCTTGTATACGTGTAGCTAATAGGAGTGACTGACAGATGTTGTCAAGGCTTCACTGTAATTGACAGGCAATGGACAGACAAGCAGCAAATGGGTTGATAGTCTTAGCAAAGTTCCCAAGATATTACATGCCTGTATCCAAGAATAGGCGTTGTCTTAACAGGAAACAAAAACTCAAGGACAGGACTTGCTGGAGGAGTTTCCTCGAAGATTTTGGAAGTAACAGCAAGAATGTAAAGTCAGATTAATTTAGGAAAATGCTTCAAGCAGTGGAGTTAGGAGTGAGGTAGTAAAAAAAAATTTTGCTCAGAGATTTGGCTGTTGTATTTTGTTACTACAATGATGAGTTATGTGTGTCCATTTACCAATTGAATATACTAATTACAAGATATACAAGGAATATATTGTCAATAAATATATAGAACTCTGTAACACACTATATACAGCTCATTAGAACTGAGAGTAGTGTTGTCTCAGTTGGTCATATTTAATTCTAATGCTGGTCTCAAATAGAAAAAAAATATATATACATTATTATTAAGTAGTGTCCTTACAATTACATCCTTCCACACTAAACAAACCATTACCTTTGCTATTTGGAAATTCCATTGATTAGATAATGACAAAAGTTGCATAGTCAATAATTATTAAATGGTGCAACAAGCATTACCGACCCATATGAATTTTGCAGATGACACAGTGCTCCTAAGTGACAATACCAACAAGATGCAACTATCATAGATACGCTATCGTCCATAGCAGAAAAAAAGAGACTTGAAATCAACAGGGATTAAACAAAAATAAAGAAAAAAAAAAACACCAGAGGGCAATATATATGTTAATCGTCAAACATCGGAAAGACTAAACCACTATATATATCTTGGGACTAATATAGATCAAGAAGATGAAACAAAGAAAGAGATCAGAAGCAGGAAAGCAAAGCAAAAGCAGCAGCAAATTTTAAAAACCTGGACAAAATATAGAAATAAAAAATACTAAGCAAGAAAACTAAACTCAGTATATTCAAGTTAAAAGTAATATCAACCCTTATGCATGTGAAAGCTGGAAATCAACAAAAGAGATTGAGAAAAAATGAAACACTTTTGAAGACAAATGCCTAAGAAGAATATTCTGTGTACAATGGAATGAATTCAAGACTAATATAGAGAAAAGAGAAAATAGCCAAGCAGTGAAATGATTTCATCTACAATTAGAAAGAGAAGATGGGCATATGTTGGACATAGAAGAGACAACAAAAGTATTTCTAAACAGGCTCTTCTATGGGAAACATCAGGATACAGGGAAAAGTGGAAGACCTAAAGAGACACTGAAAATAACAGTTATCAGATAAGCAAAGGGGCCTGGGCCACTCTTTCACAAATAAATGTATCCTTTTGGCTATTCCTAGGCATAAATGATGGATCATGAGTCTGCAGTGGCATGTTCTGAGGCAGAAAATGATGGTCTGGGCACGACTTGACAGACAATGTATTCAATCCTGCATGTCATTTTTTGCAACTTTTGTTTCCAGTTTGTTCTGTATTTGTTGTGTAGTCTTGGCCTCTCTATAGTTCACTGGATGGATGCATTGGGCTTTTCTGTTGTCTTTGGAGAGAGTATCAGTGACCTCATTTATAGTAATTCCACAGTGGGCAGTTATCTATCGAAAGGGCACATTTGTGAACTGTGGCAGCTCATTTAGTTCTCGGATTATGTTTTGTGTTGTGGTTTGGGAACATTTTGAGACTTTTAAGGACTTCACAAGTGACTTGCAGGTCTATGAAAAATGCTGTCCCTTGTAGGGATTCTTGTTTTTTAAGTGTTCTGATGGCTTCAAGTAGTGCTGTTGATTCAGCTCCATACTGGAGACATATCAGATCCTTTCACACAAGAAATATCATATCAACTCAAACTAAACAAATTAAATAACTTTTACACTAAATAAATCAAATAATTCCACACACAAAAAAACCTGATGATTCCACATTTAACGAATCAGACCATTCCACATGAAACGAATCAAACCATTTCACACTAAACAAATGAGACCATTTCACACTAAACAAATCAGATGATTCCACATTAAACAAATCAGACCATTTCACACTAAACAAATCAGATGATTCCACATTAAACAAATCAGACCATTTCACACTAAACAAATCAGATGATTCCACATTAAACAAATCAGACCATTTCACATTAAACAAATCAGATGATTCCACATTAAACAAATCAGACCATTTCACACTAAACAAATCAGATGATTCCACATTAAACAAATCAGATGATTCCACATTAAATGAATCATATGATTCCACATTAAACAAATCAGATAATTCCACATTAAACAAATCAGATGATTCCACATTAAACAAATCAGATGATTCCACATTAAATGAATCATATGATTCCACATTAAACAAATCAGATGATTCCACATTAAATGAATCATATGATTCCACATTAAACAAATCAGATGATTCCACATTTAACAAATCAGACTATTTCACACTAAACAAATCAGATGATTCCACATGAAACGAATCAAACCATTTCACACTAAACAAATCAGATGATTCCACATTAAACAAATCAGATGATTCCACATTAAACAAATCAGATGATTCCACATTAAACAAATCAGACCATTTCATACTAAACAAATCAGATGATTCCACATTAAACAAATCAGACCATTTCACACTAAACAAATCAGATGATTCCACATTAAACAAATCAGATGATTCCACATTAAACAAATCAGATGATTCCACACTAAACAAATCAGACCATTTCACGCTAAACAAATCAGATGGTTCCACATTAAACGAATCAGATGGTTCCACATTAAACAAATCAGATGGTTTCACATTAAACAAATCAGATGGTTCCACATTAAACGAATCAGACCATTTCACACTAAACAAATCAGATGATCCCACATTAAACAAATCAGATGGTTTCACATTAAACAAATCAGATGGTTCCACATTAAACAAATCAGATGGTTTCACATTAAACAAATCAGATGATCCCACATTAAACAAATCAGATGATTCCACATTAAACAAATCAGATGATTCCACATTAAACGAATCAGACCATTTCACACTAAACAAATCAGATGATCCCACATTAATCCTAGATTACGAGACTGTTGTAAGATTGCTGTTTCTTTTAGAATTTGACAATTTCCCATAGGCAAGCATTTCCTTATTTCTTCCTAATCATCATTAACAGTGACCTGAGTGTTTGATTTTGTTTGTTTGTTTTGGATTTTTTTTTTTTTAAATCAAATGCGTAGTAAAAATTACGATATCGTAAAAGACAGTTTTTAATTCAAATTCTACCAATTTTGTTAGAAGTTTGTTACTTTTCCTTTTTTTTCTTCTAAACATGAGGGAAATCTCTTTGGCTGCTTGTGTTGACATCAAAGAATCTTTTCTAACACGGGACTGTCAGGGAACAACGCCAAGAGGGCACTGATCTGGCGATTTATAGCCGCATATGAATAGACAGTGGAAACTGAGGGTGGAGGATGTAGTCGCATTTCAGGCTAAAAATCTACCGTAGAGCAGGAAATAATTACTGCATAGACAGGATCCCCATGTCTCATCTTGGGTAAACACACTGCTGTGTAGAAAAAGTTTAAAGAAAATCTGATTTTCCAATATGGAAATGTTACATTTAAGTGGTAGTAATTTTTACTATGGTATCGTAAACAAGTGAGTCTCACATTGGTAGCATTAATTAAGGGTAAAATCAAAAGAACAATACTGTGCTTGCATTGCCACAAGAAGTCACACAAAAACACTCAACACAAGCTTACCTAGTCTATGATCATATAGAAAGTGTAGAAACAGAAGAATAACAAAGATCCCAGATTCTGCTATCCATTTATAGAGCAACGTCAGCTCAGCACCTTGCTGGATGCCACCATTTGGTGCACCGGTGCCATTCCTTGGTGCTCCTGGTGGCACTGTACCATTACCCACTTGACCTGCACCAGCCCCAAGAGGAACCATTCCAGACTCATCATGGCCATTGCTACCAGAGACTGAGGAATAGTTATTGCTACCATTACTGTCATTGCTTTGGTAGTTGTGGGAATGGGTGTGATGATGGTGATGGTGTCCATGGCTCTGAGAGTCTGAGGTACCAACTGCTCCACGAGATATGAATCTTCCCAAGTCATTGTTATTAGTGCTCCTCTGGTGTGAGGAACTTGACTGAGCACCTCGAAATAGAGCTTCTAGAAGATGAGCAGAACTCAACCCTCCACGAAGACCAGAGTTGTTCGAGGTAGAGTTCATCTGTGAAGATGTAAAGTTGCCTTCTCCCGATCGCCCTGCAGGAAGATCCATATCCAAAATAGTGTCTGGAGGGTCCGGCATAACAGGTAAAGAGGATTCTCCTCCTCCCTGTAGGTTCAGCTGAAGTTGACGCTGAAACTGTTGTTGAAGATGTTGCTGAAGGCTCATTTGGTATTGTTGGGGCTGCTGCTGAGGATTGTCATAGCTGTATTGCTGCATGAGGTTTGATGGAAAATTTGGCAGTAGCTCCTGAGCTACAGATAAAGGAGATCTTGGGATACGAGCCTGTGATATAGACATTATATAACAATGTATTAATGACCAAAGAACAACTTCAATGAAAAAGGTTATACAAGTTTAAGTTGATTAGAACTGGCATGCTGTGGGCTATGGAGGAATGGTCAAAGTATCAACGACAAACAACTGTGACTTGTAATCACAGTTGCCAAGTAAATAAGCAGCAATAATGAGTCAAGTCATCTTGAGGCAGACCAAGTGAATCTTGGTGAAGAACAGTAAAAGCAGAACTCCATAGTTAGGCTAAACTTAAGGCATAAGAAAATAAACATAAAGTTGTATTTAAAATTGCTTAATAAAAGGAAAATAGAACAAAGAGCAAAATTTTGACTAAGGCTTTCATTAGTGAGACAAGACAACTCTATCTATTGACCTTTCGAGCCGTAGCCGGCCCATAGGGCATAGACCAAGATTATCCCTCTCTTATTTGAATTTTTGTTCTAGCAGTTTTCAATTCTTTTAAAGATATTTTATCAAATCTCGCCATTTGTCTCTGTTCTGTGCAAGCAGCTCTATCTCATTGAGGGAGCCGATTCCTGCTGCTCTTGCCTCTCACATCAATGTTCTTCTCAGTATCTCTCTGGGTCTTCCTCTTTTCTGTTGTTTCCCACATGAGGCCTTGCTTTGCTATTCGGTTATTATCTCTTCTCATCACATGTCCAACATATGACCATCGCCTTTTCTTTGTCTATGTTTCATTAACAAAAGCGTTTTTACGATAGCGGCTTGTTAAACCTCTGATCAACGGTTCTATAGCAAGCCGGAGAAAAATAATTCCTTCATCTTGGATACAACAGGAAACTCATGCAGACAACTGATAATGAAAAAAGATTATGAAAGACTATTTGTCACAGCTGATTATCCACGTGGTCTAGTGGGAAAAAAATGAATGAATAAATGGGAAGCAGCCCAAGAAGTGGTCAGGACAATGTTGGTCACTAGAAACCACTACAGGGTCAGGAAAGACCACAATGTCAAACTTAAGGCACATAAGAATGACCACAGATCATAAAAATTAATGTTCCAAAATTCAAAATGTTTACAACTCTACAGTCTGCCACATGTAGTTGCTTTTCCCCCACCAAGTACCTACCCATATGTTAGAAGTCGTATTTACCATATAAAGGTTTTTATTATTTTCAATTTTTTTTTATCAGACGATTCCATCATTTCATGTTTGTTCTGGGTGTACACTTTCATTGTTTCAATTATTTGATTAAAACTGTAGTTCTTCCAAAGTGTTATTTCTCCAAAGATTTGTTTCAACAATTTTAATAATTGCATTTTTGCCCAAGTCAATGCTTTTATACTTCTATAAAATTAGTACCTGGTATTTTCTTATGGAAAATGAGGCCTGTTCAACATGATACTAACCATGTCATCTGTAAATGTGCTCTTGGTAAAGAAAATATTAGCACTTACACTATATAAACCATACATCTGTGCCTTTAGTTTCACACTATATAAAACAGAAGAAACATGAAAGGATAAAAAAACTTGTGATGCACAAACATTCAAATTGAGCTAAACATAATTTGTTACAATTATCGTTTCAATGACAAATTGTAACAAATCAGAATTTTATGTTGATTTTTTCCAGCTTTAATCCCTTTCCGCACGATATTTATATTTGTGTTTTACCACCACTGAGCTAATTGACACTGATCGGAACTATACACTGACCTGCAACTGTAAAGGCACTGGGAAATTCTGCAGGCTCCACCTTATAGACTGGCTGGTTGGCACGGATGATGATGCTGTTGTTGCTGCTGCTGGTGCTGCTTGTGACGTTGATGCAGATGAATGTGGAGGTACTGACATTCTGCATTAATCACAAACATTTTGTTATCTTATGCTTTCTAGTCAACTACTGGGGTTTGTTTCCACTACTCTCAAAGTGATAACTTGTTAACCACAATATACATTTTTAAATTCATCATATGTCACTGGCATCTAGATGGTACATACTCTAAATGAACAAGGAAAAGATGCATAAATAGAGGCAGAAATGAAAAATTATAAAACAAATATTATAGGAATGTGTGAAATAAGATAGGGCACACACTGCGGAAGCCAACTGAGAGTATGACATGACAAGCTCTTTCTTGGATTCCCCAGGGGAGGAGACAAAGAGGAAGGCTAATATATACTTGGAGAAGAGGTGGAGGCTGAGGTGAAGGTGATGACACATGGAACGATTTTAAATGATTGGTAAGAAACACAGGAAGATTGGGAAAATGTTTGTTGAAGACCTATGCTCCACAGGGAGTTGAAAGGAAGAAGGAAAACAAGTGTCAATGGCATGTATATCTCAGCCCCAGTGGAAAATAGCATTAACAGAGAAGAGAGTAATAAAACCATGATGCCAATGTCCGCATTAAGATACTTACATTCTTTAAGAAAAGTCTCAATTACCAGGAGGCACAAGTTGTCTTCAAGCATGAATGTAATATCAAAATGCACAAACATCAAATATATAATAGATAATAAAGCAAAGGAACATGGACACACAAGCATTTTAGTTACGGATTAAAATCAACCAGGAAATTATGAGAAAAATTAACAATCTAGACACTTTGGTTAAACACATTGCAACAAACCATAAGTCCTGATCTATCAATTCACAACAACCAGGTTTTTGCATTGTCCATGTTTGATTGCCTGATATGGATGTCATGCTTCAGCATGTCCTTTTGAAAGCTAACCCAAAGTTATGATATTGTTTATAAATCACATTGAAGGTCAGAGAATTCTTGACATATTGGGAAATCCCTCTAATAAGACATAGCAATTATCAAGTTACAGCCATTTGTATTGTATTTCCTGTAACAGTTTATAGGACCAGACCCCCCCCCCCCCCCCCCCCCCACGAAGAAAATCACATTCTCACCATGTTGGTTTACAGTGTCTTGACTGATGTGGCAAATACATGTCAATGGATTTTTAGTGTCATTAAAATAGTTATGACTGAGTAAAGCAATACTTTGATTTATTGTGCATTTTTTCCATAAATGTTGCCGATAAAAGGGTAATATTATAAATTTTAGATAGAGGGAAAAATTGAAGATAAGGGGGAGCTAGATTTTCATGATTTATTGTGCATTTTTTTCATAAATGTTGCCGGTAAAAAGGTAAAATTATAAATTTTAGATAGAGGGAAAAATTGAAGATAAGGGGGAGCTAGATTTTCATGATTTATTGCAAACCATTTATATAACATATGTTATGGTACTGGCCATAAATATGATATGTAATCTGCTGCTACCATTACCACCACATAAATAACTAACATGCTATCAGATACCAGATCCTATTGCAACCTATCAAACCAAAAGTGTCATTTAAATAGTTATGACTGAGTAAAGCAATACTTTGATTTATTGTGCATTTTTTCATAAATGTTGTAGGTAAAAAGGTAAAATTATAAATTTTAGATAGAGGGAAAAATTGAAGATTTCCCCTTTTCTTTTTTTTAGGGGGAGCTAGATTTTCATGATTTATTGCAAACCATTTATGATACATATGTTATGGTACTGGCCATAAACATGATATGTAATCTGCTGCTACCATTCTTCTTCTTCTTTTCTCTTTCACTGATACCTAAAAGGTGTCGTGGTTTATATCATTTGTCGTTCTTGTGCTGCTCGAATTGTCTGAATTAGTGATTTTCCTTTGTTGTTACATGTCTCTGTCACTGCATCTATCCATCTTCTTCTGGGTCTTCCTCTTGGTCTTTTTCCATGCATTCTCGAGAAGAACGCCCTTGATGGTGAGGATTCATTCTGACCAGGTGGCCAAACTATTTAAATTGTTGTTGTTCTATATATTCTTGGCAGGGTTTTGTTCCTACTATTTTTCTTATGGTTTCATTTGGTATTCTATCTCTTCTTGTGTTGTTTGTAACTTTTCTCAAACAACGCATCTCACATGTATTGATCTTTCTTAAATGTGATTTAGAAAGAGAAAGATTTAGAAAGCAACACGACACAATTTTTGATGGGAGTCAAATGTAAGTTATAAGCGAATTTCAATGCCCGTAGAAAAAGAAATTCAAAGCGATCTTGTGCTGCTACCATTACCACCACATAAATAACTAACAAGTTATCAGATACCAGATTCTTTTGAAAACTATCAAACCTAGCATTGTGATACCATAACATAAAATATACATTTTCTAATTTGGTAAAAATTAATAGAGCATTGATAATTTTACCTTAATCACATTTAATTTCTTATTATTATTAAAAATGAATAAAATATTGTTAGCCATGAGCCAAAATGGCAAAACAAAATCTCCTGCAATTTTAAAAATACTATCCAATAATTTTGAGGATACAAGAAAAAGAAGAATTCTGTTTATGGAAAAAACGAAAAATGTAAGCCATAAAATGTAATTTAAAAAAGTGAATCTTACGGGAAAAAGAAAAATCTTAGCTTTAAAATGAAATGAAAAAATGTAAATCTTATGGGACAAAGAAAAATATAAGCTTTAAAATATAATGAAAAAAATGTAAAACACACGGGAAAAAAATATGACCTGGCAACCCCACTATCAGGGAAAAATACAAATGATCAATAAGGAGATTGACAAGTACAACACAGATATACTGGGCATTTCTGAGCACAGGTGGGCTAAAGAAGGCCATTTTGAGACTCAAATAGACTTTATATTTATATTTATCAATTCCCACGATTGTTCATTGCATGCTTTTCAGCTAAAATGACCTTGGTCATGGTGATGCAAATGAGAGCCTTTCACTGACAAAAAGTCAGGTATTTCTAAACTACATTCAGGACTACTGTCTACATGAGCCGTCATTAACTATCCTGCCTTCATGCTATAAAAACAGTTATTCTTTATAAAATGCCTTGGCATTGCCGGATCTCTTGTTTCAGCTCATCTTGCAAATTTGTTAAAACAATGAATCACATTTTTTGCCACATTTAGCCCAATGTTGTAGAAACTTAGAATTCATGCACAGCTGTCTGTTAATGATATTTTAGTCTAGGCAAATTTTCTCAAATGGTTATGGAAAACCCCTGTATCACTGCAAACGGATTAAAATCCATAATCACTCAACCGCCTGTACCAGTGGAATCATCTGAATTAATATCTCATCTTCTAAACAAAGAAATGTAGTTGCAGTCCCTGACATTGCAGTCTCAGCACACGCCATAAGACATAAGGTGAAACCACACAGAAAGTGAACACAGCCTTCTGTTCCCTGTCATACGATATCATCATTCATCGTAAGCAATCGGAATATCGAAACACGATCAAAGCGGATGAAACGCACAGCTCACAGTGTGCACAGAGCACTTATCTCAGCAGCTCTGGCAGCAAGCCGGACTTTTCTCAGATATGATACATAACTTGATGATAGTTTTATTATAGCACATTAAAAATGATCATAAGAGATGCTATAACTTACATTTTAAAAATATTTGTTTATTATAGTTAAATTATGATTATTTTACATCAAAAAAGGTCAAATTTTGAAATATTTATTTTATAAATGTCCTAACGATTCTGCTTTTGGTGACCAGCAGTTTCATCTGATTTACATAACAGTCAGGTATACTATTCCTTTTTAATTACAAATTCTTTTACAGCACTTTTCACAAAATGTTGAGTGTGTTCCCTTAATGTCACCTGCAATGTTTATTTCACAAATTAACAGTAGGTCTTACACAGTATTGGTTCTTTTGTATTTTTAATTTCTTCTCCAGACAATATTTTTCTTACACATCTTCTACATAAGCTGTTCACACAACTTTGATGGCTCTCAAAATTATGACACATGTTTAACGAATCTGCAAGAAAACCATATACCAACCTAAAAGACCTTACCTTATGTGTAATATATATGATAATAGGAATAATATAATATAATAGGAATCTTTATACTGAGCATCGCAGCAGGAGGCAATCTGATCATCAGAAGAGGACCCAGTCGAGCAAGTGTTTTGGCCCTTTATATATATGTGTATATATGTATAACACAAATGGAGCGCTCACAAAAATTATGACTGAGAAAATTTCCCAAGAATAATAAAATATTATCAAACAAACAGTTGTGATCATAATATATTTTTTAAATATCACTTATGATCACCGGTGCAGCGAGCACAAAAACATAGATCTACTTAAAAAAAATTTCACAAAATTGAAGCCATTCCAAAAAATTATGACTTTCACTTTTACTCACAGAAATTATTGAATTGTGTTGTTGTATAAACAAATATAGATTTTCAATATTAATATGAGAGATTAAATGTTGTGAATTAAGTAGATCATATACATTATATCAGTTATGATCTGGGGCATGCTGCAGCGAGCACAAAAACAGATCTACTTCAAATACAAATTTCACAAAATTAGAGCCACTCCAAAAAATTATGACTTTCATTTTTACTCACAGAAATTATTAAATTGTATTGTAGCATAAACAGATATAGATTTTCAATGTTAATATGAGAGATTCAATGTTGTGAATTAAGTGGATCATAATATAAATTATAGAGTCCTTGTGTAATTTAACAGGGAGTGCCAGGAGCAGACAAAAATTTTGGGCAGACTTAAAGGGAGGGAATTCTGATTGACGTCATGACTGCCTGAGACTGAATTATATTTTTTAAACAGGACTCATGCTGCCTTGTTTAGGAAATGAAAAAAGCAAACAAGAAGGTGTGGGGGCTCATCCCAACAATCAAAAACATATGCTGCTCTCTTTGGTTACAACGCACCAATCAATAACAGAAAGCTGACAATCAGACTAATGAGGAAAAAAATTCATCACAGTTCACAAAAATATGCACCTATAGCAACAGCAAATCAACAAATTTTACAACTCATTGCATGAAACTATAGAAAATGTTGATAAAAGAGATATTTTAATCATTATGGGTGATTTCAAAGCCAAAACAGGCATGAAAAAACAAAACGAGAAAAAAGTTTGAGGGTGATTTAGAATAGAACATTAAAATGACAGAACGGAAAAACTCATAGAATTTTATCAAGAGAATAACCTTCTTGTTGTTAACTCTTGGCTGTCAATGTAACGCTCACACCGGAGCATTCTTTTCCCTTTCACTTCCCAATAACGCTCTCTTCGGCTCTTGCAAAATCAGGTTTTTACAAATCTAAGTCAGATAATTCAGTTCAAACCAGCAAAATAGCTAGGAAGGGAAAGAGTTAATATTTGTGAGTGTATTTTTACGCACAGCTAATGTAACCATCAATTCTATTATGCAGAGAAATGCCTGCTCATTTTATTATCTCTATTACCTGAATCAGTAGTATCATAATAATCACTATTACTTGATGTTTCAGTGGCACTGATAACCCCTGTTGACTAGAAGCATTCACCAGCAAACTAGCTAAACCTAAGCTCGAAGCCTACTAGATAGGTCGTCTTTTTTTTTTTTTTTTACTAATGGACTTACCTGTTACCATCACTAAAACTATAATCAAAATCAAATCTCTATTACTATCCACTCCAAAAACAATCCTAACTTATTGAGGTCTGTAACTTTTTGGTCAAATGATCAAGGTAGAAGTAGTGTGGGTGGCCATTAATTGTGAGAGAAATCAACACAGAATAAAAAAAATAACTGATCTACATGGAAATCAACAAACCGTGTTGATGACAATCAGAAGTGCTCAAGACACTTATTCTAGGTCTTCATTTCATTTCTCTTCATTTGTACGAGACTTGAACCGGCGTCTTAGCACGCGAGTTTCCACCCATATGTGCTAGGCCATCTATCCAGAAATGTTCGGAGATATCTGTATAGTGTCTCCTCAAGCATCAAAACTCAGATGCGAGGCGACATTCCTCACCTTCCCAGGGTAATACCCTGGTACCCATTTCTGCCAACAGCTGTGTCGACCGTGGGGGTATTTTTTTTTCCAACTATGAGTACAATTCACACTGCTCCCAGCGGGAATCGAACACGGGTTGTCCGAACGTCGGTAGTCCAGTTGGGTGGTTTTCCCAACTAGGCTACCGAGACCCCCCTATTCTGGGTATCACTGACTAGTATTGCTTAATATAAAACCCAAAACACCACTTCATGAAACAAAAATTCAATAGTATCTATCAAATATGATATATTGGATAATGGTCTGAAAAGTGTTAAAAAGCTCACACAAAAAAGGGACTTAGAGTGCATTACATTTGTTAACCATGTGTGAAGCTTGAGGGCATTGGCAAAATGGATTGTCTACCATTCTTCAATGACAATTTGTTTTGACTTTTAAAAAGTCAATTTGTAACTGTTACAGTAAAAACTTTATTTCCACTTTAAAAACACCATCAATGACATTCGCAAATTTGATAAAATTTACATTTTAACTAAAATTTTTTTTAAAAATATAAATGATTAATGACTTAAACTATATATTTACCCCTACTGTTTATAACATACATGGACCATATATGCAAGCTAGCCAACCCATCAGAGACAGAGGAGATCAACGAGCTTCTATTTGCAGACGATCAGGCACTAATACACGAAACAATAGAAGACCTACAAGAACACTTAAACAAACTCAACATCTCATGCACAAAATACAACATGAAAATCAACATCAACAAAACAGAAGTCATGAACGTCGCCAAAAATAAACAGAACATCAACATAACTATAGAAGGCAGACAACTAAAACAAGTAGAGGAATTCAAATACCTAGGAAGTCTAATGACAAACGATAATTCTCAAGCGGCAGAGATAGAATCAAGATGCAACAAAGCTTGTCAAATCATCGGACAGTTATCACCACTATTGTCCAACAAGGAAATAACTCTGGAGGCAAAATGAACACTATACAATACAATCTTCATCCCAACTTTGTGCTACCAATGCCAGACCTGGACCCTAGATGCAAGAACAATAAGAAAAATAACCTCTACAGAGATGAAATGTGTTAGACGAATGACAGGAAACAGTCTGAGAGATAAGATCAGAAATGAAGAACTGAGAAAAAAGCTAGGAATAGCCCCCACCATAGAATATATAAGGAAGCAACAGATAAAATGGTTTGGCCACGTGACAAGGCAGAAAGAACAAAACACAACACAACAAGCTTTCAACAAACGTTGTGAGAACACCAGACCCAAGGGTCGATCACAAAAAAGATGGGTCGACGGAATATTAGAAGCACTAGGAAACATAACAGCAGCAGAGGCGAACAGAAGAGCAAAAGACAGCAAATTATATCTCCCCTCGACGCTGAAAGGCAAATGAGGAAGGAAAGAAGAACAAGAAGAAAGAACTATACATAATTGAATGAATTATAAGTTATAATTCAAAATAATATTTTTCATCAAAGTTTACTGTATTGACCTATGATCCTGCCCTATCATCATCAAGTACCGGGTCTGCTGGCATAGGTAATCATGTCTGTCCACAACTTTCGACCTCGACAGTTATTTATCATTTCTGTTGTTGTCCTTCTACAAAGCCATTCTCTTAAGCTGTCTGGTATCTTTTCTCTTTGCTTCCCTCTATCTCTTCATCCCTCAATTTTCCCAGTTGTTACATTATATTCCAGCTTTTCTTTTCTCATTACGTGTCCAAAAAATGATGATTGTTTCTTCCTAATATTGGAAATTAACTCTCTTTTTGCTTCGGCCATGCCCTATGTGTGAACCAGAATAATGAACACTTCGTCATTGATTTTACATTTAGAAACATGTCTATTTTGACATCTGTATTATTACGGCTACAGTACTACAAAAGACAAGTTACTTTAGTTATGTCACGTGCAACATATTAATTGTATATTATCTATCTCTATCAAATGACCTTTCGAGCCATAGCCGGCCCATAGGGCATGGACCCTCTTATCTAAATTTTTATTCTAGCAGTTTTCAATCCTTGTAAAGATCTTTTATCAAAACTCGCCATTTGTCTCTGTTCTGTGCAAGCAGCTCTATCTCACTGGGGGAGCCGATTTATATAATATATATAAAATATAATATTGTATATTATATATCATATTAAATAAATATAATGTAATTATATATTTTATATTTAGTTTTAGAATTTATAACTTAAATTCACAAATCGCCCGTAATGACAAATTTCTTAATTAACAGTATACTAAGTGTACACTGAATTAATAGTACAGTGAATTATTTTATGAAGAAAGGGAATAGAAAACATTATAAAATGTAGGTCAGGCTATAAAATCTTAAAATATGAAGTGGAGAAAGCTATAAAAACAATGAAAAAGAGAAAAACTGCTGTACCTGACAACATGCAGATAAAGATGATAAAGGCACTAGATGATTTTATCACTGAAGTGCTCACAGACATGTGCAACAACATATACAATACAGGATACATACTAAATGAATTAAAAACATTAACTTTCAATGCATTGCCTAACAAAAATGGTGCAGTTGAATGCAGTGATTTTAGAACAATAAGCCTAATGAGCCAGGTAACAAAAATCTTGCTAAAAGTCATACAAGGAAGGATTCAGAATAAAATCAATATGGGATTAGAAGAACAACAATTTGAATTGAGGAAAAACAGTGGGACAAAAGAAGCCATTTTCTGCATGAGGACATTAATCGAAAAGTAAACAAACTAATATATGCCTGCTTCACAGACTACACAAAAGCTTTTGATAGAATACACCATAAACAACTTATAGACTGCTTAAAAGATATACATCTAGATGACACAGGCATATGACTAATATGTAATTTATACTGTGAGCAAACAGCAATAATAAAATATAACAAAGAGAACTCTACACAATTTGATATAAAGAGATGAGTAAAACAAGGATGCATCCTATCACCAAGCTTATTTGATCTATATCATCATTGAGTGTCATCTCTACATCAAAGGTTGGCTACCATGGAGAGCCATTCAGCTCTGTTTCTTGCTTTGATAGTGCAGGTTGTCATAGGCTGACTTGTCCATCTTTTGATGTTACTCGTCCATCTTAGTCTTGATCTGCCTCTTTTACCTTGTATTTTTCTCCCCAAGATTACTTTTAGTAGGCTGCTGTGTCTTTAACATGCCCCAAAAATCACATTTGTCTTGTTTGAATTGTATTTGGTAGTTCTCTTTCTATTTTTAGTTGTTTTAAGACTTTGTTTTCTTTTCTTTTCATTCAATTCTTCCTATTCTTCTATAAATCCACATTTCAAAGGCTTAAATTTTCTGTTCTGTTTTCTTGTCTAATGTCCATGTTTCTGCACCATACAGGAATTTTGTGAAGATATAACATTTTGCTATTCTTAGTTTTAGCCCTGGTGTTATTTGTTTTAATCTTAGTATATTTTTCATGGCATTAAAATGACTTTTACTTTTCAATCTATACACTGAGCAAATCTTTAAAAACATCACAGAGATACCAAAGAGTAATGGAAAGGTTATCATTAACCTAAGATATGCTGATGATATTGTATTACTAGCAGAAAATAATCATGAAGATATACAACAATTACTTAATAAAATAAACATGACAAGCAAAAAATATGGATTAGATATAAATATAAAAAAGACTAAAACTATGATTATAAACACAAATAATACTCAAAACCTATAAGTGGATATCAAAGTTGAAGAAATAGACCTAGAGACAGCTCAGAGTTACAACTACCTTGAACATACTATAACCAGTAATGGAAAATAGAAAACTGAAATAAACAAAAGAATAGAAATGGTAAAAAGCAATTTGAATGCATGAAAATATACTAAGATCAAAACAGATAACACCAATCAGTGCTAAATCGAAGAATAGCACAACGTTATATCTTCTCAACAATCCTGTATGGTGCAAAAACATGGACATTAGACAAGAAAACAGAATAGAAAAGTGAATCCTTTGAAATGTGGATTTATAGAAGAATAGGGCGAATTTGATGAAAAGAAAAGAAAACTAATGAAGTTTTAAAACAACTAAAACTGAAAAGAAAGAAAACTACTAAAAATAAACCCAATTCAAACAAGACAAATGAAATTTTTGGGGCATGTTAAAAGACACAGCAGCTTACTAACTAAAAGTAATCTTGGAAAGATTACAAGATAAAAGACACAGACCAAGACTAACTAACAATTGAAAAAATGTTAGTAACATGGAGTGGAAGAGTAACATCAAAAGATGGACAGGTCAGCCTATGACCTGCACTGTCAATACAAGAGACAGTGGAATGGCACTCCATACTCCATGGTAGCCAACCCTCGATGCGAAGACAGCACTCAAAGATGATAATGAATGAACAGTATACACCTACATACCATCGACTTATTTTACTAACTTAAAATATAACTAACTAGAGCGAAATTAATCAAAATTTAAATTAGTGAAGTGAATGTAACAAAGTTACAAAGTCACGATCATCATATTGAATTGAAGATTTAATTTAAATTTAAGGGACTTTTAAACTTTAAACTTTACTAAAATACGATTATATATTATATATCGTCGTTATCGATCGGTAACAACACTCAAACTTCGATCACTGAACTGAACAGATGAGAAAAGACCAATATTTCAGAAAACTTATCTCTTACTAAAACTTATCAGTGACTTAACTAGTCACACAAGTGCAGTGCTGCTGCTTATCTACAGACTACACTGTTACTACACCAGTACTACACTACTGTTAGTGTTACACTATCATCATTATCAGATGGTGATATCATCATCATATACAGTTACAGCTACTAACTAAAATAGTTATGTGAACACACAAAAGAGTCGATTCCCTTTTTCCCTAGCCAATATCAAAATAAATTAACTGTTACCTCGTCACTAACAACTGTTATAACAACCAGAAGTGTATAACGGAGAATATTGTTTTATTCAAGAAAGCAACGAACGATGTTATCTCAACATTTTATTTACCTGATGATATGGCAAAACAGAGGAAACGGAAAAGAGCTTTCTTGTGGAGAAATCAGTTATGGTCTTTTGTTTGGTCTTTTCAGTCATTGGAATCAAAGTTACTCCAGTCCTTGCTTGATAATAATGATTTGATAGTACCAAGATATATATGCCGCAAGATCATTCCACCTTTATCCAACTACACCGTTTTTAATTACACTTGTTAAACGGACGGTACATAGTTTGTAAAGGTAGTGAGACAACAATGATCATAATGATGGCTATCACTGTGACGTAGAGTCCGTAGAGTGTTTGTGAACCAGAACATAAAATTTAATTAAATTACAATTTTCAATTTTTAAAAAATTATATATATTAAATATCAAGCTCTGCAGACGACCAGGCACTTATTGCACTAATATATTAAACAATATAAGACCTACAAGAACACTTAAACAAACTCAACATCTCAGGCGCAAAATACAACATGAATTGAAAATCAACAAATACAGAAGTCATGAATGTCGCCAAAAATAAACAGAACATCAAGATAACTATAGAAGGCAGACAACTAAAACAAGTAGAGGAATTCAAATACGTAGGAAGTCTAATGACAAACGATAATTCTCAAACAGCAGAGATAGAATCATGATGCAATAAAGCTTGTCAAATCATTGGACAGTTATCACCACTATTATCCAACAAAGAAATAACGAGACAAAGCGAGCACTATACAATACAATCTTCATCCCAACGTTGTGCTACCAATGCCAGACCTGGACCCTAGATGCAAGAACAGTAAGAAAAATAACCACTACAGAGATGAAATGTGTTAGACGAATGACAGGAAACGGTCTAAGAGATAAGATCAGAAATGAAGAACTGAGAAAAAAGCTAGGAATAGCCCCCACCATAGAATATATAAGGAAACAACAGATAAAATGGTTTGGCCACGTGACAAGGCAAAAAGAACAAAACACAACACAACAAGCCTTCAACAAACATTGTGAGAACACCAGACCCAAGGGTCGACCACGAAAAAGATGGGTCGATGGAATATTAGAAGCACTAGGAAATATCACAGCAGCTGAGGCGAACAGAAAAGCAAAAGATCGCAAATTATAACTCCCCTCGACGCTGAAAGGCAGATGAGGAAGGAAAGAAGAAGAAGAAGATCAAGCTCTGATTTCGGTAATTTACGAATTTAGTATATATTAATATCATCATCAAGTACCACCGGGCCTGCTGGCGTAGGTGATCATGTCTCTCCATAACTTTCGATCTCCACAGTTATTTATCATTTCTGTTTACCTTCTGCCAAGCCATTCTCTTAAGCTGTTTGGTAATTTTTCTCTTTGCTTCCCTCTATCTCTTCATCCCTCAATTTTCCCAGTTGTTACAATATATTCCAGTTGTTGTCTTCTCATTACATGGCCAAAAAATGATGATTGTTTCTTCCTAATATCAGAAATTAACTTTCTTTTTGCTTTGACCTCTTTCAGAACATTTTCATTACTCTTCTTAGCTGTCCATTGTATTCTCAACATTCTTCTGTAAAACCACATTTCTACAGACTCCAGTAATTTTCTTGTCTGTTGTCCTATTGTCCATGATTCACATCCATATGTTAAGACTGGTTCTACATAACATTTATATTAATATAACTTATATTATAAGTATCCCAAATTATTTCTGCAAAACGAGTGATCTTCCCTAACTGACCAACTTACTTTAATTATTAACTGTTTCTAGTTTTTGTGCATTTAATTTTAATTTTTCAACAAGGTTTAGAGTTAAGTTTAGTTGTAGGCTAATCCAAACCCTAAACCTAACCCAGGGGTCTTCTAATGACAGAATCGAGAACGACCAAGTGCAAGGGGACATTACTCTGAGCAGAAATAATTTGGAATGCTGAACTTGTAAATTATGATTTTAAATATTAAAATATAAAATATTATAATAAATAAAAAACTAAGAAGACAATTCAGTTGAGCTCAAGGTAATTTAAAAGTTTAGTGTCCCATATTATTTCTGTTTGGAGTAACGCCCCCTTGCATTTTATTCGGTCACTGTCGAATCTGTCATTAGAAGACCTCTGGGTTAGGTTTAGGGTTTGGATTAGTCTACAACTAAACTTAACTCTAAACCTTGTTGAAAAAAAATTTAATTAAATGCACAAAAACTAGAAACAGTTGATAACACAAGGCAACAAAATCAAACTTTTTTTAATCATCTCAAACCAAAATACACTTTTCTAAAGGATTTTTTGGCGCTGATTTCAGATCTGGTATCAGTTTTTTTCTATCACGTCAAGTTTTTAAGTTATGAGTGATGTTAGTTTTCACTGAACTTGGCTGTATTTGTTCGAGAATCGCAAACATCAATTAAGCAAATGATTCACATCTTCTAGACTAAATCAAATATACTCACATCACAGCATAGATATGTTGAATGTTTCTTCAAAAATGCTTGGAATATGATTTTCTGTTATATTCTTCGCCTGGATTATCACGGAATAGCATCCAGCAGAAGTCGGCCATCATACTCTCATTCCACAAACCTTGATAACGGCGCTCCATTAACTGATAGTCCTGGTGAAAACGTTCTCCTTGCTCATCACTCACCATACCAAGATTTTCTGGGAAAAAATCTACATGGGAGTGCAAGAAGTGAAGTTTTAATGACATGCGACAGCCAAGGTTCAGGTAAGAATCTATTAGACGCTGAACTCCTTCCCTGTACGTAGGAGACTTATGATTACCTAGAAAGTTTTCACAGACCCACTTGAATGCCTCCCAGGCTTCTAGCTCTACTAGCTCAGCTCCTGACAGAGACTGTTTGAAACCTTCATCTTGTAAAACAGATCTGATTTGTGGACCTATAAATATCCCTTCCTTCATTTTTGCAGCAGTGATGTTTGGGAATTTATTAGCAAGGTACTGAAAACCTTCTGAGTTTGTTTTACCCATGGTCTTCACAAGGGTTTTCATCAGTCCTAGCTTAATATGGAGAGGTGGCAGAAATATTTTCTGTGGATCAACAAGGAGCATATTTTGGACACTGCTTGCTCCTGGCGTATAGATATGTCTTGGCTCCCAGACACGTTTGACATAATGTTCCGCTGTTGCTCGACTATCCCATAGGCATAGGAAACAGCAGTATTTAGTGAATCCTCCTTGCATGCCCATCAACATGCCAATGACCTTTAGATCACCACAGATGTTCCACTGGTGTGTTTTATAATGGATAGCTTCAAGCAAACTGTTCATGTTGTAATAGGATTCTTTCAGATAAACAGAATGTGCAACTGGTTTGCTTGGTTTTACATTTCCATTGTGCAAAAGAGCTGCCTTTAAGCTTCTTCGCGAGGAATCAATGAAGAGACGCCATTCTGATGGATCATGCACTTGTGATAAACTGTTGAAGAGACCATCGATGTCCTGACAATAACTCAATGAGCCGTCAACATTGAAGAACGTCGTCATGTTGAGATTTCGTTTTCTATAATGAGTTATGTTAACGTCCCTTGCAAGCAAATGCTTTTGCTTAAGCCTTGAAGCAAGAAGTTCTGCTTTATCTTTAGACAGATTTAGATCACGAATAAGATCATTCAGCTCTGCCTGTGTAAAAGTCTTAGGTTCTAAACATTCATCAACAGTATAATCTGGATCAGTTGAGTCTGCATTGTGACCAGCTGTGTTTTCATTGCATTCCTCCCCATCTCATAATATACTTGTCGTAATTACTTTAAGCAAACACCACACGTGTATAAATGGATTTAATATCCTATCGAATACACAAAAATGGTAGCATCGATACTAAATCACGTGACCCGAAACTGAACAAATTTGTAACAGCCAGTAATAAGGTATCGATACCAATCTAAATAAAACATTGTACTCGATTTGTGGTCATCACCACTGTTGAAATATATTATAATTAGCTATTTTTAAAAAATGTTACGTGGTAGAAAAAAACTAAAGACAGATTTGAAATCAGCTAACCAAATACTACAAAACCCATATAAAATTATCTGTGATGATTTTTGTGTGTTGCCTTGTGTAATTAAAGTATGTTGGTCAGTGAGGAAAGTTCACTCGTTTTGCAGAAATAATTTGGGATACTGAACTCGTAAATTACCTTTCAATTTTACTTTAATGTTTAAAAAAAAACTAGATAAATGTGATATATGTTATGGCCCATTGTTTGTCACTGCGCTGTCTGACTGTGTTCTGATGTGACTATCAATAAATGCCATTCTCATTGGCATTAAAAGAGAGTTGTTAATGTACTAAATTAAAAAAAAAAAAAAGTAAAGTACCCAAGTGGCGTATAGGGAATATGGTGTTAGTGACCATAAATTTTACAGACCTTCGGCACATGATTTTTGGGGTAATGTGGTCGGTATTACGCCCGTGCCTCTTCACTTTCCCAGAAAAAAATCCGGTACCCATTAAAGGCTGGGTGAACCCGGAAGCCGTCGGTTGGGATCGAACCCTACCCCTTGTCCTTTGTAGTCCAGTTCACTGAGCTAACGTGGCTCCCACAATGTACTAAATAAATACAAATAATAATTAATAATAGTAAATAATACAGTGGATTGACTTTACTCTAAACTTTAAGTCTATGATGTGATAAAAACAACAACCCAGGTCTACCCCAACCCCTTCAATAAATTCATGAAGTTGAAAGGTTATGACATAAGACTAAGATAAACAATGCCTGATCATTGATATCAAAATCACATGGTGTAAATATTCATCTCACTTTCAAAGTTCACTCATTTGTGGAAAATGCACAATAATAACTACATTGCACCAATTTACTGAAATTCCATCTTAACTTTTAAATGTTATTTACACTATCCATGAATTGACCCATGTTCATAAAGAAGCTCTAAAGGCTGTAAACCGCCCTGATGAGATTGTGGTTTTTAATGTGTGGGGTCTGATCATTTAAATTGCTACAGAAAACCTGTGACAATTTACATCACTTTAAAGTTTCACTATACTATCAAAGAAATACACAATAAATCATAATATTTATATTGACTTACTCAATCTAAATTATCTTTAAACAACAAGAGACATAGAAACAAAGTTGAACGCATTCGAAAATAAATGTCTAAGGAAAATACTTGGTATAGCAAATTCAAAACAAACAAGGAAATTAGAGAAATCGCCAATCAACTACTAATATCTTCAGTAATAAAGAAAAGATGATGGTCATATGTTGGACATGTGATGAGAAGAGATAATAACTGAATAGCAAAGCAAGCCCTCATGTGGGAAACAACAGGTAAGAGGAAAAGAGGACGACCCAGAGAGACACTGAGAAGAACATTGATGAGAGAGGCATGCGCAGCAGGAATCGGCTCCCTCAATGAGATAGAGCTGCTTGCATAGAACAGAGGCAAATGGCGAGATTTGATAAAATATTTTTAAAAGAATTGAAAACTGCTAGAACAAAAATTTAGATAAGAGAAGGTGTATCTTGGTCTACGCCCTATGTGCTGGCTACGGCTCGAAAGGTCAATAGATAGATAGTACCGATTTCCCATATGCCACCTCAAGCATGAAGCAGACAGATTCATAGAAGAGGAGAATATAAGGCGAATGAAAAGAAAAAAATAACAGTTCTTAGGAGCACTACAAAATCCATATTCAACTATGACTAACAGACGCTATTAACTATTGTTTCATATCATATTTTATTAATTATTATGACATTATTATCTCTAACATTATGTGCTGCATTTCCATGTTTTACTTTCAGAACAAATTCTAGTGTATAAATTGCTTTGAGTGTTGGTTTTCTCAAACAGATAAATTATTTTGACATTCACAATTCTACCTTCAGGACTTTTAATCTCATACTTTACTTGAGTGCTGACAGTTTAGAAGAAAGGAGTGGTTGAGTGAAACAGGATAAATAATAAAGTAGTGATTGTAGTGAAACAGGATAAATAATAAAGTAGTGATTGTAGTGAAACATGATAAATAATAAAGTAGTGATTGTAGTGAAACAGGATAAATAATAAAGTAGTGATTGTAGTGAAACAGGATAAATAATAAAGTAGTGATTGTAGTGAAACAAGATAAATAAAAAAATAAGTGATTGTAGTGAAACAGGATAAATAATAAAGTAGTGATTGTAGTGAAACAGGATAAATAATAAAGTAGTGATTGTAGTGAAACAAGATAAATAATAAAGTAGTGATTGTAGTGAAACAGGATAAATAATAAAGTAGTAATTGTAGTGAAACAGGATAAATAATAAAGTAGTGATTGTAGTGAAACAAGATAAATAAAAAAATAAGTGATTATAGTGAAACATGATAAATAATAAAGTAGTGATTGTAGTGAAACAGGATAAATAATAAAGTAGTGATTGTAGTGAAACAGGATAAATAATAAAGTAGTGGTTGTAGTGAAACAGGATAAATAATAAAGTAGTGATTGTAGTGAAACAAGATAAATAAAAAAGAAGTGATTGCAGTGAAACAGGATAAATAATAAAGTAGTGATTGTAATGAAACAGGATAAATAATAAAGTAGTGATTGTAATGAAACAGGATAAATAATATAACAAGGATGATTGTAGTGATATAGGATAAATAACAAAGCAGGAGTGATTGTGGTGAAGCATGGTAAATAATCTTTTTTTAATCTCTTATTTTTTCAAGACAGTAAATTGCCTCTAAGATGGCAGAACATGGTGCTCATCTTACTTCTGGGGGTGTTACTGACACTAGCAGACCAACTGTCTTCGAGGTGTTGGCCCAGGAGAGTCTAATGTCCACTATAAGACCTGCTGTATGGCATTTAGTGAGGGTAAGTGGCTTTTGGTGAGAGGAGAGAACAAGAGAATCATGAGGGGAGCCCTCAGATGGGAACCAGAGAGTGAAAGAAAAAAGAGGCAGACCTAGATAAGCACTAAAGGGAACACTGAGGTGAGAGGCAACAACAGTAGGCATCAGCTCCCTTGTTGGGATTGAATGACTCGCCTAAAACAGAGCAGCGTGGTGAGATACGATGCTGGTCCTGTGCAGGGTCTAACACTTGATAATGAGATCGTTAAACACAAGAGTCTAGAATTTCTTCCCTATGTGCCATCTTTGGCTCAATGGACAATTGATAGGAGTGGGGTGTAGCTTACAATGGACAATTGTTAGGAGTGGGGTGTAGCTTACAATGGACAATTGATAGGAGTGGGGTGTAGCTTACAATAGACAATTGATAGGAGTGGGATGTAGCTTACACTCCTACAAGGTATTGTGACAGCTTTACACAGAGGGAACTCAACAAAATACTGACGGTTCAGCCTACATGCAGCCTGGATAGTAGTTTTTTTTTAGTCCTTTACACTTCTAATACTTTCAATATTCCCCAATGAGGCACAAGAGAAAGGAGAAAAGGCCAAGCACCACAAATATATTATGTTCATTCTGCGGTCGGATCTGCCTATCCTTTATTGGTAGATTCAGCCATGAGAGAAACTGTTTAGTAAAAAGCATCCAGTATAAGACACTAATATTTTACCATATGACTGACTAATCATAATTATTTGCTACTAGCCATCAGTCAAGAACCCAAAGACCATATAGACTTCCAATATGAATTTTTTTAAATTTGATGTCTACAATCTGCCTTTCAACAAAAGTACAGCTAGCCAACCTGTCTGCTCTTTCATTGCCCCATACTTCCGCATCTCCAGAGACGTAGACAGCCTGTTCTTTATTTTAAGTTTTAATGTGATGTATCAACATTCCAACATTCAGCCTCCAGCCATTGCCATCACATAGCACTCACGACACATTGCCATCACATAGCACTCACGACACATTGCCATCACATAGCACTCACGACACATTGCCATCACATAGCACTCACGACACATTGCCATCACATAGCACTCACGACATATTGCCATAAGTTTCTATTCTGGGTGAGATTTTCCATTTCTGTGAGAACATGTATGCCTACTATTTTTGCCTCTCCAGTCAGAGTTCTTCTCAATGTCTCACAAGATCTGCTTCTATTTTCTTTATTACAGTCATTTCCTATTTGAATGCTTGCTTTGTAATCCTCTGGTTACTTTTTTCTCATCACATTGCCAACATGTGCCCACCTTCTCACCCTGGCTAGCATTGATATTGTTTGTTGCATGGCCTTATTTTTGCACCAGTCTTGAATTTATTTCATTGTATACTAAATATTTTCCTTTAGGCGTGTACTTTTGAATGCATCTCTTAGTGTTCACACAAACCTAATCAACAAATGTAGGCTCATAATTTGTAATAAACTTTGATAATTGCTTACTTGATGTTGTAGGATCACCATCTCTACATCCCGAATGAATCCTTAGGTGCTCCAATATCCCCTTCTGATTCACTGTTTTGGTAGGTTTCTGCTGATAATTTTATTCCGGGCAGCAGCCATTTTTATGGCCTACTCTTTAGCTTCCAAGGGTTCTATGATGTGCACGAATACACACGGGATCTCCTCTTTATTGCCGTTATCTTAGAGGGCTAGACATTAATTCTTTCACTACCCAAGAGATCAGGGGATGGTAACGTCATAAAGAAACCACGAAAAGATTTTTCCTATTTTTGAAAAATCACCACCGCTTCTGATGGGCTTTGAACTTAGGTCCTTCCTGTCGTGAGGCTGATGTCATACCTCTGGTCTACCTAGCCACCAAGTTTTGATTAATTTTGTGCTCACCTCAGAGCTACTAACACTTACACCAATTTGGTATTGCATGCTGCAGTGACTATTTTGATTTTCACATTTCCTGCGGAAGTTATAGCCTGCCTACCTTAGTAAATAGTTAAATACTTACTATGTCTTCTATATCATCAGTTTCAACCACTTTTAGCCAGACTATAGTGACACAGAGAGCCACGATAGCTCAATGGTTAGTGAGCTGGACTACAAAGGATAAGAAGTAGGGTTCGATCCCAACCGACGGCTTCCGGGTTCACCCAGCCTTTAATGGGTACCGGATTTTTTTCTGGGAAAGTGAAGCGGCACGGGAGTAATACCGACCACATTGCCCCAAAAATCATGTGCCGAAGGTCTGTAAAATTTATGGTCACTAACACCATATTCCCTATACGCCACTTGGCGTGATGGGGGCCCTTTACTTTACTTTACAGTGACACAGACTGTTTCTAAAAAGCTCCACCTACAGAATAGACCAAAGTAATGTCTCGATCAGTTTTAGGTTATACTTTTTGCCGGTGTTGAAGCCTAAAAACAAGGCACCAGATGATAGTTAATAATTAGAAGTGGCCTCTAACCTGACAAATGTTTTAATTCTTTAAATTCTGACAGAGAAGGTAGATCTTTGAAAGTCTTCTAGGTGTTATCCTCCAAAGAAATGTTTTAATCCATGTCCTCTTCTGTAAAGCTAATAATAACCAACTATATTAATTATGATGGTAATTAATATCTTCCCTTTTCTTCCTACAATCGCAGGTATTTGCAGAGAGATATCCAGAGCAGTTAGGGAAGCTGTTACAGAACTTTGATGAAGTGTTTCTGCTCTTTGACTTGTTGATTCAGTCATACTATCTCAAGAAATATGGTAATTCTTTCTTTTTCTGAATTTTACTTTTGGCCTTGAAATTACACTCTCAAGTTTTCTCTCCTTTTTTTATGGCAATAAAAAAAAATTAAAAATTGAATGTAGATAGCTTTTGTGGCCATCACTGGTACCATACAGGGTCAAACTGTATGGAGATGTCATCATCTTTAAGCTGATAAACACTTTCTTCAAACATATGATGTCTAAAGAAATCTCTTTAAAATTAGGAAAACTACAGGCTTACAGAGTAAAAAATAAAAAAAAATGTGTTACTTGCTAATATGGCTATAGCATGATTTCCAATTCTTTTCATGAAGATATAACTGAGAATGCTTTTCAACTTAGCCAAAATTTGCAAACTACCACTTCCATGATCCTACTCCACTCTGACACACTAACATGCACACATATATACTTGAACAAATAAAAAAGAAACAGCCAATCAGAAGAGTTATAGATAAATCACCATAATCATTGCAATCATCCAGCACAGCTTTAGATAAGTAATACATTTAATCTGGTGTAACATTTATTCAGCATAAATTTGAGAACTACTTTCTTTTTATTTAGCTCTCAATATTTAAACATGGAGGAATATGTTATATATTGTTAATAGTCAGTGTTGAATTGCCCGTTGTACAGGTGGCTCATTTGCAGAAAACTTTTATGGCTTGAAGAGAGTGCCAAGTGGCAACCCAGATCAATCCTTATTATCCAGACACAGGCTGTTGTCTGTGGCATGCTTGGTAAGTTCAAAAAATATTTTTGTTACAAAAATGGAAATAATAAACCACAATTTGTTGTTGTGTTTTAACAACATGAATAATATTGTCACATCAAGAGCACAATACAATAGAACTGAAACTACTAATTGTATAATATTGTATTTACTCAACATTCCTGTATGGTGCACAAATATGGATATTAAATAAGAAAACAGAGCAGAATCTTGAAGCCATTGAAATGTGGATCTATAGGAAAATGGGAAGAAATGGGTGGAAGAAAAAGAAGACAAACAAGGAAGTTCTAAATCAGCTAAAAATGAAACAAAAACTGCTTAAAAAAAAAAAAAAAAAAGAAGAGAAACTGCTTAACACAATTTGAAAAATTCTATTCTATTCTATTCTATTCTATTCTATTCTATTCTATTCTATTCTATTCTATTCTATTCTATTTAAGGTATCAGTTTCATTGTAGTTGGGGCATCCCTATATTCGCTACACCACCTGCCCCAGCATATCTCCAAGCGTACACAGACTGATTGTTCCTGTAAGGTGTTGATTGTTCCTGTAAGGTGTTGATTGTTCATGTAAGGTGTTGATTGTTTCTGTAAGATGCTGATTGTTCCTGTAAGGTGCTGATTGTTCCTGTAAGATGTTGATTGTTCCTGTAAGGTGCTGATTGTTCCTGTAAGGTGTTGATTGTTCCTGTAAGATGTTGATTGTTCCAGTAAAGTGCTGATTGTTCCTGTAAGATGTTGATTGTTCCTGTAAGTTGTTGATTGTTCCTGTAAGGTGCTGGTTGTTCCTGTAAGGTGTTGATTGTTCCTGTAAGAAGTTGATTGTTCCTGTAAGGTGCTGGTTGTTCCTGTAAGGTGTTGATTGTTCCTGTAAGAAGTTGATTGTTCCTGTAAGATGCTGATTGTTCCTGTAAGGTGTTGATTGTTCCTGTAAGGTGTTGATTGTTCCTGTAATATGTTGATTGTTCCTGTAAGGTGCTGATTGTTCCTGTAAGAAGTTGATTGTTCCTGTAAGATGCTGATTGTTCCTGTAAGGTGTTGATTGTTCCTGTAAGGTGTTGATTGTTCCTGTAAGATGTTGATTGTTCCAGTAAGGTGCTGATTGTTCCTGTAAGATGTTGATTGTTCCTGTAAGGTGCTGATTGTTCCTAAAAGGTGCTGATTGTTCCTGTAAGATGTTGATTGTTCCTGTAAGATGTTGATTGTTCCAGTAAGGTGCTGATTGATCCTGTAAGGTGTTGATTGTTCCTGTAAGGTGCTGATTGTTCCTGTAAGGTGTTGATTGTTCCTGTAAGGTGTTGATTGTTCCTGTAATATGTTGATTGTTCCTGTAAGGTGCTGATTGTTCCTGTAAGAAGTTGATTGTTCCTGTAAGATGTTGATTGTTCCAGTAAGGTGCTGATTGATCCTGTAAGGTGTTGATTGTTCCTGTAAGGTGCTGATTGTTCCTGTAAGGTGTTGATTGTTCCTGTAAGGTGTTGATTGTTCCTGTAATATGTTGATTGTTCCTGTAAGGTGCTGATTGTTCCTGTAAGAAGTTGATTGTTCCTGTAAGATGCTGATTGTTCCTGTAAGGTGTTGATTGTTCCTGTAAGGTGTTGATTGTTCCTGTAAGATGTTGATTGTTCCAGTAAGGTGCTGATTGTTCCAGTAAGGTGCTGATTGTTCCTGTAAGATGTTGATTGTTCCTGTAAGATGCTGATTGTTCCTGTAAGGTGCTGATTGTTCCTAAAAGGTGCTGATTGTTCCTGTAAGATGTTGATTGTTTCTGTAAGATGCTGATTGATCCTGTAAGGTGTTGATTATTCCTGTAAGGTGCTGATTGTTCCTGTAAGGTGTTGATTGTTTCTGTAAGGTGTTGATTGTTCCTGTAAGGTGCTGATTGTTTCTGTAAGGTGCTGATTGATCCTGTAAGGTGTTGATTGTTCCTGTAAGGTGATGATTGTTCCTGTAACATGCTGATTGTTCCTGTAAGGTGCTGATTGTTCCTTTAAGGTGCTGATTGTTCCTGTAAGGTGCTGATTGTTCCTGTAAGATGCTCATTGTTCCTGTAAAATGCTGATTGTTCCTGTAAGGTGCTGATTGTTCCTGTAAGGTGCTGATTGTTCCTGTAAGATGTTGATTGTACCTGTAAGATGTTGATTGTTCCTGTAAGATGCTGATTGTAGATACATCTGCTTCCCCCACTAAGCACTCTGAATTGACCAGAATCATTTTTCACCTTTAGACTGCTCATTCTCACAATGTATACATCATTGTCGCACCCATCCTTCTTCTATCCTTTTATGGAGGGATGAACAAACTTTGTGATGTCCTCTTTGCTCAGAGTAGGCCACACTCTGTGCCAGAGCTGCCAGCGAGCTTATTGGCTTAAATTACAATTTGATCTGCACAAGCAACAGTAGCGTACATCCTGCTAATCATAACAATTTTTTATTATTCTTTTTCCTACCTCTCATCACACTCCATTTTGTATATAATTTGTGAATGTTAACACAGATCTTGATACCATACATCAGACACAAGTTGGACAGACATTTTGAGGCACTAAGGTATAAGGAAGGCTCAGGGCATACCTTCTCATTTTTACAGGTAAATTTTTTAAAGACTTCCTAACGTTATATATTGTAACAATTGGAGAGGCGTGACACTTTTGTCAGTTGCCTCAAAATTATTCTGTAAAATCATCCTAAATAGAATAAAGGATTCAATAGATACAGTAATGCGTGAAGAACAGGCTGGGTTTAGAAAAGGGAGAAGCTGTCTTGACCACATTTTCACTCTACGACTTATATTGGAGGAACACATTGAAAAGCAAAAACCTTTTGTACTTAACTTCATCGACTTCAAAAAAGCATTTGATAGTATTCATAGAGATTCTTTGTGGAAAATTCTGAAGCAATATGGCTTACCATCAAAAATCATAAATATTATCAAAGACATGTATGATGGTTACACATGTGCAGTTCGAACAGAGGAAGGACTGAGCGAATGTTTCCCAATAGAAACTGGGGTTAAACAAGGATGTATTTTATCGCCCTTGTTATTTGGAATTGTTATGGACTTCATAATGAAGAAATGCTGCACTGGTAATAAAGGCATCGAATGGATACAAGGAGACCATTTGGAGGACCTGGACTTTGCTGATGACATAGTTCTCATCAGCAATCAGATAAAAACGATGCAGGAAAACACAAATGAACTATCATCAATAGCCAGCAAAATTGGGCTTGAGGTCAATCATGAAAAGACTAAAGTCATGAAAAGTTTAATTCCAACAAGTGACAAAATATACATGGAAAACAAACCAGTAGAAGAGATCGATCACTTCATCTATCTTGGAAGTCACATTGATCGAGAAGGGGATACGAGCAAAGAAATTAGAATCAGACTGGCTAAAGCAGCAATGTCTTTCAGAAGCCTTGAAAAGTTGTGGAAATCAAAACTCATTAGCACAAACACAAAACTTAGGCTATTCAAATCAAATGTACTATCAACCCTTACGTATGCGTGTGAAAGCTGGAAAACAACAAGAGATATAGAAACAAAGTTGAACGCATTCGAAAATAAATGTCTAAGGAAAATACTTGGTGTGGAATGGAACGGGTTCAAGGCAAACGAGGAAATTAGAGAAATCGCCAATCAACCACTAATATCTTCAGTAATAAAGAAAAGACGATGGTCATACGTTGGACATGTGATGAGAAGAGATAATAATCGAATAGCAAAGCAAGCCCTCATATGGGAAACAACAGGTAAAAGAAAAAGAGGAAGACCCAGGGAGACACTGAGAAGAACATTGATGAGAGAGGCAAGAGCAGCAGGAATCGGCTCCCTCAATGAGATAGAACTGCTTGCACAGAACAGAGACAGATGGCGAGATTTGATAAAATATCTTTAAAAGAAAACTGCTAGAACAAAAATTCATATAGGAGAAGGTGTATCTTGGTCTACGCCCTATGGGCCGGTTACGGCTCGAAAGGTCAATAGATAGATAGATAACGTTATATAATGTTATACAAACAAAACTTAAGCTGTTCAACTCCTGTGTGATACCAGTGCTAACATATGGATGTGATACCAGTGCTAACATATGGATGTGATACCAGTGCTAACATATGGATGTGAAAGGTGAAAATCCACCTAGACTTTAGATAGGAAATTAAATGCCTTTGAAAAGAATTGTCTCTGAAGGATCTCAAACATAAGCTGGAAGGAATACATTTCAAATGAACAGATAAATTCCAAATCAAAACCAGAATATATGTCGAACTTTATAAGAAGAAGGTGTTAGAAATACATTGGTCATGTGCTGAGAATAAATGAAGAAAGAATTCCCTGTCAGGCATTCACGTGGAAACCACCTGGTAAAAGAAAACAAGGTAGACCAAGAGAATCGACATGCAGAACAATTCATAGCGAAGGCTCAACCATGGGACTAAGAAATGACCAAGACATACAAGAACTAGCAGCAAATCCTCAGTCCTGGAGAACTATGACTTCTGCCTGTGTGCCGTCTTCAGCTCGAGAGGAAAATGAATGAATGAATGTTATATTGAGTCCAACACAATTGTATATACTTTGTATTTGTCTAGTATATAGTGTATAAGTTTACATATAATAAAAGTTGCAGCTAAGATGTGATTAGAGCGTTCGTCTACTTCAGGTGGGTCCAGATGCAATGGGACACATTTTTTTTTCAGGTCAATTCAACTCTTGGGTTCACCCAGGCTCTTAAAATGTATACCAGACTTTCTCTGGAAAAGTAAGATGGCCTAGCATGATTTCAACCACACTACCTATAACTGACCATTTGTACCATTTTGAGTGGGATAATACGTTTTTTTTTTTCAAATAATTCCTGGCTGTTTTAATAGAAATTTCATTTTTGTCCAATGTTTAAATTAAAACTATGATATACTTAAAGAAATAGAAAATAATTTAGATGCAGAAAATGCACCCAGGGTCTGATTAATTTCGGATCTTCTTTGCACTTTTCTGCGTTAAAGTCAAAATGATGATATGCTTGATACATCTGTGTTAATAAAGTGAGGTTGTAGACCGACAACAGTCTGTTTTTGACGACTCAAGTGTTGTGAGTGAGACCTTCCACTGTCTAGACTTGATCTGCGCTTTACGTCACACATTGGTGCTGTTCATGACCGTTGATGGTATTCTTTGACGCAAGTTATTTCCATGTACACATTAATGTAAACTACTTCGTCAGCCGCAGTTTTGTCTCTTTGGGGAATTTGCTTCATGTTTTGTTCGTCGTAGGCTGCTTACACTAGAGTAATCACACAGAAATCTAAATGGAACGAGATTAAGTGTTGGGCAACATTTTTGTGTGCTACGTCATCGTAATGGTTCCCTAAACCGGCCGTGCGCAAATCTTATGGTCTGCTGTTTGATGTGCGATGGGATAATTTGACGACTGACTGTGTGTCTATATGATCAGAATTGGAGTCATCAACGATGGCCTAACATCATCTAGTGCTACGACGATCATCATTTTCAAGAGGACGTGACTTACCGGTATATGGGGATAGGTGGCAGGAACAATTGAATGCTATGCATGAAAAGCGTTCCTTGTTGCAGTTTCCTCACATTACAAATCGCATGGCTGTGTTAGTCACCTCTAGTGACTCGGGCAGACGGTGCTCGTAAACCTGGGAAGGCCGACCGTCTAAGGGCAGAATCCCTCTACAGAAAAGATCATCTGCTGCCTTGCAGGAAGATTGGGGACAATCAAAAGCTAAGGAAAGCAAACCTGAATAAAATGCTGGCTGAAATCGGATGCACTGGGCCACTGGCGCAGAACACAGTGCAATGTTTTAACGGGTGTTCAGTCGGAGTGGATATGGCAGACTCTAACTGTGATGTTCTGTCTGTGGGGGCGATCAACACACTTAGCCTGACAGCTGACTTCATGTGAGAGTCTGGGATCCTACTCTGACTGAGTCCTGATCGCAGACAGACAGACAGATACATTCAGAATCAAATGATTCAAGATAATAAATTAATTTTAAATTAATTTTTCCAAGGCAACAGCCATTGTTGGCCTAACATTTATTTGTTTGTTTTTATTGATATTTGAAGGGATCATGTGATTGTACGCGCTTTCTATTTGATGTAAATCACTTTGCTTCTTTTGATTCATTGCATTTTATTACAATTTCCTTATTTAATCACTTATACTCATCCTTGTTGTTGATTGCACTATTGAACGCGTCAAAAATGGTGGTTTGTTTTCGCTGGTCTGTCGTCATGGACGCGTAATTCATTTAATTTGTAAAAGGCTGACAGTGTATCCGCGTGCTGCAGAACTATTTACTGGAGTTGGCCAGTTTATAACGTGGAAACTGGTTCTGGACCGTGCGACTGAGTAAGTGCATGTGAATCTAGACCATCCACAGCATCTTATTGGAGTCGTCAGTCGCTGGACACTGCGGGAATTGCTGAGGAGGGGATCTGAGCACCTATGGACATGTTTGGAGAACAATGATGATGACTCGCAAATAACTCAATGCTGAATTTGGATGTCTTATATGCTGAAATCGGATGTCTTAGGTCGAAAGACGCAAATATCACAGTTCTATTGCAAACTGCAACACAATATATCTGCGCCCACTTAATGTCCTTCTATGGGCGTATAACAAAAGAAAACAATTCCTTTAGTAGTCATCGGGTGAATGACAGAAAGAAAGAAATGATTCAAGAGAAAACTTTGTATACCCAGAAATGAATTCAAGACTAGTGTAGAAACAAGAGAAATGGTTATGCATCCACCATCGCCTAATAATTTAAGAAATATAAGAGAAGAAAAAGCTTCCCAGCTTTCCTCCAGGCGTATTAGAAATTTGGCATTAGTGACCATATGTTTCCTTGACCAAGGCACATTTTTGCATGATGTGGTCTGTATCAAGTGCCTTTGCTTCCCAGAAAAAAATCTTTGGTACCCATTTTTATAGGCTGGGTGAACCCAGACCTGTCTTATCAGGAAGCAAAGGCACTAACTACACAGCCACCAATACTCCATAATTAAGCAAAAGTCATCTTCATGTCTACAGGCCGGTATCTAACCTATAGAACACCTAACCTGGGACCTTCTTGTCTAGAGGCCGGTATCTAACCTCTAGAACACCTAACCTGGGATCTTCTTGTCTACAGGCTGGTATCTAACCTCTAGAACACCTAACCTGGGACCTTCTTGTCTAGAGGCCGGTATCTAACCTCTAGAACACCTAACCTGGGATCTTCTTGTCTAGAGGCCGGTATCTAACCTCTAGAACACCTAACCTGGGACCTTCTTATATAGAGGCCAGTATCTAACCTCTAGAACACCTAACCTGGGATCTTCTTGTCTAGAGGCCGGTATCTAACCTCTAGAACACCTAACCTGGGACCTTCTTGTCTAGAGGCCGGTATCTAACCTCTAGAACACCTAACCTGGGACCTTCTTGTCTAGAGGCCGGTATCTAACCTCTAGAACACCTAACCTGGGATCTTCTTGTCTACAGGCTGGTATCTAACCTCTAGAACACCTAACCTGTGATCTTCTTGTCTAGAGGCTGGTATCTAACCTCTAGAACACCTAACCTGGGATCTTCTTGTCTAGAGGCTGGTATCTAACCTCTAGAACACCTAACCTGGGACCTTCTTGTCTAGAGGCCGGTATCTAACCTCTAGAACACCTAACCTGGGATCTTCTTGTCTAGAGGCTGGTATCTAACCTCTAGAACACCTAACCTGGGATCTTCTTGTCTAGAGGCTGGTATCTAACCTCTAGAACACCTAACCTGGGATCTTCTTGTCTAGAGGCCGGTATCTAACCTCTAGAACACCTAACCTGGGATCTTCTTGTCTAGAGGCCGGTATCTAACCTCTAGAACACCTAACCTAGTCCCCCCTGGTAAGATGTTGTAAGACCAACATAATTTTGCATAAGATTACATCATTTGAGAAATATTAATGGTACTATCTTGATAAAATACAGTCAATCTTTACATTATCTCGTCATTATGGTCCATGTCAAGGTGTATTAGATACCATGTTTCTCCAAAACCTTCAGTCTTGTAAGCTGTGGAACAGTTCCACTTGATTTTTTTTCAAGCGCCATGTGGTTAAACCACCCAGCATTGTTTCCCTTTGTCTACCACTATCTCTCATCTCTACATTGACTATATCGACTTAACACTGTGCGTAGCCTCTGTTACAGAGAATAATGATAACCTCAGTATATTTATGTAATTAAACATCTTTGAGTATCATCTTGCATTTTCATGACATAACCACCATCCGTCCAATTTTTGCTATCCCGTTGCCACAAGGATACATAGTCGTCCTACTTATAATTGTTCAAATGATCATGAAAAATATCAGCACTCACACTATGTCCTTTAACAGATACATTTATTTTTAATCTAGTGGTCAAAAAGGGCACAAGAATTGGAACTCACTAACTAAAAATTGTGATACCATGCAATAGATGTCCTTTTTGGTGTAAATGAACAAGAAGAAGAAATGTCATGTAAATTGGTTTATAGTGCAGTTTTCAGTTTGAGAACATTGTTCTTTGAAATGTATAGCGTCTATGTGTCAGGCTTCTCTTGCTTGCTTGCGTTCACCCGATGACTAAAGTATTCTAGAGTATTCGTAGACTGTAGAATTCCTCTTCATTATCTGCCCTTAAAAGGATGTTAAGTGGGCGTGTCTGCGTTGTGTTGTGGTTAGCAGTATAACTGTGATATTTGCACCTTTCGGCCCAACACATCTGACTTCAGCACGTCAGGCTACTCTGATCTTTGTTCTATATACTTATGTGTCAGCCTTAATCAAACATTGTTCTAAGCTATGTGTCAGGCTTCTCTGATCTTTGTTCTATATACTTATGTGTCAGCCTTATCCAAATATTTTTCTATTGAGTTATTTGCGGGTTATCATCATTGCACTCCGAACACGTCCATAGGTGCTCAAATCCCCTCCTCAGCAATTCCCTCAGTGTCCAGCGACTGACGACTCCAGTTCTATGTTGGTTGATAAGTCTTCTTACACGGCCACTAAGTGCCTCATTTCTGGCTGTGCCCAACTTAACTCCCATTTTCATCATCCGAAGAAGTGATGTGGATCTGTGTTTGTCGAAGTCCTGACCTCTTCCCACATCTCGTAGGGCATTGGTGATGTCCGCCCAATCCATTGTTTGCCCGTCCTCAAGGACAGCACAACTAGCCAACCTGTCCGCCCTTTCATTTCCCCGTACTCCCGCATGTCCAGGGACATAGACAAAGGTGACCTTACGTATTTTGGATTTCTGCAACGACTCTACCCATTGCATGCGTACAGAACCCGCCTCCACTTTTTTTATCATGCTCATCGAATCACTCAGTATACATGCATGGGTGTAGTCTTGTGACTCTAACCATTTGAATGCCTTGGTCACTGCCATCGCCTCTATTGTCATACTACTTGTGGTCACGACGTATGCACCACTGTCTTCGTAGACTATTCTGCCTGCCGAGCGTGCTGTAAATGCCCATGCACTTCTTTGGTGTCATCTTACAGATCCGTCTGTATCTTTCTCATTAAGTTTCTCATTTCTGGCTGTGCCCATCTTAACTCCCATTTCCATCATCCGAAGAAGTGACGTGGATCTGTGTTTGTCGAAGTCCTGTGCTCTTCCCACATCTCGGAGGGCATCGATGATGTCCGCCCAATCCATTGGTTTATGCTATGTGTCAGGCTTCTCTGATCTTTGTTCTGTATACTTATGTGTCAGCCTTATCCAAACATTGTTCTATGCTATGTGTCAGGCTTCTCTGAACATTGTTCTGTACTGTGTACTTATGTGTCAGGTTTATCTAAAATTGCGGCATTCTTCCGAAAACTACTCCTCATTATTGCCTACCTGTAAAGGAAATTAAATGTCCTTAGATGTGTTGGAGTTGTGGTTTACAGCAATACCTGGCCCTTTTTAACCGTAAGATTATCTGACGGACATGTTGTATCTTTAATTTCTATGTAATCTTCTATTTATGCAAGTCAAGTTCTATTCTGATCTTTTTTAATCAAATCAAGCTAAATTGTTATCTTCTTTTTATTTAAATCAAGTTACATTGTTATTTTCTATTAAACAGGTTGTTACTTTATGATCTTCTTTTAACTAAATTTAAGTTATATTGTGATCTGTTTAAGAAAGTCAAGATAATTACTATTTTCTGTTAATCTCTACTTTTTTTGCCAGAAAAATATTCGCATGAGACAAAGGCTGATCCGACTGTACTTGTCTGTTTACCCATATGTCCATTCCACATGGGAGTGCTTAAGCCTGGTATACTTACTCTCATACATCCTAAAGGGAGGTCGATGGCACAGCCCAGGCATGCACCTTTCTAGGACTGAACTTTGTAGATTGGATCCAGGGGATGAACTATGCGAGAGTAAAAAATTAGATAGCACTGCCTGGTCTGGCTTAAGGTAGGCACAATATCATTATATATATACTTCAATATTTAAATGGAAATTAATAGTTTAACTTAGATAATTATAACTGGGAATAGATAATAAACCAGTAGAAATAATAGCAACAGCATGAAAAACAGGAGTTACATGGCTGCACAGAATATTCAATGCAACATGGTACCAACAAAAAGCCCCAGAAGACTAGCAACAGGCAATCATCGTACCAATATGGAAAATGAAAGAACTAAAGAGAGACTGCAATCAATATAGAGGTATATCGCATGTCAGCCTTATGGGAAAGTTATAGGCAAGAATTATGGAAAAAAGACTGAGACCAATAACTACAGTAGTGATTCTCAAATGGAGTTCTGTAAAAACATAGGATGCACTTATGCTCTATTCGCCCTAAAACAACTAGCAGAAAAGATTACAGAAAACAATCAAAATTTGTACATAGCTCCCATTGACAAGCAAAAAGCATTCAACTGGGTAAACATAGAACAACTATTGAAGATACTGACAAATACAGAGTAAGTCAACATCTAACCAACCTAATTAAAAGTCTCTACATCAATAGCAGCTGCACAGTCAAAACAGCAGCAGGCTACACAGACCACTTCGAAGTTAGATCAAGAGTAAGACAGGAATACATACTATCCCTCCTATTGTTTTTTACATGTAAAAATCAACATCAACAAAATATAAGTCATGAATATTAGCAAAAGAGAAACATGACATCAACATAACTATAGACTGCGGACAACTAAAACAAGTAGATGAATTTAAATACCTAGGAAGTCTAGAGACAAATAACAATTCACAAACTGCAGAAATAGACTCTAGATGCAACAAAGCTTGTAAAATCATTGGACAGCTCTCACCACTATTGAACTACAAGGAAATAACTCTAGAGGCAAAATGGGCACTCTACAATACAAACTTCATCCCAACGTTACGCCACCAATGTCACTTCTGGACCCTAGAAACAAGAACAATAAGAAAAATAACCACCACCAAGATGAAATGTGTTAAACGAATATTTGGAAACAGCCTGAGAGATAAGATAAGGAATGCAAGAACTGAGAAAAAAGCTAGGAATAGCCCTTGCCATAGAATATATAAAGAAACAACAGATAAAATAGTTTGGCCACATAGTAAAGTAAAGTACCCCCATCACGCCAAGTGGCGTATAAGGAATATGGTGTTAGTGACCATAAATTTTACAGATCTTCGGCACATGATTTTTGGGGTAATGTGGTCGGTCTTACGCCCATGTCGCTTTACTTTCCCAGAAAAAAAATCCGGTACCCATTAAAGGCTGGGTGAACCCGGAGCGGTCAGTTGGGATCAAACCTTAACTCTTGTTCTTTGTAGTCCAGTTCACTAACCATTGAACTATCGCGGCTCCCAAGTTTGGCCATGTGATAAGGTTTAAAGATCAAAACACAACGAGCCTTCAATAAACACTGCGAGAACACCATACCCAATGGTTGGCTATGAAAAAGATGGCTATTTCTATATCTTTCTTTTGTAATGATTGTAGATTGTGGCAAGGATTACTTTGTTTTTCTTTTTAACTTTCTGTGGTATGCAACCTGCTGTATATAATTTTTAAAATGCAAAGTTATTTTATGTGTTCAACTTGGATACGTGACCAATGAGTTTATACTTGGTCGAACCAGGCTCTCATTCTCATCTAACATGAGCTTATAATTGATGGAACCAGACTCTCATTCTCACCTAACATGAGCTTATCATTGATGGAACCAGACTCTCATTCTCACCTAACATGAGCTTATCATTGATGGAACCAGACTCTCATTCTCACCTAACATGAGCTTATAATTGATGGAACCAGACTCTCATTCTCACCTAACATGAGCTTATCATTGATGGAGCCAGACTCTCATTCTCACTTAACATGAGCTTATCATTGATGGAAACAGACTCTCATTCTCACTTAACATGAGCTTATCATTGATGGAGCCAGACTCTCATTCTCACTTAACATGAGCTTATCATTGATGGAACCAGACTCTCATTCTCACTTAACATGAGCATATCATTGATGGAGCCAGACTCTCATTCTCACCTAACATGAGCTTATCATTGATGGAGCCAGACTCTCATTCTCACTTAACATGAGCTTATCATTGATGGAACCAGACTCTCATTCTCACTTAACATGAGCATATCATTGATGGAGCCAGACTCTTATTCTCACCTAACATGAGCTTATCATTGATGGAGCCAGACTCTCATTCTCACCTAACATGAGCTTATCATTGATGGAGCCTGACTCTCATTCTCACCTAACATGAGCTTATCATTGATGGAACTAGACTCCCATTCTCACCTAACATGAGCTTATCATTGATGGAACCAGACTCCCATTCTCACCTAACATGAGCTTATCATTGATGGAACCAGACTCCCATCCTCACCTAACATGAGCTTATTATTAATGGAACCAGACTCCCATCCTCACCTAACTTGAGCTTATTATTAATGGAACCTAACACCAATTCTCACCTAACATGAGCTTATCATTGATGGAACCAGACTCCCATCCTCACCTAACATGAGCTTATCATTGATGGAGCTAGACTCCCATCCTCACCTAACATGAGCTTATTATTAATGGAACCTAACACCAATTCTCACCTAACATGAGCTTATAATTGATGGAACCAGACTCTCATTCTCACCTAACATGAGCTTATAATTGATGGACCCAGACTCTCATTCTCACCTAACATGAGCTTATCATTGATGGAACCAGACTCTCATTCTCACCTAACATGAGCTTATTATTAATGGAACCAGACTCTCATTCTCACCTAACTTGAGCTTATTATTAATGGAACCTAATACCAATTCTCACCTAACATGAGCTTATAATTGATGGAACCAGACTCTCATTCTCACCTAACATGAGCTTATCATTGATGGAACCAGACTCTCATTCTCACCTAACATGAGCTTATCATTGATGGAGCTAGACTCCCATCCTCACCTAACATGAGCTTATTATTAATGGAACCTAACACCAATTCTCACCTAACATGAGCTTATCATTGATGGAACCAGACTCTCATTCTCACCTAACATGAGCTTATAATTGATGGAACCAGACTCTCATTCTCACCTAACATGAGCTTATAATTGATGGAACCAGACTCTCATTCTCACCTAACATGAGCTTATCATTGATGGAACCAGACTCATTCTCACCTAACATGAACTATCATTGATGGAACTAGACTCATCCTCACCTAATATGAGCTTATCATTGATGGAACCAGACTCCCATTCTCACCTAACATGAGCTTATCAATGATGGAACCTAACACCCATCCTCACCTAACATGAGTTTATCATTGATGGAACCAGACTCTCATTCTCACCTAACATGTGCTTATCATTGATGGAACCTAACACCCATCCTCACCTAATATGAGCTTATCATTGATGGAACTAGACTCATCCTCACCTAATATGAGCTTATCATTGATGGAACCAGACTCTCATTCTCACCTAACATGTGCTTATCATTGATGGAACTAGACTCATCCTCACCTAACGTGCTTATCATTGATGGAACCAGACTCTCATTCTAGCTTAGTGGTTAGTGAACTGGACTACATAGGACAAAAGGTTGGGTTCGATCCTGATCGATGGCTTCCGGGTTCACCCAGCCTTAAATGGTTACCTGATTTTTTCTCAGAAAGTAAAGCGGCACAGATGTAATACCGACCACATTACCCCAAAAATTATGTGCCGAAGATCTGTAAAAATTATGGTCACTAGCAACATATTCCCGATACGCCACTTGGCGTGACGGGGCTCTTTACTTACTTACAGACGCCCATTCTCATTTAACATGAGCTTATCATTGATAGAGCCAGACTCTAACTCTACCTAGCATGAGATCAAGAGCCATTCAACTTCTTTGTTCATATTTTAGTTCTCATTTATTTGCTCATGACATAAATGTAACCTGTGTATTATTCTTCTATGGTGCATTCAGAAAGATTATAAAATGTTTTATCTCAGATGTTAATGACATTTGTGCTGGAAAATTAAATATTCTGAGCCAAACATACAGGCTGAACTAACAGTGGACTTTCACCTTGTGAATAAACGTAACATCTCTGGTAGCCTTGGGCGGCATGTGGTCAGATTTCAGGCTAAAAATTGTCTGTTAATCAGGAAATGGTTACCGCATCAAATCCTTATGTTTCAGCTTGAGTAAACACACTGCTGTGTAGCAAAAGTTCAAAGAAAATACTATTTTAGGAATTCCAATGTAACATTTAAGTGGTAGTAATTTATACGACAGTATTGTGAAAACGGCACCCACATATAGAAAACATAATCTAGGGTTAAACAAGCAGCAGTGCATCGCATAAATACACAAACACTTATCCAGGAATTGAACTTGAGCTGTTTTATTGACCATCAACATGTTTTATTTGTCCCAGTGCTACAGCAAAAGCAGCACATCTTGCCAAGGTGTCGCTCAACACAGCTGCTGTTTGTCTGTCAACTAGTCTGTCAGTGGGTGTGTTTTTCCTGCAGTTTCTGGACTGGTGGTACGCAAGTGATAAGAGCGCCCCCTCACTCACAGCACTGCCAGTACCTCGACCTCCACAGGTTTGACTTTTTAAAATTTATTTATTCCAAATAAGTCATATTTATTTAATCTGACATTACGATTCCATGGTAAAGATTAACATCACAAAATCTCAATTCTTGAAATTTGACAGTTTGATACGGGCAACCATTCCCCTCCACTGTCATAAAATTTATGTCCTCAAAATACGTTTTGTTTTTTTTGGAATTCAACAGTTTGCCGCAAGCAAACATTTCCCCCCCCCCCCTCCCTCTCCCTTATACCTTCCTGTTTACTACTTCCGGTGATCCCTGACTGTTGGATTTCTTTCTTTTAATATTGGATTTTTTTTTTCAAGTGTGTCATAAAAAAGTATGACTATATTGTAGAAAGAAGGCCGTTTTTTTTTCTTCATAAATTTCTCCAATTTTCAAGAAATTTTTTTTTTTATGACGGGGGAAAATTCCTCGACTGTCAGCAAGACATTAAACAAACCTTTGTAACACTGGATAGACAGTGAACAACGCTTAGAAGGAACCGAACATATGGCTAGATTTATGGACTCACAGCGCCATGCATTTGAATTTGAGACCATAAATCTAATGTAACCCTGGAAATTGTCACAGCATCTGATTCCTGTGTGTTTGCTTGGGTAAACACACAGCTATACAGCAAAAGTTAAAAAAAAATAGTATTTTTGGAGCTCCAAATGTAACATTTAAGTGGTAGTAATTTTTTAAGATGGTATTATGAAAACATGGCCCACAGATAAAAATCGTAATCTAGAGTTAATTCTTTCAGGCTCATCAATTTTATTTTGATCATCTATTTATTGGCACTTGATGATGTTAATGATATGGTCCCCAATTTTCATAACAAATGGCATTACAGTTGAGGTCTTGCTTAAATAAATTGTTATGAGATTAGCAGGTGTTGTATTATGAATGAGCTAATTGCTGTCAGTACCATATAGTGGGTACTTTGGAAATCGATAGACGCCGTTCCGGAATTTCGGTTGCTATGCAAATGGCCAACACTGGTGTAGCGCATGCCCAAAACTATCTGAATAGTACATCGTATGTAAATCGTTTTCCGATGATGTTTAAAGACGCTATTTTACAGAACTTAATTAGTTTTCTAACAATGAGAGTCCAATATGCCGATTTAAGAAGTCCAACGAGATCGAAAACGATTACATCTTGATTTACAACGCATTTTCCAGCTACATATGATGGTTTCATCATATTTTCTACCAAAATAAGGTAAGATTAAGTTAAATAATATGGATATTTAGATTTAGCGTTCATTTTTACATAAGTGTGTGAAATTTCAAAGTGATCCGTATTAAGATAATACGGCAGTCACGGAAATTCATGACTATGCTTACTCCATTGGTAAAGCATGGGCCATCAGTGACACTGTTGAATTTTAAGTCATTGCAGAATAAAATCCTGCTAAGGATGACCTGAAATAATAAAGATAACCTGATTCTATAACCACTTCTACATATTTGTGGGAAATTTTAAATTGATCTGTCAGCGCCCATTGAAATTATCGGCATTTGAACGACTAATAGCGCTTCACTTCTTGGAGTTCACCTGTTAAGTGTTATGTTGCTAGTTTACAACAAAGCCACGATATCTACGCCTTTTGGCCTGACACATCTGTCCTCAGCATAGTTAGCTTTGCTTAAAACTTTTGCCCGGACAGTGACCATATTTGGTTTGCTCTGTCTCCTTCCCAGATATTACAGTTTCCCTAGGTGTCTCTGGTCTTCTTACCTAAGTCTTCTATAAACCTACAGACTCCAATAGTTTCCTCCGCTACGACACTTCCCACCCGACATCTTGCAAGAACTCTTTTCTCTATTCACAATTACTGAGGCTTCGTCGCCTTCACCAAGATGATGGAGATTATCTATGTCAAACTACCTGATACTAGATTTCTTTTGCCGAAGCCTGTATCCCAAATCCGCTCTTCTACCTGTTCTCTAATGAGTTCTCCGCACCTCACCCCCTCTACCCGTTCCCCCTCGGACAAAATAGTACTTGCTCTCACCCATCACCCTCACCACTATGCGGTGATCAGAATCATTCATTGCTCATTACATAAATGGGATTAACTTTCTACCTCACTATTCTCCACCACCCGTCTTCTCTTCCCTGAACCATCCTTTAGTTGCCTTCAAGTGTGATCGTAACCTTCACTATATGTTTGTCAGGAGCTGCCTCCCTCCATAACCATCGGGGTACTATTCGTTGCGATCATATTCAATGTAAGACTTACATCCACATTCTCCAGGTGGATACGGTTCTCTTCCCTAATGGTCCTTTTGAGATCAGAGAAAGATTCACTTATACATCACGTAAAATTATCTATGCCATCATATGTAAGTGATGTAAGATGATCTACATAGTCAAATCAGGATGCTGCCACTGAGACAGATGCTGTGAGCATCTGTATGACATTACTCGAGACAAAAGTACCCCAGTAGCCTCCCACTTTAACTTTAATGGCCATCAGTGTAAGGTGGATGTCAAAGTCACTGGCCTATTGCCATGTTCTGACAGCCACTGCCAATTCACCTTAGAGAATCTGATTGCCTCTATAGGTTGCCTCTCCCCACGGGGAATCAATATATCCCCTTTCTCATAGGTAATCAATTACCTCTTTCTCTCCCATCTTTACCCTCTCCCCTTCTATTCCCCCTCCCTTATGCTTTCTTTCCCCCCCCCCCTATTCTTTCCTCCCCTTCTCCTGTTTTGGCCTCTTACACCCTGATGTGATTTCTCCATCTATACTCCAGGTCTACACTACATATTTGTAGGTACGTTGTGACCCATCTACAAGAGTCATGATCCCTCTTTACCAACTTATATTTATAGTTCTTATCAATACATACTCTGCCTAATTTTTCTCTTTCACAGTATATTCTTGTACTACCTTACTCTCTTTTTTCCCCCTTTATTCCATTTTCACATAGCTGTTATTATATTATTTCTTTCAGACACACTACCTTCCTATCCTGTCTTGTAGGTTGCACCCCCCCCCCTCCTTTTTACACCAGTCTTCCTTGATTCCCAGCATATGCTGAATTCTTCCCCTTCTTGCCCTATAGCATGTCTCACTTTGTTTGCTCATGTTTTCACGCACTAGTATACATTGCTCTATCTCAGCTGATCCGCGTCTAATTCTTGACCACCTTGTTATCACCTGTGACTCCTATCAGTCCTCTTGTCTAATTACATGACTGTTTTTTCCCATTCCCTCTCTCGCATCTCATCACATTTACATTCTACTTCAGTCATCCACACGATGTACTTCTGGATCACCTCAGATAAGTCTCACATTAATTTAACAATATTTTAAACATATTTTTGTTAATATTATGAATTTTTATTCTCTTAATATTAGTACATCTCGCTTTTATTTTATCTTCTAATTTCTTATCCTTCTTATCTCTCTTTGGCTTACTTGCACCATTCAATCTAGATGTAGTAGAGTTTATTTTTATTTTGTTGTCTGGTCTGTTTGTGTTGGTCATGTTTTCTGAAGGCCACATGTAGGCCATAATGTCAGTATTTTGTTGTGTTTCTTTGTTGTCACCGTACCTTGTAGGAGTGTACATTACACCCCACCACTTTCTCCTTGGGAGCCGCGATAGCTCAGTGGTTTAAGAGTTCTTAAACATGTTCTAGTGCATACAGGACATCCTGTTTTTTTGTCACTTTCCAAGAGGCTAGACAACAGATCTCACCATCTTGAGACCAGAGGAGGGAAAGGCCACAAGGAAACCACAGGTATGATGACCAGCCACCTTGTTTGAAACAGAAGGTGCTGTGTGTATTCTGTGCACATTAAAGAACTCTTGGTGGTTGGAAATTGAAAATAGTAGGCCAAAAATGGCCACTGCCCAGGTAAAATTAATAGGAAAAAACAAAAATGTACCCATACAAAATTTTAAAACTCCCTGCAATAAAAAATTAGAGTACTTCTGAAGTCTGAGAGTATCTGCCTGTATGGTGAGGGACACCTGAGCACATGACTGCCAGTGTGAAAAATATGAAAATGTGATATTCATGCAAAATTCAGTCCTTCGGGACTTTGCTAGAAATATAAAGTTGGCAAATGCAAACAAACAAAACAAAACAATTATCTTTTATTCTTCTCTTTTCATCTCCATTTTCTGCATCTATTGCTACCATTATAACTCTCATATTGAAAGCTTGTCATTGTGTCTGTCTTTATTTTCTACATCCATTTTCAACTGTTAAATTACACAGAGATAAAGCTTTCTTAATTTCTTTTAATCACAAAAACACATTTACAGACTTTTATTAATGGATGCTTACGCAGAATAAAAGGATGGAAATGGCAGGACAAAATCACTAACATAGAATTATGGAAATGTACCAGCCAAATACCAGTGGATAAAGAGATACAGCGAAGACGATGGCGCTGGATAGGACACACACTACGGAAGCCAACTGAGAGCATTACACAACAGGCCCTTTTTTGGAATGCCCAGGGGAAAAGACAAAGAGGAAGACCAAGGAATTCTTGGAGAAGACAGGTAGAAGCAGAGATGAAGATGATGGGGAAGACATGGAATGATCTTAAAAGAATGGCAAAAAACAGAACGACTTGGAAAGTGTTTGTTGAAGACCTATGCTCCACTGGGATCTAAAAAGGTAGAAGAAGAAGAAGACATAACCACATTGATTTCTTTTATAAAGAGTCTATCACTAGCTTTTCTCATCATAATTATCACACTGTTTATTTTAACTTCTAAAAAATCATATAAATTATAGTCTACATATAAATTCCCTCCACTTTCCGTGTGTATTCTTACATTACATTCATTTGGTCTGTTAGAAAGAACAACTAAAGGATGTGAACTATACTTCATGCCCACTTTGCCTTCGCTTCAGAGTAAACAGCACAGCCCTGGCCGTGTCTGGGTAAGTCACTAGCATATAATTTATTTTTAACCCTACATTATGATACATATATGAGACTCATTTTTACGTTAACATTGTAAAATTTACTACCACTTAAATGTAATATTAGGCACTCTATAAGTAGTGCTCAGTTTGATTTATGACCTGAAATTGACCGGGTGTATTACATTAGCTATTGATACGGCTGCTGTAAGTCTGTCAGTACGTTCGGCTACCTCATAACATTATTTGCTGTGTTTCCCAAGCAACAAAAGGTTGTTCAATGTCAGCCGATGATTGAGGAAATTTCTCTGGTCACAGCAAAAGTAGAGGAGAAAAGAAAACATGATTTTTGTCACATTATGTGAAATTGTATCACATGCAATCGCAATGAAAAAAAAAAATTCAACACTCAGGCGGTCGCCAGAAATAGTCATTAGGAAGGTATACGGAGGTGGGGAGCCGCGATAGCTCAGTGATTAGTGAACTGGACTACAAAGGGCAGGAGGTAGGGTTCGATCCCAACCGACGGCTTCCGGGTTCACCCAGCCTTAAATGGGTACCAGATTTTTTTCTAGGAAAGTAAAGCATCACAGGCGTAATATTGACCACCTTACCCCAAAAATCATGTGCTGAAGGTCTGTAAAATATAGGGTCACTAACACCATATTTCCCTATATGCCACTTGGCATGACGGGGGTACTTTACTACTTTTTTCACTATACGGAGGTGAGAAATGTTGGAACTCAGCAAACTGTCAAATTGTGAAGAATTTGTTTTTGATGCTGTCATTGTTGCGACGGTATCGTAATTTAGGATTAAATTCTTATTTTTTTTAGAGCATTCCATCTTCCTTTGTGAATCTGTCTATTTTTTTCTTTTACTAAAATGTTGCAGTGGTTAGTTACCCACAGAATTGTTGTCTTCTTCTAGCATTAGATCAATCTTTCTAGTGAGTCTTTGGGGTCATTTAGTCTCTTTTAGTGTGTTTGAAATTTGAAATATTACAGAAAATAAATAATACTTTAGCAGTATTCATTTGATTTTGTAGGGTCTGCAGGGGATGGGGTTGTGTATGTGTGGTGAGATAGAGAGAGGATATGTGAGGACCAGATAATAAAGACTTTATACTCTTGAACATTTATCATGTGAAATACAATTAAAAGTTGTTATTTTATCCCACATTACATATTTACTACTTTCATCATCATCATGTTCCATACCGGTTGGCGTAAGCGATCATGTCCTTCCACAATCTTCTTATCTACAGTGCATCATATCAGTTCTGTTGTTGACTGTTTTCCATGCCATGACACCAAGCTATACAGTATTTTCTCTCTTTGTCATCCGCAATCTCTCTTTCCTTTTATTTTGCCAGTTGTAACCAAGTTAAAGAACCAAAATTATAGACTACACCAAAGCTTTTGATAGAATACACCATAACCAACTTATAGACTGCCTAAAGGATATAAATCTAGACGATACAGACATACGACTAATATGTAATTTGTATTGGGAGCAAACAGCAATAATAAGATATAACAAGGAGAACTCTACACCCATGGACATAAAAAGAGGAGTAAGACAAGGATGCATCCTATCACCAAGCTTGTTCAATCTAAACACTGAGAAAATCTTTAAAAACATCTCAGAGATGCCAGGCCTACAAATTAATGGAAAGATAATCAATAACCTAAGATATGCTGATGATACTGTTCTACTAGCAGAAAATCCTAAAAACCTACAACAATTGCTTAATGTGATAAACATAGCAAGTAAAAAATATGGACTAGAAATGAATATCAAAAAGACTAAAACTATGATCATAAACAAAGAAAATTCTCAAGACTTACAATTAAATATCACAGTTGAGGGAATACATCTGGCAGAGCTACAACTACCTGGGAGATACTATAACCAATGATGGAAAATGTAAAACTGAAATAAACAAAAGAATAGGTATGGCAAAAAGTAATTTTAATGCCATTAAAAATATACTAACAACAAAACAAATATCAACAGGGCTGAAACTAACAATGGCAAAATGTTACATCTTCTCAATATTCCTGTATGGTGCAGAAACATGGACATTAGACAAGAAAACAGAACAGAAAATTGAAGCCTTTGAAATGTGGATTTATAGAAGAATAGGTAGAATTGGATGGAAAGAAAAGATAACAAACGATGAAGTTTTAAAACAACTGAAAATAAAAAGAGAACTACTAAATACAATTAAGACAAGACAAATGAAATTTTTGGGGCATGTTAAAAGACACAACAGCATACTAAAAGTAATATTGGAAGAAAAATACAAGGTAAAAGAGGCAGAGGCAGACCAAGACTAACATGGACGAGTAACATCAAAAGATGGACAGGTCAATCTATGACAGCCTGCACCATCAAAGCAAGAAACAGAGTAGAATGGCGATCCATGGTTGCCAACCTTCATTGCGGAGAAGGCGCTCAATGATGATGATGATGTAATCAAGTATTCGAACTTTCCTCTTCTCATGATGTGCCCGAAAAATGTTTGTTTCTTTCTGATGTTTTTTTAGGAGCTGCCTTTTTGTGTTGGTCTCTTTGAGAACTTCCTCATTGGTTTTTTTGGCTGTCCAGGGAATTTTCAACATTCTTCTGAGAAATCCCATCTCTGTGGCCTCTAAACGTCTTTTCATTATTTACTACTTTAGACCTAAAGAAAAATTCTTTATTTACCAAAAACAAATGATACAACCACTAGTATAATATTATGGTAATCATAATGACAATCATCACAAACAAAGAAGATGCCAGAAGTTCGGGACTTTAACAATATCAATCAAGAAGTGAGAAGAAGACATTGAAAATGGCTAGGCCATGCTCTATAAATGGGAAGAACAAGGCAGCATCCTCACCTAGTATTAACATGGACACCACCTGGTAAATGAAGGAAGGCCAGACTATTTGGAAGGGGGTGGGGGGGGGCACGTGTGTGTGTGTGTTCTCTCCATAGTGATGAAATGGAAGAGACTTGCAGGTCCTGGCGAGGGCCATGCTTGCCTGCAGACCAAATTGGATGGAGATCTCTATGGAGTGCCCTAAGCTCCAACTGGAGTTCAGAGGATTACGAAGAAGAAAATTTAAATAAATATTGTAAACCTTAAAGGTATTCATTTCATATTAAATTTATTGCAACAAAAAGTGACAAATTATTACAACAAAAAGTGACAAATTATTACAACAACAAAAAAAAAAAGAAATACAGTTGCATAAAATACTATGTGACTTTCCACAAGTTGTGAATTAGACAATACCAATTGGCATGGCATAAGTTCATTTTTTTAAATATTTTCATTGTTTCCCTCAAGGTATGTGTTCTGCTACTCATGTATATCAGAGCATGTCAAGAAAGAGAAGTGCTGCCCAATTACAGGATACCCAGCAACAGCTGAGCATCTTGTCAGGATATACGAACAAGATTTATAGTAGTTTCCTATTACTACAACCTTCCTTCTGCTTGATTATAATCAGAAACAGTCTTCTATTCCTTTTCTCATAAATCTCTACACAAGAGTAAACGATGATCAGATAATTAAGAATGCATTTTGATTATGCATATACACCAATAATACAGAGAAGAATGCTAGTACCTGATGTACAATGGGCATATGTATGGGCATATGCTTGTTGTTGATGACACTTTCATGAGTAGAGGAGGCTTCATCAACATCATCAGGCCGCATGACCCTTGCAGAACATTGCATTCACGACAGTCCGTCTGAAGGAGTTTGTCTCTAGCCAGATCTCCCACAGAACATTACATTCATGACAGTCTGTCTGAAGGAGTCTGTCTCTAGCCAGATCTCCCACAGAACATTGCATTCACGACAGCCCGTCTGAAGGAGTCTGTCTCTAGCCAGATCTCCCACAGAACATTGCATTCACGACAGTCCATCTGAAGGAGTCTGTCTCTAGCCAGATCTCCCACAGAACATTGCATTCATGACAGTCAGTCTGAAGGAGTCTGTCTCTAGCCAGATCTCCCACAGAACATTGCATTCATGACAGTCCATCTGAAGGAGTCTGTCTCTAGCCAGATCTCCCACAGAACATTGCATTCACGACAGTCCATCTGAAGGAGTCTGTCTCTAGCCAAATCTCCCACAGAACATTGCATTCACGACAGTCCGTCTGAAGGAGTCTGTCTCTAGCCAAATCTCCCACAGAACATTGCATTCACGACAGTCCATCTGAAGGAGTCTGTCTCTAGCCAAATCTCCCACAGAACATTACATTCATGACAGTCTGTCTGAAGGAGTCTGTCTCTAGCCAGATCTCCCACAGAACATTGCATTCACCACACCCCGTCTGAAGGAATCTGTATCTAGTCAGATCTCCCACAGAACGTTGAATTCAGCCTGTCTGAAAGAATCTGTCTTTAGCCAGATCTCCCATTTCTTCTGTTGTCAGGATCAGGGTCCCTTTAATGTCTTGAAACCACCTTCTTCTTGGTCTGCCACTGATGTGTCATAGATAAACCATGCCTTCCATTATTCTTTCCAGTCCAATGTGTCTTTTGAAGAAGAGAGTTACAAAGTAAAAATGTATCTTTGTGTTTTGATCATGTCTTCTCACTCCAGTATAGAATTTAATCAGCTTAAATAACATTTTGATCATTTCACCGTCATCATCATTGAGTGCTGTCTCCGCATCGAAGGTTGGCTACTATGAAGCGCCATTCCACTCTCTCTCTCTCTTGCTTTGATGGTGCAGATTGTCATAGGTTGACTTGTCTATCTTTTGATGTTACTCATCCATGTTAGTATTGGTCTGCCTCTTTTACCTTGTATTTCCCCTTCCAATATTACTTTTATTAGACTGTTGTGTCTTTTAACATGCCCCAAAAATTTCATTTCTCTTGTTTGAATTGTGTTTAGTAGTTCTATTTTCATTTTTAGTTGTTTTAAAACTTTGTTTGTTTTCTTTCTTTCCATCCAATTCTACTTATTCTATAGATCCACATTTCAAAGGCTTCATTTTATGTTCTGTTTTCTTGTCTAATATCCATGTTTCTGCACCATACAGGAATTTTGAAAAGATGTAACATTTTGCTATTCTTAGTTTTAGCCCTGGTGTTATTTGTTTTGATGTTAGTATATTTTTCATGGCATTAAATTTACTTTTTGCCATACCTATTCTTTTGTTTATTTCAGTTATACATTTTCCATCACTGGTTATAGTATGTCCAAGGTAGTTGTAGCTCTACTGTCTCCAGATGTATTCCCTCCACTGTGATATTTATTTGTAGGTCTTGAGAATTTTCTTTGTTTATGATCATAGTTTTAGTCTTTTTGATATTCATATCTAGTCCATATTTTTTGCTCGTTATGTTTATCACATTAAGTAATTGTTGTAGATCTTTAGGATTTTCTGCTAGTAGTACAGTATCATCAGCATATCTTATGTTATTGATTATCTTTCCATTAATTTGTAGGCCTGGCATTTCTGTGATGTTTTTAAAGATTTGCTCAATGTATAGATTGAACAAGCTTGGTGATAGGGTGCATCCTTGTCTTACTCCTCTTTTTATATCAATGGGTGTAGAGTTCTCTTTTTGTTATATTTTATTATTGCTGTTTGCTCCCAATACAAATTACATATTAGTTGTATGTCTGTATCGTCCAGATTTATATCTTTTAGGCAGTCTATAAGTTGATTATGGTGTACTCTATCAAAAGCTTTGGTGTAGTCTATGAAGCAGGCATATATATTGGTTTGTTTTTTACTTCTATGTATTTTTCAATCAATGTCCTCATGGACTCTATGGCTTTTATGTCCACATTTTTTATCATTTAAATAAGGAAAATAGATTTAGTCAGATTTGATCACTTTCTCTTCCTGCAGTGAATAACAACATATGGATCTGACAAGCTCAATAATGTCTTGGAACTTAGGCTTTCAGTGTCAAGACTGTGTTTGTGTTTTGGATACACAATCTGGAATGAGAATAAATAATCCATTTTATGTTTTGTTTCAATTTGCCTAAACTCTCAGCAAAGGTAGGCATGATACCAACCACATTATCCAACAATGTTGGTCATGAAGCCAAACTTGTCAGAGCCTCAGTTCTTGATATCCAACAATGTTGGTCATGAAGCCAAACTTGTCAGTGCCTCAGTTCTTGATATCCAACAATGTTGGTCATGAAGCCAAACATGTCAGTGCCTCAGTTCTTGATATCCAACAATGTTGGTCATGAAGCCAAACTTGTCAGTGCCTCAGTTCTTGATATCCCACAATGAACATGTGCATTAATTATCTGATACACAAGAAACATAAAAGTGAAGACTCATATACAAGAGGATCAAGCAACAAAGATCTCTCTATTTGGTGGTCTCTTCAGTAATTACAAATTGAAATTCCCCAATAGAAACTGTTTTTGTTGTTAGAGTTTTACATTAGAGAATCTCTGATTCTGTGACATTACTAAACCACATGTGCAGAGAAAGAAGTCTTTTTTTTTTAAAACTATATTTTTCCTGTTTTTTTGTCACACCATTAATATTGATTACTTCTATAAATCATACCTTTAAGACAGTCTTTAGAAATTGTACAATTCAATCACAGTAGAAACTCTATTATCTAAACTTGGGCTATCTGGACTATTATCTAGACTTGGGCTATCTGAACCCATATTTCATGACCTGGCAACTAAGTATGATCACCAGCTGGCATTGATCACAATTTTTGTAGTTGACTCTGATAGAGAGCATGAGGATTTTGTGAGGGATGTGACTCAGAGAATATCACTGAGTGGTTGAACTGTGACATCCTGGGTTTAAGATTTTGGGAGTGAAAAAATCATAGAGGACACAAGACTTTCAGATCAAGAAACTGAAAATGAGCCATGAACAAGAAGAAATGAATACATGTAATAAGATGTTCTGCAGTCTCCTGGAGAAGCTTTTCAAGTTTTAAAAAAAATGGCATTCAATTGGTTTGAGAGACAGGAAGAATGTAATTCAACACAGTAGCTACAACTGAATCACATCTGTGATTTAGCTGCAATTAAACAAAAAAACAACAGACAAGAAAATCACTGGAGTGTGTAGAAATGTGGTTTTACAGAAGAATGTTGACAGTACCATGGACAGCTAAGAAGAGTAATGAAAACTTTCTGAAAGAGGTCAAAGCAAAAAGAGAACTAATTTCCAATATTAGGAAGAGACAATCTTCATTTTTTGGCCATGTAATCTCTCTCTCTCTCTGCGATCAGGACTCAATCAGAGTAGGATTCCAGACTCTCACATGAAGTCAGCTGTCAGGTTAAGTGTGTTGATCACCCCCACAGGCAGAACATCACAATTAGAGTCTGCCAGATCCACTCTGATTGAACACCCGTTAAAACATTGCACTGTGTTCTGGGCCATGTAATGAGAAGAGAACAACTGGAATATATTGTAACAACTGGAAAAATTGAGGGACGAAGAGATAGAGGGAAGCAAAGAGAAAAAATAACAGACAGCTTAAGAGAATGGCTTGGCAGAAGGTCAACAACAGAAATGATAAATAGCTGCCGAGATAGAAAATTGTGGAGGTATGATCACCTACGCCAGTAGGCACGGTACTTGATGATGATGAAACAAAAAAAAAACAACCTTATATTAATCTTATTTTCATTCAAACTAATTACTAGTGTTCAAATTGCAAGTCGCTAGCTAGTCTTTATATGCTATTTAAAATATTTATATTCAAAACTGCAAGTTATTCCAGTGTTATTTGGTAAAAACACCTTACATTTTCTGTATTATTGGTAAAAACAGTATTTTTACATAATCTTTCTTAATATATATATATATATAGCTGCGATAGCTCAGTGGTTATTGAACTTGACTACAATGGACAAGGGGTAGGGTTCGATCCCAACCGACGGCTTCCGGGTTCACTCAGCCTTTATTGGGTACCGGATTTTTTTCTGGGAAAGTGAAGCGGCACGGGCGTAATACCGACCACATTACCACAAAAATCATGTGCTGAAGGTCTGTAAAATTTATGGTCACTAACACCATATTCCCTATACACCACTTAGCGTGACGGGGGGTACTTTACTTTTTTTTTTTACTATATATATATAGCCTGTTGAATTCTTAAATCATAATTTTTTTATATTTCTTAATTGAATTGTACATCATGTCTGTTATTTCTTTAAGTTTTACATTGTCTGTTATCCTGCATTTGTTCCTGTTTTCGAAAATGTTAATGGTATATCACATTCAGTTGAACATTATAAATTAAAACACACAAAAATATGTTTGAAAAAAAGACTTTATTTGATTGAATTTCCATAAGACTTTGTGTGTGTGTGTGTGTGTAACTTAAACATCTAGTAACAACTATTGCTTACTCATCTATATATGTTAACAATAACGATTGTTACAAGTTACCTTCCCTCATCTTAAAACATATTGTATTTGGCAGCAAAGAAGAGGCACCCTTTTTTGTACACGTTTTTGAGAGAAAAAACATTGTCACTGAATATTATAATATAAAAAAAACATAGGTCTACCTTCAACAAATGTCTGCAATCATGATAAATGTTACTCATCATAAGGGCTCTTTTTGATATTAAAGTGCCCAGGTTTCTTTAGCATGCTCAGTTTGTGACAAAACTACACGGACATGCCCAAACAACGACAGTTGTCAGCACGAATATTTCGGACCCCAGTGTCAGTACTTGGATCTCGTTTACAAATACGCCCAAAAATCTGAACCTACTTTCCTGTTTGATAACAACGACACCACATGTAATCTGGATACAGATTCTATATCAGTTGAGGCAACTCTCAATCAATCTTTGCCATTCTCCTGGTTTAGGATTTATGTGAATGACTTAACATATCCGGACAGTTTCACTGTAAAACTAAATGGTTCTGCCTCATGTAACAATGAATCACGGTTTGTAGTTAGTTCGCACGAGATTGATGTCTTTTGGTCTTGGGCTGGTCTGATCAACAAGTTACGGATTGAAGGGGCGATAGTTGCAAATATCGGCTCCATCTACATTGGTGGGGGTCGGAATGTGGCTCTCAAACAAAACACAAACCAGACTGACACATTTAATGCTTGCTATACAGGAGACGGATGTGGACCAGAGGCCGAAGTTAATGGCAAAACAAAGACCAATTTCTATGACAATGACTGCACACACACATACACACAATTGAGAAGTGGAACCAATTCTGTTTACTGGAATCTGAACTTTGCCACGCCCCAGAAGACTCACACCATTCGAATTTATCACAGAGCTAGCACTATGATTCGGGTAAAGAATGCCACTCTAAAGGCTTTCTCTGACAGTGGCAGTGTAGTGTTCGAGTATAATGATATATCATACTCAAATATTTCTGTGAACACTATTGTAGTCACAACACAAGCGACAATGGCACACATTAAGATTGAGTTCTCACCGACCATTTCGCAGGCCAACAGTGCACTGACAGTGTGTGAGGTGCAAACATTTACAGACACCTATTGTCTGGACGGGCATTCTTTGTCGTTTTGTGCAGTGTGTAGTGGGTGCTGCAAAGGCTACAACGTCATCATTGGTATGTGTCACGGCAACTGTTCACATGGGATCTATGGACACGACTGCTCCAGGACTTGTCTCAGTTTCTGTCCTTTATATGAGGAAAAATCCGGAAAATGCCCACAATGTAAACATCCTGGCTACACCTGTAATGACACTTGTCCCGATGGTAATTTTGGGCTACAGTGCAAACAGACGTGTTCTGATGGCTGTGACATCATTTGTGACCCAGAAAGTACAGACTCTACGTGCAAGGAAACGTACTACGGATCAGACTGCACTCTCAAATGTCCGAATAATTGTCTCAACGACACCTGTGAACAGTCAACCGGGAACTGTACATGCAAGGGAACGCTCTACGGGTCAGACTGCACTCTCAAATCTCCGGACAACTGTTTGAACAAAACCTGTGAACAGTTAATCAGGGCTTGTGCCTCGTATGTCGATGATTCCCACGTTAAGAAGAGTCTGCCGACTACAACAAACCCAAAATATGGATACCTTAATCTGTTTCTGTGCTGGACATGGTTCATTTCTTGGTGTTTTTCCATGAAGCCATAACTCATATCTTGATGTGTTTCTGTGCTAGCCATGGCTTATATCTTGATGTGTTTTTGTGCTAGCCATGGCTCATATCTTGGTGTGTGTCATGTTAGTCATATCTTGGTGTGTCCGTGTTAATCATGTCTCATATCTTTATGTGTGTATGTGTTTAGTCATATCTCATATCTTAGTGTGTATCTGTGTTAGTCATGTGTCATCTTTGTGTGTGCATGTTTGGGTTAGTGATATCTCATATCTTTGTGTGCATGTTTATATTAGTCACATCTCATATCTTTGTGTGTGCATGTCTATGTTGGTCATATCTCATATCTTTGTGTGCATGTCTATGTTAGGCATGTGTCATATCTTTGTGTGTGCATGTCTATGTCAGTCATATCTCATATCTTTATGTGCATATTTATGTTAGTCATGTGTCATCGCTGTGTGCATGTTTGTGTTGGTCACATCTCATATCTTTGTGTGTGCATGTCTGTGTTAGTCACCTCTAGTGACTCGAGCAGATGGTGCTCGTAAACCTGGGAGGGCCGACCATCTAAGGGCAGAATCCCCTGACAGAAAAGATCATCTGCTGCCTTGCAGGAAGATTGGGGACAATCAAAGGCTAAGGAATGCAAGCCTGAATAAAATGCTGGCTGAAATCGGATGCACTGGGCCACTGGCGCAGAACACAGTGCAATGTTTTAATGGGTGTTCAATCAGAGTGGATCTGGCAGACTAATTGTGATGTTCTGTCTGTGGGGGCGATCAACACACTAAACCTGACAGCTGACTTCATGTGAGAGTCTGGAATCCTACTCTGATTGAGTCCTGATCGCAGAGAGAGAGAGTATCAGTTCTGTTGTTGACTGTTTTCCATGCCATGACACCAAGCTATCCAGTATTTTTTCTCTTTGTCGTCTACGATCTCTCTTTCCTTTTATTTTGCCAGTTGTAACCAAGTATTCCAACTTTCCTCTTCTCATGATGTGCCCGAAAAATGTTGATTGTTTCTTTCTGATGTTTTTTTAGGAGCTGCCTTTTTGTGTTGGCCTCTTTGAGAACTTCCTCATTGGTCTTTTTAGCTGTCCAGGGAACTTTCAACATTCTTCTGAGAAATCCCATCTCAGTGGCTTCTAATCGTCTTTTCATTTGTTTGTCTACTGTCCATGATTCACTTCCATAGGTCAGAATCGGCTCTATATAGCACCGATGAACTCTCTTTCTCATTTCTATTGACATAGATTTGTTGCATAAGATATTTTTCATTTTCTGAAATGCTATTTTGGCCTGAGCTATTCTGCTTTTTATTTCCGTGGTGCATCTTCCATCCGATGTTATTATTATGCCCAAGTATTTGACGCATTGCACTTGTTTCAAATTTGTCCTGTTTATTTTTATGCTGCATGCTGGTGATGATTGTTTCTTCGATATGACCATTACTTCTGTTTTCTTACTATTCAGACTGAGACCTTTCTTGTTGCTTTCTTTTACTATTATGTCTATCATTTCTTGTAGTTCATTCTCTGTCTCTGTTATTAAGACTGTGTCATCCGCATATCGCAAATTATTTATGTTGTGACAGTTGACTTCAATTCCATTTCTTTTCCGTTGTGTCGATAAAAAGCTTCCGTACGGAAAGAGTTAAATGTGCTGTTTTCCTGGAGGGCTAGACATCAGACCTCAGATATCACCATGAAGAAACCATGGGTTCAATTTTGAAAAATTCCCACCTCCATCTTCTCTAGCTTTTCTTTTATCACACACTTGTGTTCTTTTTCTTTGTTTTCCCATCATCATCAAGTACCATACCTGTTGGCGTAGGTGATCATGTCTCTCCACAACCTTTGGTCTCGACAATTATTTATCATTTCTGCTGTTGACCTTCTGCCAAGCCATTCTCTTAAGCTGTCTGGTATCTTTTCTCTTAGCTTCGCTCTATCTCTCCCTCCCTTGATGTTTCCAGTTGTTACAATATATTCCAGTTGTTCTCTTCTTATTACATGGCCAAAAAATGATGATTGTTTCTTCCTAATATTGGAAATTAGCTCCCTTTCTGCTTTAGCCTCTTTCAGAACATTTTCATTACTCTTCTTACAGCTTCCAGTAATTTTCTTGTCTGTTGTTCTATTGTCCCTATCAGGTAATAGATAATAAGGGAACAGGTAATGCAGTGGTAAAGCTGGTAGCAGGAGCAAGTAGTGGGGTGTAATGTAAGGTAATAGTTAACAGGTCAATAATTATTCTGAGCTACAAGTTTTACTTTGATATCCTCAGTAGAGTCCCATCACTTCACTTATAAGTCTGTTTGGAAATTCTCTTTTCTCTTCTCAGTACATGCCTATGTCCATTATTTTTCTCTTGCTAATTATAGATGAGATCATTGATTGTATGGCCATTTATCTTATCTCTATATTAGTCTTTAATTCATTCCATTGTACACTCCCCCAGCTTCTTTTACCTTGTATTTTCTCTTCCAAGATTACTTTTAGTAGGACACTGTGTCTTTTAACATGCCTCAAAAATCTCATTTGTCTTTTTTGAATTGTGTTTAATAGTTCTCTTTTCATTTATAGTTGTTTTAAGACTTCATTTGTTTTCTTTTCTTTCCATACAATAGAGGGATGCATTATATCACCGAGCTTGTTCAATCTACACACTGAGCAAATCTTTAAAAACATCACAGAGATGCCAGGCTTTAAAATTATTGGAAAGATAATCAATAGCCTAAGATCTGCTCCTAGCAGAAAATCCTAAAGATCTATAACAATTATTTAATGAAATAAACATGACAAGCAAAATATATGGATTAGAGATGAATATTAAAAAAACTAAAACAATAATCATTAACAAAGATAATATTCAAAACCTACAAGCGAATATCAAAGTTTGAAGGAACAGACCTGGAGACAGTTCAAAGCTACAACTACCTTGGACATACTATAACCAGTGATGGAAAATGTACAACTGAAATAAGCAAAATAATAAGAATGACAAAAAGTAATTTTAATGTTATGAAAAATACACTAACATCAAAACAAATAAACAAGAAAACAGAACAGAAAAGTTAGGCCTTTGAAATGTGGATTTATAAAAGATCAAATTTGTATAATCAAAAGGTTTGAATGGTTTAGATTCTACTGAAGCTTCTAAAAATGACTTTAAAGATTTTGGATCAGAATAAGCATGCAAGTCTTATTTAACCTCTGACATTAGAGATTCAATCATAGAAAACACAGAAGAGTAATACCACTTTTTAAATATCTTTCAACATCACAAAAGTAGCTTGCCAAACACTAAGGATCAAAATTAGAACTCCACTTCAATGACAAAGACTAGTACATGATTAGTCATTTTTTACAACACAAATCTTATCACCTTTGGTTCAAAAGTATGCGCTTGCATCAACCCATGCCATTAAAACAAAGATACGTTTTATGCTGGCTGCCAATTTGTCTATAACGTGTGCAGACTCCGAGGATCAGTGTACTAGAGTGGTCTACAAGTATTCATTTATTATTTCTTCTAGGAAGACTTGAAGTTAAGGCTTGGTGACTGCAGGCACCTTAGACATTGTGCAACTGATTTATGGAACAAGAACAATATATTCCCATGATACACATGAATCAGAGTTGGAAATTAGTAGCCTTCCCATAACTGCTGATAATACCAGGACAATTCACAGCATTTTCTCAGGACAACTTCACAGCATTTTCTCATACAGCAATTGATCTCATCACAAATCTTATCATCTTTGATTGTGGTCAACACACGGTCCTGTGTGTTACCGGGGTCTCATTATGAGTAAAGAATAGTGACACTGTGACCTTCCAAGCATGTCGTAAGAGGCAACTAAGGAAGTTGATCGATGGCTTGACAAGCAGTCATTGTAAAAAGTATTATTATGGAAACAGAGCCATAGATTTTAGAAGCAGTGATCTCTGCAATATGTGCCATTTTGGCACGCATGGTTTCTGTTTTTGAGATTGGTTTTGCCCTATGTGCCGTCTTCGGCTCAAAAGGACAGTAGAATTGATCTCTATCGCAGCACAACTGTTTGTTTTCATCTCAAAGTAGCATTTCTTCCTTCACTGCTCCAATCATAGCTCATTCAGACTAGGATTCCAGACTTTCTTATGAAGGCAACTGTCTGTTTTAGAGTGATTCAGGTGCACTGTAAAGTTTCTTTTCCAGGAAGGTGGGTGTGGGCCACACTGACCTCCTCAGGCTTGTTTACTGTGAGCAATCCTGTAAAATCTATGGAAATCCAAAGAAATTAGGTTAAATATAACAATTAAAATTTTCAACTCAAATGTTAAGTCTCCAATATTATATGGCTGTGAAACATGGAGAACAACAAAATTAACAATCATGAAGATTCAGACTTTCATTAATGGATGCTTACGCAGAATAAAAGGATGGAAATGGCAGGATAAAATCACTACATAGAATTATGGAAATGTACCAGGCAAATACCAGTGGATAAAGAGATACAGCGAAGACGATGGCGCTGGATAGGACACACACTGCGGAAGCCTACTAAGAGTATTACACAATAGGCCTTTTTTTGGAATCCCCAGGGGAAAAGACAAAGAGGAAAACCAAGGAATTCTTGGAGAAGACAGATAGAAGCAGAGATGAAGATGATGGGGAAAACATGGAATGATCTTAAAAGAATGGCAAAAAACAGATCGACTTGGAAGGTGTTTGTTGAAGACCTATGCTCCACAGGGAGCTAAAAAAGGTAGAAGAAGAATCCTGTAAAATGTGTTTTATTGTCATATCATCCAGGGTACAGTGGCACTGGCTGATAGTTCCTATTTTGAGTTTGGTGAACATGTGGTTTTTTATTCTGTTGTGACCAGTGCAGAGGTGAAGTATAATGACTTGATCTCTCCTTGATAGTTGGAGGTATCCGTCCCTCTCAATATACTTTTGGTGTTCTTGTTTCCATTTTCAAAAGTGGCATTTTTAGTTCTAGTCTTAGATATTTTGCAATATTTATGGATGAAGATGTTCTGAATCAGGTAAATTTCCCTCATCTCTACTTTCAATTGATATTTGATGGAAATGGTTTCAACTTGTGACACTACACATGTAAAATTATTTAACCAAAGTCAATATTTACACGTGAATAATATTTAAACAGTTAAAGCTCATAACAAAGATCCACATATTTGAGAGTTTCAGGGAATGCAAGATTCAATTTTTTTAAGAACAAAATTGTTTAATTTCATGTCACAAATACTTCAAATCGCTTTGAATATATAATAGAGGAAGCAACTATATTTTATCTTCATGGAAAGACACAAATGAACTAATGTATCAGTGAAAAACAACTGTGACAGGCATACCTTTACTGTCAATGAACAACAATAATAATAAAATAAAGCAAATCAAATTGTCAAGAAAACTTAAAAGATTCTTATTTTCAGTACACAAACAGGTTGCATTCTAGCAATGAAGATGATAAAAATGTTAAAAAAAAAAAAAAAAGATAGCAGTATGGTTAACAGCTTTACGTAGGTGAGGAACAAAACAAAAGTAGAACGACGTTTCAGCTAAGTAGGCTTTCAGCTGGAACAATAATCAACTACACAAATATATATATATATATATAAGAACGTACACAAAAATCAAACTACATGGGGATAATATGCGAGACTATCAAAAAAGGAAAATAAGTCACTTCCCTGCAGTCCAGAGCTTGGTCAGGCACCGACTGGACTGAAATTGATTTGGCGGGCTGACAAGGTGGACACAGGTGTGAAATACAAAAAAGGGAAGGGTTCTAAAAATATGTAGAGGGGGGTACACGATCCCAGACTCTACCATTACTGGAAACATTTATGTGTTGCACTCTAGGAACAAAGTCAGCAGAGAAAACAATTATAATACTCTTGAAATATCAAAGAGTAACATTAAAAGTATCATGTCTAGTAGTTCAATAAAATTTAGGTTATAACAAGATTAACAGGAGCATAGCACATCCAATTTATGTTTAATAATAGTGGGAATGTACTACATCAATGTCAGAAACAGATTGAGTGGTTATGTTCCTTGCAAAAAGTTTGAAATTGTTTGTAAACACCGACATAATGTTGTTTCAGTCCTTCAGGAAATATATTCCATGCATACTGCTGCTTTTGATTTAAGATTTTTCACCATTTTCTCTATCAGCATTATTTTCATTTCAAGTGACCTGCATGTCTTGCAGTACTGGAAGCCATTATGATAACTTTAATGATTTGTGAATACATCACAACAAGGATGTAGAGAATTCTATCCGCACCAAAACTTTGCCTTTATGATGAAAGTCTATTAGCCACTGGTCTATCCAACAAACAAAAAAACAGCCACTTCTCCTATCACAGCCACAACTTGTGCTATATGCTTTTATTTCCCCAAACCATACCTCTCTCATCCACTGTCATGTGCATGAAACCTTACATGCTTACATGACCACACAATTTACACACTGACAAAGTACACACCTTTAAGGTTTTTGTTTTTTTCTTGACTAGGAAAATTTCATAAAATGCATTATAACCGGTTTGCAGGCCAGGTAATAGCGTTATAAAAAATGTTTAATACAGGATAAAATATAAAAAATGTGTGAATTTTTAAAATTGATATTATATAAAGATTCTCATTATAAATGGATTCTATTGTACTAAGTGTACACTCTCCAACCACCTGTAGCATGACTACTCATCAGAAGCAGCTTTCTGTACGTTATTTTAGCATGTTTTTGTTTGTGTTTGGGGTAAATGTCTTATGCAGACAGCTCATGCCAATGCATGCTACAAATTTTAAAAGAAAAATGCTAAAAAAGAAGTGAACTAATTGGTATACTCATAATAGTAGTCTGTAGTTATAAACATAGAATCTAATTCTGAAAAGTAAAAATGAAAAAAATAGGAAAAATGGTATGATTAAAGCTTTGCGTAATTAATGAACGACGTTTCGACTCAATAGGCCTTCAGCAGGAGCAAGAAACAACACACACACAGATATTAAGTAAATAATATTAGCCCTATATCACTAACAAATAATTAAGTATCTTAAAAAAATAATTCCTAACTAGAATGAGAAAGAAAAATGTCTTCCCTGCGTATAGCACTGTGGCCAGAAGGAAAATGAACGAGGGCCAAGCCAGCACAGGGTACCTGGTGTAGTTGTCCAGTTATTGAGAGGGTCAAAACACAGGTGGAAGGGTTCTAAAAATATGGGGGGGGGGGGGGGGATTGTATAGATTATCTCAACTATAATGTCACAGGCAATGCCTATATGTATCTACATATATACAGTGGTGCGAGAACACACAGACATATATATTTATATATATGTGCTGTATTCTTGGTATCACCTGGAAGAACAAAGTGACAAATGTGGAGGTCATGACTCGCACAGGCCTCCCGAACATCTACACACTACTCAAACAACGTAGGTTACGCTGGCTTGGCCAGGTACATCGTATGAAAGATGGCCGCATACCAAAAGAAAAACTCTATGGAGGTTGTTTTTATCCTTGTGGTCTGAAGAATTGAAAAGTATTCTTCAAAGTTGTTTATAAAGAAAGTAACTGCTGTTGTTTGATGTTCACAATGTTGATCTAGTATTCTTGTAGCATTTGTTGTGATTAAGTTTGTCATGTTTAGTTCTTTCTGTTCAAACAATTTTATGTTTCATCTTTACAATTCAAAAGTAGACATTTTATTTAGTTTTTATAACTTAATTTGCCTCTTCTGATCTGGGGGTTGAGGTAAGATGGTTTCTTGACAAGAAGGTCCATGGTTTGATCCCCACCACAGGCAGTGGACAAATTTGTTGAAAAATTGAATTGGCTTTTTTGTGGTTTTACCTTCCCCAAGTGTCTGGGTAGTGAGATCTGATGTCTAGCCTTCTCGGATAATGGCAAAGAACAGGAGATCCTGTGTGCATGTTAATGAACCCATTATGGTTGGAAATATAAGGGTTGGCCAAAAACAGTCATTCCTTGTTTCCTGCGTGTTACCGGGGTCTCATTATGAGTAAAGAATAGTGACACTGTGACCTTCCAAGCATGTCGTAAGAGGCGACTAAGGAGGTTGATCGATGGCTTGACAAGCTGTCATTGTAAAAACTATTGTTATGGAAACAGAGCCATAGATTTTAGAGGCAGTGACCTCTGTAATATGTGCCATTTTGGCATGCAAGATTTTTGTTTTTGAGATTCTGGTTCTGCCCTATGTGCCATCTTCGGCTCGAAAGGACAATAGATAGATAGAAAAACAGTCATTGCTTGCACAAAATTAATAGGAAAACAATTACTCTATCTATTACATCAAAACTCTTAATGATAAAAATGTTAGTACCCCTGAAGTTGGAGAATATCTACCTGTTTGACAAGGCAGCACATGGCTGCCAATGAGAACAATATTTTTTTAAATGATATTCATGCAAAATTCAATCCCGGACAGAGCTAGAGATATAAAGCTGTTGAATACAAACAATTTCTGATTTTATCACTCAGGCTTCTCTCATTGTCGTCCGCGATCTCTCTTTCCCTGAATTTTGCTAGTTGTAACAACCAAGTATTCCAACTTTCTTCTTCTCATGATGTGCCTGAAAGATGTTGATTTTTTCTTTCTGATGTTTCTTAGGAGCTCCCTTTTTGTGTTGGCCTCTGAGAATTTTCTCGGTTTTTTTTTTTTATCTGTCCAGGGAACTTACAACATTTTTAGGAGAAATCCCATCTCTGTGGCCTCTAATCATCTTTTCATTTATTTGTTTACTGTACATGATTCGCTTCCACAGGTCAGAGTTGGCTCTACATAGCACAGATGAACTCTTTTTCTCACTTCTATCAATACAAATTTGTTGCATAAGATGTTTTTCAGTTTGAGAAATGCTATTTTGGACTTAGCTATTCTACTTTTTATTTCTGTGGTGCATCTTCCATCTGATATTATAGTGCCCAGGTATTTGATGCATTGCACTTGTTTCAGATTTGTCGTGTTTATTTTTATGCTGTAAGATGACAATTGTCCTTCAATATGACCATTACTTCTGTTTTCTTACTATTCAGACTGAGACCTTTTTTTGTTGCTTTCTTTTACTATTATGTCTATCATTTCTCAGTAGTTCATTCTCTGTCTCTTCTATTAACACTGTGTTATCTGCATATCGCAGACTGTTTATGTTGTGACGTTGACTTCAATTCCTTTTATATCTACTACTGATCTCATATTTTCGCTGTAAAATGATACATTGTATAGGAAAAAGAATTCTCTTCCAAAGATGAATCTTTAGGTTACATGCCTTTGCTAACAAAGATTTCACACAATAGACACAATCGGTTGTACATGATTTTTAATACAACTTACCCAGTTTCCCATTGAACGACCCTTGCATTATACTAGTCCTATCTTGGTGATTGAAGTTATGTTTTTGCTGCTGACATTTGAGCCTCCCTGTCCGCTCTTTCATTTCCCTGTAGTCCTTCATGTACTGATATGTAGACAAAGGTGAACATACATATTTTTTACTTCTACAATGACTAGCCATTGCCTACATACAGAGCCCGCCTCCACTTTTATCATGTTCATCAAATCACTTAATATGCAGACGTGGATGCAGTCTTGTGACTCCAGATCTAACCAGATGAATACCCTGGTCACTGCCATCACCTACTTTGTCATGCTACTCGTGGTCATAATGTGTGCACCACTGTCTTCTTCTGAGCATGCTATAAATGCCCATGCACTCCTTTGGTGTCTATTACGGATTCGTCTGTATAGAAGACTGCATCTTTCTCATCAGTGTTATCCTAGATGAGACCTTTGACCTCCGCATTAACCACTATAACCGGCGTTCTTTCCTTTTATTGAACTTATAACAGAACACTTATGACCGAGTTGAACCCGCTAATTGGACGACTTGGCGTTTGACCTCGATGCCTTGTGTTGCGTTGCAGGCACTTAGATGGCCTGGAGGTGTCTTGCACGGGAACAGCTCGGCCTGGCCCTGGACCGAGTGTGCTGGATTGGATTCGGGATTCTGTAGCCCGGACACACACGTATCTGTCTGTAGTGATCGTATACCCTGATACTCCACGCTGCTTCGTTGTTGCGACCGTCGTGTTCCCTTGGGTCTGGCGTGGTGGCCCTTCCCAGTCATTGTTCTTCACTAGGCACAGACAAGTACAGATCGTATTCTAGGACGCACTCAAGGAACACCATGTAAACACACACTCAAGGTTTAATGACTGAAAGTTAACCTACCTCACAAGTTACACAATCACAATGACAGTATGTAAGTTATCTACCTTGCCTGGTAACCACAAGGCGTCACCCTGTGTTGTCTAAGAATGGTAGTATTACAACTGCACCACTCTTTCCAAGCCACCAGACACCTGGTGACCTTATTATGGACCGACTCCTCACCGTTGGGCCCTTTTCAAGACAATGCGCAGGTTCGCCCCGCTAATTATCAGCAACTGCTCTGGACTAACGACTCTCTCAATGTTGGCTGTGTCTGCCTGGAAGTGCACTCACGGTATTGAGCCTGAAGGAGGTGATGGCTGTCTCACCTACCTTCACCTGAATAATTGTTGTCTCTAAATTTCACCACTATTTCAGAATAGTATCCTCCTGGCTTCGCACTAAGTTGGCGATAGCTATCTCACACAATTCGTCTACACTGGTGCGTTTCGGAGATTCATATCTCCTAAACATAGCCGCTCAGGGGCGAACATGACGCTGCGATTCTGCCTCGCTTGCCGTCACCTCAAGTGTTCATGCAGCTGAATTTTGCAGATCACTATCATATCCTACTTCTTATGGAGCATGACTCTGAGCCACTATTTCGCTCACAATTCCTAGATCGGTCGTTGTTGCCACACTGCACAACTGTCTTCTGCTTTCAGATTTCTTCTTAAGCATGAACTCTGTGAAACTATTTCGCTCATTGTCCCTAAATTGTTCGTTGCTGCTACACTCATCATCATGTGCCGTACCGGTTGGTGTTGGCGATTATGTCCTTCCACAATTTTCTATCCACAGTGCATCGTATGAGTTCTGTTGTTGACTGTTTTCCATGTCATGACACCAAACTATCCAGTATTTTCTCTCTGTGTCGTCCGCGATCTCTCTTTCCTTTTATTTTGCCAGTTGTAACCAAGTATTCCAACTTTCCTCTTCTCATGATATGCCCAAAAATGTTGATTGCTTCTTTCTGATGTTTTTAAGAGCTCCCTTCTTGTGTTGGCCTCTTTGAGAACTTTCTCATTGGTCTTTTTAGCTGTCTAGGGAACTTACAACATTCTTCTGAGAAATCCCATCTCAGTGGCCTCTAATCGTCTTTTCATTTGTTTGTCTATTGTCCATGATTCGCTTCCATAGGTCAGAATTGGTTCTATATAGCATCGATGAACTCTCTTTCTCATTTCTATTGACATAGATTTGTTGCATAAGATATTTTTCATTTTCTGAAATGCTATTTTGGCCTGAGCTATTCTGCTTTTTATTTCTGTGTTGCATCTCCCATCTGATGTTATCACTGTGCCCAAGTATTTCAAACGTTGCACTTGTTTCAGATTTGTCTTGTTTATTTGTATGCTGCATGATGGTGATGATTGTTTCTTCGATATAACCATTACTTCTGTTTTCTTACTATTCAGACTGATACCTTTCTTGTTGCTTTCTTTTACTGTTATATCTTATCATTTCCTGTAGCTCATTCTCCGTCTCTGCTATTAAGACTGTGTCATCCACATATTGTAAATTATTTATGTTGTGACCATTGACTTCAATTCCTTTATCGTCTATTATTGATCTCATAATATATTAGCTGTAAAGTGAAAACAAATCCGGCGATAGAACACAGCCTTGTCTGACTCCTTGTTTTATATATTGAAATTGTCCTGTTTGGTTGTTAATTCGTATAGCTGCTGTCTCTTGCCAGTACATGTTTTTTATGATTCGCAGATCCTTGCCATCAATGTTTAATTTCTCCAGCATATTGATTATTTCCACGTGCTTTACTTTGTCAAATGCTTTCGTGTAGTCTATAAAGCACATATATAGATCTTTCTTTACCTCTACAGATCTTTCTATCAATGGTCTTAAGATGTATATTGCATTATTGGTGCACTGCTACACTGCACAACTATAATTTAACATCATACTTAGTCTTAAGCATGAACTCCGTGAAACTATCTCGTTCACTGTCCCTAACTTGTTCGTTGCTGCTACACTGCACAACTATACGTTAACATCATACTTAGTCTCTCTAGTCTACACACAACTCTACATAGCACTCTCCGGGAATAAGGTTACTTCTGCACAACTGCCGCACACACAACTGACTCTATCATCCAGATGTGATCAACTAACCATGCCCACGGTACCAGTTGCCAATACCACAACTGTCTGCACTGAGCCATTCTACCTATTCTTCTATAAATCCACATTTCAAAGGCTTCAATTTTCTGTTCTGTTTTCTTGTCTAATGTCCATGTTTCTACACCATACAGGAGTATTGAGAAGATGTAACTCATTGGTTATAGCATGTCCCAGGTAGTTGTAGCTCTGGACTGTCTCCAGATGTATACCCTCAACTGTGATATTTAATTGTAGGTCTTGAGAATTTTCTTTGTTTATGATCATAGTTTTAGTCTTTTTGATATTCATTTCTAGTCCATATTTTTTGCATGTTATGTTTATCACATTAAGCAATTGTTGTAGATCTTTAGGATTTTCTGTTATAGTAGAACAGTATCATCAGCATATCTTAGGTTATTGATTATCTTTCCATTAATGTTTAGGCCTGGTATCTCTGAGATGTTTTTAAAGATATGCTCGGTGTAGAGTTCTCCTTGTTATATCTTATTATTGCTGTTTGCTTCCCGGTACAAATTACACATTAGTCGTATGTCTGTATCATCTAGATTTATATCCTTTAGGCAGTCTATGAGTTGGTTATGGTGTATTCTATTGAAAGCTTTGGTGTAGTCTATAAAGCAGGCATATATCGGTTTGTTTACTTCTCATGTTCTCATACTGAATATGGCTTCTTTTGTCCCACTGTTTTTCCTGAATCCAAATTGTTGCTCATCTAATTCAGCATTGATTTATTTATTCTGAATCCTTCCCTGTATAACTTTTAGTAAAATTTTTGTTACCTGGCTCATTGTTCTGAAATCACTGCATTCAACTGCACCATTCTTTTTAGGCAATGCAATGATGTTTTTAGATCGTTTGGTATGTATCCTGTATGGTATATGTCATTGCATATGTCTGTGATCACTTCGATGCCAAACTCTTCTAGAGCCTGTATTATCTCGATCTGTATATTGTCAGGTCCTGCTGCCTTTCCCTTTTTCATTGTTTTTATAGCTTTTTCTACTTCAGATTTCAGGATTTTATAGTTGTATGTACATTTTATTTCTGGCTTTTTGTCTCTTTCGTCACGAAATAATTCTGTTATATATTCTTGCCATCTATCTATTATATCTTTGTTGTCTGTTAGCATTCTTCCCTCTTTGTTTGTAATACATCCGTTTCCTGCAGCTTTAGAGATAGAATCAAGATGCAACAAAGCTTGTCAAATCATTGGACAGTTATCACCACTATTGTCCAACAAGGAAATAACTCTGGTGGCAAAACCAGAACTATACAATACAATCCTCATGCCAACGTTGTGCTACCAATGCCAGACCTGGACCCTAGATGCAAGAACAATAAGAAAAAAATAACCTCTTCAGAGATGAAATGTTTTAGACGAATGACAGGAAACAGTCTGAGAGATAAGATCATAAATGAAGAACTGAGAAAAAAGTTAGGAATGGCCCCCACCATAGAATATATAAGGAAACAACAGATAAAATGGTTTAGCCACGTGACAAGGTAGAAAGATCAAAACACAACACAACGAACCTTCAACAAACATTGTGAGAAAACAAAATCCACAGGTCGACCATGAAAACGATGGATCGATGGAATATTAGAAGCACTAGGAAACATAACAGCAGCAGAGGCGAACAGAAGAGCAAAAGACTGCAAATTGTATCTCTCCTCGACGCTGAAAGGCAGATGAGGAAGGAAAGAAGTTCTGCTCCCTATATTTCCTGCTGAGTGTGATAATACACAAGAACGAGCCCCTAATTGGTGTAGGCACCAATATCCACTGGAAGCCATGATAGCTCAGTGGTTAGTGAACTGGACTACAATGGACAAGAGGTCAGGTTCAATCCTGACCGACGGCTTCCAGGTTCACCCAGCCTTAAATGGGTACCAGATTTTTTCTGGGAAAGTAAAGCGGCACGAGCATAATACCAACCACATTGCCCCATAAATCATGTGCCAAAGGTCTATAAAAAATTATGGTCACTAACACCATATTCCCTACACACCAATTGGCATGACGGGAACTCGATTTTTTAAAACCAATCATCTTGCTCGGCCCACCCATCATTTGCCTCTTCTTAGCTTGACACCTTTCCCTGTGTTGTGCTCATGATGCAATGGATGCTCTTTATCTGCACTTATCTTCAGGCATGCTCGTGCCCTCCAGATCTTGATCCTGACATCCATGATTGGAAAGTCAAGAAGAAACCTCATTGCTACACAGGGAGTGTCCCTCGTACACACCAAGATAATGTGCATAGCTTCATTCTGTATTTTCTTCAGCCTGTCATTTTGCGTCGTACTGACAGTAAGAATTGCTAGGGTGTACTCGATTGAAACGAGGACTAGTCCCTGCAACAGAAGGGTATGTAGCCTCTGCTCAACGTTGGCAGCTGTCATGACCTTAAAGGCGGCTAATCCTTTACAGGATTTAGTTATCACATAGTCGATGAGTTCCCAAAAACACACGATCAACCTGTCCATGATCACCTCCCATTCATTCCACCTGTTTTTCCTTGTTAACGATATGATTGTTAAGGGAGAACCATGCAATTGGTGCTTTGGTTATGGAAGGCCCCGGTATCACTACAAACGAATTAAAATCCATAATTGCTCAACCGCCCGTGCCAGCGTAATCATCCGAATTAATATCTTATCTCCCAAACAAAGAAAGCTAAGTGTAGTCCCCATCATAGCAGTCTCAGCACACGCCAAAAGACATAAGGCGAAGCCACACAGAAAGTGAATACAGCCAACTGTTCCTTGTCATACAATACCATCATTCATTGTAAACAATCGGTATATCAAAACATGAGCAAAACAGATGAGACACAGCTCACAGTGTGCACAGAGCACTTAACTCAGTAGCTCCTGCAACAAGGAGGAACACTTTTCATGCATAGCCTTCAATGGTTCCTGCCACCTATCCACCATATACCAGAAGTTCACGTCCTCCTGAAAATGATGGTCGTCATATTTTTTTTTTATGTATAGCGCTTGATGATGTTAGGCCATCATTGTTGACTCCAATTCCGAACATATAAACACACAGTCAGTCGTCAGACTATCCCCGTCGCACATCAAACAGCAGACCGTAAGACTAGCGTACGGCCGGCCTAGGGACACACGATGAGCCATTACGATGATGTAGCACACACAACAATGTCAGGCCCATAGATTCCTGATTACTCTAGTGAATACATTTTTTCTGGCTTTTTGTCTCTTTCGTCATGAAATAATTCTGTTATATATTCTTGCCATCTATTATATCTTTGTTGTCTGTTAGCATTCTTCCCTCTTTGTTTGTAATACATCCGTTTCCTGCAGCTTTAGAGATAGAATCAAGATGCAACAAAGCTTGTCAAATCATTGGACAGTTATCACCACTATTGTCCAACAAGGAAATAACTCTGGTGGCAAAACCAGAACTATACAATACAATCTTCATCCCAACGTTGTGCTACCAATGCCAGACCTGGACCCTAGATGCAAGAACAATAAGAAAAATAACCTCTTCAGAGATGAAATGTGTTAGACGAATGACAGGAAACAGTCTGAAAGATAGGATCATAAATGAAGAACTGAGAAAAAAAGCTAGGAAAAGTCCTCCACCATTCAACTTATAAAGAAACAAAAGATAAAATGGTTTGGTCACGTGGCAAGGCAGAAAGATCAAAACACAAACACAAGCCTTCAATAAACGGTGCGAGAATACCAGACCCAAGGATCGACCACGAAAAAGATAAACATAACAGCAGCAGAAGCGAACAGAAGAGCAAAAGACAGCAAATTATATCTCCCCTCAATGCTAATAGGCAAATGAGGAAGGAAAGAAGACGAAGAATCTTCTGGTCACTAAAAATATGCAAACATGAGTGATCAAACATAGCTCTATAGTACTAGGTTCTTGATGAGTTTGCCTGAAAGATATGCGGTTGAGTTACCATTTAAACAAGACCAGGAAAAGTGATCTGAACAAATTTGTGGGGAAATTGTATCAACATCATAATGTGATTTGTTCTTGACATATAGTGCTGATTGTTTGTTGTGATTTTCTTCGTGAAGTTTTTTTAATTTGAAAGCAATGTTTTCATTATCTGTGAATAACAAAAACTGCTTGCTGAAACCCATTAAACTATTATTATATGTTCATGCATCCACCTTACAAGACTGCTTTAACATTGAGATTTTTATAAACTGTTCATTTTATTTCATAAATTTGTGAAATTTGATACTGGATCACAATAAACATGATGAGACATCGTTTCGTTATTAAAATAACATTATCAATGTTTATTTTGAGAGCAGAAATTGTAAATTTTGTAATAACAGGTGCACAGGCATGAAGGAAGTATCACTGAATTGCTAATTTCAGGAACTATATAATTATTGTATGCACTGTGGTGCATCATACTTTGAACTTATTCTCATCACAGAGCGTCGTACCGAGTTCTGAACCGTTCTAACTACAAATTAAAATTTGAATTTAGTCTTCAAACTGTGGAACATTTGAAGGCACTACTGTATTTGTGCTGCCAATAAAGCACAGAAATGCATTCTGCAGCTAATGGTCACTAAAGCACACCCTTAACAATGTCTCTATATTATCATACAACAATATATACATTACAATTCTAATATAAGCACAGAAACGCATTGCTTACTCATGAAAAATGTACCAATAAATCCACAAAGCATGAAATATCCAACAAACTAAAAAGGAAAAATTTAAAATAACTGTTGTAATTATCAACAGAAAATAAAATTGAACACCTCAGTCTATCGAGCTTCTTGTGGCAACAATTTGTTGCTATGGACAACCGATTGAAGCAACAGTTTTTTAAAAACATTTTTAAAAGCTTTGTGCATCCTGCACAGAGGAATACATATAAAAAACCATCCTACACAAAAGAATACATATGAAAAACCATCCTTCCCACGCTTGACAGTTCAAATTAAAAGTGAAAACTTTCAGATGAGATTCCTTATGCTCAAAACTTACTTTAACACAAACTTTTTTTTTAAAAATTGATAATTAAAAAGAGTGGTTTCAATGTCTCTATTAATTTAGCATGTTTCTGTCATCAAATAGTTCTTCAATACATTCTACACACAGTCTAAAACATAAATGTACACCACAAAATAAATGTGAACAAAGGGTGTTACCTTAGTGACAGAAGACAAGTATATGATAGGAGCACCAGAAGTAGTAGTTCAGATCGTTCTACACTCACCCATCGAAGAAAAAAAACTCCACCATGTTGATACAAATAAAAATGATATACAAAGATAACAGAAAACACAAATTATAACTGGTGCACAGAGGATAAAACACAAAACACAATTCATAACAGTCAAGATATGAAGAGAATGGATATGATCAGTGTGCAGTGATGATGATACTAATATAACATTAGAAAATATGCTGTATTTCTCTCTCTAATTATTTATGGTCTCTATTAATCTGAACACACTATTTTCAACTATTTGACACTGTATAGGTACAAATTCACCTTACACACATTATCATGAACCTTGACCACATCTGTTAACAAACACAAAACCTCTCCTTCATTAATTTAATTGTGAAACCATTATGTCAGCAGAATACTGTAAAGCTCCAAATATGATATGAAATCATGTTGTGGCTAAGACCAGGGAGACACCCATTATTTACTTTTTAGTTGATAACTCAAGCAATATATCTTTATAAAGCTGGAAGAAAAAACAAAATACCCAACTGTAAATAATACTTTGGATAATCTGATGAAGTCGATTTCAGTTTTGCCTTAAAGTGTCTAGACAAAGGTGGTAGGTGTAGGTCATCTGTCTATAAATATCAAATAATTTCTAAATAAAGAAAAAAAAAACGAAGAGCAGGAAAATAAAAACAGTTTGTAATGCTTTATGATAAATGAAACAGTATTGGTAACAGTAAACAGTAGAATTAAAGATAAAATAACTTGTCCGCCAAAAGTGCAGAAAATTGTCTGTGGAGGCTCTGTCCCTGTAGGAAGGCCAGTTTGTGTGCATACTGGCATGGAGCTGGAACACGAATAGTGCCCTAGAGTGAAGAGATAAGCATGTCGTTAATCAATGCTAACATATAACATGAAGATATCATATATAAATACAAGTTTAGTATTATGATCATTTATCTGTATATTTGGGGTGTCCGGTTAGCGCAATCGATAGGCGGTTGGCTTACCACGGCAACAGCCGGGGTTCGTACCCTGGCGAGGACACCTGGGTTTTACTAATTCCCTAAAAATTAGTGGGAGCCGCGATAGCTCAGTGGTTAGTGAACTGGACTACTACGGACAAGGGGTAGGGTTCGATCCCAACCGACGGCTCCGGGTTCACCCAGCCTTAAATGGGTACCGGATTTTTTCTGGGAAAGTAAAGCAGCACGGGCGTAATACCGACCACATTACCCCAAAAAATCATGCTGAAGGTCTGTAAAATATAGGGTCACTAACACCATATTTCCCTATACGCCACTTGGCGTGATGGGGGGTACTTTTTTTTATCTGTATATTTGACTGCTAGTGTGACATGTTCTCAAGATGCTAATTGTATTGTTGATTTGTTTGTCAACTATCTACCGTAGTACAATCCATGTTACTTCCTGAACAACTTAGCTCCTCTCAGACCTAAGACACAGCAGAAATCACACATCACTACTTCTGATAATTTGCTGTTATGCCTGGTTTACTTCTCAAACCCATAGAGCATCCTGTCTACAGTTCCTAGACAGTTTCTTTTGGTCTCCCTCATTTTCTATTACCATTAGATGACCACAGCCTGGCACGAGAGTGTTCTAAGCACTTGCTCACTTGTTGGTTTCTCCTCTTACAATACTTGTCACCATTTTTTAATTTGTTACTGAAAGTCAAGGTCCACTGTGACCCACATGCACTCAGGTGCAAGGTCCAGAAATAATGTTCGGAGTATAATGATGTTCTTCTTCCTCTTCTTTTCTTCCAGCGTTGAGGGGAGATACAATTTGCAGTCTTTTGCTCTTCTGTTCGCCTCTGCTGCTGTTATGTTTCCTAGTGCTTCTAATATTCCGTCAATCCATCTTTTTCGTGGTCGTACCTTGGGTCTAGTGTTCTCACAACATTTGTTGAAGGCTCGTTGTGTTGTGTTTTGATCTTTCTGTCTTGTTACATATTAAGTCATAATATAAATAATCTAAGGTATGCTGATGATACAGTATTAATTGCGAAGAGTGAAAATGAGTTACAAGAAATGTTGGACATTATAGTGAAAGAAAGCAAAAATAAAGGACTCAGCCATAATAGCAAAAAGACAGAAGTAATGGTAACAACAAAGAAAAAGCTCCTCACCTCAGTGCAGAATAGACAAGTGGAACAATATTAAAACAGGTAAATGAATTTAAATATTTGGGAACTTTGTTAACCTCAGACGGAAGATATACAAAAGAGATGAGATGCAGAATGGCTTAGGCAAAAGCAGCTTTCCAGAAAATGAAGAAGATACTATGCAATCCATTTTTGACAATAGAAACAAGAAAAAGAGTTCTTAAATGTTATGTAGAGCCAGTCTTAACATATGGATGTGAATCATGGACAATAGGACAACAGACAAGAAAATCACTGGAGTCTGTAGAAATGTGGTTTTACAGAAGAATGTTGAGAATACCATGGACAGTTAGGAAGAGTAATTAAAATGTTCTGAAAGAGGCCAAAGCAAAAAGAGAGCTAATTTCCAACATTACAAAGGAAGAAACCATCATTTTTTGGCCATGTAATGAAAAGAGAACAACTGGAATATATTGTAACAACTGGAAAAATTGAGGGACGAAGAGATAGAGGGAAGCAAAGAGAGAAAATACCAGACAGCTGAAGAGAATGGCTTGGCAGAAGGTCAACAACAGAAATGATAAAGAACTGTCGAGATCGTAAGTTGTGGAGAGACATGATCACCTACGCCAGTAGGCTTGATGATGATGCCTTGTCACATGGCTAAACCATTTTATCTGTTGTTTCCTTATATATTCTATGGCTGGGGGCTATTCCTAGCTTTTTTCTCAGTTTTTCATTTCTGATCTTATCTCTCAGACTGTTTCCTGTCTGACACACATTTCATATATAATGATGTTAACCAACAAATAAGTCATACAATAATTGTTACTTTGGTGTAAAGTCTCTCCAATTTATATTTATTGCAACATGTGTGGAAGTAACTCTGCTTTATGGAAGTGGGTCATGTAAGCTCATATATATAAAAATATGTAGTATACAAATTAAAACTTGGACAATTTCTTTAATCTATCAAAGTAACATTATGCTGTTATGTGTAATAAAATGTACAGTTCTTAACATTGAGGTGACAGGCAACAATAGCAGGCATCAGCTCCTTTACCATGCTAGGGTCCAGAACAGTGACATATGGAAGGATACAATGAAGGCCCTGTTCTTGGTCTGACACTTGATAAAAAAGATTATCAGTCTTTGGCTTGAAAAGAATATAAATATTAGATAGACAGACAGATACATTAGATAGAAAAAATGACAGCTTTTACCACATATTTACTTAATATTACAGGCTACAACTGATCACTTCTAATTTCTTTTACCTGCCAATTGAAATACATATGAGTCAACTTATATGTAAGTCTCTGCATATGATCAGCCTGTAGGCCACTCTTGTCATAGATCACATTGTAGCTTGTTGGAGACACTGTTCCCTGCCTCACTGACTGGCTCACCAAGAAGAAGTCATACCTGTTATGTATTTAAGCTTCAATTATATTTTTCAAAAGAGAGAGATGTTTACATGACAAAATCTAGCGTACCTGGCAATGATAGTGAGAAATATCTAACTCATATCTGAACATGTTTTCAGCACTGGCAGAATGAGTTATGATCATTTTAAGATGTGAAAGAATTAGCACAATAAATATACATTCTCCATAGAACTGTAGAGACTGACAAGTGGACTTATCGGCAGGCTCTAGAAATTAAAACTATTAGCAGAAGGAAATAATGGGAAGCTCTCATTTTTAGTGACAATAATCTGTTTAGTCACCAGATCCTCTCTATTGCACAAGCAAACTTAGTGTATCCCCTTCTCAGCACGTCCCACAGTGTGAAATATGCATGCCACACACTAACAATAAGACAGGAGATGGTTTGAGCACAGATGAATGAACTCCACACCCCAACAAAGATCTTGAACCCCTTCAATGTAAGTCCTATCAGATTAACAGAAGTCACTAATAAAGACAGATTTGGATTTAGTTGTAGTATCTGAATATGATTCATTACCTGAAAAATATGTTTGCCTTGCATCAAGTTATGTTGTGGTAAGACTAACAACACTTACAGCGTAGTCCTTGATATCCAAATTAAAACAGGTTATGAATTGTAAAGGGCATTCATGACTGATTATCATTATAGATTATTACTTGTCAGACCTAGAGTCAAAAACCTAATAAATTAATTTTGTTTTACTTACGGTTTTCAATACTCGTAATTAGGTACTAACCTAATAGCACCTACAATGAACAATGCATTTCATTAACTGATAAATGTACTCACCATTCAGGTTTTGTAATGTGTGAGTCAACAATTGTTCCAGGCTGTGGATTGATCACTTTATTATGTTCCAGGCCAAACAGTCTGGTATTTATTCGCTTTTTCACAATTACATATGCAAAGTTTGGTCTGAAAATATAAAATGTGGAAAGCATGGCTAAAGTAAACAAATATTTAAAAAATGTTTAAATCTTACTACACTGGAAAAAAAAAAAAAAAAAATCAAGTACCTTGACCAGCTTGCATCAGTGATTATTTCACTCCACAACTTTCTCTCTGTTGTTATTTAAAGTTATTCATCAAATCTCTTGTAGACTTCCCACCAAATTATTTCTTTACTGCCTTGTATCTTTTTTTCTGTTTCCCTTTCCTTGCTTACCTCAATTTTTCTAGTACTTATATATATATCAACTGTTTCCTTCTCATTACCAAAAAAATGATTGTTTCCACTTGGAGATGAAAATAACTTTTTTTTTTTTTTTTTGCTTTGGCTTCTTTTAGACTGTCCTAATTTTTCTTTTTAGCTGTCCATGGTATTGTCAACACTTTTCTGTAAATTCTTCAGAATGCAAGAATTTCTGTGTTTGTAAAAAAAGGGTTAACAGGAATCTTCTTACTGAAGTGTTTGCATACCAAGAAGAACAACAAATTTAATGTTTATATCCTACAAAAAGTATGTTATCAATGAGCCTGAATATCTGCACTTCTTGTGATTGATTACCTGTAGTTTTCACCGCCAACAGAACTGAAAGCTGCTGATACCTGTTCACACTCATGATGAAAGACATGGTTAAGTTGACCATCACCAACACCATCTCTGTAAAACAGTATTTTCTGTGGCAGAGCTCCATTCACTTCATGGTACTTCTTCAAAGCAACTGAAACACACCAATTCACCAAACATAAATTGCTGAAATCCAGTCAATGTTTATCAAGTACCAGGTTGTTAATAAGTACCAAGCTGTTATTAAAGCCACAGCACAAAATTTAATTAAGATCAACACATTCTATCCCAAAATAACTGCAATAATATAGGAAGCAAAACATTATTAAATGCAATAATTAAGCTTCAAATGATAATGAGAGGAGTTTTGCAAAAAGAAAATCAGATCACAGAGCAGGGGCACTACAAGATGCCCATCCGTACAGTTGAAACAACTGTGCCCCCAGCGGTACTCCTGGAAATGGACTATCCAAACAGGGAAGGCAACCCCAGTGATACTCAAAAAATGTAGCATTGAAGTCAAACATGTTGGGCAAAAAGTTGCAAATATCATAATCTAGCTGCAAACCACAACACAGTGTATCTACACCAACTTAATGTCTTTATAAGGCTGCATGATGAAGAGGAGGTCTATTCATTCCTAGAGTAGCCATCAAATGAATGCCAGAAAGTGAAAGATCACACTTCAACTTTCAAATCCACACAGATTAAGGGGAACTAGTTACAAGAAAGATTAAAGAGCAACAAGGAATATGTTTTTAAAACTTTCAATATTAGCCAAGAATAAATTTGAGTGTTGATTCCAAAATGAGTTGAACAATTTTGGGATTAATGGTAATATATACATTTTTTCTACAACAATGCAAATGAGCAACCTTGACTGCTGACGACTTTAACTGCACCCCTGTGATTGTAACAGCTCTGTAATGCTAAAAGTACATTTTTCATAATCTGTTAATCCTAGATTACAATACGGTTGTGAAAATTACCACCTCCAAATACAAATTCTTGGAACTGTCCAAGGGCAAACAATCCCTCCCTATATAGTACTTCAGGTGACCACACCTGAGTGTTAGATTTGTTTCCTTTAATGTTGGATTTTTTAAAATTATTTATTAATTGCATGAGGCATGGTCTCATATATTTTATTTAATTCGCCAATTTTCAAGATATTTTTTCCCGCATGACCCAGGAAATTTCCTCAGCCGTCGACGTAACACCACACAAACTTTTGTAACTCAGGAAATGGTGACCGTGTCAATAGCCAATGTAACATGTTCCATGCATCAAATTTCAGGTCATAAAGCAAATCTTATCTGGGAAATCTGAGTCCTGTGTCCCCTCTTGGAGTAAGCACGCACATTTATAGCAAAGGTTCAAAGAAAACACTAATTCTAGAGTTCTGAATGTTACAATTAAGTGGTAGTAATTTTTACTACTGTATTGTGAAAAAGAAAAGACGACGGTCATATGCTGGACATGTGATGAGAAGAGATAACCGAATAGCAAAGCAAGCCATCATGTCGAAAACAACAGGAAAGAGGAAAAGAGGAAGACCCAGACAAAGAAGAACATTGATCAAAGAGGCAAGAGCAGCAGGAATCGGCTCCCTCAACGAGATAGAGCTGCTTGCACAGAACAGAGACAAATGGCGAGATTTGATGTTTTTACAAGGATTGAAAACTGCTAGAATAAAAATGTAGATAAGAGGAGGAGTATCTGGGTCTATACCCTATGGGCCGGCTACAGCTCAAAAGGTCAATGGATTGGGAATGGGAGAATTACAGATAGGTATTGTGATCTAAGGTTAAGTAAAATCCTCTACTGACCTTGTCACAGCAATGTTATTGTTTTCCTCAATGTGTTTCATTCACAAGGCAGTCTTAGTGTCAACATCTGGAAATTTCCTAATGTGTCTAGCACTTTCTTTTTCACATTTGATCAGAAAGTGAATATGAGTCCTTCATATGAATTGCCCAAAAAGGTAGATAAATCTTTTGGGATTAATGATAATATATACATTTTTTCGACAACAATGCAAATGAGCGACCTTGACAGCTAGCGACTTTAACTGCATCCCCTGTGATGGGTCAAAAATTACACCAAAAGAATTCAACTGTGTGCTTCATATGACATTCAAAACCTGCCTTAACCCCCTTATTTTTTTAATACAATAAAATTTCATAACTTTGTTTAATTAAATAAGCTAATTCCATTACCTGCAAGCAATGTGGTCATGCCATTCAAGAGGTCATTACCGCTGGGGTGATATTCTGTCATGCTATAGTAGCGAGTGCATCCTTTGTTCAGGGAGGCAACAAAAGCACCAACTGACTGACCTTTGTTGGCAGAATCATGGTAGGAGTCAACACCAACCACCATAAGGCCATTCAACTGAAAAAATTTTCATGAAAACACTAAATAAAATTATACATAAATACTAAATAATAGACTAGCTATTAACTTTAGATTAAAGACCTATGCAAGAAAGGAACTCAATATTTCAATGCATGTCAAAATCAAGAATCTATGAGAGGCTAAAGATAAGTGATAGACACAAATTTCTGTCAACTTTATACTTCTTGACAATAAATATTTTTTTTTAAATAAATGCTATACCCGTGCAAAATACTAAAAATCTAAATAATGTCAAAATGAGTGCTTATGCAATCCTGTGAAAATGTGTCTAACTGCTACAGGCCAAGAACAGTCAATATTCTGAGTCTAGGAATGAGAAAGACCAATCTATCATCAATTTATAATTTAAAAAATGCTTAAATTTGTTGAACTACAAGTGATATCCACTCACAGGAATTTCAATACCCCAAACCTCTCCTCCCATCTTGCAGGTCATCTGGATGGCAATCTTGGTAGCCACACTCATTAGACCCTGTTTTTTATTCAAAGTCCTTGCCAGTACCACTTGACTGGGAACTGTAAAAGTAGAGGGCACAGAAAATAAATTATGAAACCTTTCGTTATGTGTTGTGTACAAAGCACACAAATTGAAGATGATTGTAAAGCAATAAACTTGAATGAAAAACATTTGTACAACAATTGTATCTTACAGCCTATTAGTTTGCTAGTCTAACACACTGCAATGATTTTCCTGTGCTTTAAATTCCTGATCAGAATGGTTAGTGTTCAATCTCCCAGAGGTCACAGATTTTTTTCCGCACCAACAAGGCTCAGTGGTTTACCCAGCCTTTAAAAATGGGTACCAGATATTTTTTATTGGCAGTAAAGACCATGATACCAACCACATCACAGAAAAAATGTGTCCATAGTCATGGTGAAATATGGTTACCATATTCCATAAACACCAAACAAGGCATAAACTCACTTTACTTTTTACTAATAAATGTCACAGCAATACAATTTATTGGTCTATTGTAGACAACACATGTAAACAATTGTCTATAAAGGGATTTTCTGTAATGTATCAGGAAGACTTAATACTTTGTTTATTATTTAGCATGTTCCAAGTTATGGATGGAATAACTCCTCGAATAAAAAAATCTCATGTTGGCTAGTGTGCAGCACACCATACTTAAAATTTGATAGATAGAATAAGAATTTAAAAGATAGAAATGGTTTTGTTAGACAAAAATTGTTTAATGCCCTTCAAAATTTGCATTTTTAGTGCAGTCTCTGAGATTTCATCCAGATATTTTCTAAAATTGATCTCCCAAAAAGTGACAGCAATCCTACAGAGTAAAGTATTCTTGTCCCTACCTGGATTATCAATGCAGCAGCTTTTTTTCACAGCATCATAACGATCTTTCTTATTGTTGGGAGCCACAATCACCACCATTTGTATGGTCTGGTTCAAGTTCTGTTTAATGCCTTGAAGGAAAGCATCATTCCGATCATTGGTCAACTCAACCCTGCAGAACAAAAAAGGACCACACAACATCAATACTCGGACACTAATTAACATAACCATTACTTCTCATACTTCCAGAATGTTCTCTAAATGTAAAAAAATGGGCCACATTAGCATATATCAAATTCAAGTTTGCAATGTCCAGACAATGGTTGAAACTAGAAACGCTTATAAGTTGAAACATCATCAGGTTGTGTGTCCTTAGCAGAACGTTATACTCATCACAGCACGTCTGAAATAATCCATCTCTAACCCCCTATCTGGGTCTTTCTGAAACCGTGTCTTACATTATTGTTAGGATGTTCAATATGGTGAGACTCAAAATGGCAGTGTCTTTTCGCCGATTCGTTGATGTGTGTTTCTGAATGAAGAAAATGGCATTTGTTGCCTGTGATGGAATACGCTGTGTGTGTGACGGCTCTTGTTTATTAACAAGGTGGGTTATTAATGGCGGGGTTGACTGTCATGTATGTGGAAGCATCACTCGAAGCAAATTCAACTATGAAAAACAAGCCAAATTGGGAATATCGTATTATAGCGCTGCCAAAAAGATCTCAAGCAATTAGTCACGAACTTCATCGTGTTTTCATGTGAAAACATCGTGTTCGTTACATTTCATGTCCTGGGCATTTTGCAAATTTGGTGTTGACTTGGAGTAATTGCCATGAGTCTTAAGATGAAATTGTGCACTCAATAAATCAATGCGATGAAGATTTATCATTGTTTCTGTAGAGAGAAAAACAGGGGATCGTTATTGTTCTATATCAGACCACCTAGAGAATTCACATACAACGCTAGGCAGGGGAATGTCGCATTCACAAACGTTTGACTTGACAATGAGAAACAATGAGGTGAGTACAATTTGTCAAATTCGGCGAACTTTGCTAACTGGATCAGTTGATTAGATCAGACGCAGAAAATTACACCGTAGAGCTGATTAGCATCAGCTCCCTAATGTAACTTCTGCAGAGGTCTAACGAACGTGACCTCATTCCACCATGTTTGGAAACAGAAGTCAAACTAATAACTACATCAAGCTTGGGCAGATAGTGCTCGTAAGCCTGGGAGGGCCAACCATCTAAGGGCAAATCCCCCAACAAAAAAAAGACAATCTGCTGCCTTGCAGGAAGATTGGGAGCAATCAAAGGCTAAGGAAAGCAAACCTGAATAAAATGCTGGCTGAAATCGGATGCACTGGGCCACTGGCGCAGAACACAGTGCAACGTTTTAACAGGTATTCAATCAGAATGGATCTACATAGACCTGAGAAGAGCAATGTGGTCCACACCCACCTCCCTGGAAGAGCAACTATATGGGGCAATCGAATCGCTTAGACAGCTGACTTCATGAGAGAGTCTGGAATCCTACTCTGATTGAGTCTTGATCGCAGAGAGAGAGAGAGAGAGAGAGAGAGAGAGAGAGAGAGAGAGAGAAATCCAAGTGATACAGAAAAACAAGACTACTATTCACAGATGGCTAAGCATTACTGCATGAAAATATAGAATATGGGCAGGAACTCCCAAGCTAGATTATAAAGGTAGGGGTTGGGTGGTTAGAGATGAATAGTACCTCATGGTGAGTGACAGTTACATCTCTAGGGAAGAAGAGTGGAGTGGATTTTGCAGACATACGACAACAAGCAGATGAAATAATACTCAAAATGTAAATCATGTCAGACAACTCACTAGCCAAGTGGCACCATTCATCAATAAAGAAATTACAGGAGAAGAGTACAAAATTTTTATCCAAATGGTGTGCTATCGATACCGGAATAAAATTCTTCAAATATGTGTACAGTTTTTTCCTTAAAGCAATTTTCGTCAGTAAACACATCAAGTATATCAACTCTGTATATAGCTCTGTTGGTAGTCATAATACTTAAGGGGTATATTTGACATAAGAAGTTTTTATTGTAAACATGATGGGCCAATATTATAAATCTCTGTTAAAAAATAACTGGATATGTTGTTGTATGTGATAGGCAAAATGTACAAGACAGTACAGTATTACAGCAGCAGGAAACATATTCTGCTGCCCATTGACCATAAATTTGCAACTGGCATTGTCTTCAGCAAGAAACTCCGTAGCAATTTCCTGATTTTCCAGTATGTGGAATCATGTACCTATTTTACCGGTGACTGCATGTGTAATCCTAGGCAGACTGATTAGAGTTGAGTGCTCTTTGCAACAACAACACCACAGTTTTCTGTTGTTTTATTAGTAGCATACAATGAGATTGTAAAACACCAATAAACTGTGTCATGTAAGTGGACAAACCTGGTTGGTTCTGATATTCTCATCCCCATGCCCTTGCCTACACGGTACAGACAATCAGCCAGCTCATTACTTGCGACAGCTAACTTCTGGGGGTAGATCAGCAGCCACTGATTCATGTCTACTGCAGTCAGCAGCTTACAGGTTTTCATGTTACGGCTCCAGTCAGCTTCTTTGATCTCATAACTCACTTTGGTAATTTCCCCCTGAAAGCAAATCAGTTTTATCAGGTATTGAACTATCTAGCATTAGAGATTTAGTTGGATGAGCAAGAGAAACAAAAATCTATTTGGTTATGGAAGGCACCGGTATCACTGCAAACAAATTAAAATCATAATTGCTCAACCGCCCGTGCCAGCGTAATCATCCGAATTAATATCTCATCTCCCAAACAAAGAAAGGTAACTAGTCCCTATCATAACAGTCTCAGCACATGCCAAAAGACATAAGGCGAAACCACGCAGAAAGTGAATACAGCCAACTGTTCCCTGTCATATGATATCATCATTCATCGTAAACAATTGGAATAACGAAACATGATCAAAACGGATAAGACACACAGCTCACGGTGTGCACAGAGCACTTAACTCAGTAGCTCCTGCAACAAGCCGGACTTGGAATATGAGGAAATTGCAACAAGGAACACTTTTCATGCATAACCTTCAATTGTTTCCGCCACCTATCCACCATATACCAGAAGTTCACGTCCTTTTGAAAATGGTGATCGTCATATATTTTTTTTTTTAAATGTATAGCTCTTGATGATGTAATGTAGAACAGATGTAATAAATGTAGAAACAGATAAAAACATTTTTGTGCAATGATTGGTCAATTGTCCCAATTTTCATCAATCAGCTACATAGAAGTAAACCCACTCCTTCTGTGCATGGAAAGTTATTAAAGAGGGTGTTCCTAGAAATTATTTGTGCCAGCTAATCAGATACATCAAGAATATGTAATGCAGAGAATTCCCTTCACAACAGAATGCAGATTATCAATACCAATTGTACAGAAGCAACATTCTCAGTGAAAACAGCCCAACACATCTGTATTGCTGTATCTACTGCTGTTTGTTCTCATTTGAAGGTGGCACTTTAGTTATAATCTTGGAACTGTGCAGCATTTATGGATTGAAGACATTCTGAGCCTAATACATTCCCGTGGGGAAAATTGATATTGTATGGGAGTTGTTTTCCCACAAACATTTTTATGTTTTAGGTTATAGCTTCTTTTAACCCTAGATTACAATACCTACCTGTGACTCATATTACGATAACGCAGTAAAAAATACTACCACTTAATTGTAACATTTGGAGCTCCAAAATAGCATTTTCTTTGAACTTTTGACACACACAGCTATGTGTTTACACTAGGAGAGACACAGGGGCTCAGATTTCCTGTCTCAGCTTGATTTATGATCTGAAATTTGACAGCCTGGACCAGACATAGTACATATCGATACCTGCCACCATAAGTCGGTCAATATGTTCAGCTACTCCGTAGCGCTATTCACTCAGTTTCCCGAGTTACAAAGGGTTGTTTGATCTCACCAGATGACCGAGGATATATCTGTGGTCACAATAATTTCTAGAAAATTGGCGAATTTTTTAAATATAGAATTATATGAGATCGTATCTTATGAAATGGAATTTTAAAAATACAACACCAAAGAAAACAATTCCAACACTCAGGGGCCACTGGAAGTAGTAATTAGGAAGGTACATGGAGGGCAATGTTTGACCACAGCAAACTGTCAAATTTTGAAGAATATGCATTCTGATGTGGTAATTTTTACGATGATATTGTAATTAAGGATTAAATTAATGTATAATAGAAGCAGATTAATATATATCCCTGGAAATAGACAAATGAGTAAATAAGCACATCAGTGCCACACAGCTGCATATCAAATATTTTTTTTTTAATATAGAAAAGGCATTTTCTATTAAAAGTAAGTACAAGAAATAAAAGTACACGTTTTTACATTATATATTACAAAGAAGAAAACACCTGTTATACACCTGTTATTACATAAGATTATTGGGGCATGTTAAACGATACAACAAAATAATAAAAGTAATGTTGGAAGGGAAAATACAAGGTAAAAGTGGCAGAGGAATGCCAAGACTAACATGGATGAGTAACATCAAAAGATGGACAAGTCAGCCTATGAAAACCTCTAATATAAAAGCATGAGACAGCAGAAAGGCACTCCATGGTAGCTGGCCAAATGCCGTTTTTGCATTCCCAAGCGAGTGTAGTATAAAAATATTATTATTGATGGATAGTGGAGGATAGAAAAGAGAATGGAATGAAAGGGAGAGGGATGAGAGAAAATTGAACAATAAACTATATAGACACTTTGAGTAACTAATGGCATGTATGGCACTGTTGAAAAAGAGGTAGGAAAGCTTTACTAGATTTTAATTGCATTATGTAGTTTCTGGCACTACAAAGTTTTAAAACTGAGGGCCAAATACAGAACTTGATGTCATATATATTTCATGATGGTAAAGTTTAAATCCATTTTGAATTGTCTAACCTTTGTTAAAAACCATGTTCACAACAAAAAATCTCATTTAACTTAGGTAGTCTGATAGCCCACAACTAATTGGCGGGTATATTGAGATTGAGCATAAAATTCTATATAAATATGTGAAGTTTGAAACTGAAGTCCCCGTCCGAGATAATTTTAACAAATTTATCCTCCAAGCGAAAATTTACATGGGTTTGTATAGAAATTGTATGAATTAAGTCATCAAAAAATGATTTTAAAAAACTATAATTCCAAAAGGTCCTTAATTTGGATATTAGTCATTCATTTATCCACACTCTGGTGTTATTTAAAAGATATCTTAAAACTAGAAGTCTCATTGTTGAAATTTATTTGTGGGATGATGACCTTTCAGTTTATTTATGCTGAAGAAATGTCCAAGTGAGCATGACTAATTAAATTGAATTATTTAGCACTTACAAGTGCATAACTTTTTTAATAATTGATATGAATGGGGTATATGTTTTTGCTCTCGCCCATCTGGATATTACATTAATTTTTTTTTATTTAATGTTTGAAATTTTTATCAAAGTAAGCTTACTGGTTAGGGTTTGAGCATTTATGTATTACTTTTTATTTATTTATTATTTTTTTATTTTACTTCAGGAAATGGAGTGTATAGTCATTTTCATATTTAGTGCAAGGGCTGATCAAAATAGCTTGGCAGGCTGGTTCTGGGCAGCGAGCCATTGGTTGCCTGCTTCTGAGCTACATAATAATAGACAGATGCTGCTGAAGCTTGATGAAGTATTCTGAATAGCCCTAGAAACTAATCTTAAGAGTGGGACTCTTGGGACGGGGTGTAAATTAGGCCGAGCAAAAGATTACAGACCAGATGAAAACTAGCAAGATAACTGTTTTACTCTAAAAGATACCACTGGACATAACAGGAATTTACTGGAACTATTAACAAGAAGAAACTCTAATCATCAACTTTGCTGGCACAGAAACTGAATAACAAAATAAGCTTACATTTGGAGTTCTCAAGATTAAATTCTCAGGAGGGAACTGTCTGGCTGGAACACTCAACACTTGACTATCAAACTGAGTTTGCCATGGGCCCAGGATGGCTCGAACTCTTTCATTGCTAGTTATAAAGGACACAATAAATGTATGAATGTTCAAGTGTTAAATAAATATGTGCATACATTGAATTAAGTATCCAGTTACAGTTGCATATGCTCAGCAAATATCTTTAATGCTAAATAAATGTGAGAATTAAAATTTTTTGTAATTATGAGATGAAAGGTAAAATATTTTAATCTAAAAACATATTTAGATACACTGCCTTCAGGCTATTTGTATTTTTTATGTCTACTTTAACCCTGGGTTATGATACAGTCGTAATATTACCACATCAAAACACAAATTCTTCCAAATTTGACATTTTTGCGTGGCCAAGCATATAGGTGGCATCCTAATCTAGGGTTAATAGTTATTTTATTTCTTAATCAAACATGTGTCATCTAACTTCAATCTAAGAGTAATGAATAACTTCTCTTAATTGTCAACCTTAAACGTCCTATAAGTAATAAAACAAAACTTCACTTTTAATGGCTATATTAAACAATCACTCAACACATCAACATAATTACCCATTCAGTTGTTTCAGAAAATTCTCAAGTACTTGCACTCTCTTGTCTGGACCTATCCTTGTATGAACTGCCAGATCCCTCATCACATTAAAGTCTTGCCTGGCTTCATCACTAAGACCTGCATAGTTCAATGACAATGGTTTATAACACTACAATAGCATGTGTATCATTGATGCGGTTGATTAGTGAGCATGTAAAACCTTGAGCATCAATACTGACTTAACAAATGTCTGTGAACTGTGTGACACATTAGAGCAACTGATGGCACTATAAAAGACTGCCTGCCAAGTGCACCACTTAATTCTCTGAAAAGGAGATGCCATGTCTATCCAAATGAATAACATGTCATGGCTGAAGAATTATTTGGTGACTTGCAGTGTCCCAGTGTAGATTATACTCCCAGTCTAACATAAGCCTCACCAGTGTGTTTAACTGACAGCAACCTCTTATCAGAACAGAGATTGGTGGCGAGATTTGATAACAGTTTTTTGCAAGGATTGAAACTGCTAGAAAGAAAATATAAAACCTATACCAGAGTATCTGGGTCTATGCCCTATGGGCCAGCCACGGATTGAAACGTCAATAGATAGATAGAACCTCTTATCTATAATCCCGACCAAGAATAAACATGGGTGCTGTGTTCTTTTTCTTCTTTGACTTTCTCTCATACTCTTATCTCTTTTGTTTAAAGTTAATTGAGCAGAAGCAGTGAATGTTAGGCTACAATGACATAAATAGTCTTGAAGCTCTAAAAATATACACAAAAATCACAGCCACAATTTGCTCAATCTCCCCACACAAAGAAAACAAATCAATCTATCTATCGTTCGCCTGAAGTATTGTCTATATCTGCAATGTCGTTTCCTGTATAAATGTTACTGTCTTTTGTAATCCTTGCAGTGGCCCATATAGGTTTGTCTGCAGTGTTTTATCTATGGGCCAATGGACCTTCCTCAGTCTACTATACTTAGTGCAGTCCTGAAGTATGTGTTCAGCAGTCTGGGGCGCCTGTCCACATGTACAAGACGTTGAGGTGCAGATTTGAATTTTTTTGTATACATGTGACTATGGAGTCGATTGTGTCCTGTTCTGAGGTGTATAATGATAACTTGTTCATATCTATTCATATTATGAAAGGCGTCCTAATTTGGGGCTTGTGGTCCTCTGATTGATTTGATTATCTGTTTCTTATGATGGTATGTAACCGGTGTATCTAGTTGTGTGCCTGTTGAACCTTCCTTTGCCAACTGATCTGCTTTCTCATTTCCTGGTATTCCACAGTGAGATGGGATCCACTGCAGGGCAACCCTGTGGTGCTTGCAGAGTTCAGTCAATAAGGTCTGCAGATGTGGTAATTTTCTGGATTGTAGTGCCTGGAGTACTGATCTTGCATCTGTCAAAAACACTACAGGCTGCGGGCTAAGATTACTGTTCAGCAGTTTTTCTATTGCCAACTTTATTACTTGTATTTCTGCATCATAATTGTGACAATATTTCTCTGTTGCTATTTTATTCATATCCCCAGTGTTATTTGGGTACTCTATATATGCACCTGCTCCCCCATTTTTTACTGCATTGTGTGCTGATCCATCTGTATACACACAAATCCATAGGTCTTGTGGATATTCTTCATCCAGGAAACTGAGAGTTATTATTTTTCGCTGTAGACTATTCTGTTCCTTTGTCAACTATTCCTTTCACTTCTGTCCGTATTTGAACTGATAATCCTGATTCCTCTGTCCAGGGAGTCTGTTCTGGTATGGGCAGTAGGGGGTTAACAACTCTTGGTATGTCTGGTGTTTGTCTACTAATACACTTAAACAAATCAATAAAGCTGGGGAATCTTGCACCAACATTTATTGAGTCACTCATGGTTCTAGACTCGAGGTGAAACATACAAAGGGTCCAAAGCAAAGGCCATACAAAAACTGATCATGATTAAAAACTAACAGGTACATCCTGTGAATGTCAGTAAAACTGATCAGAAATCAAATCTACACAAGAGTAGTCAGACCAAGCATTGACCAAGATTAGTCAGACCAAGCATGGAATAAGCTTCAAGCTCCTGGCAACAGCAGCCATTGTAACCGGCCTATGCCGCCCGAAACAATTTACTATTGTAACTGTGTATGATGTTTTGGTTGAACCCGCAATGAGGCAATTGCTTCTTGTAACAGGGATGTGCCTGTTGCGCCTTGAGATGGTTGACCGCTGCATGGGACAGATCGCCTTGACCCACGTGCCCCCACGATGTTGACAACACCTGTACTAAGCCGTGCTCAGAATTACCGAATACTCCGCAGCGTAACTGCGTGTCCGGTGATGTACTAGTGATGTTTCTATAAGACCATTGATGACCGTAAGTGGTAACTTGTTGCAACCCGCTGTTCGTTCGTCGCCCCTAAGCCATGAGTACCGTACTGAAACAGTCGATTGAATAAGACCAGGTCTGAATGAACAACAACATAAACTTTATTCAGTTACAACGTTCTTACATTGGTGATAGGCCTCTGGCTCGTTTCACTCGCCCAGTGACAACTTCACTGTGCATCACAAATAGATCAATTGTGTCGACCTCTCACGTTCACAGAATTGCATTATACAATGTCTAATTTCACATAAAGACAGCATCAGAAACAAGCATCTCGCTCGTTTTCATTGCAGTGACAACTTCACTGTGCATCACAAATAGATCAATTGTGTCGACCTCTCACTTTCACAGAATTGCATTATACAACGTCCAATTTCACACAAGATACAGTATTAGAATCCATTCTCTGAAATAACGCTAATTTAACGAACTGTAGAACTTTAGTCAACTGGCTCACACAACTGACAAAATACAAGCCTACCGTTCCAAAGGTTTCAGCCAACTGGCTCGCACCACAAACAACTCACAACTAAAAAACAAAAACTATTTTTAAAGGTTGTTAGCCAAAAGAGGCTCACGCCTTTCGGTGAGACCTGCACGATCCCCCGCTAGATCAACTCTATCTGTCTAAACACTATCATTCTCCACTCACTCTTTCAGCCCTTCATTACACATGACTCACAAATTTCAAGAATCACTTCGTTCCTTGAGCTGATTTCATGCTCACCGTCACATTCTCTTCACACGATTTTACGTCTTTCTTACTCACCTCCCTGCATGATTATTCTACCTATTTCTCTCTCACTCTCCCCTGATTTCTCCACCACACCTTCCCCTTCTATGTCATTACCCCTTCTTACACACATCAATCTTCTTTTTTTCCTTTCTATCCCCCTATTACATTATGACAAATCTGAGAAAACTGGACATATACACTCAAAGTAAAATAATCATCATGCAGATGCTGTATTTATAAAATTGGCTTTTCATTAAGAACTAAGCAATTGCTATTAACAATAAATGTAGGGAAACTAACCTGTAATTGTACACAATTCTGGAAGCAGGTAAAAGTTTTGCTTGTCTCCCCTTCTTTTGTCCTTTTCTGTGGGCCTGGTTACTAGAAGTGGTTGATCCTTGTCCACAACATCAATGTTCCAGCGCTGTACAAGAACAAATATAGTTATTCCGGTCGACCTTGAGAACTTTCTCCACACCACGGCATTTGAAAGCAGCATAATAGTGCGCTCATATATTTTATTTGAATATTCGAGGATATCGTGTAAATTATAAGGATATCAGAAATGGTTTTCAATCAAGGAGAGGTTTATTCTCCCTTCTATAAATGGTAATCGCGAGAATTCCCATCAGTTTTGTTTTCTAAATTGGATTTTTTTTTCAATTTTTTATTTCCCTTTTGCCACTAATTAAACAAATGCCATTTAAAATGGAAAGAATATTTAGATTCAGCATCCAGTTTTACATAAATGTAGTAAATTTCAAGGCGATATCACTGGCCAAATGTTTTCACTATCAGTGCACATTGACACAAAACTGATGCACTCTTTTTGAGCCACTTAAAATGGTGTACAAAATCGGCTTGGCGTGGTCAGTAGCATTGAGACATTGACAATGCTACAATAAAATGGAATGGGTATTTAGATATGATGTCCATTTTTACAAAAGTGTGGTAAACCTCAAGGTGATATAGTCGTCCAGATTTTTGCTGCCAAAAAATGACCTCGTTGAATTATTATTCACAGTTAGCTTATGTCACACTAACACCACAGAGGTCTTGTCCCTAAATGACAGGGGGCATGACATGGACAGTGTCCTCATTAATCTACTTTTGCTTTGTGTTCTTAGGAGCAATCATAATAATGAAAAAAAACACAAAATTTCAACAAAATTCATAACTTTTTAAATAATTGACATACAGACACTCTGTTGAAGTATTTTGCAAAGACATTGCTGCTTTAGCTATTGTGATTCTAATTTATTTACACGTATCCCCTTCCTGATCAATGTGACTTCCAAGAAAGATAAAGTGATTGATCTCTTCCACTAGTTTGTTTTCCATGTATATTCTGTCATCTGTCGGAATTAAGCTCTTCATGATTGATCTAAAGCCCAATTTTGCTGCCTATTGATGATAGTTCATTTGTGTTTTCCTGCATCGTCAGGAAAAGGCTATATCATCAGCAAAGTCGCTTAGTTCTTACCAAAAGAAAAAAAAAGTGCATTTCTCTGTTTAAAAACCGTTACCTGCTTAAAGTAGGCAATGTAGGTAATCTGCTCTCCACCCTTTTCAAATGTGTTGGTAGGGCGACCCTCCCAATCAATGTCATCTACACGATAAGTCTTGTTGTTGTATCTGGTATAAAATACATAAAAGCACTTCAAAGACATGCTATAAAATAATAATCATATGCGCACACGCACAAACAAACTTTAAAAACAAAGAAAGGAAATGTTTATGGAACAAGGAACCATATGGGAATTCTGAACAAATCAATGAACTCCAAGAGAATGGACCATAAGTAAATAAGTAAACATCCAAGATAATCGAGAAGGACCACAAGTACTTACAGATGAAGTGGTGGATGCCTTGCACAGCATAAAAACAGAAAATTCACCAGGAATTAGATAATATATTATGAAATGAGCTGGTAGCAGTGGAAGAATTTAAAACAATAAAAAAAGAGCTGTTGAATGACATGACAACAGCGGAGGTATCCCTAACCTGATGACCTTTCAATCAATTTTCCTAGCACCACAAAGGAAATATTATGCAGGTAGCATGGAAGAATCACCATGTGAAGAATGAAAAACAAAATTAAGCTAGAAATTAGTGATAAGCAGTGTGAATTTTTGTTATATAAAGTTATGAACAATGCCCTATACACAAGATCATTTGTAGAAAAAGCCACTGCAGTGAAAACAGTTCAATATTATTGTGTTCTATATATCGCACCAAGGCATTTGAGAAAGCATCTCAAATGCTCATTGGAGCCCACAGAATGAATATAGAGAGAGATGCTGCTCAACTTATCATCTCTCTGTGGGTAGTGTCAACATAATCATCCACCAGTTGCACCATCTGACCTATTTCTACTTCGGCCATCTAAATCATGAATCTGCATGATTTGATTATGTTGAGAAGGTCAAAGTAGTACAAGGACGGCTGAAGAGATCAACCAGCAGAGGTGCAGCTGGGGCATGCTCTGATATCCTGATGATTCAAAGCCATAAATCCGCAAGCAGACAATGACGAAAAATAAGACTGTGCAGCCAAATAACAATGTGGTATATTTCAAATTTTAATAAAACAAACCTTGAAATAAAAAAAAAAGGTTGCATTACTTATTGAACTTATTGTATCTATCAGTATTCATATAAAAACTTGACGTATGCTTAGTTTTAATTGATAAGAGTGAAATGAGTTAAAGATCAGAGGGGAAACAGTAATTTTTTTAACCAAACTATCTATGTGACAACAGGAAAAATTGAGGGATGAAAAAATAGAGGGAAACAGAGTGAAAAGATACAAGATGCCACCAAGCACAGTAATTGATAACAATTACATGAAAACAAAGATAGTACTTAAAACATTAAAATAAGTGTGTATCTAGTCTGAAATAGAGAGACTACAACTCACTACATCACACGATTACATTTTTAAATGAAACAAACAGTAATATTGTTAACTCCAATGTAAGCAATGAACACTAGACACAGAAAATATAAGAGCCAGCATTTAGTCTTGAACAACACTCACCTGGTCATAACAATATTGCCCACAAAGTTCTTCATAGCAGCAGCATGAAATGCCCTTATGTCTCTGCTATCCATGGAGTTGTATAGGTTATAAAGACAGTCCAAAAAAGTATCAATTCTTAGAATTTTATGAATGATGTCCACTCCTAGCAGGTTACCTGCCTCATAGTTCAAAATGGATGTTGTAAAACCTGGCATCACCTCTAACCTTAGAGATTTAAGAGAAAAAAAAAACATAGAATGAGAGATACAGTTACCACACACTTGTAGTTTTAAACAACCTAAACACAAGAATATCCAAGAAATAAATTACCTATAATATAAATACTTTTTGTTAGCATGTGTTCTTGAGATGGCAAATGCTTTGCTCACATACTTCCAGATATTTCTCTAAATGTTACCATTAGTTCTCCTTGTTAATCCCAAATTGTTCACACTATATCATTGTGTAAGGGTACCAATGTGCCAGTTCTTCCACCATATCCCATTACATTCCTCAAAGGCAACCATACCAATTACTTGCTAATTTCAATCGAAATGTGTGTCACATTTGCATCTTAGGTGTTGGAAGTGATTGTCTCTTACTCATACTGGTACTGAATGTATCCAGTATTGTATTATCAAGAGCCTTAGTCCTGCCAGAGATCGATGATAAAACAAAGTTCCTTATTCCCGTTGAATTTTGAAAACAAAAGCAATGCCTGGGCAGAATTTTAAAAACAATCATTCCTGCTCCAATTTCAATATTAAAAGTTTTCTCATGCATCCTATGTAGTAATTGAAAGAAAACCAAGGGACACTATTACTACACGCTCTCCGGCAATGGATTGTAATGCACTAAACTAAAGAAGACAAGGTACTGGCCTACTGGACCAAAAACGATAATATTTTAGAATAATTACTGACACACATTTATATTAATGGCTGGCGGTGAACTTACTTGTGGTTCTTAACCTGGATGGAAAGGGCTGGGTTAAAGTAGTGGTCACGGATCAGCTTCATGTCCAGTGCAATTAGGACTCTGTAGAACAATTAGCATAAAATAAACACACTACCAAAATATGGTGTCATGTACACATGGCAATTTCATAGGTTTATTTTCAATAAAATTAAGCATTCTTAATCAATATATTACATCTTAAGCAAACCGCCAATTATCTCAACTTTGATATATCTTTTGATTTATATTTTTTTGCACTCTGAGGAAACCCCATTGGCCCATAGATATAACACTACAGACAAAAGGAAAAATACAGCAAAATTTATACAAGAAACGACATTGCAGATATAGACAATATTTCAAGCAAATAAAAGATATTTTAGCTATAATGTACCAAATTATATGTCTCCTAGATTGCTATGTATTTTTATGCTTAATGATTGTGGTGGGAAAGTTTCCAATATATTGAAATTGCAAATAACAGAGAGAAAAGTGTGATCACTCTGAAAATGTAGCAACAAGAAAAATTAAAAGATTCTTTCTCAATTTCTGCCTCACATTCACTCAATCACCATAGCTTTTCAGTGTTAACCTTTAATGAGTCACTAAGTGGACGTAGATATGTTTTAGTTTACAGCAAGTTGTGGTATTTGCACCTGTCAGCCCAAAACATCAGACTTCAACAAAGGAGTTGCCTTCTCCATTCGATCCCTACCAACTTAACCAGACTGGTAAGTTTTATTAAAGAGAAACACCAAGCGGAGGTGGAGTAGAACTCTGTTAGGTGGAGTAGATCTGCTGTTATTGTTATTGCCACAAATCCTGGGGCACCTGGTCAGTTATGGGTAGCTGACAATACAGGTGCTTGACAGATTCATATAGTTTCAAGTTTTTTTGCTAGCTAGGTGTGTTAACTTTCTCGTTAGAAGGGTGCTCTGGCTCAATTTCCATTTTTCAGACTGGCAAACTTCACCCAACCCCTAAAAATGGGTACCAGATATTTTTTCTAGGTAGTAAAGGCAGACTGGTGTTACATTAACTACATTACTTGAAAATTTGCTGTTGTCCACAGACGATCACTGCAGCCTTTACAATTAATTCCTGCTTTGCTTTGACCACTATAAACTGAATGTCGATAAATTGGCCTGACCTTTCCTTCTTAGAGATATGCTCATCTACAGCTACATCCAAACACACAAGTACAAATAAATGTGGCAAACAATCATCAAGATGGCACTCCGCTCATATACTACCACCATCAACATATGAAACCCTCGTTAAATTTATCTATAAATCTATCTATCTATCTATTGACCTTTCGAGCCGTAACCGGCCCATAGGGCGTAGACCAAGATACACCTTCTCCTATATGAATTTTTGTTCTAGCAGTTTTCTTTTAAAGATATTTTATCAAATCTCGCCATCTGTCTCTGTTCTGTGCAAGCAGTTCTATCTCATTGAGGGAGCCGATTCCTGCTGCTCTTGCCTCTCTCATCAATGTTCTTCTCAGTGTCTCCCTGGGTATTCCTCTTTTTCTTTTACCTGTTGTTTCCCATATGAGGGCTTGCTTTGCTATTCGATTATTATCTCTTCTCATCACATGTCCAACGTATGACCATCGTCTTTTCTTTATTACTGAAGATATTAGTGGTTGATTGGCGATTTCTCTAATTTCCTCGTTTGTTTTGAATTCGTTCCATTCTATACCAAGTATTTTCCTTAGACATTTATTTTTGAATGCGTTCAACTTTGTTTCTATATCTCTTGTTGTTTTCCAGCTTTCACACGCATACGTAAGGGTTGATAGTACATTTGATTTGAATAGCCTAAGTTGTGTTTGTGCTAATGAGTTTGATTTCCACAACTTTTCAAGACTTCTGAAAGACATTGCTGCTTTAGCCAGTCTGATTCTAATTTCTTTGCTCGTATCCCCTTCTCGATCAATGTGACTTCCAAGATAGATGAAGTGATCGATCTCTTCTACTGGTTTGTTTTCCATGTATATTTTGTCACTTGTTGGAATTAAACTTTTCATGACTTTAGTCTTTTCATGATTGACCTCAAGCCCAATTTTGCTGGCTATTGATGATAGTTCATTTGTGTTTTCCTGCATCGTTTTTATCTGATTGCTGATGAGAACTATGTCATCAGCAAAGTCCAGGTCCTCCAAATGGTCTCCTTGTATCCATTCGATGCCTTTATTACCAGTGCAGCATTTCTTCATTATGAAGTCCATAACAATTCCAAATAACAAGGGCGATAAAATACATCCTTGTTTAACCCCAGTTTCTATTGGGAAACATTCGCTCAGTCCTTCCTCTGTTCGAACTGCACATGTGTAACCATCATACATGTCTTTGATAATATTTATGATTTTTGATGGTAAGCCATATTGCTTCAGAATTTTCCACAAAGAATCTCTATGAATACTATCAAATGCTTTTTTGAAGTCGATGAAGTTAAGTACAAAAGGTTTTTGCTTATCTATAAATGTTCACAGCAAACACATTTTTTTGCCGTAGTAATATGGAGAAGGCACATAGTAATTTGTTTGTGTTATGTTGCACTTACTTTTAAACAAGATATTCACAATCTGTATATACTGAGGACTATTTGAGAAGACCTCTGTAACTCTTTTTATCTCAATCCTTATTATTGCTCCATCATACGATCGAGTGGCGTTGCATACAGTGACCTAAGAGGACAAATAAATAACCAAGCATTTAATATATACAAATATACACATTCAATGTTCTTACAAAGTTGTGTATGATTACGTGGTGTAACTTGAAACAATGATTGCAATACCAACTCTCTGGTAATTAATCTGCTCCATTTAACTGAGTGATCAGCTATACTCTAAAAGTTGAACTATGCTGAACATTAGCATAAACACATGGGCATTGCTTTATGGGAGACAGCAGAACTCTTTATACTGTACAAAAGATGCTGACAAACACCTATACATCCAGTGGAACACCAATTCTAGACAAATCTGGATTAATGCTAACAACAAGCGCAGACATAAAAGCCCGTTGGGCGGAACACTTCAAAGAAATTCTTAACCGTCCACTACCTCACAGTTTAATAGATTTTGAAGCTGAAACACCAGCAGCAGAATTAGATGTAAATTTAGATGACTTCACCTTGAGCGAAATAGAAACCACCTTAAAGCTAATGACCAATAACAAGGCTGCTGGAGAGGATAAGTTAACAGCTGAGATCCTCAAGGCAATTGATAGCCATAATTTAATACATCTCCAAAAAATGTTCAACATCATTTGGAAAACAGAGAAGACGCCTCATAAATGGAAAAAAGGAATCATTGTTAAGATCCCAAAAAAGGGCAATCTTAGAGATTGTAACAATTGGAGAGGCGTGACACTTTTGTCAGTTGCCTCAAAATTATTCTGTAAAATCATCCTAAATAGAATAAAGGATTCAATAGATACAGTAATGCGTGAAGAACAGGCTGGGTTTAGAAAAGGGAGAAGCTGTCTTGACCACATTTTCACTCTACGACTTATATTGGAGGAACACATTGAAAAGCAAAAACCTTTTGTACTTAACTTCATCGACTTCAAAAAAGCATTTGATAGTATTCATAGAGATTCTTTGTGGAAAATTCTGAAGCAATATGGCTTACCATCAAAAATCATAAATATTATCAAAGACATGTATGATGTTACACATGTGCAGTTCGAACAGAGGAAGGACTGAGCGAATGTTTCCCAATAGAAACTGGGGTTAAACAAGGATGTATTTTATCGCCCTTGTTATTTGGAATTGTTATGGACTTCATAATGAAGAAATGCTGCACTGGTAATAAAGGCATCGAATGGATACAAGGAGACCATTTGGAGGACCTGGACTTTGCTGATGACATAGTTCTCATCAGCAATCAGATAAAAACGATGCAGGAAAACACAAATGAACTATCATCAATAGCCAGCAAAATTGGGCTTGAGGTCAATCATGAAAAGACTAAAGTCATGAAAAGTTTAATTCCAACAAGTGACAAAATATACATGGAAAACAAACAGTAGAAGAGATCGATCACTTCATCTATCTTGGAAGTCACATTGATCGAGAAGGGGATACGAGCAAAGAAATTAGAATCAGACTGGCTAAAGCAGCAATGTCTTTCAGAAGCCTTGAAAAGTTGTGGAAATCAAAACTCATTAGCACAAACACAAAACTTAGGCTATTCAAATCAAATGTACTATCAACCCTTACGTATGCGTGTGAAAGCTGGAAACAACAAGAGATATAGAAACAAAGTTGAACGCATTCAAAAATAAATGTCTAAGGAAAATACTTGGTATAGAATGGAACGAATTCAAAACAAACGAGGAAATTAGAGAAATCGCCAATCAACCACTAATATCTTCAGTAATAAAGAAAAGACGATGGTCATACGTTGGACATGTGATGAGAAGAGATAATAATCGAATAGCAAAGCAAGCCCTCATATGGGAAACAACAGGTAAAAGAAAAAGAGGAAGACCCAGGGAGACACTGAGAAGAACATTGATGAGAGAGGCAAGAGCAGCAGGAATCGGCTCCCTCAATGAGATAGAACTGCTTGCACAGAACAGAGACAGATGGCGAGATTTGATAAATATCTTTAAAAGAAAACTGCTAGAACAAAAATTCATATAGGAGAAGGTGTATCTTGGTCTACGCCCTATGGGCCGGTTACGGCTCGAAAGGTCAATAGATAGATAGATAGATTGCTTTATACTCGTTAAGTTACCTCACTGAACACAGATTTCTTCAAAATGTTTTGTTCACAATAATATAATATAAAAAGAAGCTATGACGCATATCAGTACATTGATACTTAAATCTCAAATACTTTATCAAAAGAGAAAACAATAATATTAGATTGAGAATGCAAATGTCTTACGTTTATGTGATATGATTCCTTTAACAAAGTATTACATATAAAAATGAAAGTAAAATACCTCATCTGTTAATAGTTTACACAAGTACAGAATGCCACCATCAAAGCATTTCACAGTCCCTGTTACAATTTCCAGATTGGCTATGAGGGCATACTTGACCCTGATGTTCTCAACTTCTGGCTTGAAGTCCACATGGTATTGCCAGATCTTAAACTCTGACGGCAAGCCGACCTTGAAGTAGTTTGTCATAATCTTCACAGCAGTACATAACTTCCTGCAATACCACAAAATTTAAAACATGAGAAGATGCTTGAACTTCACCATACTGAGGTGATTAGCATATTAACGGGCAAGTCAATTTTACTTTTGACTTTTACTAATTTTCACTTTTTCTATACAACTGTGTGGTTACCCAAGTAGACACATGGGAATCAGATGCTGTAATCACTTCCTGGTTTAGGTTAGATTTATGGCCTGAAATTCTTCCCCTTCACACCATAGCTACAGGAGGATATTACGTAGTCTGTTAACATGGCAACTACTACATTAATACAGCCATATGTTCGGCTCCCTCTAAGTGTTGTTCACCATCAGTCCTGTGTTACAAAGGCTAGCTTGATGTCTCACAGATGGCTGAAAAGATTTTCCCCATCATGGACAGCCTGTCTGAAAGAATCTGTCTCTAGCCAGACCTCCCAATTCTGTTGTCATGTTCAAAGTCTTCTTTATGTCTTGAAACCACCTTTTTCTTGGTCTGCCCCTGATACATCGTCAAGGAATAATGCCCTCAATTATTATTTCCAGCCCGCTGTGTCTTTTGGCATGGCCATAGATATTTTAATTTCCACTGTAGAATAGTATAAGCCAGTTCTTTTCAATGTTTAAATCTTTTAGTTTGTCTTCACTACACTTTTTCATTATCCAAGGTATCTTAAGAATTTACAGTAACATTATGTTTCGAATAAATCAATTTTCTTCCTTGCTGTTTGCGAGACTGTCCATGATTCACAACCATATGTTGATATCAGAAAGGTGCATGCCCTTGTATTTAATTTTACTGCCTTGCTGGTATTGTGCCACATGTGTGAGATATAAATATAATTAAATACAGAAATAGTTATGAACAAATACACAACATTAATATTTAAAAATATGAGTAAAACATTTACCATGAGGGTTTCTCGTTGCTTCCTTGTAAGGAACATCCTTATATTTTTCATAGGGTGGACGCCGCTGATAAGGTGCATCGTGCAAACTAAGTTGAGCTAGGTCCCTTGAGGGTGCATCACCACTACCTTGTGCCCTTTCCCTACCACCCCCTCGCTGTACCCCACGGCCACCAATGTGTGCCTCTGTTGGTGGCATCTGTCTGATCACAGGTGCAGGTGGTGCAGTTATGGGCTCAGTTGGTGGCCCTTGACTTGGAGGTGCCCTACCTCTACCTCTACTTGCAGATGACCAAGCGCCAGCTCCTGGCTAATAGAAGAAAGGAAATGCATTTTCAAAATTTGATATACATTAACTCCCAAATGTTCCTTAAAAAATGCAGGAATTTCCTAACAAGACTGAATCTATTGACCTTTCCTTTCGAGCCGTAACCGGCCCATAGGGCGTAGACCAAGATACACCTTCTCCTATATGAATTTTTGTTCTAGCAGTTTTCTTTTAAAGATATTTTATCAAATCTCGCCATCTGTCTCTGTTCTGTGCAAGCAGTTCTATCTCATTGAGGGAGCCGACTCCTGCTGCTCTTGCCTCTCTCATCAATGTTCTTCTCAGTGTCTCCCTGGATCTTCCTCTTTTTCTTTTACCTGTTGTTTCCCATATGAGAGCTTGCTTTGCTATTCGATTATTATCTCTTCTCATCACATGTCCAACGTATGACCATCGTCTTTTCTTTATTACTGAAGATATTAGTGGTTGATTGGCGATTTCTCTAATTTCCTCGTTTGTTTTGAATTCGTTCCATGCTATACCAAGTATTTTCCTTAGACATTCACTTTCGAATGCGTTCAACTTTGTTTCTATATCTCTAGTTGTTTTCCAGCTTTCACACGCATACGTAAGACAAGACTGAATACAGCGAACATAATAACTTTCACAGGAAACATGACAACTACTAGAGTCTTAAGAAAAACCATAACTCAATCAGTGAAAAGAGCGCATGGGGAAAAGTACAAATGCTCAGCTATCACTCTTTCTTTCCCAAAATAAAGCAATATATAAAAGTACATTATGCATTAGCCTTCACAAGTTCACAGTCAGTTAAAATCATTTACAAGAAGACTATTGATTGGCGGCCTTACATAACACTGACTGTCACCGAAACCAAAAGTTCAGTACATTATTGTAATGACGTAAGTAAGAATACATGTCGAGCTTTATAATAAGGCTTTTGAAATACATCTGTCATGTGCTGAGAATGACTGAAGAAAGACTTCCCACCACATTGTAACCATCTGATAAAAGAAAATAAGGGATAACCAGAGACCCGATATGTAAAACAATTACTAGGAAAGGCTCAACCATGTTAGAAGAAACAACCAAGAACAACAAAATCTAGCAGCAAATTGTCAGTTGTAGAAAACTATGACTTCTGCCCAATGTGCCATCTTCTTCGAGGAAAATGAATGGATGAAAAAAAAGAAAAATGAACTAATGGATGTAGAACATCCCTATAGTAACTTACAATCTCCAAAGCTGAGTGATTTGGTGACTTACTCTCACACTATAACATAAATGAGAATGCTGGTATACTGGGAGTACATCAGCAATGCCAGAATGAGGGGTTTGGATATCAACTATCAAGAAGAAATGAAGATGTCATATTCTATCATTGGCCACACAAGAATGAGACACATGTACTCCAAAATCAAAATACATACCACCACACCCTCGAAGACATGACAACAAAACACACACACACTATAAGACTGCCACCAGTTCAACCTGAGCAGGAAAACATGTCCTGAAACCCCAAACCTAGAAAAGAATCTGTATGGTGCCACCAAAACGCAAAAAAAAAAAACCCAGAAGACTTCATAAAATAATCTGAAAACCCAGTCTGGAAGAGTTATCATTGCAGAAGAAGACAAATTTGCTGTTTCTTTGCAGTTTTCTATGGCGATGGTGTTTCACGTGCATTTATCATCAAAATCAATAGCTATTACTGGCAATATCAGATATTTCACATGGTAAAGAAAAAAAAAATATGTTGGACATGTGATGAGAAGAGATAATAACCGAGTAGCAATGCAAGCCAACATGTGGGAAACAACAGGTAAGAGGAAAAGAGGAAGACCCAGAGAGACACTGAGAAGAACATTAATGAGAGAGGCATGAGCAGCAAGAATCAGCTCCCTCTGTGAGACAGAGCTGCTTGCACAGAACTGAGACAAATGGCGAGATTTTATGAAATGTCTTAAAAGAATTTAAAACGGGTAGAACAAAAATTAATATAATAGAGGGAGTATGGGCCGGCTATGGCTCGAAAGGTTAATAGATAGGTAGACAGAAAAAAATGCTTACATTAAATAATAAATACTTACAGGTTGTGGTTGAACTGGCTGAGGTGCCTGTGCATGGCCTGGAGCTGGTTGCTGTTGTGGAGGTTTTCCCCTCCCCCGCCCACCTCTGCCTCTTGCTCGCCCCGAAAGCTGCTCTTCACTCATACTTCAGACTGCCTATCAGATAACAAACCAATGTATTACATTTTTTACACACACAGGGAAACAGAGATGGACTCAATATATTGAATTATCCTTATCCTTAGATGACGTCATGGGACGCACCAAAATGGCAGCTTATTTATATTCGAGCCATGGACTAAGCAATGTTTACTTTGAACTCCACGATATCTATTATTGCAGCGAGTTGGCAGATTTTTGAAAATGTATTCAAGGGTTTGAACATAAATGTTTGTTCACAGTTCGTTAACCTTCGCTGTAGATAAAGTCTTTAATATGATGGCTTCGTATGTGACCTTGGTAGCTAAGGACCTAAATTGTACGGATGGCATTGGCAAGGATCATTTTGAATCTTTAAAGTGGGCTCATCAGAGGTTTATGATGTAAACAAAGCAGTTTTGTCATTGCAAGTGAATAATGTCCACACCTATAATTGGTCAGGATTGTGTAGCAGTAGCAGCTTTATAGCAAACACAGAAAACATCATAGGATTGTGCTGTTCTGAAACAGCTATGCCATGCTACCCTAGAATTGCCTTTAATGGGATTACTATGACCACAAACCACTCTCCATGTGTGTGCCACATATTGAATAGAGAAATACACACACAAGAAATACTGAATATAACAACATCATGTGCCGTCTGTGATATTAATGACCACAGACCAGGAGCCTCCTGTATGATTGATACAACTGTTGCACCAAGCACTTCATCAGCAAAGCCAGATCTAAGGAATGTTAATCTGACATTGTTCTTGAATGATGTCCAAGTTAATGAGACATCAGAATCGTGTGGCGGCAGCTACAAGAAGGGAGCAGAGAACATCAAGTTCTGCTGCTATAAAGGAGACTTGCCTTGCTATCACAGAATTGCCGTAAATGGGATCACTGTAGATGAAAACTTCTCCTCTTGTGTAAACTACACATTCACATCCAAGAGTGAATCAGTGAAGGTCACAAAATCATATTCTCTCTGTGGTTTTACTAACTACAGGTCAGGTGGCTTCTGTTGGATTGGAAATGATAACTTACCACCACTGTGTGTCTATGAGTTTGGAATTGGAGTTATCAGCGATGGCCTAACATCATCGAGTGCTACGACGATCATCGTTTTCGGGAGGACGCGAACTTCCATGGTATATGGTGGATAGGCGGCAGCAACCATTGAAGGCTATGTCTGAAAAGTGTTCCTTCTTGCAGTTTCCTCATGTTCCAAGTCCGACTTGTTGCAGGAGCTACTGAGTAAGTGCTCTGTGCACACCGTGAGCTGTGTGTTTCATCCATTTTGATCCTGCTTCGATATCCTACTAGTTTACGATGAATGATGATATCGTACGACAGGGAATAAGTGGCTGTTTCACTTTCTGTGCGGTTTCCACCTTATGTCTTTTGACGTGTGCTGAGACTGCTACGATGGGGACTACAGTTACCTTTCTTTGTTTGGGAGATGTGTTACTAATTCGGATGATTCCACTGGCACGGGCGGTTGAGCAATTATGGATTTTAATTCGTTTGCAGTGATGCCGAGGCCTTCCATAACCAATAACAATATTGAATTAAAGAGACATTAAGCATTCTATATAACAACACTAGCTACACAGCGAAGTCCAGAAAAATTACATATTCACTCTTCTACAATGCTATATAGCAAAAACCGTAGGATAAAAGAAAAATGATAGCACAAAGACTCATGAAATGTTTTTAAATATACTACTCCGGGTACCTGGGAGAATAGCAAGGTTAATTTATTTTCTACTTTTTATCATTAATTTATTTTCTAATGATATTTGTATCAGGGTTGACAATATCCATGTGAAGGTACAACTATCACTACAAAGTATTACAAAAATGTACCATTTATTTATATAAAGTGTGAAGTGTATAAAACAATTTTATGCACTCAACCTAAAAAAATGTTGCCATGAACTAGTAAATGTGTTTTTTTTTCTCACCTACCTAGAGAAGAAATGGATGGGATGGCATTTGTATTTTTGTTTAATATATTTTTAAAATATTGTATATAATTATTTATTTTATATGACTCATTTCTCCATATATTAGTATTTCATATCTAAAAGTAATTTACAAATGTTTTCTATATCAGAACTCAAAAACACAGATTAGATACTTTGAAAAAAGACAATTGTGCAAACAAGAGAGAGCTGTATTAGTGAATTAGTGTATTTTATCTATGTTTATTAAATCATAACTTTAATAAATCTTACATAGAGTAGAAAATATAATTTTTTTTAAAAACCCATTGTCATACATTCATAGGTTAGCTCATACAATAAAATTGATTAACACTATGATTAAAGTAGACCAACTAAACACTTCTCACTCTAAACTATACATGAAATGTCCTATTTCAGTTCTGTTCTATTCTTACATTCATGTAATCTTTAATAATATATTAAATGTAGTCTTTGTTGTTTAACAATAATATACATAGCACTCAATGTACACCCTTTTAGTGATACAAATATATAATATAGATAAAATAACACAACATTAACACTAAAACTTACTACTGTCGTACAATATTTAATTGGCATAATATAAATATGGTTAGATAAAACTACACAGCTCATCTTACAAAGCACAAAGTGAAAGTGTTTTCAGAATTATAATTCAACTGACCCCATTTGAAGTTTCAGTTTCACTCTTGGTTTCACTTTATAGAAATAGCAAATCTATAGTAATCTTCATAGCAATATTTTTTTTATGATAATTATTACTCAAGACTGATATATTTGATTAAAACTGTATAATGTAAAGTGTCTATAGATTATTTTACAAAAAGTCAAGTCAATTCCTGGACCAGTGCATATATTTCATTGAACACAGCCAATGACAGACTACAAAATATAATAGTATTACATGTGAAATTGTGATTGATAAATTTATATTAGATGAGATGTAGTTACTAGTCTACTTAATATTTTTGTCTTATCTCCTTCAGCATCTGCTTTTTTGGCCTACTCTTTTCTGACTTATCAACTCTATAAACTGCCAATGGTTCTTAAACATGCATGCCATGCACACAGGACCTCCTGTTTTCCAAGAGATCTAGAAATTGGGTCTCAATCTCCCAGAGAGGTAAGTGGAAAGCCACAAATGTACCATGGATTTGATTTTTGAAAAATTTCAACCGCCTGTGGTAGGCATCGAACCTGGGACACTTCTATCCAGAGGCCAACAATTTAACTCTAGACCACCCAGTCCCCCTTTGTCTAATCAAATTGTTATTATCTTTCCAATTAATTTACAGTTGGATTGACTGAACATAAAAGTCAAGATATCCATGACTATAAAACATGATTAACTGTGAAGCATGGTCTTTTCAAACCTAGAAACACTAAAAGTAATAACAACACTATGGTTTTATCTTGCACTTTTTTTCCTAAACTACATCTGACTACTATTATCATAATTATGAGCTACAATTTAACATATCACACAAAAATACCTCTTTTGAAAAGTTAATAAACAAGAGAAATCAATACAGACACATTTCAAATTTTAATTTAAACCATATTAAAATGTGACAAATTTATGACAGTTTAGATAAAAGCTCAAAACTATATTGAATTGTGACAATGCAAATTGAGGCATGGACTGCATTTTGGTTTTCATTGACAGCCTATGTTTTACAATGATGGTGGCTTGCTCTGCCACAAATCAACTGTCCATAGCAAGAAAAGAGATGAAACACAATATGCGTCAAGCTTCATAACAAGAAGGTGATGGTCAAGTGTTCAGAATGAAGGAAGATAAGACTCCCCCATCAAGCATTCATGTGGAAACCATCTAATAAAGAAACACGAGAAAAACCAAGCAGAACAATAAGGGAAGGCTCAACTAAGGGACTAAGAAATAACGGAAAACTACAAGAACTAGCAGTAAATTGTTAATTGTGAAGATCTATGACTTCTGCCATATGTGCCATTTTCAGCTCAAAAGAAAAATAAATGAAAGTATGTAGACCTTTGCAGATGCGCAGGCAACAGAGTTAGAGCCACACTAATAATTTTGTCAAACAAATCACTGAGATGAGTTTCTTTTTTAACTGTAGATTATGATATCATCGTAAAAATCACCACCTCAAAATACAAGGATAGACAGCAAACAACGCTTTGAGGGAGCTGAACATACACCTGGATTAACGGCAGCCATGTGAATAGACTATGTAAACTCCGGTAGCTGTCACGTGTTAGAATTTAAAGCAATATATCTGATGTAACCCAGGAAATGATTACAGCATCCAATTCAGCCATCATTGTGTCATATGTTCGAATTTAAAACAATATATCTATTATGGCATCATGCGTTCGAATTTAAAGCAATATATCTAACATAACCCAGGAAATCATTACAACATTCAATTCAGCCATCATGACGTCATACGTTCGAATTTAAAGCAATATATCTAATGTAACCCAGGAAATCATTACAGCATTTAATTCAGCCATCAGAGTGACATCAAACCAACCTTTGTAACACGGGTAGTCAGCAAATGTCGCTTTGAGGGGGGCCAGATATATGGCTCATCTATCTATCAAGTTTATCAGTATAGTATATTGTATTACTATTAATTATTGTATTTGATTTTTTTTTTTAAGAGACAATAGATATGTCTTAGTCACTTAGTTGATTTAGTTTTAGTGTGTGTGTGTGTGTGTGGGGGGGGCCTTGGTAGCCTAGTTGGGAAAACCACCCGACTGGACTACCCATACGTGTTCGATTCCCGCTGGGAGCAGTGTGAATTGTACTCGTGGTTGGAAAAAAAAAATACCCCCACGGTCGACCCAGCCGTTGGCAGAAATGGGTACCAGGGTATTACCCTGGGAAGGTGAGGAATGTCGCTTCGCATCTTAGTTTCGATGCTTGAGGCTACATTATACAGAAATATCCAAACATTTCTGGATAGGCGGACGAGCACATATGGGTGTAAACTCGCGTGCTAAGACGCCGGTTCAAGTCTCGTACTTTACCTTTTTAGTCAAGTGTCTTATCTTAGTAGTAATGACGTATCTAACATCTTCTTCTACTACCTTTTTTAGCTCCCAGTGGAGCATAATAATTGGCTTCAACAAACACTTTCCAAGTCGTTCTGTTGTTTGCAATTCTTTTAAGATCATTCCATGTCTTCCCCATCATCTTCATCACATCTCTGCTTCTATCTGTCTTCCCCAACAATTCCTTGGTCTTCCTCTGTCTTTTTCCCCTGGGGATTCCAAAAAGGGCCTATTGTGTAATACTCTCAGTTGGCTTCCGTAGTGTGTGTCCTATCCAGCGTCATCATCTTCGCTGTATCTCTTTATCCACTGGTATTTGACTGGTACATTTCCATAATCCTACTTTAGTGATTTTATCCTACCATTTCCATCCTTTTATTTTGCGTAAACATCCATTAATGAAAGTCTGTAGCTTTGCGATTGTCAATTTTGTTGTTCTCCGTGTTTCACAGCCATATAATAGGACCGACTTAACATTTGAGTTGAAAATTGTTATTTTTGTATTTAACCTAATTTCTTTGGATTTCTATGTTTCCCAGTGCAACGAAAGTTCCTCTTGCTTTTGATATCCTTATTTTGGTATCATTTTCTGTTCCTCCCTCTTTATCTATATTACTGCCCAGATATATGTAAGATTGTACGTCTAGTAGAGGTTGCCTGTGCGCTGCCAGGGCCCGAAAGGGAAGTAAAGAATAGCGGCGCTATGTACCCTACCAGGAATGTTAGAGGCGAGAAAGGAGGGTTGGGCATGGGACTGGCTTTCCCATACATACTGTAAAAAAAAAATAAGCCGAAAAAAACTTCGCAACAAACATGAACAAGTTATCTAACATAACATAGTAATATTTACTTTACTTAGTAACTTATTAACTAAGAGTTCTTACTAAATACTTCCTTCCTCATTGTCATTTGCATTATATGGCATCACGGGGATATAATATAATAATTTGCTGTCTTTTGCTATTCTGTATTTACCTGGTCCTCGGCTGCTGTTATTGTTATGTTTGCTAGTGTAACTATTTTTTTTTATTTTTATGTTTCTAATATTTCATTGATCTTTTTCAAATGAAAGTAGAAAATTCTACTTACAAACAATCATTTATTATATATTATTATTATGTTTATATATTATATTTATTATTAATCATTACTCTAATAATTCTAAGAAACATTAAAAAGATCAAGTTAATTATAGTCTAAAGTACATTTTTAAAAATAATTTAACATTAATACTAACAGAACTCAACAGTCAAAATGATAATAATTTGGTAATTTCCTAGTTTGATCAGATATATTATTTCAGTTTGGAAGAGTGATGTCCCCTAAAATATGTCTGCCAAAATACAGTGGTTCTACGCATTCTTGGCGTTGGGGTCATTACGCTGGCATGTGTCACTCACACTGGCGTTTGGGTCAGCGTGGCGTTCGGGTCAGCGTCTGCGTCCAAATCGAGATGTTAATTAATAATTGGCTGAACCCCTATCCTTTCTTATGCTTCTTCTTACTAATTATCCGCCTATATATATAGGCTAGTTTGTCTAATATTTAAAAACCAGCTAAGCAGTTCTGAGTTCACTTACTTGAATTTGGTACTACTGTATTTGCAAAATGACCTGGCGACCTAGAGCCCCAACTGAAGTTGTGAATGTTGGGCAGATCATGACTTTTCATGATAATATATTTATAAATATTTAACACTAAAGCTAAACCTAACCCCTGGACCCAACGCCCAATCAACAGATACTCCGAAATGATTACATGCCAGCGTAATGACCCCAACGCCAAGAATGCGTAGAACCACTGTATTTTGGCAGACATATTTTAGGGGACATCACTCTTCCAACTGAAATAATATATCTGATCAAACTAGGAAATTACCTAAAAATGTTTATTCTTAATACCTTGACTGATTTTTTTTTTCATATTATCATCATGCATATTTCATTATGATAATGATGATAATGATATTATATGGAGAAAAAAATCATTCATCAATCAATCTCAGTCACTCACTTTCCATTCATTGATTGAGTTAATGAGTCTCATCAATTCATCAATAATAATAATGTTCTCAAACTGATTCTATAAGTCAAAAAAATTACTAAAATTATATTAAGAAATGAAACTAGTGAAAGAAAAGAAGGGCTTTGTTGTGAAAGTGAATGTGTATTACTATTACTGTATTTCCAGTTCCTTAATTTCCGATTATTTCCTATGCCTAAACCTAAACTTTAAAAATTAAATCTCTGAGTTCTGAGAAACTCCCTGTAACTCAGTTACTACAGTTACTAACTGTAACGTAGTCTGAGTCTGTAGTGTAGAGTGTAGTACAGTAGTGTGATTTATAATTATTCGTCTGCCTCGAAACAAAACAAAGAATAAAATAGACTTAGAGAAGTCACAAAATCAATTTCAATTTACAACAAACCTTTAACTTTAACTTAAACTTTCTACTTTCTCAGTCTTTCCGTGATTTATCATTTATGATTTATTCAACTTCGTCTTCTTCCTTTCCTCGAAATTTGAAACAAAGATAAACTTCTAAACTGATAATGATAAAGTTTTAAAATTAAAAAGTAGTAAGTAGTGAAGTGATAGATGATAAAGTGATAAAAAGTCACTGACTCTCACTATAATTTCAATATTTTGTTACATTTATCTGCAATAAAATTACTTTAATTATTTTCTTCACAAGTTTAAATAATCTACAGGTGCTAAGACTAAGAATAATCTTCCCTAGTCAAACGGTCAAGTTCAATGAAGAAACAGAAAAGTTACTGGTTTCACGTGACTGACTCTAGTACAAACGTGAGGAGACGATGAACAACAACCCGACGGATGCAAAACTCAGCTTGACCGTTCCTTGTGTTGAACGCAAATAAATTAATATGTACAAAACAACAAGTAACTGTATCGTAAAATCTAAAGTAAACTTATTTAAGAAGATAAGCGAGAAGCAGTGCGATACCTGCCAGTGGTGTAAATATTCCAAAATCGAAAGTGGACACAGAAAGACACAAACACACGAGGTGAGAGACCATGGACACTGTGCGAGCTGAAGCAGAAGTTGGCAGCCAATGGCAGCTCCAACAATTCGCATATTCGATACCACTTCCCTCCATATTCGATAGTCGCCTTCTGACTGTCGATACTGCATACTTCACATCTTTTTATTATTAATATCAATATTAAACACTAAAAAATCTTACAGATAATATTGCGTTGACAGTTGCGACAATGAATATAAACATTTAGGCATGTATTAGACGTGTTTTTTGTGGGATAAGTTCTAATAATTTTTTTTGCGCCAATTTGAAAAAATAAGACAAATCGACTATTCGTGAATGAGTCCTGATTACTTGGACAAGAAAAGTGAGTCTAGTCACTGTGTCCCCACTTTATTGAGTCTAGTCACTGTGTCCCCACTTTATTGAGTCTAGTCACTGTGTCCCCACTTTATTGAGTCTAGTCACTGTGTCCCCACTTATTGAGTCTAGTCACTGTGTCCACACTTTGTTGAGTCTAGTCACTGTGTCCCCACTTTATTGAGTCTAGTCACTGTGTCCCCACTTTATTGAGTCTAGTCACTGTGTCCCCACTTTATTGAGTCTAGTCACTGTGTCCCCACTTTATTGAGTCTAGTCACTGTGTCCCCACTTTATTGAGTCTAGTCACTGTGTCCCCACTTTATTGAGTCTAGTCACTGTGTCCACACTTTGTTGAGTCTAGTCACTGTGTCCCCACTTTATTGAGTCTAGTCACTGTGTCCACACTTTGTTGAGTCTAGTCGCTGTGTCCCCACTTTGTTGAGTCTAGTCACTGTGTCCCCACTTTGTTGAGTCTAGTCACTGTGTCCTTACTTTGTTGAGTCTGGTCACTGTGTCCCCACTTTGTTGAGTCTAGTCACTGTGTCCCCACTTTGTTGAGTCTAGTCACTGTGTCCCCACTTTGTTGAGTCTAGTCACTGTCTGTGTATCTTCATTATTTCTTTTACTTCATTTTATCATCCTTGAGTGCCGTGTCCCCACTTTGTTGAGTCTAGTCACTGTCTGTGTATCTTCATTATTCTTTTACTTCATTTCATCATCGTCGAGTCCCCACTTTGTTGAGTCTAGTCACTGTGTCCCCACTTTGTTGAGTCTAGTCATTGTCTGTGTATCTTCATTATTTTTTTTACTTTATTTCATCATCCTCGAGAACATGTACTGGCAACAAACAGCGGTCATAAGAACTGGAAACCAATTGGGAATGTTTCAACAAATAAAACAGGGTTAGACAAGGTTATGTACTGTCACCAGATATGTTTAATATTTATAGTGAGATTATTTTAAGATCCATAAGGGGCATCCTGGAATAACAATTGGAGGTCATAATATAAATAATCTAAGGTATGCTGATGATACAGTCTTAATCGCTAAGAGTGAAAATGAGTTACAAGAAATATTCGACATTTTAATGAAAGAAAGCAAAAATAAAGGACTCAGCCAAAATAGCAAAAGGACAGAGGTAATGGTAACAACAAAGAAAAAGACATCACCTCAGTGCAAAAAAAAAAGATAAGTGGAACAATATTAGAAAAGGTAAATGAATTTAAATATTTGGGAACTTTGTTAACCTCAGAAGGAAGATGTACAAAAGAGGTGAGATGCAGAATGGCTCAGGCAAAAGCAGCTTTCCAAAAAATGAGGAAAATACTATGCAATCCAATTTCGACAATAGAAACAAGAAAAAGAGTTCTTAAATGTTACGTAGAGCCAGTCTTAATATATGGATGCGAATCATGGACAATGGGACAACAGACAAGAAAATCACTGGAGTCTGTAGAAATGTGGTTTTACAGAAGAATGTTGAGAGTACAATGGACAAATAAGAAGAGTAATGAAGATGTTCTGAGAGAGGTCAAAGCAAAAAGAAAGCTAATTTCCAATATTAGGAAGAAACAATCATCATTTTTTGGCCATGTAATGAGAAAAGAACAACGAATATATTGAACAACTGGAAAAATAGAGGAACGAAGAGATAGAGGGAAGCAAAGAGAAAAAATAACAGACAGCTTAAGAGAATGGGTTGGCAGAAGGTCAACAACAGAAATGATAAATAGCTGCCGAGATCAAAAGTTGTGGAGAGACATGATCACCTACGCCAGCAGGCCTTGTACTTGATGATGATGATCTTCATGACATTAACATTACTTTTTGCCATGCCTATTCTTTTGTTTATTTCAGTTGTACATTTTCCATCACTGGTTATAGTATGTCAAAGGTAGTTGTAGTTCTGAACTGTCTCCAGGTCTATTCCTTCAATTTTGATATCTACTTGTGGATTTTGAGTATTTTCTTAGTTTATGACCAGTTTTAATCTTTTTGATATTTATATCTAATCCATATTTTTTGCTTGTCATGTTTATTTCATTAAGTAATTGTTGTATATCTTCATGATGATTTTCTGCTAGTAATACAGTATCACCAGCATATCTTAGGTTATTGATAACCTTAAATTAATGTTTAAGCCTGGCATCTCTGAGATGTTTTTAAAGATTTGCTCAGTGTATAGATTGAACAAGCTTTGTGATAGGATGCATCCCTCTCTTACTCCTCTTTTTATATCAATGGGTGTAGAGTTCTCTTTGTTATATTTGATTATTGCTGTTTACTCCCAGTATAAATTACATATTAGACGTATGTTCATGTTATCTACATGTATCTCTTTTATGCATTCTATAAGTTGTTTGTGGTGTATTCTATCAAAAGCTTTGGTGTAGTCTTTCAATTTATAACTGCCAAGAGCTTTCTAACATGCGCAAGTGCACATAGGACCTCCTGTTTTTCGCCATTTTCCATTTGCTGTATTTTGCAGTTTTTAACTTATTGATGTTTCTTCAATTATTTTTGCTAAAAGTAATTCTCTTAATTAACCTCTTTTTTCGACTTCTTGGGCAACCTTTCTGAACAAACTGAGTATTTTAGACAATTTTTGCTGAATTTTCTCACTGTAGTTTCATATTTTTTTTTTATCCTAAAAATATCATGGCCACAATTTGTTAAATCCCTTTGTAAGGAAATGTGTTAAAAGCATAAAAAGGATAATAAATTAATATTTAAATTTATTTATTTTTTTAAAAACAAAATGTAGGTAACTGACTCAGATAAAAATAAAATGTAGATAACTGACTCAGATAAAAACAAAATGTAGATAACTGACTCAGATAAAAACAAAATGTAGATAATTGACTCAGATAAAAATAAAATGTAGATAATTGACTCAGATAAAAACAAAATGTAGATAACTGAATTAGATAAAAATAAAATGTAGATAATTGACTCAGATAAAAACAAAATGTAGATAACTAACTGACTCAGATAAAAACAAAATGTACATAACTGACTCAGATAAAAACAAAATTCTGCAAGAAAATGTGCCCGTTTATTCATGACAACTTCATCTCAAAATTTCAAGCATCTCAAGTTCATTGCATAAAATCATTTTACGTACAAGTATTGAAATGATGTGATATAATATGTGTACGTGTTTGATGGAAATGAAGAAACAAAATATGAGCACTTTTAACAAGTACACAAGCATATCTGAAATTATAAAACATTAATACATTGAAACGAATTCAAGATGTGCAAAGAATAAAACAATAAAATGTGTACATACATGAAGTAACAAATCATAGGCGCATATATAATTTACATAGAACAGATATACCATATTATAAAGTGGCAGAACAACAGTTTAACCATAGAGAAATATTAAATCAATGCTAGGAATGCATTATTAGCAAGCAATAGGAAGTGGGTAGAGATTCTTAAACCTGTTTTCCTGACATTACTGGTATACTAGTTAACTATTCATTTAAAATACAAACCATGACAGAGGCACTGGCAAAACTGCTGAACATCTGCTACAAAGATGCCCACTATATTGAGAACAGAGAGAGTTGTAATTATTTGATGTAATAGTAAATGTGAATAAACCTAATTAATTTGGTGACACATTGTACGTGGTACAATGTTGGACATGTATGGAGATGTCCTAACCTGACCACTGCTTTTTTTCATCTTATATGGGCTAACATTTAAATGTATATTCAGAAGAAGCAGCGTATAAATTGATCAGCTATGTCTACACGAAAGCTAGTTCAGTATGAAATGAAATCAGGTATCAAGCATAATTAAAGCCTCAACATATTAGAATTTACCGTGTGTTACCGGGGCCTCATTATGAGGGAAGTAAAGAATAGTGACACTGTGACCTTCCAGGCATGTCGTATGAGGCGACTAAGGAGGTTGATCGATGCTTGACAAGCTGTCATTGTAAAAAAGTATTGTTATGGAAACAGCGCCATATATTTCAGAGCAGTGATCTCTGCAATATGTGCCGCTTTGGCACGCAAGGTTTCTGATTTTGAGATTGTGGCTCTGCCCTATGTGCCGTCTTCGGCTCGAAAGGACAATAGATAGATGTTGGAATGGTGACTTAGAATATTAATGAAAAAAAAAAACATTTCTAATCTCATCTACCAGGTTATTTCCTGTCCCGCGTCTAACACATTTCATTGCACGAAAACAACAAAAGAGATTGAGAAAAAATGTAATGCTTTTGAAGACAAATGTTTAAAAAGAATCTTCTTCTTCTATCTTTCAGCTCCCTGTGGAGCATAGGTCTTCAACAAACACTTTCCAAGTCGTTCTGTTTCTTGCCATTCTTTTAAGATCTTTCCATGTCTTCCCCATCATCTTCATCTCTGCTTCCATCTGTCTTTTCCATGAATTTCTTGGTCTTCTTTTATATATTTTTCCTTGGGGATTCCAAAAAATGGACTGTTGTGTAATACTCTAAGCTGGCTTCCGCAGTGTGTGTCCTATCCAGCGCCATCATCTTCACTGTATCTCTTTATGCACTGGTATTTGACTGGTACATTTCCATAATTCTATGTTAGTGATTTTATCCTGTCATTTTCATCCTTTTATTCTGCATAAGCATCCATTAATGAAAGTCTGTATCTTCATAATTGTCAATTTTGTTGTTCTCCATGTTTCTCAGCCATATAATACGACTAGTGGAGTTGAAACATTGGAGTTGAAAATTTTTATTTTTAGTATTTAACCTAATTTCTTTGGACTTCCATATGTTTCCCAGTGCAACAAATGCTCCTCTTGCTTTTGATATCCTTATTTTGGTATCATTTTCTGTTCCTCTCTCTTTGTCTATATTACTGCCCAGATATATGTTAAACAACAAAACAAAAGAGATTGAGCAAAAATGTAATGCTTTTGAAGACAAATGTCCGAGAAGAATACTCTGTGTACAATGGAATGAATTCAAGATTAATATAGAGGTAAGAGAAATGGCCATGCAACCAACAATCTCATCTACTATTAGGAAGAGAAGATGGGCATATATCAAACATCTGCTGAGAAGATTCAACACAAGAATTTAAAAACAGGCTCTTCTATGGGAAACACCAGGACACAGGAAAGGAGGAAGATCCAAAGAGACACTAAAAAGAACATTTATAAGAGAAGTAAAGTTTGCAGGCATAGACCTATTAGATAAGATCGAACATCTTGCTAAGAATAGAGATGGGTGGAGATAAACACTATGAGCCCTATGCAATGTCTAGCGGCGCTGGAAGGATCAAGACTAAGACAGTAACAGGGCATTCAGTACAGGCCATCTTCCTCTCACTGATTTAAACAGTGATTTCTCAGAATGATTTAATAACTTCACAAGCATTTGAACAAATAATTTTTCCTTCCCCATCACTGATCCATATCCAGTTATTGAAGTGATGCTTTAACAAGAAACATCATGCCGCTGCCTAATTCACATTTAAAAATCAGCATACAATTATAATTATAAAAATGCTGAAACTGCCACTGAATACCTATGGCTAGTCTCCAGACATAAAAATAATCCAAGATTTAACGATTCCTTAGTGTTACAAAAATGTTAATGTTACGAATGTTTTCCAAATTGAACATAAATAAGAAGGCACATTTATGTAAAGCTTTTCTCTTCCTGTAAAAGTCTTGGCACAACACTTATGTGCTTTCTGTCGGTCCATTAGGAGTTGACAGTATGGTCTGTAAAGCTTCTCTGTGAAAGCAAAAATATAGAAGTTATGAAGTTCAACCCCAATAGGTTTTAAAGATTAGATCTACTAAAATTTTAATTCTTTCTGTACGTTTTGACACACTGTACATCATGCCGATTTCGGTCACATACATTTAGCCTCAGAGTGCATCAGTATCAATATGATTTCATGTAAACCATCTCACATCATATTTTTTTTACATGTCTTGTATCATTATGATATTGGTGAAATCTAATTCCATGTTCAATTATTGAGTTATTTGCAGGTCATCATCATTGCACTCCAACATATCCATAAGTACTCAGATCCCCTCCTCAGCAAGTCTCATAGTGTCCAGCAACTGACAACTCCAGTTCTGTGTTGGTTGATAAGTCTTTTTATATGTCCACTAAGTTTCTTGTTTCTGGCTGTGTCCATCTTAACTCCCATCTGTTTCATCCGAAGGAGTGATGTTGACTCATGGTTGTTGAAGTCCAGAGCTCTTCCCACATCTTGGAGGACATTGATGACGTCAGCCCGATCCATTGGTTGATCGTCTTCAACGACAGCACAGCTAGCAAACCTGTCTGCTCTGTCACTTCCCCATACTTGTGCATGTCCAGGGACGTAGACAAAGGTGACCCTACGTATTTATGACTTCTGCAATGACTCTACCCATTGTCTGCATCTTCTTTGGTTATTCTGCTTACTGAGTTTGCTGTAAATATTCATGCACTCCTTTGGTGTTGTATTTTACAGATTCGTCTGTATAGATGACTGCATCTTTCTTTAAAAAAAAATTAAAAGCTGACATTTAAAAATGTGTGCAGAATTACAAGAATATATATTTCAAAATCATTACTCTGCATTGCAATTGATTATAACATGTTAGACTATAACCCTTCAGAAATGAATTAAAAACAAACTAAATAGCCCCCCCCCCCCCCAACCCCAACATATACACAAGTCTATGTCACAATGAACATCAACAACTATTTTGATCTATGCAAAATCTATGTAAAAACAGATTGAATTTCTCTTTTTCTGCATAACCAACAAAACAATTGCAGAAGTAGATGGAGATTCTGTTTGCAAAAAACAAGTACCAATGATGGCTGTCAGTGATTCTATAAGACTCATATAAATGCAATGAACAGAGCTTGCAGAAGCAAAGGAACAATACAGAATAAAACAAAAACCTTTGTCACAAAGCAAAATACAAAAAATAAAACACTATCAAGTTCAAGTTACTGTGATTGTAGATTATTTTAAACAATGAAAATTTCCTTTCAAACTGACTTTTTATGCCAACAAACTTACCTTGCTTCTGTAAGTTGCACTTTGAGCCGCTCTTTCATACCAGGACCAGAGACAGATTTTAACTTTTCTTCTATGTCCACAATAGTTGCCTTGTATCCAGTCACATTATGCAACACCTGAATATGCTTGCCTCCAGAAGTAACAAGGTAACGACCACTGATGTCAAAACTAAGTGTAGTCATTGGTTCTGTAAAAGGGACAAAGTATGAAATGACACATTTGATTTAGCGGAGCCTCAATCTTAATTCTGAAACACAATTAGTTTTTCTAACAATACACAAAGTGATTAAATTTACATAAGAGGAATTTCTGAGTGATAGAGAACCAGGCCTGGCTCTATGACTATATGTTGATCATTTTCTTCTTCCTCTTAGAACTGGTCTAACAGGAAAAAGAGGATGGGTTTGATCCCAATCAATGGTTTCTAGATTATTGATCCTACCCGTGCTGTTAGATGTTGCTTAGGGCGTGCAGTGTTTTTCACCACTTATCTCTATTCTTGGCAATATGTTCAATCTTATCTAATGAGTCTAAGCCTGCCAACTTTGCTTCTCTTGTAAGTGTTATTTTTTGTGTTTCTTTAGGTCTTCCTCTTTTTTCCCTGTAACCTGATGCTTCCCATAGAAGAGCCTGTTTTTTAATTCTCTTGTTGTCTCTTCTTCTCGGCACATGCCCATCTTCTTTCCTTAATTGTAGATGAGATCTTTCTAGGTTTACTCAACTTGAAATGGGTATCATATTTTTTCATCTGAGAAAAAAAAAACAGCACTTGTGTAATACTGACCACATTATAAAAATATGACTGAAAAAAAAAACAATGGACACTAACACCACACAAAAGGGCAGGATAGTTTTTTTATAGTATTTCTATATCTTTATTAATTGTAGCTAGCAGGCAGCTAGTCTGAATTAAAAGTACTGATTTAAAATAAAGTGCACAACACTCGTAAGATGAGACAGACACAGACCATTGACTTTAATACACCTTTCTTGACAAGCTCTAAAGCTCTTACCATGGGTGCTCTGGGCACAAGTCAGTCAACTATTTTATTGCAATGAATAACAACCATAATTGATACATTGTTAGAGTAGCCCACTTTCTACTGCGTCATTGCAGATACACTAGCTATTCATCTCTATCTATTGACCTGTCGAGCCGTAACCGGCCCATAGGGTGTAGACCAAGATACTCCTCTTATCTGAATTTCTGTTCTAGCAGTTTTCAATTCTTTTAAAGATATTTTATCAAATCTCGCCATTTGTCTCTGTTCTGTGCAAGCAGCTCTATCTCATTGAGGAAACTGAATCCTGCTGCTCTTGCCTCTCTCATCAATGTTCTTCTCAGTGTCTCTCTGGGTCTTCCTCTTTTTCTCTTACCTGTTGTTTCCCATATGAGGGCTTGCTTTGCTATTCGGTTATTATCTCTTCTCATCACATGTAGCTATTTATACTATGTGCCAAACAAGGTAAGAACACCCAAACTATAATCTCAACATAATGAATAACATACTATGACAGAACAAGTAATCCTCATTCAGCTTCATAGTGAAAATACAAGTTATTTTTTTAACCTTTCTTAAAGTTAAAGGTAAGGGCATAAGATGTGAATTAATGTCATTGCAGCTGTAAATACCACATTTTATGCCCAGCCACTCCATAAATAGTTCTAGGTAGAAATTTATAACTGGTGTCTCCTTCAGCCCAAAAGTAAAAAAATGACTACAATCTAAAATAGCTACCAGGTATCTCAAGCTGTCACATGTTACAATGGTTGATTGATAGCTACCCTCACAAAGAAACATTAAGGAAAATAAAGATGCAGGTTAAACTGACTAAACAAGAAGGGAAATCACCACCTTCCCCAATCAATGGCCTCAAATGAAATTCAGACATACCAATCATTGTATCTATTGACCTTTCGAGCCGTAGACGGCCCACATGGAATAGACCAAGATACTCCTCTTATCTAAATTTTTGTTCTAGCAGTTTTCAATTCTTTTAAAGATATTTAATCAAATCTCACCATTTGTCTCTGTTCTGTGCAAGCAACTCTATCTCATTTAGGGAGCCAATTCCTGCTGCTCTTGCTTCACTCATCAATGTTCTTCTCAGTGTCTCTCTTTTCCTCTTACCTGTTGTTTCCCACATGAGGGCTTGCTTTGCTATTCGGTTATTATCTCTCCTCATCACATGTCCAACATATGACCATTGTCTTTTCTTTATTACTGAAGATATTAATGGTTGATTGGCGATTTCTCTAATTTCCTCGTTTGTTTTGAATTCGTTCCATGCTATACCAAGTATTTTCCTTAGACATTTATTTTCGAGTGCGTTCAACTTTGTTTCTATGTCTCTTGTTTTCCAGCTTTCACACGCATATGTAAGGTTTGATAGTACATTTGATTTGAATAGTCTAAGTTTTGTGTTTGTGCTGATGAGTTTTGATTTCCACAACTTTTCAAGGCTTCTGAAAGACATTGCTGATTTAGCGATTCTGATTCTAATTTCTTTACTTGTATCCCCTTCTCGATCAATGTGACTTCCAAGATAGATAAAGTGATTGATCTCTTCCACTGATTTGTTTTCCATGTATATTTTGTCGTCTGTTGGAATTAAGCTTTTCATGACCTCTTGATGTCAAGCCCAATTTTGGTGGCTATTGCTGATAGTTCATTTGTGTTTTCCTGCATCATTTTCATCTGACTGCTGATGAGAACTATGTCATCAGCAAAGTCGAGGTCCTCCAAATGGTCTCCTTGAATCCATTCGATGCCTTTATTACCAGTGCAGCACTCTTCTTCATTATGAAGTCCATAACAACTCCAAATAACAAGGGCGATAAAATATATCCTTGTTTAACCCCAGTTTCTATTGGGAAACATTCGCTCAGTCCTTCCTCTGTTCGAACTGCACATGTGTAACCATCATACATGTCTTTAATAATATTTATGATTTTTGATGGTAAGCCATATTGCTTCAGAATTTTCCACAAAGAATCTTGATGAATATTGTCAAATGCTTTTTTGAACTTTTTACTTTGTTGTCTAATCATAGTTTAGATGGCTTAAAAACAATATCCACAACCTCTTATCCAGACAAAAATGAAAATGTTTCATTCGGGCAATATGTTGCAGAATGAATGCAACATATCATGATACCAATGGGAACTGGCTGGTCTAAATGTAAGACACTGGCCTCTGGACTGGAACGTTTCGGGACTCAGAAATTTAAAAAAAAATGGAATATGTGGTTTCCTTGCGGTTTTACCTTTCACTTGTCTTTGGGTAGTGAGATCCAATGTCTAGCCATATCAGAGAACAACAAAGAACGAGAGGTCGAATTTGCACTCGAGCACATTTAAGAAATGTTGGCAGCCAAAATTCTAAAAGAGTAAGCCAAAAACAACAGCTGGCAGGGTTAAAATTGTTAAGTAAATTTACTCATGTCGAAGACAGACGTGTCAGGCCTAGAGGTACAAATATCATAGCTTTCCTGTAAACTATTGACACAACAGATCCGTGCCTACTTAACAGGTAAATACTAAGAGGAAAATGGATTCAATAAGGCACTCTGTAAAATGAGGTTAATCAGAATTTCTAACAAAATGAATCAGAAGAAATCTGCAGATAAGAAAATGAGCAGCTCTTTCTTTACAAATACAACAAACTTTGTAAGAAGTCTGAACAAATCATGATAACAGAAGAAGAAGAGTTTACAAATACAACTGAAAGAACTTATCAATAGCACAAGTGCACAATTCTTACCAACTAACAGCTTTGACAGATTTAATTATGGGAATCTTAAAGTATCTCAAAACATACACCCCTGCCCAATAAAAAAACAAATATATTTTTTTAATTAAATGAATAAAAAGTGTACCTGAATGAACATTTTCTAAAACAGTCTCCTCCTTGCCAGAAACTGCATCCCAAAATGCAACACTCGTAGAAGCCCCAACAGCAACAGTCCGGCCATCAGGAGATAATGCAATCTTTGTAGGACCATCAAATGCAACAGAGCCAGAAAACAGAAGTTTAGGGTCTTGCCTCATTTCATATCGTACTGTGAGAGGAGAAAAAACAAATATTACAATCTTAGTTTCGTTTGTCCAATTTTCTGTGTTGTGAAGATATTGGTGCCACAGTAATTAAGAGAACATTTTAAAATACTTTGAAAGACATTAAAACTTTACTGGATCAAATAAATATGATGGCAAACAATTTTTGTATTTTTACAAAGTAAATGGTTGGGCAGGGTGTTGGGTGGTCTAGAGCTAAGAATATGTCCTCTGGACAAGAAGGTCACAGGTTCGAATCATGCCACAGGTGTTGGGAATTTTGACAAAAATACTGAAACCGTGGTTTTTTCATGGCTTTACTTTCCCCTTGTTCAGAGTAGGGAGATCCCATGTCTAGCCTTCTTGGATAATTTGGGAGAGGGGGAAGGAAGTTCCATGTGGAATCTGCATACGTTAAAGAATTTTTGGATTATTTTTGGAATAAAAAAGAATTGGCCAAAAATGGCTGATACCCCATCAAAATTTGTAGAGAAAAATTGAGAGACGAGATAAACAGGTCGCTCAATGAATTTAGCTGCTAGATACATTTTTATGTTTATTTTACATGTTCTCTGCAACTCTACTCACAGCCCCATATAATAATTTATATATTTTATATTTGTGCTTATCTCTAAAGAGCAATAGACTGCAAACTATCTCTCTCCCCTATCTATCTTTCGTTCACCACCTCTCTCTCCCCTAATGTTGAAAGGCAAATGAGGAAGGAAAGAAGAATGAGAAGGAAGTATATATATATATATATATATATATATATATATATATTAACGAAGCTAACACTCAAACATTCTGTCCTACTTTAAACTTTATATTACTAGGTCATTGTTCTACTGCCACCATCATATTTCTAAGACAGGGGTAAAATTCCACATGGTTTTCAAAATTCATCTAAAAAAAACTGTTCATTTCACCACATACCAACAGCAGTTCAAAATAATAGTGTGATACCTGATCAATTATCAAAATTATCAACAAGAACATAAGTTTCACTTTTGCAAAACATGCAAATCACGTAAATTTTTAATATTTTTCATGAAGACTATGGCCAGTGCTATTACTGAGTAAATTACAATCCTTTTCAAAACACATAGCAAAATGTAAACGTTAGAAGTACATCTATTTTTGTCATACTTTCAACACCACAATTTTTAGTTTCCTATCATTATTATCAAGTACCGGGCCTGCTGGCGTAGGTGATCATGTCTCTATACAACTTTCGATCTCGGCAGCTATTTATCATTTCTGTTGTTGACCTTCTGCCAAGCCATTCCCTTAAGCTGTCTGTTATTTTTTCTCTTTGCTTCCCTCTATCTCTTCGTCCCTCAATTTTTCTAGTTGTTACAATATATTCAAGTTGTTCTCTTCTCATTACATGGCCAAAAAATGATGATTGTCTCTTCTTAACATTGGAAATTAGCTTTCTTTTTGCTTTGACCTCTCTCAGAACATCTTCATTACTCTTCTTAGCTGTCCATGGTACTCTCAACATTCTTCTGTAAAGCCACATTTCTACAGACTCCAGTGATTTTCTTGTCTGTTGTCCTATTGTCCATGATTCGTATCCATATGTTAAGACTGGCTCTACATAACATTTAAGAACTCTTTTTCTTGCTTCTATTGTCAAAATTGGATTGCATATTATCTTCCTCATTTTTTGGAAAGCTGCTTATGCCTGAGCCATTCTGCATCTCACCTCTTTTGTACATCTTCCGTCTGAGGTTAACAAAGTTCCCAAATATTTAAATTCCTTTACCTGTTTTAATATTGTTCCACTTGTCATTATTTTACACTGAGGTGATGTCTTTTTCTTTGTTGTTACCATTACCTCTGTCTTTTTGCTATCAAGGCTGAGTCCTTTATTTTTGCTTTCTTTCACTATAATTTCCAACATTAGATTAGTTTCCGATAAGTCAGTAGTAAATTATTTTTTTTTTGCCTAATAAAAGTTTATAATATAATATATGTCTATATACTATTACAAACACAAGACTCCCACTTTATAGAAAGTATTAATGAAGTAAGAATTTATGTTGGAAACTATGGCTTCTCAGTTTCCACTGATGAGCTTAATAAGGGTTAAACTTACATATAAGAAACAAACATGTGCACGTTTGGAATGTATATAAAATGGATATCTTTGTTTTAATATTTTTGTTTTTTTTCGACACATCATTTCTTTGCACTTCTATTTCCAAATTATATTTGTGTAATTTATTCCTATGCATCTGCTGAAGATTGCAAACTCATTATTTTTGTGTCATTTCTTTTTATTATCTCGTTTTATACAATTAGTTAAACACTGACTAACTACATTGTAATATGTTTATACATTTATTTAAAACACTAATTTTACTTCCACACTGACAGACCCAACTCTAAATATCTAAACCCTTTATGAGGATTACATTAGTGCTATGATTACAAACTACAAAACACACAACAAACATTCGCTTGAACTTACCGTCTGTATCCCAGTATTTCCATGTTCCATCTTTTGACACAGATGCCATTCTGGTTGGTTGAAAAATGAACATAAAATTGTATTTATTAATTTATAGTTTTTATAATTTATACAATTTTAGACGAATGACAGGAAACAGCCTGAGAGACAAGATCAGAAATGAAGAACTGAGAAAAAAGCTAGGAATAACCCCCGCCATATAATATATAAAGAAACAACAGATAAAATCGTTTGGCCACGTGAAAAGGCAGAGTAATCAAAACACAACACAACAAGCCCTCAATAAACATTGTGAGAACACCAGGCTCAAGGGACGATCACAAAAAAGATGGAATGGCGGAATATTAGAAGCACTGGGAAACATAATAGCAGCAGAGGTGAACAAAAGAGCAAAAGACCGTAAATGATATCTCTCCTCGACACTGAAAGGCAAATGAGGAAGGAAAGAAGAAGAAACAATTTTAAGAAATGATTGAAGTAATTAAATTCTGAAGCTAAAATCCTACTGGTGAGTGACATGCTATAAGGTTTCTTGCAGGATAACAACAAAGTTCCTCACCTTTGAAAGGTAAATAGCTATCCTTTGTTAAGTGTCCCTGTAAAGGTGTTGAAAAATTAGTCACATCAAATCAAGACCACATAGGTTGGTCTAAGTGTAAAAATAGATAGAATGTTCTGGAATGTGTAGGCAAGGGATCAACAGAATATTCATAATCTTAGGTCAAGATCTAAAAGTTTGATTGGATGACCATTCCAACTAGCTAGTGAGCGAGCTAGGTGTTGGCACAGCGAAAGTGACAACAGAGATACTGGAGAATAGAAATTGGTCAGTAGTCCACCAAAACTTGAAGGGAGCAGTCACTGTGGGCTGGAATAGACTGTGTGGAACATCCAGCAGAATGGTCTAGGATAAGAGTGAGAACATACTAGGCTCATAACCAGAGCAAAAGTAAAGGAAATAAATATCTAGAGAATTAGTTAAAGGAGTAGAATAGGGTAGAGATTTAAGAGATGAGTAAATCAGATTTTGATCCAAAATGATCCTGTAAGTTATATCGGTCTAGTTATCCCATTAGTATAACAGTATAGCAAGTCATTAACAATGTTAGTAGAGAAAGTGATTGTGAGAATTTCTGAGCCAGGTTTGAGGCAGATTTCTAGAACTTATTGATTGTTAAATAAAACAGAGACTGACAGACAGTCAGACCACTCCCAGAATTAAAAGAACTGAATTGGCTTGATTAATAATTGTCTAATCGTGAGGTCAGGTAATCACCTAAATATTAAATGAGAATAAGAGCCATGTCAAGAAAAACAATGCGAAGTACAACAGAAAGAAATAATCAAGGAGCTATACGAATGATAAATAGAAAGCAAAGTACAAAGTAGAAGCACCAGACCTCTCAGTGATTAGTTTGATAAAAGAAGGCTATTAAAGCAGCATAAAGCTACTACTGTTTCTGTATTCTCCCACATAAAGAGCTGTGTGCTCCTACACATAAAGGTGCTGTGTGTGTGTTCTTCAAACATTCGGTTCACCATAGATCTTGCACACACTAATCATCTCCTCACGGGTGTGTCTACACTTATCTGTACCAAATTGTCTTCCTTCAGGAATTTACTGCATGGCAGCTGTGATGATTTTGGAGGCAGTTCTTGTGATGATTTTGAAATCAGTTCTTGTGATGATTTTGGAGGCAGTTTCAGTGAGTTTAAATCAGATCAAAACAGTTTTTTTTTATTGGAGAGGAAAGACAGAATCAGAAAGAGTAGGCATTGAACCAATCCTAAATTATATACAGAAACAACAAATGAAACGGTTTGTCCATCTATAAAGAATGTCATGCGATTCGTTCATATATTAAAAGAGGAGAAGTGCAGGAGGCAGACCCAGAGTAAGGAGGACAGACAACATCAAAGAAACGATACAACAACATCAATTGACAATAAGTGAAGCCACCAAAAGGGCGAGAACCAGTGAATTTTATCTCCCTTGACACCCAAATGGGTACAAAAAGTGAAGAAAGAAAGTACCTTCAGTTTAGTATTTGTGTTGTACTGAGTTGATTTAGACTGGCTAAAGCTGTTATGAATATTTGTGTTTCCCCTTGTAAAAATCTTGATTAACTCAGCTCTTTTAATGCCTCTTCCATTGATGTTCAAGCATACATCTTATCCATGAGGATAAAAAGGTAATAGAAGAGACTGAAAATGTATATTGTTGTTAGAGTTGGCACCACAGAATGTCAAGCAAACCCACGGGGTGCTTGTTGCTACCAGCAATGCACTACTTAGTCTACTTCTTGTGTTCACTTTTTGGTGTTTACATTGTCAAATGTATGCTAGTAATAAATGTGATTGTTGATTAGAGCACCTATTTACAGCTCTCTTGACATTTCCAGCCAATACATCCAAGGAGATGACAAAGTGTACACACATTAATGTGAAATGTTATCTTGTAAAGTGTAATCAGTAAAAAAAAATAACACAAGACAGAATAAAAGATGTGCACTTTGTGTAACAAACCTTCTAGAGTCATTGTTGAAGCTAAAATAGTATACACCTGCTCCATGACCTTTCAACTCAAATGCTCGTCTAACTTCTTGGAAGCTTCCAGACTTGTCAAACGCAACTTCCCAAACTTTTACATCTGGAGTGAAGCCTGTTTCATAAATGTTCAAATATGATCAGACATCATGATAGTTTTATATATTATTAGATGGGCAGGGTGCAAACTGATAGTGTTAATAACCAGAAAAATTGCTATGATACATCAGGGTTTCCATCCATTTAGGTGATTCTGAGTAATAATCAATTTACTAATACTAAGTGATTCGACGAGCATAAGAAAAGTGGAGGCAGGCTCTGTATGCAGACAATGGGTAGAGTCATTCATCATCATGTGCCATACCAGTTGGCGTAGGTGATCATGTCCCTCCACAATCTTCTTTCTACAGTGCATCGTATCAGTTCTGTTGTTGACTGTTTTCCATGCCATGACACCAAGCTATCCAGTATTTTCTCTCTTTGTCGCCCGCGATCTCTCTTTCCTTTTATTTTGCCAGTTGTAACCAAGTATTCTAACTTTCCTCTTCTCATGATGTGCCAGAAAAATGTTGATTGCTTCTTTCTGATGTTTTTTAAGAGCTCCCTTTTTGTGTTGGCCTCTTTGAGAACTTCCTCATTGGTCTTTTTAGCTGTCCAGGGAACTTTCAACATTCTTCTGAGAAATCCCATCTCTGTGGCCTCTAATCATCTTTTCATTTGTTTGTCTACTGTCCATGATGAACTCTCTTTCTCATTTTTATTGACATAGATTTGTTGCATAAGATATTTTTCATTTTCTGAAATGCCATTTTGGCTGAGCTATTCTGCTTTTTATTTCTGTGGTGCATCTCCCATCTGATGTTATTATTGTGCCCAAGTATTTGAAACGTTGCACTTGTTTCAGATTTGTCTCGTTTATTTTTATACTGCATGATGGTGGTGATTGTTTCTTTGATATAACCATTACTTCTGTTTTCTTACTATTCAGACTGAGACCTTTCTTGTTGCTTTCTTTTACTATTATGTCTATCATTTCTTCATTGCAGAAGTACAAAATATGTATGGTCACTCTGTCTATGTTCCTGGACATGCAATAGTACGGGGAAATGAAAAAGCGGACAGGCTGACTAGCTGTGCTGTCGATGAACCAATGGATCGGGCAGACATCATAAATGCCCTCCGAGATGTGGGAAGGGCACAGGACTTTGACAACCATGAGTCCATGCCAATCCTTTGGATGAAAGAGATGAGAGTTAAGATGGGCACAGCTAGAAACGAGAAATTTAATGGGCGTATAAGATGACTTATCAACCACACAGAACTGGAGTCGTCAGTCACTAGACACCGTGTGACTTGCTGAGGAGGGGATCTGAGCACCTATAGACATGTTCGGAGAGCAATGAAGATGACCTGAAAATAACTCAATCAATTCATTACATCCAGCAGAATGTTGTAAAAAAAAAGAAACATCTAAAGAGGGTTGTGATGAGAGATAGCAGTCTCATCATGGCAAACAAATTGTCTCCCAGCACCTGATATGGCAGTCTGAAAGGTTTCAGATACTGTAGTACTGCTATAAACTGTAAAACAATGCATGGAATGATTTTCAAAGGGGAGCAAAGAAGTGGTTTATAACTTCATTGTATTGTAGACACTCAAAATGTTTTGATTGCACATTTGACATCTTTTCTATAGTATGACATAATTATTTCAAAATAGGAGACAAGGCACCTGACAGCAACATGACTGGAGGCTGCCAGCGGCTCAGTAAACCAGAACCATCAAGACCCTACTTCACCTCTTTGCGGTGCCTCTAGTAACAGACTGACTAGTCTAGTCTGGCCAAGAAAGTAGGGCTCAAAGACGGAAGGAAACTTGTGCTAAAAAATACTGTGATGAAGTTGAATGTTTTTTTGCTGAAAGATGCAAATAGACCACAACAGAGCGCATCTACACCCACTTAACGTCCTGTTAAGGATGGATGACACAGATAACTGTCCATTCTTTTAGCAGTCATCGGGTGAATGCCAGAAAGAAAGAGAAAGATGTTAAAATAATGAAACAATTTAAATCATAAACTTGTAAACTTAAAATATACAAAATGTTATTGACACTCTTTCATGAAATCTGAGATATGTTATTAACACTCTTTCATGAAATCTGAGATATGTTATTGACACTCTTTCATGAAATCTGAGATATGTTATTGACACTCATGAAATCTCAGATATGTAATTGTGAGCTGTGAAGACCCAGTTGAAGATCTCAATGCACAAATGTTTACTGATTAAATGTAATAACCTCATTATGCTGTGGGTAGACTTACAGGAGTTCAGTTCTTTACAACAGATGACACAAAGTATGCGTGTTGATAGCTTCTACACACTACTGATCCTGCCTCTCACTCACCCACACTACAACCTAAACTAGCTTCCCCAATTTCCAGTAGATTTGAAAAAAAATTACCCAAACGTTCTTGTGGTAACTGTACTGGGCATGGAGCCATTATTACCCAGTCCAACAGAAAACTCCCAGCATACCCCAGTAATAGGAAAAAGCAAAGTGATAGTTTTTTTTAAGCTTTCTTTATAAAATTTTAAAAAGTAGGTATTATTTGGCGATTCTTTCTAATGTTCACCTGACAACCACTAAATGAAAGAATGGTCCCCCTCATGAACTGCTCTTAGGAGGATGTTAAGTGGGCGCTGGTATGTTGTGTTGTTGTTTGTAGTACAGCTGTGATATTTGTGTCTCTCTGCCCAACGAATCGAACTTCAGCATGGCATTTTTTTAGTATTGAGTCGCCTCCCCTCTCGATACCTATTCACTGGTTATTTTGTCTCAAGGGGCACTGAGGGAGGTAGAGTAGGATCTGAATAAATTAGGTTCACCGACCCCGGTGCAAGCAGTCAGGTATGACCACTTTCAGCTCTGGTGTTGATAGGTGCTGTTTCCCTGACCTCATTTGGAAATTCAAAGCAAATTATGTACGGCTAATCGACAAGAAAAATATAAAAATAAATACCAATCTAAAATGGTCAGCTACATATGTATTTAAAATGGACAAATATCGGGTCTCGTACATGTTACCGAACCAAGCATTTCTTTAATAATTTCATCACTAAAACTCACTCCTCCAGAGTATACTTGCACATTTTCCAGCTATCCTGTGCGAACTCACATGTCATGTACACTCATGAACAACAACAGAATTGTATTGAAACCCTCACCCTAATGACAAGAGATCAGTATCAGAAAGGCATGTAACAACAATATATAAATACACACGCACACATTACACTCACATTTCTGCTCATTTCACAAACAACGAACATGTACTTGTTAGATTTTCATTGCAATATCTTCATTGGTTAGAATTATTGAGGAAATTCTGCATTCATTAACAAGAGAAACCCTCTATCTAACCCAGTTAACGGATGTTTGTATGAGCAATTATATTGAATGCTAGATTCTCTTCTCTGGCTTTCAACAGTTAACTATAAGCCACGCATATCATTGCTGTAATCACTTATGGGCATATTTGAAGAGCAATGAATTCAACTGCAGCAATAAATAACCATTCGGAAAAATAGAATGGTACCTGAAGATGCCACAAATCTTCCACAGGGTGAGACTTTTCCGCATGAGTTAGACATCTGATGAGTATCAATGGTAGACAAGACTTCACCTGCATAGACATAATGCACAAAATAAAGATCAGACTAATAAACAGACATACATCCCAAAAAGTCATCTAAAATAAGCAAAGTTAACAAAAGGAATGTTAACTGGATGTAAATTTGTTGAAACAGCTATTGCAGAGTAAAGATGCCTGCTTACATTTGCCCGATGACTAAAGGAGTACACCTCTTTGTCATCCGCCCTTAAAAGGACGTTATGTGGGCTGTCTGCATTGTGTTGTGATTTGCAGTATGACTGTGATATTTGTGCCTTTTGGCACAACACATCCAACACCAGCACATTTTTGAGTACCGGGTTGTCTTCCCTCTTCGATCCCGACTCGCTTGACCAGACTAAACAGGTTAGTCTGTTACTGGAGGCACCACAGAAAAGTGGAGCTGGGTCTGGATGGTTCTGGTTCACTGATCCTGGCACAGGCCATCAGCTATGGGCCACTGACAACTTCCAGCTCTGCTGTTGTGAGGAGCGCCTTTGCCTCTGCAGAGTAAAGGTATAGATGAGTCTAATAGCAAATGCAACTGGGTAATGAAGTGTTAGTGACTTCAGTGTAATAAACCTCTAATTTCATGAGGTAGGGTTTATAGTTCCCTTCCTCTCTGCCTTTCATTCCCACAGAACATCTGTGGTACCCATTTAAAGAAGCTGGGTGGATCCAGAGAATCTTATAGGTAGACAAATATTTGTTTGCCTTAACTGGCATTTGAACTCTGAACCTTTTAGTTTGCAGGTTAGTGCACTGACTACAAAGAAACCAGGCTCTCTATTACAGTTAGCAGTTCCGAATGCTACTCAAAACACTGAATATGAAGCAGTACACACTCTGGAGATTTAAACTTAGAAGAAGAGGTATGTTTACAGCACTCGGAAAAATGACAAATAATCAACAACAGAAAAAAATATGGACCAAAGCATGATCGAACCCGAATTGATTTGCCGATTATCGCCTCGGAAGTTTCCCTTTATAATAATATTCATTTATTATTATTTGTCTCCAGATTTAATCTTATTCTGTTCTGCTGATGATTTTGACTTTGTGCACTTGGGAGTTGTGTTGGCTGAGAGCCCAGAAAAATAATCCTCACTGATTTTCAAATTTACACATTGAACTTATTTTTCTTCTACATTTTCAGCTCCCTGTGGAGCATAGGTCTTCATCATCATCATGTGCCATACCGGTTGGCGTGGGCGATCATGCCCTTCCACAATCTTCTATCTACAGTGCATTGTATCAGTTCTGTTGTCGACTGTTTTCCATGCCATAACACCAAGCTATCCAGTATTTTCTCTCTTTGTCATCCGTGAACTCTCTTTTATTTTGCCAGTTGTAACCAAGTATTCCAACTTTCCTCTTCTCATGATGTGCCCAAAAAATGTTGATTGTTTTTTCTGATGTTTTTTAGGAGCTCCCTAGGTCTTCAACAAACACTTTCCAAGTCGTTCTGTTTCTTGCCATTCTTTTAAGATCATTCCATCTTCATCTCTGCTCTTTCATCTGTCCTCTCAAAGAATATTTTGGTCTTCCACTTTGATTTTTTCCTTGTGGATTCAAATAGGGTCTGTTGTGTAATACTCTCAGTTGACTTCCGCTGTGTGTGTCCTATCCAGTGCCACCATCTTCACTGTATCTCTTTATCTACTGGTATCTGATTTGTACTTTTCCATAAGTCTATGTTAGTCTATGTCCTGCCTTTCCATCCTTTTATTATGCGCAAGTATTCATTAATTAAGGTTAATATCTTCATGATTGTCATCTTTGTTGTTCTCCATGTTTCACAGCCAAATAATGGGACTGACTTAACATTGGAGTTGAAAATTTGTATTTTTGCATTTAACTTAATTTCTTTGGATTTCCCAGTGCAATGAATGCTCCTCTTGCTTTTGATAATCCTATTTTGGTATCATTATCTGTTCCTTCCTCTTTGTTTATATTACTGCCCAGATATATGTAAGAGTGTACGTCTAATAGATGTATTTCTCCTACCGTTATTTGGTTACTGCCAATTGCATTTAATACTCATGGTTTTGGTCTTATCTCTATTTATTTTCAGTCCCAGATGTTGTGATCTCTCATCAAGTATGCTCATTTTATCTTGCATCTGTTGATGGTTGTGTGATAGAAGAGCTATGTTATCCGCAGTCTAAGTCATAAAGTTGCTTGGTTAGTGACCACTGGATTCTATTTCTATTGTTTTGAGTTATATTCATAATCCAATCTATGGCCAGTAGAAAGAGAAATGGAGATAGAAGGCATCCCTGCCTTAATCTTGTTCTTATTTCAAATGCTTCTGTAAGCTGCCCTTTGTGAACAACACTACATTTCATTCCTTCATACATTGCTCTTATCAAGGACATGAACTTCCGGTCAATATGGTGGATAGGCAGCAGGAACCATTAAAGGCTATGTTTGAAAAGTGTTCCTTGTTGCAGTTTCCTCATATTCCAAGTCTGGCTTGTTGCAGGAGCTACTGAGTTAAGTGCACACTGAGAGCTGTGCATTTCATCCGTTTTGATCATGTTTCAATATTCCGATTGTTTACGATGAATGGTGATACCATATGATGGAGAACAGATGGCTGTGTTCACTTTCTGTGCGGTTTCGCCTTATGTCTTTTGGTGTGTGCTGACACTGCTATGATGGGGACTACAGCTACCTTTCTTTGTTTGGGAGATGAGATAGTAATTTGGATAATTCCACTGGCACGAGCAGTTGAGCAATTACGGATTTTAATTCGTTTGCAGTGATACCGGGGCCTTCCATAAACATAATTATTGTTCTTATCAGGTTAATAAACTTTATAAGGATTCCGTAATACTCAGTAACTTTGCTCATGCGCTGCTGGGGCCTGAAAGAAGAGTAAAGAATCGTAGTACTGTTCCCTACCAGGCATGTTCGTAAGAGCTAACTAGGGGCATAGGACTGGCTATCCTGTACTGTAAAAAAAAAAGCTGCAAAAACTTCAGCATTTGATAGTTTAGACAGAGGATTGCTTTGGAAGTTACAATGAACTTATTTTATTACTTTATTGTTTAACTAGAGCTGGGAAGTTTATTAATCTGTAGCTAACTCAGGTTTAGAAATCTGCACATATTGTTGTGTTTCTGCAGACTTTACTGATGATATAATGTTATGCATTTGTCAATTTTACTGAAGATATGCCATTGTGTATTTGTTGATTTTACTGATGACATATTTACAGAATTAATCCTGGCGAGGACACCTGGGTTTTACTAATTCCCTAAAAATTAGTAGGAGCCGCGATAGCTCAGTGGTTAGTGAACTGGACTACTACGGACAAGGGGTAGGGTTCGATCCCAACCGACGGCTCCGGGTTCACCCAGCCTTAAATGGGTACCGGATTTTTTCTGGGAAAGTAAAAGCAGCACGGGCGTAATACCGACCACATTACCCCAAAAATCATGTGCTGAAGGTCTGTAAAATATAGGGTCACTAACACCATATTTCCCTATACGCCACTTGGCGTGACGGGGGGTACTTTACTTTTTTTTTTTTATATTTACAGAATGGACTTTGCTGTACTCAGAGCTAACTCAAAAGTGCTCACTCCATCTCTCTGAAGCAATGGTAAAAAGTTAAGCTCTTATCTGTTGAGTGAAGTCACGTAGAATGCTGCACTTGTTGGGTGGAAGATCTGGAAACAGTTTTCATCTTTGTGAAATGAGTCTTAGAGCTTGAGCTGTACATGTGAAAGGCCTAATATGAGAACCTGGTTAAGACTGGTTCTACTGTGGTTTGTTTTCTAGCATTCACCCAATGACTATTAAAGGAATGGATAGTCCCCTTTGTCATTTGTCCTTAAAAGGATGTTAAGCAGATGTATTTGCATTGTGTTGTCATTTCTTTTTTTCTTTTTCTTGTTTGCGTTCAACAGCTCTGACCTCTGGCGAAGTCCCTAGAGACTAGGAACTTAATTTAGTGAGTTAATCCATTCTTCCCTGGCAGCCTGTTTGCACAGGGGTCCCTTACTGCACAGGCAGATAACTCTGTCTTTGGAGATACCCATATTTTTTTCCCTCGATGAGTAATTGACGTTTCAAGCCAACCCTCGACACTGAGACCAGGGGTAGTTGCCGCAGAGAGAAATCACAAAATAAAAATCCCAACTGGTGTAGCCGGAATTTGAACCCACAACTTCTCTCTCTTGAGACTGGCATCTTGCCTTGAGTCTAACCAGTCCCCCATGTTGTGGTTTATTTGTACCTTTCAGCCCAACATATCCAACTTCAGCACGGCATTTTTGAGTGCCTTCCCTCTTCGATCCCTTCTTGCTTGGCCTGACTAGACTGGTTAATCTGTTAACAGAGGCATTGCGAAGGTGGAGTAGAGTCTGGATGGTTCCGGCTCATCAATCCTGGTGCAAGCCATCAAGTATGAGTCGCTGGCAACTACAGCTCTGTTTCTTTCACATACCTTGGCCTCAGCATGGTATCTAATCTGTTGATGTGTTAGTCTAATGTTTTCTACTCCTAACTGGAAGATTAGACCATACTTCTCACAACTATAAAACAGAAATAATATGAGTAATACATGTTCATATACAGATGATTATGAATCTTGTATAAAATTTGGCTCATAAATGCATTCTAATTTTCTAAACATTATTCTTGACATTACTAAAAAAAAAAAACTATCTTTACGACACATAGTACCATTACTGGTGTATGTCGGGGGGGGGCAACGATAGAACCATAGGGATAAAGGCCGCTTGGTCAAGCAGTCGCCATGATGTGTGCGACTCAGAATTTTTATTTCACCCCTGATAGAAAAAATCCTTTCTGTCTACCGCGGGCTTCGAACACAGTATGTTAGCTTTTCAGCCAGTGGAACAGTGGTTTTAGCCGCACGGCCACACGCACCAGACAATAATAATGAGGCTTAAAATTAATTTCATGCAAGATTTTGGTGACGAGTTTTGATTTTTGTGTATAGAAAAGCATTGAAAGAGCTGAGGGCATTACCTTTCAAATCCCATATAAGTATGGTGGTGTCACTGTGACATGTCATGATGTAACGTCCATTAGAGGCAATGCCAACCCCAATTATGTCTGAATTATGCTTCTGTTAGATAAAACAAATTCAATCATACAAAGCAAAGACAAGTAAAGTAAACTTGTACATTGTGACTGTAAAAAAAAAAAGTAAGTAAAGTACCCCCCGTCACGCCAAGTGGCGTATAGGGAAATATGGTGTTAGTGACCCTATATTTTACAGACCTTCAGCACATGATTTTTGGGGTAATGTGGTCGGTATTACGCCCGTGCTGCTTTTACTTTCCCAGAAAAAATCCGGTACCCATTTAAGGCTGGGTGAACCCGGAGCCGTCGGTTGGGATCGAACCCTACCCCTTGTCCGTACATTGTGACTGTAATAATAATAATTTAAAAAACAAAGCTATGGCAAATAATTATAGAGGAATTCCATGCTTTGGCCAAAAAGTATCTGGCCATCCATCTACGGCTTCGAGGTTCACCCAGCCACTAAAAACTTGTACCAGATATTTTTATTGTGGAAAGTAAGGGCAGTCTGGTGAGTAGTGACCCCATTACCCAAAAATATGCCAATTATCAATCAAAATATACAGACACTAACACCATACTCCCAATAGGTCTTAAGGCATGGAATCAAAGATAATGAACAGCAGAAACCAAAATGGTCAACTGAAACATACATTAAAATCGTACACATATAATGAATGGCAGTGGGCCCATAATGAAAGGTCTTGTTTATATTTTGTTACAAGGCAAGACACCGGCCTCAAGACAGAGGTTGTAGGTTCAAATCCCGGCTGCGCCAGTTGTGATTTTTATTTTTGATTTCTCTCTGCGGCAACCACCCCTGATCACAGCAGCGAGGCCCGGCTCGAAATGTCAATTACTCATCGAAGGGAAAAATATGAGTACCTCCGAAGACGGAGTTATCAGCCTGTACGGCAAGGGACCCCTGTGCACACGGCTACCAAGGAAAAATGTATTAACACGCTAAATTCAGTTCCTAGTCTCTAGGGACTTCGCCAGAGGTGAAAGCTGGCGAACACAAAACAAACAAACAAAATTCATGAGAATTACAATTTTCATTTATTTATTATTAAAAACAAACAAAACAATCTTCTATCTTTACGGAATTACCCCATTACTGGGTCAGCTGGGAAGGCGCCACGGCGGCGGCCATATAGGACTGGAGGGAAAAAGCATGTGCTCTCTAAAAGATATAAATAACAACTATAAATTCTCATAACTGACCTTGGGAAAGGTGACAGCTGGGTTCATAGTCACACCATGACTCGCATCATCCTTCTTTCCCAATCGAAAAATTCTAACTGCATTTTCGTTAGCAAGACTCACGATGAAAGCCCTGGGAAATTATAAGGGAAGTAGCAACATTAAAATAAAGGGAAGCAGAAAAATTACAATGATAAAGGGAAGCAGAAAAATTAAAGTGATAAAGGGAAGCAGGAATATTACAATAATAAAGGGAAGCAAAAATATTACAATAATAAAGGGAAGCAGAAAAGTTAAAATGATAAAGGGGAGCATAAAAATAAAAATTATAAGGTAATGCAGAAAAATTAAAAAGCACAAAAGTTGTTTTAAAAATAAAATGTTATATATTTATATACATAATTTTCAAAAGGATATACAAGGAAATATAAAACTTATGTCAGCAAAAAAGTGGAGTGTGACGTGACATGAGGGCATCTAGGAGTTAAACTAAGAGTGTGCTAATAAAGACACAGAATTCACTAGCATACACACTCTTTGCATTTCTTTACAAGGATATTAATATCTCTCTTTATAGCCACAAGGATATTTAATATCTCTCTTTATAGCCTCTAGAATATTTAATATCTCTCTTTATAGCCTCTAGGATATTTAATATCTCTCTTTATAGCCTCTAGGATATTTAATATCTCTCTTTATAGCCTCTAGGATATTTAATATCTCTCTTTATAGCCTCTAGGATATTTAATATCTGCGGCCTCTCTTGAAGGCATCTGGGTAAATTCTTGTGACCAACAAGCAGTCCATAAGAAGCTAAATATTTTATTTCCAACTAACACCAGAAAAGGAATAACACTGTTCCACTCTCCTTCAAGGGAGCAGCGATAGCTCAGTGGTTAGTGAACTGGACTACAAAGGACAAGGGGTTCGGTCCCAACCGACGGCTTCCGGGTTCACCCAGCCTTTAATGGGTACCGGATTTTTTTCTAGGAAAGTGAAGCGGCACGGGCGTAATACCGACCACATTACCCCAAAAATCATGTGCCAAAGGTCTGTAAAATTTATGGTCACTAATAACGTATTCCCTATACACCACTTGGCGTGACGAGGGTACTATACTTTTTTCTTTACTCACGTTCAAGACTAAATATTGTCAGAGCAGACAGAAAGTATAGAGCTTATAATTTTTACGCTCTTTCAAAAACATTTAAAAAAAAAAACCAGGATATTTTTCCCTTTTTAGCTAGTTGGAGGGTATGCTTTCTTTTTTTCCTATTTTCAATAGAAACTCCGAAGCAGTCCCCAGGAAAAACTTTGCTGCTATTCTACAAGGCACCGGACACATGGCTGCCATGTTGGTCTGTTGCAGAGAAAATAAAAGGGCACCAGAAATCGGGATAAATGCAGCAAATAATGTGTTTCTGTTTAACTGGCCAGAAAATATACATCCATTCTCACTCTCTCTATCATAGTAAATGCATGTATAGGGAGGAGACAACCACAACAACTTACTTAGAATCAGGGCTAAATGCTATATTGGTTGCTGAATCTAAATCCACATTTCCTCTAATGTATCTGTTGACAAAAAGCATATAAAATATGACAAATGAAGATAGTATAAAGTTTGGCTGCAATCAAATTGCTATTGAAAAAAGATGATTTTTTTTTAATATAAAAAAGGGCGTAGTTACAATGTTACTATTTATATGACAACACATGCCTGAGGTAGGGAGCCGCGGTAGCTCAGTGGTTAGTGAACTGGACTACAAAGGACAAGAGGTAAGGTTCGATCCCAACTGACGGCTTCTGGTTCACCCAGCCTTTAATGGGTACCGGATTTTTTTCTGGGAAAGTAAAGTGGCACGAGCGTAATACCGACCACATTACCCCAAAAATCATGTGTCGAAGGTCTGTAAAATTGATGGTCACTAACACCATATTCCCTATATGCCACTTGCGTGATAGGGGTACTTTACTTTTTTTACTTACATGCCTGAGGTTATAATTGTTGATTATAACCCCATATTATGATACCATTGTAAAAATTACAGCATCAAAATAGAAATTCTTTAAAATGTGACAGTTTGCCATGGGCCATTGTCATTCACCCTTAAAAGGATGTTAAGTGAGCATGTATGTGTTGTGGTTGTTAAAGAACTGTGAAATTTACGCCATCTGGCCCAGCACATCTGACATCAGCTTTGCATTTTTAAGTATTGGGTTGCCTTCCCTCTTGATCCCTACTCACTTGGCCAGACAAGACTGGTTAGTTTGTTACTAGAGGTACCACAAAGAGATGGAGTAAAGTCTGGATGGTTCTGATTCACCGATCCTGGCGCAAGTCATCAGCTATGATTCATTGACAATTTCAGCTCTGGTGCTGTCAAGTGCCTTTGCCTCCAGATCAATAATGAGTAATTTCCTAGTTTAGTGTCTTTCAGCTCTGAGTAACATCCCCTTGTACTTTATTTGGTCATTCTCTAATCTTTCTTTAGAAAACCCCTGAGTTAGGAATACCCTAAACAGAACCCTAAACCTTGTTGAAAAAAATTAAAATAAATACACAAAAACTAGAAGCAGTTCATACATCCAAAAATGTGCGGTGTGCAGTGAATCAGAGGGAGATCACTCATTTAGCAGAAAGACGTTGAACTAGGACTTTACCCAATAATGACTGTATAATTTCTCAAGATGGAGAAGGGTATAGCCTAAAACATTATGAAGACATCAAAGATATCTTATGGACTACACTAATTATCTTTCGTTCGCTTGAAATATTGTCTATATCTACAATGTCATTTTTGGTATAAAATTTTACTGTTTTTTTTTTATTCTTGCAGAGGCCCATATAGTTTAGCCTGTAGTGTTGTATCTATGGGGCAAAGGGTTTTCCCTCAGTCTACTATATTCAATACAGTCTGGAAATTACATTAACTGATGTAGACAACATAGCTAGACAAGAAGAAAATTTAAATTAGCAGTTGAAGAAGTGAAGTCCTATACTGGACAAGCTATCCGATGATAATGTGGACACATACACTTCAGTGTAATAATAGCTACTCTTGTTTAATGGTGAACATCTTGACTTTTTCATAACAAACATTCACAACATCAACATGGGAAATAATTCTTCAGATGGACGGAGATCCTTACTTGTGATCCCTCTGTTTCAACTCTTTGACGCTCCACAACATCAGAGCTCTGTCTAAACAAATTGAAGTTTAAAAAAAAAGTCATACAGGATGTATAAATTAAAAAAAAAAAAGGTTCACACAAAGTGAATTTTAAAAATAATCATATTGTAAGATGCATTCACAAAAGTCAACAACAAATGGAAAAATAAAAAAAAAAAAACAGAAAAATATAAAAGTTATAACCTGACAAGACATTAAACTTATTTTCTGCATTTGTCCAACATGGAATGACAAATTAAAAATGTAAATGACAAAAAGGAAAATTAAAATACCTCAACATAACTATAGAAGGTAGACAACTAAAACAAGTAGAGGAATTCAAATACCTAGGAAGTCTATTGACGAACAATAATTCCCAAACAGCAGAGATAGAATCAAGATGCAACAAAGCTTGTCAAATCATTGGACAGTTATCACCACTATTGTCCAACAAGGAAATAACTCTGGAGGCAAAACGAGCACTATACAATACAATCTTCATCCCAATGTTGTGCTACCAATGCCAGACCTGGACCCTAGATGCAAGAACAATAAGAAAAATAACCTCTACAGAGATGAAATGTGTTAGACAGGAAACAGTCTGAGAGATAAGATCAGAAATGAAGAGCTGAGAAAAAAGCTAGGAATAGCCCCCGCCATAGAATATATAAGGAAACAACAGATAAAATGGTTTGGCCACGTGACAAGGCAGAAGGAACAAAACACAACACAACGAGCCTTCAACAAATGTTGTGAGAACACCAGACCCAAGGGTCGACCATGAAAAAGATGGGTCGATGGAATATTAGAAGCACTAGGAAACATAACAGCAGCAGAGGCGAACAGAAGAGCAAAAGACCGCAAATTATATCTCCCCTCGACACTGAAAGGCAGATGAGGAAGGAAAGAAGAAGAAGAGAAAGTCCAAAATGGGATTTTCTAGTCAAGACTTCAACATTCAAATTTAACCACATAAGTGATACAGAAGTAAAGTATTCACCAGTGAAGCAAAATTATCTAATTTTTCCTTTTTAATGCAAATGAAACATTCTAAATATGTATTTCATTATCTATATAAACTGTTATCAAACAAAACTACCAAAATTGTAAAATATAAAGGAAGAGTAACTAGCAGGATTGATAAGTCATAAATTTAGGGCATCTTGAAAGGAAATTAAAACTTTTGGTATGGGCAAATAGATCAGCTATAATTAGCATAGGGAGCTGCGATAGCTCAGTAATTAGTGAACAGGACTACAAAGGGGAAGAGGTAGGGTTCGATCCCAACTGACAGCTTCCAGGTTCACCCAGCTTTAAATGGGTACCAGATTTTTTTCTGGGAAAGTAAAGCGGCACAGGCGTAATACCGACCACATTACCACAAAAATCATGTGCCGAGGGTCTGTAAAATTTATGGTCACTAACACCACACTCCCTATACGCTACTTGGCGTGACGGGGGTACTTTACATTTTTTAATAATTAGCATACCTAATAAACCTTATTATATCAATTCTGATTTCCCACTATGGAGACAATACTCCTTTTCTTACTAAAGAGGAATGAAAGAGTCCTGTCATGCCTCAAATGTGTCATGTAGAGAATATAGTGTTAGTGTCCAGATTTTTCTTGACCATCACCCTGATTTTTATGGGTAATGCGTTAAACCTACCTTTCATTTCTAGAAAAAAATCACTGGTACCCATTATCTTTATTATGTCTTATTGTCATCCACCCAATGAATATTAAAGGAATTGATCATCTCTTTGTCGTCCTCCCTTAAAAGGATGTCAATTAGGTGCATTGTCTTGTAGTTTATTTGCAGCTTTCAGCCTAACACATCCGACTTCAGCACAGCATTTTTGAGTACAAAGTTTCCTTTCCTCTTTGACCCCTACTCACATGGCCAAATTAGACTGGTTAGTCTGTCACTAGAGGCACTGCAAGGAGGTGGAGCAGGTGATCCCAGTTTTTTTACCTGTCTAGCTTGGGTGATCGCTTTGTAGCATTGCTACCACTAGAACAGCCCTTGGGGATATGGTAACACTGGCTTCTCTACCACTTTGTGTGGAGAAACATCAGAGGAGCTCATTTGTACAGATTTTCCACTGATAAAATTTTTAATACACATAACCTCATTTTATAGTAGAACTTCTATTAAATTATAATGTTATATGGTATCAGATGTGATCAGTCATGGCTGAGGTTACCAGAGCTGGGTGAAACTAGAAGTCAGTCAGTGAAGTGAGTCTGACCTCTCATTCTCTGTAGATCCTTTTACTAAATCCTGCTCTACTCTGGCTTCTTTTTCAGTCTTAAGACACTTCTACTGTTACCCCCAAATTTCTGGGTTTTTTTTAATGCTGAAGACAAATGTGCCAGGCTGAAATGTACAGATATTGCAACTTTGCCATAATCTAGCTGCACAATGCACATATGGGTGAGCATTGAAAAAAAAAAGAATAAAAAAGTATTTTTTTTTAACAAAAAGGACAAATTAACAACATAATAATTATTAAAAAATTATTAACAAAAAACTGCTCATTATATCAAACTCAAAATTGACAGCTTTAAATAAAAAAGTTAACACAGGAACAGAAAAGTAATTTTTCTCCCGCCCAAATCATTTAAACTTGTACATTATTCCATTGTACCTGAGGCAAGTGGCATTACAGAAAACATAAAGAATCCAAACCATTCACAAAACTCTGCCAGCTTCTTATACAGTCAGCAGCAATACATGCATAAATACCAACTGCCAGAGACTCTAGACAGCTCCCATGAAATAAAATGAGCAGTAAATAGCAGATAATAAAGGGGCATGGCGACCATGTCTGCAAGAAATTTCAATCAGTGGAAAGAATACTATAAGACATCCTCTTCCACCATTTTGACGTTAGTACTTGCCTGCCTTTCATGTTTGTTTTGTATTAATATGTGTTGATTTGAACATGATGAAGGCTTTTGCATAAATGTCCTAGTTTGTCTTGTCTCTCTATAGATTTAGCCATTTAATATAATTTTATGTTTATTTTATATATTTCTACATCTCTAAGCATGGCTCGTATGATATTCAATATATTACATATTTTACAATTGTGCCTACTTCTCACGTGTAGAATTAAATTGTACGAAAACACTATCAAATAGATTACCAATTAAACAGAAACAAATGTGGATATGTTCAACAAAAATTATTACATAAAGATATACCTTCAGAGGCAGAAATAATATATTTTCCATTTGGGCTAAAATCCAAGGCAACAACTCGGCTACTGTGGCCTTTAAGTGTACATGACAGCCAAGGGTGTGAGAATGGAGCATTAGCTGCCTTTTTCACTGTCTTAATTACAGGTTTCTGCCCCTTTTTGTTGTGTCCTCCCTTGTCACCACTGTGAGCAGTCTCCGACTTGCTGGTTTTTTTCTCATCTGTTCAGATAAAACAAATTTAATTATAGATTGGAGAAGATCAATTTTATCATCATCAATAGGAACAACATGAAAATAATTTCCTTCACAAAGATATATAAATGTAATTTTGATTATAACATATATTTGTTTAACCCTAGCTTACAATACATATCTGTGGGTCACGTTTTCATGATAATGTCGTAAAAATTATTATGACATAAATGTTACATTTGGAGTTTAGAAAATAACATTTTCTTTGAACTTTTGCTACACAGCTGTATGTTTAACCAAGCAGTGATACAGGAATTGGATGCTGTAATTATTTCCTGGGTTACGTTAGATTTATGGCCTGAAACACATGGTGCCATGGTTACCAGAAGTGTTACATTGTCAATTCACATGGCCGCCATTTCTCCCTCAAAGTGTTGTTCACTGTCTATCCTGTGTTATAAAGGTTTGTTTGATGTCTCGCCGATGACCAAGAAAATTTCCCCCGTTATAAAAAAAATAATACATTTTTGGAAAATTGGCCATATTAATTTTTTTTTTTTAATTAAAAAAAAAGCCTTTCTAACAATACTGTTGTACTTTTTATGACGCACTTGAACAAAAAATCCAACATCAAAGAAAACAGATTAAACGATAGGGGTAGCCGGAATTAGTAATTAGAAAGGTGGGGGGGGTGTGGGGAGGGGGAGATATTTGTCCGCAGTAAACTGTCAAATTTCAAAGAATTTGTTTTTGAGGTGGTCATTTTTACAACAATATCGTAATGTAGGGTTAATATTTGTTTGTTATAATTTATTGGAGTTACTAGATTACTTTAATTTATGACAATATTTATCCTTTTATTATCTATTAATAATACTACTTACTCATACAGAGGACTGCATAAAATTTGAATAGATAATAATCAAGCTAGTTGATCTTCATAATAAAAGTGAATAGTGCAAGACACAAATAAATTTATGCTTATCCTTTCAAGACATGCATCGCTGAATCACTAGCCAATTCCAATTGTCTTGCGTAAATATTGAGTTTAACGGGGTAGAAGGGAAAAAAAGTGAATCTGACAGTTTTTGTCTGTTTGAATTTTGCTTGGGCATACTATTTCAGAAGCACGACGGCAAGGAGAAATCTCAAGTTGTTGAGTAGTTCAAACTCAGTGCATTCATACATGCTGAAGTCAGATGTGTTGAGCTGAAAACGCAAATATCACTGTTATACTGCAAACAGGCCCATTTAACTGACATTTTAAGGGCGGATGATTGACAGGTGTACTGCTTACTTTAGTCATAGGGCATAGGGCGATTGCAAGCAAGCAGTGCTTTCATACATTTCAAATAATCATTGAATGTGAAATTGAAATAAAATCTAAAATAAAATTAATATTTATTTAATGAGATCTGATATTATATGAAATATCATTTTAAAAATAAAAATGTTAAACTTTTTGCTTTGAATTATTAACATGATTAATCATTAAACTTAAACCACTCCACTATGGCTGTTACTGTAAAGTACTGAGAACGAACTAAATTTACAGTTGGCTGGTGGGTGATGGTAAGCAAGTTAGTAAAACTCTCACTTACTTAACTTACTACACAACTCTGCACACATTCAGTATTCACTGGGCCACACTCCACAGTCCACTGTGACTGTCACAACAACTGTTAGTAGTTAGTGTGACTGCATGGATACACCGTGTGATTTACTAACTTTGCACTAGTCTAGTAGAATGTAGTGCCTCACACAGTGACAGTGAGTGACACTTGACTGGCTGCCGAAACAGTCAGTCAGTAGTCAGTCGCACCACAGTGCTCACTACACTAACTAAAAATTAAAAAAATGATCAAATCAACATTTGTTACAATTTTTGACAACGTCAACAACACATGACATAAAATCATAAAATGATACATCCCCCATTGCATGCAAAAAATAAATCAAAATTCATTACTGAACACGTACCCGCATCTTCCTCAACTTTTCTGTCACGTCGAATGACACTGCAAAGAAGTACAAATAAAAGCACAATGGCTCCAACGGCTGCAGTTACCGCGATTACCGGTACCGAGGTTGCTGCCTCTTCTGCCATTGCCACCTGTGTTGATGTGGTGGTGGTGCAACCGTGTTGGACGCTTACGGATACAGTCTTGATAATACGCGATGACGTGAGGATAGATAAGAAACAGAAATTTCGGAGACGTACTGATAGTAAAAAGATTTTTTTTAAATTCTCGTCTTCTTCATTTATCTGTGTTAGTCACATCTTTGTGTGTGCATGTCTGTGTTAGTCACATCTCACATCTTTGTGCGTGCGTGTCTGTGTTAGTCACATATCACATCTTTGTGTGTGCATGTCTGTGTTAGTCACCTCTAGTGACTCGGGCAGATGGTGCTCGTAAACATGGGAGGGCGACAATCTAAGGGCAGAATCCCCCTACAGAAAAGACAATCTGCTGCCTTGCAGGAAGATTGGGGACAATCAAAGGCTAAGGAAAGCAAACCCGAATAAAATGCTGGCTGAACTCGGATGCACTGGGCCACTGGCGCAGAACACAGTGCAACGTTTTAACGGGTGTTCAATCAGAGTTGATCTGGCGAACTCTACTTGTGATGTTCTGTTTGTGGGGGCGATCAACACACTTAACCTGACAGCTGACTTCATGTGAGAGTCTGGAACCCTTACTCTGATTGAGTCCTGATCGCAGAGAGAGAGAGAGAGAGATTTATCTTTAATTTCAATGTAAAGGGGGGGGGACAATTTGCGGTACTTTGTTGACTCAATCGTATCTTAATTAATGCAAAACTGTCAGCTCTTTCATTATGTGTTTTTCTGAGCGACAAGAACAGTTATTCCACACAAATTTGAAATATCCTCATCATGATGTGCCCTACCTATTGGCGTAGGCGAGTTCTTCCACAATATTCTGTCCACAGTACTTTTCTGCACAGTGTTTGGAAGATCAGATGATTATAATATTGTATCGCACTCGTGAGAGAGCAACCGATTTTTAGACATTATAAACATTTACTATATAGACACAAAGTTTTCTGGAAAAAAAAAGGCCTCAAATAAGCACTAACTGCCAACATTTTCATAATGAAAGGCGATAACCTTGTGATCTGCGATGACATCGATAGAAATTCAGTTCTCTCCCTCCACACTGTTCTATAACCGTCAAGGTAACACAGGTGGTTGCCTACCAGCTTACACCATTTCTTCCTCTGTTCTAGTTCATCATCATCATCATGTGCCATACCAGTTGGCGTAGGTAATCATGTCCTTCCTCAATAATCTATCCACAGTAAAAGTAAAGAGCCCCGTCACGCCAAGTGGCGTATAGGGAATATGCTGTTAGTGACTATAATTTTTTACAAACCTCCAGCACATGATTTTTGGGGTAATGTGGTCGGTATAGTGCCGCTTTACTTTCCCAGAAAAAAATCCGGTATCCATTTAAGGCTGGGTGAACCTAGAAACCTCTATCAGGATCGAACCCAAACTCTTGTCATTAAAGACAAATAATAATAAATGAATATTATCGTAGAGGGAAACTTCCGAGGCGATACATCAACGAATCAATTCAGAGGAAGAGATATTATTTGACATTTTTTCCAAGTGCTGTAAACATACCTCTTCCTCTGAATTGATTCGCCTCTTGTTCTTAATAGTCCAGTTCACAAACCACTGAGTTATCGCGGCTTCCTTCTATCCACAGTGCATCGTATCAATTCTGTTGTTGACTGTTTTCCATGACATGATACTACGCTATCTAATATTTTCTCTCTGTGTTGTCCTCGATCTCTCTTTCTCAGTATGTTTCAAATTGTAACCAATTATTCAAACTTTCCTCTTCTCATGATGTGCCCGAAAAATGTTGATTGTTTCTTTCTGATGTTTCTTAGGAGTTCCATTTTTTTTGGTTGGCCTTTTTAGCTGTTCAGGGAACTTTCAACATTTTTCTGAGAAATCCCATCTCTGTGTGGGCCCTAATAGTCTTTTCATTTGTTTGTTTACTGTCAATGATTCTCTTCCATAGGTCAGAATTGGCTCTATATAGCACCGATGAACTCTCTTTCTCACTTCTATTGACATAGACTTGTTGCATAAGACGTTTTTCATTTTCTGAAATGCTTTTGGCCTGAGCTATTCTGATTTTTATTTATGCTGTGCATCTTCCATCTGATGTTATTATTGTGTTCATGTATTTGACGCGTTGCACTTGTTTCAGATTTGTCCTGTTTATTTTTATGCTGCATGCTGGTTATGATTGTTTCTTCGATATGACCATTACTTCTGTTTTCTTACTATTCAGGCTTTAGACCTTTCTTGTTGCTTTCTTTTACTATTGTGTCTATCATTTCTTCTAGTTTATTCTCTGTCTCTGCTATTTAAGACTGTGTCATCCGCATATTGCAAATTGCTTATGTTGCGAGCGTTGACTTCAATTCCTTCTATATCGACTATTGATCTCATAATATTTTCGTTGTAAAGTGAAAACAAATCCTGCGACAGAACACCTGTTCTAGATGCAACTGTTTAATAATGTGGGCTATTGAATCCTCATGTCCATTCTCTGAAATTGTCTTATGTTCTTTCCATCGCTGCAAGCAAGGTGTATTTTTGTTTAAAGTGAGCAACAAGATCATACAAAATGAGCTTTCATTTCTTGATGAATATATCTGGTTTTATGTTTATAAAGCTGCAAGTTAGATCAATCAGCCTTCCCTCCACCCCATGCTTCTGTTAGGAGGCAACAGAACTGAAAGCTCTCATTGCCGAGAAAGACTCATAGCTAATAGCTTGCGCCAGGATCGGTGAACCAAAACCATCGAGACCCTACTGCACCTCTTCGCGGTGCTACTAGAAACAGATCAGACTAGTAAAGGAGTAAAGGCATCAAGATGCACCAAGATGAATTGAGATGCGAAGCTGCTGTAAAGCTGATGATAATGACAATATAAAAAAAAGAAGACAAAAGTGATATGGTGACAGCTTAACGTGGTAATTAACAAAACAAAAGTCGGCGTTTCGGCGAAGTAGGCCTTCAGCTGAAACAACTACACAAATATAACACAAATATATGTACACAAATATATGTACACAAATATATGTACACAAATATATGTACACAAATCTAACTGTATGGCGATAACATGCTAGATACTCAATAAAGGATATCGAAGAAAGGAAGGAAAACCGGTACGTACCTAAATATATGATTGCCTGCCTTTCTGTCTGTCTTTCGCCTGAAGTATTGTCTATATCAGCAATGTCGTTTCTTGTATTAATTTTATTGTTTTTTTTTTTTTATTTGCAAACCTGGTACTTATAAATGCCGTAATGAAGTCGAATGTGTTGGGTCGATAGGCACACGTCACAGTTCCACTGCAAACCTAAATACATCTCATCTAAGCCCAGTTATCGTCTTTTTAAAGGACGTATAACTAAGAGGTCAATCAATTTCTTTAGTAGTTACTTATACTTATGTTGTTATGACACCAAAGGAGTGCATGGGCATTTGCAGTACGCTCTGCAGGAAGATCAGAGAGAACAAAAGAGAGAGGGCAGTGCGTACGTTATGACCACGATTAGCATGACGATGAAGGTGATGGCAGAGACCAGGACATTCAACTAGTTGGAATATTGCGACGTACTAAATGACTTGATGATTGTTGTTGTTAGGACTATCATCATTGCACACTGGATGAACCCATAGGTGCTACTATCCCTCTCTGAGAATCACAAGAGATCCAAGGAGAATCCTGACCCATGTACACAAACTACGTAGCATGGTTTTGGGTCCACGATATGGGTAGGTTTATTAGTGACAATTTTACCAGGGCAGTGGGATTTGTTGAGCATGATCATCATCACCATCATCATCAAGTACCGGGCCTGCTGGTGTAGGTGATCATGTCTCTTCACAACTTTCGATCTCGACAGTTATTTATAATTTCTATTGTTAACCTTCTGCCAAGCCATTCTCTTAAGCTGTCTGGTATTTTTTTCTCTTTGCTTCCCTCTATCTCTTCGTCCCTCAATGTTCCCAGTTGTTACAATATATTCTAGCTGTTCCCTTCTCATTACATGGCCAAAAAATGATGATTGTTTCTTCCTAATATTGGGATTTAGCTCTCTTTTTGCTTTGACCTCTTTCAGAACATTTTCATCACTCTTCTTAGCTGTCCATGGTATTCTCAACATTCTTCTGTAAAACCACATTTCTACAGACTCCAGTGATTTTCTTGTCTGTTGTCCTATTGTCCGTGATTCACATCCATATGTTAAGACTGGCCCTACATAACATGTAAGAACTCTTTTTCTTGTTTCTAGTGTCAAAAATGGATTGCATAGTATTTTCCTCATTTTTTGGAAAGCTGCCTTTGCCTGAGCCATTCTGCATCTCACCTCTTTTGTATATCTTCCGTCTGAGGTTAACAAAGTTCCCAAATATTTAAATTCATTTACCTAGTCAAGTCTGGTCACGAGAGTGGGGATCGAAGAGGAAAGACAACTCGGTTCTGAAAAATATGCTGGTCAGATGTTTTGACGCAAATAAACCACAACACAAAGTATCTTCACCCGTTTAATGTCCTTTCAAGGGTGGATGGCGAACATTATTATTCACTCCCTTTAGTAGCTTTCGGGTGAAGGCCAGACAAATATTTGCAGTTTTTTACTAGATAAAGTTTGGTTTTTATTTATTTTTGCTTCTATGACCGCTTTGGGGGGGGGGGGATCTGTTCAAATCTATATGTATTCTTGATTATTCTAGACTGCAGCTACCATTTAAAAGTTGTAGTTCAAACATTTCTTATGTTATATTTCTTATAGTAAATGTGAACCTGGTGTCTCGAGGTCCTTTATTGAAATAAAAACATTATAAAAATACATTAGTATCGATTCCGTCCATGACCAAGTTCAACGATACTGAAATTTTCACTTCCGGTAAAAATCGAAAGTAGACTTAGTAGACGTTGTCCCCAAAATATTCCCAATAAAATGTGTGGGATATGTTCATGGTTTGTCTACATTTTCACAAATTCCAAATATAAATTTAAGACAAACCTTAAAAAAGTCAAATTCACTTCTATAAGTTGAGACTATTTCGTCAAGAAAGAGAAGACAACAATATTTAAGTTCACGGGATGAAGACAAATGTTTATATTTTTTAAAACAAAATATTAAAAAAAAAAAGTTATTTCATCATTCACAATTAATGTTATTTTATTATTATTTTTTTATGCATGCCTTGATTGGCTATATAGAGTAGGGTGACCATTCGTCCCCGATTTTCGGGGACAGTCCCCTAAGTGTAGAAGTTGTCCCCGAAAGAAATGTGTCCCCAATTTCAGTGAATAAATAAATGTTCATACACGGAATCGACCCCCTTTTAAAATAATCACTAGGACTCAGGACGTTATTGAATTGTGTTTCTTTATCCCAGACTGAGCGGCATTCACATGAAGATAAAAGAGAAGACTTGGACGCGTTGTGTCGGAGATAGCTCTTTGAACTTTTAAAGCGCGGTGCTATGTCACTTCTATTCCAGCCACTGACTTCTATTGGGATGGGTTTAATTAAAAAAAAAAAAAGGAGACACACACTCTCTCACTCGCACTCTCTCCCCACCCCTGCCTTTCCGGACATCTCCCGCCAAAGTATCTTTCCCGGCCAATTTTCAAATCAGTCCGAGTGTAATGAGTAATGACAGTACAGTGCAATCGTGTTTTCTATTTGTGATCAGTGGACGTCTGTTGCATAAAAACAAAGCTTTCCAAAAAAAACGTGTTATTTTAGTGATTCGCTGAAAGCTGAATTTCCATTTATTATACAAGCAATTTTAGAGGATGGAACGCTAGTGAAATGTAATATATGTAGTTCAAATTTTTCTGTAGCAAATAGTGGAAGGAAGTCAATAACTGATCATCTACAGGCAAAAAAGCATAAGGATGCTCTGCTCTGTAAGTCTCAGTCTGGGTGTATGACAAATTATTTGTGTAAAACAGAACCCTCAAAAGATGAATACACTCTAGCTGTTCATGAAGGAACCTTTGCATATCATGCTGTACTTCATAATCATAGTTTCTGCAGTATGGATTGTACAACAATTCTACAAAATAAATTTTCAACGAAAAAAATTTTCCTTTGCAAGAACAAAGTGTGAATCCATAATTACCAATGATGTTTTTGCTCCTTGGGCTATTGATGAACTAAAAAATGACATCAAATATGTCAGCTTCGTAACACTGTCTTGCGATACATCTAATCATAAACATGGTAAGCTACTTCCTATTTTAGTTCGTTATTTTCAGGCTTATGAGCTGGAAAACTCCAGTAAAGACCAAACTGATTGCTTTCATAGATATCCCAGGAGAAACGTCCGACATAATATCTGAACAATTGTTGAAAGCAATTGGTAATTTTGACTTAAACAAAAAGATTGTTGGACTCTCAGCAGACAATACAAATACAAACTTGGAGGCTTGTTGAGGAAAGGGAGAGATAATGTCATAACTAAAATCAAGTCCAAGTTAAACAGACACATAATGGGTCTTGGTTGTAACGCACACATAATTCACAATTGTGCAAAAACAGAACCCATGCCTATGGATATGGAAGTGATTGTAACAAAAATATTTGGATACTTTCACATTTACACGGTTCGTGTAGAACGCCTAAACGACTTCTGTGAATTTGCTGGACAGGAGTTTAAGCAATTATTAGGTTATTCGAATATAAGGTGGTTGTCATTACTTCCAGCCTTGGAAAGAATATTGAAACTGTATCAATCACTGACATCTTTTTTCTTGTCAGAAATACACTGTCCTACAATATTGAAACAATTCTTTGAAAACAGTGAATCAGAGCTTTGGCTCAGCTTTGCTCATTCTCACACATCACTCTTCCATGAAACAATTAAGGCGATTGAAGGCGACGACAAGAGTGCAACAGAATCAGCACTAGCTGTGAATAATCTCATGATAAAATTAGAAACTCGATGCGATGAAATTTCATCTCACACATGGTAAAGAGTTTGCTTAAATGATTTAGTAGAAAGTGGTGACATCCAAATGGAAAGGTATTTTCAAATAAGTAAAGAATTCTATAATACTGCTGTACATTACTTGCAGTCTTGGAACAAGCACAATGAGGACTTGTCACAACTGAGCTGCCTTCTCTTGGATAATGTGCCTGAAAGGAAACATTTTGATAATGCAGTAGGACAGATATCTTCAAAGTGTCATGAAGTTGTAAACGTCATTCGTGATGAGCTCTTTGATGAATTTACTTATTTGCGAGGCCATCTGTTGCAAAAAGAATGTGAGTGGTTCAGTAACAAGCACCCATGTAGAAAATGGAATGAAGTACTCAGGTACTTGAAAGAAAATAATGTACCACATGCTAATGTGAAGAGAATTCTTGAACTTTTTATGTGCTTACCTGGCAGCAATGCATCCGTAGAAAGACTATTTTCTCAAATGAACTACGTCTGGTTCGAAGAGAAATCACGGATTAATGTGAGCACAGTGCAAGCCATGTTAACAGTAAAAACTAACATTAATTTATCGTGTGAAAGCTTCAGTGAAAAACTTGATTCAAATCCTGAGATCTTGAGAAAGATACACTCAAAAAACAAGTACCACGCCGAGGCAACAACCTCTTCAGTATAAATAAGGTACTGTAAACATTACTTTAATACTGCAATTGATATCTATATGTTGTTAAAAAAAATTTTATTTTAAACTTTTTGTTATTGAGAAACAAAACTAGCTATTGTAATTTCATTAAGTGTGTGTATCGTATAAGTACCGTGAATATTAAAAAAAAATAAAATCAAACAGCAAATAAACACAGTTATTATGAAATTTAAAGTTATCTTTTTATTTTTTGCATCTACAAAATTTCTTGCGTACACACAGTCACACACCCACCCACCCACACATATTATAAATATATATATGTATACACACACGCACACACACACACACACACACATATATATATATATAGGGTGTTTAGTTTATAAAGTCTCACTACACTGGTATCTAGGTCAATTTGAAAAAATGTTTATGACGTCATCACAATATGTGCTCAATGGTAAGTTCACTTGTTGCGACAGTTTTCTTAATGACCTGTCTGGACTTTTAAGGATTCTGTCTTGGATATCTAAACATATTTCATCATTCACAGCAGGCCTACCAGATCGTGGAGCATCTTCCACATTTCCAGTAGCAATAAACTTATTCAACAAATTTCATTGACAGTGGGAGCACATATTGTGATGACGTCATAAACATTTTTTTTTCAAATTGACCTAGATACCAAGTGTAGTGAGACTTTATAAACACCCTGATATATATATATATATATATATATATATATATATATATATATAATATATATATATATCGTTCGTCCCCGATTTTGTGGGACATTCTCAGAAATAAGCAAAAAAATCCTCTGAAATGTAAAAAATATGACAAATGTCCCCGAAAACAATGGGGAAAAAAATGGTCAACCTAATATAGAGCCAATTCTGACCTGTGGTGGCCAATCATGGATCAACAAGGAAATTCTCAACGAGGCCAGCACAAAAAGTGAGCTCCTACTGATTACAAACATCAGAAACAAGCAATCGATATTTTTCAGAACGGTCATGAGAAGAGGGAAATTTAAATACTTGGTTACAGCTTGCAAGACACAGACAAATAGAGATCGCGGACGACAAAGAGAGAAGATAACTTGCTATCGTGACACGGAAAACAGTCAACAAGAAAAGTGATACGATGCACTGTTGATAGAGAATTGTAGAAGGACATGATCGCCTACGCAAACGAGTATGGCACATGATGATAATGACGACATTTATAAATGAACGTGCAACATTTTCATATGCGGCTAAACGAAAGTCAATATCGGTATAATACGATGTTTAAGATATGTGGCTCCCCCCACCCCCTTTTTTTTCTATCCCCCAATTCCCACTTAGGTCCAGTGTCAGATAAAAAGACAAGAAAACCCCATTATTCATGGCAATTTAAAAAAAAAAGAAGAAAAAAAAGTGGTATGGTAACAGCTTTACATGGTAGTTAACAAAACAAAGGGAACCGCGATTTGTTCGTTCGTTCGTTCGCTTTCGTCAGCTTTGACCTCTGACGAAGTCCCACCCACTCAATTTTGTGGGACTGAATTTTGCGTGTAAAGTCTGTTTTATCCCATTACAGGATGCCCCTCGCCATGCAGATTTACTCCGACTTCAGAGGTATCACCGCGATTTGTTATACCATCTTTCCTTCCCTGGACGGTTTGTTGTACCCATATAAGGTAGACGAGAGAGAGTGAGAGAGAAAGAAAGAAGGTTGTTGCAAGATATAATAAAACGTGCTGGTAATGACTACGGAGACGCTGAACATTTTGCTCAAGACAGACAACTTTAAATTAGCTGTCTTGAGAGGCAACATCCAACCAATGATGACCCATGTACAGCTTGGTAGACCATAAAGTCGAGGGAGCGAACCAGGCCTCTTGCTAGCAGCCCTGGTCGGCATCTATCCAACGAGAAGGAAAACTCCTACGTCAAACCAAGATTCAGCCTGCAAAAACGGAGTATGTCAACCACAGCGCAGGTTTGGGGGGGGGAAAAAAAACAGGACACACACGCATATACAAGTACCGACCATGCGACCAATTCAACTTGTGTCATGATGTTGTTCTTATTCCATTATCAAACAGGAAAAATAGTCAAGTTCCTATGATCAAAAGACCTGAACGCTGACGAAGAAGAAGATGGTAATGATGATGATGAAGAAGAAGATAATGAAGATGATGATGCTGAAGAAGAAGATAATGAAGATGATGCTGAAGAAGATGATGATGCTGAAGAAGATGATGATGCTGAAGAAGAAGAAGATGATGATGCTGAAGAAGATGATGATGACGATCATGATGATGATGAAGAAGATGATGATGAAAAATAAGAAGATTATGATGATGATAAAGAAGAAGATGATGATGTTGATGAAGATAATGATGAAGATAATGATGATGATACTGATGAAGATGATGATAATGAAGATGATGATAATGAAGATGATGATAATGAAGATGATGATGAAGAAGAAGAATATGATGATGATGAAGATAATGATGATGATGAAGAAGAAGATGATGATGAAGATAATGAAGATAATGATGAAGATGATGATGATGATGATGATGATGATGATGATGAAGAAGATGATGATGATGATGATGATGATGATGATGATGATGATGATGATGATGATGATGATGATGATGATGATGATGAAGCATAAGATGATGATCATGATGATAATGATGATGATTAAGAAGAGAGTCCTATTAGACCAGCAACCACTTTTAACCACTGCTGTCGCAATTTCCAGAGTGTTATTGAATTATTTTATATTTAGGAAGTCCCACAGTTTAACTTATCATGAAAGAAAATTAACCCCTTTTGAGATCATTTCTCCAGTCAAAGATATCTTCCTGTAATAGAGAGGGACAGTTGGGAGCAAGAGAATATCGATACTGACTTTGGTAACTGTAGCCAAATTTTGATGTGAAGATTAGGACGTGCTTCCATGTAAGACCGTAATACTAATAATAAGAAACGCTTGAGTTTTGCAGATGTAATTTGATAATTAAAATGTCATCATCATTATGTGTCATACCGGTAGTTGTAGACGATCATGTTCCTCCACAATCTTCTATCCACCGTGCACCGTATCATTTCTGTTGTTGACTGTTTACCAGGTCATGACACCAAGCTATCTACAAAATAGTATTTTCTCTCTTTGTCGTTCGCGATATCTCTTTCCTGTATTTTTCTGGTTGTAACCAAGTATTCCAACTTACGTCTTCTCATGATGTGCCCGAAAAATATTGATTGTTTTGTTTCTGATGTTTTTTACGAGCTCAGTTTTGTGTTGGCCTCTTTGAGAATTCCTCGTTGGTCTTTTTAGCTGTCCAGGGAACAACATTCTTCTGAGAAATCCCATCTCTGTGGCCTCTAATCGTCTTTTGATTTGTTTGTTTACTGTCCATGATTCGCTTCCATTGGTCAGTATTTGCTTTATTTGACACCGATGAACTCTCTTTCTCACTTCTATTGACATAGATTTGTTGCATAAGACGAATTAAAATGTAGAAAGCATAATTGATAACAGAAATTGGGTTATTAAGTTATTTTCGTGTCGTCATCATTGCACTCCGAACATGTCTATAGGCGCTCAGATTCCCTCCTCAGCAATTCCGCAGTGTCCAGCGACAGACGATTCCAGTTCTGTGTTAGTTGATATGTCTTCTTACATGCCCACTAAGTTTCTCGTTTCTGGCTGTGCCCATCTTAACTCCTATCTCTTTCATCCGAAGGAGTGACGTGGATTTGTTGTTGTCGAATACAATGTCACAATTATTAACAACAGAAAGAGAACATCAATATTTAGTGTAATGAAAAGAAAAAAATAAACCGCTTTCTTTGCCTGCCTAGTCTTCTCTTACCTGGCACTGTTCCCTGTCGAATGGTTATAGAAGAACTGTAGGTCTTGTAACTTATCCGTGGCGCTTTAATTCTTGTTCTTTCATTATTAACAACAAATATTTAATTAGCCTTGTTCATCTTTGGATTTTCTTGCGCATTTCTTCGTTTGTATACGATCTGTGTTTTATACGCGCAAGATCCCTCTATAAAATATCATCTCCCGTAATCTTATTTCAAATTCAGCAGTGAGTGTATGTTTCCCTGCCATGTAGGAATATAGGTGCCACTTCTGTTTGTAATAATCTGAACGCTGAGTTGGTTTTGCTTTTCTGTACACAGTTTGATCTCGGCTGCCATTGGCTGTGCTTTTCTAGCTCATTACTCTGATTGTAGCGGTAACAATAAAGCCCAGATAACAATGAAGCCATGAAGATGTTGAATAAGATAGGAGAAAGTAATGACTGCATTTATATACCCTCGCTAACAGCACTGCAATCCAAACTCTATTTTTGGATTGGATTGAACTAGGATTGGATTTGTTTGTTGTGCATAATTTCACAATAGTGCAGTATGACAGTTCGATGGTATAGGCGCAACACAGCGAGTCTCTCCAGTTCTTTTCTTTCTTTCTTCATTTGCGTTTCAGTGTCGAGAGGAGATATAATTTACGGTCTTTTGTTCTTTTGTTGGGTTCTCTTGCTGTTATGTTTCATAATGTTTTTAATATTCCATTAATTCATATTTTTCGTGATTGGCTTTTGAGTCTGGTGTTCTCGCAAATTAATATGCATAATTATGTGTTGCTATTCCTCGTTTGGTGTATATTTTACTTCGGACGTGTGGATAAACTATGATTACCGATATTTAAGTGGAATATGATTTATTCTCCTTTGTGTCGTGTGTACGCGGTTCGATAGTTAAGCACATGGTTCGAAAAAAAATTGCTCCGCCGGGTACGTTCAACCCGAATATAAAAATTCTGTGTCGGTGGATGGGACGGATGAATCAGAACTGATCAACGGCCCAGAAAGCGAAAACAGCAAAGTGTGTGGTACACATGAGCATATTCAGAACACGAAAGACGAATATGGCGGACCACCGTGAAAGAGATTGGAGCCTCATCACGTGACACTCCACAGAAAGTCATGGAGAGAACTAGCAGAAAATCCTAAAGACCTACAACAATTGCTTGATGTGATAAACATAACAAGCCAAAAATATGGACTAGATATGAATATAAAAAAGACTAAAACTATGATTATAAACAAAGAAAATTCTCAAGAACTACAATTAAATATCACAGTTGAGTGAATACATCTGGAGACAGTCCAGAGCTACAACTACCTGGGACATACTATAACCAATGATGGAAAATGTAAAATTGAAATAAACAAAACAATAGGTATGGCAAAAAGTAATTTTAATGCCATGAAAAGTATACTAATAACAAAACAAATATCAGCAGGGCTGAAACTAAGAATGGCAAAATATTACGTCTTCTCAATATCCCTGTATAGTGCAGAAACATGGACATTAGACAAGAAAACAGAACAGAAAATTGAAGCCTTTGAAATGTGGATTTATAGACGAATCGGTAGAATTGGATGGAAAGAAAAGAAAACAAACGATGAAGTTTTGAAACAACTGAAAATAAAAAGAGAACTACTAAATACAATGGAGCCGCGATAGCTCAGTGGTTAGTGAACTGGACTACAAAGGACAAGAGGTAGGGTTCGATCCCAACCGACGGCTTCCGGGTTCACCCAGCCTTTAATGGGAACCGGATTTTTTCTGGGAACGTAAAGCGGCACGGGCGTAATACTGACCTCATTACCTCAAAATTCATGTGCCGAAGGTCTGTAAAATGTATGATCACTAACACCATATAACCTATACGCCACTTGTCGTGACGGGGATACTTTACTTTTTTTTTTTTTACTAAATACAATCAAGACAAGACAAATTAAATTTTTGGGGCATGTTAAAAGACACAACAGCCCACTAAAAGTAATATTGGAAGGGAAAATACAAGGTAAAAGAGGCAGAGGCAGACCAAGACTAACATGGACGAGTAACATCAAAAGATGGACAAGTCAATCTGTGACAGCCTGCACCATCAAAGCAAGAAACAGAGTAGAATGGCGATCCATGGTAGCCAACCATCGTTCAAGGCACTCGATGATGGTTCTCGCAAAGTTTATTGAAGTCTCGTTGTGTTGTGTCTTAATCTTTCTGTCTTATCACGTGACCAAATCATTTTGCCTGTTGGTTCTTTATGTATTCATTGACGGAAATTGCTTCTATTTTGTTTCTTAGTTCTCCTGAATCTCATCAATTCTATCCCATAAAGCGAAAATAATTTGATGTACCTGGCTTCAGAAACTCTGGTTTATTTATATTTGTCGAATGGACTTTCCATTTTTAAAAATGATATTATTTTAAAATAATTATATTTATCAATAGTAATCGTGTCTGGAACGTGGAGGAGAAGCATCTTAATACCACAGCAAGCTGGGTTTCGACAACGTAGATCTACTGAAGACTAGATTGCCTACGTGGTCCAGGAAATAAAGAATTCTTCTCAAGACAGAAAACAACAAAAACACTCTAAGTCTGGTTACATTTAGAAAAGGAATTTGATAAATTATGGAAAGAGGAATTTAAAGTCAAGATATATTTGTCATATACTTTATTAGTTATACAGAACAGATTAATGAAGATATTGTGTGTGTGATGTGATCTATATCAGACTAGGTGAAGCCGTGTTTATTGTTTTAAAATGGAATAGCAAGAGGGAAATACGGTCACAATCACGATCGCAGTTACGATACAGAAATCCAAGCAAAAAAGGTTGGTAATAGAAAACAAAAAACTGCTGAACAGTAATTTTGGCTAATATCCTTAACGTTTTTAACAGATGAAAGATCAGCAGCACAGACACTACAATCCCAAGCATCACTAGGTCGCCCTGTAGTGGATCCAATCTCATTGTGGAATGAGAAAGCAGTTATATATTTATCAATAGTAATCGTGTCTGGAACGTGGAGGAGAAGCATCTTAATACCACAGCAAGATGGGTTTCGACAACGTAGATCTACTGAAGACTAGATTGCCTACGTGGTCCAGGAAATAAAACTGGCAAAGAAAGGCGCAGCAGGCAAACAAACACATGCACCGGCTATATATCAACAGAAGGAACGGATAATCAAATCAATCAGAAGACCCCAAACCCCAAATCAAGACGCCCACCATAATATGAATAGATGGAAACAAGTTATCACTATATGCCTCAGAACAGGGCACAATCGATATCCATGGTCACATGTATATCAAATTGAAGATTATGGGGACTGGTTGGTCTCGAGACAAGACGGTGGTCTCAAGACAGAGAGGTTATGAGTTCAAATTCCGGCTGCACCAATTGGAATTTTTATTTGTGATTTCTCTCTGCGGCAACCACCATGGTCTCAACAGCGAGCCCTGCTTGAAACGTCAATTACTCATGGATGGAAAAAAATATGAGTACCTCCGAAATCTGAGTTATCTGCCGGTGCGACGAGGGATCCATGTGCACACGGCAGGGAAAAACGGATTAACACGCAAAATTTAGTTTCTGGTCTTTAGGGACTTCGCCTGAGGTGAAAGACGGCGAACACAAAAAAAAAAAAACTAATAAATATAAAAAATAATAATAAATAATAATAAAATGGAAAAAAAAAAATAATTGAAGATTGGCACCTCAGTCACATATAAATGTGAAAAAGTGCCCCAGACTGCTGAAAACATACCTCAAGACTGCACTAAAAAACTTGTTGGCCCATAGATACAACACTACAATGTACAGCTACATGGGCCACTACAAGAACTACAACAAAAAAAATAAAATGTATCCAAGAAACGACATTGCAGATGCAGACAATAGTTCAGACGAATGAAAGATTGGTATATTGGTTGAAGAAATGTCTCATCTGGAAATCGAACCTGTGACCACTCAACAATAATCAGATCCTGATGTTGTCATACTTCTTCTGTGAACTTGACTCATTCAGGTTGAGATTCCCTGCCATGCCTGTGTTAACAGGATCTCTGCCTTGTAGGCAAAAAATACATTTGTTCAGCCGTTTCATCACAACAGCCGACGATGCCAGCTACAAAAGTCAAAGAAGACAAGATGCTAGTTGGATAGACAATCTGTTAGCGTAATGGGTGACATGGAGCAATGACATAAGGTCAGGATAGAAAATATCAGCTCCCCACGAGGCATTGAGGTAGACATGGATCAGACCAAGTGAAATTGTGAGAGATCCGGTAGCAGTATCTATCATCATCATCATCATCATCATCATCATCATCATCATCATCATCATCATCATCATCATCATCATCATCATCATCATCATCATCAAGTACCGTGCCTGCTGGCCTACATCCAAATGTTAAGACTGGCTCTACATAACACTACATTTAAGAATTCTTTTTCTTGTTTCTATTGTCAAAAATGGATTGCACATGAGTCTTTCTCATTTTTGGAACGCTGCTTTTTTCTGAGCCATTCTGCATCTCACCTCTTTTGTACATCTACCATCTGAGGTTAACAATGTTTCTATTATTGTGGCGATTCATGAAAGAAATTACGACGGTGGTTTTCTGTTGTCTTCCGTCGGTTTGTTTACGCTTGGCTCGGCTAGCCTGTGATAAAAAGTCTCAGTAGCAGTATCAATAGATGAGGCTATTCAAACTTTCCTGTTTGTGAGATTGACTTCCGCCTTGGAGATGGTGGTGGATTTTCCGTTGTCGGATATAAGATGCGAGGTTTTAGTTGTAATTTAAAGTACACGGATATAAGTTCGAGAGTCGATCATAACAGTAAATGTACTAAATGTCATTTAAATTATAATATCAAAATAAGCGAATAGATTGACAAGTTATTAATTCACCTAATGGTACCGTTTTTTTTTAACAGCACTATCTGCACTGACGGACACTGAAACTTAACTAGTGAAACTAACTTGAAACAATTTTACAATTCAATTCATTAATTTTAATTCAATATAATTATAATCAGAATAGCTAAAGCAGCAATGTCTTTCAGAAGCCTTGAAAAGTTGTGGAAATCAAAACTTATCAGCACAAACACAAAACTTAGGCTATTCAAATCAAATGTACTATCAACCCTTACGTATGCGTGTGAAAGCTGGAAAACAACAAGAGATATAGAAACAAAGTTGAACGCATTCGAAAATAAATGTCTAAGGAAAATACTTGGTATAGCATGGAACGAATTCAAAACAAATGAGGAAATTAGAGAAATCGCCAATCAACCACTAATATCTTCAGTAATAAAGAAAAGACGATGGTCATACGTTGGACATGTGATGAGAAGAGATAATAACCGAATAGCAAAGCAGCCCTCATATGGGAAACAACAGGTAAAAGAAAAAGAGGAAGACCCAGGGAGACACTGAGAAGAACATTGATGAGAGAGGCAAGAGCAGCAGGAGTCGGCTCCCTCAATGAGATAGAACTGCTTGCACAGAACAGAGACAGATGGCGAGATTTGATAAAATATCTTTAAAAGAAAACTGCTAGAACAAAAAATCCATATAGGAGAAGGTGTATCTTGGTCTACGCCCTATGGGCCGGTTACGGCTCGAAAGGTCAATAGATAGATAATTATAATAGCAGAACAAAATAATCAAAATTAATAAATTGTATAAAATATTAAAATAATAAAAATGTATACATAACACAAACATTTACCAAACATATCCGATGATATTCGAACGAATATTCATAATTCTGAATTATTCTTATCATACTTTATTTTTGGGTGTCCGGTTAGCGCAATCGATAGGCGGTTGGCTTACCACGGCAACAGCCGGGGTTCGTAATCCTGGCGAGGACACCTGGGTTTTACTAATTCCCTAAAATTAGTAGGAGCCGTGATAGCTCAGTGGTTAGTGAACTGGACTACTACGGACAAGGGGTACGGTTCGATCCCAACCGACGGCTCCCGGGTTCACCCAGCCTTAAATGGGTACCGGATTTTTTCTGGGAAAGTAAAAGCAGCACGGGCGTAATACTGACCACATTACCCCAAAAAATCATGTGCTGAAGGTCTGTAAAATATAGGGTCACTAACACCATATTTCCCTATACGCCACTTGGCGTGACGGGGGGTACTTTACTTTTTTTTTTTTATACTTTATTTTTGATTATCATCCTATAATTAAAATCCTAAAATCTGTATTATTTAATTTAATCAATTTAATTGAAATTTATAGTTAGTAAAGTTAGGTTAAGTCTTACTCAGTTAACACAAGTCTTTCACAAGAGCTTAATGATTAATTAATTACTATCATCATGAGTTCTGTTTCAGGAATAAGTGTTTAATAATATCATATATGAATATATGTCAATTTGTAGTAACAGTTCAGCGTATGATGATGAAACAACATTACACAATTAAATACTATTTTATTATACTATTCACTCATTGGCATTACTAACAGGAGTGTCGCAGTATACACAACACACATCATCATATCACAGTGTCAGATGTCTGTTAGTAAGTTGTCATCTTCACACTAGTGATTCACTGAAGCGTATATTAGTATATCATATTTAAAAATCATTTAGTATTTTAGTAAATAAGTATCGTCTTGGGGTCATTTGATGACTCTTTCATTCATCATCATTGGCTACTAGTGTGATCATATTTTGCTACTTACTACTGCTTGAGTATTTTTATATTTTCCATAGGCATAAGTACTCACTGTACTGTAACTGTACTGTAGTAGTGAGTAATCAATGTTTTTATATTTATAGGCCAATGGGAAAACTATTTACTATTATTTTTGTTTATTTTCTTGATATTGGCACAGTGATTCAGTTGGTCTTCTAGTCTTAAGTCTACAGTTGCTTTCTGATTAATTCATGAGTTCCAGATGATTTTGGCAGTACATGGAATCACATTTGTACCTAACTCATATTACTGGCAGTGGATAAATGACAAATCATAATGTAGCCATATATGAATTTTGCAAACCTATTGAGCAACTGACATTTAAGTTTTAGACTATTAAAAAATAACTATAGTCCATTCCTATTGGATTTGAATCTTATAAGTCCAGTTATATATAAACTTATATCTGAGCAACACAATGCTAGGACTCTGCTGGACACCAATTGCTATACAAAGCATGCAGAAGATGGTAAGTTTAAAAGCAGTAATCACTTTATGTTATCATCTTTTGGTTGGGATTCTCAAAAATGGCATGTGTTAAATTCTAACAAAGAGAAAATTAGTATCAAGGGAAAGAACACACTTCCTTGACTGTTATAGCATGAAAATTCTAAAGTCTAAAAATATATGCCTCATACTGGGATGGTTTCCTTGGGACATGTTCATGTGAGCACATTTGTTACCAAGAGGTTTAAAACACTGTGCTGCACCATTTTTATAAATTAAAAAAAAATAAATAAGGAGAAAATAAATACAAATTGATGTAAAACACTCATTTTGTTGGGACAATTCATTCATGATGTTGGAAAAGCAGTTAATAAGAGAATTACAAGGTTTTAATGGAAACAATTGCAAAAACGTTAGTCAAATAAAAGCTGCGAAATGTGCACTGAAGCCACATTTTGCGGCTCTTGGTATAGAATTTTTGTGTTAAAGTAGACTGGTCCGAGAATGTGTAAAATTCAAGTTCTCAGTATTTTACAAACTGCTGATTCTAACAAGATTGCACAAAGAAAGCAACTGTAGATACACATTTACACAAATGTTTAATCTTTAATTTCTTGAGGATATCATGCCTTGCACTGGATAAATTGTTTACTTGTAAAAAAAAATGTATCTCTTTTGGGTGATCTAGTGGTAAGATTTGACCTCTTGACAAGAAGGTTCTGGGTGTGAGTCTCGTTACAGTTGGCTGGCATCTTCCTCTTCAAATCCGTGGTTTCTTTGTGGCTTGACCCTCCCCAATCTCTGGATAGTGGGATCCGATGTCTAACTTTATCAAAACCAGCAAAAGGTAGTGGGTCCTGTTTAAACTCAGTGCATGTTAAAGTACCATTGGCAGTTAAAAGTCTAAAAGAGTAGGCCGTGTTTTGGCCCTAGTAAAATTGTTCGCATAAAAAAAAAGTCTAGCCATGCTGAAGATGGACATTTTGCATCGAAAGGCACAGATTTTGTGGCTTGCAATAAGTTAACGATGCAATGCATCTATGCTTACTTTGTAAGTGTATGCTGAAGAAAAAAATGAGACCACCTGCTGAGGGAATTATTGAAAAAAAATGCCACATGTCCAGTGCAGCTGATGCTAGGTATTTTTGTCATTTTTTATTTCACTTCAATTAGGAAAACAAAAATTTTGTGACCCTAGCATGATTCGACCCAGTATTCTCTTATCTTATTATACAACAATCATTTTGTTCTATTTAGCCATCTGTTCTTACCATTGAAGATAACAAACTAGTTTAACATATTCTATACCATGAGCCGCATATCACTGCTTTTGTAGCTGGCGTGCCAAGCCCATAAACAGCGCTTTGCTGCTTTCAATTTAACTTTTTCCGTACGGAAGCTTTTTATCGACCCAACGGAAGAGATTTCAGAGACAAAATTTTTCATCGTTTTAAGAATCATTGTACATATTTATATTTATCTAACATATAATATATCATATATGAATTTTTAGATAATTGAACAAGGTATTAGATTTCATAAATACCAAGATGATACAAGACATGTAAAAAGAATATGGTTTGTTGGCGTTCACATTAGTCAAATTGAGCGTGGCGCACTAAGCGGCGAAATGTATGCTGCCGAAATCAGCATGGCGCACAGTGCGGCAAAACGTACGGAAAGAGTTCATGACATTTTCGCAATTATTTCTGTTAAAATTGTGTAATTATCTTATTACCTGCTTTTCTGGCTTCATTAATAAATTGTTCCAACATAATGCATGTTTTAGATACATTTTTGTTGACCACTGTCACTTTTGTGACCATTGTCATTTTACCACTATTATTTCAAATTGGAATTGACATCAATGGTCATAATATCAACAATTTGTGATATGCAGATGACAGTCTTGGAAATGGACAATGGAAAAAAGGAATCATTGTTAAGATCCCAAAAAAGGGCAATCTTAGAGATTGTAACAACTGGAGAGGCGTGACACTTTTGTCAGTTGCCTCAAAGTTATTCTGCAAAATCATCCTAAATAGAATACAGGATTCAATAGATACAGTAATGCGTGAAGAACAGGCTGGGTTTAGAAAAGGGAGAAGCTGTATTGACCACATTTTCACTCTACGACTTATATTGGAGGAACACATTGAAAAGCAAAAACCTTTTGTACTTAACTTCATCGACTTCAAAAAAGCATTTGATAGTATTCATAGAGATTCTTTGTGGAAAATTCTGAAGCAATATGGTTTACCATCAAAAATCATAAATATTATCAAAGACATGTATGATGGTTACACATGTGCAGTTCGAACAGAGGAAGGACTGAGCGAATGTTTCCCAATAGAAACTGGGGTTAAACAAGGATGTATTTTATCGCCCTTGTTATTTGGAATTGTTATGGACTTCATAATGAAGAAATGCTGCACTGGTAATAAAGGCATCGAATGGATACAAGGAGACCATTTGGAGGACCTCGACTTTGCTGATGACATAGTCCTCATCAGCAGTCAGATAAAAACGATGCAGGAAAACACAAATGAACTATCATCAATAGCCAGCAAAATTGGGCTTGAGATCAATCATGAAAAGACTAAAGTCATGACTAGTTTAATTCCAACAGGTGACAAAATATACATGGAAAACAAACCAGTAGAAGAGATCGATCACTTTATCTATCTTGGAAGTCACATTGATCGAGAAGGGGATACGAGCAAAGAAATTAAAATCAGAATAGCTAAAGCAGCAATGTCTTTCAGAAGCCTTGAAAAGTTGTGGAAATCAAAACTTATCAGCACAAACACAAAACTTAGGCTATTCAAATCAAATGTACTATCAACCCTTACGTATGCGTGTGAAAGCTGGAAAACAACAAGAGATATAGAAACAAAGTTGAACGCATTTGAAAATAAATGTCTAAGGAAAATACTTGGTATAGCATGGAACGAATTCAAAACAAATGAGGAAATTAGAGAAATCGCCAATCAACCACTAATATCTTCAGTAATAAAGAAAAGACGATGGTCATACGTTGGACATGTGATGAGAAGAGATAATAACCGAATAGCAAAGCAAGCCCTCATATGGGAAACAACAGGTAAAAGAAAAAGAGGAAGACCCAGGGAGACACTGAGAAGAACATTGATGAGAGAGGCAAGAGCAGCAGGAGTCGGCTCCCTCAATGAGATAGAACTGCTTGCACAGAACAGAGACAGATGGCGAGATTTGATAAAATATCTTTAAAAGAAAACTGCTAGAACAAAAAAAATCCATATAGGAGAAGGTGTATCTTGGTCTACGCCCTATGGGCCGGTTACGGCTCGAAAGGTCAATAGATGACAGTCTTAATAGCAGAGATGGAGAATGAACTAAAAGAAATGATAATCATAAAAGTAAGAAAAGCTACAAAAAAGGTCTCAGTCTGAATAGTAAGAAAACAGAAATAATGGTCATATTGAAGAAACAATCATCATCATTATGTAGCATAAAAATAAACAGGACAAATCTGAAACAAAGTGCAGTGTGTCAAATACTTTGGCACAATAATATCGGAAGGTAGATGCACCAAAGAAATAAAAAGCAGAATAGCTCAAGCCAAAAAAGCATTTCAGAAAATAAAAATGTTTTATGCAACAAGTCTATGTCAGTAGAAATGAGAAAGAGATTTCATTTGTGCTGTTGTTAACGCCAATTCTGACCTATGGAAGAGAATCATGGACAATAGGCAAACAAATTAAAAGACGATTAGAGGCCACAGAGATGGGGTTTCTCAGAAGAATGTTGAAAGTTCCCTGGACAGCTAAAAAGAGCATTGAGGGCATTTTTAAAGAGACCAACAGAAAGAGGGAGCTCCTAAAAACATCAGAAACAAAACGAGTGACATTTTTCAGGCACTTCATGAGAAGAGGAAAGTTGGAATACATAGCAACAACTGGCAAATTACAAGGAAAAAGTCATTGCAGATGACAAAGAGAGAAGATACTTGATACCTTGGTGTCTTGACATGAAAAACAGTCAATAACAGAATTGATACTATGCACTGTGAATAGAAAATTGTGGAAGGACATGATCGCCCATGCCAACTGGTATGGCACATGATGATGATTTCAAATTTTAAATAAAACGGCACTGCCACAGCATGTTAAAACCTTTGATAGTGAATGTGTTAAAGACTTGTAAAAACATTATAATGCACACAGGAGTCTTGAGGTGTAAATTGTTTACTGAATTTGTATTATTTTGTATTATGTAAATTGTTTGCTGAATTTGTATTATTTTGTATTATTATAATAATTAAAACAAAAATAAAGGTTTAGCTTCAGCGGGGCAAAGGGATTAGTGTAATGGTCACTACAGAGAAGAAGTTTATCAGAAATGTATAGTTGAGATAAGTGAGGCAATTCAGAAATAAGCTGGTAAATTCAAATACCTGGGAATTATGCTAACTCCTGATGGTAATGTACAACAGGGATGAGGTGTTATATAGCTCATGCAAAAAATGCTGTCTGAAGAATGGAAAGATATTACACAATCCATCTTTGACACTTACAAGAAAATAACTGAAGCCTACAGAAAGTAAAAAAAAATGTGGCTTTCCAGATGAAGATAGGATGTTTTAAAAGAGAGCAAAGGAAAAAAGAAAGCTTGCAACATTAGGAGGAAACAATCATCATCAAATTCTGCTGCTATAAAGGAGACTTGCCTAAATGGGATCACTGTAGTTGAAAACTTCTCCTCTTGTGTAAACTACACATTCACATCTAAGAGTGAATCAGTGAAGGTCACAAAATCATATTCTCTCTGTGGTGTTACTAACTACAGGTCATGTGGCTTCTGTTGGATTGGAAATGATAGCTTACCACCACAGTGTGTCTATATGTTTGGAATTGGAGTCATCAACGATGGCCTAACATCATCAAGTGCTACGACGATCATCATTTCAGGAGGACGCAAACTTCCATGGTATATGGTGGATAGGCGGCAGGAACCATTGAAGGCTATGTCTGAAAAGTGTTCCTTCTTGCAGTTTCCTCATATTCCAAGTCCGGCTTGTTGCAGGAGCTACTGAGTTAAGTGCTCTGTGCACACCGTGAGCTGTGTGTCTCATCCGTTTTGATCCTGTTTCGATATCCTGCTTGTTTACGATGAATGATGATATCGTATGACAGGGAACAGTTGGCTGTGTTCACTTTCTGCGCGGTTTCGCCTTATGTCTTTTGGCGTGTGCTGAGACTGCTACGATGGGGACTACAGTTACCTTTCTTTGTTTGGGAGATGAGTTAGTAATTCGGATGATTCCACTGACACGGGCGGTTGAGCAATTATGGATTTTAATTCGTTTGCAGTGATACCGAGGCCTTCCATAACCAATAACCAATAATCATCATTTTCTGGTCAAAAAAGAGAAAAGAATGGCTGGAATATTTTGTATCAATTAGAAAATTAAGGAAAAAGATATTTAGGTAAGCACTGAGCGCCAGACAATTTAAGAGAATGGTTTGGTAGCAATAATGAACAGTTTTGGTGATAGTTTAAAATTGTGGAGCGATATAATCACAGTGCTGGAAGGCATGGTACTTGATGATCATGATTATTGTTCTCATTTGCCAGAAACAATTGCTTGAGGATAAAGTCGGCGACCTTGCCGGCTTTATGCTGATCATATGCCAACTCAGACTGCTTCGGACTAACCAATCTACCTGAGGACATCTCCAGGTTTATCGACTACATCAGCAGCTATCATAAAGTCAACAAGATCACATTTTGTATCTCCACTTCCTCTTTTACCGTTTTGGACCTTATTATTTCCTTGGGCACTTCTGGCCTCCACACTTCGGTTTTCTATAAACCCACTGATGCCCATTGTTACTTTCTCTATACTTCATCACAAACCTCTTCATGTCGTAATTCTATTCCGTTTTCTGAGTTTTTGCATCTTCGTCGTATCTGCCAGGATGACCAGGACTTTCTCCAACAGGCTCACCTTATGTTAGGCTTCTTTATCCGCTGACTTTATTTAAATTCGATCCTCCAATCTGCCTTCAAACAGGTCCTCCTTATCTCTCATCCTGAGGCACTCACTCCTTCCAACTCCCCCTTCTGAGAGAACAATACTCGCCCTCACCTATCATCCTCACAACTTAACTGCAGTGAGAATACTCAACCATTACTGTTCCATTCTGCCTCTGACCCCACCACTCATCTACTTTTCTGCAATTTCTCTATGGTCGCCTTCAAATGTTACAAGAATTTGAGAGATATTCTGGTCAGAAGCCATCTCCCTCGCGCCGACCATAAACACTTGGGTATGCCCCATGTGAACGTAACTATATTACTTGTACTTACGTGCTTCGCACTGACTCTGACTTATTCCCTAATGGACGGTTCGAGATCAAGGATGGTTTCACATGTGTCCCATAATTTTATTTATACAATCGTGTGACAATGATGTCACATGACTTATATTGCTGAGTCTCGGAGGCGCTTGGCACTCCAGTGGTGTCCCATTTCAATTTTTCTGACCGACCACGAAAAATGACATCCATATCACAGGTTTTGTCCTTTGCCACTCCGGCGACCACAGCAGGTTCGCCTTGGAGAATCACCTTATAGTCCAATTGGGTTCACTGACCCCATGAGGCATGAATGTATCAAACTTATACACATAGTTTCCCTGTGGTTGGTCCTTTCCTATTGCATATACTGCTCTTTTGCTCATATATTAGCACATTAATATTTTTTTTTTTTCGTTCGTCAGCTTTTACCTCTGACAAAGTCCCTAGAGACTAGGGACTGAATTTTGCGTGTTAATCCATTTTTCCCTGGCAGCCGTGTGCACAGGGGTCCATAACTCCGACTTCAGAGTATTCATATACTACTACTTACCCATATTTTTTTCCGTCGATGAGTAATTGACGTTTCATCCCGGGCCTCGCTGCTGAGACCAGCGGTGGTTGCCGCAGAGAGAAATCATAAATAAAAATCCCAACCGATGCAGCCGGGATTTGAACCCACAACCTCACTGTCTTGAGGCCGGCGTCTTGCCTTGAGATCATTCAGTCCCCCACATTAGTATATGCACATGCAATGCTATTTCACAGCTCTGCTCTACTAGACCGCACTGCGACACTTTGGCTGTTCCCTATGTCTCTTGTTTCTGAGCTGCTTACCATTGTGCAAAGCGATACTCTTTCCACCTGCTCTACACAGCACCTTACTTTGTACATGTTCTTAGTCTAGCCCACTCTGAGTCATCTCACTCTTTTATCCTTTCGGGTTCCTTGTATTCTTCTGGTCCATTCTTTGTGCTTTGTGTATGCACACGGACCTAGGTGTGGACACTTCTGGTATATATGCTGTATGCAAACTTTTTCTCATGCATTGTATGCATACCTATGGGTATAGACATATATACATATGCATGTATGTGTATATATGGGGATATATACTGTGAACATCTTTATTGTGGTGATTACAGTTATATGATTTCTTTGTATTTAAGTTTTACTGTGAACATCTTTATTGTGATGATTACAGTTATATGATTTCTTTGTATTTAAGTTTTACTGTGAACATCTTTATTGTGATGATTACAGTTATATGATTTTGTTTTACGAAATCTGACTTTTACCAGGCAGCCACCATGCCATCAAACCCAGAGCAGTTACTAGGTGCTATCCTTGTGCGAAAAGATATCTTCCACAGGTTTGAGACAACAATGCATGATACATGCTTGGATGCAAACAATTTACTCGAGTACCTATTTTCTCTTTACAACAGGTGATTCACTATTTTGTTTTTCACTTTGTTTATTTATATTTAGTATTGGTTGTCTAATTGTGGTACAAGTCAAACTTGAGAACATTTTGGCAAGTTGTTGTTTATTTCAATATACATACAGCAGAAATAGACTCTATATGGAACAAAGGTTGTTCAACTTTTTTGGACAGGTTTCAGATATACTAACAATCCAAACAAAGAAGGGAACCCAAGGGGCAAAATGAGAACTTAACAACACAATCTTCATCCCATCGTTACACTATCAGTGCCAGACCTGGACACTAAACTCAAGAACAATGAACAAAATAGCCACCACCAAAATTAAATGTTTAAGAGGAAACATCTTGAGGGATAAAATCAGAAATGAAGAATTATTTTATAGAAAAAAAAACCAAGAAGAATGCCTTCTCAGATAACAGCAATAAACAGGAGGTCCTGGGTGCACTCAAGCATGATAAAGAACCCTCAGCAGTTTAATCCAAAGTGAGTAGACCATAAAATTTGGCCTCTGTCAAAAAAAATCTACCTACACCATGGAACCCTAACCATGCTATGGAGTTCTTGCACATTGGTCAGGGTTCTCCTCTGATTTTCTTGAGATCTCAAGGGAGATATCAGAGCACCTATGAAGTCATCTGGTATGTGGTGATGATGATCCTAAAAAAAAAATGGAAATATTGACTATTAGAATATCTTGTAAAAAATTCCATACATTTGTTGATTTTATTGGTGAATTACAATTTATTTTTGATTGATGGCATTATCTGTTATTCTAGGCATCTCACATTTTATTTAAATAGTGACTACATTTAGACGCTGCAGTTTTTTTTTTAAAACAATATTTGTAATAGGTCAAACGTTTGCATGGCTATATTTTCCATTGAATTACTTTCAGTACGGCTGCCCCTGCAGAGCGAGACAACCTTCCACCTTCACAAGACTTTCAGGTCAATCGTAGAGACTCTCACAAACACAAGAAAGGAACAGGACGAGGGCAGCATGCATTTTCCCACCAGCCAAACATGGTCAACTCACAGTCTGTAGTTCAGGGCAGATTTCTAGAATCAACTCGAGGACATCAATCGGGTGCTGCCAATGGGCGCAGGAAGAAATTGAAAACAGACCAGTCCAGCTTACTTGGGGGTGTCAACTTTGCAGCACAACATCAAGAATCCAATGAATCAGTTTCTGTAAAGCCATTCGACAGTCTCCAAGTCTTACCCTGTACCAGTAATAGTCCAACATCGTGTATCAAAATGGAAGTAACACCAGAAGTAGAACCACAGCAGACGACACAATCGCCATCTCCCATCCCACCTTTTAGTCAGCTTCACTTTCAAGGAGGGAAGCCTTACAGCCCAAAAGCAAGTCATTTCTCAGATGTTTCAACCACACCACCACATGGAGATAGCTGCCAAAACTTAGGGCTAATTACTGGTGAAGACGCAAGTAATAATGCAAAGTTAGAAATTGTAGACATACAGGATGTTTTAAAGAATCAGCAGGAGTCAAAGGATGTCCAAGGCAAATCAAAACGTGCCAAAAAAATTAGACTGAAAGGTTTGTATATTCAGTTTAACATTGTCTTTTTCTGCGTACACCTTTAGGTGTCAACATTAATAAGTTTGAAGAAAGTGTTCATCAGTTCAAGGCCGGTAACATCTCTATACAGTTTATCACAGTATGGTATCGGTTATGGCCATGAGCATTATATTTGCTGGGACGTCCATAGATTTTTTTGTGTCTATCCAAATCTGCAGTCAGGAAAAAACATTGTAACATCAGTATGGCATAAATGTTAGTGACTTAGCTCTTGTCATACTTAGTGTGGCATATAAGTTAGTGGCTTAGCTCTTGCTAAATTAGATTGGCATATAAGTTAGTGACTTAGCTCCTGTCTTTTCATTGTGGTATGTATATATATTAGTGATTGAGCGCTTGTCATATCAGTATGGCATTATACGTTAGTGACTTAGCTCTTGTCATACTTTTGTGGCATATAAGTTAATGGCTTAGCTCTTGCTAAATCAGCGTGGCATATAAGTTAGTGACTTCGATCATGTTTTTTCATTGTGGTATATATATATATATTAGTGATTGAGCGCTTGTCATAACAGTGTGGTATATATGTTAGTGACTTAGCTATTGTCACATCAGTCAAGATAAAGTTATTGGATATTGGTTATGGAAGGCCTCGGTATCACAGCAAACGAATTAAAATCCATAATTGCTCAACCGCCCGTGCCAGTGGAATCATCCGAATTACTAACTCATCTCCCAAACAAAGAAAGGTAACTGTAGTCCCCATCGTAGCAGTCTCAGCACATGCCATTAGACATAAGGCGAAACCGCGCAGAAAGTGAACACAGCCAACTGTTCCCTGTCATACGATATCATCATTCATCGTAAACTAGCAGGATATCGAAGCAGGATCAAAATGGATGAAACACACAGCTCACGGTGTGCACAGAGCACTTAACTCAGTAGCTCCTGCAACAAGCCGGACTTGGAATATGAAGAAACTGCAAGAAGGAACACTTTTCAGACATAGCCATCAATGGTTCCTGCTGCCTATCCACCATATACCATGGGAGTTCACGTCCTCCCGAAAATGATGATCGTCATAGCACTTGATGATGTTAGGCCATCATTGATGACTCCAATTCCAAACATATAGACACACAGTGGTGGTAAGTTATCATTTCCAATCCAACAGAAGCCACATGACCTGTAGTTAGTAAAACCACAGAGAGAATATGATTTTGTGACCTTCACTGATTCACTCTTAGATGTGAATGTGTAGTTTACACAAGAGGAGAATTTTTCAACTACAGTGATCCCATTTAAGGCAATTCTGGGATAGCAAGGCAAGTCTCCTTTATAGCAGCAGAACTTGATGTTCTCCGCTCCCTTCTTGTAGCCGCCGCCACACGATTCTGATGTCTCATTAACTTGGACATCATTCAAGAACAATGTCAGATTAACATTCCATAGATATGGCTCTGCTGATGAAATGCTTGGTGCAACAGTTGTATCAATCATGCTGGAGGCTCCTGGTCTGTGGTCATTAATATCACAGACGGCACATGATGTTGTTATATTCAGTATTTCTTTCTGGGGTGTAAATATGTGGCACACACATGGAGAGTGGTTTGTGGTCACAGTAATCCCATTAAAGGCAATTCTATGGTAGCATGGCATAGCTGTTTCAGAACAGCACAATCCTGTGATGTTTTCTGTGTTCGCTATAAAGCTGCTACTGCTACACAATCCTGACCAATTATAGGTGTGGACATCATGCTGAAGTCGGATGTGTTGGGCCGAAAGGCGCAAATATAACAGTTATACTGCAAACCACAACACAACGCAGACATATCCACTTAACGTCCTTTTAAGGGCGGATGACGAGGAGGAATTCTACAGTCTACGAATACTCTGGAATACTTTAGTCATCGGGCGAACGCAAGCAAGCAAGGTTTGGACATTATTCACTTGCAATGACAAAACTGCTTTGTTTACATCATAAACCTCTGGAAGCGAATCATTTATGGGACTAATAGTACAATTTATTCTTCCATCGGGGATATCTTCATTGAGTCCCCAAAAAAAGGTCTTTGGTTAAAAAGCACATATGTTTTTGAGTTAAACACAAAATGAGCCCACTTCAAAGATTCAAAATGATCCTTGCCCATGCCATCCATTTGCACAAGTTAGGTCCTTAGCTACCAAGGTCACAAACGTCCGAAACGAAGCCATCGAATTAACGACTTTATCTACAGCGAAGGTTAACGAACTGTGAACAAACATTTATGTTCAAACCCTTGAAAACATTTTTAAAAATCTGCCAACTCGCTGCAATAACATATATCGTGGTGTTCAACGTAAACATTGCTTAGTCCATAGCTCGAATATAAATAAGCTGCCATTTTGGTGCGTCCCATGACGTCATCTCCTCAAGATAAAGTACGAGACTTGAATTGACATCTTAGTACGTGAGTTTTCACCCACAAGTGCTCACCATCTATCCAAGTTGAAGTTTTCGGATCTGGATAGTGTCGCTTCAAGCATCGAAACTCACAATGCGTTGCACCATTCCTCACACCGTCCCAGAGTTCTACCCCGGTACCCATTTCTGTCAGTGGCTGGTCGACCCCGGGGGGGTGGGGGGGGGGGTGGAAAGGGGGTGGGGGGGTGTGTGGAGGGTATTTTTTTTTTCCAACAACGAGTACAATTCTTACTGCTTCCAGCAGGAATCAAACACGGGTTGTCTGAATGTTGGTAGCCCAGTTGGGTGGTACCTTTACTGTCATCTCAGTGTGGTATATAAGTTAGTGACTTGACTCTTCTCATATCAGTGTGGCATATAAGTTAGTGACTTAGCTCTTCTCATATCAGTGTGGTACATAAGTTAGTGACTTAGCTCTTCTCATATCAGTGTGGCACATAAGTTAGTGACTTAGCTCTTCTCATATCAGTGTGGCATATAAGTTAGTGACTTAGCTCTTCTCATATCAGTGTGGCATATAAGTTAGTGACTTAGCTCTTCTCATATCAGTGTGGCATATAAGTTAGTGACTTAACTCTTCTCATATCAGTGTGGCATATAAGTTAGTGACTTAGCTCTTCTCATATCAGTGTGGCACATAAGTGACTTAACTCTTCTCATATCACTGTGGCACATAAGTTAGTGACTTAGCTCTTCTCATATCAGTGTGGCATATAAGTTAGTGACTTAACGCTTCTCATATCAGTGTGGCATATAAGTTAGGGACTTAGCTCTTCTCATATCAGTGTGGCACATAAGTTAGTGACTTAGCTCTTCTCATATCAGTGTGCCATATAAGTTAGCGACTGAGCTGCTTTCCAGGAATCTAATCCAGGCAAGGTTGACTGGTTGGTTGCCCAAACTTTTTTAAGGTTCCTGCAAATAACCATAATTTTATAGGAAAAGAACCATCATTTTTAAATCTACGATATTACTCACTGATGGTTATTTGTCACAGGGCAAGTATAATTATCCATCCTGTCGCTAGTTCTGTACAAGACAGTTTTGGTTCATTGTCAGTCAAAGATAATGCATACAAATAATAATAGGACACACATTGTGGAGACTTCATCTGGTATGACTTTTAAGACCTGAAACTATTTTATAGGAAAATATCTGCTGAATTGTACTGTAGCAAATGTAAAACTGAAATAAAAAAGAGAATAGGAATGGCAAAAAGTAATTTTAATGCCATGAAAAACATACTAACATCAAAACAAATAACACCAGGGCTAAAACTAAGAATAACAAAATGTTATATCTTCTCAAAATTCCTATATGGTACAGAAACAAGGACAACCTTGCCTAGCACCCTGTTTTATTTGTTGAAACATTCCCAATTGGTTTCCACTTCTTATGGTCACTGTTTGTTGCCTGTACATGTTCTTTATCATTCTTAGATCTTTGCTGTCTACGTTTATGCTTTCTAAAATTTTGATTATTTCTTGGTACTTTACATTGTCAAATGCTTTGGTATAATCTATGAAACATAGGTATAGATCCGATTTCACCTCTATGGCTCTTTCTACTAAAGATCTTATGATGTATATGGCATTGCTTGTTCCTTTACCTCCAACAAAACCGTACTGTTCATCACTAATTTCTGAACTGATTTCATTTCACACTCTTCGCATTATGATTCTTAGTAATATCTTAGTCATGTGACTCATAAGGCTTATTGTGCAATGATCATCACATTCAATCGCACCAGATTTCTTTGGTAGTACTATGAATATTGATTTCAGCAGGTCTTCTGGTATATATATTCATCCGGTGTTGTAGATATCATTCAATATTTTTGTTATTATTTCTATTCCAAAATCACCCATGGCTTCAATTTCTTCTTTAGTTATATTATCTGGTCCAGCAGCTTTTCCTGCTTTCATATTGCCCAAGGTGTCTTCCACTTCTTCTTTGAGTATTTCTGGTCCTTCTCCATTATCCTTAATATTTGCTTCTGTTCGTTCATCATTATAAAGATCTTTAATGTATTCTGTCCATCGTTCCCTTATGTTTTCTTGATCAATCAACAGTTCTCCTTCCTTTGATCTTAAACATCCAGTTTTTGATTGCGTTTTTCTTCCTGTTACTTCTTCAATTTGTTTGTATATAGCTTTGGTATCTCCTTTTTGTTGCATTTCAATCTCTTTGCATCTCTGCTTTAGCCATGCTTCTTTTGCTTCATTGCATTTTATTACAGTTTCTTTATTTAATCTCTTATACTCATCTTTATTTTCTTTATTTCTTCTTTTTATATCCATTAGCTGCAAAATGTCACCTGTCATCCATTTCTTTCATGAATTTGTCCTCACTGGTGGTATGAACTCTTTTGATGTTTGTTGCATTGATTCTTTTAGCATTTCCCACTGTTCATCAATGCTTTGTATCTTCTCTATTGCATTATACCGGTTCTGAATTGTGATTTTATATTTGTCTTGCAACTTCTTGTCTGATTTGAGTAAATCTAAATTTAACTTGATGTTAACTGAAGCTCATTTTGTTGCTTTTGATTTTACTCTAAGCTTTCCCACAACTGGTACATGATCACTATTGCAATCTGCCCTTGGTCTAGTTTTCACACACACCAGACTCTTTCTAAATCTATTGCTTATCATTATATAATCAATTTGATTACGTACGTTGTCTCCTGGGCTTTTCCATGTCCACAGACATCTTGGATGTTGCTTAAACCAGGTGTTTCCTATCATCATGTTGTGTGCTCTTGCCCAGTCAATAAGTTTGTCACCTCTTTCATTCCTCTCGCCTAAGCCATAATGACCAACTAGAACTATGGTGTTTTCATATGGTTTTGCATTCACGAAGTGCCTTATTTGACCCGTCGTAAAATTCATTGTTTCCTCTAGACTGTCTGCTGTTGGTGCATAAACTTGTATAAGATTTATATCTATTGGCTTTTGCTCTTTCTGCATCCAAGATGATACCTACTCCTCTTTGGTGTTCAGTACCTCCAGAATAGATTATTTTATGTTCATCAGAATATATCTCCCTGATCCAGTGTATCTCATTTCACAAAGTCCCAGTAATTGTAAACCCATTCTTTTCATTTCCTGTTTGATGTTTTCCAGTTTACCCTTCTACATGAGCGTTCTCACATTCCAAGTACTTATCTTTAGAGTCTGTTTTATCTTTATTTTGCCTACAGTAGCTTGATGACGATCGGGTATCACCTGTAGCACATGATGTCCCCTACCGAACGAGGGTTTTCCATTGGAATCCCCCTTAACATTGTTATTAAATTACGATACCATTGTAAAAATTACCGCATCAAAACACAAATTCCTCAAAATTTGACAGTTTGCCATTGTCAGACATCTGCCTCCCATAGACCTTCCTAATTACTATTTCTAGTGACCCCTGAGTGTTAGATTTGTTTTTATTGATGTAGGATTTTTGTCTTTTTTCCCCATTTCGTGAGATACAATCTTTTATAACGTGGAAAAAAAAAATTCACCAATTTTCAAGAAATTGGTAGTTTTCTTTTTGCTGTGATCAGGGAAATTTCTTCAGTCATTGGCTGACATCAAACAACTCTTTGTAACTGAGGAAACGCAACGAATAACGCTATGAGGTAGCCGACCAAACTGACGGACTGACTTAGTGAGACCGTGCTGATAGACATCTTAACACATCCAGTTCATGGGGTAAAACCCAGGTCATAAATCAACCTGAGCTAGAAAATCAGAGTCCCTGTGTCTCACCTAGTGTCAACACACACGGCTGTGTGTCAAAAGTTCAGAGAAAATAATATTTTTAGAGCACCTAATGTCACATTTAAGTGGTAGTAATTTTTATCAAAGTATCGTAAAAATGTCAGTCTCACATAGGTACTGTAATTAAGAATTCATCATCATCGAGTGCCTTCTCCGCAATGAAGGTTGGCTACCATGGAGCGCCATTTTGCTCTGTCTCTTGCTTTGATGGTGCAGGTTGTCATAGGCTGATTTGTCCATCTTTTGATGTTACTCCCTAGAGTTTATGAGGAATAAGTTGTTGTCTATTTCCCATTCTTCCACTTCTTCACCTCGAACATTGGACTCCTTATATCCCCATCTTTCAGAGTGGCTGTTAAAGTCTCCTACTACCAGACACTTTGATGGTGTTATTTCCATTGACTCCAGCTTCAGTAATTTGTCATTTGGACAGTATAGATTAAATATCCTTATACTAGCGGAGTTAATGTATAGGTCTGAACCAATGATCTCTGCCTCTCTGTTTGTGACTACATCTTTCAGTTTTGCTGGGATGGAATTTTTAATAAATATAAGAATTCCACCCTTGTGACCTTCCCTGTCTTGTCTAAATGTCTGGTAGTCCCTGATCATAAATCTGTGCTAAGGATTAAGATGAGTTTCCTGGATGCAGGCAACGTCTATCTCCTCCTCTGCTAGTCTGATTGTTAGAGCTTGTTTTTTGTGGTATATGCCCTCCGCATTCCATTGTATTATATTCAGCTGTTTCTTGAAGCCTTTCCGGTCAGCGGTAGTTTCTATCATAATTAGAGTCTGTTAGATCCAGTCTGATTGATTACTTGTTAAAACATTGTACTGTGTTCTGCGCCAGTGATCCGATTTCAGCCAGCATTTTATTCAGGTTTGCTTTCCTTAGCCTTTGATTGTCCCCAATCTTCCTGCAAGGCAGCGGATTGTCTTTTCTGTAGGGGGATTCTACTCTTAGATGGTCGGCCCTCCCAGGCTTACGAGCACCATCTGCCCAAGCTTGATGTAGTAAATAGTTAATCAGAGCTTTCGCAAAGAAGGTCAAAGAAGGTGTTGATCTCCTCCTGCGTTAGTGGACGCATGGTTGTTTACTAATTTAGTTCATTTAAGGTTACAACTTGTCTGGTGAAACAATCTGTTACAACTTGTCTGATGAAACAATCGGTTACAACTTGTCTGATGAAACAATCTGTTACAACTTGTCTGATGAAACAATCTGTTACAACTTGTCTGATGAAACAATCGGTTACAACTTGTCTGGTGAAACAATCGGTTACAACTTGTCTGGTGAAACATTCAGTTACAACTTGTCTGGTGAAACAATCGGTTACAACTTGTCTGGTGAAACAATCGGTTACAACTTGTCTGGTGAAACATTCAGTTACAACTTGTCTGATGAAACAATCGGTTACAACTTGTCTGGTGAAACAATCGGTTAAAACTTGTCTAGTGAAACATTCAGTTACAACTTGTCTGATGAAACAATCGGTTACAACTTGTCTGGTGAAACAATCGGTTACAACTTGTCTGATGAAACATTCAGTTACAACTTGTCTGGTGAAACATTCAGTTACAACTTGTCTGATGAAGCAATCGGTTACAACTTGTCTGATGAAACAATCGGTTACAAATTGTCTGGTGAAACAATCGGTTACAAATTGTCTGGTGAAACAATCGGTTACAACTTGTCTGATGAAACAATCGGTTACAAATTGTCTGGTGAAACAATCGGTTACAAATTGTCTGGTGAAACAATCGGTTACAAATTGTCTGGTGAAACAATCGGTTACAACTTGTCTGATGAAACAATCGGTTACAACTTGTCTGATGAAACAATCGGTTACAAATTGTCTGGTGAAACAATCGGTTACAACTTGTCTGGTGAAACATTGTGCTAGTAAAAGCTAAACTATAATGGCCACCGTTGAGAATGAACGAAATTCTGCAAATTTAGATCTTGGCCGTTGGGCTTTGTTCAAACATAAACAAGCGTCCATCATGGTGCGTCCATGTATACTCGCTGCTCATCTAATTCAGTATTGATTTTATTTTTTTATTAAGAATTAATATGTCTTTATTGCTCTTTTTCATTATTCTATATATCCTATAGTAGTACTCTGGGAAGGTGAGGAATGCAGCATCATGAGTTTTGATTCTTGAAATGACACTATCCTGAAGATTTCGAACACTCGCCTGCTAAGACACCATTTCAAGTTTCGTGCTTTACCTTTCATTATCCAGGGTATCTTAAGGATTTTTCTGTAACATTTTGTTTTGAATGAATCAGTTTTCTTCCTTTCTGTTTGTGAGGTTGTCCATGATTCACAATCATATGTTGCTATCGGGAAGATACAGCCCTTCAGTATTTTAAATTTTACTGCCTTGTTGGTATTGTATCACATGTTCTTCAAGGCTTTTAATTTTTGTATTGCTATTGCTAGTCTTCATTTGATCTCTCTCTGCCAGTCTCCATTTTAGTTACTATTGATCCTAGATATATATGTTGTCCTAGATTTCTGAAATATTGATTATTATGTACTTTGAAACATCATCATTAAAAAGTTTTAAAGGACTGCTACCACACTATATTTACCTCATATTATTTTCATAATAAAGGTTCCAGACGACAGTCGATTGATGGCAGTTTTGGTGAGTATGCTGGAAGGAGAAGGAAAGCTCACCAGTGCTTCTGTGGGGCATTGTTTACAAGGGCAGACAACCTCAAAAGACACATCCGTAAATGCCACGAAGAGAAGCTGGAGAAGCTGAATGCTCTGCCTCTAGAATTTGACATTGACAATAACAACGTGCCAGATTTCTCTCAGCCACTTCCTTCCTCAGATCAGGAAGTTCTAGAATCATCACAGCCTCAAGACTCGCAGGACAGCCAGCAGCTGGAAGATCATCAGAAGATTAAAGATAATACTGTGATAAAATCAGCATCTGACGTCAAATGGTCTTGCTTTTGTGGGGAGAATTTTATTGACCATCGTCAACTTGTGGAACATACAAAATCACATGAGAATAGTTTACAAGTTTGATTGATCTGTGTTTTTACCATATAAGATTCTCATACTTTATTTGTTCTACAATTTTTGCTCTTGTTGCTATACAGACATACCTCGCTCGCTGATATGGCAGGTTAAGGACCAGATCACTGTAAAGCAAAATGTTTTCAATTTGCCTTGATATATAAAAGCATTTTGAATGTTAAACCAATAATTTATTTTGTGTGGAATAATGAAAGAACTCTTACATTATTAAAAAATTTAAAAAATTAACAATGCTGTAGAAACAATGCTTATTTTCAATATTTTCATCCTTTGATTATGGTAACTGATAAGTGAAACATGTTAAAGAGTTCTTGTAGACTGGCTGTAGAAGTTAATGGTTCTTGTAGACTGGCTGTGGAAGTTGATGGTTCTTGTAGACTGGCTGTGGAAGTTGATGGTCCTTGTAACCTGGCTGTGGAAGTTCAAGGTTCTTGTAGACTGGCTGTGGAAGTTGATGGACCTTGTAGACTTGCTGTGGAAGTTGATGGTCCTTGTAGCCTGGCTGTGGAAGTTCAAGGTTCTTGTAGCCTGGCTGTAGAAGTTCAAGGTTCTTGTAGCCTGGCTGTGGAAGTTAATGGTCCTTGTAGCCTGGCTGTGGAAGTTGAAGGTTCTTGTAGTCTAGGTGTGAAAGTTGTAGGTTCATGTAGCCTGGATGTGAAAGTTGAAGGTTCTTGTTGCTTGGGTGTAGAAGTTGAAGGTTCCTGTAGCCTGGCTGTGAAAGTTGAAGGTTTCTTGTAGCCTGGCTGTGGAAGTTGATGGTTCTTGTAGCCTGGCTGTGGAAGTTGAAGGTTCTTGTAGCCTGGCTGTGAAAGTTAAAGGTTTCTTGTAGCCTGGATGTGAAAGTTGATGGTTCTTGTAGTCTGGGTGTGAAAGTTGTAGGTTCATGTAGCCTAGATGTGAAAGTTGAAGGTTCTTGTTGCCTCTGTGTGGAAGTTGAAGGTTTCTGAAGCCTGGGTGTGGAAGTTTATAGCCCTTGTAGACTGGCTGTGGAAGTTACAGACTGACTGTGAAAGTTGTAGACTGACTTTGGAAGATGCAGACTGACTGTGGAAGTTAATGGTCTTTGTAAACAGATTGTGGAAGTTGTAGACAGACTGTGGAAGTTGTAGACAGACTGTGGAAGTTGTAGACAGACTGTGGAAGGTGTAGACATACTGTGGAAGTTAATGGTCCTTGTAAACAGACCGTGGAAGTTGTAGGCTGACTGTGGAAATTGTAAACTGACTGTGAAACCTGAGGGTTCTTATAGCTGTGGAAGCTGATGATATCAGTGCTATTTTGGAAAACATTAGCCAGAAGTCTGCATCATATTTTAAAATGCTTCTTTAATTATTTATTTTTCTTATTATATCATACGGTGCTACAAACACTTTCCAACTGAGTAAAGTATTTTTTAAATTTATAATTTGCATAAATCTTTTCAAAATTAGTCCAAAACTCAGACAGGTAATGTATACTTGTTTTTTGTTCACCGACATTCTGACACATTCAGCACCATCATCAGGAGTAGACATTATTTCAAGAAGCAAATTTTTTTAAATTTCTATCTAAAGTCGGGATTCATTGGTTATGTCTGTTGTGATAAGGGAAGTAATTCTGCTGTATCTTCAAGCTCCATTCTTCTTCTTCTTCTACTATCCTTCCTCTATTGCCATTGGCGTCGAGGGGAGATACAATCTGCGATTCTTTGCTCTTCTGTTGGCCTCTTCTGGTGTTATCCCTCCTAGTGACTCTAGTATTCCCTTTATCCATCTCTTTCTCGGTCTTCCTCTTAATCTGGCGTTTTCGTAGCGTTTGTTTATGGCTCTTTGAGTCATTGTTAGTTCTTTTTGTCTTGTTATGTGGCCGAACCAATTTATCTGTTGTTTCTTTATGTATTCAGTGGCTGGTTCAATTTCGAGTTTCTTCCTCAGGTCGGTGTTTCTTACTCTGTCCCTTAAGCTGTTTCCTGTCATTCTTCTGACACATTTCATTTCGATGGTCATTATCTTTCTTATTGTTCTAGAGTCCAGCGTCCAATTCTGGCACTGATAGCACAGAGTTGGTAGAAAAATGTATTTGTATATTGCCCTTTTTGCTTCCATGGTTATTACTTTGTTTTTCAATAGTGTTGATACTTGGCCTATAACTTGGCATGCTTATTTATTCAAGCTACATTTAAATACTTAATGACATGCAAACTATGCACTTAAGAAATGCTATTTATACATACTTTATGTATAGAGAAGCCACTATGGCAAAGTGGTTCATGCTTTTATTTGCAGACCAAAAGGTCGTGGTTCAGGTCCCATCTGTGGCAAATTTGTTTCCCTGTAGATATGACTTTCGGGTTCACCCAACCTTTAATCGGGTGTTCAAGATTTTTTTATGGGAAAATAGGGCAGCCTGACATGGTAACTGGCCACATGACCAATAAATGTGCCAATGGTTATGGAAAATTATGAGCACTAATACCATATTATCCATTAGCCACAAGGTTAAACAGTTATCATTTATTTTTTATTTATTATTTTATGGTGTGAAAAAGTATTGAAGCGATTGCTCTGAAGCATTGCTGTTGTAAGCGAAAAGGGAAGTGCCATTAACAATAAAACTGAATATAATTTATAGCTTTGTTTATGAATGAGCCACCTTAAAGTGATATATGTGTTTAGCTTAAACCTCATATTACATGGTCACAACAGAAGTGTTAACAATTACTATTTGTTTATGTACAGTTTTACTACATTCACTTAAATATGGCAGCTATAATATTAGCTGTTTGTTCATGTAATTTGTCTGCTTTTGTTTTCAATTACAGTGAAATGTTGTGAAGATGTTGATGACTGAACAGAAATAAATTATACGGACATAAAAGAGTTGATAGAAATCAATATATATATCAAGACTTTAATAAGCATTTTATTAATTACAATGTTCGTTTTTAGCCATCTTGTCATGCCATATCCAAGATCTTTCATGTCCATTTTCATTCATTTCTTTTGCCCTCGATCTTTCATGGTATCACAAAGTTTTCCAGTCATGTCCTTTCTAAGGATGTGTCCAATAAAGTGTACTTTATTTCTTGTTCATTTTAGTTAGCAATATTTCCTGATTTTATTTCTTAGGATTCTAAAGATACATATCATTCTCTATGGGAACTGCTCTCCTTTTGCTAAGAAATTACCATCCTGTTTGGTCATTATTTACACTATTAAAAGAATAACAGTTACACAAAATACTTCAGGGTATCTTACTTCCATTGCCAGAGGCTATTGTTAATGTTTGTTACATTTTTTAGTGTCTTGCCTTATCTTGCACAATATTAATCTTTATTTCATGACATGCGAAGATAAAACAGAATAGCCAATCACTAGACTGAGGTTATTGCTGCAGGCAGCCAATTGTAGATTCTAAGCTCAACACTTTGTATGTGAAGCTCAAATGAATCGTGGCTGGCCTCTTCAAAATGAAGCAGTGACTTTTTTTGCAATTCATGTGCCTTATTTTTTAATTTATATCAATTTCTAGTATTCCTGAAAGGGAATATCTCAGGATACAAGATTTGTTTTTGGTGGCAGTATTTTTAATTTATAAAAAATACTGATTCTCTTATCTTTATTTAAGTGGTGATAACTTGAATAAACCACAAGTGTTGATTATGGTACTTTAATGGATTGGGTGAAATGGAATCAAAGTACAAATTTAATATTACAGTTAAATGAAAGTGTTATTGCACTTCATTCAGCTAGGAAAAACAATGAGAGTACATAATTCTAGATGGATAGAATAGAATGAAGAAAGACCATGACCAGTAAGTACATCATGTTGATATCCCAATCAATGGCTTTCAAGGGGGATAAAGATAAAATAAGCCTATAATTCTATTGTTTGTTCAGAAATTCGTGCCCACAGAGTTTATTAATTATCTCGGAAACTGTTTGATGAATTTCTGTAATTCTTGGTCACGAAATCTTATTTTTTCACCGATCTTAAGTCTGATTTTTCCCCCCCCCCCTGCTGTCGTACATTTGGGAAAGATTTGAGCTTCTTTGAGGTATATAAAAATATGATTTTCTTGGTTGTCCTAATTTTTAGGATTTTACAATACCCACATTTGTTGTAATCAACTCACTGTTTAAAAAAGGCAAATTTGACGCGCTATCCACACAATCTTAGCACCATCTCGCGCTACTGAACTGTAACTTGTAAGATGAAATCCACTGAGAGGTTTGTTAGAAAGTGAACATAATTTACAGTAAAATCTAATGTTTAGAGCACACAGTTTGATATTTTCCTAAAATTATATAACAAAAAACAATTTGTGCAAATTTCAGACTACCTTTGTACTTAAATGTTATAAAATCTTAAGGTCGGTGAAAAAATAAAATTTCATGAGAAAGAATTACAGAAATTCATCAGTTTCCGAGATAATTGATAAACTCTGTGGGCACGAATTTCTGAATGAATAATAGTACAGTATTTACTGTATATTGGATCATACATATATTTCTAGAACTGTATTTACTGTCTTATTGGATCATACAGCCATATAATTCTAGTACTGTATTTATTCTCTTATTGGGTCATCTATCTATCTATCTATCTATCTATCTATCTATCTATCTATCTATCTATCTATCTATCTATCTATCTATCTATCTATCTATCTATCTATCTATCTATCTATTGTCCTTTTGAGCCGAAGACAGCACATAGGGCAGAACCACAATCCCAAAAACAGAAACCTTGTGTGCCAAAATGGCACATATTGCAGAGATCACTGCTTGGATCATACAGCCATATAATTCTAGAACTGTATTTATTCTCTTATTGGGTCATACAGCTATATGATTCTAGAACTGCATCTACTGTCTTATTGGGTCATACAGCCATATGATTCTAGAACTGTATTTATTCTCTTATTGGGTCATACAGCCATATGATTCTAGAACTGTATTTATTCTCTTATTGGGTCATACAGCCATATGATTCTAGAACTGTATTTATTCTCTTATTGGGTCATACAGCCATATGATTCTAGAACTGTATTTATTCTCTTATTGGGTCATACAGCCATATGATTCTAGAACTGTATTTATTCTCTTATTTGGTCATACAGCCATATGATTCTAGAACTGCATCTACTGTCTTATTGGGTCATACAGCCATATGATTCTAGAACTGTATTTATTATCTTAATGGGTCATACAGCCATATAATTCTAGAAATGTATTTATTTTCTTATTGGGTCTTACAGCCATATAATTCTAGAACTGTATCTACTGTCTTATTGGGTCATACAGCCACAATATTCTAGAACTGTATCTACTGTCTTATTGGATCATACAGCCATATAATTCTAGAACTATTTATTTTCTTATTGGGTCATACAGCCATATGATTCTAGAACTGTATCTACTGTCTTATTGGATCATACAGCCACGTGATTCTAGAACTATTTATTCTCTTATTGGGTCATACAGCCATATGATTCTAGAACTGTATTTATTCTCTTATTGGGTCATACAGCCATATGATTCTAGAACTGCATCTACTGTCTTATTGGGTCATACAACCATATGATTCTAGAACTGTATTTATTATCTTAATGGGTCATACAGCCATATAATTCTAGAACTGTATCTACTGTCTTATTGGGTCATACAGCCATATAATTCTAGAACTATTTATTCTCTTATTGGGTCATACAGCCAATTAATTCTAGAAATGTATTTATTCTCTTATAGGGTCATACAGCCATATAATTCTAGAACTGTATCTACTGTCTTATTGGATCATACAGCCATATAATTCTAGAACTGTATCTACTGTCTTATTGGGTCATACAGCAATATAATTTTAGAACCATTTATTCTCTTATTGGATCATACAGCCATATAATTCTAGAACTATTTATTCTCTTATTGGATCATACAGCCATGTAATTCTAGAACTGTATCTACTGTCTTATTGGGTCATACAGCCATATAATTCTAGAACTATTTACTCTCTTATTGGATCATACAGCCATATAATTCTAGAACTATTTATTCTCTTATTGGATCATACAGCCATGTAATTCTAGAACTGTATCTACTGTCTTATTGGGTCATACAGCCATATCATTCTAGAACTATTTACTCTCTTATTGGGTCATACAGCCATATAATTCTAGAACTGTATCTACTGTCTTATTGGATCATACAGCCATATAATTCTAGAAATGTATTTATTCTCTTATTGGATCATACAGCCATATATTTCTCTAACTGTCTTATTGGATCATACAGCCATATGATTCTAGAAATGTATTTATTCTCTTATTGGGTCATACAGCCATATGATTCTAGAAATGTATTTATTTTCTTATTCGATCATACAGCCATATATTTCTCTAACTGTCTTATTGGGTCACGCAGGAATATAATTCTACAACGATATCTATTGCCTACAATTCAAAACCGATGTGGGCATCTTTGATAATTTTGTTCATTGTGTTGGATGCATCTGTTTCTTCAGTAGTAATAGAAATAGCAAGTAATTGTGCAGTCAAAAAAATTATCTTTATCATAGAGCATGACATTTGTTTCCAGCTGATAAGTTTTGTCCTGTCCATTGTGTTCATTATATAACATTACATATCTCTTGTAGATAATTTTTGTTATTTTCCACATTATCATATTTTATAGTTATCTAAATGAAGGTTTATCTTGTAGTCACAGTCATAGCATATTTTATAATTAATAACTACATAAATTATTATATACAGCCATAATAATGCATTGTACTATATATTCACTGTCCTACAAATTATGTATTTCTAGTGTAATGTCACATATTATCTGTGTTGGTCTCTTGCATAAACCTGTTTTGTATATAGAAAAGTATTTTTTAAAATAAAAACCACTGTTCTCAAAATGTGCGGCACTATATATATGTAGTGATATTAATAGACGATTTTCAGTATCTCAAATAATATATGTGCTGTATAAATTCACTATATACATAGAAGTATTAAAAGATATAGTCAATTAGTTTTCTGAGCTTAATTTATAACATAGGGTTATATTTTGTTTGAATGACTTCTTATATATCCAAGCTCTTGTTCATATATAAAGGAACATCATCATTATATTGAGATATGGTCCATTAGTCCCTGACAACACAAGGCACTTCCAACAGAGTGCACAAGTTCTGTAGTACCAATGAGGGCCATTGAGGTAAATTAAAAAAAAGCTGATTCATTTTATTGAATGATGGTTTGAGTTTTTACTTTTAAATGCTGACCAGGCAGCAGGTGTCACTGTTCATTTCTGTTTTTTTTTTTCTTTTAAGTTGTGCAGTTTGATCACATGTTTTCCATATTCAGCAGCCACCTTCATTAGGACTAGGCTTGTGGCTGTCCCACAATGCTGAAATCAAGGATACACAAATTGTAAATCCTTTCCTTTAGAAAAATGAACTAACAACCTTCGAGCAAGAAGAGTTCCACAATGCCATATCAGCTACACAGATATTGCTCCCAGTCCCTAATACATAATTAAAAAGAAAAAGTAAAGTACCCCCTGTCACGCCAAGTGGCGTATAGGGAATATGGTGTTAGTGACCATAAATTTTACAGACCTTCGGCACATGGTTTTTGGGGTAATGTGGTTGGTATTACACCCGTGCCGCTTCACTTTCCCAGAAAAAAATCCGGTACCCATTAAAGGCTGGGTGAACCCGGAAGCTGTCGGTTGGGATTGAACCCTACCCCTTGTCCTTTGTAGTCCAGTTCACTAACCACTGAGCTATTGCGGCTCCCCTAATACATAACTAGAAAGCATTTTTCTGTTGTAAATGTTGAAAATATGTAAAAAGTAGTCAAGCGCCCCGTCACACCAAGTGGCCTATCGGGAATATGATGTTAGTGACCATAATTTTAATAGACCTTCGGCACATGAGTTTTAGGGTAATGTGGTCGGTATCATGCCCGTGCCGCTTTACTTTCTCAGAAAAAATCCGGTACCCATTTAAGGCTGGGTGAACCCAGAAGCCGTCGGTTGGGATCGAACCATTGAAAATATGTGGTCACAACTAATGTGAGTAGTCTTGAAGGCCCGTGGTATTTATAGACGTGTATGCCACTTGACTGACTGGTCTGTGATAATTTTAAGGGATGCTTATAGAGCTGTGTTTGGCTTTATATGTTGCATGTTCGACTCTCTGTTTTTCCTCAACAAAATATCACTTTTTGTGTTTTCCTTCTTTACCAGTATGGAGCTTGCAATCTACTCTGGAGATAAGCACAGATATAAAATAAAATATGAAATACTATCCAGGGCTATCTTGGAACGATCAGCAGCCAGAGAGCTGCTAATTTCATCATTCCTATCCAAGTCTGATCACATTGGTCACTGCTGGCATGGCAGGCTTGAAATATTTGTTCTATTTTTGCATGGGCAGTGATTCGGTGGCACCTTCTGAAGAGATTTAGAAGACAGAACAGCCAAAGTAGTGACCTGAAGTAGGATGCCAAAACAGTTAATGCTTTCATCTGACTTTTTTTGTTTTTAACCAACATAACCAGATTTCTTTCTATGTTTTTGGCAATTATTTATGGTTGCTAAATGTATATTGTGCCTGTGTGTGATAAGATATCACCTTTCTTTGGGATACTATTGAATTCTGCTGTTATTTCATTGTTCTGATTTTTTACAATTTATTTTAATTTTTTTCCTCCAGTTTTTAAACTTGGGGCTGTTTTCCTGATTGCCATTTTTTTATTGTACATAATGTCCTATAGAAAATAATTAATGAGGGCATAGTTCTAGATAAACGTATGAGAGAAAGACCTAGAAGAATTCGGGTGCAGGGTATCACAGATAAGCTGGGATTAACTACTGAAAATGCTGAACATCTCTTAAAGGGACGGTGAAAACTTTAAAGTCGCGGTCAAGTTCCCATGGGACAAGCTAGATCATGATGATTTCTGTAACATTTTTTTTTCTTGATTTTTGGTTTATATCAATAGGCCAAGTGTACATGTGTATTCTGGCATCTCTTCAAGTAACCATCAGGGTATTCATCCAACACTGGAGAATGTGTTTCATCCTTTTTTATATCTTTTGAGCATTGATGTGGTTTAATAGAATATATATGAATCCTGATTCACAAACCAGATGCACCAAATTAGTTTCCATTTGTGAACAGTGTTTCATTCAAACTGTAAATGTGTACTTGACTTCCAGAATCATTTAGACAGTGTTATGAATTATTTCATTTGGAGCTGTAGTAAATATGCTCTGTTGCCAGCACTTTTAGAAATCAATTTGTTGAAAAGTTTTGATACCATTTTCTTTTTTTTTGGTGTGTTTTTTTTTAACTTTCTATTTTCAACATAAACTGGCTAGCAATATGTATGAGCTCAACCTAAACATTATGTGCACAGTCTGATCCCGGCTCACTCCTGTGCCCTTATCAGAACTTGTGTTAACATGTTGAGGGAGCACAGAGTTATGACTGTGACAATGATTGATCATTCACACATACTGTTCATGCTTGTCAAGCTGGAGTCCAGATGGATAAATGAGTTCACATTTGCTGCTTTTCATAGCTCATCCATACAAATTGCCTGTTTGATATTTTTGAAAAATGATAGTTTTGTTCATCACATTTATCTGCATATACAACGTATACATGTTTCAATTGATCTGTGATTGAGATGATGTTGGCTTATGTGATTCAATCATTATTTTTGACATGAACACGCATAATTAATGTTAGTACTTGCTTTGACAAGTTTGGTTAAGATTTAATTTTGAATAAAATATTCATTCTGTTGAGCTTATGTGATGTTGGTGAAGGTGTTTAATATTAGCATGTTTAGTTCTGAGATTCAGATTTTAAGATTTCAGATGAATGTGACTTCAATTATCATGTGGAAGCTTTAATTAAAACTTGATGTTTATATTTTTGAAGCCAAATTTGTAAATAGTTCATGTCATGTTTTAGCAGTTAGTATTGTGATTTTTGGTTACCATTTCAAAACCTACTTTGAGATTTATTTTTCCAATTAAATTTTTTGTTTGTTTTAGATTCCTTGGGATAAAGTTTGTTATTTTTATATTAATTTAATTATTAATATTAGAACAAGAGTTGAAAAAATGTTAATTAATCACAATTTGAAGCTTTTAGATCATGAGAATAGCATTCATTGAGTGCTAACTTGCCTCACAAGTTTTGAATCCATTTTGCTGGAAATACAGTCCAGTCTCTTGAAATGGCTATGCAACTTATATTATATAAATAAGCATTAAATCTTCATCCTCAAAATTCGTGACTCTGTATATTGAGGTTAAAACATTTGACACTGCACCATCATTGTTGTGAAACATATTGTTAGCTATAGAGAAAGTAATGGTTGCAACTAAAAACAAATGATAAATTATAATATTGAAAGAGGTGGAGAGGATTTAGAGAATAGGGTTGATATCAACTGTTATCATGTATATCCTCTTGTGTTTTCAGTTTTTAAAGGTCTTTTCAATAGGGCTGCAATATCAGTATCATTTGATCTGGCTTATTGAGGTCCAGCAAGATGTTGTTTGATATAGTGAGGATGTCTGTTCTACCACAAACCTCTTGGATAAATGTCTATGACATGTTATAGAATGTAGTGCACTAATTCTTACTTGTCAACTTCACAGAGCATCAGCATATTAATGGGTTCTGCTAAACACACCCCCCCCCCCAAAAAAAAAAATGCAATTTTTGTTGTTCTATTCTTTTAGAGATTTCAGACAGCGATGCTATTTTCACTGTGTTCCACAGGATGATTTCAGACAGCGATGCCATTTTCACTGTGTTTCACAGGATGATTTCAGACAGTGATGCCATTTTCACTGTGGTTCACAGGATGATTTCAGACAGCGATGCCATTTTCACTGTGGTTCACATGATGATTTCAGACAGCAATGCCATTTTCACTGTGGTTCACAGGATGATTTCAGACAGCGATGCCATTTTCACTGTGGTTCACAGGATGATTTCAGACAGTGATGCTATTTTCACTGTGGTTCACAGGATAATTTCAGACAGCGATGCCATTTTCACTGTGGTTCACATGATGATTTCAGACAGCAATGCCATTTTCACTGTGGTTCACATGATGATTTCAGACAGCAATGCCATTTTCACTGTGTTTCACATGATGATTTCAGACAGCAATGCCATTTTCACTGTGTTTCACAGGATGATTTCAGACAGCGATGCCATTTTCACTGTGTTTCACATGATGATTTCAGACAGCAATGCCATTTTCACTGTGTTTCACAGGATGATTTCAGACAGCGATGCCATTTTCACTGTGGTTCACAGGATGATTTCAGACAGCAATGCCATTTTCACTGTGTTTCACAGGATGATTTCAGACAGTGATGCTATTTTCACTGTGTTTCACATGATGATTTCAGACAGCGATGCCATTTTCACTGTGGTTCACAGGATGATTTCAGACAGCGATGCCATTTTCACTGTGGTTCACAGGATGATTTCAGACAGTGATGCCATTTTCACTGTGGTTCACAGACCATCCAAAGAGCTGAAGCTTGTTCATCAGAGCTATCAGGGGAGACCAGAATTGATCTCATGTTGAGTTGCCCAAGCTGTAAAATTGGAAAATGTCTTCAACATTTTCTAGATTGACCACAAAACTAAAATTTATTATCTTCATGTCTGGATTTTCTAAAACATGGGCTGTCTTTTGTGTCTACATATAAATCCAAATATTAATGTTCACTTTCCTAATGTCATATCTATGGTAATTTGGGTGAGACACCTTCCAGTTATTCCTATATGTGGTCTTGATGATGGATTTAATATCGTTAAATGACTCTAGATTCTCTATTCTGTAGAACACCGAAGAGAGAGGCATCAACAGCAGGTATGAGCTCCCTCACCGAGATTAAGCAGTTTGCCAAGAACAGGGATGTGTGGCAAGATACAATAAGCGTCCTGTGTAAGATCGACACTTTATAACAAAGATCACAGAGCATAGAGAGTCTAGAATTTGTGCCCTACGTGTTGTCTTTGTCTCAAGAGGACAATAGATTCTCTGTTATATGATACTTCTGGATGTTGGTAGTTGAGTCAGCATCTTCGTGTCAGGATACATTAAAGAACCACCTCATCTAAGCTGTTTGTTTATGTCTTTTCAGAAACATAATTGCATGTCTTTTCAATATGAGTACTTATGGAACTGTTTTTGCATTGTAAACAACAACAGACATTACATATCTTTCTTTGTTTTATTAACAATATTTTGGATTTTTATTAATTCCTATTTTATTATTTATTAACATTATAATTATTTATCAAACTATGTTATTATTATTATTTTTTTTTTGAGTTAGCAATTGACATTTTGTTGCTCACATGTTGTGAGCTTATATGTGGGACTTTCATTGGTTGACAATTCTCTGTGAGAAGAATGTTGACAGCTGCAAGTGCATTGAATGTACGTCATTTTCTTTGACTGAAAGTAAACTTAGCCATCACATTTTAAGAATACACATCATTTGTCTTCATGAGCTTGGGTAGAATTCAACTCTGCCCCTTATTTTTTCAAAAGTTTTAACTGTTGCTGTCCCATTTCTAAATACTTTGGGCTGCCTAACCACTTATTATTGTTATCCTTTCTCTAAGTTATCCTCAAACATTGTTAACAAAACAACAACATGACTATATTGTTAAAAATTGTGTGATATGTTATCCATCTTGCTTTTAACCATGTTTATTCTAGTTAGACAATTTGATTTTAATTATACACAGTCTCCCTCTTGTTTATTTCAGTTATTACATCCACAGATAATTGTTTGCATGAAGGAATACAATCAGTGGAAATGTGGTAATTTTCACCCATTAAATTACAATTTTGTAATGATTACATAGATGAAAACAATAATGTAGAGAAGTAAACTTGACATGCATTGAGAGTAAAATTACACACATTTTACCTTTAATTTTAAATAATTATTTGTTCGGGTCACATATTAATAATGTTTATAAGTTTTTATGAGATTTGTACTCAGTTATTTGTTCAACAGTTGCTATTGTTTGATGAGGTAGCAGATGGTTTGCAATCAGAAAAACCTGATTAGTAGATAGTCTTTGAGGTGGACTTGTCAAAGTGATTACATAAAGTGAATAAAACAACTCACTAAGAGTTCCAAATGTTGAAAGACAAAATCAGTGTTGTTCCATTTAGAGTTTATTGAGAACATGACAGACAAAAGAAGATAAAAGAATTAACAGCAAGGAATAATACATTCTGGAGTAGGCAAATAAAATAAAGTTACCAAATGCTAGTATTAATATAAACGAGTGAAGAAATTAAATGAGATTTTATATAGGGCATATTAAAAAAGAATACTATCTTTGTTTCTGTTTAGCGGGGTAGAGTTCTGCCCTACCAAAGGAGGAGTAAGACGTCTCCTTTCCTCCGCTAGTCTTCGGGACACCACTGGGCAAGGTGGAGCTCCCGTTTAGCCCCCCTATCAGTGTTATGTGAAGCCAATGAAGCAGATGGTGGATGGTGTTGTGGGAGCAGCCGACAAGTAGTGCCGGTTATGGTCCCCACGCCGCGATGGCAGGCAGAGGATCTCATGTATAGAGACAATGGCTGCGATCTCCGACTAGTACAGTCACTGGGATGGCAAACTACCTTCTTACATTGCCTGGACTAATCATAACAAATCACATTTTTTGGGCACATCATGAGAAGAGGAAAGCTGGAATACTTGGTTACAAATGGCAAAATAAAAGGATTGGATAATAAAGGCCGCTTGTCCAGTGCAGTCACAGTGCGGTGTTCAGATCTGAGTTTTTATTTCACCCTTTATAGCCCTCTTAGATAACAGAAATAAACAGGAAGTCTTTTGACAGTTGAAAGCTGAAAATCAGCATGTACCATACCGGTTTGCGTAGGCGATCATGTCCTTCCACAATCTTCTATCTACAGTCCATCATATCAGTTCTGTTGTTGACTGTTTTCCATGCCATGACACCAAGCTATCCAGTATTTTCTCTCTTTGTCGTCCATGATCTCTCTTTCCTTTTATTTTGCCAGTTGTTACCAAATATTCCAATTTTCCTCTTCTCATGATGTGCCCGAAAAATGTTGATTGTTTCTTTCTGATGTTTTTTTAGGAGCCCCTTTTTGTGTTGGCCTCTTTGGGAACTTCCTCATTGGTCTTTTTAGCTGTCCAGGAAACTTTCAACATTCTTCTGAGAAATCCCATCTCTGTGGCCTCTAATCGTCTTTTCATTTGTTTGTCTACTGTCCATGATTCGCCTCCAGAGGTCAGAATTGGTTCTATATAGCACAGACGAACTCTTTTTCTCACTTCTATTGACATAGATTTGTTGCATAAGATGTTTTTAATTTTCTGAAATGCTATTTTGGCCTGAGCTATTCTGATTTTTATTTCTGTGGTGCATCTTCCATCTGATGTTATTATTGTGCTCAAGTATTTGAAACGTTGCACTTGTTTCAGATTTGTCCTGTTTGTTTTTATGCTGCATGATGGTGGTGATTGTTTCTTCGACATGACCATTACTTCTGTTTTCTTACTATAAGCTGAAAATAGCAGGCTAAAATGGCTGCTGACTGGGCAAAATTGTTATGCAAATCTACTCATGGGGAAGATGGGTGTGCCTGACTGAAAGGTGCAGATATTGCAGTCATAAACTTGTGACACATCTCACCCACTTAACGAGTGAACGCTACAAATATAATAAATATGTTTAGTTAAGTATTTGCTTAAAATTTGTAAAAACCAATGCCGGCATTGCTATTCTGTTTCTGACTTCCATTTTTTAAAAATTCTCCTTCATTTATACAAATTCTGAGATTTTGAAGAATAAATGAGCAACAAAAATGTTCTTTCTGTCATTTCTAAAACTATTAAAAAATTATATACTTTCTTTGATTACTTTTAATTTATTTAGAATAAGTAGCTTACTGTTTTAGCTGTTTACTCTCATTTCATAATTCTTTGTTGCTAGTTCTTAAGTCAGTGTTTTTATTTGTTTGCTCTGTTCCTGATAAGAACAATTTTGGCATAAATCTTATGAGAATCTTATACATTTTGTATGCTGTAAATTTAATTATAAATATGCACAAACAACAACATTGAATAGACAGACACTCTTGTAATACAAACACTTAAATATATCCTGGTGGTAACTTATATACCAGGTTTGGTTCTTGATCAAACACACTGAACTTCCATTGTTGCTTGAGTGCCTTTGTTCAGATAGATCCTTGGACTAGCCCTGGCTCAATAATAGACATTTGTTTGGTGTCTTTATAGCTAAAGATAAAGTAATCCTGTAATATGTAATGATATAGAGTTGTGCATTGTTACTTTAATCATTAGACTAAGCTACAATATTAGCTGATGAGGGAGTCTCTGTTATTCCTTGCTGTTATTACCTTCTCAAGCTTATTTGTCAGGTTATTTTATGTTAAATTAGGATCATCCTCACAGCACTCCTGACACATCCATAGGTGATCTTATCTTCTCCTCAAAATGTTTATCAGCATCCAGCGACTAATTTTGCCAGTTCGATGTAGGTCGAGAAATCTTCTCATTCATCCAGAATATCGCTCTATTCTGGCAACATGGGTTTCAATTCTAGTTCACATAGTCTAGACAGCCATGTATTTGTACTTCTGTCAAAGTTCTTTGTTTGAGCCATCTCTTGTAGATTGTTAATCATAACTGTCCAATCCATTGGCTGTCCAAATTGTCAGATTACCCATTTGTTACAGCTAGGCTAACTTGAATGTGTCAAACTGAGAATGAAACCAAATAGTCAGATTACCCACTTGTTACAGCTAGGCTAACTTGAGTGTGTAAAACTGAGAATGAAACCAAATTGTCAGATTACCCGTTTGTTACAGCTAGGCTAACTTGAATGTGTCAAACTGAGAATGAAACCAAATTGTCAGATTACCCATTTGTTACAGCTAGGCTAACTTGAATGTGTCAAACTGAGAATGAAACCAAATTGTCAGATTACCCATTTGTTACAGCTAGGCTAACTTGAATGTGTCAAACTGAGAATGAAACCAAATTGTCAGATTACCCGTTTGTTACAGCTAGGCTAACTTGAATGTGTCAAACTGAGAATGAAACCAAATTGTCAGATTACCCATTTGTTACAGCTAGGCTAACTTGAATGTGTCAAACTGAGAATGAAACCAAATTATCAGATTACCCGTTTGTTACAGCTAGGCTAACTTGAATGTGTCAAACTGAGAATGAAACCAAATTGTCAGATTACCCGTTTGTTACAGCTAGGCTAACTTGAATGTGTCAAACTGAGAATGAAACCAAATTGTCAGATTACCCATTTGTTACAGCTAGGCTAACTTGAATGTGTCAAACTGAGAATGAAACCAAATTATCAGATTACCCGTTTGTTACAGCTAGGCTAACTTGAATGTGTCAAACTGAGAATGAAACCAAATTGTCAGATTACCCATTTGTTACAGCTAGGCTAACTTGAATGTGTCAAACTGAGAATGAAACAAAATTGTCAGATTACCCGTTTGTTACAGCTAGGCTAACTTGAATGTGTCAAACTGAGAATGAAACCAAATTGTCAGATTACCCATTTGTTACAGCTAGGCTAACTTGAATGTGTCAAACTGAGAATGAAACCAAATTGTCAGATTACCCGTTTGTTACAGCTAGGCTAACTTGAATGTGTCAAACTGAGAATGAAACCAAATTCCCTGTGACATGAATCCAGCTTACTAACTACTCAGCAACTGGGACTCTCCTACATGACCAAGTGAGAGCTGGGGTTAATGATCGCAGGAGCAAACAACGACCAATGAACAGCAGAATCCTTCCTTCCTGTTGTGCTTCTTGTCGTTCACCCGGTGACTACTAAAGGAATTGATGTCCTCTTCATCAATCGTCCTTGTGACGTTTAGTGTACGTTATAGTTTACAGTAGAACTGTGATTGCCCCTCTCAGGACAACACATCTGACTTCAGCTTTTAATTTTAAGTGCCAGGTTGTCCTCCCTCTTCGATCCCTACTCACATGGCCAGACTAGACAGGTTAGTCTGTTTCTAGAGGCACTGTAAAGAGGTGGAGTAAGGGCTGGATGTTTCTGGTTCACAAATCCTGGTGCAAGCCATCAGCTGTGGGTCACTGACAGCTTTCAGCTCAGCAGCTGAGAGTTACACCTTCTCCTCCGAATAACAAAATCAAATGCTCATATATTTATTTGAAGAGATAAACATATTATTGTATTGGGCAGCTAACGCCAATAGGGGAACAAGACAAAATATGACATTTTGGCCACATCGTTTCATTGCGTCATATTTTGTTCTGTTTCTCTATTAGTTTAGCTGTCTATACAAGTGTACTTTTGCTTTTTCAAATTTTTACAGCTTTTCTCATGGCAGTGTACAATATTTGTAAATTTGTGCCTATCTCTCTTTAACTTATGTCGTCACATTTCAAAGGGATGGCAGCAGACATACACACAACACTTACTGCAGTTTAGTTGTGGAGACTCACAGAAGTAAGTTTCAGCATTTGGAAATGAGATCACCTGTGAGGTACACATTTTCATGTATATAACTGGGTGAGATTGCCTCATATTTGTATGGGAAGTTAATAAGAAAAAAAAAGAGTAACAAGATTTAGCTAATCAAATGTTGATTGAAATATGCAGAGTGTGATGCAAGAACACAGCTGTGTATGTTTGAAGAATGTGATGCCACAGCTGTGTATGTTCACAGAATGCTATGCCACAGCTGTGTATGTTTACAGAATGTGATGCCACAGCTGTGTATGTTTGCAGAATGTGATGCCACAGCTGTGTATGTTCACAGAATGTGATGCAAGAACACAGCAATGTATGTTTGCAGAATGTGATGCAAGAACACAGCTATGTATGCTTGCAGAATGTGATGCCACAGCTGTGTATGTTCACAGAATGCTATGCCACAGCTGTGTATGTTTGCAGAATATGATGCAAGAACACAGCTGTGTATGTTCACAGAATGTGATATAAGAACACAGCTGTGTATGCTCACATAATGTGATACAAGAACACAGCTGTGTATGCTCACATAATGTGATATAAGAACATAGCTGTGTATGTTCACATAATATGATACAAAAACACAGCTGTATATGTTCACATAATGTGATACAAGGACACAGCTGTTAACAAAAAGTAAAAAAGGAAGGGACAGTTTGTTTACAGAATGTAATAAAACAAATGTAACACATGTTTGATGTAAATAGCGTCAAGATGGCCCCTGTGCTACTATTTTTATCGGCTTTTGACTAAACTGCTTCTCTATCTTTCGTTCGCCTGAAGTATTGTCTATATCTGCAATGTCGTTTCCTGTATAAATGTTACTGTCTTTTACTAAACTCCTTCATTTTACAACTTGATCATTTGAAATATGTCTGTCAGGAAATAAATCTACCGCCACACACACACACAAAATCATTTCCTTCTCCAATCCCTCAGACTTGTGTCATTCTCAAATTCTCAGACTTGTTTCATTCTCAAATTCTCAGACTTGTGTCATTCTCAAATTCTCAGACTTGTTTCATTCTCAAATTCTCAGACTTGTTTCATTCTCAAATTCTCAGACTTGTTTCATTCTCAAATTTTCAGTCTTGTTTCATTCTCAAATTCTCAGACTTGTTTCATTCTCAAATTCTCAGACTTGTTTCTTTCTCAAATTCTCAGACTTGTTTTATACTCAAACTCTCAGACTTGTTTTATTCTCAATTTCTCAGACTTGTTTTATTCACAAATTCTCATACTTGTTTCATTCTCAAACTCCTGTAATTGCTCATTTTTCAGACTCTGAGAATCGCTCCATTCTCAGAATTTCTTCATTATCAGCTGCTCTTTCATCGGTTGTTATGTCAGCACTCAGTAAATGACCTAAGAGAGATATAACAGCATGTAAACTCCCATAACACAAGCCAAGTTGCCTTGTTACTTAGTTGGATGGCTGACTCAAGCAATAGGCATATTAGAAAGACTCATTTTAAAACAATTAACAGTAAAATGTATCTTTGTCAGTTATACAGAAAGATACAACTATTATATTAAGATATTTTATCTTCTTGCTTATCCGGAAAACTAGCATAAGTAACATTTTTAACCATGATAATATGTGTGTTATAATGGTTATATGTAATATCCTTCATTGTTATAATATTTCTGCCGCACTTAATTTGTACCACTGAAAATTAAAAGCTATAACCGCTTATTTTTATAGTGTTGCTTAAGTTTGTACCATACATATATCGTGTCATATATTTATTTTTATAAAAACATATTTATAAATTTATAAAAACATTTATATTTATAAAAACATCAACATTCATTGCATTGCCTAAAAAGAATGGTGCAGTTGAATGCAGTGACTTTAGAACAATAAGCCTAATGAGCCATGGTACAAAAATCTTGCTAAAAGTTATACAAGGAAGGATTCAGAATAAAATCAATACTGAATTAGATGAGCAGCAATTTTGATTTAGGAAAAATAGGGGGACAAAAGAAGCCATATTCTGCATAAGAACATTAATCGAAAAGTACACAGAAGTAAACAAACCAATATATGCCTGCTTGATAGAGTACACCAAAGCTTTTGATAGAGTACACCACAAACAACTTATAGAATGCCTAAAAGAGATACATCTAGATGACATGGACATACGACTAATATGTAATCTATACTGGGAGCAAACAGCAATAATAAAATATAACAAAGAGAACTCTACACCAATTGATATAAAAAGAGGGGTAAGACAGGGATGCGTCCTATCACCAAGCTTGTTCAATCTATACACTGAGCAAATCTTTAAAAACATCTCAGAGATGCCAGGCCTAAACATTAATGGAAAGATAATCAATAACCTAAGATATGCTGATGATACTGTACTGCTAGCAGAAACTCCTAAAGATCTACAACAATTACTTAATGAAATAAACACGACAAGCAAAAAATATGGATTAGATATGAATATCAAGACTAAAACTATGATCATAAACAAAGGAAATACTCAAAAACCACGAGTGGATATCAAAATTGAAGGAATAGACTTGGAGACAGTTCAGAACTACAACTACTTTGGACATACTATAACCAGTGATGGAAAATGTACAACTGAAATAAACAAAAGAATAGGAATGGCAAAAAGTAATTTTAATGCCATGAAGAACATGGCATACTAACATCAAAACAAATAACACCAGGGCTAAAACTAAGAATAGCAAAATGTTACATCTTCTCAATATTCCTATATGGTGCAGAAACATGGACATTAGACAAGAAAACAGAACAGAGAATTGAAGCCTTTGAAATGTGGATATATAGAAGAATAGGTAGAATTGGATGGAAGGAAAAGAAAACAAACGATGAAGTCTTAAAACAACTAAAAATGAAAAGAGAACTACTAAACACAATTCAAGCAAGACAAATGCGATTTTTGGGGCATGTTAAAAGACACAACAGCCCACTCAAAGTAATCCTGGCGGGGAAAATACAAGATAAAAGAGGCAGACCAAGACTAACATGGACGAGTAATATCAAAAGATGGACAAATCAGCCTATGACAACCTGCACCATCAAATGCAAGAGACAGAGCAGAATGGCGCTCCATGGTAGCCAACCTTCGTTGCGGAGACGGCACTCGATGATGATGATATTTATTTTTAGTTCTTATAACAAGCTTGCTCACAATCCTGTAATGATTCAAATGAAAATCAAATCAAAGAGAAACAAACAAAAGGCTAATTCAGCAATACCAATAGATATAACAGCTTTTAATCAGAAAGATGTTAAAGAAACTTATACAGCACAAGTAAAGAACACATATCAGAAGCTACTAGAAGAAGGGATTGAGCAGTACAGAAGAGAAAATCCTGAAGAAAAAGTCATAACCAAATGGCAATGCATAAAAAACAGCATACAAGAATCCTGCATCACCCTACTCAAAAAGGAAAATAACAAAAAACAAAAGTGGATAACTGACAACATCTTAGAAAAAATGGAAAAAAAAGAAGACAAACGAAGAACACTGCCAGATACAAGGAAATTGATAATGAAATGTGCAAAAAGGCAAAAGAAGACTGGCTCAACCAAAGATGTCTAGAAGTCGAAACTATGGAAAGTAATCAAAATTTTTAAGAGGGATGCACACAGAAATAAAGAGAACGATCAATAAAGACAAAAAAGCTGCAGGAAACGGTTGCATTGCAAACAAAGAGGGAAGAATGCTAACAGAAAACAAAAATATAATTGATAGATGCCAGGAATATATAACAGAATTATTTCATGATGAAAGGGACAAAAAACCATTTATAAAATGTACGTCCAGCTATAAAATCCTGAAATCTGAAGTAGAAAAAGCTATAAAAACAATGAAAAAGGGAAAGGCAGCAGGACCTGACAATATACAGATAGAGACGATACAGGCACTAGAAAATTTTGGCATTGAGGTGATCACAGACATATGCAATTATAACCGTGTTCTGTTTGTTCTTCGTATATGACACGACACTACACATTCAAGAATGAACAAACTTGGTGTGTTATAATATAAATCATCATTAATTATCTATATACATATAGATACTATCAGGCTATACTTCCTAGCGTTTCTGTAGATACTTGTTCGATCTGTTAACAGTCTTGGCCGCTGAAGCACTTCGACTACTGTCAGTGTTGTACCTCAGCTGTTCGTATAGTGGATATTCTAGCTGTCTCTCTATCTAGCTCTCTCTTTCGTTGTGTTTTCTGTTTCTAAAGTTCTCCAATGGCTATCTCGATGTGCATCTCTAGTTCTCCGTCTCTTCTCTAGTTCTCGTCCTCTAGTTCTGGCGCGTGACTTCTAATTCTGATCTGTAATTCTAATTATGCTTTCCTGTAGTTCTGCTTCTCTAGTTCTAGACTCTTCTCTAAGTTGAAGTTCTTTTGTGACTATCTCAGTTCCTATCGCTCCCTAGTGCGTGGCTATCTCTGTGTGTTCCTAAGTCAAAGTCTAAGTGTAAAAGTGGAAGCCCCTTCTCAAGTCTGCCCTCTAACTTTTATACTACTGTCGTTTGACCGACAGTTAACTTTAACCCCTGCCTTTCTCCGTCCACTCGTGACAGATCTCCGAGCCAAACCCTGTAATTTCCCAGAGCGGGGTCATTTGGTCAAGTTCACATCCGTTACTAGTAACTCGATCTTCGTGTCTTCCACTCTGGTTAAACTTCTACCTCCCTGCTAACTATTCTTTCCCCAGACAAAAATGACATCCAACACTGCTCCACTCCTCTCTGAACTCCAAGTGACCCTCCCTAACCATGTGCCACTGTGTGAATAGCCTTTAGTTTATGAGTTCTACATTCCTTACCGACAGCTTAGGTCATTCCCAGTTTACAACCGTGTGGTCCGTCACGGCGGTTTAACATGGTCTCTTAGTCATCCCTATGCTAAATTTGTCTAGTCCTGTTTTGTCCCATGTCCTCGTTTAATTATGATCTAAATATGTATGTGTCATCATTCACGGTTACACAATGACATATACCATACCGGATACATACCAAATGAACTAAAAACATCAACTTTCATTGCATTGCCTGAAAAGAATGGTGCAGTTGAATGCAATGATTTTAGAACAATAAGCCTAATGAGCCAGGTAACAAAAATTTTACTAAAAGTTATATAGCGAAGGATTCAGAATAAAATCAATACTGAATTAGATAAGCAGCAATTTGGATTCAGGGGCACAAAAATAACATGCACAAGAAATTGGTGATACTGACTGATGCACTGTCAGTCCTAACAGCTCTAAAAACCCCCAGGAACAGTGAGCTAGATGACTTGAGAACAACCCTAGACCAACTGTGCAATAACTTCCAGAGAGTGGTCTTCCAGTGGATACCATCACATTGTAATATACACGGAAACAAACGCGCAGACAAATTAGCTAAACAGGGAGGGAGATTACCACAAGAGAATCATTTGGTCAGCTACGACGAAGCCAAATCCACCATCAAAGGGCAGTACCATGAAAAATGGAAACAAGAACACCCAAAATATAACGAGAGGGATGGATACCTCCAACTATCAAGGAGGGATCAGGTCATCTTACTTCGCATATGCACTGGTCACAACAGAATGAGAAACATGTTCACCAAACTCAAAATAGGAACTACCAGCCTATGCCACTGTACACTGGGTAACATGACAACAAAACATGTTCCACATGATTGCCCCCAGTACACAGACCTGAGAAGGACAACGTGGTCCACACCCACCTCCCTGGAAGAGAAACTATATGAGGCACCAAATAACTTAAACAGACAGCTGCCTTCATAAGAGAGTCCGGAATCCTAGTCTGAATGAGCCATGATCGCAAAAGGAGAAGAAGGATTCAAGAAAAACAGTGGGACAAAAGAAGTCATATTCAGCTTGAGGACATTGATTGAAAAATACATAGAAGTAAACAAACTGATATATGCCTGCTTCATAGACTACACCAAAGCTTTTGATAGAATACACCATAATCAACTTATAGACTGCCTAAAAGATATAAATCTGTATTATAGACATACAACTAATATGTAATTTGTACTGGGAGCAAACAGCAATAACACAATATAACAAAGAGAACTCTACACCAATTGATATAAAAGGAGGGTAAGACAAGGATGCATCCTATCACCAAGCTTGTTCAATCTATACACTGAGCAAATCTTTAAAAACATCACAGAGATGACAGGTCTAAACATTAGTGGAAAGATAATCAAATACCTAAGATATGCTGATGATACTGTATTACTAGCAGAAAATCCTAAAGATCTACAATTGCTTAATGTAATAAACATGACAAGCAAAAAATATGGACTAGATATGAATATCAAAAATACTAAAACTATGATCATAAACAAAGAAAATTGTCAAGACCTACAAATAAATATCGAAATTGAAGGAATACTCATGGAGACAGTTCAGAGCTATTACTACCTGAGGCATACTATAACCAGTGATGGAAAATGTACAACTGAAATATTCTTTTTTCTGTTATGAAAATTATACTTTCTAGCAGTCTCAATCCTTACAAAGATCTTTCATCAAATCTCGCCATTTGTCTCTGTTCTGTGCAAGCATCTCAATCTCACTGAAGGAGTCGATTCCTGCTGCCTTTGCCTCTCTAATCAATGTTCTTCTCAGTGTTTCTCTGGGTCGGCCTCTTTTCCTCCTACCTGTTGTTTCTCACTAGAAGGCTTGCTTGGCCATTCGGTTATTATCTCTTCTTATCACACATCCAACAGATGTCCATCGTCTTTTCTTGATTTGTTAGTACGTAATACGGATACACTTCACACTTTGGAGCCGCGATAGCTCAGTGGTTAGTGAACTGGACTACAAAGGACAAAAGGTAGGGTTCCATCCCAGCCGACGGATTCCGGGTTCACCTAGCCTTAAATGGGTACCGAATTTTTTTCTGGGAAGGTAAAGCGGCACGGGCGTAATGCCGACCACATTACCTCAAAAATCATGTGCTGAAGGTCTGTACAATGTTATGGTTATGGAAGGCTCCGGTATCACAGCAAACGAATTAAAACCCATAATTGCTCAACCGCCCGTAAAATTTATGTTCACTAACATCATATTCCCTATACGCCACTTGGCGTGACGGGGCTCTTTACTTACTGTACTTTTACTTATACTTCACACTTATTAATAATTAAAAAAGTAAAGTAAAGTACCCCCCGTCACGCCGAGTGGCGTATAGGGAAATATGGTGTTAGTGACCCTATATTTTACAGACCTTCAGCACATGATTTTTGGGGTAATGTGGTCGGTATTACGCCCGTGCTGCTTTTACTTATAAAATTAATGACCAGAAATTATTATAACATGTTGTGGCACGAAATTCAGACTGTTCAGCTATTGTGTGAAATATACTCGCGTTAATTATACACTACGGGATACGTAAGGTCCTCTTTGTCTACGTCCCAGGACATGCAGGGGTACGGGGAAATGAAAGAGTGGAAATGTTGGCTAGCTGCGATATCGTTGAGGACTTTCAACCAATGGATCGGGCGAACATCAGCAATCCCCTCCAAGATGTGGAAAGAGCACATGACTTCGACAACCATGAGTCCACGTCACCCTTCGGATAAAACGAGATGGCAGTTAAGATGGGCACATTCAGAAACAAGAAACTTAGTGGGCCTGTAAGAAGTCTTATGAACCAATACAGAACTGGAGTTCGTCAGTCGCTGGACACTGCGGGACTTGTGAGGAAGGGAGGGATCTGAGCACCTATGGACATGTTCGGACTGCAATGATGATGACCCGCAAATAACTCAGTAGTATGGGGTATTTCACACAATAGCTGAACAGCCTGAAATTCGTGCTACAACATAATTTCTATGCTGTTATCTATCCTATGTTCCTTCGATTTCCTCAGACTGATCATAGTCTGTAATTAGGTGCCATATTGTTACTGAAGTATCTGACAGCTCTGACAAGATGTCCCCTAGTCCCTTTAATCATCTTGTGTGTGATTGGTCTGCTGATTCCGGAAGTGAACTCTGGCTCTCTAAGGTCAAAACATGTCTGTGTTTGTGATGGAGCAGCCAAAACAACTGTCTGTGTTATAACAACACAAGTGCATCGGTTATGTCTTGGTAGAGTGTTGTTGTTATTTAATAGACAGCTAGTGATTTATGTGCATTGTGAAAAAGTCAGTCATTTTCCTTTAATCGTTTGTTCATAGTAGTAGCCTCCGTCAGTTATAGTTGACTATGACTATGGATTCTCAGCGCACGGAGAAATTTCTGAACTGAAATGCAATTTTTTTTACTTACTTTCTCCATGTATTCTCTTTTTCTATGAATCTGTCTGCTTCTTGTTTGAGTTGGAGCTTTAGAATGTGTTTCCAAAGATTTCGGTCTGCAGATATTTCTTCCCAGGCTGCAGGGTTTATGTTCAGCGTCTTCATGTCACGTTTACACACGTCTATAAATCGAAATCTTGAGTGCCTCCTAATTCGCTTGCCATCTGCTAGTTAACAATGACAACAATGGAGTTAGCATATCTTTTGGTATGCGGGCTTCATTACAACCGAATATTATATAAGCCTAAGGATAGTGATACTTTTTACTAAGTATTTATTAACTAACAAAACTAGGAGTAAATTATTCTTTTTTATCATTAATTGTAACTAATGTATCGTTACATAAAAATGGGAACAAGGGGGGATTGTAATAACTATAGGAGTATCTCCCACTTGAGTACAACTAGGAAGGCATTCACAAGAGCTGTTTATGCGCCTACAACTAGTGGAACGTATCCTTCCTGATTGAGACCCAGTGTGTGTTTAGAGGTGGACAGTCAACCACCAATATGATTTTTACTCTCCGCCAACTGCAGGAGAAGTGTAAGGAACAAAGAAGACCTCTATTTGTCGTTTATATACGGTGCTGGAAAATGTTGGCTGCCATCCTACATTACTCAAGATGATAAAGTCATTTAACAACAATATGTCTGCCACCATACATTTCGACTGTAGATCTTTCCAGCCCCTTGAGATGAATTGTGGAGTCTAACAGAGATGTGTCCTTGCCCCTACTCTGTTTGGGATATTATTCACTGCCCTCAACACAATGTGTTTGAAAACGTTTATGGAAACATCTACATCCATACAAGATCTGATGGCTCCTTATTTAATCTATCACATCTGAGGTCAAAATTTTGAAACAATTGAGATCCTAATCAAAAAGTTTCTATTCACTGATGATGCAGCACAGGTTGCTCATAATGAGTCCGTCCTGCAGTCAATGATTGACAATCTAGCCAGATCATGTGATTTATTTTCCCTGTCAATAAATATCCAGAAGACTTGTGGTACTTCAGCAGGGTGTAGCCAGTTTTGCAGGTAAATCATTAAATAACACATCCCTTGATTTGTGAGAAAGTTCACCTACGTCAGTTCTATGGTCACAACCACCGTTTCCCTTGAAGAAGAAATAAATCCACAAACTGGAAAGGCAGCTTCCACGTTTAGTAAACTTAAAGATAGAGCATGGGCTAAGTATTCCCAAACAAATATTCTTTGGTGGATGGGAAGAGACCAAAGGACAGACCTGTGCTGAGATATAAGGATGTTTGCAGCTTCCTTGAGGGAATTCTCAATCAGTGAAAGAAACTCAGAAAATCTGGCTGTAGATCATAGCACATGGAGAACAAACATAAAAAGCTGCACAGCAATGACACAAATTAAGTCCTGATATACTTCGGCTTCTGATTAGAGACTTTCTTTATGTTCTTCTTGCTTGTTTTCTTTGCTCAATGTTTTCTACTTAGTTGTTCTAGTCTGCCTTCCTTACAGATTTTCTTTAGTTCCTGGGGTATAAGCACTATCCAACTCTAGCATGTCCTTTTACTCACTCTAGCATGTCCTTTTACTCACTCTAGCATGTCCTTTTACTCACTCTAGCATGTCCTTTTACTCACTCTAGCATGTCCTTTTACTCACTCTAGCATGTCCTTTTACTCACTCTAGCATGTCCTTTTACTCACTCTAGCATGTCCTTTTACTCACTCTAGCATGTCCTTTTACTCTTGGTTACATCTGTTAAGCCTTTCTTAGAAAACAATTTTGTTTGATTAAAGTATGATGAACAATGTTCTCAAACAAACTATATTGAAATAAATAAATGATTGTGTATTTTTATTACTTTCTCTACTGTTCTGGTTCCCACAGGAGCAGTCAAAGTGCACAATTCTTTTGAATTCTATATTTGTTTTTGTGTTGTACTGGAAAAATCTCCAAATTCAATTTGGATTTGTTCAAGTTATTCTCATTTTGTTCATAATTCTGTTTATATCCTTATTAGCTCTCCTACCTGGCTTTGCTACATTTATTATGCATGTGCTAGTTCCTAGTTATATAATTTAATAGTGCCCGATTTGTTTCTTTATGTGCTATCTTTGATTGTTAATACAGTCGAACCTGTCTAAGGCGACCATTCACGGGACTTTCAAAAACTGGTCCCATAGGACAGGTGGTCCTGCCTCACAGGTTTCACATAATAAATAGAGCGATAAAAAAAATTTTATCCTAAGCACTATGAAAACTAACCTGCAAATCAGCGTAATCCATGAGTAGAACATAGTGCACATGTCGGTCTACAATAGCCACTGGTTGGACACTTTTCATAAAACACGATAGTTAAACACACAAAAATAAAACACACATACACAGATTCCACTTATACTGTACATGTATCACTTTTGACTTGAAAAAAAATCCAATATGGTAGTCTGTTGTTTGACAGATGAAATAAACGATAAGTTCAATTTTTCTCTCAAGTCCATGATAACGTCTAGTATGTCAGATCTCCCGTTTGTTATTGAATAGGTGCGCAGAAGCTCCAAAGCATTATGTGCATCTGCGATAGTGTATGTTTTCTCAATGTCAGTAGAATCTTGTTCGTTGTCTGATTCACTATTCACATCCTCAGCAGCTAAAATTGCAGTGGCAGGAAGATCCCAGTTTGTTTCTATTGTGTTGCAAGTTTGGAGCCCTGAATCAATCATGGAGATGTCTGTCAATTGGTATCCAAACAATTCTTTTGAAAGGTTATCCAAAGCAGTAGAAATTGCAGTAGAAACAATTTGCACGTCGGTCTTTGATGCAGATTCCATGTGCGTCCGAGAATATGCGTGTGTTTCAGCAGGACAATGAAAACCTGCTTTACAGAAACACTTAAGGATGGTTGAGTTGTCCACTTCTTTCCATGCTGCAGCAATCCAGTAGACTACATCCAGTAAATTGACCTGTTTCATGAGTTCGGTTCCGGAAGCATCCTTGTTTGATTCCATGACTGTGATAAGATGTAGAAGCTGTTTTTGTCTAAACTTTAATTTAAATGTCTGAATGACACCCTGGTCTAGGGGTTGAACTAATGCAGTTGTGTTGGGTGGCAGAAACTGCAGCTTAACATTCTGTAGTTCGATCTTGGGATGACAGGTAGCGTTGTCAACAAATAAAATAATGTGGCGCTTTTTTTCTGCATCTTACGGTCAAAACTTTTCAGCCAATCTTCAAATATAGCTGCAGTCATCCATGCCTTTTTGTTGTTTCTGTAAATCACTGGCAGTGTGTTTATGTTGATGTTTTTAAAAATCCTAGGGTTAGCTGCTTTCCCAATCACTAAAGCCGGTTCTCGTTCCCCCAACATGTTAGTGCATAGCATCACTGTTATTCACTCTTTGCTTTTTTTACCCCCAGCGCATTTTTCTCCTTTGACAAAAAATGTTTTGTCCGTAGTCGCTTTGAAAAATAACCCGGTTTCATCTAAATTAAAAATGTCTTGAGCAGCGTAACCATAGCATATCTCGGATAATTTAGAAGTCCAGTCAGCCGCAGCACTCATATCTGAATCACCGACTTCGCCACATTGCTTACCAAACACAAGATTGTGTCTTTTAATGAAGGCCTCTAACCAGCCGTTCGATGCTTTAAAGACTGAGTTTTCCAATTCTTTTGCAAACTGTAAAGCTCGTTCTTTGATCATCGGCCCAGATAACGGAATTTTTCGTGCAAGTGCTGATTGACACCATTTCCAACAAAGTGTATTTATGTCTTCATTTCGCGTTTTCCTGCTATTCCTTCTTTTCATACTTGGTGCATTATTTTCAAAGTCATTCATATACTCGGCTTTTCTCTTTAACGTACGTAAAATCTGTGTCTTTCCCACTCCAAACTGTTCTGCCAATAATCGCGAACTTTTACCTTGCTGATTTTGTCGAATCACTGATATTCGTTCTTCCAGCGTTAATGCTTTTGGTTTTACACTTTTGACACTGGCCATTTCCTATATTGTGTATAACACTTTTAAAATCCACAAAAATAATTCACTGAGATACTGTACATGTACATGAATACACTCTAAGCGGGCAATAACTAATTCTTTAGTTAATTCCTGTAATTTATACGGGCCACGCAATGGTCTACTCTGGTCTAGACGGAACCGCGAAGTGATGTCACTTCACGAATCATAGATCTGTGTCTGCACCAGTATTGACTGATAAACGTAACACGTCCCACTGTAATCTGGGACTCACTAAATACGGGAAAACATCAACACCTGTAGACACCTGTGTCGATCGTTTATAGCTCCCAGCGAGACGAAGGACTGGCTGGTCGTCGTAAACGGGATAAATAACATTGGCGGCGGTTAATTAGCCTGGTCTCTGGTCGCGTCATACGGTGAGCGCCGTAATCAGTGTTAGCATATAGTAAAAAACTCGGGGAAATTGTAGACCCGGTCCTATAACCAGGGAAACGCTTTAAACAGGTGGTCCTAAGACCAGGTTCGACTGTATTACAAGATTTATATTTGGTGCTGCCTCATTTCTCTGTTCTCTTTTCGGGGGAGCAGAAGTGCCTCGACCTGTGGTCGCAATAGCAGGGTTGGCACACCATCAGCTGACCAAGACCTAGCAGTTCTACCTCCTCGTGGTGTCCCCTGGAAACAGTCTGCATCAAACCAGACTGGCTAACAGAAGCTAGGATTGCCGTGTTCCTTGTAGTGGTGGCTGTTACTGATATAGAGGACCCAGTATTGCAGTACCTCTGCGCTGGACTAGTAGTTTCCCAGCATAGCCTGGGACAGATGAATTCCAACTTCTCCAGTAAGAGCCGGGAATGTCAAGAAAGCCATTACGACCCGCCACATCTTATGAGTCAAAGGGCAATCTGCCCGCATCAACTCATGGCAATCCGTCAACAACAACTGTTCTCTTTGCACATAAAGAAACATTTGACATGCTAGTTAATAAGTACTTGTAAACATTATTTGTAAATATGCTAAATTGAGTTATTGAGTTATTAGTGGGTCATCATCATTGCACTCCGAACATGTCCATAGGTGCTCAGATCCCCTCCTCAGCAAGTCTCGCAGTGTCCAGTGACTGACGACTCCAGTTCTGTGTTTGTTGATTAGTCTTCTTACACGTACACGCTATATATATGCTAAATATGCTAAAATCACACAGTTAATGCTTTATAGATCTCAAAGTCTTCATTTTTAGATAGCTGTTAAAGGGAGTGCATGAGAAGCTAGATTAACTGTGTGTATAAGCATTAAGATTAACTGTGTGTATAAGCATTAAGATTAACTGTGTGTATAAGCATTAAGATTAACTGTGTATAAGCATTAAGATTAACTGTATATAAGCATTAAGATTAACTGTGTATAAGCATTAAGATTAACTGTATATAAGCATTAAGATTAACTGTGTGTATAAGCATTAAGATTAACTGTGTGTATAAGCATTAAGATTAACTGTGTATATAAGCATTAAGATTAACTGTGTGTATAAGCATTAACATTAACTGTGTATAAGCATTAAGATTAACTGTGTGTATAAGCATTAAGATTAACTGTGTGTATAAGCATTAAGATTAACTGTGTGTATAAGCATTAAGATTAACTGTATATAAGCATTAAGATTAACTGTGTATAAGCATTAAGATTAACTGTATATAAGCATTAAGATTAACTGTGTGTATAAGCATTAAGATTAACTGTGTATAAGCATTAAGATTAACTGTATATAAGCATTAAGATTAACTGTGTATAAGCATTAAGATTAACTGTGTGTATAAACATTAAGATTAACTATGTGTATGGAGGCAAAGGTGAGCCTCCCAGCACCAGAGCTGGAAGCTGTCAGCAACCCATAGCTGATGGCTTGTGCCAGGATCGGTGAACCAGAACCATCCAGACCCTGCTCCACCTCTCCACGGTGCCTCTAGTAACAGACTAACCTGTCTAGTCTGGCCAAGCAAGAAGGATCGAAGAGGGAGGACAACCCGGTACTCAAAAATGTTGTGCTGAAGTCGAATGTGTTGTGCCGAAAGGCGTAAATATCACAGATATACTGCAAACCGGGAGCTGCGATAGCTCAGTGGTTAGTGAACTGGACTACAAAGGACAAGGAGTAGGGTTCGATCCCAACCGATGGCTTCCGGGTTCACCCAGCCTTAAATGGGTACCGGATTTTTTTCTTGGAAAGTAAAGCAGCATGGGCGTAATACCGACCACATTACCCCAAAAATCATGTGCTGAAGGTCTGTAAAATATAGGGTCACTAACACCATATTTCCCTATACGCCACTTGGCGTGACTGGGGTACTTTACTTTTTTACTTTTATACTGCAAACCACAACACAATGCAGACACGTCCACTTAACGTCCTTTTAAGGGCGGATGATGAAGAGGAGTATTCTAGTCTACCAGAATACTCTAGAATACTTTAGTCATCGGGCGAACGCAAACAAGCAACTGTGTGTATAAGCATTATGGGAGCCATGTTAGCTCAGTGGTTAGTGAACTGGACTACAAAGGACAAGAGGTCGGGTTCGATTCTGATCGACTGCTTCCAGGTTCACCCTGCCATAACTGGGTACCAAATTTTTTTCTGGGAAAGTAAAGCAGCACGTGCATAATACTGATCACATTACCCCAAATATCATGTGCTGAAGGTCTGTAAAATTTATAGTCACTAACACCATATTCCCTATACGCCATGTGGCGTGACGGGGCACTTTACTTTTACTTTTACGCATTATGATTAACTGTGTGTATAAGCATTATGATTAACTGTGTGTATAAGCATTATGATTAACTGTGTGTATAAGCATTATGATTAACTGTGTGTATAAGCTTTATGATTAACTGTGTGTATAAGCTTTATAAACCACTGGGGCCATTAGCATGCCTATCTATCTATTGACCTTTCGAGCTGTAGCCGGCCCATAGGGCATAGACCAAGATTCTCCTTCTCTTACCTGAATTTTTGTTCTAGCAGTTTTCTTTTAAAGATATTTTATCAAATCTCACCATTTGTCTCTGTTCTGTGCGAGCAGCTCTATCTCATTGAGGGAGCTGATTCCTGCTGCTCTTGCCTCTCTGTTCAATGTTCTTCTCAGTGTCTCTCTGGGTCTTCCTCTTTTCCTCTTACCTGTGGTTTCCCATATGAAGACTTGCTTTGCTATTTGGTTATTATCTCTTCTCATCGCATGTCCAACATATGACCATCGTCTTTTCTTTATTACTGAAGATATTAGTGATTGATTGGCGATTTCTCTAATTTCCTCATTTGTTTTGAATTCGTTCCATGCTATACCAAGTATTTTCCTTAGACATTTATTTTCGAATGCGTTCAACTTTGTTTCTATATCTCTTGTTGTTTTCCAGCTTTCACATGCATACGTAAGGGTTGATAGTACATTTGATTTGAATAGTCTAAGTTTTGTGTTTGTGCTGATGAGTTTTGATTTCCACAACTTTTCAAGGCTTCTGAAAGACATTGCTGCTTTAGCTATTCTGATTCTAATTTCTTTACTTGTATCCCCTTCTCGATCAATTTGACTTTTTAGGGCCGAAAAAACTATCACTATTATCTAATGCTAATCTACACATTCTGCATCAGGTCTACTTTTCATTAACAAAATCGTTTTTACGATAGCGGCTTGTTAAACCTCTGATCAACGGTTCTATACCAAGCCGGAGAAAAATAATTCCTCCATCTTGGATACAACCGGAAACATTAGCATGTGCCAAGCATTATTTACTGAAAGTCAGATTAAGCACTTTTATGTCTTCAGACTACATTGATAATGATTTTACTAATCGGTTAGTCATCTTTAGATTACTATTTTGCTTTTCTTCTTTTCATACTGTTCTATCTATCTATTGACCTTTCGAGCCGTAACCGGCCCATAGGGCGTAGACCAAGATACACCTTCTCCTATATGAATTTTTGTTCTAGCAGTTTTCTTTTAAAGATATTTTATCAAATCTCGCCATCTGTCTCTGTTCTGTGCAAGCAGTTCTATCTCATTGAGGGAGCCGATTCCTGCTGCTCTTGCCTCTCTCATCAATGTTCTTCTCAGTGTCTCCCTGGGTCTTCCTCTTTTCTTTTACCTGTTGTTTCCCATATGAGGGCTTGCTTTGCTATTCGATTATTATCTCTTCTCATCACATGTCCAACGTATGACCATCGTCTTTTCTTTATTACTGAAGATATTAGTGGTTGATTGGCGATTTCTCTAATTTCCTCGTTTGTTTTGAATTCGTTCCATTCTATACCAAGTATTTTCCTTAGACATTTATTTTCGAATGCGTTCAACTTTGTTTCTATATCTCTTGTTGTTTTCCAGCTTTCACACGCATATGTAAGGGTTGATAGTACATTTGATTTGAATAGCCTAAGTTTTGTGTTTGTGCTAATGAGTTTTGATTTCCACAACTTTTCAAGGCTTCTGAAAGATATTGCTGCTTTAGCCAGTCTGATTCTAATTTCTTTGCTCGTATCCCCTTCTCGATCAATGTGACTTCCAAGATAGATGAAGTGATCGATCTCTTCTACTGGTTTGTTTTCCATGTATATTTTGTCACTTGTTGGAATTAAACTTTTCATGACTTTAGTCTTTTCATGATTGACCTCAAGCCCAATTTTGCTGGCTATTGATGATAGTTCATTTGTGTTTTCCTGCATCGTTTTTATCTGATTGCTGATGAGAACTATGTCATCAGCAAAGTCCAGGTCCTCCAAATGGTCTCCTTGTATCCATTCGATGCCTTTATTACCAGTGCAGCATTTCTTCATTATGAAGTCCATAACAATTCCAAATAACAAGGGCGATAAAATACATCCTTGTTTAACCCCAGTTTCTATTGGGAAACATTCGCTCAGTCCTTCCTCTGTTCGAACTGCACATGTGTAACCATCATACATGTCTTTGATAATATTTATGATTTTTGATGGTAAGCCATATTGCTTCAGAATTTTCCACAAAGAATCTCTATGAATACTATCAAATGCTTTTTTGAAGTCGATGAAGTTAAGTACAAAAGGTTTTTGCTTTTCAATGTGTTCCTCCAATATAAGTCGTAGAGTGAAAATGTGGTCAAGACAGCTTCTCCCTTTTCTAAACCCAGCCTGTTCTTCACGCATTACTGTATCTATTGAATCCTTTATTCTATTTAGGATGATTTTACAGAATAATTTTGAGGCAACTGACAAAAGTGTCACGCCTCTCCAATTGTTACAATCTCTAAGATTGCCCTTTTTTGGGATCTTAACAATGATTCCTTTTTTCCATTTATGAGGCGTCTTCTCTGTTTTCCAAATGATGTTGAACATTTTTTGGAGATGTATTAAATTATGGCTATCAATTGCCTTGAGGATCTCAGCTGTTAACTTATCCTCTCCAGCAGCCTTGTTATTGGTCATTAGCTTTAAGGTGGTTTCTATTTCACTCAAGGTGAAGTCATCTAAATTTACATCTAATTCTGCTGCTGGTGTTTCAGCTTCAAAATCTATTAAACTGTGAGGTAGTGGACGGTTAAGAATTTCTTTGAAGTGTTCCGCCCAACGGGCTTTTATGTCTGCGCTTGTTGTTAGCATTAATCCAGATTTGTCTAGAATTGGTGTTCCACTGGATGTATAGGTGTTTGTCAGCATCTTTTGTACAGTATAAAGAGTTCTGCTGTCTCCTGTAATTGCAGCTGTCTCTGCTTTCTCTGCCAAGTTGTCTATATAAGCTCTTGTATCTCTTCTTGCCGAACTTTTCACTTTGTTGTCTAATTCTTTGTATGTTGCTTTTGCCAGAACCTTTCCAAGATCTGTCTTTACATTAGTCATGGCTCTCTTCGCTTCTCTTCTTTCTTTGATGTATTTCCATGTGGTGTCTGAGATCCAAGCTCGTTTTTCCATTTTCTTCAGTCCAGCACTTGCTTCTGCTGCTGTCATTAGTATTTTGCTCTGTGAGTCCCACATTTCATTGATATCTAAGTCTATTTCACAAAGTGCTGAATAACAATTACTTAGCTCTATGTTAAACTTTTCCTTTATTGCTTCATCTTTCAGTTTATGACTATCAATTTTATGTGTAATTGACCTCTTCTGTTGGTTTCTAAATTTTAATCTTATTTTCCCAATGCACAGGTTGTGGTCACTATTAACATCAGCACCTCTGTATGCTCTTACATCTATTAATGATGATCTGAATTGTTGTTTAATACATAGGTGGTCAATTTGATTTCATACTGTTCCCTGCATTAAAATTATTTATTTTTCTTACACAGATAAATAAAGTCAACTGAACAGGTAAAGATGGGATATACAACCTTCCTTGTCATGTTGTCTGTTGTCTATTTCTGATGGTTCAACTGACGTGAAAGGCAAGCTGCAATGACAAACTTGGTTATTTTTGTGGTAATGTTCTGTATCTGTTTTTGGATGGATCCAAGGATTTCTGTGATGGGATAATTGGTGTACCAAACACTTGCCAGCGATGGCACTAAGAGATTACAGTGTTGCTTTTAGTTATAATGAAATATGCAACGTAGGCACTGTTGGTGAGAATATCATCTATGATGATGGCAGCAAGATTATCACTTATGATAATGATGTTGAGAATATGACCTGTAATGTGCAAGAGAATAGCAGTGACAAAAACTACATGTTATCTACCACATCCTCTCCAGAATGTATAAAGCTCAACCACATGAAACATTCACCTGTTACATTGATCAAGTATAATAAGAGATCAAGCTCCAAAGGTGGTATTGAAAATATCCCTCACTCTTCTACAGGCAGATGTACAAGAATATCACAAGTCATTAGAAAAAGTGGAAAAAAAGTCTCTTGTAAAAGAGGAAAAAAAGGAAAGAAAAGATCTGTTAGAACTAAAATAGTACAGAAGTCCAATAAACCATCTTCAGAAACTAAAGTGTCTGGGGTTAACATCGAAATATCACGTTTTGTGAAAAATTCTGATAATAGGGAATTGACTGTATCTGGCCCTGCAGCAGAAGCAAGGATTCCACTTCCTGTGTTTAAGAAAAATCAGAATACCACCAGGACCAAACCACAAGTGATGCCTGTTTCATCTCTGTCGTATTCAGCACAGTCTGTGACTACATCTACTCTTCTGTCTATGATGACAAATGCACTAAGTGGTTCAAAGTACACATCAGTCCGTGCATGCAAATCCTCTGCTGTTTCAGAATACCCAGAACACCCTGTTCGAAGTACTTGGCCCTTGTTAAGAGAAATGATAGCCAAGCCCCCTGTCAATGTTGTAAGCATCAGTCCAGCTCCAAGGCAAACATTGAGCACTGTTTTAGTTGAGCCTGTGAATTCAGAGGAGCCAAAAGCAAATGTAATCAGTAAACTAGAGAAAGAAATCAGATGTGAATGTAAGTTTAACAAAGGCCAACCTTGCTGGGTTTTGTTTCAGGAGGACAGGCTGCGAAAGGAAAGGCTGCATCACCTTACACTAAAGCGAGAGTCATTAGATTTGGTGATTTTAGCTAAAATTGCTGCTAACATTAATCGAGAGGAGAAGACTAAAAAATGTCGCGGTCGGGATAGGCAGCGATGCCGTGTTTGCTACTATCACGAAGGAAGGCAAATTTGCCGGGAAACTTTTATGTTTATTCATGGCATATGCAAAGGAAGACTGTGTGCTCTAATGCAACACTACAAAAAGAAAGGCTTGAGCGTGCGGATACATGGAAACAAATCAAATGTACCCCATCATGCTCTAAGTTATACAGACAGTGAGAGAGTCTTAGACTTTATACGGGAGTATGCAAATGATCACTGCATTTCCTCATTTGGCCGTAAGCCAAGGAGCAAAGCAGGCGGTGGTTTACTAATAATGTCTCCCACCCAGTCAAAGTTGTATGTTCACCATAAGTACAAAATATGGTGCTCTAGAAACAACCATCGGTCTGTTTCCCTGCGCTCTTTTCAGAACCTTTGGACAAAACACTTATCTTATATTGTTGTTCTGAGGGGCAGCAACAAAAACCCTGTCCCAAAGCATGGATCAAAAGAAGCTGTGTTTGAATTACATGATCATACAGAACAAGGAGATAAATTTGTACCAACAGAAACTGCAGTTGAAAAATCATTATTGTTGCCAGGTGCTAGCAAGTGTAGTCATTCCAAATATACATTGAAGGATGTACAGTCACAGCAGGATGATTGTGTTAGGTTTGTAGACTGTGGGACAAACACTCATTTTGATTTTTTTTCAGATGGAAGAAGGAAAAGAAAGCGAAAGGGATTGCCGCCTAAAAAAGTAGATACTTCTTGCTTGTCATCCATTGCTGCTAGACCAGATTTTGAGCATAATTCAAACACTGATAAATCTCATTTGGTGCCTGCTCCAGCAAGTGGCATTCACAACAGTTTCAACAACATAAGAGATGTTAGAGATAGCAATTCTAATGATAATGTGATCCACAATACACTAAATCAACCAGACTTGCACCATTCCATGTTAAGTAACCTCCACATCACTCAGCCCAGTTCTACATCCCCGCCCCAGGACCATTCTATGCCTGCCATTAACTTTAATTGTCAATCAGCTTCAGAGGTGTTGACAGAAAATAAAGACATATCATGTACTTATAACAACAAGACATCAATGTCCATGTCAAAGACTAGACACCGGCCCCTTCTTTATATTTGTCACAACCATCTCAGTTCTCAGATTCCTATTCTATGCAGTGTTCTGATAGGTTTGTTTCACAAATTTCTGGGTCACATGGACTTGGTGACCAATCACAATCAATGTTACTTCCAAACCAAGGCTCAGACTTGTCCACTGTGCATCAGATTGACTGGCAAACATGGCAGCCATATGGCACATTGTGAAGTTTACATCTATCAAAACACAAAACTTTGGGTTTTAAACCTTCTTCTTAGCATTCACCATTTATGTGGGTGTAGGTGCACTAGTTTACAGCAAAGCCGTGATATCTGCAATTTTCGACCTGACACAGCTATCTTTGACAGGGGTAGTTTTGCTAAACAATTTTTCACAGGTAGCTGCCATTTTGCCTTTTCTTTTCTCTTCTTTTAACTGTCAAGAGTTCTTTAATGTGAGCAAGTGCACTCAGGACCTCCTGTTTGTTGCCATTTTCGGAGAGAGTTGGACGTTGGATCTCCCTACCCAGAGACCAGCCGAGGTTCTTCTTCTTTTACCTTTCAGCTCCCTGTGGAACATAGGCCTTCAACAAACACTTTCCAAGCTGTTATGTTTCTTACTATTCTTTTAAGATCATTCCATGTCTTCCCCATTATCTTTATCTCTGCTTCCATCTGTCTTCTCCAAGAATATTTTGGTCTTCCTCTTTGCATCAGGAGAGGTTAAAGCCATGAAAGAACTGTGGATTTAAAGTGAAAAATTCCCACTGTCTGTGGTGGGAATCAAACCCATGAATTTCCTGTCCAGCAGCTGACACCTCTCCTCTGGACCACCCAGCCCCTCCACTTTTATATTATTTTTTGACCAGATTGTATAAAAATGTCTCTCATCTTAACTGTTATATACATTTAGGTCTGACATTTTGTTAGTGTTAGGGAGAAAGAACTCCATCCTTCCATATGGTGTGTATAAAATATGGTGGTAATTCCAATTCCCGTGTGTTACCGGGGCCTCATTATGTGGGAAGTAAAGAATAGTGACACTGTGACCTTCCAAGCATGTCGTAAGAGGCGACTAAGGAGGTTGATCGATGGCTTGACAAGCTGTCATTGTAAAAAGCATTGTTATGGAAACAGAACCATAGATTTTAGAAGCAGTGATCTCTGCAATATGTGCCATTTTGGCACGCAAGGTTTCTGTTTTTGAGATTATAGTTCTGCCCTATGTGCCGACTTCGGCTCGAAAGGACAACAGAATTCCAATACTTTTGAGACCATCAACATATTTCTGGGTAAAGTTATCATTATTAGGCTAGAGTCTTTAGTTCCCAGAGAAATGTTGTATCCATCTAAGGCTTGTTGAACCTAGAATGCTTTCAATCAGAATCTAGTCTGACATCTTGTTCCAAAAGACCAATTCCTTAACCACAACTCTACCATGGCTTCATTCATTCATTGAGTGGGCACAGCCAGAAACAAGAAACTTAGTGGGCGTATAATAAGACTTATCAACCAACACAGAACTGGAGTCGTCAGTTGCTGGACACTGGCAAGACTTGCTGAGGAGGGGATCTGAGCAGCTATGGACATGTTCGTAGTGCAATGATGATGACCCACAAATAACTCAATATCTCAATTGATTACCATCTCCACATTGAAGGATGACTACCATGGAGCGCCATTTCATTATGTCTCTTACTTAGATGGTGTAGATTGTCATAGACTGACTTTAGCCCTGGCGTTATTTGTTTTGATGTTAGTATATTTTTCATGGCATTAAAATTACTTTTTGCCATTCCAATTCTTTTGTTTATTTCAGTTGTACATTTTCCATCACTGGTTATGGTATGTCCAAAGTTTCCACCATGGCTTAGTGTTAAGGATATTAATATTTGTGTTTATGTTTCAAAAATTAAGTAAACACATTTCATAAAAGGATATGGAATGTTGTGTATGCATTAAGACACAAAAAATCTAACCAGGAGACATATTTCTTCAGAAATCATCAGCCCTATTCTGACTGAGATTATATCTTTCTCTGGCTTGAAGTAACAGGAGTAACATTCTGAATTAATGTGAGATATGTTGTTTGTAATGCTGATATCTATGCAGTAAAGCTGGCATTTATTATATATAGCAGTTGATGAAGAAGGTTTGAGATTGGAACACAGATTGTTAGGGCTGAAAGGGGAGATAATTATGTTATGATCATCATCACTGCATTCGGGACACAGTCATTGGTGTTCTGATCATCTCTTCACAATTTTCGTCAACAATGTGCCAGTTCATGAACTCTTTCCGTACGTTTTGCCACATAGTGCACCACGCTCAATTTAATTAGTGTGAATGCCATCAAACCATATTCTTTTTACATGTCTTGTATCAACTTGATATTGGTGAAATCTAATTCCTTGTTCAATTATCTAAAAATTCATATATAATATGTTATATATATATAAATATGTTGATTGATTCTTAAAACCATGAACAATTTTGTCTCTGAAATCTCTTATGTTGCGTTGATAAAAAGCTTCAGTACAGAAAGAGTTAAAAAAAACAAAAAACATTCTTTACGACACTTAGTAACATTGCTGGTGTATGTCATGGGGCTCAAGATAGAACTAGATAAAGGCCGCTTGGTCAAAGTAGTCACCATGACGTGTCAGACTCAGAAATTTTATTTCACCCCCGATATAAAAAATCCTTTCTGTCTACCGCAGGTTTCGAACACCGCATGCCGGCTTTTCAGCCAGCGAAACAATGGTTTTAGCCCCATGGCCACATTGTTGGTTGAAAATTTCTTTCAGTTGATGTCAAGCGTTTGAGATTGGAACACAGATTGTCAGAACTGAAAGGGATGTTGTGCATATGTTCTCCACATCATCATAAGGAAGGTGTTAGGAGTTTACAGCACATTTGTGAATTCAGGGCATTACAAAAACTTCAGGATTCATGCCTCTCATTTCTCCACCATTAGAAATCATGTTTAGGCTTTAAGGGAACAAAATATTATTTATTGTTTTATGGTTGTATTTATCTTGAAGTGTAATGTACTGATTACTGCTGCAATCCTGATTATTCCATCATATGTTTTTGACGGACAAAAATGAAAGATAAATTGATGTTTATATATATATATATGGCCTTTAGTGTCTTGACTGACGGTTGGTAGCAAGCAATCAAGATAAGTCAGTAGTTTGGTAAAATATTAGTGTTGCATGCTGGATGCTTTTTACCTGAACAGCTTCTCTCGTGGCTGAATCTGCCTATAATTGGATAGAAAGACTCAACTGCAGAATGAACAAGATGTATTTATGGTACCTGGCCTCGTCTGCTTTCTCCTGCGCTTTCTGTCTTCTGAATTTAATGTCAATGCTGACTCAAATGTTGCTGTACTGTCTTGTTATTTTTTTGATCTGTATGTTACGATCTGCAGCTAGATCTTCCCAGTTCTCTGATATAGAATTCACTCAAGAATGCTCGGCATACATCCTTATATCTCAGCACTGGTCTGTCCTATGGTCTTTTTCCGTTTGATGTATATTGATGTAAACTAAAAAAAATTTTGTTAAATTATTTATTATTGGATAATTTGTGTTTCTACATAATTTATCATGAAATAAAACATAAAATAACCTCCTTATATTTATTTGCCATTAAGCAGCATGACAATATTGAAACTCTGGATTTTTTAGTGAAAGGCGAAAAGTTCCATATCTTGTAACAGTGAAGTCTTAGACTCCAGCATCTGGAAGTGAGGAAACTAATACTTTATTTTCTGTTCTCAGGCTCAGGTCATGTGCTCATTTTTACACCTGTCAGTTTAATTTAAACATTTTTGCTTGATATATTTTTTAAAACTCTCCAGAAAGCGCACTTAATAGGATGCATCATGCAGTTTCATGACATTTTTGTTGCTAAGCCTGGCTTAGATAAGCCATGTACTGGAACTTAACAGGAAGGGAGTGAAACATATAGAGAAGAAAGTTAGGATCAAAATTAAAGGAGATAAAGAAGATATAGATAAAAGAAATTAGAGCATGAGGCAAAGAATAAATGAAATAGAGGGATAGGTTTATTTAAGACCCATGTTCTATGGGCAGCTGAAATAGTACATGTTTACTAGTTTAGTTGACCCTCTTCTTCAGTGAACTTAGAGATCTATTAATGAGTGAAAAGTATATACAGCTTAGCTTTTTTCTTCTTTCCTTTCAGCTCCCTGTGGAGCATAGGTCTTCAACAAACACTTTCCAAACTGTTCTGTTTCTTGCCATTCTTTTAAGTTCATTTCATGTCTTCCCCAACATCTTCATCTCAGCTTCCATCTGTCTTCTCCAAGAATATTTTGGTCTTCCTCTTTGTCTTTTTCCTTGAGGATTCCAGAAAAGGGCATTTTGTGTAATACTCTCAGTTGACTTCCACAGTCTGTCCTAACCAGCACCATCGTCTAGTTGTATCTCGAAAAAGCTTAGATTTAGCTAGTTGTAATTTTTCATAGAGATAATTGTAAAAGTAAAGTACCCCTTATACGCCAAGTGGCGTATAAGGAATATGATGTTAGTGACAATCAATTTTACAGACCTTCGGCACATGATTTTTGGGGTAATGTGGTCGGTATTAACGCACGTGTCACTTTACTTTCCCAGAAAAAAATCCGGTACCCATCAAAGACTAGGTGAACCTGGAAGCCGATCGTTGGGATCGAACCCTACCCCTTGTTCTTTGTAGTCCAGTTCACTAACCACTGAGCTATCGCAGCTCCCATAGAGATAATAGGCACAAATATATAATATTAGATAATATGTGGGTGGTCTGCAAGTTAGAGCTGCAGAGAACATGAACAAATAAACATGAAATTGTATCTAGCAGCTAAACTATTAGAGAGATGAGACAAACGACGTTTCGGCAGAAGCCTTTATCAGATACAAGATACAAAAATATATCAAGATCAACACAATCGGCAAATACTATTCTAATTCTATTTCTATTTTAGAATTGTATATGCAAATCTATTGTGGCGATTCATGATTGCACAAAAAAATTACGACAGTGGTTTTCATTTTTGACAATAGAAACAAGAAAAGGAGTTTTTAAATGTTATGTAGAGCCAGTCTTAACATTTGGATGTGAATCATGGACAATAGGACAACATACAAGAAAATCACTGGAGTCTATAGAAATGTGGTTTTACAGAAGAATGTTGAGAATACCATGGACAGCTAAGAAGAGTAATGAAAACATTCTGAAAGAGGCCAAAGCAAAAAGAGAACTAATTTCCAATATTAGGAAGAAACAATCATAATTTTTTCGGCCTTGTAATGAGAAGAGAACAACTGGAATATATTGTAACAACTGGGAAAATTGAGCGACGAAGAGATAGAGGGAAGCAAAGAGAAAAGATACCAGACAGCTTAAGAGAATGGCTTGGCTGAAGGTCAACAACAGAAATGATAAATAACTGTGGTGATTGAAAGTTGAAGAGAGACATGATCACCTATGCCAGCAGGCCTGGTACATGATGATGATATGTATATCATATTGATCTTTGTTTATATTTTTTAAATATACCTGATTAAGGCTTCTGCCAAAATGTTTTTTGTCTCGTCTCTCCAATAATTTACTTGTTATATACAATTTTATATGGTTATTTTACATAGATTTATTCATCATCATGATGTGCCATACCGGTTGACGTAGGTGATCATGTCCTTCCACAATCTTCTATCTACAGTGCATCCTGTTAGTTCTGTTGTTGACTGTTTTCCATGCCATGACACCAAGCTATCTACAAAATGGTATTTTCTCTCATTGTCGTCCGCGATCTCTCTCATTCCTTTTATTTTGCCAGTTGTAACCAAGTATTTCAGCTTTCTTCTTCTCATGATGTGCCCGAAAAATGTTGATTGTTTCTTTCTGATGTTTTTTAGGACCTCCCTTTTTGCGTTGGCCTCTTTGAGAATTTCCTCATTGGTCTTTTAATCTGTCCAGGGAACTTTCAACATTCTTCTGAGAAATCCCATCTCTGTGGCCTTTAATCGTCTTTTCATTTGTTTATTTAATGTCTTTGATTCGCTTATACAGGACAGAATTGGTTCTATATATCACCGATGAACTCTCTTTCTCATTTTTATTGACATAGATTTGTTACATAAGACATTTTTCATTTTCTGAAATGCTATTTTGGCCTGAGCTATTCTGCTTTTTATTTCTGTGGTGCATCTTCCATCTGATGTTATTATTGTGCCCAAGTATTTGATGCATTGCATTTGTTTCAGATCTGTCCCGTTTATTATTATGCTGCCTGATGGTGTTGATTGTTTCTTTGATATAACCATTAGAATTATTCACAGCTCTCTTACATACCTATTCATAAAATTTAGAATTTGATAAAAGGTTAAATTTAGTGATCATTGAATTTTCATTTTTTACTTGATGACCAGTATCATTTTTTTTTCCCCACTAAAGTAACAAAAGCATATTAGGTGTGGGTGTTTACCCCATATTTGTACAAGCATATTGTAAAAGTTGTCATAAATTGACTCGTTATATACCTTGCTGGTTGTCAACACCTGACTGACATCTTTCAAATATCCAATTTATCAAGCTTTTATCTTATGTGTATGTGTTGTTTATGATGTGAGTAAGGCTAGAATAAGTATTTATGTGACTAAGATGATGAATCAGTAGAGTGTGTAACAAGTTACAGCAGCCTTTAATTTGTACCATCTGTTGAAAGGAGTTTTGTACATTTAGATATGCCTGAAATGATGAACTGTTGAAATATTTGATGGGATGAATGGCTGAATATTCCTGAGGTGATGTAATGATGAAACAAACTGTTGAAATATTTGATGGGATGAATATTCCTGAGGTGATGTAATGATGAAACAAACTGTTGAAATATTTGATGGGATGAATATTCCTGAGGTGATGTAATGACGAAACAAACTGTTGAAATATTTGATGGGATGAATGGATGAATATTCCTGAGGTGATGTAATGACGAAACAAACTGTTGAAATATTTGATGGGATGAATGGATGAATATTCCTGAGGTGATGTAAAGATGAAATAAACTGTTGAAATATTTGATGGGATGAATGGATGAATATTCCTGAGATGATGTAATGATGAAACAAACTGTTGAAATATTTGATGGGATGAATGGATGAATATTCCTGAGGTGATGTAATGACGAAACAAACTGTTGAAATATTTGATGGGATGAATGGATGAATATTCCTGAGGTGATGTAATGACGAAACAAACTGTTGAAATATTTGATGGGATGAATGGATGAATCTTCCTGAGATGATGTAAAGATGAAACAAACTGTTGAAATATTTGATGGGATGAATATGCCTGCAGTGATGTTGACATTTTTTTAGGGAAGGAAAGGATGGAGACAAGTGGGTGAGATGAGATAGCAGTTGCTTCAAGAGATGGACAAACAACAATATTATCATCATATCATTACTGTACTTTGTCTGTGTGTTTGCCCGACAACTATACCTTTTCATCATCTGCTCTTAATGGACATTAAGTGGGCACAAATGTGTTGTGGTTCACAGAACGCTGTGATATCTTCACCTTTTGATTCGACACATCAGCACTGTTGTTTGTTACCAATACTTTAGTTGATTTCCTCATTTGTGTCTTTTCCATGAAGTTATAATAAATTTGCTTGCTCTAATGACCTCTCTTTTTAATTTTAACTGCCAGGGGATCTTTAACGTGCATGAGTACACACGGGGACCTGTTTATTGCCGTTATCTGAGAGGGCTGGACGTAAGATGTCACTACTCAAGAGAAACATGGATTCATTTTGGAAAAATCGCAACCGCTTCTGGTGGGTTTTGAACTTGGGTCTTTCTTGTTCCAAGGTCAACGTCATACCTCTAGACTATCAAACCCCAGAGTTGGGTTAGATACTGTTACTATAAATATATATATATATATACATATACAAACACCTTGTTACAACTCAAATGTTGGCATCTTCTATATTCTTTCTACAAAAATCTGTATGTCTGATACTTTGAACCAACCTCACATTCTTTAGAAACAAGTAGTTTTCTGAATGTGATCAAAGAAAATATAAGGTTTATATCCCTTGATCGAGAAACAAACACAAAATCCGTATTCTTCTCATATGTTTATAATAAACAATTCAATTTTTTGAACTTCGGTATTTGACAAAGATTCTTGTAACAAAATTTAAATAACATCTTTTTGTGCATTAATCATTAAGTTGTTACAAGTCACAGTAGCAGAATTGTGAACACTGAACGTTTAACACTATTGTTTGTTGTGTTTACTGTTGTAGATATATAACACCAGTATTACTAATGTTTATATCATTGCCATTGTTATGTTACTTATGTTATTACCACAGTTTAGTATTGCCAATGAAATCATCATTTATTTGACCATGTCATGAGAAGGGCCTCACTAGCGTTGGCCTCCCAAACATCTACAGGCTGGCCAAAGAACATATGTTATGCTGACTTGGCTTCATCATCATTGAGTGCCGTCTCCGCATCGAAGGTTGGCTACCATGGAGTGCCATTCCACTCTATGTCTTGCTTTGATGGTGCAGATTGTCATAGGCTGACTTGTCCATCTTTTGATGTTACTCGTCCATGTTAGTCTTGGCCTGCCTCTGCCTCTTTTACCTTGTATTTTCCCTTCCAATATAATTTTTATTAGACTGCTTGGCTTCGACACTGTATGAAAGATGTCGCATACCAAAAGATATACTTTATTGTCAACTGGCAGATGGCAAAAGAATTAGGAGACACCCAAAACTTAGGATTTATAGACATGTGTAAATGTGGCATGAAGACTCTGAACATAATCCCTGCAGTGTGGGAAGAAATAGCTGCAGACCGCAATCTTTGGAAACGCACTCAAAAGCTAATTTTAATATTGCAGGTTGTAAGTAAAAATAAAACAACATGAGGATAACAACGGCAGCGATCCTAAAAAAGAACATACGCAAAATTAATTGAACATAAATTGTAAATAAAAGTCTTTAAAAAAAAAAACAATTTAGTGACAACAGAAATGATTATCATTAGGGCTGGGAAAATCAGGACAAGCAGAGATAAAATACATGGAACGATATGGCTCGCTTAATATTTTTATTTATTTATTTGGGGAAACAAATAAAATGCGTACTTAAAAAGGTAATAAACGACAGATTAAAAATAAAATTATTGATTTAAGACACCAGAACACGATTTCTGATTACAAAAAAAAGAAAGAAAGAAGCGAGCTAAATTTTTGCATTCTGAAAAGGGTTTTGTAGAATAATTTGTCTGGAGACATTTGTGGTAATAAAGAAATTATTTACACAGAGCTTCGCAGCACCAGGTTGTCTGATCATCATAAGTGTGCCCTGTCGAGCAAGTGTTTGGGTCCTTTAGCTACTTGGCACTGTAGAGCTCTCCCAATTCATGGCTCTCCAGGCGTCGACCTGCAGCTGCCGTGAATGCTCACAAGGCATGCAATAAAAGATGGCAATTCACAAACAGCAGAAACAGTCTCAAGATGCATCAAAACTTGTCAGATTATCGGGCAACTATCACCACTATTGTCTAACAAGGAAATAAATCTCGATGGCGAAACGGGCATTTTGAAATACAATCTTCATTCCAACGTTATGCTACCAATGCTAGACTTAGACCTTAGAATCTTCTTCAGCGTTCAAATCTTGTGATCATGCGAACTGGACATTTTGTCCTGTTTCATGATGAATGGGTAGGAACAACATCTTGGCACACGATGAGCTGGTCGCATGGTCGGTACTTGTATATGAAGGGGTAGGAACAACATCTTGGCACACGATGAGCTGGTCACATGGTCAGTACTTGTATGTGAAGGGGTAGGAACAACATCTTGGCACACGATGAGCTGGTCACATGGTCAGTACTAGTATGTGAAGGGATAGGAACAACATCTTGGCACACGATGAGCTGGTCACATGGTCAGTACTTGTATGTGAAGGGGTAGGAACAACATCTTGGCACACGATGAGCTGGTCACATGGTCAGTACTAGTATGTGAAGGGATAGGAACAACATCTTGGCACACGATGAGCTGGTCACATGGTCAGTACTTGTATGTGAAGGGGTAGGAACAACATCTTGGCACACGATGAGCTGGTCACATGGTCCGTACTTGTATATGAAGGGGTAGGAACAACATCTTGGCACACGATGAGCTGGTCGCATGGTCAGTACTTGTATATGAAGGGGTAGGAACAACATCTTGGCACACGATGAGCTGGTCACATGGTCAGTATTTGTATGTGAAGGGGTAGGAACAACATCTTGGCACACGATGAGCTGGTCACATGGTCAGTACTTGTATATGAAGGGGTAGGAACAACATCTTGGCACACGATGAGCTGGTCACATGGTCAGTATTTGTATGTGAAGAGGTAGGAACAACATCTTGGCACACGATGAGCTGGTCACATGGTCAGTACTTGTATATGAAGGGATAGGAACAACATCTTGGCACACGATGAGCTGGTCACATGGTCCTTACTTGTATATGAAGGGGTGGGAACAACATCTTGGCACACGATGAGCTGGTCACATGGTCAGTATTTGTATGTGAAGAGGTAGGAACAACATCTTGGCACACGATGAGCTGGTCACATGGTCAGTACTTGTATATGAAGGGATAGGAACAACATCTTGGCACACGATAAGCTGGTCGCATGGTCAGTACTTGTATATGAAGGGGTAGGAACAACATCTTGGCACACGATGAGCTGGTCACATGGTCAGTACTCGTATATGAAGGGGTAGGAACAACATCTTGGCACACGATAAGCTGGTCACATGGTCAGTACTCGTATATGAAGGGGTAGGAACAACATCTTGGCACACGATGAGCTGGTCACATGGTCAGTACTTGTATATGAAGGGGTAGGAACAACATCTTGGCACACGATGAGCTGGTCACATGGTCAGTATTTGTATGTGAAGGGGTGGGAACAACATCTTGGCACACGATGAGCTGGTCACATGGTCAGTACTTGTATATGAAGGGGTAGGAACAACATCTTGGCACACGATGAGCTGGTCACATGGTCAGTATTTGTATGTGAAGAGGTAGGAACAACATCTTGGCACACGATGAGCTGGTCACATGGTCAGTACTTGTATATGAAGGGATAGGAACAACATCTTGGCACACGATGAGCTGGTCACATGGTCCTTACTTGTATATGAAGGGGTGGGAACAACATCTTGGCACACGATGAGCTGGTCACATGGTCAGTATTTGTATGTGAAGAGGTAGGAACAACATCTTGGCACACGATGAGCTGGTCACATGGTCAGTACTTGTATATGAAGGGATAGGAACAACATCTTGGCACACGATAAGCTGGTCGCATGGTCATTACTTGTATATGAAGGGGTAGGAACAACATCTTGGCACACGATGAGCTGGTCACATGGTCAGTACTCGTATATGAAGGGGTAGGAACAACATCTTGGCACATGATGAGCTGGTCACATGGTCAGTACTCGTAAATGAAGGGATAGGAACAACATCTTGGCACATGATAAGCTGGTCACATGGTCAGTACTTGTATATGAAGGGGTAGGAACAACATCTTGACACACGATAAGCTGGTCACATGGTCAGTACTTGTATATGAAGGGGTAGGAACAACATCTTGGCACATGATGAGCTGGTCACATGCTCAGTACTCGTAAATGAAGGGATAGGAACAACATCTTGGCACACGATGAGCTGGTCGCATGGTTAGTACTTGTATATGGAGGGATAGGAACAACATCTTGGCACACGATAAGCTGGTCACATGGTCAGTACTTGTATATGAAGGGGTAGGAACAACATCTTGGCACACGATGAGCTGGTCGCATGGTCAGTACTTGTATATGGAGGGATAGGAACAACATCTTGGCACACGATGAGCTGGTCACATGGTCAGTACTTGTATATGAAGGGGTAGGAACAACATCTTGGCACACGATGAGCTGGTCACATGGTCAGTACTTGTATATGAAGGGGTAGGAACAACATCTTGGCACACGATGAGCTGGTCGCATGGTCAGTACTTGTATATGAAGGGGTAGGAACAACATCTTGGCACACGATGAGCTGGTCACATGGTCAGTATTTGTATGTGAAGGGGTGGGAACAACATCTTGGCACACGATGAGCTGGTCACATGGTCAGTATTTGTATGTGAAGAGGTAGGAACAACATCTTGGCACACGATGAGCTGGTCACATGGTCAGTACTTGTATATGAAGGGGTAGGAACAACATCTTGGCACACGATAAGCTGGTCGCATGGTCAGTACTTGTATATGAAGGGGTAGGAACAACATCTTGGCACACGATGAGCTGGTCACATGGTCAGTACTTGTATATGAAGGGATAGGAACAACATCTTGGCACACGATAAGCTGGTCGCATGGTCAGTACTTGTATATGAAGGGGTAGGAACAACATCTTGACACACGATGAGCTGGTCGCATGGTCAGTACTTGTATATGGAGGGATAGGAACAACATCTTGGCACACGATAAGCTGGTCGCATGGTCAGTACTTGTATATGAAGGGGTAGGAACAACATCTTGGCACACGATGAGCTGGTCACATGGTCAGTACTTGTATATGAAGGGATAGGAACAACATCTTGGCACACGATAAGCTGGTCGCATGGTCAGTACTTGTATATGAAGGGGTAGGAACAACATCTTGGCACACGATGAGCTGGTCACATGGTCAGTACTTGTATATGGAGGGATAGGAACAACATCTTGGCACACGATAAGCTGGTCGCATGGTCAGTACTTGTATATGAAGGGGTAGGAACAACATCTTGGCACACGATGAGCTGGTCACATGGTCAGTACTTGTATATGAAGGGGTAGGAACAACATCTTGGCACACGATGAGCTGGTCACATGGTCAGTACTCGTATATGAAGGGGTAGGAACAACATCTTGGCACACGATGAGCTGGTCACATGGTCAGTACTTGTATATGAAGGGATAGGAACAACATCTTGGCACACGATAAGCTGGTCGCATGGTCAGTACTTGTATATGAAGGGGTAGGAACAACATCTTGGCACACGATGAGCTGGTCACATGGTCAGTACTTGTATATGAAGGGGTAGGAACAACATCTTGGCACATGATGAGCTGGTCACATGGTCAGTACTCGTAAATGAAGGGATAGGAACAACATCTTGGCACATGATAAGCTGGTCACATGGTCAGTACTTGTATATGAAGGGGTAGGAACAACATCTTGGCACACGATGAGCTGGTCACATGGTCAGTACTTGTATATGGAGGGATAGGAACAACATCTTGGCACACGGTGAGCTGGTCAGATGGTCAGTACTTGTATATGAAGGGGTAGGAACAACATCTTGGCACACGATGAGCTGGTCACATGGTCAGTACTTGTATATGAAGGGGTAGGAACAACATCTTGGCACACGATGAGCTGGTCACATGGTCAGTACTTGTATATGAAGGGATAGGAACAACATCTTGGCACACGATAAGCTGGTCACATGGTCAGTACTCGTATATGAAGGGGTAGGAACAACATCTTGGCACACGATGAGCTGGTCACATGGTCAGTACTTGTATATGAAGGGGTAGGAACAACATCTTGGCACACAATGAGCTGGTCACATGGTCAGTACTCGTAAATGAAGGGGTAGGAACAACATAAAAAAAGAAAAGTAAAGTACCCCCTTCACGCCAAGTGGCGTATAGGGAATATGGTGTTAGTGACCATAAATTTTACATACCTTCGGCACATGATTTTGGGGTAATGTGGTCGGTAATACGCCCATGCCGTTTTTACTTTCCCAGAAAAAATTCCGGTACCCATTTAAGGCTGAGTGAACCCGGAAGCCGTCGATTGGGATCGAACCCTACCCCTTGTCCTTTGTAGTCCAGTTCACAAACCACTGAGCTATCACGGCTCCCAGGAACAACATCTTGACACACGATAAGCTGGTCGCATGGTCAGTACTTGTATATGAAGGGGTAGGAACAACATCTTGACACACGATGAGCTGGTCGCATGGTCAGTACTTGTATATGAAGGGGTAGGAACAACATCTTGACACACGATGAGCTGGTCGCATGGTCAGTACTTGTATATGCGTGTTTCCCCCTACACCTGCGCCGCACCTGACTACACTCCATCTTCGGCAGACTGGATCTTGGTATGGTGTAGAAGTTTTCCATCTCGTTGGGTGGATGCCGTCCAGAGCTGTTGGGCCCACCCTGCCTGTGGCTTCTGTCTGGGTGTACTCCCATAGCCTTTCCGTCTTCCGATGGTAACTGCTAGTGTTTTCCCATAGCCTTTCCTTCTCCCGATGGTAACTGCTAGTGTTCTCCCATAGCCTTTCCTTCTCCCGATGGTAACTGCTAGTGTTCTCCCATAGCCTTTCCTTCTCCCGATGGTAACTGCTAGTGTTCTCCTATAGCCTTTCCTTCTCCCGATGGTAACTGCTAGTGCTCTCCCATAGCCTTTACTTCTCCCTATGGTAACTGCTAGTGTTCTCCCATAGCCTTTCCTTCTCCCGATGGTAACTGCTTGTGTTCTCCCATAGCCTTTCCTTCTCCCGATGGTAACTGCTAGTGTTCTCACATAGCCTTTCCTTCTCCCGATGGTAACTGCTAGTGTTCTCCCATAGCCTTTCCTTTTCCCGATGGTAATCGCCAGTGTTCTCCCATAGCCTTTCCTTCTCCCGATGGTAATCGCTAGTGTTCTCCCATAGCCTTTCCTTCTCCCGATGGTAACTGCTAGTGTTCTCCCATAGCCTTTCCTTCTCCCGATGGTAACTGCTAGTGTTCTCCCATAGCCTTTCCTTCTCCCGATGGTAACTGCTAGTGTTCTCCCATAGCCTTTCCTTCTCCCGATAGTAACTGCTAATAACAGTGGTTTGTTGTTGGGTGTTCTTCCACTTTGACAGAGCTTTGGATACGGCTTTCACTCGCATGGCCTGTCCCGGAGTTGGACATATGGGCGTTTTTAATTGCTGCAGCAGTTCCACCATTTGGCCCTTCCCCGTCCTGTAGAGGCCTTCCATCTGGTCTTTGGTTCATGAGGTCAGATCTTCAGTCCTGTCTCCATGATGAAGCTGACAGTTCTCTACAGATCGTGACGGCAGCCCCATAGTTTCTGCCTTTGTTCAGCACCCTCTGGCCAGATCTGACACAGTGGTTCCTTGTGGACTAGACACAGATGGATGATATGCCTTTGGTCCTGGATACCAGTTCCACATGGGCATTCGTTTGTAGAGATGGTAGAGGCGACTTAGGAGTCTACAGTAACATGTTCTCTGGCTGGAGATGATGGTCTACAGGCATCTCTGTTATTGTGTTTGGGATTGTTGTTGTTGCAACCATCTTTTCCACTCCGAGTGAAATTTAACTTTGGACACACGAACAACAAGAAAAATAACCACTACCAAGAAAATTAAGTGTGTTAGACGAATGGCAGGAAACTGTCTGGGAGATAAGATCAGACATGAAGAACTGAGGAAAAAAAACCTAGGCGTAATTCCCACCATAGAATATATAAAGAAACAACAGAAAAATGGTTTGAGAACATGCTAAAACAGAAATATGAAAACACAACACAGCGAAGCTTTGATAAACAATGCGAGAACATGAGACGCAAGGGCCGACCTCGATAACCATGAATTGATGTACAAAGATTAGGAAACTTACCAGCAGGACAAGCCAACAGAATATCAAGAGACCACAGATCATAACTTCTCTCGACGCTGAAAGGTAAATGAGGACAGAAGGAAGAAGAATAACTAAACTTATTGTGCGCAAAACTTCTGATTGAATCTTGTGTCTATTCTTGGTCGTACACGACTGTCTGTCAGCGCCAGTTGCCGCTTGTCTGTCTTATCTTTAACCTAACACAAAGAACATTGATGGCTTCTGCGTGGTGGCGCCAGTCTAGAACGGCTTCCATTTGCATGAAATAGCTCACTTCAACACCGGAAGCAGAAATTCAAAACAGAAAAATCCTAATTAATTCCCCTGGCTATCCTGTTCGGGGCTGCCTGCTCTGCTGTTAGGATTCATGATTATTGCTGTTTTAATGTTTCAACAAACCGCAGCTGAATAATTTATGTTAACACGTCAAATGTCTTTCTTATTAGCTACAGCCCACTTACGTTGTTTTTCCCTTGTTTGGTTAGTTTTCTTCTATCGTTCGTCATGATTCAAGATTGTAGCATTTCATGAAACATTTAACTGTAACTATTTGTAATTTAATTACTTTTTTTTTTACGTGGCTAATGCAGTGGCTATTGACTTGAGTTAAGTGTATACATTTAATCGCAGAACGTAAGAGAATAGTATCAGAGCGAGATGAACTATATATTGCGGAATTTATCGCACTTTTAGGGTCTAGCGGAGTTTATGTTTTTTTTTTAAAATAAAAGATATCCACTGAACCTGGGCTAAACGGGGTCAAGCGAATCATAGCTGATTGTGTCAGGACTAGTGAATCAGAACAGGTGAAGTTCTCATAGCTACAGTGTCACATTAGAGACAGTTTAATTCTAGTAGTTTCTTTTACGCAGAACGGATGGCGGGTAGTGGATCAGTATTTCGTTCTGCATCTCCTACCCTATCAACGTATGGCTACTCATGTCTGCTTGTGTACGGCAGCGTTACCCCCCGGGGAAATGGCTTTGGCTGGCCGGCGCAACTACGCAGGTCAAATTATAAGGAAGGAAGTCTCCCCTTCCATATTACACACAGCTGCTGGCAGAAAGAGCGGAGGATCGACTCGGTCGTCAACGGTCTTGAAGGCAGGAGATGGAAAGGTCTGGTACTGGGCTCAGGGCACAACAGGGACCTAAGGTGTTAAGTGGTCAGAACGAATCAGAAAGCAACGGCAAACTACTGATTGAGTATTGACAAATCATAATAATGGAAGGCATGATTTAAGGACGACGTCTTGGGCAGGTCAAGAAGGTGGTTTTGAGACATCGAGGAGGTCTTCAACATGACGACATAAGATGTGGGAGATCTGGCATCGAGGAGGCCTTCAACATGACGACATAAGATGTGGGAGATCTGGCATCGAGGAGGCCTTCAACATGACGACATAAGATATGGGAGATCTGGCATGGAGGAGGCCTTCAACATGACGACATAAGATGTGGGAGATCTGGCATGGAGGAGGCCTTCAACATGACGACATAAGATGTGGGAGATCTGGCATCGAGGAGGCCTTCAACATGACGACATAAGATGTGGGAGATCTGACATGGAGGAGGCCTTCAACATGACGACATAAGATGTGGGAGATCTGGCATGGAGGAGGTCTCCAACATGACGACATAAGATGTGGGAGATCTGGCATGGAGGAGGTCTTCAACATGACGACATAAGATGTGGGAGATCTGGCATCGAGGAGGTCTTCAACATGACGACATAAGATGTGGGAGATCTGGCATCGAGGAGGCCTTCAACATGACGACATAAGATGTGGGAGATCTGGCATGGAGGAGGCCTTCAACATGACGACATAAGATGTGGGAGATCTGACATCGAGGAGGTCTTCAACATGACGACATATGATGTGGGAGATCTGGCATCGAGGAGGCCTTCAACATGACGACATAAGATGTGGGAGATCTGGCATGGAGGAGGCCTTCAACATGACGACATAAGATGTGGGAGATCTGACATGGAGGAGGTCTTCAACATGACGACATAAGATGTGGGAGATCTGGCATGGAGGAGGCCTTCAACATGACGACATAAGATGTGGGAGATCTGACATGAAGGAGGCCTTCAACATGACGACATAAGATGTGGGAGATCTGGCATCGAGGAGGCCTTCAACATGACGACATAAGATGTGGGAGATCTGACATGGAGGAGGCCTTCAACATGACGACATAAGATGTGGGAGATCTGACATGGAGGAGGCCTTCAACATGACGACATAAGATGTGGGAGATCTGACACCGAGGAGGCCTTCAACATGACGACATAAGATGTGGGAGATTTGACACCGAGGAGGTCATCAACATGACGACATAAGATGTGGGAGATCTGACACCGAGGAGGTCATCAACATGACGACATAAGATGTGGGAGATCTGGCATCGAGGAGGCCTTCAACATGACGACATAAGATGTGGGAAATCTGACACCGAGGAGGTCATCAACATGACGACATAAGATGTGGGAGATCTGGCATCGAGGAGGCCTTCAACATGACGACATAAGATGTGGGAAATCTGACACCGAGGAGGTCATCAACATGACGACATAAGATGTGGGAGATCTGGCATCGAGGAGGCCTTCAACATGACGACATAAGATGTGGGAAATCTGACACCGAGGAGGTCATCAACATGACGACATAAGATGTGGGAGATCTGGCATGGAGGAGGCCTTCAACATGACGACATAAGATGTGGGAGATCTGACATGGAGGAGGCCTTCAACATGACGACATAAGATGTGGGAGATCTGACATGGAGGAGGCCTTCAACATGACGACATAAGATGTGGGAGATCTGGCATGGAGGAGGCCTTCAACATGACGACATAAGATGTGGGAGATCTGACATGGAGGAGGCCTTCAACATGACGACATAAGATGTGGGAGATCTGGCATCGAGGAGGCCTTCAACATGACGACATAAGATGTGGGAGATCTGGCATCTAGGAGGTCTTCAACATGACGACATAAGATGTGGGAGATCTGACATGGAGGAGGTCTTCAACATGACGACATAAGATGTGGGAGACCTTGCATCGAGGAGGCCTTCAACATGACGACATAAGATGTGGGAGATCTGGCATCGAGGAGGCCTTCAACATGACGACATAAGTGGGAGATCTGGCTAGAGACAGAGATTCTTTCAGGCTGGCTGTGATGAATGTAGTGTTCTGTGGGAGATCTTACTAGAGACAGAGTTTCTTTGAGGCTGGCTATAGTGATTGTAAAGATCTGTTGGAGACCTATCTAGAAACAGATTTTTTCTTGGTGGCTGTGGTGAAGGTAATGTTCATTGGGAGATCTGGCTAGAGACAGAGATTTTTACAGACGGTCTGTGGTGAATGCAACGTTCTGAGGGAGATCTAGCTAGAACATAGATTCTTTTAGACGGGCTGTGGTTAATACAAGGTTCTGTGGGAGATCTGGCTAGAGACAGAGACTCTTTCAGACGGGCTGTGGTTAATACAAGGTTCTGCATAGGACAACGACCCGATGATGATGAATGGGTCAGGCAGCCTGTCTGATTCTCCAAACAACAATCTTATTTAAGTATCTTTGTTCTCACACTCCTCTCTCTCTCTTTCTCCTTCCTTCCTTCCCTCTGTATTTCTCACATCCAGAGAGTCGTAAAGGTACTGCATTCTTGGATGTTTTCTTCCCAGTTCTTTCCTTTCACAATCACACATCCCAGCATTATTGCTTTAGCCAGCGCTATTAAAGAGAATCAATTCAGAGGAAGAGGTATGTTTACGGTACTCGGTAAAAATGACAATCAACAACATTTAAAAAAAACAAAGAACAATATATGGTCCTAAGCAGGATCGAACCCGTACTCCTTGGCACAGCGCCTTGCCACGAAACGCCAAACGCTAAGGAAGACGGCTAACTTAAACATTATCCATCATTTGCGATGTCTTTCACGCAGGTGTTCTCATGACTATAGCATAGGGCTGCGATCACAACTGGGGAATAAACTGTGTATCTGTATTCTGTATTTTTCCTATTAAGACAAGTATCTCCCGGATAGGGTAGGGCTGAATACCTGCGTTGCAGACAAACATTTAGGACGAAACAGCACGAATCGTAGTTTCCACCAGTGGTTTAAACTGGAGACAAATAATAATAAATGAATATTATTATAGAGGGAAACTTCCGAGGCGATAATCGGCGAATCTATTCAGAGGAAGAGCCAGGGGACACCAGTAGCCCAGTTGTTTGTCAACTGGACTACTAAAGACAAAAGCTGGGGTTCAATCCTGTTCAACGGCTTTTTCGGTTCACCTTAAATTGGAACCAGTCTTTTTTTCTGTAAAGAAAAGTGACACTGGCATAATACTGACCCCATTATCTACAAAGTAATGCGTGGAAGGTCTTTACAAAATATGGTCACCAACACCATATTCTAGATTTTACGTGTCTCTTTTCGCTTCCTTTTTTTCTGTGATGATAAAATAGTCACGTGGCTGCATATTCTTCACAGTTAGAGTGAGGAGATTGTTTTATTACTCCTTTCTTTTCCTATTAATAGCTCTTTTTCCTTCATTGACTCTTTTCTTTTCTCTTTATCAACTCTTTTGTGAAATCCAATCATCAATTATTTTCTTTTCCTTTCATCAACTCTTTTCTTCTCCTTTTATCAATTATTTTCTTCTCCCTTCATAAACTCTTCTTATTTTCCGTTCATCATCTCTTTTTTTCTCCCTTCATCAACTCTTTTTATTTCCCCTTCATCAACTCTTTTCTTTTTCCTTCATCAACTCTTTTCTTTTTCCTTCATCAACTCTTTTCTTTTTACCTTCATCAACTCTTTTCTTCTCCCTTCATCATCTCTCTTCCTTTCCCATCATCAATTGGGTTCTTTTCCCTTCGTCAAATCTGTCCTTTTCCCTTCGTCAAATCTGTCCTTTTCCCTTCGTCAAATCTGTCCTTTTCCCTTCGTCAAATCTGTCCGTTTCCCTTCATCAAATCTGTCCTTTTCCCTTCATCAAATCTGTCCTTTTCCCTTCGTCAAATCTGTCCTTTTCCCTTCGTCAAATCTGTCCTTTTCCCTTCGTCAAATCTGTCCTTTTCCCTTCGTCAAATCTGTCCTTTTCCCTTCATCAACTCTTTTTATTTCCCCGTCATCAACTCTTTTATTCTTCCTTCATCAACCCTATTTCTCATCCCTCTATCAACGCTTCTCTTCTCCCATCATGGATTCTTTTCTTTTCCCTTCTTCAACTCTGTTCTTCTCCCGCCATCAACTCTATTTTTTCCTTGAACGCTTTTCAAAATATTATTGGAAAGGATAGATGGAAAGAGAGATGAAGACGGCGGGGAAGAAGACGAAAGAATTTTCCATCCATCAACTCTTTGCCTTTTAGTGTCGATGGGAGATAACGTTTGTGATTTTGTGTGTGTGTGTGCCTTTCTATTAACCTTTTCAGCTATTTATTTCCTGATGTTTCTTGCATCAATACATCATTCTCCTGATCGGCTCTTTGAAAATGTGTACTCCTAGCGGATGTTGATTATTCGTTGTGTAACATTTTGATTTATTCGTCTTATAACATGGCCAAACATTCTTACCTGTTGTTTCTTTATGTGTTCAGTTGCGGACATTAAATTTACTCCCCCCCCTCCCACAACCCACCAAGTCTGATCTTTTCTTTCAGACTGTTTCCGGTCACGTGTATAACACATTACATTTTAGTGGTGGTTAGTTTAGTTTTCGTGATTGAGTCTAACGCCCAGGTCTGGCATTGGCAGCACAGCGATTAAATACAAGTCGTGCTGCATAGCGCTCGTTTTGCCGTAAGAATTTACTTCCTTGTTATAGAGTTGATGATATTGCATTACACGCTTTGTTGCAAATTCAGTCTAGAGATTATCGTAAAGTCCAACGGCTTGATGGATTTTGCAACGGATACCATCGTTAATGATTGGATCCATGTATGAAACACACGGATTTGTTAGTAAAGAAATAATGAATTTATTCGTTTTCCTCTCGGAGCGAAGACGGCACATAGGGCGGAAGTCATAGTTCTCCATGATTGACAATCTACTGCTAGTTCTTGGTTGTTTCTTAGTTCCATGGTTGAGGATTCCTTATTAATTGTTCTACAAAGCGATTCTCTTGGTCTGCCTTATCTTCTTTTACCAGATGGTTTCCACACGAATTGCATGACGGGAAGTCTTTCTTCATTTATTACCAGCACATGACTGATGTATCTCCAACGCTTTCTTCTTATAAAACTCGACACGCATTCTTGGTTTGATTTGTCTCTTATCTGTTCGTTTGAAATGTGTTCTTTCCAGCTTATGTTTGAGATCCTACAAAGATATTTGTTTTCAAAGTCATTTAATTTACTTTCTAAGAAAGAAAGAATTAGTAGTAATAGAAATCTCTTTATACAGAACTTCACAGAAGAAGGCAATCTGATCTTCAGCAGACTCTACACTTCTCCTTCGAGCACGTATTTCCGCCATTTAGATTCTTGACAGCCTGGGTGGGATAGGGTGGATGGGCCTGCCTGGGTCGTGACTTCCAGGCGTCGCGACTTCCAGGCGTCGCCCTCCTTCCTCATTGAACTAGAAGGCTCACACTATGTTCGGCATATAATAACTACATTTATTATGTAATATACGAGTTACCAAATACAAACATCAAGAAATGTTGGTGTGCTGTGATTTAGACATCCGTAGCTAGCAGGATCAATTACTTATAATGATGTTAGAGATGCCGTGTTGTAGACAATTGGTACTATTTAAATGGGCTCAAACCAATCACGATTAAGGAAGGAACAAGTGGTGGGGTGTAACGTACACTACTACAAAGTATGGCGTCACCTTTACAAAATAGGAACAAGTGGTGGGGTGTAACGTACACTACTACAAAGTATGGCGAGACCTTTACAAAATAGGAACAAGTGGTGGGGTGTAACGTAGACTACAACGTGACAAAGTATGGCGAGACCTTTACAAAATAGGAACAAAACAAAATCATGACGTTTCGGCCTTCATGCGACCTTCTTCATAAAACGAGAACAACACAAACGGAATGAAGATAAAACTCTACTACATGTTCTAGAATGAGCGGAACTAGTAGATCATCATCATCATCATCATGTACCCTGCCGGTTGGCGTAGGCGATCATGTCCCTCCACAATCTACAGTGCATCGTATCAGTTCTGTTATTGACTGTTTTCCATGCCATGACACCAAGCTATCCAGTATTTTCTCTCTTTGTCGTCCGCGATCTCTCCTTCCTTTTATTTTACCAGTTTTAACCAAGTATTCCAACTTTCCTCTTCTCATGATGTGGAAAAATGTTGATTGCTTCTTTCTGATGTTTTTTAAGAGCTCCCTTTTTGTGAAGGCCTCTTTGAGAACTTTCTCATTGGTCTTTCTATCTGTCCAGGGAACTTTCAACATTCTTCTGAGAAATCCCATCTCTGTGGCCTCTAATCGTCTTTTCATTTGTTTGTCTACTGTCCATGATTCGCTTCCATAGTTCAGAATTGGTTCTATATAGCACCGATGAACTCTCTTTCTCATTTTTATTGACATAGATTTGTTGCATAAGATATTTTAGTAGAATACTAGTAGATCAGGGAGAAATAAAAATGGAATAAGAAGTGAAGTGAAAGGAAATGACAAAACGAAAGGAATAAGCAATACCAACATTATAGGAGAATAAAAAAAATAATAAAGTAAAACATATTAAAACATTTAATAATGCAGGACTTGGCTGAAAATCGAAACAGGAACTTCCAATCGGCGTGTAGACAGTAAGTCAGATGGGATGAGACATGAGGGGGAGGGAGGAAATAGATTAATAAAGAATGTTGATACTTCGCGGATGACAACCACTGCTTTTTCGTTCAGTGATTAAGAAGAGCCATCTATTTACAAATCTTTAGAATGCTCTAGATTAAGAAGAACCATCTATTTACAAATCTTTAGAATGCTCTAGATTAAGAAGAGCCATCTATTTACAAATCTTTAGAATGCTCTAGATTAAGAAGAACCATCTATTTACAAATCTTTAGAATGCTCTAGATTAAGAAGAGCCATCTATTTACAAATCTTTAGAATGCTCTAGATTAAGAAGAGCCATCTATTTACAAATCTTTAGACTGCTCTAGATTAAGAAGAGCCATCTATTTACAAATCTTTAGAATGCTTTAGATTAAGAAGAGCCATCTATTTACAAATCTTTAGAATGCTCTAGATTAAGAAGAGCCATCTATTTACAAATCTTTAGAATGCTCTAGATTAAGAAGAGCCATCTATTTACAAATCTTTAGAATGCTCTAGATTAAGAAGAACCATCTATTTACAAATCTTTAGAATGCTCTAGATTAAGAAGAGCCATCTATTTACACATCTTTAGAATGCTCTAGATTAAGAAGAGCCTTCTATTTACAAATCTTTAGACTGCTCTAGATTAAGAAGAGCCATCTATTTACAAATCTTTAGAATGCTCTAGATTAAGAAGAGCCATCTATTTACAAATCTTTAGAATGCTCTAGATTAAGAAGAGTCATCTATTTACAAATCTTTAGAATGCTCTAGATTAAGAAGAGCCATCTATTTACCAATCTTTAGGCTGCTCTAGATTAAGAAGAGCCATCTATTTACAAATCTTTAGACTGCTCTAGATTAAGAAGAGCCATCTATTTACCAATCTTTAGGCTGCTCTAGATTAAGAAGGAAAGAATCCCGTCTCCATTCGAACATGGTGTGTAGGTAACAGGTTGTTAGTGTCGTATCTTTATATTTATTTATTTACATTATTTATAACCCCGACGCATTTTTGGGTACTGCAGTTAGGACCACTCCAGGTGAAACTCATAAAACAAAATAAAAATAAAAATAAAAATAGAGCGCCCATTTAAGACTGGGTAAACATATACGCCTATTGGTCGGGGGGGGGGGGGGGGGGGGGGGAATCTGAACGTGATCTCTTATCATCATAGACAAGTTCACTAACTTCTGCATTACCACTGTTACCTCCCATGGCTAAGAAAACAAGGAAAAGAAGTGGGGGGCGATGTTCATTGGGCGTCTCATGGGTGTCTGATAGACTGATAGAATATGACATTACGCTTCAGAAATTGGTGGAGTTTCTATCATTGTGCTCAATTGTGACGCTACTGTTTCTGTCTCTATTGTTCTTATTGTATTTTAAAAGAATCAACTATGTTTCTATGTAAAATAAAAATTATAACACGGTCAGGGGCAGCTAAACTAATAGGAAGACAAGACAAACTACGAGGTCACAACAAAAGTCTTCACAACAAACTATTCCAATTAAACAAAGAGATTCAAGCCATAAAACACAGCGCTGATCTATCTTTATACTATTTATCCTTTACTGGAATCTGCTTGAAAAGTGGGGGCGGGGGCACGCTTATAGGACAGGAGAATAAAAACCGCATGTCCAGAACAGTCACCGCGAGGTGTTTTTCTTCTCTTATTTCGAACCTCATCTGCTAGTGACAACTCTTCTCTTATTTTAACCTCATCTGCTAGTGACTAAACTCATCTCTTATTTCGAACCTCATCTTCTAGTGACTAAACTCTTCTCTTATTTTAAACCTCATCCGTTAGTAACTAAACTCTTCTCTTATTTTAAACCTCATCCGCTAGTGACTAAACTCTTCTCTTATTTTAAACCTTATCCGCTAGTGACTAAACTCTTCTCTTATTTTAAACCTCATCCGCTAGTGACTAAACTCTTCTCTTATTTTAAACCTCATCCGCTAGTGACTAAACTCTTCTCTTATTTTAAACCTCATCCGCTAGTGACTAAACTCTTCTCTTATTTTAAACCTCATCCGCTAGTGACTAAACTCTTCTCTTATTTTAAACCTCATCCGCTAGTGACTCTTATTTTAAACCTCATCCACTAGTGACTAAACTATTTTCTTATTTTAAACCTCATCCGCTAGTGACTAAACTCTTCTCTTATTTTAAACCTCCTCCGTTAGTGATTAAACTCTTCTCTTTTTTTTAAAAACACACTTCTGCTACTAACTAAACCCTTCTCTTATTTCAAACACGCATCTGCTAGCGACTATACAAAGAAGTGAAGAACACTTTCGAGAAAATGGCGCCCATGTTCGCCATTTTTATTTATTTGAATGAAATGCAATAAGGGAGCTACAGTTTTTGCTCTTTTGAAGCGATGCCGTTTGAAATTGTCGTTTATGTAGCCGAACATGGCTTGCACGGAGTTGCGTTGTAATACGTTACTAGTCGTATCGGCCTCTGACTGATTTTTCAGCCTTGGCCCAGTGAAATAAAAATGATAATATTTTTTAATGAAAATAGTGGGACTAGGTTGTCTAGAGGCCGGGACAAGAGTTCAAGGATCAGTTTCCAGGGGCGGTAGAAAATTGTCAAAATCGTATTCGTGGTGTCTTAGCGGCTTTACCCTGCCTTGGTTTATGGGCAATGAGATCTGATGTATAATCCTCTCGGATAAGGCAAAAAAAAAAAAAAAAAAAAAAAAAAAAAAAAAAAAAAAAAGAGGTCCCGTGTGTGTGTTGCGCATTTTAAACAAACCCTTGGTTGCTGGGAATAAAAAATAGAAGACCGAAAAAATGCCCGCAGACCGGGGAAAAATTGGTAGGAAAACAAATCTACCCAAAACGTTAAAACTCTCGAGGATAAAGAAAATGAGATCATCTCTCAAGTGGGAGTATATCTGCCTATGTGGCTAGGGATACATAAGCACACATTTGAAGGTGTGAAAAGTAGGACGATAGGATATTCGAGCAAAAAAATCCGGCCCCTTGGTATTTCGCAAGTTAGACAAGGCAAACGTAAGCAAAATAAAAATAAATAAATAATTACACGCTGTTCAGGCACTGCATGTTGTGATTATTTTATCGCCTTGTTCAGTCTTGTCAATAAAAATACATGAAACGCTTGATAACCATTGAAGTAAAGTTTCTTCGAACTACCATTACTATTATTATTGGATAGTGTGACGTTGATTTGCGACAATTAGCTGCTGGCTTCTGTCAATTAGCTGCTCACTTCCGTCAATTAGCTGCAGACTTCCGTCAATTAGCTGCTCACTTCCGTCAATTAGCTGCTGATTTCCGACAATTAGCTGCTCACTTCCGTCAAATAGCTGCTGCCTTCCGTCAATTAACTGCTGTCTTCCGTCAATTAGCTGCTGACTTCCATCAATTAACTGCTCACTTCCGTCAATTAGCTGCTGACTTCCGTCAATTAGCTGCTGACTTCCGTCAATTAACTGTTCACTTCCGTCAATTAGCTGCTGACTTCCATCAATTAACTGTTCACTTCCGTCAATTAACTGTTGCCTTCCGTCATTTAACTGCTGCCTTCCGTCAATTGGCTGCTGAATTCCGTCAATTAGCTGCTGACTTCCGTCAATTAGCTGCTGACTTCCGTCAATTAACTGCTCACTTCCGTCAATTAGCTGCTCACTTCCATCAATTAGCTGATCACTTCCGTCAATTAACTGCTGACTTCCGTAAATTAACTGCTGCCTTCTGCCAATTAGCTGCTGCCTTCCGTCATTCAGCTACCTACTTCCGACAATTAACTGCTGCCTTACGTCAGTTAGTTGCTGCCTTCCGTCAATTAACTGCTGCCTTACGTCAGTTAGTTGCTGCCTTCCGTCAATTAGCTGCTGCCTTCCGTCATTCAGCTGCCTACTTCCGTCAATTAACTGCTGCCTTACGTCAGTGAGTTGCTGCCTTCCGTCAATTAACTGCTGCTTTACGTCAGTTAGTTGCTGCCTTCCGTCAATTAGCTGCTGCCTTCCGTCATTCAGCTGCCTACTTCCGTCAATTAACTGCTGCCTTACGTCAGTTAGTTGCTGCCTTCCGTTAATTAACTGTTGCCTTCCATCATTCAGCTGCCTATTTCCGTCAATTAACCGCTGCCTTACGTCAGTTAGTTGCTGCCTACTTCCGTCAATTAACTGCTCACTTCCGTCAATTAGCTGCTCACTTCCATTAATTAGCTGATCACTTCCGTCAATTAACTGCTGACATCCGTAAATTAACTGCTGCCTTCTGTCAATTAGCTGCTGCCTTCCGTCATTCAGCTACCTACTTCCGTCAATTAACTGCTGCCTTACGTCAGTTAGTTGCTGCCTTCAGTCAATTAACTGCTGCCTTACGTCAGTTAGTTGCTGCCTTCCGTCAATTAACTGCTGCCTTCTGTCAATTAGCTGCTGCCTTCCGTCATTCAGCTACCTACTTCCGTCAATTAACTGCTGCCTTACGTCAGTCAGTTGCTGCCTGCCGTCAATTAACTGCTGCCTTGCGTCAGTTAGTTGCTGCCTTCCGTCAATTAACTGCTGCCTTACGTCAGTTAGTTGCTGCCTTCCGTCAATTAACTGCTGCCTTCTGTCATTCAGCTACCTACTTCCGTCAATTAACTGCTGCCTTACGTCAGTCAGTTGCTGCCTTCCGTCAATTAACTGCTGCCTTACGTCAGTGAGTTGCTGCCTTCCGTCAATTAACTGCTGCCTTACGTCAGTTAGTTGCTGCCTTCCGTCAATTAACTGCTGCCTTTTTGAGCATTTCAGTTTCTTTCCCGATGTGTCCACTGAAAGATTCCAGTTCCAATCGTGTGAAAGATTGAGTTTAGTTTTTTTATTTAAATTATTTTCTCCATCTATCCTTGACCTCAAAGTAAGTGAGATCAAGTGCCTAGTCCTGGTGGAGGCTGTCGACACACCTTCAACTTTGTATTTAACTCTTTCAGGAAAACCAGACCAGGAAACACGTTATTTTGACGTTTTGGCCAGATTAATTTTCCTGTTTCAAAAAATTTCTCCATATACCTTTTTCATTAGACTACTTCACACAATAATTTAGATAAATGTGATATGTGTGATACTGTTATCTAATTCTCGAAAGATGAAACTCAAAAATAGTTGAATGTATATGTTGTCAGGGGTAAAACAATGACAACCCAATCTTTCTCAAGTAAATGTTGACCGTATACACCCCCACCCACTTCGTGGTAGGGACAGAAATGTAGGTGTTTAGGAAAGTTACAGTCTTACCAGTAATTCATTGGATGGGCCCAGAGTGTTCTAAATGAAGAACAACCTACGTACGTCGCCTTTCCAACCACTTTCTACTGTGTCCACTCGCTGACGAACCTGTAATATTACCCCTAATAATTTCGCTTCAACGTTTGTTGCAATATGATCATTAGTAGTTATCATCATCATCATCATCATCGAGTGCCTTCTCCGCAACGAAGGTTGGCTACGATGGAGCGCCATTCTGCTCTGTCTCTTGCTTTGATGGTGCAGGTTGTCGTATCCTGATTTGTCAATCTTTTGATGTTACTCGTTCATGTTAGTCTTGGTCTGCCTCTGCCTCTTTTACCTTGTATTTTCCCCTCCAGGATTACCTTTAGTAGGCTGTTGTGTCTTTTAACATGGCCCAAAAATCGCATTTGTCTTGTTTGAATTGTGCTTAGTAGTTCTCTTTTCATTTTTAGTTGTGTTAAGACTTCATCGTTTGTTTTCTTTTCCTTCCATAGTAGTTATAAATTAAAGAAATTCAGAGTTCGGTAGCAAGTGGGACAACCTACAGTTTGTTTCAGTTATCTCTCTCTGCCTATAGAAACGGTAGACGAGAAGTAGAGATTACTTGGTTCAGTCCCTTGCTTGTTCAGTCCCCTTGAATGGTCCTGGATTAGCGGTGTTAGGTTTGAATGACCGACCAAAAATGTTTGCTTCGTGTCAGGTCCAGACGTACTCATTCAACTAGTAAAAGTAGTTGGTCATTTCGCACAGATGGGAAGATAATATAATAGCGAGGATGAACACTGACCCCGACACATTCAAAACTGAGTGCCACAAGCTAAAAACACTTGCACAAATACAAAACAATTAATATCAATATGTTATATGACTATCGTAGTAATCCCCCCTTCTGTTTGTTACATCATCATCATCATGTGCTTTACCGGTTGGCGTAGGTAATCATGTTCCTCCACAATCTTCTATCCACAGTACATCGTATCAGTTCTGTTGTTGACTGTTTTCCATGCCATGACACCAAGCTATCCAGTATTTTCTCTCTCTGTCGTCCGCGATCTCTCTTTCCTTTTATTTTGCCAGTTGTAACCAAGTATTCCAACTTTCCTCTTCTCATGATGTGCCCGAAAAATGTTGATTGCTTCTTTCTGATGTTTTTAACGAGCTCGTTTTAAGAGCTTGTTTGTTAAATAGATGGGCTTTATATGCTAGTTAGCCAATCCATCAGAGACAGAGGAAATCAACGTGCTTTTATTATCAGACGATCAGGATCTAATACATGGAAAAATATCAAGTACCTGGCCTGCTGGCGTAGGTGATCATATCTATCCACAACATTCGATCTCGAGAAGTCCTACAAGAACACTTAAATAGACTCAACAGCACAGGCACAAAATACAACATGAAAATCAACAAAACAGAAGTCATAAATATCGCAAAAATGAAAAAGAACAACAACATAAATATACGAGGCAGGCAGCTAAAACAAGTAGAGGAATTCAAATAATTAGGAAGTCTAATGACAAACGACAATTCAAACAGCACAGATAGACTCAAGATGCAAACAAAGCTTGTCAAACCATTGGACAACAATCACCACTATTGTCCAACAAGGACTTAACTTTAGAGGCAAAACGGGTACTATACAATACAATCTTCATCCCAACGTTGTGTTACCAATGCCAGTCCGAGACCCTAGATGCAGGAACAACAAGAAAAATAACCTCTGCTGAGATGAAATGTGCTAGACGAATGACAGGAAACAGTCTGAGAGATAAGATCAGAAATGAAGAACCGAGAAAAAATCTAGGAATAGCCCACGTCATAAAATATATGAAAGAAATAACAGATAAAATGGTTTGGCCACGTGGCAAGGCAGAGTGATCAAACTACAACACAACGAGCTCTCAATAAATTGAGTTATTGAGTTATTTGCGGGTCATCATCATTGCACTCCGAACATGTCCATAGGTGCTCAGATCCCCTCCTCAGCAATTCCCTCAGTGTCCAGCGACTGACGACTCCAGTTCTATGTTGGTTGATAAGTCTTCTTACACGGCCACCAAGTTTCTCATTTCTGGCTGTGCCCATCTTAACTCCCATTTCCATCATCCGAAGAAGCGACGTTGATCTGTGTTTGTCGAAGTCCTGTGCTCTTCCCACATCTCGGAGTGCATTGATGACGTCCGCCCGATCCATCGGTTGCCCGTCCTCAACGACAGCGCAGCTAGCCAACCTGTCCGCTCTCTCATTTCCCCGTACTCCCGCATGTCCAGGGACATAGACAAAGGTGACCTTACGTATTTTGGATTTCTGCAACGACTCTACCCATTGCATGCGTACAAAGCCCGCCTCCACTTTTTTTTATCATGCTCATCGAATCACTCAGTATACATGCGTGGATGTAGTCTTGTGACTCTAACCATTTGAATGCCTTGGTCACTGCCATCACCTCCATTGTCATGCTACTCGTGGTCATGGCGTATGCACCACTGTCTTCCTTGGCTATTCTGCCTGCCGAACGTGCTGTAAATGCCCATGCACTTTTTTCGTGTCGTCTTACAGATCCGTCTGTATAGATGACTGCATCTTTCTCATCGGTGTTATCGCAGATGAGACCGTTGACCTCAGCATTAACCACGACTGGGTTCTGTTCCCTACTTTTCCTGTCGAGTGTGACAATACATGAGAAAGTCCCCTTGAATGACGTAGGCACCGGTATCCACTCCTCACCAACGCTGAGATTGGTAAGCCCACAGACCTGTTTGATGACATGTTCTGCTCGGCCCACCCATGATTTGCCTCTTTTTAGCCTGGTACCTTTCTCTGTGTTGAGCACGTGGTGCAATGGATGCTCTGTATCTGTACTAATCTTCAGGTATGCTCGTGCTCTCCAGATCTTGATTCTGTCATCCATGGTTGGAAAGTCAAGAAGATACCTCATTGCCACACAGGGAGTGTCCCTCGTACATCCCAGGATAATGCGCATGGCTTCATTTTGTATTTTCTCCAGCCTATCAATTTGAGTCGTACTGACAGTAAGAATGGCCAGGGCATACTCGATTGGTGCGAGGACTAATCCCTGGAACAGAAGAGTAAGTAGCCTCTGCTCGATGTTGGCAGCTGCCATGACCTTCAAGGCGGCTAATCCTTTGCGGGATTTTGTTATCACATGGTCGACGTGGTCCCGAAAACACAGGCTGCGATCAAACTTAACTCCGAGGTATGTCATCAACTTGTCCCTGGTCACCTCATCAGCTCCCATTCGTACTACCGGTGTGGTCGTATTAACGATATGATTGTTAAGGGAGAACCATGAAACTGATGCTTTATTAGGATTAACCAAGGCACCTGAAACCCCACACCAGGAAGAAATGCGATCGAGTTCGTCTTGCATTGTGGAGGCGATTCCCCGTCTGTCTCTTCCCTGTCGATATACCAGAATATCATCAGCAAAAGTCATAGTTCTTCCCCTCCCATCCAGCTGTTGGGCCGTGATCGTTATTGGTTATCTCAATAAATGTTGCGAAGAACACCAGATCCTGGGATGGACAACGAAAAAAATGGCGGAATATTAGAAGCACTAGGAAATGTAACAGCAGCAGAGGCGAACAGAAGAGCGACAAACCGCGAGTTATATTTCCCTTCGCCGCTGATAGGCAAATGAGGAGGAGAAGAAGAAATTGCAATCTTGATATGTAGCAAAAACTGATGTGCGTTAGAGTATCTATCTATCTGTCTGTCTGTCTGTCTGTCTGTCTGTCTGTCTGTCTGTCTGTCTGTCTGTCTGTCTGTCTGTCTGTCTGTCTGTCTGTCTGTCTGTCTGTCTGTCTGTCTGTCTGTCTGTCTGTCTGTCTGTCTGTCTGTCTGTCTGTCTGTCTGTCTGTCTGTCTGTCTGTCTGTCTGTCTGTCTGTCTGTCTGTCTGTCTGTCTGTCTGTCTGTCTGTCTGTCTGTCTGTCTGTCTGTCTGTCTGTCTGTCTGTCTGTCTGTCTGTCTGTCTGTCTGTCTGTCTGTCTGTCTGTCTGTCTGTCTGTCTGTCTGTCTGTCTGTCTGTCTGTCTGTCTGTCTGTCTGTCTGTCTGTCTGTCTGTCTGTCTGTCTGTCTGTCTGTCTGTCTGTCTGTCTGTCTGTCTGTCTGTCTGTCTGTCTATTGACCTTTCGAGCCATAGCCGGCCCATAGGGCATAGTCCCAGATTAGTTTTCAATCCTTGTAAAGATCTTTTATCAAATCTCGCCATTTATCTCTATTCTGTGCAAGCAACTCTATTTCAGTGAGGGAGCCGATTCCTGCTGCTCTTGCCTCTCTGATAAACTACAAGGAAATGTCTGTTAATGAAACGTAGACCTGATTGTGTATTATTTTGAGTTTTTGTTTTTGTCGAGCAGCTTCTCTCGTGGTTAATGCTACCAATGTTTGACAAACACACACGGACACAGAATGAACAGGTCAGTCCCACTGATCCACAGGGTCTTCCGTCTTTGTTTTTCATGAGTCTTTTCTCTTCCATGTTTTGCCATAGTACAGCCTGAAATGACGTTATGCCATTTATTTTATACAGGCTCTCCATGATGTGTGACCTCTTACCAGATTTTCCCTGTCATTTTCACAGATGGAGAGGTCGCTCAAAGATGATTTATAAATATCTCTATATCGTAGTTTAGGTCTGCCGATTTGCCTCTTTCCGTGTATTTCACCATATAGTATTTGCTTAGGAATGCAGTTTTCTTCCATTTGCTGGACGTGCCCCAGCCATCTTAACCTTCGGCAAGTTGATAATTTTGTCCTGCCATTTAATATGCGTTATTATACTGCGGAGTTATCGCATGTGGAAGATATTTAGTTTTTTTTTTCTCATGATTTGAATATGTTGACCAGATTTCAGATCCATATAATAGTGTGTTAAGCACACAGGTCTGATATTTTATGAGTTTGGTCTTTAGAGTTAATTTCGTGTTGTTCCATGCTCTTTTTGTGAGTTTGCCGAAAGTTGTAGCTGCCTTACCAATTCGGCTGTTTATTTCATCATCAAGAGAAATGGTTGACGTGAATGTTGATCCAAGATACGTGAATTTCTAAACTGACACAAGTGGACAATCTTTCAAAACAGGTTTGATGTCTCCTTGACTTAGAAGTACTGTTTTCTGACACTAATAGTCAGTGAAAACAAAAGTCGCATGTTTATCAAGGTTGTCGATCAGTGATTGTAGGGTGGCTTCACTATGAGCGACTAGGGCAGCATCGACAGCAAATAAAAGTTCTTTAAAAGCAGGGCAACATTTGTTTTTTTTTTTAAATTGTGCTCTTAGTCGTGCGAAGTTGAACAGTGAGCCATCTGATATTGTGCGAATGTAAATGTCTCTTAAGCTGTTTACGAAGGCGTCTTAAAGAAGGGCAGGAAAAAGATGTCAAAAAAGGTGGGGGTAGGACACGCCCCTGTTTCATTCCGCTGTTGACTTTAAAACTCTCTGATGAACTTCCATCAAATTTGATTTTAGCATTCATGTTTTCATGAAAGGACATAATCAGCTTAAGTAATTTTGGTTGGCAACCTATGTTTTCTAACACCCTGTTGAGCCCACCTCTATTTACTGAGTCGATGGCATTTGTTAGATCCACAAAGACAATATTGAGCGGCATATTTTGTTCCCGACATTTTCCTTGTAATTGACCTAGTGTGAAAATCATGTCTATGTTTGATCTCCCGACTCTGAAGCCGCATTGAGACTCGGGAAGAACACGTTCTGCAAGTCTATGCATGTGTTTTAGGACTACTCTTGCTAAAGCCTTGTCGGCTGTGCTAAGGAGAGAGATGCCTCTGTAGTTATTGCAATCACCCATGTCTCCTTTGTTTTTGTATAGTGTTATGATCTTAGCATTTCTCATATCATGTGGTATTTCTCCTTGTCTCCAGCATTTGATTACCAGTTTGTATAGATGTGGAAGTAGTACGTTTAAGTTGTCCTTTATTACATCTGTGGGAATGTTGTCATTTCCTGCAGCTTTTCCTCGTGAGAGGGCATTTATAGCGTCAGCAAGTTTGTTCATAGTAGGCTCAACGTCCAGCTCAGACATTGTAGGATATTTTGACATTGAGAAGTGTGTTTGTTGGTCTGTCACCATGGTATACGTTGAGTGTTTTACCCTTCTTTCCAGTTGCCCTTTTCCAGTAACAGGTTCTCCAAACTTCAATTTTAGTTGTGGGGAGGGGGGGGGGCTAATTCGGTTACTTTTGGACCGAGGGCATTTTTTATATTGTCGTGCATGGCTTTGGAGTCGCTTCGAGTCGCACAAATTGTTGCAGCATTAATTTGCACATCTTCTTGCTTCGTGTTGCAGAGTGGCTTGTTTTATACAGGCCTAAGCTGGTCCGTGGTGATTTTCTTGGGGTTTCTGAAGTTCAGTAGTGACTTTATCTTATTAAATATTAGTGGGACTAGTCTTGTTGCATTTTCTTCGACCCAGTCGTTTTTGGAGACCCTTTTTTAGCCGTAGGCAGATAGAGCGCAATTATAGATGTGTGTTTTGAGAAAGTTCCAGTTGTTGTCCACACTTGATGAATCTTCTGCTTCTTCTACGAGTTCTTCAAATTTAGATCTAAAAATGTCTTTATTTGATGAGATTTTAGTCGCTGTGATGTTGATCTTGGTCGCTGAAGGCTCTCTTGATTTGTAGATGCGACTACTTCTATAGTCCGTTCAGATTCGTTTGCCGAGATGTTATGATTTATAATTCAAAAAGTTCTTGATGATTTCACATGATTTTTGGCATACGGTGTTAAAATGTCCATGTCACGAGAACATATGTGTTACTCGATGTCTAGCTATAACGGTTTTCTTAAAGCGGCGAATTCCTTTGATCTTTGCCCATTTAACTATTATTTTGACCCTAATCAAAATGTTTTACAGTAATCTAGTGCAACGATGACCCATAGGCGTGTCCATAAAATTTTACTTGGTGGCAAGTATACAAATTTTAAATTATATATAAAACTTTTGTTCGTAGAGTCAATTTGATATAGTTCCATGCTCTTGGTGTGAGTTTCCCAAATGTTGTCGCTGCCTTTCAAATGCGTACATTTAGTTCCTCATCTAAGGAAAGTGTGGCTGTAATAGTGGATCCAAGATAGCTGAACTTCTGTACTGACTCAAGCAGGCTTCCATTCAAAGTAATGGTTGTTGGTTTGCTTATAACATATTTTTGATTGCTTGGGTGGTCTTGAACAATAAACTGTTTAACAAATCAACAAGGAAATTTTGCAAATCAAACTATTTATCTGTAGACTTAATCAGAGTAATGATCATTCAGAATCAGACGAGTCAAATAGGTCGATTACTGCTTTCGGCTGAACAAACAACAAACCATCCTTTTTCCAATATTCCTCTTCTTGTCGTAACACATGATCCTCACATTTTACCCAGTAGTCTTTATTTATATTTGATAGAGCCTGATTTGTAAGTGTCTCAACATCGCATAATTTGAAAGTTTTATTTGTATATGCTACGTGTCCTTTAACTTTTGCCCAAACTAGTTCTATAGGATTTAAGTGTGCATGATATGGAGGTAGTCTCAAACATCTATGGCCATGTTCTTGAATTAACTTGTCTATTTTAAATATCTTTGTACGTTGTGTCTGTTTTACAAGGCTAAGCAATTCGGGTTTCAAGTAGCTGTCGTTAACTTGTATGTGTTCTTTTATGAGCCAAGTTTTGATTGCATCTTTTGTACTTGATGATGTTGGGATTCTATCTTCAACGTTAACTACGTTATGGTATGAAGCATTGTCCATTATCAGACAAGAAGGTCGATCTAATATTGGAAGGATACTTTTCTCGATCCAGTCTTTAAATATGTGCCCATTCATTTCGGAGTGGTAGTCTCTATTGTCTATGGATTTTGAAATGAAAACGAGATGAGCATTCTGCAACAACCCATTATGTCTGCTACCTGCATGTGCAACTATCAAACGTTGCCCTTTACTGCTTGGTGCTGATCTTTTAATACTTCCATCTGCTAACTGCCATTCCTTTAATGTTATGCTCAGTAAAATATTTTGCCTTTATATTCATTCTCACATAGACTTGCAGAAGATAATATGGATAGTGCCGCCTCCTTTCTGTAAATATTGAGATTTGCCTCTGAATTATGACTCGAACTCGAGTCTATGGCCGTGATTTTGACGTCACATAATTTCCGGTTTCGGCTAAAATGTCATTTTGTGCTAAACGGGAAATTGCATATGTAACATTTCTTTATAAAAATTTATAGTGGAAACATAACTATTTTAGGACGGTGCGCATTCAGCCGTGAAGGTCATGCCTATATGTTAAAGAATCAGCTGTGAGATGTAAGCATCTACATAATCCCGCCGGTGTTTATAATATCGATTAACTTTTTTTAAATATAGGTTAAATAAGGCATCTTTGAAACTGGATCACATTTCTTTGATAAAAAAATATTTTTATAGCGACATTAGTATTCTAAACCTAACTTCAAAAGATCAATGCAAATGAACAATAAGTTTTTGAAAAAAATAAATTAATGTCTAGGCAAACGAATGTGAACGGACTATAGCTTTGATCTTACTGATGACGTGACCTGGATTGCTGTCTGTGCTGTGATATGCTCGTCTTGTACTGATGTTATTTAAAGGCTGCCTACGTGTAAAGACTAAGTCTAGTTGGTGCCGGTGATCACTTCTAGCATGACGCCATGTTCTTCTCCTCCTTCTACCTTTCAGCTCCCAGTGGAGCATAGGTCTTCAACAAACACCTACCAAGTCGTTCTGTTTTTTGCCATCCTTTTAAGATCATTCCATGTCTTCCCCATCATCTTCATCTCTGCTTCTATCTGTCTTCTCCAAGAAATGTTAATTTATGTTTTACATTAAAGTAGGTATTAGTCACACACAGATGGTTGTCTGAACAGACTGCTAGGAGTCTCTGGCCATTTTCGTTGACTGTTTCAATGTCATGATGACATAGGCTTGTTGGCCAAGATTGTTGATCAGATCCTGTGCGTGCGTTGAAATCACCGAGTATACATAATAGCTCATCTTTTGGAAGTGAGTCAATGATCATTTGAAGTTGTTGATCAGATCCTGTGCGAGCGTTGAAATCACCAAGTATATATAATAGTTCCTCTTTTGGAAGTGAGTCAATGGTCATTTGAAGTTGTTGATCAGATCCTGTGCGTGCGTTGAAATCACCGAGTATATATAATAGCTCATCTTTTGGAAGTGAGTCAATGGTCATTTGAAGTTGTTGATCAGATCCTGTGCGTGCGTTGAAATCACCGAGTATATATAATAGCTCATCTTTTGGAAGTGAGTCAATGGTCATTTGAAGTTGTTGATCAGATCCTGTGCGTGCGTTGAAATCACCGAGTATATATAATAGTTCCTCTTTTGGAAGTGAGTCGATGATCATTTGAAGTTGTTGATCAGATCTTGTGCGTGCGTTGAAATCACCAAGTATATATAATAGCTCATCTTTTGGAAGTGAGTCAATGGTCATTTGAAGTTGTTGATCAGATCCTGTGCGTGCGTTGAAATCACCAAGTATATATAATAGTTCCTCTTTGGAAGTGAGTCGATGATCAGATCCTGTGCGTACGTTGAAATCACCGAGTATATATAATAGTTCCTCTTTTGGAAGTGAGTCGATGATCAGATCCTGTGCGTGCGTTGAAATCACCGAGTAAGTATAATAGTTCCTCTTTTGGACGTGAGTCAATGATCATTTGCAGTTGTTGGTAGAAGTTGTCTTTCTCTTCGCCTGATGCAGCCAACGTTGGTACATAGGCACTAATGATGTTTATTAATCCACTCTTCGTATGTAGCTGGAGTATCATCGAGCGTTCAGACACTCCTTTTGGCGTGGTTGTGGAGTTTATGTGTTTGTTATGTACAGCGAAGCCTACACCATGTAGACGTGATTTTTCGACACTTAGACCCCGCCAGAAAAAAGTATAATTTTCTTCCTTTACAGAGCCACAGTCTGAGAGTCTTGTTTCTTGTAGGGCAGCAATATCGACATGTAGCCTATTTAGTTCTTTATCTATAAGGGCTGTTGTTCTAATTAGTCCTTCTTTAAGTGAGTTAACTTTAACAAGACCAGGACATATGGTCCTTAAGTTCCATGTGCCAAGTTTACACATTAGTACTTTCTTCTTCATTTCACTTTGCCTGGGCACGGAATATGGAGATAGTGCTTTACCCGGTCATACTATTCCCGCTCTTGACTTCGTTACAAGCATTTCCGAAGGAGGGACGAGCTCCATACGTTCGGAATTGAAAGAGGTACATGGGATGCCAGAAAGACGGTTAGCACCGTCTACTGCTTTAGTCCCTCCAGATTTTGACTCTGGCTTTACTCCCATAACCTTCGATTCTATCTAGAATCTAGTCCACAAGGTAGTGGAGAGTTTAGAGATTGCTGTTTTCCTTCTTCTAGTCGAGTCGCCAGCCAAGGTCTACGACTCCCGCTTCTTCTTCTACCTTTCAGCTCCCTGTGGAGCATAGGTCTTCAACAAACACTTTCAGCTCCCTGTGAAGCATAGGTCTTCAACAAACACTTTCAGCTCCCTGTGAAGCATAGGTCTTCAACAAACACTTTCCAAGTCGTTCTGTTTCTTGCCATTCTTTTAAAATCATCCCATGTCTTGCACAACAGCTTCATCTCTGCTTCTATTTGTCTTCTCCAAGAATTCCTTGGTCTTCCTCTTTGTCTTTTCCCTGGAGATTCCAAAAAGGGCACGTTGTGTAATACTCTGACTCCCGCTTACCGGGAGTGATATCTAAAGACACGCCTTTGCCAGGTCAAGTCGCCCGGACGCCCGAGAAAACACTTTACCGGTCAATGTTCGGCTACAAGTCAAACCTAATGCACACCGACTTGTGGAAACACATCACTAAAATAGTACAGAATCCATTTAATGAATTAAACATCAATAGAAGGGATATTCGGCATGGGACATCGTGATAGCATTTTACTGCTTATTTCAACACAACAATCGAGAGCCGGAAGTTCTATATAGTTACACACACACACACACACACACACACACACACACACACACACACACACACACACGCACGCACGCACGCACGCACGCACGCACGCACGCACGCACGCACGGTGTTTATAAAGTCCCTGTGCAGTGAAAATTACGGGAAATTGTAATGTAAATTTGTATGATTCCGCTAGACACTACTGTTCTTGGCTGGCTTGTATTGGGTAAAGTGGTTGTTCACACGATGATGTTGTGTCTACAGCATGTGTTCAAAATATCCTCTAGGGACCTCAAACCATTTGTTGACTGTGGTCTTCAGGTTTTCGAAACCCTTTGTGAATGTAACAACGGCTTGTTGTGTTATGCTACAGCCGGGATTGTGGACACATAATATCATGAGGTCAACATCATCAATTGGTGACGTAAGTAAAAGACAAATATTTTTCAAGTCACGTACACAACGACTTTTTGAGTTATTTGCGGGTCATCATCATTGCACTCCGAACATGTCCATAAGTGCTCAGATTTCCTCCTCAGCAATTCCCTCAGTGTCCAGCGACTGACGACTCCAGTTCTATGTTGGTTGATAAGTCTTCTTACACAACCACTAAGTTTCTCATTTCTGGCTGTGCCCATCTTAACTCCCATCTCCATCATCCAAAGAAGTGATGTGGATCTGTGTTTGTCGAAGTCCTGTGCTCTTCCCACATCTCGGAGGGCATTGATGATGTCTGCCCGATCCATTGGTTGACCGTCCTCAACAATAGCGCAACTAGTCAACCTGTCAGCTCGTTCATTCCCCGTACTCCTGCGTGTCCAGGGACATAGACAAATGTGACCTTACCTATTTTGGACTTCTGCAATGACTCTAACCATTGCATGCGTACAGAGCCCGCCTCCACTTATTGTATCATGCTCATCTAATCACTCAGTATACATGTGTGGGTGTAGTCTTGTGACTCTAACCATTTGAATGCTTTATAAGGCACCCAATCAGACACAGAAAGAAAACACGTAGCAGAAAAACACATACACGATACCTACCCACATGACTATTGGTCCCACATATACACAGATGGCTCTGCTACAAATACCACCAGAAATGGAGGGGGGTGTGTGTTCTTGACGCTGAATAATCAGGACGAGATCACGAAGTCAATAGCTACTGGAAAATTATCAAACAACTTTAAAGCAGAAACTGAGGCCATCAGAGATGCTGTAACACTGGCTACTCAACACAAAAATAACATGCACAATAAATTGGTGATTGTGACTGATGCACTGTCAGTACTATCAGCTCTAAAACGCTCCAAGAACAATGAACTAGATGACTTGAGAACAACCCTGGACCAACTTTACAATAACTTCCAGAGAGTAGTCATTCAGTGGATACCATCATACTGTAATATACCCGGGAACGAACGCGCAGACAAATTAGCTAAAGAGGGAGGGAGATTACCACAAGAGAACCATCTGCTCAGTTACGATGAAGCCAAATCCATCCTCAAAGGTCAGTTCCACGAAAAATGGAAACGAGAACACCCAAAGCATAACAAGAGTGACGGATACCACCAACAACTATCAAGGAGGGATCAAGTCATCATACTTCGCCTACGCACTGGCCACAATAGAATGAGAAATCACATGTTCACCAATTTCAAAATAGGTACAACCAGCCTATGCCACTGTACACTGGACAATATGACTACAAAACATGTTCTACAGGATTTCCCCCAGTACACGGACCTGAGAAGAGCAATGTGGTCCACACCCACCTCTCTGGAAGAGAAACTATATGGGGCAATCGATTCACTTAAACAGACAGCTGACTTCAAGAGAGAGTCTGGAATCCTACTATGATTGAGTCTTGATTGCAGAGAGAGAGAGAGAGAGAGAGAGAGAGAGAGAGAAAGAGAGAGAGAGAGAGATAATACTTTATAAACACCTTGTATTTACGAAGCCAGTTCTAATGGCTTTATTACATCCATATATACATCATATCGTACACCAACCGGCCTGGAAAAATTAAATAAAGCGATTGTTAGAAGCAGGTACTCGCCAGGGTTCTTTAGAGAAAGTTGCCAAAGACATCGAGACACGCATTCTACTGCTTGGGTAGACGGAGGATACGTCCGAGAAAAATGACTTTGGCTGCTCATTGAACCATTTTGTCACCGAGGTCATGACGTCTGAATCGGAGTCGATTTGTTGACCCTTTAGAGATTCTCTCGAGGGTCCGAACCAGTGAAAGTCACGTGGTGACAGATCGGGGCTGTTGGTTGAGGTTTGCAAAAAATCCCATCTTTTCCTACCTTACGCTTCTATACAATGTTTACGACATGCGGGCGAGCATTGTCGTAAAACAGAATCACGTCAAGCGAAAGGATGCCAGATCTTTTATCCTTGATCGCTGTATGCAGGTTGTCTGTCTTTGGGTAGCATTGATGTTCATACCAGCCTCTTTAAAGTCTGCCAATAGAAGCCCTCCATGGTCAACATAAATGCGGTCAGTATAACATTGGCAGCGGAAACATGTGACGTGAATTTTGTGGGGTTTTCTAGATGCGGGATGTTTCCATTGGATGCTCCATGTTTTGCTGCACAGCTTAAAAGTAGTGGCACCACCACTCATCTCCTGCTACTGTGTGCAACAAAGTAGTGGCACCACCACTCATCTCCTGCTACTGTGTGCAACAAAGTAGTGGCACAACCACTCATCTCCTGCTACTGTGTGCAACAAAGTAGTGGCACCACCACTCATCTCCTGCTACTGTGTGCAACAAAGTAGTGGCACCACCTCTCATCTCCTGCTACTGTGTGCAACAAAGTAGTGGCACCACCACTCATCTCCTACTACTGTGCGCAACAAAGTAGTGGCACCACCACTCATCTCCTGCTACTGTGTGCAACAAAGTAGTGGCACCACCACTCATCTCCTGCTACTGTGTGCAACGAAGTAGTGGCACCACCACTCATCTCCTGCTACTGTGTGCAACGAAGTAGTGGCACCACCACTCATCTCCTGCTACTGTGTGCAACAAAGTAGTGGCACCACCACTCATCTCCTACTACTGTGCGCAACAAAGTAGTGGCACCACCACTCATCTCCTGCTACTGTGTGCAACGAAGGAGTGGCACAACCACTCATCTCCTGATACCGTGTGCAACAAAGTAGTGGCACCACCTCTCATCTCCTGCTACTGTGTGCAACAAAGTAGTGGCACCACCACTCATCTCCTACTACTGTGCGCAACAAAGTAGTGGCACCACCACTCATCTCCTGCTACTGTGTGCAACAAAGTAGTGGCACAACCACTCATCTCCTGATACCGTGTGCAACAAAGTAGTGGCACAACCACACATATCCTGCTGCAACAAGCCATAAATATGGCCGCTGCCCAGGCCAATTTTGTTGCAAAATACTACACACAACATGGATCTCAGAAGGTGCTTCGGAGTTCGTGCACGTTGACCAGGATTCTCCTCGAATTTCTCGAGATTCTGTAGAGGGACATCAAAGCACCTATGGCTTCGTCCACCTACAACAACAATAACAACAACAACAACAACATCAAAGATAGAATTGAACATCCTTAGGTTGGTGACATCCTGATTCAGAATGTCCTGGTGTGGCATTGATGATAATCATAATAACAACAACAACAACAACAACAACAACAACAACAATAACAACAACAGCAACAACAACAACAACATCAAAGATAGAATTGGACATCCTTAGCATCCTGGTTCAGAATTTCCTGGTGTGGCATTGATGATAATCATAACAACAACAACAACAACAACAACAACAACAACAACAACAATATCAAAGAAAGAATTGGACATCCTTAGCTGGGTGACATCCTGATTCAGAAAGTCCTGGTGTGGCATTTACGATTGCCACAAGAGCCTTCCCTCTTCGTTATATTTTGGGAATCTCCTGACAAGATATTTGGCAACCATTTTACTTTTACCACAGTCACAATCCTCAGAGACTTCCATTTGTTAGGACGCTGAAAGTAATCTACTTCAATCTGTTGTAGTCTGTTTGCAATCTGAAAAGTGTTGCCTGTTATTTTCAATTGAGCTGTGGTAAGCATCGTTCTTCTAGCAACCCTGTTCCTCGAATTTTCTCGAGATTCTCGAGCAGGATATCGGGGCACCTAAGGGTCCGTCCGGTGTGCAGTGATGATGATCCTTTACAATAAACAATAATTTCTTGACGTTCTTGAAAGGGAAAGGGGGTGGCGGGCCCGCTTGGGTCATGATTCCCAGGCGTTGGCCTTCTGTTTCATTTGCGCCTGAAAGCTCACAATATGTTGTACACACAATAGAAGAGACACAGCGAAGGGGTAGCTGTAATGCTATCAAAGAATGCACAGAAGACACTAATAGAATGGGAGGCAGTGGGACCAAGACTGGTGAGAGCAACATTTAGAACAATCAAAAACAAAATAAAATTACACATTATACAATGCTATGCACCAACCAACGATAAAGATGACTCAGTTAAAGATGATTTTTATAAACAGCTACAATGCCAGATGGATGCAAGACGAGCCAAGGATATTATAATCTTGATGGGAGACCTAAATGCTAAGGTAGGATCAGACAACAGAGGCTTCGAAGAGATTATGGGAAAACATGGACTTGGAGATATAAACGAGAATGGAGAGATATTTGTGAATTTCTGCGCCCTTAATCAAATGAGCCTAGGAGGAACAATATTCCAACATAAAAGAATACACAAAGCTACATGGGTGTCACCAGATCATAGAACGGAAAATCAAATTGATCACATATGTATTAATAATAAGTTTAAGTCATCCTTACAGGATGTAAAAGTATATAGAGGGGCAGATATAGCTTCTGATCATCATCTTCTGTTAGCCAAACTTAAAATTAAATTAAAAAGGTATACTACAACGAATAAGGGCAGAAAGTATTTCAATGTAGGGTTTCTTAAAGAACAAGGAATTAAAGATAAATTCGCAGTCACAATATCAAACAAATACCAAGTCCTCCAACAACTAGAAAATACAATAAATATAGAAGATCATTGGAAACAGGTAAAAAATATATGGAAAGAGACATGCGAAGAAACACTGGGGAAAAGAGAACGCCAGAATAAGGCATGGATGACAGCAGAGACCCTGGATAAAATTAAAGAAAGAAAGAACAAGAAAGCAGACATAAATAAAAGCAAAACAAGAAGTAATAAAGCCAAGACACAGGAAGCTTACACAGAGGTGAACAAAGAAGTGAGAAGATGCATTAAAAGGGATAAGAGGAAATATATAGATGAATTAGCTAAAGAGGCAGAAGAAGCAGCAAATAAAGGGAATATGAAAGAACTGTACAACAGCACAAAGAAATTAGGTGGAAAATACAAACAGATCAACGCCTTTATCAAAGATAAGAAAGGAAATCTGCTTAGTAATATAAGGGAACAAATGGGGAGATGGAAAGAGCACTTTGAAGAACTTTTGAACAGACCCGGCTCAAATAATCCTCCAGATATACTACCAGCAGAAGAAGAATTATACGTTAACTGCGGAAAACCAAGCAAAGAAGAAATAATGAAAGCCATCAAACTATTAAAAGATGGTAAAGCCACAGGACCAGATGAAATTCCTTCGGAAGCCATCAAAGCAGATATTATCACCTCTACCAAGATGTTACATAATCTATTGGATAAAATTTGGGAGAGGGAAGAAATACCTAAAGACTGGAGAGAAGGTTATATGATCAAACTACCAAAGAAAGGAAGTTTACAGGAGTGCACTAATTATAGGGGAATTATGCTACTATCAGTGCCAGGAAAAATATTAGGCAGAATCATTCTGGAGAGACTAAAAGAGGCTATAGAGAAACACTTGAGAGATGAACAAGCAGGTTTTAGGAAGAACAGATCATGTGCTGATCAAATAACTACTTTACGTATAATAGTTGAACAAAGTTTAGAACTAAAATCCCCACTTTATATTGGATTCATAGATTACGAAAAGGCATTTGATAGTTTAGACAGAAGAATGCTTTGGAAGTTGCTGAGTCATTATGGAATCCCCATAAAGTTTATTAACCTGATAAAAACAATGTATGAAGGAACAAAATGTAGTGTGGTGCATGAAGGACAGCTTACAGAAGCATTTGAAATAAAAACAGGAGTAAGGCAAGGATGCCTTCTGTCTCCATTTCTCTTTCTACTGGCCATAGATTGGATTATGAAAATAACTCAAAACAACAGAAATGGGATCCAGTGGTCACTGACCAAACAACTTGATGATTTAGACTTTGCTGATGACATAGCTCTCCTATCACACAGCCACCAACAGATGCAAGATAAAATGAGTATATTAGATGAGAGATCACAACAGCTAGGACTAAAGATTAATAGAGATAAGACCAACATTATGAGAATTAATGCAGTTGGCAATAACCAAATAAAACTAGGAGAAATACCTCTACTAGACGTACAATCTTATATATATCTGGGCAGTAATATAGACAAAGAGGGAGGAACAGAAAACGATACCAAAATAAGGATATCAAAAGCAAGAGGAGCTTTCATTGCACTGGGAAACATATGGAAATCCAAAGAAATTAGGCTAAATACAAAAATACAAATTTTCAACTCCAATGTTAAGTCGGTTCTATTATATGGCTGTGAAACATGGAGAATAACAAAATTGACAATCACGAAGGTACAGATTTCATTAATGGATGCTTGCGCAGAATAAAGGGATGGAAATGGCAGGACAAAGTCACTAACGTGGAATTATGGAAATGTACCGGTCAAATACCAGTGGATAAAGAAATACAGCGAAGACGATGGCGATGGATAGGACACACACTACGGAAACCAACTGAGAGTATTACACAACAGGCCCTTTTTTGGAATCCCCAGGGGAAAAGACAAAGAGGAAGACCAAGGAATTCTTGGAGAAGACAGATTGAAGCAGAGATGAAGATGATGGGGAAGACATGGAATGATCTTAAAAGAATTGCAAAAAACAGAACGACTTGGAAAGTGTTTGTTGAAGACCTATGCTCCACTGGGAGCTAAAAGGTAGAAGAAGAAGAAGACAAGAGCCTTCCCTCTTCGTTATATTTTGGGAATCTCCTGACAAGATATTTGGCAACCATTTTACTTTTACCACAGTCACAATCCTCAGAGACTTCCATTTGTTAGGACGCTGAAAGTAATCTACTTCAATCTGTTGTAGTCTGTTTGCAATCTGAAAAGTGTTGCCTGTTATTTTCAATTGAGCTGTGGTAAGCATCGTTCTTCTAGCAACCCTGTTCCTCGAATTTTCTCGAGATTCTCGAGCAGGATATCGGGGCACCTAAGGGTCCGTCCGGTGTGCAGTGATGATGATCCTTTACAATAAACAATAATTTCTTGACGTTCTTGAAAGGGAAAGGGGGTGGCGGGCCCGCCTGGGTCATGATTCCCAGGCGTTGGCCTTCTGTTTCATTTGAGCCTGAAAGCTCACAATATGTTGTACACACAATAGAAGAGACCCTGGTCTACACAAATCGTCATCAAAACTATCTTTACGACACATAGTACCATTGCTGGTGTATGTCGGGAGGGGGGGGGGGCAACGATAGAACCAGAGGGATAAAGGCCGCTTGGTCAAGCAGTCGCCACGACGTGTGAGACTCAGGATTTTTATTTCACCCCCGATAGAAAAAATCCTTTCTGTCTACCGCGGGCTTCGAACACCGTACGTCAGCTTTTCAGCCAGCGGAACAGTGGTTTTAGCCGCACATCCACGCGCACCTCCGCAAAACGTTATCGAATCTTAAAAAAAAAAAACCGGTTCCCTCCCCTTGCCTTGCTAGGCGTATGGGGGAACATAGTGTTAGTGACCACACTTTTCTATGACGATAGCACATTTTTGGGTGATGTGGTCAGTATCACGCCAGGCAGCCTTTACTTCCCAAAAAAATCTCTGGTACCCATTTTTAGAGGCTGGGTGAACCGCAGAGCCTTGTCAGACCGAAACAAAATCCGCCACTGCTGGGGATTGAACCCTGACCCTTCTGGTCAGGAAGCGAGCGCACTATCCACCCAGCCACCAGGAAGCGAGCACACTATCCACTCAGCCACCAGGAAGTGAGCACACTATCCACTCAGCCACCAGGAAGTGAGCACACTATCCACTCAACCACCAGGAAGTGAGCACACTATCCACTCAACCACCAGGAAGCGAGCACACTATCCACTCAGCCACCAGGAAGCGAGCACACTATCCACTCAGCCACCAGGAAGTGAGCACACTATCCACTCAGCCACCAGGAAGTGAGCGCACTATCCACTCAGCCACCAGGAAGTGAGCACACTAACCACTCAACCACCAGGAAGCGAGCACACTAACCACTCAACCATCAGGAAGCGAGCACACTATCCACTCAGCCACCAGGAAGTGAGCACACTATCCACTCAACCACCAGGAAGCGAGCACACTATCCACTCAACCACCAGGAAGCGAGCACACTATCCACTCAACCACCAGGAAGCGAGCACACTATCCACTCAGCCACCAGGAAGTGAGCACACTATCCACTCAGCCACCAGGAAGTGAGCACACTATCCACTCAGCCACCAGGAAGCGAGCACACTATCCACTCAACCACCAGGAAGCGAGCACACTATCCACTCAGCCACCAGGAAGCGAGCACACTATCCACTCAACCACCAGGAAGCGAGCAGCACACTATCCACTCAGCCACCAGGAAGCGAGCACACTATCCACTCAGCCACCAGGAAGCGAGCACACTATCCACTCAGCCACCAGGAAGCGAGCGCACTATCCACTCAGCCACCGAGGCTCCATCGAATCTACTGCCCGGTATATGTCGTACATTTATACCACTGTGCTAACATAGAATAGCGTCCTCTTCGTTGTGACGGCAGTCTCAAATGGCTTGTTTTGTTGTTGTTGTCTTGGTGATTCTGCCCACATTCTGGCGTGGCACGATCGGTTTAATCTCAGACTAAGTTTTTAAACTGATATCAGACATCAATTACCATCCACAAATAACAAGTAAAAATCGAGGAAGAGGTATGTTTACAGCACTCGGAAAAAATGACAAAAAATCAATAGCAAAAAAAAAAAAAAAGAAAAATAGTCCATAGCAGGATCGAACTCGTACTCCATGGCCCAGCGCCTTGCCACGAAAAGCCAAACGCTAGGGAACACTGCCAACTCGGCTAACAAAAATTATCCATCATTGGCGATGTCTTTCACGCAGGTTGTTCTCATGACTGAAAAATTGACAAATAATCAACAACAGAAAAAAATATGGACCAAAGCAGGATCAAACCCGTACTCAGTGGCACAACGCCTCCTATCGTTTGGCTTTTATTGGCAGGGCGCTGTGCCACAGAGAACGGGTTCGATCCTGCTTTGGTCCATATTTTGTTCTGTTTTTGATTATTTGTCATTTTTTCCGAGTGCTGTAAACATACCTCTTCCTCTGAATTGATTCGCTGATTATCGCCTCGGAAGTTTCCCTCTATAATAATATTCATCTATTAATTATTTGTCTCCTATCTCTCGGATAGGGTAGGGCTGAATACTTGCGTTGCAGAGAAACATTTAAGACGAACCAGCACGAATAGTAGTTTCCAGTGGTTTAGACTGGAGACAAATAATAATAAATGAATATTATTATAGAGTAATTGTTATTAGAGAATGTATTATTGTTTTGTTTTTTTAAATATTTTTTTTTGCAGCATGTTGCCCTCAAATACTTTTGACCGCATCACCGCCCGCACCCTGAAAATTAATCCGCTTATCATGGCATAACACGATACAGTGAGACGCATCAACTGCTGATATCTATTTATAGCGATACTCTAGACTGACTAACTAAACAGTATCATATTGTTCAGGGCGCTAGCTTGAAGATACAGTAGTCGTGAATTCAATTCTATCCCGAAACTGGCAAATTTACCCAGCTGGAAAGAAGGTTGACACTTCTATCATTTGAGTTATTAAAGGTACTAGCCGCAAAGAAGATAACACACATCACACCGTCAAATGATGTGGCCTAGATAATGAATTTTGTTATCCCACTACGACATTTTATGTCTCATATCGTTTACATCGACTCTCTTCTCAGATGTGTCAATGCTATTCTCATCTCAAATGTAACAATGCTACTCTCATTTCAAATGTATCAATGCTATTCTAATTTCAAATGTAACAATGCTACTCTCATTTCAAATGTGTCAATTCTATTCTCATATCAAATGTAACAAGGTTACTCTCATTTCAAAAGTGCCAATCCTATTCTCATTTCAAATGTAACAATGTTGTTCTACTCTGAAATGTAGGAATGTACTCTCATGTCAAATGTAGCAATGGTACTCTCTTTAGAAATGTAGCAATGCCACTCTCATGTCAAATGTAGCAATGTTACTCTCTTTTGAAATGTAGCAATGCCACTCTCATGTCAAATATAGCAATGTTACTCTCTTTTGAAATGTAGCAATGTTACTCTCTTTTGAAATGTAGCAATGCCACTCTCATGTCAAATATAGCAATGTTACTCTCTTTGAAATGTAGCAATGTTACTCTCTTTTGAAATGTAGCAATGCCACTCTCATGTCAAATGTAGCAATGTTACTCTTTTTAAATGTAGCAATGACACTCTCATGTCAAATGTAGCAATGCCACTCTCATGTCAAATGTAGCAATGTTACTCTCTTTTGAAATGTAGCAATGCCACTCTCATGTCAAATGTAGCAATGTTACTCTCTTTTGAAATGTAGCAATGCCACTCTCATGTCAAATGTAGCAATGGCACTCTCATGTCAAATGTAGCAATGTTTCTCTCTTTGAAATGTAGCAATGACACTCTCTACATATTATAACAAAATGTCTCGCCTGTACTAAAAACACCTGAGCAAATCGTCAGCAAACCACTCTTTTTCCCACATTTGCTACATTTTGACATAATTCTAATCTGTTCATATCTAGGCGTTATACTTTTATTTACTCTCAACTTCTTAGTTTTCTTCATTGCAGTACTCTTCTCTTCTTTTTATTCTTGCATGTAATAAGTTCTTCCAAAACCGTAATACATTTTTAACGTTCCCCAAATATATAATTTGCATAATTGAATTGCCTGTTTGTACTCCTATTTTTTATTATTCTGGCTAATCTTTCTTATATATTATTTATTTGCTTGTTTTTTCCTTTCGTGAAATGTGCTCCAATCTTTTATATTTTCAAATGTTAATGGCATTGCCTCTGCGTGCATGTAGCCTGTTTATCGACTAATTATGCCTACATGTAATTATGAATCATAAACATAATAAAAGACAACTAACTCCAACGTGTTTGTTACAATATATAAACCAGAGGTTCTCAAGGGGGATGTTACTGCCACCTCCAGTCGATAAGGGGACTCCACAGGATAAGGGGCCCACAAGATAAGGGGTTCACAAGTTAAGGGGTTCACATAATAAGGGGTTCACAAGAAAAATGGTCCACAATATAAGGGGCCCACAAGATAAGGGGTCCACAAGATAAGGGGCCCACAAGATAAGGGGTAAACAAAATTAGGGGTTCACATAATAAGGTGTTTACAAGATAAGGGGCCCACAAGATAAGGGGTAAACAAAATTAGGGGTTCACATAATAAAGGGTTCACAAGATAAGGGGTTCTACAAAATAAGGGGTTCTCAATATAAGGGGTCCACAAAATAAGGGGTCCAGTGGATAAGGGGTTCACAAGATAAGAGGTCTACAAGATAAGGGGTCCACAAGATAAGGGGTCACAAAATAAGGGGTTCACAAGATAAGGGGTCCACAAAATAAGGGGTTCACAAGATAAGAAGTCCTCAAGATACGGGGTCACAAAATAAGGGGTTCACAATACAAGGAGTCCACAAGATAAGGGGTTCACAAGATAAGGGTTCCACAAGATAAGGGGTTCACAAGATAAGGGGTCCACAAAATAAGGGGTTCACAAGATAAGAAGTCCACAAGATAAGGGGTCACACAATAAGGAGTTCACAATACAAGGAGTCCACAAGATAAGGGGTTCACAAGATAAGGGTTCCACAAGATAAGGGGTTCACAAGATAAGGGTCCACAAAATAAGGGGTTCACAAGATAAGGGGTTCAAAAATAAGGGGTTCACAAGATAAGGAGTTCACAAGATAAGGGGTTCACAAAATAAGGGGTTCACAAGATAAGGGGTTCACAAGATAAGGGGTTCACAAGATAAGGAGTCCACAAGATAAGGGGTTCACAAGATAAGGAGTCCACAAAATAAGGGGTTCAAAAGATAAGGGGTTCACAAGATAAGGGGTTCACACAATAAGGAGTCCACAAAATAAGGGGTTCACATGATGAGGGGTTCACAAGATAAGGGGTTCACATAATAAGGGGTTCACAAGAAAAATGGTCCACAAGATAAGGGGTCCACAAGATAAGGGGTCCACAAGATAAGGGGCCCACAAGATAAGGGGTAAACAAAATTAGGGGTTCACATAATAAGGTGTTTACAAGATAAGGGGCCCACAAGATAAGGGGTAAACAAAATTAGGGGTTCACAAGATAAGGAGTCCACAAAATAAGGGGTTCACAAGATAAGGGGTTCACAAAATAAGGAGTCCACAAAATAAGGGGTTCACATGATAAGGGGTTCACAAGATAAGGGGTTCACAACATAAGAAGTTCACAAAATAAATGGTTCACAAGATAAGGGGTTCACAAGATAAGGGGTCAACAAAATAAGGGGTTCACAAGATAAGGAGTCAACAAAATAAGGGGTTCACTAGATAAGGAGTCCACAAAATAAGGGGTTCACAAGATAAGGGGTTCACTAGATAAGGGGTTCACAAGATAAGGGGTTCACAAGATAAGGGGTCAACAAAATAAGGGGTTCATAAGAAAAGATGCCAACAAAATAAGGGGTTCATAAGATCGCTGATGGACTAAAAGAACAGTTCAGTGAGCGCAGCAAAGTGACAAAAGATGACACTGGCAATCTCCTGCCTCGTGCACTTGTTAACCGATTGTTCTGCATTGCGATTTTCACCTTGCGATCCAGTGCCGTCGCATTCAGAGTACGGTTATCCTAGATTGCTTCCACAGAGATTTTCTTAAACTCTGACACCTGTACGGTCAAGGTAACGTAATGTGTCGTGGAGGTGTGAAGTGCTTTAATCTCAGAGAGTGTTTCCAAACATTTAGAGGTTATATGGAGGGGTGGGGGTGGGGTGTGTGTTCATGGCCAGATTTAGGCCAAGGCTAAATAAGCTACAGCTTAGGGCGTCACATTTCGAGGTGCCCTCAAATTTGTTTATATTGTAATCTATGTGAGAGAGAGAGAGAGAGAGAGAGAGAGAGAGAGAGAGAGAGAGAGAGAGAGAGAGAGAGAGAGAGTTGTGGCACTGAAAAAAGTCAGCAACAGAATTGAGTTGAATTGACTCGCTGCATTGAGGACAGATATAACGTGGAGACTGTAGTCCCCACTTTTTATCGGATTCATAGATTATATATGGCCCCATGGCCCTTTTCGTCTTGTCTGAAGGGCTAGTGGAGGCTATTGTGTTTTTTTTTTGAGGTTTTGTTTTTGTCAAGCAGCTTCTCTCGTGGCTTATATCTATCAATGTTTGACAAACACACATGGTCACAGAATGAACAAGTCAGGCCCACTTATCCACAGGGTTTCCCCCCCCCCCCCCATTTTCATAAGTCTTTCCTCTTTTAATGAGATTCATAGATTACGAAAAGGCATTTGATAGTTTAGAGAGAGGAATACTTTGGAAGTTACTGAGTTATTACGGAATCCCCACAAAGTTTATTAACCTGCAAAGAACCATGTATGAAGGAACGAAATGTAGTGTGGTGCATGAAGGACAGCTTACAGAAGCATCTGAAATAAGAACAGGAGTAAGGCTGGGATGTCTCTGTCTCCATTTCTCTTTCTACTGGCCATATATTGGATTATGAGAATAACTCAAAACAACAGAAATGGAATCCAGTGGTCACTGGCCATCAACTTAATGACTTAGATTTGCTGATGATATGACTCTCCTATCACATAATCATCAACAGATGCGAGATAAAATGAGCATGCTTGATGAGCAATCACAACAGCTGTGACTGAAGATAAATAGAGATAAGGCATAAGCTTTCCTCTTCTCATGGTGTGCCCAAAAAATGTTGATTGCTTCTTTCTGATGTTTTTTAAGAGTTCCCTTTTTGTGTTGGCCTCTTTGAGAATTTCCTCATTTGTCTTTTTAGCTGTCCAGGGAACTTTCAACATTCTTCTGAGAAATCCCATCTCTGGGGTCTCTAATCGTCTTTTCATTTGTTTGTCTACTGTCCATGATTCGCTTCCATAGGTCAGAATTGGTTCTATATAGCACCGATGAACTCTCTTTCTCATTTCTATTGGCATAGATTTGTTGCATAAGATATTTTTCATTTTCTGAAATGCTATTTTGGCCTGAGCTATACTGATTTTTATTTCTGTGGTGCATCTTCCATCTGATGTTATTATTGTGCCCAAGTATTTCAAACGTTGCACTTGTTTCAGATTTGTCTTGTTTATTTTTATGCTGCATGATGGTGATGATTGTTTCTTCAAATCAAATACCAGTGGATAAAAAGATACAGCGGAGACGATGGCGATGGAAAGGATACACACTGTGGAAGCCAACTGAGAGTATTACACAACAACCCTTTTTATGAATCCTCCAGGATCAAGACAAAGAGAAAGACCAAAATATTCGTGGAAAATACAAATGGAAGCGGATAGGAAGATGGTGGGCAAGATATGGAATGATCTTAAAAGAATGGCAAGAAACAGAATAGCTTGGAAAGTGTTTGTTGAAAACATATGCTCCACAAGGAGTTGAAAGTGTTGAAGACCTATGCTACACAGGGAGTTAAAAGTGTTGAGGACCTATGCTACACAGGGAGTTAAAAGTGTTGAAGACCTATGCTACACAGGGAGTTAAAAGTGTTGAAGACCTATGCTCCATAGGGAGTTGAAAATGTTGAAGACCTATACTCAACAGGGAGTTTAAAGTGTTGAAGACCTATGCCCCACATGGAGTTGAAAGTGTTGAAGACCTATACTCCATAGAGAGTTGAAAGTGTTGAAGACCTATGCTCTACAGGAAGTTGAAAGTGTTGAAGACTTGGCTAGATAATTATGGAAGGAAACGATCGCCTACTCTAAGCCAACCGGTAATGCACATGAAGACAGAGACTTGGGTATTCATTTTTTAAATAGAAGTATAACATAATAATACTTACATCATATAGCGTATCTAACACATGACGTCACTTAGGTCCTGGTTTGGGGTCTCCAACTGTGTGTTACTTTTTTTCATTAATTTTTTTTTTTAAAATGCGTTCGCCAACTTTACCTCTGACGAAGTCCCTACCGAATTTTGCGTGTTAATACATTTTTTCCTGGCAACCGTGTGCACAGGTGTTCCTCGTCGCACAGACAGATAACTCCAACTTCGGAGGTACTCATATTTTTTTTTCCGTCGATGAGTAATTGAGGTTTCAAGCCGAGCCCTGCTGCTGAGACCAGGGGTGGTCGCTGCAGGGATAAATCACAAATAAATGTCCCAAATGATGCAGTGAGATTTGAACTCACAACCTCTCTGTCTCGAAGACAGGCGTCTTGCCTCGAGACCAACTATAAATATATATAGTCTCTATTATCGCTTGTTGATTGGGCTTCCTTACCGAGAACATTTCTTCACGCACTTTGACTTGTGACGTCTCAGCAAAGGCATATTTTAGCATCATATGTCTAGCCAGTGAGCAACCGATAGCGGAGGGTATTAGTTCTCTCTGTCTGTTCCATTATGTCGGGGTTATCAGCGTCTGTAAGTAAAAATAAAGTGCCCAGTCACGCCTAGTGGCGTATAGGGAATATGGTGTTAGTGACCATAATATTTTACAGACCTTCAGCACATGATTTTTAGGGGTAATGTGGTTGGTGTTACGCCCATGCTGCTTTACTTTTCCAGAAAAAAATCCGGTACCCATTTAAGGCTGGGTGAACCTCGAAGCCGTCGATCGGGATCAAACCCAACCTCTTGTCCTCTGTAGTCAAGTTCACTAACCACTGAACTAGCACGGCTCCCATCAGCGTCCGCGAGTTACAATATTTTCGCTTTTGTTAAGTCATTTTATTGCAGAGTTTCCATTCCATCTATTGCGACCATTTACAACCAGCTTTATTCCAGCGGGAGCCGCGATAGCTCAGTGGTTAGTGAACTGGATTACAAAGGACAAGAGGTAGGGTTCGATCCCAACCGACGGCTTCCGGGTTCACCCAGCCTTAAATGGGGACCGGATTTTTTTCTGGGAAAGTAAAGCGGCACAGGCGTAATACCGACCACATTACCCCAAAAATCATGTGCCGAAGGTCTGTAAAATTTATGGTCACTAACACCATATTCCCTATACGATACTTGGCGTGACGGGGAATGTACTTTTTTCTTTACAGCAGCTTCGCATTTTTATGCATTTATTTGCCCTGACCCCTTTCTATTCATTTACAGATTCCCACTCATTTAAGATAAACTGTTTTCAGAACCATCATGAAAATATGAAGTAGAGTCTTGATCAATTATGACTTGCTGATCTTTATGCCAGAAACAAGCGGCGTGTTATTGATTTTTCTCTGCTCGTGCGCCGATCTTGATCTCACTTCATACATTTTAATAATTATTAATATCAAAGCCTTTCTATTGGACAGTTTTGAACTTGACCTTGCAGATCACGGTTTTCTTCGCACTAACGACATCGCCCAAACAAAGACGTCCGACAGCAACAGATCTAAAAAGACTCATAGTTGACTGCTTGCACCAGGAACGGTGAATCAGAATTATCCAGACCATACTCCACCTCTTCGTGGTACCCCTCGTAACAGACTAACTAGTCTAGTCTGGTCAAGTGAGTGGAGATCGAGAGGGTAGGCGACCCCGTACTCACAAATTTCGAGCTGAAGTCGGATATGTCGGTCCGAAAGCTGTAAGTATCACAGTTTTACTGCAAACGACACCAGCTTATTTATACCCACGTAACATCCTTTCAAGGACAGACGATGAAGATGGCTAACTCTTCCGTTAGTCACGAGGTGAACGGAATGAAAGAGAAGAAAACAATTATCTGAAAGTTTACCTCATAGCAGAGTCTCATCATAGCAACGTTTCCTCACAGCAACGTCTCCTCATAGCAAAATTTCTCATAGCAATATCTCCTCACAGCAACGTCTCCTTATAGCAACGTTTCTCATAGCAAAGTTTTCTCACATCAACGTCTCCTCATAGCAACGTCTCCACATAGCAACATTCCTTATAGCAACGTTTCCTCATAGCAACGATTCCTTATAGCAAAGTCTCCTCATAGCAACGGTTTTCATAGCAAAGTCTCCTCATAGCAACATTTTCTCATAGCAACGTTTCCTCATAGTAAAGTCTCATCATCATCATCATCATCAAGTACCGGGACTGATGGCGTAGGTGATCATGTCTCTCCACAACTTTCGATCTCGACAGCTATTAATCATTTCTGTTGTTGACCTTCTGCCAAGCCATTCTCTTAAGCTGTCTGTTATTTTCTCTCTTTACTTCCCTCTATATCTTCGTCCCTCCCCATCAAGGCCAGCTCCTTGTCGTGGGGATGGGGCTTAACAGTCACCAGGGACTGAAAACCAAGACTGGCCAGGCCTTCCTACACCCGTGCAAGACCACAGTCTGCTCTAGCAATTTTAAGTGCTGAAGTCGGAGGCAACCAGCCAAAAGGCGCACTACAAAAATCAGGATGCCACGCACTCACGCCAATGGGAAGCATGCCTATAACTGCAAATCGATATGGCACTCGCCCTGTGATGGACACTCAGGCAGGTGCAGCGCCGGGCCCTCAGCCTCGAAAGGGCCCAACCTATATTACTGGATGTCCTTCTCAATCGCTCTGTGGAGTCAGGGGGCGAGAGAATAGAGTTACTGGCCAACCCAAAATAAGACCACTCAAAATAATGCACTGGAATGCTGAAGGCATCAACAGCAAAAGAGATGGGTACAGTAAAAAGATAGAATTAGAAAATATCCTGCATGAAGAACAAGTAAGCATATGCTGTTTGCAGGAAACCCATCTAAACAACGACATAGCCTTGAAGATTAGGGGATACCAGTGCTACCGATCTGACAGGAAAAACAGACAAAAGGGCGGAATACTGACTCTTGTAAGGAACAACATTAATGCATGTCAGATTGAAGTGTATATGGATGGGGCGGAATATCAAATACTGCACCTCAGGACAGGAAATACAGACTTCCATCTACTAAACTACTACTGTCCGAGTGACCGCCCACTAGCACTAGACACAATTACATAAAAGAAAGAATAATTGTATGTGGAGACTTTAACAGCCATTCACAGAGCTGGGGCTATGAAGATATGGACAAGAGAGGTGAAGAACTTGAAAATTGGCAGGATGACAATGGCTTATACTATTAAACCAGGCAACAGATCCACCAACATTCTATTCCAGATCATGGCATACCACATCTACACCAGACCTTGCTTTCCATTCACCAGACCTGGATTGGAATATCACACGTATTGTTGGGAAACAACTTGGAGGCAGCGACCACCGACCTGTCTTTTTAGTGGTGCAAAATGAGGCCGTCAGGGAGAGCAGCACTCTCTCCAGATGGAATTACAAAAAGGCAGACTGGAAAATGTATCAACATTACACCAGTGTACTGACTAAAGATCTAAATACAGACAGAGACATCAACAAAATAGTTGATGAATTCAGTAGACTAATAATACAAGCTGCCAGTGAAACAATACCCAGAGGGGCACGGAAACACTACAAACCATACTGGAATAGTGAACTAGAGCAACTGCACAATGACATGGAAACATCTCGAAAACAAGCAGAAAATAACCCCTGCCAGGAACACCACAATAACTATCAGCATGCTAAAGCCAAATTTCAATGGGCTAAACTACAAGCCAGACGGAGAAGTTGGAAAGAGAAAACAGAGTACATGAATCTAGAACGAGACACAAGAAAAGTGTGGAAGCTTGTAAAACAGCTGAATGATGAGGGTACAGAAGGGAACACAAAAATTACCCTGAAGAAGGATGGAAACATTCTAACAGGTAAACATGCAGCAAATCACTTTGCAGACTCCTTTGCAAATGACAACAATATTGAAATTAGCCTAGAGAAACGTCAAGAGACCCGTCTAAAACAACAAAATGCAAGACAAGAAGAGACTGCACATGAAGTCATGGAAATACCCATTACACAAAGAGAGCTAGAGCTGGCAATATCCAAATTAAAAATGAAAAAGTCACCAGGTAGTGATGGAGTGTCTAATGAAATGATTAAGAACTTGGGAACTGCAGCTAAAGCAAAACTACTGCAGATCTACAACATTTGCTGGATCACAGGTAAAGTGCCACAGGCATGGAGAGAAGCAATTATGATACCATTACTAAAGCCAGGAAAAGATGGTTCAATGACATCCAGCTATAGACCAATCAGCCTTACAAGCTGTTTGTGTAAAACAATGGAACGTATAATCAATCTCAGACTGCAGTGGTACCTGGAAAGTGAAAATCTCCTTGTCCCACAACAAGCAGGCTTTAGACAGTGTTACTCTACCGAAGATCAGGCAACCTATCTTTCCCAGGAAATTGAGGATGCGTTTCAAGAAAAGAAACTGGTACTAGCAGCATGGATAGACCTAAAGAAAGCATTTGATAAGGTATGGAAGGAAGGGCTTTTGAAGAAACTGAGAAATTATGGAGTAAATGGCAGGATGTACAAATGGGTCAAAGCATACCTGCATAACAGGAGAGCCAGAGTGCAACTGGATGGTCTTAAGAGTAAGAAGGTCTTACTGCGCCAGGGCGTTCCACAGGGAGGGGTACTATCTCCAACACTTTTTCTGATCTACATCAATGACCTAGTTACTGAACTACCACATGGTATCAAAGTGGCAATGTATGCAGATGACTTGGTAATGTGGTGCACAGAGGAGTATGCAACAGTGGCCTCCAAATTGTTACAAAGAGCTATGAATGCACTGAATTCATGGACAAATAGATGGTGTATCAGCATCAATACAGACAAATGCAGTACTACACTTTTCACTCTTTCCCAAAACAAAAGCAGGAGCCATCTATATAAACAATGAGCCTGTGAAAGAAGACATACAGGCTACGTATCTCGGAGTTACATTTGATAACAAACTATCTTGGAAACAGCAGATAAATAAGGCAACCCAAAAAGCAAGGAGAAAATTGGCTATTCTAAGAAAGCTGTGTGGAACTACGTGGGGTGCGAGTGGGAAAATACTCAGTAAAGTTTACCAACAGAGTATACGCCCACATTTAGAATATGGATCATCTGCATGGTGTTCAGCATCAAACACCACACTTCAAGAACTGGATAAAGTACAAAACCAGGCACTTAGGGTCATCACAGGAGCAATGAAATCAACACCAATATTAGAGATGGAGAAATTGTGGAGGATACCAGCACTGAGAGAACGGAGGGACACAAAGGTGCTGATACAGGCAGAAAAATTTGCTTGCATGCCGAGACATCCAATGAAGGACCGATTCCAAAATCTTGCATTGGGACGACTTAAGAGAAGCAGTTTTATCCACCAAGCCAAGCGTATTAGTAGACAAACACCAGACATGCCAAGAGCTGTTACCCCCTACTGCCCATACCAGAACAGACTCCCTGGACAGAGGAATCTGGATTATCAGTTCAAATACGGACAGAAGTGAAAGGAATAGTTGATAAAGAGGAACAGAATAGTCTACAGCGAAAAACAATAACTCTCAGTTTCCTGGATGAAGAATACCCACAAGACCTATGGATTCGTGTGTATACAGATGGATCAGCACAGAATGCAGTAAAAAATGGGGAGCAGGTGCATATATAGAATACCCAAATAACACTAGGGATATGAATAAAATAGCAACAGGGAAATATTGTCACAATTATGATGCAGAAATACAAGCAATAAAGTTAGCAATAGAAAAACTGCTGAACATTAATCTTAGCCCGCAGCCTGTAGTGTTTTTGACAGATGCAAGATCAGTACTCCAGGCACTACAATCCAGAAAATTACCACATCTGCAGACCTTATTGACTGAACTCTGCAAGCACCACAGGATGCCCTGCAGTGGATCCCATCTCACTGTGGAATACCAGGAAATGAGAAAGCAGATCAGTTGGCAAAGGAAGGTTCAACAGGCACACAACTAGATACACCTGTTACATACCATCATAAGAAACAGATAATCAAATCAATCAGAGGACCACAAGCCCCAAATCAGGATGCCTTTTATAATATGAATAGATATGAACAAGTTATCATTATACGTCTCAGAACAGGACACAATCGACTCCATAGTCACATGTATACAAAATTCAAGATCGGCACCTCAACTACTTGTACATGTGGACAGGCGCCCCAGACTGCTGAACACATACTTCAAGACTGCACTGAATATAGTAGACTGAGGAAAATCCATTGGCCCATAGATACAACACTACAGACAAAACTATATGGGCCACTGCAAGAATTACAAAAGACAGTAACATTTATACAGGAAACGACATTGCAGATATAGACAATGCTTCAGGCGAACGAAAGATAGATAGATAGATCTTCGTCCCTCAATTTTTCCGGTTGTTACAATATATTCCAGTTGTTCTCTTCTCATTACATGGCCAAAAAAAGTTGATTGTTTCTTCCTAATATTGGAAATTAGTTTCTTTTTGCTTTGACCTCTCTCAGAACATCTTCATTTCTCTTCTCAACTGTCCATGGTACTCTCAATATTCTTCTGTAAAACCACATTTCTACAGACTCCAGTGATTTTCTTGTCTGTTGTCCTATTGCCATGATTCGCATCCATATGTTAAGACTGGCTCTACGTAACATTTAAGAACTCTTTTTCGTGTTTCTATTGCCAAAATGGATTGCATAGTATCTTCCTCATTTTTTGGAAAGCTGCTTTTGCCTGAACCATTCTGCATCTCACCTCTTTTGTACATCTTCCATCTGAGGTTAACAAAGTTCCCAAATATTTAAATTCATTTACCTGTTTTAATATTGTTCCACTTGTCTTTATTTTGCACTGAGGTGATGTCTTTTTCTTTGTTGTTACCATTACCTCTGTCTTTTTGCTATTATAGTCTCCTCATAGCAACGTTTTTTCGTAGCAAAGTCTCCTCATAGTAAAGTCTCCTCATAGCAACGTTTCCTCATAGCAACATTTCCTCACAGCAAAGTTTCCCCATAGCAACGTTTTCTCATAGCAACGTCTCATCATAGCAACGTTTTCTCATAGCAACGTTTCCTCATAGCAACATTTCCTCAAAGCAAAGTTTCCCCATAGCAACGTCTCCTCATAGCAACGTCTCCTCATAGCAACGCTTCTCATAGCAACGTCTCCTCACAGCAACGTCTCCTCATAGCAACGTTTCTCATAGCAACATTTCCTTATAGCAACGTTTCCTCATAGCAACGTTTCCTCATAGCAACGTCTCCACATAGCAACATTTCTTCACAGCAACGTCTCCTCATAGCAACGTTTTTTCATAGCAAAGTCTACTCATAGTAAAGTCTCCTCACATCAACGTTTCGTCATAGCAACGTTTCCTCATAGTAACGTCTCCTCATAGCAATGTTCCCTCATAGCAACGTCTCATCATAGCAACGTTTTCTCATAGCAAAGTCTTCTCATAGCAACATTTCCTCACAACAAAGTTTCCTCATAGCAACGTCTCCTTATAGCATAGTCTCCTCATAGTAAAGCCTCCTCATATAAATATTTTCTTATAGCAACATTTCCTCATAGCAACGTTTCCTCATAGCAACGTCTCCTCATAGCAACATCTCCTCATAGCAACGTTTCCTCACATCAACATATCCTCATAGCAACGTTTCCTCACATCAACATATCCTCATAGCAACGTTTCCTCACAGCAACATATCCTCATAGCAACGTTTCCTCACAGCAACGTCTCCTCATAGCAACGTTTCCTCACATCAACATATCCTCATAGCAACGTTTCCTCACAGCAACATATCCTCATAGCAACGTTTCCTCACTGCAACATATCCTCATAGCAACGTTTCCTCACAGCAACGTCTCCTCATAGCAACGTTTTCTCATAGCAAAGTCTCCTCATAGCAAAATTTCCTCATAGCAAAGTCTCCTCATTGCAACGTTTTTTCATAACAAGTTTCCTCATAGCAAAGTCTCCTCATAGTTTCAATTAGCAAAATGCATCTAAAAGAAAACACGGGAGAGAACAAGAACACACAGGAAATTGCACTAAGACCCAATTCTGAACCTGAAATGAGAACACTTGCCTACAAAACAATCTTCCGACTCATAATGGATATGTCAAACTTGCACTTCTACGGGGTGGAGTCACCGCACTGCTGTGTACATGTCAAGTCGGTCTATGGTGCCGTCCTGATCTACGGGGTGGAGCTACGACACAACTATGCACATGTCAAGTCGGCCTAGTGGTGCCGTCCTGAGCCACGACACTACTGTGTAGATGTCAAGTCAAGCCTGGTGGTGCCGTCCTGAGCACGACACTGCTGTGTAGATGCCAAGTCAAGCCTGGTGGTGCCGTCCTGAGCCACGACACTGATGTGTAGATGTCAAGTCAAGCCTGGTGGTGCCGTCCTGAGCCACGACACTGATGTGTAGATGTCAAGTCAAGCATGGTGGTGCCGTCCTGAGCCACGACACTGATGTGTAGATGTCAGTCAAGCATGGTGGTGCCGTCCTGAGCCATGACACTGACGTGTAGATGTCAAGTCAAGCCTGGTGGTGCCGTCCTGAGCCACGACACTGCTGTGTAGATGTCAAGTCAAGACTGGTGGTGCCGTCCTATCTTACATTGTGAAAATTAATTTATTGTCAGAGAATCTAGACCAAAGAAACACTGTCTGGCATCTAATGTGGTTCCATCACGAGCTGCACACCTTTTCTCAGAACGCGACACGTTCACTAAAACTGCTTGAACTTTAGAGACGAACATTTTGTTGGTTGCTGGAACTGAGGCGTAGCACATATGGGAATCCTCCACGTGTAGGGAATTTAATTCGTTCTAAAGTCTTATTTTTATAGTGACCTCCAGCTAGCAAGGGAGCCGCGATAGCTCAGTGGTTAGTGAACTGGACTACAAAGGACAAGGGGTAGGGTTTGATCCCAACCGACGGCTTCCGGGTTCACCCAGACTTAAATGGGTACCGGATTTTTTATGGGAAAGTAAAGCAGCACGGGCGTAATAACGACCACATTACCCCCAAAATCATGTGCTGAAGGTCTGTAAAATATAGGGTCACTAACACCATATTTCCCTATACGCCACTTGGCGTGAAGGGGGTACTTTACTTTTTTTTTTTCTCCAGCTAGCAACTAGATTCATAGCGGCAGGACATCTATTGAAATCAAAATACATAATACCAATTGTAATACATAATTGCCATTGAAACTAACTACTGGAGACCCAGTACAATATCGAAACCTTGGGCCCATCTGATATGTCTCCTCATGGAAAACATAAAATACCAGAACTTAAGGAAAATATAAAAGGAATCATGAAAAAAGGCACCAATCAGACACAGAAAGGAAAGAAAACACGGAGCAGAAAACACATACACGATACCAACCCACAGGACTCTTGGTCCCACATAAACACAGATGGCGCTGCTACAAATGCCACCAGAAATGGAGGGGGAAGTGCGTTCTTGACGCTGAATAATCAGGACGAGGTCACCAAGTCAATAGCTACTGGAAAATTCTCAAACAACTTTAAAGTAGAAACTGAGACCATCAGAGATGCTGCAACACTGGCTACTCAACACAAAAATAACATGCACAATAAATTGGTGATTCTGACTGATGCACTATCAGTACTATCAGCTCTAAAAAGCCCCAAGAACAATGAACTAGATGACTTGAGAACAACCCTGGACCAACTATGCAATAACTTCCAGAGAGTAGTCATTCAGTGGATACCATCACACTGTAATATACACGGGAACGAACACGCAGACAAATTAGCTAAAGAGGGAGGGAGATTACCACAAGAGAACCATCCGCTCAGTTATGATGAAGCCAAATCCATCCTCAAAGGTCAGTTCCATGAAAAATGGAAACGAGAACACCCAAAGCATAACGAGAGTGACGGATACCACAACTATCAAGGAGGGATCAAGTCATTATACGAGGACTGGCCACAATAGAATGAGAAATCACATGTTCACCAAATTCAAAATATGTACAACCAGCCTATGCCACTGTACACTGGACAATATGACTACAAAACATGTTCTACAGGATTGCCCCCAGTACACAGACCTGAGAAGAGCAATGTGGTCCACGCCACCTCCCCGGAAGAAAAACTATATGGGGCAATCTATTCGCTTAAACAGACAGCTGACTTCATGAGAGAGTCTGGAATCCTACTCTGATTGAGTCTTGATCGCAGAGAGAGAGAGAGAGAGAGAGAGAGAGAGAGAGAGAGAGAGAGAATACATAATACACAAATAAACACTGGGGTAAAAAACATACACACACAAAAGTCATATCTACATATCTATAGGAAAACAAAAGCCGACATTAAATATAGTTTTAGAACACAAAGTATTAAAATAAGTAAGTAAAGTAAAGAGCCCCGTCACGCCAAGTGGCGTATAGGAAATATGCTATTTAAAAACTAAAAAACTATCTTTACGACACATAGTACCATTGCTGGTGTATGTCTGGGGACAACGATAGAACCAGAATATGGTGTTAGTGAACATACATTTTACAGATCTTCAGCACATGATTTTTGGGTATTGTGGTCGGTATTACGCCCGTGCCGCTTTACTTTCTCCCCCCCCCCAAAAAAAAAAAAAAAAAAAATTAAATCCGGTACCTATTTAATGCTGGGTGAACCAGGAAGCCGTCGGTTGGAATCGAGCCCTACCTTTTGTCCTTTGTAGCCCAGTTCACTAACCACTGAGCTATCGCGGCTCCTATTACAATATGGGAACAACATTCTCTGAAGATGGTCAAATCGATAAAGAAATAGGACATACAATAAGGCAAATCAAATAGTGGGACAGCTATCCTCTATACTTCAACACAGAGCAATACCTATTACCATCAAGAAACATGTTGTACAGAGTATATTCATACCCACAATGTGCTACATTTTCTGTTCTTGATTATTTGTGATTGTTGTTCCGAGTGTTGTAAACATACCTCTTCCCCTGAAGTTACTCGCTGATCTATCGACTCGGAAGTTCCCTTCTATAATTTTTTTTTATTGAGTGCCGTCGCCGCATCGAAGGTTGGCTACCATGGAACGCTATTTCGCTCTGTCTCTTGCTTGATGGTGCAGGTTGTCATAGGCTGACTTGTCCATCTTTTGATGTTACTAGCCCACGTTAGTCTTGGTCTGCCTCTGCTCTCTATAATAAGATTAATTTATTATTTTGTCTCCAGTCTAAATCACAGGAAATTACTATCTGTGCTGTTTCGTCCTAGAAATAATTGTCTACAACGGAAGTATTCAGCCGAGCTGGAGATACTTGTCTTAATAGGAAAATACAGATACACAATTTATTCCCTAGCTGTGATCGTAACCCAATGCTATAGTCATGACTACACATGTGTGAAAGACATTGCTAACGATAGCTACTTTCTTAGGTAGCTGAGTTGGCCGTGTGCTCTAGCGTTTGGTTCTCTTGACAAGGCGCTGTGCCGAGGAGTACGTATTCGATCTTGCTTAGGACCTTCTATTGTTCTTTGTTTTTTCTCTTGTTGGTTATGGTGATTTTTTTCCCCGAGTGTTGCAAACATAGCTCTTATCCTGAAATTATTCGTTGATTTATCAACTCGGAAGCTTCCCTTTATAATAATATTCATTTACCATTAATTGTGTTAACATACAAGAAAGCTTGTCACCAATGAGATTACATGTATGAGGTAAGCGCTTGGGGTGACAGAAAAGGCTGAATCAGAAATGATATTACAAGAGAAAGAGTAGGTATTGAACCAATCCTAAACTACATACAGAAACAGAAATGATATTACAAGAGAAAGAGTAGGTATTGAACCAATCCTAAGCTATATGTATGTATGGCCCTTTTCGCCTTGTCAGACGGTCTAGTGGAGGCTATTGTGTATTTGTTTGAGGTTTTGTTTTTGTCGAACAGCTTCTCTCGTGGCTAATTCTACCAATGTTTGACAAACACACACGGTCACAGAATGAACAAGTCAGGCCCACTGATCCACAGGGTTTTCCATCCTTTTTCAGGAGTCTTTTCTCTTCTAAGTTTTGCTTTAGCACAGTCTCAAATGATGTTATACTGTTCCTTATACATGCTCTCCGTGATGTGCGGTTACTTGCCAGATGTTCCCAGTCATTTTCACAGATGGAGAAGTCATTCAGAGATGATTTACAGATATCACTATATCGTAGTTTAGGTCTGCCGATTTGTCTTTTCCCGTGCATTAGTTCGCCATATAGTATTTGCCCGGAATGCGCTTTTCTTCCATTCGTTGGACATGCCCCAGCCATCTTAGTCTTCGACATCTGAGCATCGACATGATTGTTGGGGTCTTAGCAAAAGCTACATACAGGAACAACAAATAAAAGAGTTTGCTCATCTAGAAAGAATACCGTGTGATTCCTTACCACACAAAGCCTTACCACACAAAGCACGCATTAAAAGAGAAGGGAGAAGAGCAAGAAGCAGACCCAGGGTAAGACGACAGACAACATGAAAGAATCGAAACAACAACAATTGGCAATGATTGAAGCCGCCAAAAGAGAACTCAACAGAACTTTGTATCTCTCTCGACACCCGAATGGATACAAGAGGCAGCGAAGAAAGAAAGAATACATTTCTTGGTATAATGAGTGTATATGTGCGTGTGTCTAACGACACGGCAGAAGAGATGGAAAAGTAAGGTATTATAATACATGTATCTAAATGTTTTCTCTAAAGAAAGAAAAAAAAAGCACGTGAAATAATTAAACACTCGAAGGGTTGATTTGTGCCTGCACAATATGATACACAATTATAAATAAAGATCTCTACGTTTAATATTTGTATACGCAGAATCTACTATATGCATATATCACATACATAAACATGACGCCTTCCCCGTTTGACATATTTCGTATCTCTAAACGAGCCGAATAAGTCCTTCGTGCCAATTTTCTCTGTCCCTCGCAGTCCCTTGCGATTCCTCAACGATTTTCTCTTGCCGTTATGAAAATGCATTCGATCATTATTACGTCGTTTCCAAACCACAGACACCCGTGTCGTTGCAGGCCCTCTGTTTCGTGCAGCCCAGCCCTCGCCGCCCTATCCTCTCTTCTCCGTCAATCCTCCCAGCAATTTTTTCCCCTTCTCTTTTCCCGTATTACCTCCCTTTCTGCATCTACTTACAGGAGTAGGGGGGTAGCTGTCTGCATTTATTTCGTCATATTCCATTTTCCAATCTTTTCATGAATCTCAGACGCAGGTAGAATGTATTTTAGTGTTAGTTCTATCGCAATCAAAGAGTTTTATTAGTGATCTGACGATATTTGTTAAGTAAGGAGCAGAAATCACTCCCCCCATTCCCCCCGAACTCGCCAAGACGACGTGTCGGCCATTTTTCCACTGATCGTCAAGACTTTCCAATGTTATGTACAACTTATCACCGTTTTCACGTATTCTTCTATGGTTGGTGCGTGCATGCTAATAAGGGATGGATTCTTTATTATTGTTCTGTGGAGATTAAAGTGTTGAAGAGATTTAACTTGATACCATTTGCATATTATCAATAATAGAAACTGGATAGACCAGGTCTTGGTACCCCCCTGCGGGCGATCGGTGACGTAGTAAATATAAGGGCAATAATCGTGTTTATTGTTGATGGTGTGTTGATAGAGTTACCTACTCTTTAACTAGACAATGACGTAACATTGGCTTTGTTGATCTATAACTTAGTTGATCTATGTTTCTATAGCACCTACTTTGTTGATCTATGTTTTCTATAGCATCTACTTTGTTGATCTATGTTTCTATAGCATCTACTTTGTTGATCTATGATGTTTCTATAGCATCTGCTTTATTGATCTATGCTTCTATAGCATCTACTTTGTTGATCTATGTTTCTATAGCATCTACTTTGTTGATCTATGTTTCTATAGCATCTACTTTGTTGATCTATGTTTCTATAGCATCTACTTTGTTGATCTATGTTTCTATAGCATCTACTTTGTTGATCTATGTTTCTATAGCATCTACTTTGTTGATCTATATTTCTATAGCTTCTACTTTGTTGATCTATGTTTCTATAGCATCTACTTGTTGATCTATGTTTCTATAGCATCTACTTTGTTGATCTATATTTCTATAGCTTCTACTTTGTTGATCTATGTTTCTATAGCATCTACTTTGTTAATCATTTGCTTTGTTGGTCTATGTATTTGTCTCTATCGCATCTACTTAGTTGCCGGATATTTGTTTCAATAGCATCTGCTTTGCAGATCTACGTTTCTATAACATTTTCTTTGTTGATCTATGTTTCTATAGCATCTACTTTGTTGATCTATGTGTCTATAGCATCTACTTTGTTGATCTATGTGTATATAGCATCAACTTTGTTGATTTATGTGTCTATAGCATCTACTTTGTTGATCTATGTGTCTATAGCATCTACTTTGTTGATCTATGTGTCTATAGCATCTACTTTGTTGATCTATGTGTCTATAGCATATACTTTGTTGATCTATATTTCTATAGCTTCTGCTTTGTTGATCTATGTTTCTATAGCATCTGTTTTGTTGATCTAATCTATGTTTCTATAGTCTATAGCATCTGCTTTATTGATCTATGCTTCTATAGCATCTACTTTGTTGATCTATGTTTCTATAGCATCTACTTTGTTGATCTATGTTTCTATAGCATCTACTTTGTTGATCTATGTTTCTATAGCATCTACTTTGTTGATCTATGTTTCTATAGCATCTACTTTGTTGATCTATGTTTCTATAGCATCTGCTTTATTGATCTACTTTGTTGATCTATGTTTCTATAGCATCTACTTTGTTGATCTATGTTTCTATAGCATCTACTTTGTTGATCTATGTTTCTATAGCATCTACTTTGTTGATCTATGTTTCTATAGCATCTACTTTGTTGATCTATATTTCTATAGCTTCTACTTTGTTGATCTATGTTTCTATAGCATCTATTTGTTGATCTATGTTTCTATAGCATCTACTTTGTTGATCTATATTTCTATAGCTTCTACTTTGTTGATCTATGTTTCTATAGCATCTACTTTGTTAATCATTTGCTTTGTTGGTCTATGTATTTGTCTCTATCACATCTACTTAGTTGCCGGATATTTGTTTCAATAGCATCTGCTTTGCAGATCTATGTTTCTATAGCATTTTCTTTGTTAATCTATGTTTCTGTATCATCTGCATTGTTGATCTATGTTTCTATAGCTTCTGCTTTGTAGATCTGTGTTTCTATAACATCTACTTTGTAGATCCATGTTTCTATAGCATCCATTTTATACAGATCTATGTTTCTATAGCATCTGCTTTGTAGATCTGTGTTTCTATAACATCTACTTTGTAGATCCATGTTTCTATAGCATCCATTTTATACAGATCTATGTTTTGATACTATAGCATCTGCTTTGTAGATCTATATTTCTGTACCATCTGCTTTGTAGATCTATATTTCTGTACTATCTGCTTTGTACAGATCTGTGTTTCTATATCATCTGCTTTGGACAGATCTATGTCTCTATAGCATCTGTTTTGTAAAGATATAAGTTTCTGTACATCTGCTTTGTAAAGATCTATGTTTCTATAGCATGTGCTTTGTAATGTAAATATCTACGTTTCTCTATAGCATCTACTTTATAAAGATCTATGTTTGTATAGTTTTAGCATCTGATTTATAAAGATCTATGTTTCTATAGTTTCAGCATCTGCTTTGTAAAGATTTATGTTTCTATAGTTTTAGCATCTGCTTTGTAAAGATTTATGTTTCTATAGTATCTGCTTTGTAAATATATTTATTTCTATATTTATAGCAACTGCTTTGTAAAGTTAAATGATTTATGTTGTATAACATCTACTCTGTAAAGATCTATGCTTGCTTATTGTAACATCTACTCTCTAAAGATCTATGCTTCTAGCTCTAGCTTCTGCTTTGTAATGTTAAAGAAGATTAAAGGAATCAAAAAGTAATAAATTAAAAAGACCTACCTATCATCTCATATCTGATCTGCCTGTATAGCACTAGTAACATTATCAAGTTTGAGTATTCAAGCATTGCATCTACTCCGTAAAGATCGTTGCTTGTATATGACTTCATCTACTTTGTGAAGATTAGATCTATGCTTGGAATCTACTTTGTAAAGATACAAAAGATTTTTTTAAAGATCTGTAATTCTATACTTAATTAATATATGTAACATCTATATTGTAAAGATCTATGTTGGTATATAGTATATAGCATCTGCTACTTTGAGGGGATCCTTGGTGGCTGAGTGGTTAGTATGCTCTGCTTCCTGACCATAAGGGTCTTGGTTCGATCCCCAGCAGTAGCAGATTTTTTTTTGGACTGACAAGTCTCCGGGGTTCACCCAGCCTATAAAAATGGGTACCAGAGATTTTTCTGGGAAGTAAAGGTAGCCTGGCATGATACCGACCACATCACCCAAAAATGTGCCATGGTCATAGAAACATATGGTCACTGACAACATTTTCCCTAATACCTAGCATGGCGTGGAGGGAACCTTTACTTATTTACTTTACTTTGAAAAGATTAATGTTTGTAAATGTCTTTTTTGTAGCTTCTACTTTGTCAAGACCTATGCAGGTATATAAAAATAAGTAAAGAGCCCCATCACGCCAAGTGGCGTATAGGGAATATGGTGTTAGTGACCATAATTTTACAGACCTTCAACACATGATTTTTGGGGTATTGTGGTCGGTATTACGCCCGTGCCGCTTTACTTTCCCAAAAAAAATCTGGTACCCATTTAAGGCTGGGTGAACCCGGAAGCCGTCGGTTGGGATCGAACCCTGCCTCTTGTCCTTTGTAGTCCAGTTCACTAACCACCGAGCTATCGCGGCTCCCTATGCTGGTATATACTGTACTATAACATCTACTTTGTAAAGATCTATGTTTTTTATTTATCATCTGCTAGATACTTTGGTCTTTAAAATAACATTTGAAATGATCAGAGCAGTGATTCTTCATTCTTGCCTGGAAATCAATTGTTTAAAAGCTGTGCACTTTTATGTGACTCAATTACATGTTTGTTGTTTTAATGCTGTCCAAATAGGACGGTGCTGATTGGATTGTCAGCAGAAGTGTTAATAAAAACAATCTAGGTCACCAAGGTTGCAGCGATAAAATATAAAATAAACATGGCGTAATCATGTTATAGTGTTCATGGTTTGAGACATTTCGCCTTGGTAGAACTTGAGAAAATATAGGCTCTCATGTCAAATTGTTTTCTGTAGAGGTTTATATTTTATGTACAGTAAATATATTTGGGTGTTATATTCCTGTGTGTTACCCGGGCCTCATGAGGAAAGTAAAGAATAGTGACACTGTGACCTTCCAGGCATGTCATAAAAGGCGACTAAGGAGGTTGATCGATGGCTTGACAAGCTGTCATTGTAAAAAGTATTGTTATGGAAACAGCGCCATATATTTTAGAGCAGTGATCTCTGCAATATGTGCCATTTTGGCACGCAAGGTTTCTGTTTTTGAGATTGTAATTCTGCCCTGTGCCGTCTTCGGCTCGAAAGGACATTAGATAGACAGAATCATGTTAGCAATAATATCTTCAGTAATCAAGAAAAGATGTTGGACATGTGATGAGAAGAGATAATAACCGAATAGCAAAGCAAGCCCTCATGTAGGAAACAACAGGTAAGAGGAAAAGAGGAAGACCCAGAGAGACACTGAGAAGAACATTGATGAGAGAGGCAAGAGCAGCAGGAATCAGCTCCCTCAATGAGATAGAGCTGCTTTTTTTCACAGAACAGAGACAAATGGTGAGATTTGATAAAAGATCTTTACAAGGATTGAAAACTGCTAGAATAAAAATTTAGATAAGAGGTCTACGTCCTATGGGTCGGCTACGGCCAGAAAGGTCAATAGGTAGATTCATGTTAGGTCAGTGGTTGTTTATCTTCCAACAACAACTGTAATTCATTCCAAAGAATTAAGTCCTCAAATCACTCTCATATTATACACAGGTGTGGTTAAATTCATGATTAATCAAATATCTGTATTAATTAACCTTTCTCGTAGCGTAATAATAGTAATGTTTCAGTGACACATCATAAAATGCTTGAAAATTTCATTTCGGAGGATAATATTCAGAAAAACTCTTGCAGTTGTCAAATCTTGAAATTTGACATTCTTATATAAAATTAGACACTAATTCATCTTCAGTGATCAGCTATTGCTATGAATTTAGACCAGCTTAGGTCACAAACATGATGGTGCTTTTTAGGTTTTTACTGGTTCTCCATAGCTTGTCATGTAGAGTTATTTCTGTGGCCCATTTTTGTGTTCTTAGGGTGTTTAGTAGCGCATGCTCTGGAGTTTGATTGGCTGTTCCGCAGTCACATGACAGATTCTAAATATGCATACTAATTTGCATTGTATCTTTATTTCAACGAAAGCTATGAGGACTCTACAATGGTGTTGAAAAATGCATTTTTAACAAAGACCTGTAGATTCCTATGGATTTAACTTACTGCCGTGGAGTGGAAATGCAATGAGGTCATTTTCTATATTTATCAATGTTTGTTTCATTAAATCTTGTCAGAAAATGGAATAAAACATGAATGGGATTAGGGTGGTATCTAATGCCAGGACTAAGTTATAGTTTTTTGACTAAAGGCTAACAATGACAACTTTTTTTTTTGGTTTCAGTAAAGTGTATGCTTTTTCTGTCTCTGTATGGATTGTTAATGTTTTTTTTTGCTTGAGTTTTTAGTGGAAAATAGCTTCTTTGGTTTCTCGAATTATCAATATCTAATTTGTAAATTTTTATTATGTTTTTATGTAATATTTACTTTGTAAAGAGATCTATATTTGTATTTGTAGCATCCACTATGTAAAGATCTATGTTTGTATATGTGGCATTTATATTGTAAAGATCTACTATGTCTGTATATGTAGCATCTATTTTGTAAAGATCTGTGTTTGTATGTGTAGCACCAACTTTGGTGAGTCTTCAGACTCAGAATGCAGTAGAAGGCCAATGCCTTGGAGTCATGACTCAGGACCCCCCCTCCCCTTTCCCATAGTGTCAAGAAGCTAATGGATTTAAACACTTGCTTGACAGAATCCTCTTTTGATCATCAGATTACCCCCTGCTGCAAGTTCTAGTGAAAGAGTTTCTTATCATTACTTTTTACAAATCCATGTTCGTAAATGTAGCTTCTATCTCTATCTATTGACCTTTTGAGCCGTAGCTGGCCCATAGGGCGTAGACCCAGATACTCTTTCTCTTATCTAAATTTTTATTCTAGCAGTTTTCAATTCTTTTAAAGATATTTTATCAAATCTCGCCATTTGTCTCTGTTCTGTGCAAGCAGCTCTATCTCATTGAGGGAGCCGATTCCTGCTGCTCTTGCCTCTCTCATCAATGTTCTTCTCAGTGTCTCTCTGGGTCTTCCTCTTTTCCTCTTACCTGTTGTTTCCCACATGAGGGCTTGCTTTGCTATTCGATTATTATCTCTTCTCATCACATGTCCAACATATGACCATCTTCTTTTCTTGTTTACTGAAGATATCAGTGGTTGATTGGCGATTTCCCTAATTTCCTCGTTTGTTTTGAATTCGTTAGCTTCTACATTATAAAAAATTGTGATGAACTATGAATGTTTGGGATCTGTAGTAACCAACAATGGAGACTGCCAGAAAGAGATTAAAAGATTAGTAATAACGACTCAAAAATTAAACGCCATGAAGAACATGTGGCACAATATCAGCAAGGCAGTAAATTTTAAATTACTGAGGACATGTATCTTCCTGATAGCTGCATATGGTTGTGAATCATGATGAACAATCTCACAAACAGCAAGCAAGAAAATTGATTCAGCAAAACAAAATGTTACAGAAAAATCTTTAAGATACCTTTGATAGTGAAAAAGAGCAATGAAGACGTATAAAAGATTGAAATGTTAAAAAGAACTGGTGAAACTGGTGACCTGTTGTTGACTTTGTGAAGATCTATTTTTGTATCCAGCATCTAGTTTCTTTATATATAGTTCTTTATATAGTAAATAGATGCTACATACAAACATAGATCTTTACAAATTAATGCTAAAAGTACATACATAAATACTTAAAAAGGCATGCATACACACACACTTTTAAAACAAAATGACAGTCTTACAGCCGAGCTAAAATCTAATAAACTATGCATGTACTGCATTGCATTTTTGCACTTCAGTAGCTGAGCAAAGACTTCTAAAGTAAAACTTAAAAATTAGTGTAAAATTTCTTGAAAATAATAGATCAGTAACAATTTCTAATGCTGGGTGCAGAAAATAGATACTAAGTCAAATTGCATGGTTTTTTTTTTTTTAGCGTTCGCCAGCTTATTTAACCTCTGATGAATACCCTAGAGACTAGGAACTGAATTTTACATGTTAAACTGTTTTTCCCTGGCAGCCATGTGCACAGTGGTCCCTCGCTGCACAGGCAGATAACTCCATCTTCGGTACTCATATTTTTTCCGTCCATGAGTAATTGATGTTTAAAGCCAAGCCTCGCTGCTGAGACCAGGGGTGGTTGTCACAGAGAAAATCATAAATAAAAATCACAACTGGTGCAATCAGGATTTGAACCCACAACCTCTCTGTCTCGAGTCTAGCATATTACCTCAAGACCAACCTGTCCCCTAAAATTGCATGTTAATTTTTTAGAATGAAGGAATCAAACATGTTCCAACATTTCTAAAAACTTCAGTACGTCTGTGTGGGATGTCTTCAGAGTTGTAAGTACATTAAAAGCAGGTAATGGAATTGAGTGAAAAGAAGGTAGTGGAAGGCCAAGAATTTTGGAAACAAGGGGTCATTATAGTCTTGCCCAAGTTGTTTAGGCTGGGCCTATGAAGAATGTAGAAAATGTAGAAAACTTAACATGATTAAGAGGGGAAACCTAATGGTATCTCATACAACAGTCTGTATACTGTCAGTAGTATTGTATCTGAAATAGGCTAAAGCAAAGAGAGAGCTAATTTCCAATATTAGGAAAAAACAATCATCATTTTTTTACCATGTAATAAGAAGGGAACAGCTGGAATATATTGTAACAACTGGGAAAATTGAGGGATGAGGAGATAGAGGGAAACAAAGAGAAAAGATACCAGACAGCTTAAGAGAATGGCTTGGCAGAAAGTCAACAACAGAAATAATAAATAGCTGTCAAGATCAAAAGTTGTGGAGATACATGATCACTTAAGCCAGCAGGCATAGTACTTGATGATGCTGATGATGATGATGATGATGATAACTAACATCAAAACAAATAACACCAGAGCTAAAACTAAAAATAGGAAAATGTTATATCTTATAAAAATTCCTGTATGGTACAGAAACATGGACATCGAACAAGAAAACAGAACAGAAAACTGAAGGTTTTAAAAATTGGATGTGGATTTATAGAAGAATTGGATGGAAAGAAAAGAAAACAAATGATGAAGACTTAAAACAACTAAAAATGAAAATAGGACCTACTAAACACAATTCAAACAAGACAAGTGAGATTTTTGGGGCATGTTAAAAGACACAGCAGCCTACTAACAGTAATCTTGGAAGGGAAATTATAAGGTAAAAGAGGCAGAGGCAGACCAAGACTAACATGATCGAGTAATATAAAAAGATGGACAAGCCAGCCTATGACAACCCGCACCATCAAAGCAAGAGGCAGAGTGGAATGGCGCTCCAGCCAACCTTCGATGCGGAGATGGCTCTCGATGATGATGATGAAAGATCTATCTCTGTAGTGAGAGTGATAGTAGTGTGTAATAGTAAATCATTACATAAAAGGACAGCATACAACATCAAACTGTGACACTACAGCCGGCTGGCATCAACAATAATCACATGGGGGACCATAAGGAACGTGATCGCTAAGATGACGAGTACTCAAACACACTATGAAATCAAGACACTGTTCACCACTCCTGTGGTCTTATGTTTCTTACTCTTTAGATGACACAATAGTAAAGTAAAGTACCCCCGTCACGCCAAGTGGCGTATAGGGAAATATGGTGTTAGTGACCCTATATTTTACAGACCTTCAGCACATGATTTTTGGGGTAATGTGGTCGGTATTACGCCCGTGCTGCTTTACTTTCCCAGAAAAAAATCCAGTACCCATTTAAGGCTGGGTGAACCCGAAAGCCGTCGGTTGGGATCGAACCCTAACCCCTGAGCTATCATGGCTAGATGACACAATAATGAATATAATTTATAATATATCATTCCGCCTTCTCTAGTCTTCTATAATATTTGGACTTTCTTGGGTTATCACCTGTTCTTAGTTAACATCTAAATACCCAAGGTTCGACTATCTATTTCGTCTATGTTTTACACACTGGTAACTGGAAGTTGAATTCAAATAACACCAGGAATCTGGTCACACTATGGTGGATAGGCGGCAGGAACCATTGAGACTCTGTCTAAAAGTGTTCCTTGTTGCAGCTTCTTCATATTTCAAGTCCGACTTGCTGCCAAAGCTACTGAGTTTAGTGCTCTATGCACGTCATGAGCTGTGTTTTTTTTATCCGAATTGTGTTTTGATATTCTGATTGCTTATGAAGCATGACGATAGTGTATGACAAAGGACAGTTTGGTTGCATTCATTTTTGCTGCTGCCACGCCTTTTGTCTTTTGGTGTGTGCTGTGGCTGCTATTATGAGTACTGCAGCTACCTTTCTTTGTTTGGATTCTTCAGTGAGATGAATTTTTAATTTGGATGATTCCACTGGTACGGCGGTTGAGCAGTTGTGGATTTTAATTCATTTGCAGTGATACCGGGGCCTTCGACTAACTATAACTATTACTAGTTGAATTCCAAAACAGTCTCTTCTATGCAAAACATTAAGGTAAAGAAAAAGAGGAAGACTTAAAGAGGCACTAAAAAAGAACACTTATAAGTGAAGCAAAGTTGACAGGCATAGACTCATTCGATAAGATTGAACATCTCACCCAGAATAGAGATGGATGGTGAAAAATGCTACAAGGCCTATGTGACGCTAACAGTGCTGGAAGGATCAAGAATCAAGAACTAGATGTTTGTAATCCACAGTCTTCATAAATTTATATCTTGAAAGCTGCTTAACTAGATATTTGAATTGACACTAACGTAGAAACTATAACTGGAGCTCTGACTTTGATAAACTCTATGTTTGGACTTCTGATAACTCTATGTTTGGACTTCTGATAACTCTATGTTTGGACTTCTGATAACTCTATGTTTGGACTTCTGATAACTCTATGTTTGGACTTCTGATAACTCTAATCTTTGACTACAGCTGCGGAGACTTTCAGTCCGATCCTCTCTATCTCTACTTTTCCCTCATCTCTGTAACTCTACTTCTGACTCTCCTCTGGGGGTCTTGCATCCTCATTTTTGCTCTGCCCAAAATTCAGGAATTCTGGAAAATTCTACCATCCTACGTGTCTGTAAATGCTCCCAGTCTACATACTGTTTATGTAGGGACTGCCTCTCTGTTCTACTGTGTATGTACTTTTATGTAAAACTGTCAATCATCAGTCAACCTACACATGCCGAAAATTAGTTTAAAAGATTGCTTTAAGCAACATCAAAGCCTAAAGAGCAACTCCTTTACCTGAGGTACATGAGCAGATTCATTGATATCTGCCTTTGATGAGCAGAACGACACTAGGCCCAGTTAGCATGCTTGGATACTGTGCTACAATCCCAGGGGAGATTATAATTGTTTATTTCCTGTCTCAGAGCTCTTCAGTCTCTTGGACTAACCTTTGCTCCTCATATTCTGGATTCAGTGTTATGTTCTACCGTCTTTACTCTTATAGCATTTATTTTCAGAAATTGTCATCCTTATCTCAACCCTGCTACCTTTAGTCTGCAAGTCAGTAGCTGACTGACATTGTCCTAACAAGCCAACTCATAGAGGGTCATGAAAAGTCACCACTGCATCACACTGTCACAAGTGTAGCAGTTTGCTTGGCATAACAATGATTGTCATTCAGTCAAAAATGATTGTCATTCAGTCCAAAATGATTGTCATTCAGTCCAAAAGGATTGTCAGTCAGTCAAAATTTTATAATGGTTACCTGGTGTTTTTTTTTTAGATCGGAGATGTATTAGCAGCAGGGAGGAGCACTGGCCCCCTCAGTTTCAAATTTTCTGGCCTAATGGGGCATAAAACCTTTATGAACTTGAACAGTGATCCATACCTTTCCCCCATTTATTACAATATTCTACATGGGCTCAGTTCAGTAAAATAATGTTGAATGTACTAATTTGCTGGGCTCAGGTCTGGCCTGACACTCAGTTAACTCAGCTGATAGGAAAAGGATGAGTAAATATTTGACTAAGTTGAGGATGGTAATAACATCGAGGAAGACTACTTTCTTCATCACCTCCAAGTGCTGAAGCTTAGCACTGTCAGGTTTAATATATCACCCCTATGGTACATTATATGTTCAAGAACATATTTTATATTTACTTTTTATAATGTCCAAAGTCCTGGTACATACATTATATGTTAATGAACATATTTTATATTTACTTTTTATAATGTCCAAAGTCCTGGTACATACATTATATGTTAATGAACATATTTTATATTTACTTTTTATAATGTCCAAAGTCCTGATACATACATTATATGTTAATGAACATATTGTACATTTACTTTTTATAGTACCCAGAGTCTTGGTAGAGTGTTGGAGTTTCAGTGGGTGGCCACATATTTATAATAAAGGTCTTTTATTGATGTATATGGCCCTTTTCATCTTGTCAGATGGTTTAGTGGAGGCTATTGGCTACCCAAAGATCTACTAAAATTTATCTTTGTAGCCATACCGAAGAAGTCAGGCGCCACTGATTGTGAAGACCATCGCACTATTAGTCTCATGAGCCATATGACAAAAATATTACTAAGAATCATCATGAAACATGTAAGAAACAAAATAAAACCAGAAATAAGTGAGGAACAATGTGAATTTGTGGAAATAAAGGGCACCAATAATTCAATATACATCTTAAGAACATTGATAGAAAGATCTATAAAGGTAAAGAAAGATCTATATATGTGTTTTATAGACTACACATAAGCATTTGACAAAGTAAAGCATGTGGAAATAATCAATATGCTGGAGAAATTAAACATTGATGGCAAGGATCTGTGAATCATAAAAAACATGTACTGGCAAAAAATGGCAGCCATACGAGTTATTGAGTTATTTGCGGGTCATCATCATTGCACTCCGAACATGTCCATAGGTGCTCAGATCCCCTCCTCAGCAATTCCCTCAGTGTCCAGCGACTGACGACTCCAGTTCTATGTTGGTTGATAAGTCTTCTTACACGGCCACCAAGTTTCTCATTTCTGGCCGTGCCCATCTTAACTCCCATTTCCATCATCCGAAGAAGTGACGTTGATCTGTGTTTGTCGAAGTCCTGTGCTCTTCCAACATCTCGAAGGGCATTGATGATGTCCGCCCGATCCATCGGTTGCCCGTCCTCAACGACAGCGCAGCTAGCCAACCTGTCCGCTCTCTCATTTCCCCGTACTCCCGCATGTCCAGGGACATAGACAAAGGTGACCTTACGTATTTTGGATTTCTGCAATGACTCTACCCATTGCATGCGTACATAGCCCGCCTCCACTTTTTTTATCATGCTCATCGAATCACTCAGTATACATGCGTGGATGTAGTCTTGTGACTCTAACCATTTGAATGCCTTGGTCACTGCCATCACCTCCATTGTCATGCTACTCGTGGTCATGGCGTATGCACCACTGTCTTCCTTGGCTATTCTGCCTGCTGAGCGTGCTGTAAATGCCCATGCACTTCTTTCGTGTCGTCTTACAGATCCGTCTGTATAGATGACTGCATCTTTCTCATCGGTATTATCGCAGATGAGACCGTTGACCTCAGCATTAACCACGACCGGGTTCTGTTCCCTACTTTTCCTGTCGAGTGTGACAATACAGGAGAAAGTTCCCTTGAATGACGTAGGCACCGGTATCCACTCCTCACCAACGCTGATATTGGTAAGCCCACAGACCTGTTTGATGACATCTTCTGCCCGGCCCACCCATGATTTGCCTCTTTTTAGCCTGGTACCTTTCTCTGTGTTGAGCATGAGGTGCAATGGATGCTCTGTATTTGTACTAATCTTCAGGTATGCTCGTGCTCTCCAGATCTTAATTCTGTCATCCATGGTTGGAAAGTCAAGAAGATACCTCATTGATACACAGGGAGTGTCCCTCGTACATCCCAGGATAATGCACATGGCTTCATTTTGTATTTTCTCCAGCCTATCAATTTGAGTCGTACTGACAGTAAGAATGGCCAGGGCATACTCGATTGGTGCGAGGACTAATCCCTGGAACAGAAGAATAAGTAGCCTCTGCTCGATGTTGGCAGCTGCCATGACCTTCAAGGCGGCTAATCCTTTGCAGGATTTTGTTATCACATGGTCGACGTGGTCCCGAAAACACAGGCTGCGATCAAACTTAACTCCGAGGTATGTCATCAACTTGTCCCTGGTCACCTCATCAGCTCCCATTCGTACTACCGGTGTGGTTGTATTAACGATATGATTGTTAAGGGAGAACCATGAAACTGATGCTTTATTAGGATTAACCAAGGCACCTGAAACCCCACACCAGGATGAAATGCGATCGAGTTCGTCTTGCATTGTGGAGGCGATTCCCCGTCTGTCTCTTCCCTGTCGATATACCAGAATATCATCAGCAAAAGTCATAGTTCTTCCCCTCCCATCCAGCTGTTGGGCCGTGATCGTTATTGTGTACACGTTAAATAGAACTGGTGACAATGGTGAGCCTTGTGGCAGCCCAGGACAAATGGATGTTGGCTCGGAAGACCAACTTCCACATCTGAGTATCACCTTCCTCTGAAACAGTGCCGCGGCGATCCATCTAATGAGGAAGGGGTTCACCGCCAGTTTGAGAAGCATATGCATGAGATATTCAAATGGTACCCTGTTGTATGCATCCTCCAGATCTATAGCAGCAGCACATGTCTCCTCTCGTCTGTGGAAGCCTTCGAAGACATCATAGGCAAATACTGCCGCATTGAGCCATGTCTCTTTGTTATATCTATAACCTCCGAGTGTGGAAGGGAATACGCGTTTCTGTTCAAGGCGACAGGTGAGGACACGGGCAATTATTTTCTCCAGCAGCTTGCCCACAGTGTTCTGCATTGTGATGATTCTGTAGGCACTGATCTGAGAATGGTCCTTGTTTGGTTTCGGTAGCACGAATTAACAACCAAACAAGATAATTTTAACTTATAAAGCAAGGAGTCAAACAAGGCTGTGTTCTGTCACCAGATTTGTTTGAACTTTACAGCGAATATATTATGAGATCAATAGTAGACAGAAAAGGAATTGAAGTCAACAGTCACAACATAAATAATTTGCGATATGCGGATGATACAGTCTTAATAGCAGAGACAGAGAATGAACTACAAGAAATGATAGACATAATAGTAAAAGAAAACAACAAGAAAGGTCTCAGTCTGAATAGTAAGAAAACAGAAGTAATGGTCATATTGAAAATACAATCATCACCAGCATGTAGCATAAAAATAAACAGGACAAATTTGAAACAAGTGCAACGCATCAAATACTTGGGCACAATAATAACATTAGATGGAAGATGCACCACGGAAATTAAAAGCAGAAAATAGCATTTCAGAAAATGAAAAATATCTTATGCAACAAATGTATGTCAATAGAAATGAGAAAGAGAGTTCATCAGTGCTATATAGAACCAGTTCTGACCTATGGAAACGAATCACGGACAGTAGACAAACAAATGAAAAGATGAATAGAGACCACAGAGATGGGAAGAATGTTGAAAGTTCCCTGGACAGCTAAAAAAACCAATGAGAAAGTTCTCAAAGAGGCCAACACAAAAAGGGAGCTACTAAAAAACATCAGAAAGAAACAATCAACATTCTTCGTACACATCATGAGAAGAGGAAAGTTGGAATACTTGGTTACAACTGGCAAAATAAAAGGAAAGAAAGATCGTGGACGACAAAGAGAGAAAATACTGGATAGTTTGGTTTCATTGCATAGAAAACAGTCAACAACAGAGCTGATACGATGCACTGTGGATAGAAGATTGTGGAAGGACATGATTGCCTACGCCAACTGGTATGGCACATGATGATGATTGTATATTTTTGTTGTTGAGGTTTTGTTTTTGTCGAACAACTTCTCTTGTGGCTGATTCTAATAATGTTTGATAAACACACTCGGCCACAGAAAGAACAAGTCAGGCCTACTGATCCACAGGGTCCAATCTTTTTCATGAGCCTTTTCTCTTCCATGTTTTGCCATAGTACAGCCTCAAATGATGTTATATCATTTTTTATACAGGCTCCCCATGATGTGCGATCTCTTGCTAGATGTTCAGTCATTTTCACAGATGGAGAAATCTTTCAGAGATGATTTACAGATATATCTATTTCGTAGTTTAGGTCTGACGATTTGTCTTTTTCTGTGTATTAGTTCACCATATAGTATTTGCTTAAGAATGCCGTTTTCTTCCATTCACCGAGCGTGCTCCAGCCAACTTAACCCTTTTTAAAAAACATTGATCAATGTAACCATCCAGAAAATAAGAATTAGATTTCCTGTGTCTGGCAGTAATAATTAAACACTGATTACATTGCCAGCTTTGTACGGTCTGTCGCCTCCATATCTAAAAAAATGTACATTTACTGCCAGATTTTGTAAAACGTTAATGACTTTATTTTTAAAATGCAAATTAAACACTTGCTGTTTGGATTTTGCAATAAAGCTGCAGACCATAAAATTGCATGTATAAATTATAATGCAGCTCACAAATGAATAAACATTGCGCATGAAAAAATACTTTTATGTTTTTTCCCCTTGTCTTTGAAATATATATTTGCGTTCTTTCTGTAAAATGTATGTTTTTCCCATCTTTCTATAGATTGTTTATGTTTTGTGCATGAGGTTATAGTCTCAGGGGGTTTGCATATGTGTATTGTGCATAACAGAGCAGCATTTCTAACATTATCAATCATTATCAGCTGCTTAACTTCAGTCGCATGTTCCATTGAAACATGTCCGGCATTCATCATCAGGTTATCTATAAATATTATTATATATTACAAAATGTATTATTTGAGCCAATAATAAATTTACAAAGCCAGCATTGCTTTATGGACATAAATTATGAACAAATGATGTCAGGAAGATAATTAACAGCAGAAGTAATTTAGTTTCAAATAAGAGTGTTTCACATTAAACAAATAGTTAAGAAATCAACAAAGAAATGTTTTTAAAAAGATTAGCATGAAGGTAACAATAATAAATGAAAAGAAAATTGGACAGAGAAACATTAATTTAGCTCACAATTTGAATAAGTATCAGCAAAAATTATGTGACAGCTCACAATTAGAATAAGTGTCATTTAAAACTTAGTGACAGCTCACAATTAGAATAAGTGTCATTTAAAACTTAGTGACAGCTCACAATTAGAATAAGTGTCATTTAAAACTTAGTGACAGCTCACAATTAGAATAAGTGTCATTTAAAACTTAGTGACAGCTCACAATTATAATAAGTGTCAGCAAAAACTCTGTGACAGCTCACAATTAGAATATGTGTCAGCAAAAACTCGATGACCGCTTACAATTAGAATAAGTGCCAGAAAAATCTCAGTGACAGCAGCAAAATTCTATGGTAAGTGAAATTTCTGAAAGCTGGAATGAACGTTCTAGGATGGAGTGGCAGTGTTTGGGAAAACGAATATCATGCAAACTATTTTTTTCCCTCTCTTTATCATTCATGTGAACTTTGATACATCCTTCTCAACAAGTTTAAGAGTGTCATTGATTAGCCTAAGGTTAATGACATCTTTGTGCACTTTAGACGAGAAATGAAATTGTTGGTTGTCGTGTAAGCTTTCTATGTTCATTGTAGACTGGCACTTTTGAAACCCACAGTAGACTCTCAATTTTCTAGAGTGAATGGGAAATAGGAAATGGGAAATCCTGGATAACAAAAATCCTGATTAAACCATTATATATACGAAACTGAAAGAGTAGGGACAGTATTTAAACAGTTAATGCTTACTTAATTTATTGCTGCTTGAAATAAGACAGTAAACGCTTCCGCTTTGTCTTTTCAATAGCCTTTCGCCGAATGGTGCTGCATAATTAATTGTACCATGCAGTTACTGTCTTTTTGATGCTCTTGGTAATAAGAAGAGCTTTAGAATTGTTTCAGTTTGATAAATTTATCTAAAAATGGAGGAATTTTTATTTTGTTTAGTTTTAACTTTTTGATGGTCTCCCAGATAATCTGCTTCCAGGTTAATCCGCTCCCGGATAATCACGAGTCTACTGTATGTTCAACAATTGTTTTAACCTTCCTCTACTGTTCAACTTCCTGTAGAGCATAAATCTTCAACTTTCTAAGTTGTCCTGTTTCGTGCTATTCTTTTAAGATACTCCTTGTCATCCCCACCATCTTCATCCTTTTTTCCATCTGTCTTCTCCAATTATATTTTGGCCTACCCCTTTGTCTCCTCCCCTGAGGATTCCCCAAAAAAGGCCTGTTATTTAATATTCTCAATTGGCTTTAACGGTGTGTGTCCTATTTAGTGCCATTATCTTTGTCATATCTCTTTTGCCCACTGGTGTTTGTCTGGCATATTCCCATAATTTTATGTTAGCTATTTTATCCTGCCATCTCCATCCTTTTGTACTGTACAAGTATCCATTATTGGAAGCTTGTATCTTCGTGATAGTTGTTTTTGTTGTTCTCCATGTTTCAGAGCCTTACATTTTACAGACTCTCCATTAAAAAAAAATGTTAACCTTTGTGTTTAAACTCTTTAAATTGTCTTTAAATTCTTTAAAAGAATTGAAAACTGCTAGAACAAAAATTCAGATAAGAGGAGTATCTTGGTCTACATCTTGGTCTATGCCCTATGGGCCGACTACGGCTCAAAAGGTCAATAGATAGATAGATTTAAACTAATTTCTTTTGATTTCCATTTTCAATTTTTGCTAGTGCATTGAAAGCTCCTCTTACTTTTTTCTATCCTTATTTTGGCTTCATTTTCAGTCCATCTTCATTTATTTATATTACTGCCTTGATCAGTAGTTCCCACACTTTTGACACCCACTGCTTCCTTCTCCTGTTGATTACATACTGGCAGCACCTGCATGGTATTTATGATCATATAAATCAACTCTGATTCTTGTATTTATTTTTGGATAGATTACTACTTTAGGTAAAGAAATTATGTTTAGTAACAACAATGATATACCAGATATTTAATGCGCAAAATAAACGTGCATAATTTTTTTATTTACAAATGGCATTTTCACAATTCTTTACAAATACAATTGTCTAGCAACAAGTTCCACAAAACAGAATAGCACACCACGAGTTCCTACTTCCTCAATGTTCCACCAAAGTCAAGAACATTAATTTTGAATGTAACAAATAGAAAGCCCTAGACAGAGTGTGAAAAAACTTGTGCCCCTATTCTCTTTGCATTCATTAAAATTAATTTACTGATAGGATAAATAGATGGTCAATGATGACAGAATCAAACTATCCTGTAGAAACTCATTTATGAACTAAAAAAACATGAAACCTATGCAGATGTTCTCACTTTACAATTTCTGTCTAATGAGTAAGCACATGACAATATCCTCAGAAAAGCCAGTTGCCTCTTTAGTAAAATCATATTGAAAAAGATCAAAGATGTGGTAGACAGTTTTATGTGTGAAGAACAACCAGGATATAGAAAACGGAAAAGCTGTTTAAATCATGTTTTCACCCTCAGAATGTTACAGGAACATATTAAAATGTAGAAATCATTTCCTCTAAACTTTATTGATCCCCAAAAGCTTTTAACAGCATACAACCTGGAAAAAAAAAAATATATATATACACATATACCTGATAAGAAAAGCAGTGGGAGAAGTAGATCACTTTGTATATCTTGCAAGTTGCATAGATCAAGGAGACACAGACAAAATAATTAAAATCAGAATAGCGAAGGCAGCAAACCTTGATAAAATCAAAAATGTGAAAATCAAAATTACAAAGCACAAAGACAAAGCTCAGGATTTTCAAATCAAATGTATTATCCACTCTTACTTATGCATGTGAGAACTGGGAAAGAACTAAAGAAATAGAAAATAAATACCTCAGGAAAATAGTTCTAATACCATTCAATAAATTTAAGACTAATATAAAAATAAGAGATATGGTAATGCATCCAACAATATCATCTATAATTAAGAGAAGTTATATATGTATTTGCATTGTGATGAGAAGAGACAACAGAAGAATTTCAAAGCTGACTCTCAAGTGGAAACCAGAGGGCAGAAAAAAAATAGACCTATCTAGGAAACTATAAAGAGAGCTGAGGTGAGAAGTAGCAGCAGAAGGCATCAGCTCTTTTGCTGATGTTGAGAAGCTCATCCAGACATGTGGCGAGATAATAATTCGGGTCCCTTGCTAAGTCTGATACTTAATAGTAGACATCGAATATGGGTAATTTATAACATCGGTGTATGATAACAGGTGCACAGGTCAACCAGTGCCCAGTTCACTGGCAGAAATAGTTAGTGCATCACATTATCCATGAAGATTGCCATTGATAGTGAGTTAATAGGAATTAGTCATGGAAGCTGCCAGAGAATTTTAACAGAGGATTTCATGATGCATTGCATCTAAGTTTCTGCTCAGACTTGTGAGCATTGACCAAAACAGCAGTGACTTGACATTTGCTCAGGTATGAAAGCACATGGTGTCAGTGATCCCAGCTTTCTTTCAAATGCCTTGATGTGTAATAAATGTGGGTCAACACCTATGACAAAGAAATCAAATGGCAATCTATCCAGTGGAAAAGTCTGCAATCACCTCAACCAAAGAGAGCATGATGAGTCAAGAGAAATGTGTCCACATTGATTTGTTTTTTTTTAATCAGAAGGGAATTGTTCAAAACAAATTTGTGCCTCCAAGTTAAACAATTAAATCTGGTTTCTACATCTAGGTCTTGAGATGTCTGTGAGAAAATATGAGAAAGCAGCCAGACAAATGGCAGAACAAAACATGGCATCTGCTTTGAAACAATGTACCAATCTATGCCACCCTCTAGACGTGACAGATTTTGGCAGGAACAACATGACTGTGATGCCACATTCTCACTAGTCACCATGTACCCACATGTCATTATCTTGTTTCGCAAACTAAAAATAAAACTAAGGGGATGAAGATTTTGGTTAATTGAGGGAATTTAAGCAGAGCTGCAGGTCATTCTCAACATGCCTAAAGAAATAATCTCTGGAATGTTTCTCAAAGTGACAGAACCTTTTGGAACCACTGTCAACACTCAAAAGCTATCAACTTTGAAGATGTTAGTGACCAATAATGTATAAGGTACACCCTTTTTTTTAAGTCTTCAGTTCTGATATTGGCCTCGTATTTTTTAATTGACTTGATATTTAAGTTGATGTTTTTTCCCTCTTCACTTTTATAGCAATGTCAGAATCAGAATGTGGCGCCATCTGTGTCCGCAAAGATGTGATGGACAAGTTCAATGTGATTATGGAGGAAACCAAACTAGATGCAAATGAGCTTATGGAACACTTCTTTGGCTTGTACAATTGGTACTCATAAACATTTTGTTGTTTTCAGTTGGTACATAAAGGCTTTTTAAATTGTTCATGGGGATGGTTTTTTGATCAGAACTTGGAATACCTTGTATTTTTTTTTTATTAGCAAAATCAAACTGAAACTGGTCCTTATATATTTCTGTTTTGTTTTCTTATATTTTATTTTTTACAGCAGTGTTGTATGTTATGTAAGGTAAGACTTTTCTCCATGACTTCAGAATGTTATGAGGAATATGATGTTTAGTAAGGTGATCGTATCAATAACATGTTGAGCTCCAAACAAGGATAGTGTGGGTTCAAATCCTGATAGGGTCAAAAGTTTTTTTCTATTGGGATAAAATAAAAACTCAGACCCGAACACCTCATGGTGACTGCACTTGACAAGCTACCTTTATTCTACGGTCCTACAAGTCCCCCTGGCAGACCCCAGTAATAGTAAAATGCTACAAAGAATGTAGTACCCATATTTTGTAATGACCAATGACACATTTTAATCCTGGCGAGGACACCTGGGTTTTACTAATTCCCTAAAAATTAGTAGGAGCCGCGATAGCTCAGTGGTTAGTGAACTGGACTACTACGGACAAGGGGTAGGGTTCGATCCCAACCGACGGCTCCGGGTTCACCCAGCCTTAAATGGGTACCGGATTTTTTCTGGGAAAGTAAAAGCAGCACGGGCGTAATACCGACCACATTACCCCAAAAATCATGTGCTGAAGGTCTGTAAAATATAGGGTCACTAACACCATATTTCCCTATACGCCACTTGGCGTGACGGGGGGTACTTTACTTACTTTACTAATGACACATTTTATGAGTGATCTGTATCACACCAAGCCACCCTATTTTCCCAGGACAAAGTTTCTGGTACCCATTTTCAGAATCTATTTTCTATTTATTTCAGGACCTGGTTGTCTATTTTAGATTCACTCAGTGAATCGTGAAGCCATGTTGGCCTGAAAAATAATTTGCCTCATCTCAGAATTGAAACTGGACCCCTCTTATCAGTAGCAAACATACTAACCACTCAGCCACTGCTGTTTTTTCTTTTTACTGCAGTAGATTTCTTTTCCCGTGTTTTACCGGGGCCTCATTATGAGGTAAGTAAAGAATAGTTATACTGTGATCTTCCAGGCATGTTGTAAGAGGTGACTAAGGAGGTTGATCGATGGCTTGACAAGCTGTCATTGTAAAAAGTATTGTTATGGAAACAGCGCCATATATTTTAGAAGCAATAATTTCTGCAATATATGCCATTTTGGCAACCAAGGTTTTTGTTTTTGAGATTGTGGTTGTGCCCTATGTGCCATCTTCGGTTCGAAAGGACAACAGACCGATAGATTTCTTTTGTTAAGTGGAAAAGATGATTGTTTGGTCAAGCTTTATTAAAGTAGTTGTTCCTGTGCACTCACCAGTTACTTGAAGTTGAGGAATCAGCTATTTGAGCATCTGTTATTTCTCATATGTTTGTCTTTTATACTCATCATCATCATCATCGTGTGCCTTCTCCGCAACGAAGGTTGGCTACCATGGACCGCCATTCTACTCTGTTTCTTGCTTTGATGGTGCAGGCTGTCATAGATTGACTTGTCCATCTTTTGATGTTACTCGTCCACTTTTACCTTGTATTTTTCCTTCCAATATTACTTTTAGTAGGCTGTTGTGTCTTTTAACATGCCCCAAAAATTTCATTTGTCTTGTCTTAATTGTATTTAGTAGTTCTCTTTTTATTTTCATTTGTTTTAAAACTTTATCATTTGTTATCTTTTGTTTCCATCCAATTCTACCTATTCTTCTATAAATCCACATTTCAAAGGCTTCAATTTTCTGTTCTGTTTTCTTGTCTAATGTCCATGTTTCTGCACCATACAGGAATATTGAGAAGATGTAACATTTTGCCATTCTTTTATACTAAATGGTTTAAATCTAATTGTAAATAATTTAACATCTTCTAATCATAAATTAGAATGATCAGAAGCGTCAGGGTTCGGTCCCTCAGAAACGACAGATTTTATTTTGGACATACAAGGTTCTGGGGTTCACCCAGCCTCTATAAATGGGTACCAGAGATTTTTCTGGGACATAAAGGTGGATTGGTGTGATACCGACCACATCAATCAAAAATATGCTGTGGTCATAGAAATATATGGTCACTACACCATATTTCCCCTACGACTAACAAGGCATGAAGGGAACCTTTACATTTTTACTTTCTTTTAATCAAAAATGCTTTTTATACTTGAACTGTCATTGTTTTCTACCCTTTTGTTTGTATACATAACAAGAATGATTGAATGGACATGAATCACCAATCACTAAATGTTATTAATTGGTTGAGTTGTGATTGTATAAAGATTAAAAAAGTTTGCACATTAACCATTGGCATATGTGTCATACAGTATCTGTGTCCATATTTTATTATAAACATCAACATACTTTTGAATGGTTGGTCAGTACTACACCAGACTGCTCTACTTCCTCAGAGAATATCACTGGTATCCATTTTCAAAGGCTTTGTTAATCACTGAAGTGACATTCTCTGGCTAACTTCTTGTAGCTGGAAAAGTGTTGACTGTGTAGTAGCTACATGACCCAAATTACTAAGTGTTCTTTTCTTGACAGACACATACATGTTGGTGGTTTTGTTCTCTTCTTTTCTTTGTAATCCTATTATTCTCGTGTCACCTATGCCAAAATATTGAGGGAATTTGGACTATATTTGGTTCCAGGGTGTCCACTGAATTTATTTTGTACTACATAGTGGTCTTCATAATTCAATCTGATGCCAAAGGAAATAAGAATTTTGACAATAATCATCCTTGATGCACCCCCATCCTTACCCCAACGCAATCTGTCTGTGACCACCACATACTACCCCGTACTTATTGTTTCTTCATACAAAGCTTTTATGAGATTGATGATTTGGGGTGAAATTTCATAATGCTTCTAGCAGTTTCCACGCACTGACTCCTAGTTTAAGGAGATAACTAAGTTAAACTAAGTCCTAGTTTAAGCAGATAAATTATTTATTGGAGGAGTAACAACCCCTTGAGTAACATTACACTGTATTCTGTGGTTCTCTAATCTGTCATTATTGTAGAGAAAAGAGAAACAACACTAACCCTAAACCCAAACCCTAAACCGCAACATAATTTTTTGTATTTGAAAACCGTTGTAGTTTTATTGTGACGCCAACTAAGTGGAGATCACCAAATTTATGTGCTTAAACTATAAAATTATCGACCCCTTTATAGAGGTTAAAAAAACTCTCCCAGAATAGAATTTGATAGCAGGATACACTGTGAGACCTGACATCTGACAGCATTGGAAGGATGTTAAAGCCTAGAAACTGTTGATCTGGATTCAACCCAATCTATTGTCCACAGCAGATCAGTTTGCGAACCATGGCTTGCCATTCTTCCAAGAGTGATTAAAAAAGGAGATATATATTTTGCTGTCAGTTATAATGTATCATTTGTTGTGTTTAAAAAAATGCCATTAACAATAGTTTAATTTTGCCTAATTTCTTCCTCAGCTGTGTGAAACTTGTTCAGCCTAACAAAACAGGTGCTTCGATCGCTGTAGGAATGGCCTCCTCTCACAATAATGTTCACTTGATACAGCATTTGCAGCAGCAACATCGGCAAAAGTAATTTATTTTGTATTGATTTTAGTTCACTACTTTAATACCTGTTTTTCATAATTTTACAAGACTTCAGAAAGTTGGATAGGCAACTAAAATAGATTGAGTAAATAATAAAAAAAAAAAAGGATTGCTTAACTCTTAGTATGTGAGTACTGGCTACAACAATATTTAGCTTATTTTGAGAAGTTAATTTCAACACTTGACTGCAGTCATTTATATTTGGTTTCACAACACTGAAGTACAAGGAATGAGTCCCGCAGAGTATGGTTATTAAAGAAATCGCGACTCATGGGATTATCATCCTTAGGACCATGGCCTACCATCAGAAGGCATTGGCAAACCACAGATGTATAATTCCTAGACAATTACGCAGCCAAAAAATGCTGGGGTAATAGCAACGTTCTGTGATGGATATGCTACTTACTTTTACAATCAGCGTGGGAGGTGGGTAATAAAAAAGTAAATAGCCACCGTCACGTCAAGTGGCGTATAGGGAATATGGTGTTAGTGGCCATAAATTTTACAGACCTTCAGCACATGATTTTTAGGGTAATGTGGTCGGTATTACGCCTGTGCCACTTTACTTTCCCAGAAAAAAATCCAGTACCCATTAAGGCTGGGTGAACCCGGAAGCCATCGGTTGGGATCGAACCCTACCTCTTGTCCTTTGTAGTCCAGTTCACTAACCACTGAGCTATCACAGCTCCCTGAGGCTGGGTGGTCTAGAGGTATGACATCGGTCTCTGGATAAGAAGGTCCTGGGTTTGATCCCCACTACAGGCAGTGCAAATTTAAAAAAAAATCAAATCTGTGGCTTCTTCATGGTCTTACCTTCCCCAGGGCTGTGGGTTGTGAAATCTCGCTGTGGGTTGTGAAATCTCGCTGTGGGTTGTGAAATCTCGCTGTGGGTTGTGAAATCTCGCTGTGGGTTGTGAAATCTCGCTGTGGGTTGTGAAATCTCGCTGTGGTTGTGAAATCTCGCTGTGGGTTATGAAATCTCACTGTGGGTTGTGAAATCTCACTGTGGGTTGTGAAATCTCGCTGTGGGTTGTGAAATCTCGCTGTGGGTTGTGAAATCTCGCTGTGGGTTGTGAAATCTCGCTGTGGGTTGTGAAATCTCGCTGTGGGTTGTGAAATCTCACTGTGGGTTGTGAAATCTCATGTCTAGCCCTTTCTGAAAACAGCCACACAAAAAAACAGATGATCCAGTGTGCATTGTCGTACCCTTGACAGTTTTAAATCTTAAAGAGTAGGCCAAAAATTGTTGTTGCCCAGGCAAAAATAATTGTTGCCCAGGCAAAAAATTGTTAAGCAAATCTACTCATCCATGTTGAAGATGGATGTGTCAGGCCAAAAGGCACAGATATTGCAGCTCTGCCATAAATTAACGGCACAACACATCCACTTAACAGGTAGGTGAATGCTAAGAAAAGAGTACAATCAGTATTAAGTCAGTAAAGTAGAAAAAATGCTCGTTAACATTTTGTAGGATTTGGAGACTATAAAGTTAGTGTCCACATTTTCCCCTGACCTACAGCACATTTATAGGTGATGTGGTCAGCAGCACACCAGGCTGCATTGTTAGAAAAAGTGAATTGTACACATTTTCAGATATTGGAATCGTTGTTGGCTTGAAGAAAATTGCTACAACCGGAAACTGATCCTGGGCTACTTAGTCACCAGAAGAATATGTTAAACACATATCAAGGCATATCCTAAACATAATGTCATAAGTTTATAGTTTCTCATGGATGCACACATTAGTTGACTCTTCAATAGAAGATGCTTCATACACCAAGAGCTAAACTATAAATATTTTCCTCTGTGATACAAATTTTATGAGATTTGTAGTTGCTAAACACATTATTTGTGTGGTTTTTTAAAAATTGTAATACTTTTCTTTGTGCTTTTTTAATTCTCCCATTTGTAAGAGTAAATTAAATCAGAATACTGTAATTTGATACAATTGTGCTGTAGTTATTTTTTTTTTTGGTGTCAAATTTCAGATTTTTAACTTTCAAATAGGAAGTGAAAATTAAAATATAAAAAGTTAGTTAGATAATATTTATTTTAATCAAAGTTGATTTAATTGCAGTTTTATTGTTGTTCTTCTTTTATATGTTGTTAAAAAAAAGATGACATAATAAACTTTATTTTTGTGAAACTTTTTAATAAAAACTACAGTAGATATTAAGTTTAAATTCTAGGCAATTATTTAGATTTTAGTGTGGAAATTTTAATAGCTATGATACATATGTTTAACAGTGTTTGCCAGCTTCACTCATGTAGTATTTTCATTTTATTTGTGCCTTAGCAGGTCTTATGTTGCATATTTTAGGATTCACAGAGATATAGTGGCAATCAGTGAAGTGCTGGATTATGCTGAAGTTCCAAGCATGTTCACTATTCTGCAAAAAACATTGTCATAGATGGCTGTCCCACCTGTGCTAATGCTGGATTGATGGATTCCCAAAAACATCCTTGATGGGGACAGCTATTAGTAAAAGGAACAAAGAAAAACCCCTCCTACACAACAAAGATGTCTGTACATGATAGTGCTTGACATGAACATAAATGACTGAAAAGAGTTCTCTAAAGACAGATCCAGCTGGAGGTTTACAGTAAGCACTGGTCAGAAAGTAGGCAAACTTAATTGAAAAAAACTGACAAATTCTAGACACACATGAAGGTTGAAGAAGCAGTCTGTGAGAAGGTTCTTACATAAGGACTATGTAGATTGTCCCCCATGACTAACAGTATGCTATGACTACTAGTGATTCTGAAGGTCTGTTAGTAAAAATTACATTTTCTTATATTATTTTAGCTGTATATTTGTGTTTTACATTGACCTCTGTATATGATACAGCTCCACAGAGGTTAAAACTGAAAATGATGACTTTATCCCTGTTGGAATGACATACAATAATGCCAATAACCACTTGGCTGACAGTAGTAACAGCAGCAAGAACTCTTCAGTGGGTGAAGGTGACGATGTCTCATGTCTTGGTGTGAGCCACATTGGAGCTGATTGTAGTGTGGAAGATAAGGTTTGTAGTTCTTGAATAAAGTTTGTTGTTCTTGAATAAAGTTTGTAGTTCTTGAATAACGTTTGTGGATTTTAAATAAAGTTTGTAGTTCTTGAAAAAGGTTTTTAATTCTTGAATAAAATTTGTAGTCCTTAAAAAATTTGTGTAGTTCTTGAATAAAGTTTGTAGTTCTTGAATAAAGTTTGTAGTTCTTGAATAAAGTTTGTAGTTCTTTAATAAAGTTTGTAGTTCTTAAATAAAGTTTGTAGTTCTTAAATAAAGTTTGTAGTTCGTGAATAAGGTTTGTAGTTCTTAAATAAAGTTTGTAGTTCTTTAATAAAGTTTGTAGTTCTTGAATAAAATTTGTAGTTCTTGAAAAAGGTTTGTAGTTCTTGAATAAAATTTGTAGTTCTTGAATAAAGTTTGCAGTTCATGAAAAAAGTTTGTAGTTCTTGAATAAAATTTGTAGTTCTTGAATAAAGTTTGCAGTTCATGAAAAAAGTTTGTAGTTCTTGAATAAGGTTTTTAATTCTTGAATAAAATTTGTAGTTCTTGAAAATTTTTTGTAGTTCTTGAATAAGGTTTGCAGTTCCTGAAAAAGGTTTGTAATTATTTAATAAAGTTTGTACTTCTTGAATAAAGTTTGTAGTTCTTGAATAAGGTTTGTAATTCTTGAATAAAGTTTGTAGTTTTTGGATAAAGTTTGTAGTTTTTGGATAAAGTTTGTAGTTTTTGAATACAGAGGCATTTAAGTTTAGAAAAAAAAAATATTTGTAGTTCTTCAATAAGGTTTGGTATTCAGTGATTACATTTAGTGTTGCTTTAGTGAATGGGTTAAAAAAAAAACTATCTTTACTGCATTTTCCCGTTACTGGTATCTGCCTGGGGAACTTATAGTTAATGGTTGAATAGAGTAAGTATTTGAGTTCTTTATTTATTGTTCAACTTGTTGTCATATTTACAGTTATCTGTTCACAGACATCTCATTTGAGAAATTCAGATTTTTAAAAATTGATGTCCCGTTTTGTAGAATCTGTAGCTAGCAGAACATATTTGTTGTAGTACGATCATTCATATGATTTTGTTCTTAGTAATACTACTTCCACGAGAAGACAATTTTTTCAGAAGATTAGATGGCATGTTGTCCCTTGCTTTTTAAAAAAAATAGGCTGTTAATGTATTTTCATATGTAGGATCAGAAGTGATATACTATTTTCTTGTTGGGTGTAGGTACAACTATTACAGAAATTGAGGGATCAAGCCAATGCTAACAGCTACAACAGCAGCAGTAGCCAACATGGCAGCAGCTACCAGCACTTTAATACATATTCAGGTTTGTAGAATTTTTTGGTGTCTGTCGCGTGCTATGTGCCACATGATCAACAGCTTACATTATACGGATGGCATGTTACGGTTGCAGGCACAATGCTCCCTCAAAATTGATACTTAACGTTTTTTTCTTTGATAACTATTCTCATCCATATAGTAAATGAAGAAGAAATATAAGAAGCAGCATAATAACATAAAAAAAATGAAATCAAATTAAGAAGGAAAAAAGGAAAATAAAGGTGAAATCCTGCCCTAGACATGAAACAGTTTTTTTTTCTTTCTGTAGCCTGACCTGTCGTTTCAATATAGCCAAAATCACCCAAGAGAAAAGCTGCTTAGCAAATTATGGCCACTCAGTTTCTAGCGAAAATCAACATCAGCCTGTTTCCAACCTGGTATAAAGTTGAAAAAGGTCATGGTTATGGTTAGTTGAAGGCCCTAGTATCACTGCAAACAAATTAAAATCCATAATTGCTCAATCGCCAGTGGAATCGTCCAAATTAAAACTCATCTCACTGTGTTGTTTTATTACAACTTGCTGCAATATCTTCATGTTTTTTTATACGTCTAACTTCAGTACAATTTTTGTAAGTGTATCAGATTTGCCTCCCTTTTTGATCCCTAATTTATTCTGAAAACATCTGTTTCTCCTGATTTCATCGCTCAGACTAGGATTCCAGATTCTCAAATAAAGGCTGCCATTTGTTTCTAGATGTTGGTTTCATCATGTAGTTCCTCTTTGAAGATGAGGGTGTGAGTTGCATTAAAATTGAACATTGTAATATTAAATGTGTTTGTAATGTTCTAATCGAATATTGTAATATTAAGTGTGTTTATAATGTTCTAATAGAACATTGTAATATTAAATGTGTTTGTAATGTTCTAACAATTTACTAATAACAGATCCTGTGTATGTAATGTTTAGGATATATTAACCCTAGATTATGATACTGTAGTCAAATTTACAGTATGAAAACACAAATTCCTAAAAATTTTACAATTTCCTGTATTCAAACATTACCCCCATCCATGTACCTTCCTAATTAGCACATCCGGTGGCCCCTGTGCGTTTAATTTGTTTCCATTGTTGTTGGAATTTTTATTTTTGTATTAAAAAAAAATTTTTTTTGAGATATGTAGTTTCATGCGAAAAAAACCCCCCCACCAATTTTCAAGTGACTAGTTGTTTTTCCTTTGATGTGACCAGAGAAATTTCCTTGGTCGTTGGCAGACATCAAACAACCATTTGTGACGTGTGACTTGGGAAACACAGCAAATAGCGCTGTGCTGTCACCGAACACACTGACAGACTTATGGCGATCATACAGTAAACATTGTAAGAGGTCTGGTCCATGAAGTGAAACTCGGGTCATAAATTAACCTGAGCCAAGAATTTTGAGTCTCCATGTTTTGCCTAGTGTGAACACACGGGACTGTGTCAATAGTTCAGAGAAATTATTATTTTTAAATAGTACCTAATGTTACATTTAAGTGGTAGTAACTTTTACTGTGATACTGTAACTGTGAGATTTACAGATAGGTATCGTAATTAAGGGTTAAATATGTTGATAAAGTTCAACAGTTTAGTAATGACAGATCCTGTATGTAATGTTTAGGCACAGGTATGGGTCCTCCTTCCATGGTTCCTCTACCAAATTCAGCCTCATTCACAGAGGAGCCAGGACCTGGTAAGAAACGTAAAAAGAAACCAAAGCGAGCCAAACTTTGCTCTGCCTCACCCCAGGCAGTATCCATAACAGATGGTGAAGGTTGGTGGTAAAGTTTCATTTGTAAAGTCTTTATAACTCTCTTCTACCTTCTTTTTTCTTCATATTCCTTTTTGTTATTGAACTGTTTTTTTTTTCCAGCAGATCATTTTATTTGGAAGCTGGTAATTATTAATTTGTTTTGCAGTAAAAGTCTCATATACACATCTGTTTCTGTTCCCCTGACTCCATTTAACTATGGTTGACCATGCTAGCAACCTTTATAAACTGCATGGCACTTTCCCATTACTGGAGTCTGATGGGGGGGACAAATAGAGCTGAAGAATGAAAGCCGCTTATCCTGAGCACGAAGTCACTAGGTGTTTTGGTCTGAGTTTTTATTTCACCCCTGATAGAAAAAAACTTGAGATCCTACTGGGATTTGAACTCTATGTTCTCTTGTTTTGGAGCCAGACAAGTTATCAATTTTGTCACCTACTCTCCTGAAGATTTATTGAATAGACAAATTAAAGGGAAGCTATCAAGCAAAGATAAACAGTGCCCCTTCACATTGAATGTTGTAGAACAGTGAAGTATTAAACTTAGTGTACCAGGCTACACAATTTTGAGATGAAGGGGCCAGTGCTCATTCCCAATATTAAATAGAAGCATCAAATGTTCATTATTTAAATTGTGCACTGTTCTGACTGAGGGAGTTGCGATAGCTCAGTGGTTAGTGAACAGGACTACAACGGACAAGAGGCTGGGTTCGATCCCAACCGATGGCTTCTGGGTTCACCCAGCTTTTAATGGGTACCGGATTTTTTCTGGGTAAGTAAAGTGGCATTGGCGTAATACCGACCATATTACCCCAAAAATCATGTGCCGAAGGTCTGTAAAAATTATGGTCACTAAAACCATATTCCCTATACGCCACTTGGCGTGACGGGGACTCTTTACTTTTTTTTTACTTTTACTGTTCTGAGTAATAACAGAATGAAATATCACATTATCCTGTCTTGCTTGTTAATCATACCATTGTCTAGTGTATCCTTATTGCTTGCTACTTGCAAGTTAGTCACTTAGTTGTTGTTTCAATTATCAGTTTTAATCTTATGATGATGTAGTTAACATCGGTCTTCTAGTAGCCCTTACTCTTCTTAATAAGGACTCTTATAAGTCGCTGGCAGATCAGATGTGTCACAGAGAAGGATCATTGCGGGGAGATTTTGGGCGCCTATGACCTATCAAATTTCAAAAGATCTTACTCTTTTAATGATGCTTGATGTTCAATATTTATTGATGGCACATTGTACAATAAATCATGATTATTTGTAAGATTTCATAAATAAATCATGACTTCTCTCTATATTCTTCTCTTTTCTCCTTTTGAGCTGAAAACAGCACAAGGGGCAGAAATTCTAAACTCCGTGTGTTTAGTAATGATGGATATTAAATAAGAAATTAGAGAAGAAAATTAAATTGAAGCCTTTGAAATGAGGATCTATAGAAAAATGGGGGGATTTGGGTGGAAGGAAAAGTAGACAAATAAGGACGTTTTATATCAGCTGAGAATGAAAAAAAAAAAAAAGAACTACTTAACGCAATTCAGAAAAAACAACTGAAATTTGTTGGGGCATGTAAAGTAACACAATACACTAATAAATCATCTTAGAGGGAAAGGTACAAGGTAGATGAGGCAGAAGCAGACCAAGACTAAAGTGGATTGATAACATCAAAAGATGGATGAGTGAATTTATGACATGCACCATCAAGACTACTGACAGAGTAAAAAGGTGCTCCGCAGTAACCAACCTTCAATGTGGAGATGGCACCTTATGATGAATGAGGATTTATTTGATGATCTTTGCTATTAAGTGTCAGACCTTGCACAGGACCTGCATTGTATCTCGCAACATGTCCCTGTTCTAGGTTAGGCCGCTCAATCAATGGAGTTGATGCCTGCTGTTATTGTCTCTTGCCTAAGTGTTTTTTTGTTTGGTGTTTCTCTAGGTCGCCTCTTTTTCTTTTATCCTCTGGTTCCCATTGTTTCTTAATAACATAAAAATATGTGTCCAGAATGCAGTGATGATGATCCTAACATATAATAGTCTCTGTCAGCCATAGTTGACTACGAATTTTGCAGCACCCCCAGAAAACATTATTTTTTTCTTTTCTTTCACAGTGTATTCTCTTTTTCTTTGAATCCGCCTGCTTCTTGAATTAGTTGGTGTGTTTCCAATGATTGCACTTTGCAGCTATCTCTTCTCAAACTGCAGGTTTTATGTTCTGAGTCTTCATGTCACATTTACATGCATCTGTAAAACAGAGCTTTGGACACCTCCTAGTTCTTTTGCCATCTGCCAGTTGTCCATAAAGTGTATCTTTTGGTATGTGGCCATATTCATATGGTGTAAGTGTCAAGCCAGCATAACCTACATTGTTTGAGCAGTGTGTAGATGTCAAGCCAGCATAACCTACATTGTTTGAGCAGTGTGTAGATGTCAAGCCAGCATAGCCTACATTGTTTGAGCAGTGTGTAGATGTCAAGCCAGCATAACCTACATTGTTTGAGCAGTGTGTAGATGTCAAGCCAGCATAACCTACATTGTTTGAGCAGTGTGTAGATGTCAAGCCAGCATAATCTACATTGTTTGAGCAGTGTGTAGATGTCAAGCCAGCATAGCCTACATTGTTTGAGCAGTGTGTAGATGTCAAGCCAGCATAACCTACATTGTTTGAGCAGTGTGTAGATGTCAAGCCAGCATAGCCTACATTGTTTGAGCAGTGTGTAGATGTCAAGCCAGCATAGCCTACATTGTTTGAGCAGTGTGTAGATGTCAAGCCAGCATAACCTACATTGTTTGAGCAGTATGTAGATGTCAAGCCAGCATAACCTACATTGTTTGAGCAGCGTGTAGATGTCAGGCCAGCATAACCTACATTGTTTGAGCAGCGTGTAGATGTCAAGCCAGCATAACCTACATTGTTTGAGCAGCGTGTAGATGTCAAGCCAGCATAGCCTACATTGTTTGAGCAGTATGTAGATGTCAAGCCAGCATAACCTACATTGTTTGAGCAGCATGTAGATGTCAGGCCAGCATAACCTACATTGTTTGAGCAGTGTGTAGATGTCAAGCCAGCATAACCTACATTGTTTGAGCAGCATGTAGAAGTTAAACCAGCATAACCTACATTGTTTGAGCAGTGTGTAGATGTCAAGCCAGCATAACCTACATTGTTTGAGCATCGTGTAGAAGTTAAGCCAGCATAACCTACATTGTTTGAGCAGTGTGTTGATGTCAAGCCAGCATAACCTACATTGTTTGAGCAGTGTGTAGAAGTTAAGCCAGCATAACCTACATTGTTTGAGCAGCGTGTAGATGTCAAGCCAGCATAACCTACATTGTTTGAGCAGCGTGTAGATGTCAAGCCAGCATAACCTACATTGTTTGAGCAGTGTGTAGAAGTTAAGCCAGCATAACCTACATTGTTTGAGCAGTGTGTAGATGTTTTAGAGGCCTGTGTGAATGAGGACCTCCACATTTGTCACTTTGTTCTAACATCAACATCATCATCAAGTACTGGGCCTGCTGGCATAGGTGATCATGTCTCTCCACAACTTTTGATCATGACAGTTATTTATCATTTCTGTTGTTGACCTTCTGCCAAGCCATTCTCTTAAGCTGTCTGGTATCTTTTCTCTTTGCTTCCCTCTATCTCTTCGTCCCTCAATTTTCCCAGTTGTTACAATATATTCCAGTTGTTCTCTTCTCATTACATGGCCAAAAAATGATGATTGTTTCTTCTTAATATTGTTCTAACATAACTTGACATAAAAATATAAATATTATTTTCTTTGGATAACGTGTCTGAGATTAGATGTCATTACTTTATTCACCAGATCTCTTGAAGAGCTCCATGTGCTCGCTGTGCCAAGCTGTGTTTGCACGGTTTACTGATCTCCTAGCACATCACAAAGCTGTTCATAATTCAGACACAAGTCACCCACTTCGCTGCCGTGCCTGTGGACGCACACAAACCTCAGAGGCAGGGCTCATATACCATCAGGTGTATGTCTGTAAGATGGTAGAACGACCACATCCATGCCACCTCTGTGGACTCAAATTCCAGAGTGAGGAAATGGTTCTTGTCCACAAATGTAGTGGATGTCCTAGAAAGAAGTATGCTTGTGAGTTCTGCGATCACTACCGCACAGAGTCATCAAGTGATCTTGAGAAACATATGCGAATCCACACAAATGATAAATGTTATGTGTGTAGGGTATGTGGGTTTTCTACAGCCTGGAAGAAAAATCTGAAAGAGCATATGGTTAAACATTTAGGCTTAAAGCCATACGTCTGTGACTTATGTGGGTATAGTACGTCGGATAGGCATAATTTACGAGCACATCGGGTTAAACATTATCAGAAAGGAGAAGGGTGTGAGAAGTGTGGGGGAGAATGTCATTGCAAACCTTTGGCTATTAAAAAGATGAAGTTGAGTAGTATGACTGATAGCTCTGGCAGTGCTTCGGCTGGCGGCAAGGATCTAGAATGTCCTTTCCCGCAGTGTGTTTATCGCACAAAGATAGAGTATATGATGACGAACCATATGCTGCGACACCAGGGGATGGCAGAACAAAGTTTGAACAGTTCTGCCAGTTCAAGCACAGCTAGTGGTAACACCAGCAGTGGTGGCAATCCAAGCAGTGGTAGTAGTGGTAGTAGTAGCAGTGGAGGGGGAGGAGGTGGTGGTGGTAGTGGTGGTGGAGGAAGTTATTCTGGTAATGCCCATAGTAGTCAAGATCAAAGCAAAAGCTCTCATCATCGAGGACAGGGAGTAATGGCAAACAGTGCAGGAGGGCAATATGGAAGTAGTGGGGGACATAATGCAGCTTCTCCAGCTTCCTCAATATCTTCATCATCTTCCATCCCCCCAGCTTCATCAATGTCTAACAATCAAAATGGACCTCCCACCCTAATTTCATCAACTGCCAATCAGATTCCGCTTGAGTGGAAAACTATTGGTCAGCCACCACCTCATGGTGTGCATGGTGTTCTCGCCTCTCCCTCCCACTTCTCTCCCCTGATACACCACCAGCAGTGTCCTCTGGGCCACCAGACGATGACATCATGGCCATCTCTGTCCCCACCCACGGTTCCACCTGGTCTGCTTAGCAATCGGGTCAGCGTACAAATGACAGGTCAAAATATGGTGGCTCGACCAATGCCTGTCTTCCCAAATATGCCAAACTAACCGAATATAATATGAATATCTATCTATTATTTTCTCTCATTTTTTTTGCTTGCCGTGAAAAAAGAGATAACATTTAATAATACTGATATTTTATCGATGTTTCTATTTACTAAATTTATTTTGAGACACATCACCGCTTATGCATTTCATTTTATGCTCTAAGTGAAAATGATTGTATTTTGCATTTAATGTCAATTTTAGGTGCTTACGTATATCCTGTGGCCAGTTAATTGTAGCAGATGTAAACCATAATCCTGTAAATAAAATGATAGAATTTGGCATTCAGCAGGAATTTGAAATGTTTTTTATCATGTCATTCATCACCTCATTCTTCAGAGGTTTATTTGCTGTGAATATTCTGATATTTTATGAAAACACCATCAGCTGGCATGGACAATCATAGAATTCAGCAACTTCTAGTCCCTAGTGATATCTGTTCATTTTTGCTGGTGACTTTCTTGCTTGTGATCATGTTAATCATCAAATATCCTCCATCTCTCCATCTTTTTCCATCCAATTTGCCTATTGTCATAGTTTGTTCTAACTCTCTGTTTTTGATATTTTCCCACCAAATGTTGACAACTTCTTCAGTCTTTTTGGCATATCACAAGTTGTTTATGTTTTATTTAATAATTTTCATGTTTATATTTATGTCATATTTTTTTTTTTTACATGTTTTCAATGAATCTCTTTGTTTAAACAGAGAGAGAGAGAGAGAGAAAGTAGTTCATGTAAAATTACTCACTTTTGCCTCTCTCCACTTTTTGAAATGGTCTTTGTTGCTACAAATATGTTTAACAGTAGTTTTTTTTTTTAACCAATACATGTTTTTTTGTAAACTTTCTCTTAGATCTCTGCTGTCTACATTTATGGTACAAAATATTTATTTATCATTATACACTGTAACACTATTTTTTACATACATAGATCTGTTTCTGTTTTATACATCCCTCCCTTATTGCTATAATATGATTTATGGCATTTTTTTGGTGCTCTATGCTCATCACAAACCTGTACTATTCTTCACCAGTTTCTGGATTTATTTTATTTATTATTGTTTTTACTACTAAATACAATTAAGACAAGACAAAAGAAATTTTTGGGCATGTTAAAAGACACAACAGCCTACTAAAAGTAATATTGGAAGGGGAAATACAAGGTAAAAGAGGCAGATGCAGACCAAGACTAACATAGATGAGTAACATCTAAAGATGAACAAGTCAATCTATGACAGCCTGCACTATCAAAGCAAGAAACAGAGTAGAATGGCGATCCATGGTAGCCAACCTTCGTTGCGGAGAAGGCACTCGATGATGATGATGATGATTATTGTTTTTCAAAAATTATGTAAATAAAAAAATAACTATGGAAAAATTAACACAGACATCAGAATTAGCAGATGTTACCAAAAGGAAGTAATTAGTAAATGAAAATAACACTTTGACTGCTTCTAATCATATTTGTAAACCTAGCAGATATTGTATAAATCATAGCAATAAAGGTTAAGTTAAAATAATTTTTGAAAGATAAAAACTTTGTGATAAAATGTAAAATTAGGTTGATGTGTTCCCATATCAGGTCCAGATTCTTATATGCTTGCAAAACATGGACCTTAATAGTAGAATTTCAGCAAAACGAGCTTAACTCTTGGTAAACGATACTTTCGTAAAATTTGCAAACTCAAAATATGTTTTTTTGGAATGCAACAGTTGGCCCCTCTCATTATACCTTCCTATTTATTGCTTCTGGTGACCCCTTAATGTTTGATTTGTTTCCTCTGTTGTTGAATTTTTTTTTCTCCAACACAATGTGCGCTTAGTAAGATTTATGAAGGTGTCGTCAGAACATAACTGTTTTTTTTAAATAAATGTCACCAATTTTCAAGAAATTCCTTTTTTCTTTCTTTTTTTTTTGTCTGATGATAGAGGAAATCTCTTTGGCTGTCGGTGAGACTTGTACCATGGGATAGGCAGCAAACAACACTTAAAAAAAAAAACGGAACATATGGCTCGAATGGCGGACTGACAGCCGACATATGATTTAACAACATAACACCTCACCATGGCACCATGCATTCGAATTTCAAGCTATAAATTAAACGTAAGTCAGGAAGTGAATACCACATTTGATTCCCATGTCTCTCCTAGTGTAAACACACAGCTGTGTAGCAAAAGTTCAAAGAAAATATTATTTTTGGACTTCCAAATGTAACATTTAGGGTTTGTAAATTTTACGAAGGTATCGTAAAAACATGGTTCGTGGACAGGGGATGTAATCTAGGGTTAATATGAAATGCTTTCATAAAATCCGGGACATGTCAAACCTCTAGGTGGGGTCTGTTAATATAGAAGACCTCGTATTACAGTACCTCTGTGTGGAGTCTGTTGATATAGAAGACCTTGTATTACAGTATTTCTGCGTGGAGTCTGTTGATATAGAAGATATTGTATTACAGTACTTCTGGGTAGGGTCTGTTGATATATAAGACCTTGTATTATGGTACCTCTGCGTGGAGTCTGTTGATATAGAAGACCTTGTATTACAGTACCTCTGCGTGGAGTCTGTTGATATAGAAGACCTTGTATTACAGTACCTCTGCGTGGAGTCTGTTGATATAGAAGACCTTGTATTACAGTAACTCTGCGTGGAGTCTGTTGATATAGAAGACCTTGTATTACAGTAACTCTGCGTGGAGTCTGTTGATATAGAAGACCTTGTATTACAGTAACTCAAGGCAGGGCATGTCCAACGTCTCCAGCACAACTTTGGAATTCAAGAAAGCAATTGTAGCCCACCACTTCACTACCTTGGGTCCAAGAACTGATGTAGCACCCGATAACATCATCATACTTAGGTCATTCAGGGGGGCTGGGTAAGAGATGAGATAAGTGTTGGCCTTGGGGCATGACAGTCCTCAGTTTGAATCCCACCACAGGCAGTGACAATTAAAAAAAAATAATAAAATGTGCAGTTTCTTTGTGGGTTTACCCTGCCCTTGTCTTTTGGTTGTGAGATGCGATGTCTAGCCCTTTTGGCTAACTGCGAAAAACAGAAGGGCCCCATGTACATTCTGCACACGTTAAAGATTGCTTGGCAGTTGGAAATTGAAAAGAGAAGGCTGAAAATGGCCACTGCCAGGGCTAAATCTCTACCAAAAATGTTAAAACTTGACGATTAAAAAAATAAGCCTTTTCTTTAATTCGAATAATATCTGCTGTATAGTGAGGGACAGGTGAGCCGCAATAGCTCAGTGGTTAGTGAACTGGACTACAAAGGACAAGGGGTAGGGTTCGATCCCAACCGACGGCTTCCGGGTTCACCCAGCCTTAAATGGGTACCGGATAAAGCGGCACAGGCGTAATACCAACCACATTACCCCAAAAATCATGTGCTGAAGGTCTGTAAAATTTATGGTCACTAACACCATATTCCCTATAAGCCACTTGGTGTGATGGGGGTACTTTACTTTTTTATAGTGAGGGACACCTGATTACACGGCTGCCAGTGTGAAAAATATGTAAAAGTGATCATCATCTTGTGCCATACCAGTTAGTGTAGGTGATCATGTCCTTTCACAATCTTTTATCCACAGTGCATTGTATCAATTCTGTTGTTGACTGTTTTCCATGCCATGATAAGCCATTTAGTATCTTCTCTCTCATAGTCCTCCATGATCTCTCTTTCTCTGTAATTTGCCATTTGTAACCAAGTATTCCAATTTTCCTCTTCTCATGATGTGCCTGAAAAATGTTAATTGTTTCTTTCTGATATTCTTCAGGACCTCCATTTTTGAGTTGGCCTCTTTGAGAATCATCATGATCACGTGCTGTACCGGTTGGCGCAGGCGATCATGTCCTTCCACAATCTTCTATCTACAGTGCATCGTATCAGTTCTGTTGTTGACTGTTTTCCATGTCATGAAGCCAAGCTATCCAGTATTTTCTCTCTTTGTCGTCTGTGATATCTCTTTCCTTTTATTTTGCCAGTTGTAACAAAGTATTCCAACTTTCCTCTTCTCATGATGTGCTCGAAAAATGTTGATTGTTTCTTTCTGATGTTTTTTAGGAGCTCCCTTTTTGTGTTGACCTTTTTGAGAACTTCCTCATTGGTCTTTTTAGCTGTCCAGGGAACTTTCAACATTCTTCTGAGAAATCCCATCTCTGTAGCCTCTAATCGTCTTTTCATTTTTTGTCTACTGTCCATGATTCACTTCCATAGGTCAGAATTGGCTCTATATAGCACTGATGAACTCTCTTTCTCACTTCTATTGACTTAGACTTGTTGCATAAGACGTTTTTAATTTTCTGAAATGCTATTTTGGCCTGAGTTATTCTGCTTTTTATTTCTGTGGTGCATCTTCCATCTGATGTTATTAAAAGTGATATTCACGCAAAATTCAGCTCCTCTGGCCTTCACTTAGAGATATCAAACTGTAGAATGCAAATAAAAATATAGATCATTCAATTTTGTTATACAAACCATTCATTTATTGGTGTCATTTTGGCCTTCTTTCTCTCTATTATTTCATTTAGTAATCTCAAATATTTTTAGCATAAGTCTGATGTACATGCTTAGTGAGAGCGCTTAAGCTAATACGTACCAATTGTTAGCTGTAAATATTTGGATCAAAAAAGGTAAGTAGAGAAATATTTACCCCCAAAGTACACGAATGCAAAAAGGGACATCAATAATCTGATGTATATTAGTATTATATATTGAATATCATAAAATAGAAACAAAACATCTACATAACTATAGACTGCAGACTACTAAAACAAGTACAGGAATTTAAATACCTAGGAAGTCTAGTGACAAAGGACAATTCACAAAAAGCATAAATAAATTCAACATACAACAAAACCTGTCAAATCATTGGACAGTTATCACCACTATTGTCCAACAAGGAAATTACTTTAGAGGCAAAACGGTGACTTTTACAATACAATCTTCATCCCAACATTGTGCTACCAATGCCGGTCCTGGACCCTAGAGATAAGAAAAAAACCTCTACTGAGATGAAATGTGCTTGATGAATGACAGGAAACAGCTTGAGAGATAAGATCAGAAATGAAGAACTGAGAAACAAATTAGGAATAACCCCAGCCATAGAATACATAAAGAAACAACAGATAAAAAATATTTGGCCACATGGCAAGGCAGAAAGATCAAAACACGACACACAACCAACCTTCAATAAACATTGCAAGAAAACCAGACCGAAGGGCTGACCACGAATAAGATTGATTGATGAAATATTAGAAGCTCTCGGAAACATAACTGCAGAGGTGAACAGAAGAGCAAAAGACCACAAATTATATCTCCCCTTGACACTGAAAGGCAAAATGAGGAAGGAAGGAGAAGAAGAATGATTTGGTGGTACTATTATATATGAATATACTATAATGTGTTACACTTGATACTTTATAAACACAAATATTTTATTTCTAGGGAAAGTAAATATTTTGTTTTCATTTTTGGTTATGATTTAATGTAAAAGGTTGTATATTCATTGTTTTCTTATTCATGTTGAATCTTTATTTATAAGATAAAGTAGCTCAGTCTCTCACAAACTGCTACATGAAACCTATATCATATTTTGTGTAATTTAAAATCTCTCAGTTAAAATTCTTTTTTCTTTAAATTTAAAATACGAAAAAATCATAATCCTGTTATGTCATCATAATTTTAAAATTGTGGATGTTTATTATAAGGTCATCGGTCATTGTTTTATTTCTTTTTTTTAAATCGGGATATGAACTAGTTTAATGTATGAACTTTTAAACTTGCATTAATTTTGCTTGTATGGATTGCATTCTCTGTATGAAAGACGTGAACAAATTAGTCTGGTGCCATCATGTTCATACCTCTGTATACATTTTAATTGTAATGAAATCTTGTTGTATTATTTTCAAAAGTGTTCTACAGCTTCAAAATACTGTTAATGCAACATAATATTTTGACATAATACATCAAAGGTTGGCATCTTTTACGTAGTGAAGGTTAGATCTGAAAAATATGAAGATGCTAAGGGTTGGATACTGTCACCTATTGAAGTCTATATATATATATATCTAATTTATTTGCATGCACGACCTGTTGTAATGTAGGAATGATATTATTGATGGAAGGTGAAAGACAGGTGAGAAATGAATTAGAGAAAGATCGTTGTGAGAGGGGAGGACAGAGAAAGAAGAGGAATAAAATGAAGCAATAAATATTAAATGGAGAGCTTGCCGGTTTAATAAGAGGGTTGTGCGTTGTCCATAAATTAAATACACGACTGGGTTAACCATGATGGAGACTAAAAAAATAATCCCAGCCCATTTTTCTGGGATTGTACCAAATTCCTGATCCACCTTTCTCTACTTGATGTTGTCATTGTATAAATAAGTTGTGACAACTGGTTACTACTTTCAATACCTTCCTTATTAGAATGTACAAACCATCCACTTCAACCACCATGATATATTTTCCTTACCCAAACCAAAACAAAGACAAAGTTATCTCATCCTCTTCATCTCGCAGAATTCTTCAAAAAACAATAGAGAACTGTCACCTAAGGGTCTTATCTAACCTTCAATGCCTTCTTTATTAAAATGTACATACTATCCACTCCTGGAATAACCTTACTCATCACTCATCACCAATACTAAAGACAAAGCTACATCACCCTGTTTATCTTGATTCATGAACATAGAAGAGATTATTGTTACCGTCTCATTATCAAAGACATTGATCTTTGTTTTCTTTCTTGATGAAAGATTCAACAAAATCATTTCCCTTTTGGTGACACAGTAGACCAAAAAATACATTTTTAATGTTGATTTTTAACCAAATTTTATAATGCGTATGTGTGTTATTTTTAAATCCACATTAAAAAATAATAAATTCTAATTTTTTTTTGTTCAGTCCAGGGACAGAAGCCTATAATATTTATCAATCACTTTTGTGGGTCAGTCAAAATTGCTTGGCAGGTTAGTTTGGCTCGCAGGTCAAAAATAGTTTGTCTACCTCAGTAATACATCTGAAATATATGGAGTGGAAGAGTTAAGGCTACTATTTGAAGTTGTTTCCCTTGTTCAGTAAATGTCATCTGGAAGATTGTAAACATGGAATAAAAATGAATGAGGTTATTTATAGAATTGGAAGCCCGTGATTGAGTAGGTTGGATAAGTCATTTTGCAATCAGAAGTCCAGTTTTTCTTCTCATTCGGTCAAAAAGTTTATTCTACAGAAGGAGGGTATGAAATAAAAACTCACTCACATGGTGTGTGCTCTTGGGCATGTGGCCCTTTTATCCCTAGGTCCCTTCAGAAACCTTCTGCAGACTCAAGAAAATTAAATAAATTCTATAAAGATAATTTATAAAAAAAAAAGATTTGTATTTATGTAGATAAAAATTTGTGTTGCTGGAGGGGGAATACAAATTATTTTAACTATTTATGTTTTAATTAAATAAAATTAAATCACATCACTAATGTATGTAGATGCAACACGTTAATGACATTTTTAATTGATTAATTTTGTATTAATTTGTGCCATTCAGTCATTTATTACTGAACGTTGAAATAGTGCATGCTGTAAATAATGCTACAGCTACTCCTGTATATGTACCAGATATATATAAGAATTTGTTATTGTGCATATGTAAAAACTGCCTTATATTGTTTCGTTTTTTATTTACTGTTATTACATACACAATACAAAATGAACCTTTTTATTTTTTAAGTTTTAAATGAATTTGTAAATAAAATTTTGTATACAGTTCTTCATTTAAAAAGAATGATTTTCTGTCATTTGCAAATTACACTAGTTTTTCAATAATTATAAGATTATTTGTAAAAAAAAAGTATATTTATAGGTATTTTCTAAGTTCTTCCTTGTTTTTGTTATTCATTCTTGCATATTTCTTTTAATTAATTTTGTAGCAGTAAAGCAAAATTGATTTATCCTAAAAATATTTTATATTTGTTTCTGTCCACTACATTATATTCTCCCACTTTCAACACTACTTGCAGCAAGGACTTCAAGAAACCTCTTCTGTGGTACTCTACCTTAATCTAACCTTTTCAGTTCTATCCATGTCATCACACTTCTCTGACATCTCCTCTGACACCTCCTCTGACATCTTCTCTGACATCTCCTCTGACATCTCCTCTAACACCTCCTCTGACATCTCCTCTAACACCTCCTCTGACACCTCCTCTGACATCTCCTCTAACACCTCCTCTGACATCTCCTCTGACACCTCCTCTGACACCTCCTCTGACATCTCCTCTAACACCTCCTCTGACATCTCCTCTAACACCTCCTCTGACATCTCCTCTTACATCTCCTCTGACATCTCCTCTGACATCTCCTCTTACATCTTCTCTGACATCTCCTCTGACATCTCCTCTGACATCTTCTCTGACATCTCCTCTGACATCTCCTCTTACATCTTATCTGACACCTCCTCTGACATCTCCTCTGACACCTCCTCTGACATCTCCTCTGACACCTCCTCTGACATTTCCTCTTACATCTCCTCTGACACATCCTCTTACATCTCCTCTGACACCTCCTCTTACATCTCATCTGACACCTCCTCTTAAATCTCCTCTGACATCTCCTCTTACATCTCATCTTAAATCTCCTCTTACATCTCCTCTGACATCTCCTCTTACATCTCCTCTAACATGTCCTCTTACATCTCCTCTGACATCATCTCCTCTTACAGTTCCTCTTACATCTCCCCTTACATCTCCTCTGACACCTCTTACATCTCCTCTTACAGCTTCTGTGACATCGTCTCTGACACCTCCTCTTACATCTCCTCTTACATCTTCTCTGACATCTCCTCTGACATCTTCTCTTACATCTCCTCTAACATGTCCTCTTACATCTCCTATGACATCATTGCCTCTTACATCTCCTCTTACCTCTTCTCTGACACCTCCTCTTACACCTCCTCTTACATCTTCTCTGACATCTCCTCTGACATCTTCTCTTACATCCCCTCTAACATGTCCTCTTACATCTCATCTGACATCATCTCCTCTTATATCTCCTCTTACCTCTTCTCTGACACCTCCTCTTACATCTTCTCTGACATATCCTCTGACATCTTCTCTTACATCTCCTCTAACATGTCCTCTTACATCTCCTCTGACATCATCTCCTCTTACATCTCCTCTTACCTCTTCTCTGACACCTCCTCTTACACCTCCTCTTACCTCTTCTCTGACATCTCCTCTTACATCTTATCTGACATCTCCTCTGATACCTCCTCTGACATCTCCTCTGACACCTCCTCTGACATCTCCTCTTACATCTTCTCTGACATCTCTGATATCTCCTCTGACACCTCCTCTTACATCTTATCTGACATCTCCTCTTACATCTCCTCTTACATCTCCTCTGACATCTCCTCTTACACCTCCTCTGACATGTCCTCTTACATCTTCTCTGACATCTCTGACACCTCCTCTGACATCTCCTCTGACATCTTCTCTTACATCTCCTCTGACATCTCCTCTGACATCTTCTCTGACATCTTCTCTGACATCTCATCTTACATCTCCTCTTACATCTCCTCTAACATCTCCTCTAACATGTCCTCTGACATCATCTCCTCTTACAGCTCCTCTTACATCTTCTCTGACATCTTCTCTGACATCTCCTCTGACATCTCCTCTGACACCTCTTACATCTTCTGTGACATCGACTCTGACACCTCCTCTTACATCTCCTCTTACATCTTCTCTTACATCTCCTCTGATATCTCCTCTGACACCTCCTCTGACATCTCCTCTGACATCTTCTCTGACATCTCCTCTTACATCTCCTCTGACATCTCCTCTGACATCTTCTCTGACATCTCCTCTTACATCTCATCTTACATCTCCTCTTACATCTCCTCTAACATGTCCTCTGACATCATCTCCTCTTACAGCTCCTCTTACATCTTCTCTGACATCTTCTCTGACATCTTCTCTGACATCTCCTCTGACACCTCTTACATCTTCTGTGACATCGACTCTGACACCTCCTCTTACATCTCCTCTTACATCTTCTCTGACACCTCTTACATCTCTTCTGACATCTCCCCTTACATCTCCTCTGACATCTCCCCTTACATCTTCTCTGACATCTCCTCTTCATTGCTTGGCCTTCCTCTTTTGTTGTGAATCCTAGAACACATCTCTGTTTTCAAAGATTTGTGTGGGATACAGGAAAATGCATGAGTTGAAAAGCAGTCAGTGACCATTAGCTAACTGTTAATGTCAGGAACAGTACGCAAGTACTGATCAGAACTCTACTGTCTTTATGTTGGTGGTGATCCTAGAAAAAAGAATAACAATAACTAGTCTTTTGAATCATGTAGGAAAGGAAGAAGAGAGATGGAAATGTACTATCGTTAGATGTGTTGGGCAGAGATACTGCATCTCGCTGTCAACCATTATTAAGTACACATCCCAGGGTTCTATCCTAACTCTAACCAAAGACAATGGTCATTTGTTGAACATGTGCTGAGAAGAGACAACAAGAGAATTCGAAAACAGGATTTTCTGAGGGAAACATCAGGATACAGAAGAAGAGGAAAACCTAAAGAGACACTGAAAAGAACACTTATAAGAGAAAGGAAGTTGGTAGGCATAGACTCGTTAGATAAGATTGAACATCTCGCCCAGAATAGAGATGGGTGGCGAAAACATAACAAGCCTTATGTGATGTCTAACGGGGCTGGAAGGATCAAGAATGCATGTCTCTAACATTCTTACCTTCTCAGATTACTTCAGTCTTATCTACAAAATGGTCTACTCACGATGTTAAACTTCCATAGCTGAACTATTTGCACTAGAATTTTAACTCTTTGAAATATAAGCTCATTAACTCTTCTAACTAAACTCATTCCTAACTCTTCTAAAGGTTAACCTTACAACTCAGAGTGAGAGTTAGTGAACTGGTTCTGGAACCATATTATCACATCAATGGAATCAAAATAAGTAGACTCATACAATTACCTATGATTCTCCTGAAAGTCAATGCCACACAACTTATATTCTCATGGTCATTCATTCATTTGCATTCTCCCAATGACTGAAGGAGTATTTGTACTTTTTTCTCTTCTGCCCTTAAAAGGACATTAAGTGGGTGTAAAATTTGTAGTGTTGTTGTTTGCAGTAAGTAAAGTAAAGTAAAGAGTAGGGAATATGGTGTTAGGGACCATAATTTTCATAGACCTTCAGCACATGATTTTTGGGGTAATGTGGTCATTATTATGTCCGTGCCACTTTACTTTCCCAGAAAAAAAATCCGGTAACCATTTAAGGCTGGGTGAATCCGGAAGCTGTCAATCAAGATCGAGCCTGACCTCTTGTCCTTAGTAGTCCAGTTCACTAACCACTGCATTATCATAGCTCCCTGTGGTTTGCAGTAGAGCTCTGATATTTATGCCTTTCTGCCCAGTACATCTGACTTCAGCACAGCATTTGAGAGTACTGACTTGCCTTCCCTCCTGATCCCTAATCACTTGGCCAGAATAGACTGGTTAGTCTGCTACTAGGGGCACTATGAAGAGGTGGAGTAGAGTCTGGATAGTTCTGGTCCTCAACCTGTACTGAATCAACCATTTCTCCAAATATATTCAACCAACTACTATCAAGTTGCTGATCAATGTTATAAACAATGCCAAGGTCTTGTAACTCTGTAAGTTTATCTATTTTCTGCTTTCTGAGTCAGAGCCTATTAATTTTCTATGTAATTTTTCAAATAATTTGTTTGGTCTGTCTTTCTTTCTTTGACGTTTTACTGTGCCCAAAGGAATTATAAATTCTAGCCTATTAAATGTGACAGAAATATGTGACAAGTTATGGGGAACCGATGAATGTATCAAACACACCGTCTTGTTCAAGGCCCGTGTTGTCTAAATGTCTAAACCCACAGCAACAGCTGAAGACGATTATGATATATAGTTAAACTATCCAGATTGTGATATAGAACTAAGCTATCCAGAGTATGATGTATGATTAAACTATCCAGAGCATGATGTAGAGCTAAACTATCCAGATTATGATGTAGAGCTAAACTATCCAGATTATGATGTAGAGCTAAACTATCCAGATTATGATGTAGAGCTAAACTATCCAGATTATGATGTAGAGCTAAACTATCCAGATTATGATGTAGAGCTAAACTATCCAGAGTATGATGTATGATTAAACTATCCAGAGCATGATGTAGAGCTAAACTATCCAGATTATGATGTATGATTAAACTATCCAGAGCATGATGTAGAGCTAAACTATCCAGAGTATGATGTATGATTAAACTATCCAGAGCATGATGTAGAGCTAAACTATCCAGATTATGATGTAGAGCTAAACTATCCAGATTATGATGCAGAGCTAAACTATCCAGATTGTGTTTACCAGCTTTCACCACTGGCGTAGTCCCTAGAAGCTAGTAACTGAATTTTGCATGTTAATCTGTTTTTCCCTGGCAGCCATGTGCACAGGGGTCCCTCGCCGCACAGGCAGATAACTCCAACTTGGGAGGTACTCATATTTTTTTCCGTCGATGGATAATTGACGTTTCAGGCCTCACTGCTGAGACCAGGGATGGTTACCGCAGAGAAAAATCACAAATAAAAATCCCAACTGGTGCAGCCGGGATTTGAACTCACAACCTCTCTGTCTCAAGACCGGCGTCTTGCCTCGAGACCAATCAATCCCCTATCCAGATTATGATATAGAGCTAAACTATCCAGATTATTATATCTGGTTAAACTGTCCAGATTATTATATCTGGTTAAACTATCCAGATTATTATATATGGATAAACTATCCAGATTATTATATATGGATTAACTATCCAGATTATTATATATGGATAAACTATCCAGCTTGTGATATATAGCTAAACATTACAACTTTGTTTTTTCTGGAGATTAGAAGGTTGTCATGTTGACCAATTTCTTGATCCTTAATTCTATGGATAGTCTTATTAGAGATATGGTTTTTATATGAGGTACTAAGAGTTTTGCTGTATTTAAACATCAACGTATGAAAGATTCAATACTGATTGTTATTTTTTGATAAAATAAAATTTGTATCTGTGGTTTATCAGTCATTGATATATGTTTTTATCCATGGAGTGACCGTCATTTGTATACTTTTATCTGTGGAGTGTCAGTCATTTTTATATTTTTATCTGAGGAGTGTCAGTCATTTGTATACTTTTATCTGTGGAATGTCAGTCATTTTTTATATTTTTATCTATGGGGTATCAGTCATTTGTATACTTTTATCTGTGGAGTGTCAGTCATTTGTATATTTTTATCTGTGGGGTGTCAGTCAATTTTTATCTATGGGGTGTGAGTATACTTTTATCTGAGGAGTGTCAGTCATTTGTATATTTTTTCTGTGGAGTGCCAGTTATTTGTATACTTTTATCTGAGTGTGGATTAATTATAGCTTTATTATCTATAGGATTGCAGTAATTCATGGAGCTATTATCTGCTAAGTGTCAATCATTTATAGAATGTTTAATACTTGTTTGTCAATCATCTATGGAATGTTTACTTGTTGTTTGTCAATCGATTATAGAACTATTATCAATTGGATGCAGTCTTTTATATTACTATTATCTGTGATCCACCTGTCTTATATAAGCTGTTGACAGTGGTATGTAAATCATTTATAATATTGTTATCAGTGGTTTTTCAATTGTGAATAAGACTATTATCTATCACTTTCACTCATTTATAGAGTCATTATATGTTTATCCTCACTATATGTGATAGGAAACTACATAGCCTTGTAGCAGAAGAAGGCCAACAAGTGTTTGAGCACTTACAGCAGTAGGCAAACAAATGTTTGAGCACTTACAGCAGTAGGCAAACAAGTGTTTGAGCACTTGCAGCAGTAGGCAAACAAGTGTTTGAGCACTTGCAGCAGTAGGCAAACAAGTGTTTGAGCACTTGCAGCAGTAGGAAAACAAGTGTTTGAGCACTTACAGCAGTAGGCAAACAAGTGCATCGTCTCCTCTAAATAAATATTTGAGAGGCACATACGTCAAGATTTCTGGGTAAAGACATACAAATGTGAGGCTGTTGTAAAGCTTACAATAAGGTGTCAAGATTTCTGAGTGTTTTTCTCCTGTTGCATTGAAAGGGAAAGCTCACAAAATATTTCAATGAAATATATTACCAGCCTACATTAGTTAATAGTGAAGCTTGGGTCGCTGAGTGGTTAGTATGATTGCTGCTGGTCAGAGCTGTGTGGTTAGCATTGTTGCTGCTGATCAGAACTGAGTGGTTAGCATGGCTGCTACTGATCAGAGCTGAGTGGTTAGCATGGTTGCTATTAGTTAGAGCTGAGTGGTTAGAATGGTTGCTATTGGTTAGAGCTGAGTGGTTAGCATGGTTGCTATTGGTCAGAGCTGAGTGGTTAGCATGGTTGCTACTGATCAGAGCTGAGTGGTTAGCATGGTTGCTATTGGTTAGAGCTGAGTGGTTAGCATGGTTGCTATTGGTCAGAGATGTGTGAGTAGCATGGTTGCTATTGGTCAGAGCTGAGTGGTTAGCATGGTTGCTACTGATCAGAGCTGAGTGGTTAGCATGGTTGCTAGTAGTCAGAACTGAGTGGTTAGCATGGTTGCTATTAGTCAGAGCTGAGTGGAGAGCTGAGCGGTTAGCATGGTTGCTATTAGTCAGAGCTGAGTGGAGAGCTGAGCGGTTAGAATGGTTGCTATTAGTCAGAGCTGAGTGGAGAGCTGAGCGGTTAGCATGGTTGCTATTAGTCAGAGCTGAGTAGAGAGCTGAACGGTTAGCATGGTTGCTATTAGTCAGAGCTGAGTGGAGAGCTGAGCGGTTAGCATGGTTGCTATTAGTCAGAGCTGAGTGGAGAGCTGAGCGGTCAGCATGGTTGCTATTAGTCAGAGCTGAGTGGAGAGCTGAGTGGTTAGCATGGTTGCTATTAGTCAGAACAGAAGGGATTCAGCTCCCAGAAGCGCTGAATTTTTTTCAGATCAACAAAGCTTTAAGGGTCATCTAGTATCTAAAAGCAGCAGTCAGTTATCATCAGCAGTCAGATAAAAACGATGCAGGAAAACACAAATGAACTATCATCAATAGTCAGCAAAATTGGGCTTGAGGTCAATCATGAAAAGACTAAAGTCATGAAAAGTTTAATTCCAACAAGTGACAAAATATACATGGAAAACAAACCAGTAGAAGAGATCGATCACTTTATCTATCTTGGAAGTCACATTGATCGAGAAGGGGATACGAGCAAAGAAATTAGAATCAGACTGGCTAAAGCAGCAATGTCTTTCAGAAGCCTTGAAAAGTTGTGGAAATCAAAACTCATTAGCACAAACACAAAACTTAGGCTATTCAAATCAAATGTACTATCAACCCTTACGTATGCGTGTGAAAGCTGGAAAACAACAAGAGATATAGAAACAAAGTTGAACGCATTCGAAAATAAATGTCTAAGGAAAATACTTGGTATAGAATGGAACGAATTCAAAACAAACGAGGAAATTAGAGAAATCGCCAATCAACCACTAATATCTTCAGTAATAAAGAAAAGACGATGGTCATACGTTGGACATGTGATGAGAAGAGATAATAATCGAATAGCAAAGCAAGCCCTCATATGGGAAACAACAGGTAAAAGAAAAAGAGGAAGACCCAGGGAGACACTGAGAAGAACATTGATGAGAGAGGCAAGAGCAGCAGGAATCGGCTCCCTCAATGAGATAGAACTGCTTGCACAGAACAGAGACAGATGGCGAGATTTAATAAAATATCTTTAAAAGAAAACTGCTAGAACAAAAATTCATATAGGAGAAGGTGTATCTTGGTCTACGCCCTATGGGCCGGTTACGGCTCGAAAGGTCAATAGATAGATAGATAGTATCTAAAAATAGGTACTAGAGGTTTTTCTAAGAACTGAAGGTGGACTGATGTAATACTGATCACATCATCAAAAATGTGCAGTTGATCATAGAAATATTGATAGTAATTAATGTATGTGTGATTCCAGCCAATGTAGGGTCTAATCAGTATTAATTTAAATCCTGCAAGGTTGTCCACATGTGACTTTCGTCACTTGTCTTTTTGAAAACATTAATTGGATGTAGTTATCAAGTTTATGATTCTCCTATTACTTCTGCCTTGTCTCTGGTAGCTGATTTCTCCGCCTTTATGGTTTCTGTATTTTTGACACCACAGACTTAACTCTTTGAATTTTCTAGGAAAGTTTCTGCAGTTTATGAGTATCATTATTCTCTTGAGGGGGATATCAGAGCACCTGTGGATTCAATCGGTGTGCAGTGTTGGTGCTCCAAACAACAAGAGCATTATTGAGAACATTATAAACTAATAAGAAGATTTTCAGCTTTGTGGATAATACATGACTATGCAAATGCCTATGTAGGAATTCAAACATAAGTTGGAAAGAATACATTTTAAACAAACTTATATAATGAATCTAAATAAGAATACATGTCTAACTTTATAAGAAGACAACTTTGGAAACACATCGGCCATGTGCTGAGAATAAATCAAGGAACTCCTTCCCATCAGGCATTTATGTGGAAACCTTCCGGTCAAATAAAACAAGGCAGACTTAGAGAATTGCTATGCAGGACAATTACTAGAAAAGATTCAACCATGGGACCAAGAAACAACCAAGAACTAGCAGCAATTTGACAATCGTGGAGAACTATGACTTCCATACTATGTGCTGTCTTCAAACTGAAAGGAAAATGAAATATAAATCAATGTTTTGAATGTCAAGGAACAGGACACCACCACCAGCTTTCATGTCTATTCCCATAATGAAGACAATTATTGAATTAAAAATATTAGCTCAAGACAGGAACATATGGCTGAAGGTTTATGCTTTATAAGAAGTTGAAAGTTGATAATAATGATTTCATACAACCAATGTCAATATCATGCATCTATCCATCTATTCTCCTTTCGAGCCAAAGATGGGTGAAAATTTATGGACTCTCCATATTTGATGATCTTTGTTATTAAGCATCAGACTTTCTTGGGACTTGCAATGTATTTCACTACACATTCCTATTCTGGGAGTGCCTCTTAACTTAAGCAAGAAAACTGATACCCGCTATTGTTACCTCTCTCCTCAGTATTTCTTTATGTCTCCTTGATCTATGCAACTTCAAAGGTATATAAAGTGATTTATTTCTTCCATGTTTTTTTTCCCCCAGGTATATTTTTTTTTTCTGGATGAATTTGATTTTTCATTACTTTCTTGATTAATCTCAAATCCTATTTTGCTAGCCTTTGGTGACAGGGTTATTTGTTGTTTCTGGCATCATGTTCACATTGCTACAGATAAGAACTATTCTATTTATCTATCTATTGACCTTTCGAGCCGTAGCTGGCCCATAGGGCATAGACCAAGATACTCCTTCTTTTATCTGAATTTTTGTTCTAGCAGTTTTCAATTATTTTAAAGATATTTTATGAAATCTCGCCATTTGTCTCTGTTCTGTGCAAGCAGCTCTTTCTCATTGAGGGAGCTGATTCCTGCTGCTTTTGCCTCTCTCTGCAATGTTCTTCTCAGTGTCTCTCTGGGTCTTCCTCTTTTTCTCTTACCTGTTGTTTCCCACATGAGAGCTTGCTTTGCTATTCGGTTATTATCTCTTCTCATCACATGTCCAACATATGACCATCGTCTTTTCTTTATTACTGAAGATATTAGTGATTGATTGGCGATTTCTCTAATTTCCTCGTTTGTTTTGAATTTGTTCCACGCTATACCAAGTATTTTCCTTAGACATTTATTTTTTAATCCACAACTTTTCAAGGCTTCTGAAAGACATTGCTACTTTAGCTAATCTGATTCTAATTTCTTTGCTTGTATCCCCTTCTCGATCAATGTGACTTCCAAGATAGATAAAGTGATCGATCTCTTCCACTGGTTTGTTTTCCATGTATGTTTTGTCATCTGTTGGAATTATAATAAGAACTATTGTCATCCACAAAATCAAAGTCCTTTAACTGAGATCTAATTATTCATTCAATACCTTTGTTACCTGTACTGCATTTCTACACTTAAAAGTCGAAGACAGTTTCAACAAAGGGAGATAAATACATCATTGTTTACCACGTTTCAATCTGGAACTATCCACTCACTTCTGCCTCTATGTACAAGAGAAGCCATCTTACAGAACTTTGTTGTATATTGCATTAGTTTATTAGTTTGTAGCAGCAGCAATATTGTAGTCAAGACAGCCTCATAGGTCACGTTCCAAAGATGGCATAATTGACAATTGTGAGCATGTTAGGCTATACTTTAAAACATCCTGACTTCGCCACTAAAATAGTGACATACATTATTATGTTTGATATCAATAATTATGTTGTATAATATCATTATGTTCCTGCATGATGTTTATGAAAAACTGATTCATTTGACATGCCCATGCACATTACAAGAAGCAGCTGCACAATCCAAACGAAAGTGGCTTATTTCAAATGAAACCAAACTAGATTTATTTGCCTTGTTCAGTTGTTGGTATGAATTTTAAACAGTGTGAATGGGCATTCATTGTATACAATAAGTTTATCATTTCTATTTTAGATAATTATATTTGTACCTAACTGATCAAGCTATAGTGGATATGCTTCACTTTGGGATAGCCCCATATCTGGTCAGCCAGGAGAGATGCATTAAGAAAAAGGATCAAAGAGGAGCTCCAGAAAAGAGCTTATTTTTTACAGAAATTAGATGACTTGTACACAATTTTATAAAGGTAAAGTACGAGACTTGAATTGGCGTCTTAGCATGTGAGTTTTTCACCCATTTGTGCTCAGCCACCTATCCAGAAGTGTTCAGAGACTTCTGGGTAGTGTCACTTCAAGCATTGACACTCACGATGTGAACAAAATAATATAAAGGTAAAGTACGAGACTTGAATTGGCGTCTTAGCATGTGAGTTTTTCACCCATTTGTGCTCAGCCACCTATCCAGAAGTGTTCAGAGACTTCTGGGTAGTGTCACTTCAAGCATTGACACTCACGATGTGAACAAAATAATATAACAGACATTAGTTGAACTGGCTGAATATATTTCTGAGTGGTTACTTCAAAGAGATTGAGCAGCTATTTAGCAAAAACAATTTAAAGTACTCTGTGTTTTACATTCTTGTGCATACAATTATGTTATTATAAACATTTTTGTTTCTTTATGACATCAGTTAATGTTATTATGATAATTATGGTGTCGACTGTTTATATAATTTTTATTATCTTTATGCTTCTTGGTCACTGTTTTGTCATTTTTTTAATTGGTCCAATGTACATGTATTAGAACAAGACTGTTACACTTTATTGTACATTACTAAAGGGAGCAGACAATGGCATAGATAACCTATCTGGAAATAAACAATAAATTGTGTGGCTTTAACATTTAGTGACTCACTTTCATTTTATTTTAATGTCTCACATGTGCTGGAAACAGAATGGCTTGGAAAGTGTTTGTTGAAGACCTATGCTCCACATGGAGCTGAAAGGTAGTAGAAGAAGAAGACATATGTGGGAAGTTAATACATTCCAAAGTGATTACGTTGTAAATGGAAGTTGTGTTAAAAAATCAGATGTTTTATTTAGAGATTGACCGGAAGCTAATGAACAATATAAAAGTTGGATTGAGATAAATCACAATCATCATCAGCCCTGCAACTTGTGTAGCCAGTGAGGCACTTTTGATGACGTCTTCACAATTTTCCTCCAACCTATATGATTACTGAGATGTTGTGGTTATGGTTAGTCGAAGGCCCCGGTATCGCTGCAAATAAATTAAAATCCGTAATTACTCAACCGCCTGTTCCAGTGAAATCACCCGAATTAAAACTCATCTTATTGAAGGATCCAAACAATGAAAGACAGCTGCAGTCCCCATCACAGCAGCTACAGGCACACGCCAAAAGACATAAGGCTAAGCGGCACCAAAAGTGAACGTAGCTGAACTAGTTTCATCATACGATATCATCATTTATTGTAAGCAATTGGAATATCAAAACACGATCCGGATGAAAAATACAGCTCACTGTGTGCACAGAGCATTAAACTCAGTAGCTTCAGCAGCAAGCTGGACTTGGAATATGAGGAAACTGCAACAAGGAACACTTTTCAGACTAAGCTTCAATGGTTCCTGCTGCCTATCCGCCATATTGACCATAAGATGTGCTGAAGGTTAATCCTGTGCATTCTCCTATTGCTATTCTCTGTTTGTCTTGTCTTCATTTGCTTGGTGCTGTGCCCTCCAAAACGGTCTTAGATATTCAAACATGTCCATATCATTTTACGACACTGGAAGGATCAAGAATCAAGAAAACACTTTTTAAAAGTTGTATTTGTGTCTGTTTGTTTGTAATGTTTGTAACTCCCAATAAGTTAAATTTGTTATGATCCTTCTTTGGTATAAAGATGTAACCAAATATGATTTGGATCTTTAGCAGTTTGTGAGAATGTAAGTGCTGATATTTGTTGCATCTTGCTAGTTATTTACTTGATTTATGCTTCTGCACTCATCCTTTCATGTGTATATTGTGCTTGATTTCAAACGTCCAAAAGTGTCTAGACCTAGGTTACATCAGGTGTTGTGTCTAGACCTAAGTTATATCAGGTGTTGTGTCTGGACCTAGGTTACATCAGATGTTGTGTCTAGACCTAGGTTATATTAGGTGTTGTGTCTGGACCTACATTTCATCAACTGTTGTGTCTGGACCTAGGTCACATCAGCTTTTGTCTCTGAACTTAGGTCTCATCAACTGTTGTGTTTGGACCTTTGTCTAATCAGTTGTTAAGTCTGGACCTATAGCACATCATTTGTTGTGTCTGGACCTATCTCTCATCAGTTGTTGTGTTTGGACCTATGTCTCATCAATTGTTGTGTCTGGACCTATGTCTCATCAGTTGTTGTGTCTGGACCTATGTTTCATCAGTTGTTGTGTCTGGACCAATGTCTCATCAGTTATTCTGTCTGGACCTAAGTCTCATCAACTGTTGTGTTTGGACCTATGTCTCATCAGTTGTTGTGTCTGGACCAATGTCTCATCAGTTATTGTGTCTGGACCTAAGTCTCATCAACTGTTGTGTTTGGACCTATGTCTCATCAGTTATTGTGTCTGGACCTAAGTCTCATCAATTGTTGTGTCTGGACCTATGTCTCATCAGTTATTGTGTCTGGACCTAAGTCTCATCAATTGTTGTGTTTGGACCTATGTCTCATCAACTGTTGTGTCTGGACCTAGGTCTCATCAGTTGTTGTGTCTGGACCTATGTCTCATCAGTTGTTGTGTCTGGACCTTTGTCTCATCAGTTGTTGTGTCTGGACCTTTGTCTCATCAGTTGTTGTGTCTGGACCTTTGTCTCATCAGTTGTTGTGTCTGGACCTTTGTCTCATCAGTTGTTGTGTTTGGACCTATGTCTCATCAGTTGTTGTGTCTGGACCTAGGTCTCATCAGTTGTTGTGTTTGGACCTAGGTCTCATCAGTTGTTGTGTCTGGACCTATGTCTCATCAGTTGTTGTGTCTGGACCTATGTCTCATCAGTTGTTGTGTCTGGACCTATGTCTCATCAGTTGTTGTGTCTGGACCTATGTCTCATCAGTTGTTGTGTCTGGACCTATGTCTCATCAGTTGTTGTGTCCTTATCAGAATAATTCCTATAATAATTGAAAAGAGCAAGTGCTGACTAGAGTTAATGGAATTAAGAAATATTAACGATGAAGGCCCAATGAAATATACAGGACTTTCAAATGGCCAGACATAGAACTGATTACTCTGCTTGTAGAAGCAGCAAAGAAATAGCCAAAAGGCTCCTAGGTAGCTCTGGCAGTGAGTGCGGTATTTTTTACTCAGGACAAAGAGAACATCACTAACTTTGTTCTTCATTTTTTAAGAGAAGAGGAAGAGAATGTGTGGGACAATGATATATACAAGGGGAGGTCAAAAAGTAATGCACACCAATTTTTTTCTCGGAAACTATTCGGGCAAAATGTGTGAAATTTTCACAGATTGTAGCTGAAGATCCCCTTTACACTACCTATTTTTCAACATAATCTCCGTCCAAGCGTATTGCCTTACGCCAATGCGAAACTAGGTCATGAATGCCTCGTTTGTACTAAGTTTTGTCCTGCTCGCGTAGCCATTTTTTAACTGCACGGATCACATCCTCATCATTGTCAAAGTGTGTCCCACGCAGGAATTTTTTGAGTGGTCCAAACAGATGGAAACCTGAGGGAGCCAGATCAGGGCTGTAAGGAGGATGGGGCAGTACAGTCCAACCAAATTTGTTGATTGCTTCCCGTGTTACCAGACTTGTGTGAGGGCGTGCATTGTCATGTTGAAGCAACAAATCTGCAGATGGCTTATTAGGCCGAACTCTGTGGAACCGATTTTTGAGTTTTGTCAGTGTATTGATGTAAGCTGTCGAGTTGATTGTCTCACCTCTTGTCATTACATCAACAAGAATCACACCATCAATGTCCCAGAAGACAGTGATCATCACCTTTCCGGCTGATGGAGATGTTTTGAATTTTTTTCTTTTTGGTGACTGCGGATGATGCCATTCCATTGACTGCATTTTTGTTTCAGGCTCATAATAATGTGCCCACGTTTCGTCACCGGTAACAATTTTTGACAAAAACATTTCTCCTTCAACACCGAAACGCTCCAACAATTCAGAACAGAATGTTTTCCTTTGAACTCTGTGATCATTTGTTAGGCACCGAGGAACCCATCGAGCGCAAATCTTTGAATATCCGAGAGTTTTAAAAATTGCGATTGCACTTCCCTTGCTGACTGTAAGCTGCAATGCCAATTGCTGACTAGTGATATGCCTATCCTTACGAATAATGGCATCAGCCCGGTTTAACATGTCTGTGCTGGTAGCCGAGGCAACACGTCCAGAACGCGGTAAATCATGCAGCTCCACTCGTACACTTTCTGCAGCTTTAATTCTCTGAACCCAGCGACTAACTGTGCTCCTATCGACTGCAGAACATTTGTACACTGCACACAGTCGTTTATGAATGTTTGCCACAGTTTCTTTTTCCGCAACCAGAAATTCTATGACAATTCGCTGTTTGTAACGGACATTGTTGACAAGCTCCATTTTAACGGTTCATAGATTGCGTAATATTTATCAGAATGCTGTGCAATTTGGTGCACATAATTGGAACATGTCATATTCCAAGTGTGCAAAATTTCATATTCCTATCTTTATTATTAGCAGAGAAAAAAATTGGTGTGCATTACTTTTTGACCTCCCCTCGTATATGGAGAGACTGGGGAGTCTGAAGGTGAAAAATGGTTTGGTGATCTGGAGTGCTTAGTGGGAAAAGCAGATGTATCTATAATTGACACCTTACAGGAACAATCAGTTTGTATATGCTTTGAGAAATGCTGGGACAGGTGGTGGAATAGATATGGGGATGCCCCAACTGCAATGAATGAAACTGACTCCATTAAAAGAATAATCTGCTAGTATATTTTCAGCATTGGTAGGTACAACAAAATGCCAACATTTGCAGCATTGGTAGGTACAACAAAATACCTACATTCTCAGCATTGGTAGGTACAACAAGATACCTACATTCTCAGCATTTGTAGGTACAACAAAATACCTACATTCTCAGCATTGGTAGGTACAACAAAATGCCTACGTTCTCAGCATTGGTAGGTACAACAAAATATCTACATTCTCAGCATTGGTAGGTACAACAAGATACCTACATTCTCAGCATTTGTAGGTACAACAAAATGCCTACATTCTCATCATTGGTAGGTACAACAAAATGCCAACATTCACAGCATTGGTAGGTACAACAAAATGCCAACATTCGCAGCATTGGTAGGTACAACAAAATGCCAACATTCTCAGCATTGGTAGGTACAACAAAATGCCTACATTCGCAGCATTGGTAGATACAACAAAATGCCTACATTCTCAGCATTGGTAGGTACAACAAAATGCCAACATTCGCAGCATTGGTAGGTACAACAAAATGCCTACATTCGCAGCATTGGTAGGTACAACATAATTCCTATATTCTCAGGATTGGTAGATACAACAAAACACCTACATTGTCAGGATTGGTAGGTACAACAAAACACCTACATTCTCAGTATTGGTAGGTACAACAAAACACCTACATTCTCAGCATTGGTAGGTACAACAAAACACCTACATTCTCAGGATTGGTAGATACAACAAAACACCTAAATTGTCAGTATTGGTAGGTACAACAAAACACCTACATTTTCAGGATTGGTAGGTGCAACAAAACACCTACATTCTCAGGATTGGTAGGTACAACAAAACACCTACATTCTCAGGATTGGTAGGTACAACAAAACACCTACATTCTCAGGAATGGTAGGTACAACAAAACACCTACATTCTCAGGATTGGTAGGTACAACAAAACACCTACATTCTCAGGATTGGTAGGTGCAAAAAAACACCTACATTCTCAGGATTGGTAGGTACAACAAAACACCTACATTCTCAGGATTGGTCGGTACAACAAAACACCTACATTCTCAGCATTGGTAGGTACAACAAAACACCTACATTGTCAGGATTGGTAAGTACAGAAACATGCCTACATTGTCAGGATTGGTAGGTACAGAAAAATGCCTACATTGTCAGGATTGGTAGGTACAGAAAAAATGCCTACATTGTCAGGATTGGAAGGTACAGAAAAATACCTACATTGTCAGGATTGGTAGGTACAACAAAATGCCTACATTGTCAGGATTGGTAGGTACAACAAAATACCTACATTCTCAGTATTGGTAGGTACAACAAAATGCCTACATTGTCAGGATTGGTAGGTACAACAAAATACCTACATTGTCAGGATTGGTAGGTGCAAAGAAATGCCTGCAGCAAGTTCACTTCAACCTTGACTTTTTCATTTACTTTTATCGGCCCATCATAGTGAACAATGTGTGTTTGAAGCTTATAACTTTAAAAACAAATGACCTGTCAGTGATATGTCAGCTTGTTGGACTTAATTAAGACTATAATAAAATAATTAAATGCATTAAATAAAAAGATAAGATAAAATTGACAAGGAACGCATTTCAGTTCTAACATTAGATATACTTTCACAAAACAGCAAAAATTTTTGACATCGTTTGATTTCGCAACCAATTATTAAGACACCATCTTTTTGTCAGGTTTCATTGATATTTCCCATAAGTCAGCGATAAATGTCACAATAGTTCTGCACTTGAATATTAAAGTGACAAATTCTACATTTCTATATTACCTCAAGATTCATACATGTAAATAAAATGGAAATATCATGGGATGAATTGAAAATGGAAAAACATCTGTAGTATATATGAAATCCATCAAAAATATTCTACACTGCATTGTCAGTATTAATACTTCTCACAATAGTTAATTAAAATATGATATTGCAGCACTTGTTAATGACAAATGGTTTAAATACATTGACAAGATAAAATTGCAAATGACTATTCTAAGAATGTAAAATTAGCTACACAGGCATATTAGTACAACTAGCAATAACCAAAATTAAAATCACTTGAACCAATAACTCAATCAATCACACAACCAATCAATCAGTCAGTCAGACACAACGAAAGTTTAAATACTCAGAGCAACAGCACTAATCAGAAAACAAAATAATAACAATATATTAGTAAACTCCATGTCGTATTACCTGCCAATAAAGCCTTTGATATTGCTGACGGATCATCACAAATAGTAGACTGTTAGTAAATATTAATTCAACTGGACAAAAACTTTTACAAACAAGTATCACATTTACTTTTGCATGTTTTAAAAAAAAAATAAGAATAAAGAAACCAATAGAACAACAAGATGACTACAACACTCCATCAAGCAGTCCAGCAGTCTAAAAATGCTAATTTTGCACATTATTTACAAATAAAATACTTCCTCTGATTCACAGTGAAACAAGCTCAAAAGATGTTACAGCACTGTCCAGAATTCAACCATTTTAAACAGCTGTTAATTACATTTATAATTAAGTAAGGCTGTTGTAAATAAGCTCACATAATGGTAATAAAATATGGTCTCTGGTTGCTGTGATTCTGGTAAATTTACCAAACATTTTTTTTGCAGTAAAAAAAAAACTAGCTGATGTAAATAAGGTACTTATATGTGCAATGTTAACAATATTTTGTTTAATATTTACAACCAGCACATAATTTTAAAAAAAGATTATGCAGAAGATATTTCATTATTTAGTATAGAAAGATTTTGATTTTGTTTTACATTGCATGAATGAGTAATTAATATATTGTTATCATTATTGACAAGCTGTTACCATCATTATTAAGTGCCATCTCCATGTCAAAGGTTGGCTACCATGGAGAACCATTCCACTCTGTCTCTTGCTTTGATAGTGCAGGTTCTCATACATTGACTTGTCCATCTTTTGATGTTACTCATCCATGTTAGAAGTTGTTATGGGAGAAGTTATTTTTAAAATGTTATTTATTTTACCATTTCTCCACTGCAGAGGTGAGCTGGAAGTTTGCTGAGAGACTTTGCATTATGGTATACCTTGCTTGCTTAGCTGGTTGTGTACCAAAATGCAAAATCTCTTGTAGCAAGATGCTGTGTTGAGGAGTGCAGGTTTGATCCTACTTCAGACTATCTATTGTTCTTTGTTTTTTTCTGTTATTGATTATTTGTGGATTTCTCCAAATTTTGTAATCTCTTCCCCTGAAATTATTAGTTGATATATCGCCTCAGAAAGACTTGACTGATAATAATATTCATTTATTATTATTTGCCCACTAGCTTAGTTTGCCTGTGCGCTGTCGGAACCCGAAAGGGGAGTTAAGAATAGCGGCGCTGTACCCTACCAGGCATGTTCATAAGAGGCGAGAAAGGAGGGTTGGGCATGGGACTGGCTATCCCATACTGTAAAAAAATAAGCCGAAAAAACTTCACAAACATGGATAAAAATAAATATTTTCAACTCAAATGTTAAGTCGGCCCTATTATATGGCTATGAAACATGGAGAACAAAAAAATTGACAATCACGAAGATACAGACTTTCATTAATGGATGCTTACGCAGAATAAAAGGATGGAAATGGCAGGACAAAATCACTAACATAGAATTATGGAAATGTACCAGTCAAATACCAGTGGATAAAGAGATACAGCGAAGATGATGGCGCTGGATAGGACACACACTACGGAAGCCAACTGAGAGAATTACACAACAGGCTCTTTTTTGGAATCCCCAGGGGAAAAGACAAAGAGGAAGACCAAAGAATTCTTGGAGAAGACAGATAAAAGCAGAGATGAAATTAAGGGGGAAGACATGGAATGATCTTAAAAGAATGGCAAAAAACAGAACGATTTGGAAAGTGTTTGAGAATTAGAAGAAGAAGACATGCTTAGTTCAGTCATCATATAATGTTTTGGTTTGGTCACTGCCACCACCTTTACTTGAAAGAAAAACCTTTCAGCTAATCAAAGTCACCTGCTTGTCATGTAACTGTTTCAGTTTATCCAGATCTGGAAAAAGGCATATATTTATGAGATAATAGTTAAACAGTAACTGTAGTTACACTATAGTTAAACCAAAAGTAATACACACAACCACTTTTTTTTTAATCCCCAGGGGAGGAGACAAATGGAAGGTCATAATATACTAGGAGGAGACGCTGATGCAGATATGAAGATGATGGTGAAGACATGGAATGATCTTAAGAGAATAGCAAGAAACAGACTGGTTTGGAAAGTATTTTTTGGAGCCCTATGCTCCAAAGGGAGTTGAAAAGTAGAAGAAAAAGTTAAACTGGGAACAGTTCCACATATTCAAATGTACCAATCATTGGTATGGACAGCAGTTTAAAGACATTTTTTGTCACTTTTAGTTGGCTGTGGATATTTTATTATGAGAGGGCTTTAGTGAATTTTAGTGAATGATGAATGTACTCAAAGAACTTGATGATCTATACATTGTTATGGATACTAGATTAATCAAATTCAAAATAAAAATTGGTTCTTATTAAAATCAATTGTAATATTTCATAGACATGATGGTTCTTTGGATTAAAAGTAATCATTTGACGTAAATCAACTTGAGTTTGAGTTTGTAGTTACTAGAGAGAACTGTGAACTTTATCCTGGCGAGGGGGTGGGGAACAAAGAATGACCATAAGCTTCTCAAATGTGAGAGAGAGAGAGAGAGAGAGAGAGAGAGAGAGAGAGAGAGAAAGAGAGAGTGACAGAGTCAGCTGGACATAGACAGTAAGAGTTAACCTAAAACTCAGTTTGAGAGAAGTTGCTCTTGACATGCAAAAAGGGAGACAAATTAACCTCAGACAACATTCTTACAAGAGCATTAATTCCATTGTCTCTCAAGATTAATAGGATCCCACAACTACTACTACTCTCACTAGTACTACTTCTGCTACTATTACAATTACTCCTACTACTACTACTCCCACTAGTACTACTCCTGCTACTATTACAATTACTCCTACTACTACTCCCACTAGTACTACTCCTGCTACTATTACAATTACTCCTACTACTACTACTCCCACTAGTACTACTCCTGCTACTATTACAATTACTCCTACTACTACTACTCCCACTAGTACTACTTCTGCTACTATTATAATTACTCCTACTACTGATACTATTACTCAGGTAGATGGAATATGTGTATAGTGCATGTGAAGCAATAATGATACTATATTTTGTGAATGGGTTGTCTGAGTTAAGTCCCTGGTTTAATGACAAAGTGTAGGCTGCATTGATTCCTTTTTCTTTGGTTACTGATCGACCAGATAAAAGCAGCTGCCCACATGGTTTGTGATATCTCATTGAGCAAGTATAAAGTTTCTCCACATATATATGTTCATCCTTCGCAGGGTGGCTCGTCTGACACACGTTGTTTATCTTTGCTGCACTTATTGGTTAAGGTAATATTATATTCTTTGTTCTAGGAACCATTTACATAATTAATTTATTGTTATGTAGTGTCTTTTAAGGCTGTCTATATCAGTTAATGTTTTATGTTTTATTTATTTATGTAGTCAAATCTATTTTATGTATTATTACCACTAATGTAGTAATATCTAGTTTATTATTTATGATTAGTTATGAAATTGCTGTGTGCTGCAAGCTGTGAATGTAATAAAAATTAATCAAATCTAATTTAATATTAATGACTTACTTCTAATGTAGCAAAATCTCTTCTCTTATCAGGCAGATATTGTGAGAAAATATATATAAAAGCTATTGAGAAATGTGAGACAGATTAACAAATTATACATTAAATAACTGATGACTGGAGATGATGGGAGGACAACACAATGGGAGATGACCATGTTAAAAATACAAACTATAGTTGAACCTACTTTTGAGTAGGAAAGGAGGAATGGAATGGAAAAGAATTATTTTGCAACTTCATTGGTCCAAAGTATGGTGAATAATGGAAAGTTTTGCTGTAAAATGCAGAAAATATAGATATAGACATAGATAAGGAAAAAATGGCTAGAAATGTATTGATCATACAGCAGTTGAAATAGCCAGGGCAGGTTTTATTATTAGGTGATCTTTAGCAAACAATCAATGGCGCCAAGATATGGGGGCGCCAACCTTAGTGTTAGATCTGTTTCAATCTTTGTAAAGCTTCAAACAATATTGTTGAAATATTATGAAGAAATATATGTCATACTTTAATTTACTTTACATATTCTAAAAAAATAAGACAAAAAACACAACTAAAGTGTCAAATTCTTACAAAGTTAACAGTTTGTAATCCATAAAAAAATCGTGACAAAATTCCCAAAATGTTTGGTAATAGTTTGTACACATCTGGAAGTAATTTACTTCTATTTATAATTTATTCACATACTGGGTGTATGTGTGGTTGTGTGAGTATGATAATATATTTATATGCAAACTACATATAAGGACATACACATTTTCTTTGCCCTTTGGTGTCAGGTTCCCTTGATAATAGCTTATACTATACTGATTTACACCAGTTTTTAAAAAGAATTTCTGTAACTTTAGTAACATTAATGTTTCTATATTGTCCACTAATATTCCAATTTTCACTATTTAACATCCTGTATTAAAAAAATTTAATTAATTGAAATTAGCATTAATTTAATGCGATCCCTGAGCCCAACACTGAGAAATTAAATGTTAGATGTCTGGTTGGATATAATGATAATTACCTAATTTGTATTTATTATTATTATTGTTAATACTTAATAGTTAAACACAGAAATAAAATATAGTATTTATTAGTATATATGCAGTTATATTTTGAAATGACTGAAATAATAGTGTGCATAAAGAATGCAAATTGGTGAATGTTAATTGTATGATGATGATGTAAAGATATATTTACCTTGTGAGAACAAAAATGTGCAGGTTCTATCATTACTTTGCTTTTTATTAATGCACTTTAAAGTACATGATTCAGGTACATTTCTTAAATGATAATATTTTTTGTACATTAATTTTTTAAAATTTGATCTTGTTTTTTGCAGTCCACCTGAAAACTGAAATCACCTACTCTTCTTCTTCTTCTTTTCTTCCTGATTTCCCATTCAGTGCTGTGGGAAGATATAATTTCGGTTCTTTTACTCTTCTGTTGGCATATCCTGCTGTTATATTTCCTAGTGTTTCTAATGTTCTATCATTCCTTTTTTGTGGTTGGTCCTTAAAGGCTCATTGTGTTGTATTTTGGTATTTTTGTCTCATCACATGGTCAAACCATTTTACCTGTTGTTTTTTAATGTATTCTATGTCAGCAATTAATCTTACCTTTTTTCCCAGTCCTTCATTTCAAATCTTATCTCCTACGGCAGGGTGATATCACCCAAGTTTAAAAGCATGGTTAAAGGTGTTATGTCATGTTAAGATTTTCATCACTGCACTCTGGACACCGCCATAGATGCTTTGATCTTCTCAAAATATTCATCAGCTTGCAGTGACTAACAGTGCCAGTTCAGTGTTGCTTGACATTACAACCACTCTGTTCTGACATCAGTTTTGTTGCTATCTACAGATGAAGCTCTAAGGAAAACTTTGACCTCCATGCATAAACTTCGTTGCATGGCCTGACATCAATCCATGGCTGGAAAGGTAGAAATAGACCAACACATTTTAACACTTTTAAAAAGTGAAAAATTATTACAACTTCTGTCTATCATTGTTTACACCGGAGCACTACTATAGCTGTATTTCTATGTTCCATGTAAAGCAAAGAGTTTGAGTAAAATAAAAGATCACAGCAATTTTCTTGAACCTTTTGCACATGCTTAAAAAAGACAAACAAAAGGTATACACTATCATACATTAAATAAGTAACAGAAAATACAATAGTACAAAGAATGCATTTAAAATAAGAAGAATAGTTATAGAAGAGTGGCACTGTACTTGTTAAGCACCATCAACTATAACAAGATAAAATGGAGTCCACCTGTATATATTTGTCATTTCTAAAAAAAATCAATTGTACTTTCTTTTTGTGACATTTTTCCAAAATGTAATTGTCCTTAACTGCAATAAGAGGAATGTTAAGAAAATAATATTCACATTTGGTAAGTGTGTCCATGATCTTCACTGGCTAATGATCACGGTCAAATAATATTCTATGTTGACATATTTATTTTAGTCTTAGTTATTTTAAATATATTTAAGAAATCAGTAACTCAAATAAAATAATTGCTCATCTTTTTCATTTCAGTGTTTGCCACCTACCTAAATAAGGGTAAGTATTGTTATGACAGTGTCCCAAATGAAGAGACAATCTAACAATGGAAATAACAATTGTGAGGACAGACAATAAGGTCTCATTAAAATTGGTATCCAGATAATGGAAGAAGTGTACAATTTGATATATCTTTGAAATAACATGAGCAAGGATGAATGGAAAATGCATGTTCAAAAATAAATAATTCTTAAAAACTCAGGGTTTCTTCAGCTCTCTTTGGATAAGAATGTGAATGAAGCTGGGATGAGAATGATGTTTAGAGGAAGATGATATTAAGTGGATGATGATATTGAGATGATGATGACTGAAATGAGAACGATATTAAATGGAGGATGTTGTTGAGATGAGAATATTTTAGGATGAGTTCACAGAGATGCAGATGAATGAGATGTAGATAATGATGAGATGTAGATAATGAGGTGTAGATAATTATGAGATGTAGATAATGATGAGATGTAGATAATGATGAGATGAGACTAATGGTAACCATATTATTGGAATCAGGATGATGATGATGATGATGATAGTGATGAAGATATTTTTGATAATTATGATAGTGATCACAGTTGCAGTGGTTTGGATATTGTAAATGATATTGGTGTTGATGATGGAAACATTGATAATAATGATGATTTATATTTGAGACCTACTACACCAAATTTCCAAATTACACTGCAAACAAGAGACCACAAGAACAGTAAAAGAACACATTATAAGAAAAGAACAATCAGCAGTCTTCTTGGTCTGTTAAGATAACTAAATTATTCAGAATATTAAAGAACACAAAACTTCTTATGATACCAAATTTATTTAATCTCACAAAACTCAAAGCTTTTTATAACATGTACTCATTCTTGCCAGGTACTAATGCTCAATATTTTTGGCTTACAGGCAAGACAAATGTGTGTAAAAGCTAATTAAACATTTTGTTAAATTATAAACAATGTAAATTTTGGCATGAAAAAAGCAGATAATTTGGAATAATTTGTATACAAAGACCAGTCTAAAGAATGTTGTTTGCACATCACTTCTCTGAGAAGTTGTACAATTACCATTTGTATTTCAATATTTACTTGGCTTGTTTTGTTTAACAATTGGTCACTATGATATGTATGATAATTTTTGTATCAAAAGACATATACAAATTCTCCCACCTATGGTTTTGTTCTCTTTAAATTATAAACATTCTCAATGAATGAATGTACTTGTAGTAACCTACAGTTTTCATGAACAGAAAGTTGAAGAAACATTTTTTGATTCTCCTCTCAAAGTATAATTTCTATAAAAGAAATAACATCATTAAATGCTTCTCAAACTAAAATTAAAAGCCATATGTAAAATCAACAGGTTCCAATCAGTATAAATGTGATGAGACATGCCAAATTAAAAATGAGATGTTCCTGTTAAGTAAATTTTTAACTTTTAAAGTGCTGTTAACTAGAGGAGAAACATGTCTATCAATGAAATGCCATTATGAGAAAAATGTTGCCTTAGAAAAAACAAGAGAAACATAATTGCAGACAAAGAAGCATTATAATCCCACTGGAAATAAAAAAAAACATGATTCCTAGACAAAGAAGTAAATCAACACACACAGTTGAAGAAATTATAACAAGAAGACAGTGGGGTGGTTAGGGCACACACTTAAAAAGTGAAATACAAGGATTACCAGAGAAATTCTCACTTGGAACTCACTGTTAAAGAAGAAACAGGGAAGACCTAGGAACATACAGAGACAAAACTTTGACACTGAAATCACAAAAATAAATTGTTCCTGGAAATGAATAGAGGAGACAGCAAGGACTGAAAGGATTGGAGAGCTTTTGTTGATAACCTTTGGCCCAAAAAGAGGGTGGGAATAAATAAAAGGCAAAAGTAAAACAGAAAAGAAAGAAGTATATTAATCTCCCTAGGAAATAAAAAAGAAACATGATTCTTAGACAAAGAAGTATGATGATAACTGTACAAGTAATTAAATAAACATTTTCCTAGGAAAAGAAGTATGATAACCTCCTCACTAGAAAAAAAAGCTGATTTTTGGGCAAAGAATTATTATTACTTCACTAATTTCCAGTGCATTTGAAACAAACAAAAAATATGATTCATTTCTCAGAAAACAAAGAAACATGAGTGGCTGACTTGAAAGAAGGAAAATACAATTCCTAGATAAATAATCATGATTACCCAAGTAAAAACATAAGATTTGATTTTTTAATAAAGAAACTGGATTATTCAACCTGATAATGAAAAAAAAAAAACTGAGTTTATAGCACAAGAGAGTTGTTACAAAACCTGAATTGAGGAAACATGATTCTTAGATGTAGCAAAAAAAAAAAAATCTTAAATAGTACATGAAAATGTCTTGACTGTTAAACTAAAGTAAATTTCACTTTTGTTGATGCATTGCTTTTTCAACCAATATACAAATAAAATATGACAGAAACTGTCACAATTAAATTTAGTGGGTAGTAATAAATGCAGAATGAAGTCTTAGGAAATTTACACTCACCTACAAATGTTTAATAAAAATAGGGTTAAAATGTCACATTCATACAAGATTTTGACATAGCACAAAGGTAAACACACAACTTGGCAAAGTTATAGACTAAGAAATACTACATAAGTTAAGGACATTTTGTTTTGATATATCTTTATAAATAATACTTGTATAGGCAAACATAACATCCAGTTCTGATGTCAAATTATAATGGTGGTTAATGCTTTAACATGATTGCCCATGTGATAGATATTTCATTCGCATGGTTTATCACGATAGAAAAGTGCTGATGTTGAAATCAGTAGCACTTAAATGTTTATTGAACTAGAATGCTTAAAGGTAAGAAAATGTTGATGTTGAATCCTGCACTGCATGGTCCATGGTAAGGAGGAAACATTCATGTTGAAATCAACACTGCATGGTCCATGGTAAGGAGAAAATATTGATGTAGAATTCACATAAATGGTTTCACCAAATGGAGAATATATTGATGTAGAATTCACATGAATGGTTCACCAAATGGAGAAAATATTGATGTAGAATTCACATAAATGGTTTCACCAAATGGAGAAAATATTGATGTAGAATTCACATAAATGGTTCACCAAATGGAGAAAATATTGATGTAGAATTCACATGAATGGTTCACCAAATGGAGAAAATATTGATGTAGAATTCACATAAATGGTTTCACCAAATGGAGAAAATATTGATGTAGAATTCACATGAATGGTTCACCAAATGGAGAAAATATTGATGTAGAATTCACATAAATGGTTTCACTAAATGGAGAAAATATTGATGTAGAATTCACATGAATGGTTCACCAAATAGAGAAAATATTGATGTAGAATTCAACACTTCATGGTCAATTAAACAGGAAAATATTGATGTTGGACAAGTGATGTTGAAGTAAGCACTATATGGCTTTTCACATCAGAAAAATAAAATATTGATAATAAACCCAATGCTAGTTGGTCCATCACATCAGAAAATATTGATGTTGAATTATGAAATATTTCAATATTGAATTCAGTATCAATACTGAAGCAAAAAACACTATATTCATCAAATCAGAAGAAATATTAATGTTGAACCTAAGAACAGCTTTTTCCTAATCTTTTCATTATTTTCAAAACGTTTTGCAGCCGAGGTTACCTATATTAGTCTATATGAATAAATACTTTACATTCCATGAACATATGTTTATAACTAAAATAGCATAAAGATAAATAATTATAGATTATAAATTATTTCATGAGTTATTTCATTATTTGCGGGTCATCATCATTGCACTCTGAACATGTCCATAGGTGCTCAGATCCCCTCCTCAGCAAGTCTCGCAGTGTCCAGCGACTGACGACTCCAGTTCTGTGTTGGTTGATAAGTCTTTTTATAGGTCCACTAAATTTCACGTTTCTGGCTGAGCCCATAATAATTACCATCTCTTTCATCCGAAGGAGTGATGATATATATATATATATATATATATATATATATATATATATATATATATATATATATATATATATATATATATATATGTAGTGGTCTATTCTTTCCAATGCCTGGTAATTGAGATATATATATATATATATATATATATATATATATATATATATATATATATATTATTGCCCTCTGGGGTATTGTTATTTTTCATTATTTTTGTTTTATCCCTGTTGATTTCAAGTCCTATTTTTTCTGCCATGGATGATATGGTATCTGTGATATTTTGCATCTTGTTGATATTGTCTCTTATGAGCACTGTCTCATCAAAATCTATGTCTTCCAAGTAATTCCTGTCATACCAATTATTACCATTATTGCCTTTTGCAACATTTACTCATTACGTAATCATTAATAATATATATATATATATATATATATATCATCATCATGTGCCAAACCGGTTGGCGTAGGTGATCATGTCCCTCCACAATCTTCTATCTACAGTGCATCGTATCAGTTCTGTTGTTGACTGTTTTCCATGCCATGACACCAAGCTATCTAGTATTTTCTCTCCTTGTCGTCTGTGATCTCTCTTTCCTTCTATTTTGCCAGTTGTAACCAAGTATTCCAACTTTCCTCTTCTCACGATGTGCCCGAAAAATGTTGATTGCTTCTTTCTAATGTTTTTTAAGAGCTCCCTTTTTGTGTTGGCCTCTTTGAGAACTTCTTCATTGGTCTTTTTAGCTGTCCAGGGAACTTTCAACATTCTTCTGAGAAATCCCATCTCTGAGGCCTCTAATCGTCTTTTCATTTGTTTGTCTACTGTCTATGATTCGCTTCCATAGGTCAGAATTGGTTCTATATAGCATCGATGAACTCTCTTTCTCACTTCTATTGACATAGATTTGTTGCATAAGATGTTTTTCATTTTCTGAAATGCCATTTTGGCCTGAGCTATTCTGCTTTTTATTTCTGTGGTGCATCTCCCATCTGATGTTATTATTGTGCCCAAGTATTTGAAACGTTGCACTTGTTTCAGATTTGTCTCATTTATTTTTATGCTGCATTATGGTGATGATTGTTTCTTTGATATAACCATTACTTCTGTTTTCTTACTATTCAGACTCTGAGACCCTTCTTGTTGCTTTCTTGTATTATTATGTCTATCATTACTTGTAGTTCGTTCTCTGTCTCTGCTATTAAGACTGTGTCATCCGCATATCGCAAATTATTTATGTTGTGACCGTTGACTTCAATTCCTTTTTTGTCTACTATTGATCTCATAATATGTTCGCTGTAAAGTGAAAACAAATCCGGTGACAGAACACAGCCTGGTCTGACTCCTTGTTTTATATATTGGAATTGTCCTGTTTGGTTGTTAATTCATATAGCTGCTGTTTGTTGCCAGTACATGTTTTTTATGATTCGCAGATCCTTGCCATCAATGTTTAATTTCTCCAGCATATTGATTACTTCCACATGCTTTACTTTGTCAAATGCTTTTGTGTAGTCTATAAAGCATATATATAGATCTTTCTTTACCTCTATAGATCTTTCTATCAATGTTCTTAAGATGTATGTTGCATTATTGGTGCCCTTTCCTTCCACAAATCCACATTGTTCCTCACTTATTTCTGGTTTTATTTTGTTCCTTACACGTCTCATCATTATTCTTAGTAAAATTTTAGTCATATGGCTCATATATATATATAATAATAAGTAATTCCAAATAGCAATGGTGATAGCATACATCCCTATTTGACTCCTGTTTCAATTCGAAACCAATCACTCATTCCCTCCTCTGTGTGAACTGCGCAAGTTTAGCCATCCTATATGTCTTTCTATTAAGAAAATATTGTGAGATCAATAGTAGACAAACAAGGAATTGAAGTCAACGGTCACAATATAAATAATTTGTGATATGCAGATGACACAGTCTTAATAGCAGAGACAGAGAATGAACTACAAGAAATGATAGACATAATAGTAAAAGAAAGCAACAAGAAGGGTCTCAGAGTCTGAATAGTAAGAAAACAGAAGTAATGGTTATATCGAAGAAACAATCATCACCATCATGCAGCATAAAAATAAACGAGACAAATCTGAAACAAGTGCAACGTTTCAAATACTTGGGCACACTAATAACACCAGATGGGAGATGCAACACAGAAATAAAAAGCAGAATAGCTCAGGCCAAAATAGCATTTCAGAAAATGAAAAATATCTTATGCAACAAATCTATGTCAATAAAAGGAGAAAGAGAGTTCTTTGGTGCTATATAGAACCAATTCTGACCTATGGAAATGAATCATGGACAGTAGACAAACAAATGAAAAGATGATTAGAGGCCACAGAAATGGAATTTCTCAGAAGAATGTTGAAAGTGCCCTGGACAGCTAAAAAGACCAATGAGGAAATTCTCAAAGAGGCCAACACAAAAAGGGAGCTACTAAAAAACATCAGAAAGAAACAATCAACATTTTTCGGGCACATCATGAGAAGAGGAAATTTGGAATACTTAGTTACAATTGGCAAAATAAAAGGAAAGAGAGATCACGGACAATAAAGAGAGAAAATACTAGATAGCTTGGTGTCATGGCATGGAAAACGGTCAACAACAGAACTGATATGATGCACTGTATATAGAAGGTTGTGGAAGGACATGATCGCCTACGCCAACCAGTATGGCACAAGATAATGATGATGTCTTTCAAATGCAGATGTGAAGTAGGGGAACAAATGGAATAATTGATCCACATTTCTGGATGAAACAAAGAGCAGATGTGAAGTAGGGGAACAAATGGAATAATTGATCCACATTTCTGGATGAAACAAAGAGCAGATGTGAAGTAGGGCAACAAATGGAATAATTGATCCACATTTCTGGATGAAACAAAGAGCAGATGTGAAGTAGGGCAACAAATGGAATAATTGATCCACATTTCTGGATGAAACAAAGAGCAGATGCAAAAGAGTATGTTTATAATAGTGTGGACATATCTGGTTGTTTTTTTTCTTCCTCATTTGCCTTTGAACATTGAGGGGAAATATAGTTAGTGTTTTGCTCTTCTGTTGGCATCTACTACTGTTATGTTTCCTAGTGTTTCTAATATTCTATCAATCCATCTCTTTTTATGGTTGACCTTGAGTGTGGTATTCTCACAACATTTATTAAAGGTTCTTTGTGCTGTGTTTTGATCATTTTGTCTTATCACGTGGCCAAACTATTTCGACTATTGTTTCTTTATGTTTTAGTGCCGGTGTAAACGATCACCGAATATTTATTGAAATAGTTCCTAAGGGCATATTGTATGTATTAATTATACTTGCAACATACCTACAAACTTGTTCTCTATGAAGCACAAGTTGGAAACACTCTTAAAACACCTTCAGAACTAAATTCTTATGTTCTTGTTCTCTCACTCACTTGTTCTGGTTCTGTCTAATGCTCAACTAATTTCTTAACTCACTGATATCTTTACTACTCTCTAGTCTGTTCCTTAATAACTTCCCAACTAACTTAAAACTACAAACTTGAAGATTCCTAACTACTTGTCGTTCTAACTTATGTGCCTAACTTTCTTTCCTGACTACTGAACTACCAACTTTTCTCCTAACTTAACTTACTGAATTACAGACCTAACTTAACTTACTGAATTACGGACCTAACTTAACTTACTGAATTACGGACCTAACTTAACTTACTGAATTATGGACCTAACCTAACTTACTGAATTACGGACCTAACTAACTGCCTTTGGCAGTTTGGCTGAAGCCAACTAAGCTTACTTAGTCAACATTTCTGACTCTCAATTCCTGACTTAACTTAAAACCTATTGTGTCGAAGGTTAAATACTCCCACCTAACTCTGTTGGTGAAATATCTGCAGCCAATGAATTTGTCGCAACTGTCGCGAAGTGACAATTTGCAACCCCTTGAGCCAATCAATTCTCATCATTCTGATCCCAAAGATGAACTATGTCTAAGACTTTACAATAAAAAGTTGTTTTCATAACTTCACTATAACCTCTGGTCAGTTTTGACCTCTCCTGAGTTTCAAAATAATGTTTACTTCATGACTTTGACCTGTCCTGGTATTTGTTTGTCAACCTATTTACAAGATGGTCAAGCCATGCGGTCATGCCATGCGCTTATCCCCACTTCCACAACTTGGAAAATTTCCATTCCCTAAAATTATTATGTCCAGTACTGTTCTGCACCCTTCCTTCACCTTAGTCCTCGGTAGATTGTCCACTACCCACTATGAACTTTCCATGAGCATAACCTGTTATTCTGTCACTAATACTGATGACCGCTATTCTATGTTACTGTCATAGTCTATTAAGAACTGGGTACCTGCTGAGTTACCTGCCCCATACTTTCATTCACCTTTACTGTTACACCGGGAATTATTCTAACTTTTTTCCCATTTCCTCATTTCTGATCTTATCTCTCAGGCTGTTTCTTCTCATGCATTTGACACATTACACTTCAGTTGTGGTTATTTTTCTTATTGTTCTTGAGTCTAACATCTAGGTCTAACATTGGTAGTTTGGATGAAGATTGTGTTGTAGAGTGCCCACTTTGACTCTACTATTATTTCCTTGTTGGACAACAGTGGTGACATAGTCATGTTATTTGACAAGCTTTGTTACATCTTGAGCATATTTCTGTTGTTTATGAATTGTTGGTCACTAGACTTCTTAGGTATTCAAATTCCTTCACTTGTTTGAATTGTCTCTTGTCTATCTTAATGTTGATGTTCTGTCTTCCTTTTGCGGTGTTCATGGAAATATTGTCGTGTAGATGATTTTCATGTTGTACTGAATTGGGTACCTGTGCTGTTGAGATTACTTAAGTGTTCTTGTAGGTTTTCTATTTATTTATCAGATAATTATTAATTATCTGGTTGTAAATCTTTGTAGATGAGAGAGGCAAGAGCAGCAGGAATCGGCTCCTTCAATGAGATAGTTGCTTGCACAGAACAGAGACAAATGGCGAGATTTGATAAAAGATCTTTACAAGGATTGAAAACTGCTAGAATAAAAATTTAGATAAGAGGAGTATCTGGATCTACACCCTATGGGCTGGCTATGGTTTGAAAAGTCAATAGATAGATATAAATCTTTGTATATGATACTAATATCTTCTATAGCGTCATATACTCTATCAAAACAATTAAATTTGAACTTGCATTTAGAACCTTACTTCTACAGTTCATCATCATTATATGCCATACCGGTTGGCATAGGCGATCATGTCCTTCCACAATCTTCTATCTACAGTGCATCGTATCTGTTCTGTTGTTGACTGTTTGTCATGCCATGACACTAAGCTATCTAGTATTTTCTCTCTTTGTCGTCCTTCTACAGTTAGATTTTATGTATGCATTAATATGTTGAATTCTTCATTTATACAATATATGTTTAATTTTGTGGACTCATATATTATTACTGATCACTATTAAAATAATTTCAACTGTAAAATAAAAATACCAGCAAATATACTGAACTATTTTTCTTTAATACTGCAAATGAAAGGACATTATTTAACTTTATTATAGTTTATATGTGCATATGAAAGATTTGTGCGTATTTGTTTAACATAGCAATTTATTATGCTTCTCCATCTTTTCTTTGTTAAAGTGGTCATAGTTGCCTATGTTTAAATTATTGTAAAGTTTAATCACTTTAATGTTAATTTTATCTTATTTTGTATGTAGAGATTTTTAAAAATTAAAAACAAATCATGCATCTATAAAAGATATGCATGAGATTAATGGGACTAAATATCCACATTATTTTCACTACTGCATGTCTCAGTATCTCATCTATCTTTTATAGATTTCTTTTCATTTATTCCCCCCCCCCCCCCCTAGAAATCATAATGCAAGATATACCAGTGATAATTATTAAAAAATGGAACTTTAAGCTTTTGTTAAGAGAAAGAGATTTGATGTTGAAGAATGATTGTAAAATAGCAAAACATCATTATGTTGCTCAATAATGTTTTTTTTTTAAGAAATAGTGTGTCAAGTCCAATCTCCAGGAACTTCTTTTTATGAAAAATTGTAAACAATATGAAATAAAATTGATGAGAAACACTCATGTTTCATAGTAAAAACATTCCTGGAAAAAAAAACTAAAAAAAAAACAAAAAAAAAAAAAAAAAAAAAAAAAAAAAAAAAAAAAAAACTACATTTATAGATGAGTGTTAGTAAATATCTGTGATGTGTGTGGTTCACACTGAACTTGCAAAAGAATTAATCTAATTATAAATTAATGAATGTCTGTATTATTATCACAAAGTAATATAATTAGTAGCTGTCACACATATTCTGCTTCATCTTCTGTTGGGGACAGAGCTGACTGACTTGAGACCATGGACTGTGAGTTAGATATATTTTCTTTATCTTGAGACAACCCCTTCCCAAACTTATCACCCCTGCGACTGATTAATGTGGACCGGCCTGTTGTTAGAGGTGTGGCTAGTTTCGGTACTGGAGTTTCAGTTCTATTCTGATTTTCACTGGAGTCAGACTGTAATGACCATGTATGGGTTAGATCAGGTACTTCATCTGCCACATCATCAGTAATGTCAGGTTCATATGAAGAATTATTACCAAATGCAATCGACTGAGTGAATGATTGAGAACTGTAGCCATCTTTAGATTGATCAGAATTTGTGTCGTGGAGTACTGCCTTACCATCTGGTTGGGAGACATGAAGACCTTGACTAGAGCCTGTGGACAAATCATCACTGAATAAGTTTGTCACAGATTTAGACCTGTTGTACTTATTTAAGACTGCTGGAGCTGGAATACGAGTAGGAACTTTGGTGTTCTCATCTTTGCGTGGTCGCACTTTGAGAATCTCCTTGATTTTAGAGATCAAAGCAGCTGGATTTTTGGCCACTTCTGGATCAATATCTTGAAGAACACCAAGTCCTTTGTATTCATATTTTGATTCTGAATTCTTAGAAATCTGGGAAAGTGGTTCAGCATGGCTGGTCATGACTGATCTCAAGTAATCTTCTGTCTCATTGGATGGTAAAGCAAATGTTGGAGAGTTGTTGTGAGATCTGTACTGCTGGATGTGAAATGGTTTAGTAGTGATGGAAGATCGTGCACATTTGTTGTCCTCATTTAAAGAAACTCTACCACTTGATGGAGCAGCATTGACATGTCCAGAAAAGTGACCTGATGATGACATAAATGAAGCACTTGGTGTTTTCGCTGATGATACAGATGTTGACAGTTTTGAGGCTCTGTGAGATGAACCATGACTATCATCTTTAGCAGATTGTGTATCTGAGTGTTTTTTCACAGACATCTGTCTACCTCCTCCTGAAATGTCTTTTGATGAAGCTTTCAATTCCATTTCTCTGTATTTCTCAAACAGTTTCTCCATCTTTCTAAACATCTCAGGATCCTCAGGAGGTGCTTCCAGAGTTCTGACATCAACATGAACATAACCATTCCTGGGCTCTGTCAAGATTGCTTGAATCTCTTCCAAGGGCCTTGAAGCCAACTCATTTGCTTGGATCTCCTTCCTAAAACTTCTTGATGACTTCAGTCGAGATGGTTTCTTTTTATTATCAGATAATGTTGAATCAACCCAAGCTTCTGTTCTGTTCTGGCCTTTATTCCCTGATGTGGAAGACTCATTTGCTTCATTATACTTTGCAGCTGACATTTTTTGCCCATGCATGGAGGGGTTAGCAGCCTGAGACAACTTGGAAGCAACTGTTGCTGGAGAAGCCCGATCTACAGAACTGCCACGTGATGCTGGTCTACGTACAACACTGAATTTAACATCAGAGCTGATGCTTCCTTTCATAGATAGATCCCTATGAATTATCAAAACTTCTTCATTCCCTTTCATTGTCTGATGCTTTCTGCTATCAACATTGGAAGACTGAATATTGTGAGTTTTTACTTTTAATGCAACATTTTTGATAAGCTCATTTATTTCTTCATCATCAGAGAATGTGATCTCATTGGTGATTGTCATTTCTTGTTCTTTCTCTGTGCTGGGAGACATACGACACGTTAACGATGTAGAGTTGACATTCTTATGCAAGATTTGTTTGTCTGCTTGACAGGTTGTGTTTATGGAGCGTCTCCTCTGACTGCTTGGAGTAGAAATTGCATTCTCTGAAAAGACGTACTGCAGCTGCTGCCACATAGTGTCCATTTCTCTCTTGGACCTGGAGTGACTGCCCTTGTTGAAGGAATCCTGCCTTCTGAACCAGACGAAGCAGCTCGTTTAGCTGTGTAAATGTCTTTGTAGCTACGGCCTGCACAAGCGCTGTTAGTGCTGGCAGTGTTGCTATTTGCACTGAAACTGTCTGAAACATTTGAAAGTCGCCTGGTCCTTGAATGCATCTTGAAAATCCTGTCATCACCCAAGCTACTGGCAGGAGACACCGGGGTCTCATCCGTAGACTTCACACTGGACGAGTTACTGTTTGATCTGGATAAATCTACTGCTCTACTGTTTTGGACATTGCTCCTGGTCGTGTTAGAGCTTAAACCATGTTGTGTAGGGAAAACGTGCTGGATAGATGACTCATCCGGGGAATCCGTCAAACATGAGACAGGTGTTTTGGGACGGGAAATAAAGCTGGGTTTTGGAATACGGCTAGGAGTTACGGGCCTTTCATGAGAAGAGCAGAGTAAAGACGGTACCAATGTGGTGGTAACTGGTCCAGAAATGTCTGAATTATCTCCCATGGGTTTTTCTTGCAATAGACTCTGAGATGTGTTACCGTGAGACCCAAGAAGAGTTTTCGGCCTTGCTGGTGTTTTAGATCTGCTAGCAACAACTTCGCCTAAAGTGTCAACTTCATATCTAGATTCAACCCAGTTTGAGATAGCCCCAGCTACTTTAGCAACAGCATCCCTCTTGATCTGACTGGCTGGTTTCTGCCGCGCCATCTGATATTCTTCTTTCTGGCCAATTTTTTCAAGGTCACCTGCTCCTTTTGATATCTTTGGAGTGGGTGTAGATCTCTGTACTTTAGATCTGCCGAAGTCACCAGCATTCGCTACATTTGCAGCTACTCGATCTGAATGTCTTCCATCTGATTGGTCAGGCTTATGCTCTTCCGGCACAGAAAGAGATGAACTTATCAGTGACTTAAACTCTGCTAGCGTCATTGTGCTGATCTTGTCCATGATGACGTTGGTCCTCCCAGCACCGTCAGAGGTGTTGGTAACAAAGCTAGGCTCGCTCTCTTGCTCCAGGGAATGAAGATGGGCGTTCTCATCAATAGACTCGGACCTGTGGATAGAAGAAGCAACGAAATATTTTGTAAAAGTTAGAAATGAATTTATATATTTTTAGATAGGAAAACAAATATTAGAAATGAATTTATATATTTTTAGATAGGAAAACATATTAGAGATGAATTTATATATTTTTAGATAAGAAAACAAATATTAGAAATGAATTTATATATTCTTAGACGTGAAATCAAATATTAGAAATGAATTGATGTCGGTTGGACAGAGCCGCAGTGCTACAGTTGATAGTAAACTGGTCATCTAAGGATATAGGGCCGGGTTCGATCCTGATCGAACACTTTTATGTTAAATCAGCCTTAAATAAGAGTTCGGAGATTTGTATCTTATAAAGAAAGACAGCACTGGCGGAGTGCTGCTCACATTGTACAACAAATGTGCTAGAAGTAGAAAAAAATGGACACATGCTGTCTTTAGTACACGCCATGCTTGAGAGGTGAAAACAGATCCATACCTATGTTTCATAGATTATGCAAAAGCATTTGACAAAGTAAAGTACCAAGAAATAATCAAAATTTTAGAAAGCATAAACGTAGACAGCAAAGATCTAAGAATAATAAAGAACATGAAGTGGCAAGGGAGCCGCGATAGCTCAGTGGTTAGTGAACTGGACTACAAAGGACAAGGGGTAGGGTTCGATCCCAACCGACGGCTTCCGGGTTCACCCAGCCTTAAATGGGTACCGGATTTTTTTTCTGGGAAAGTAAAGCAGCACGGGTGTAATACCGACCACATTACCCCAAAAATCATGTGCTGAAGGTCTGTAAAATATAGGGTCACTAACACCATATTTCCCTATACGCCACTTGGCGTGACGGGGGTACTTTACTTTTACTTACTTATAAAGTGGCAAACAAACAGCAGCCAAAGAACTAGAAATCAATTGGGAATGTCTCAACAAATAAAACAGGGTGTTAGACAAGGTTGTGTACTGTCACCAGATGTGTTTAATATTTATAGTGAGATTATTTAAGATCCATAAGGGACATGCCTGGAATAACAATTGGAGGTCATAATATAAATAATCTAAGGTATGCTGATGATACAGTATTAATCGCTAAGAGTGAAAATGAGTTACAAGAAATGTTGGACATTATAGTGAAAGAAATCAAAAATAAAGGACTCAGCCATAATAGCAAAAAGACAGAAGTAATGTTAACAACAAAGAAAAAGCTCCTCACCTCAGTGCAGAATATACAAGTGGAACAATATTAAAACAGGTAAATGAATTTAAATATTTGGGAACTTTGTTAACCTCAGAAGGAAGATGTACAAAAGAGGTGAGATGCAGAATGGCTTAGGCAAAAGCAGCTTTCCAGAAAATGAAGAAGATACTATGCAATCCATTTTTGACAATAGAAACAAGAAAAAGAGTTCTTAAATGTTATGTAGAGCCAGTCTTAACATGTGGATGTGAATCATGGACAATAGGACAACAGACAAGAAAATCACTGGAGTCTGTAGAAATGTGGTATTACAGAAGAATGTTGAGAATACTATGGACAGCTAAGAAGAGTAATGAAAATGTTCTGAAAGAGGTCAAAGCAAAAAGAGAGTTAATTTCCAATATTAGGAAGAAACAATCATCATTTTTGGCCATGTAATGAGAAGAGAACAACTGGAATATATTGTAACAAGTGGAAAAATTGAGGGACGAAGAGATAGAGGGATGCAAAGAAAAAAAAAACCAGACAGCTTAAGAGAATGGCTTGGCAGAAGGTCAACAACAGAAATGATAAAGAACTGTCGAGATCAAAAGTTGTGGAGAGACATGATCACCTACGCCAGCAGGCCCGGTACTTGATGATGATGATATTCGAGACATAATGGACTTTTCCCTGTCTCTTGTAACACACATCCAACATAATCCACTTCGAAAAAAGTAAACTCTTCATAATTACATATCCAGACCTCATGTACTATGAGGCGTCGTGTGGCATAATAATTTTACATCCTGGATACATACATAATTTACATAAAATACAAAACAATTTATATAAACAAGTGTCGTTGTCTTTATATTAGTCCCATCATAACAATACTCGTTCACTGGCCTTTAGCTTTCCGATCTATTTCTTATTAACACAGGAAAATCTAAGCGCAATACATGAACTCTGTATCACCGAGAAGGCTAATTTAAGAAACCAGGTTAATTAATTATTATAAAAGATGTAGGGATTTTTGTTGTTTATATTATGCCGCCGCGCCCCCCCCCCCATGTTCTCCCCAGGCCGCGAGATAAGCCCAGTATTTTAGATTTTCAACTGAAAATAACACTTTTACGTGTTCAACATGAACATGGGGAAGGGGGTCTCATTTTTATTGCATCGGGTGTGCCAGTGCGTATTACAACGTGATTATTATACACAAAGAATAGAGGCTTCGTAAGTCCCAACAATCCTGGTCACGCAACAATTCACCATTGTGCCGGTGTCCAACACGACGTGATTATTATACACAAAGAATAGAGGCTTTGTAAGTCCCAACAATCCTGGTCACGCAACAATTCACCATTGTGCCGGTGTCCAACACGACGTGATTATTATACACAAAGAATAGAGGCTTCGTAAGTCCCAACAATCCTGGTCACGCAACAATTCACCATTGTGCCGGTGTCCAACACGACGTGATTATTATACACAAAGAATAGAGGCTTCGTAAGTCCCAACAATCCTGGTCACGCAACAATTCACCATTGTGCCGGTGTCCAACACGACGTGATTATTATACACAAAGAATAGAGGCTTCGTAAGTCCCAACAATCCTGGTCACGCAACAATTCACCATTGTGCGGTGTCCAACACGACGTGATTATTATACACAAAGAATAGAGGCTTCCTAAGTCCCAACAATCCTGGTCACGCAACAATTCACCATTGTGCCGGTGTCCAACACGACGTGATTATTATACACAAAGAATAGAGGCTTCGTAAGTCCCAACAATCCTGGTCACGCAACAATTCACCATTGTGCCGGTGTCCAACACGACGTGATTATTATACACAAAGAATAGAGGCTTCGTAAGTCCCAACAATCCTGGTCACGCAACAATTCACCATTGTGCCGGTGTCCAACACGACGTGATTATTATACACAAAGAATAGAGGCTTCGTAAGTCCCAACAATCCTGGTCACGCAACAATTCACCATTGTGCCGGTGTCCAACACGACGTGATTATTATACACAAAGAATAGAGGCTTCGTAAGTCCCAACAATCCTGGTCACGCAACAATTCACCATTGTGCCGGTGTCCAACACGACGTGATTATTATACACAAAGAATAGAGGCTTCGTAAGTCCCAACAATCCTGGTCACGCAACAATTCACCATTGTGCCGGTGTCCAACACGACGTGATTATTATACACAAAGAATAGAGGCTTCGTAAGTCCCAACAATCCTGGTCACGCAACAATTCACCGTTGTGCCGGTGTCCAACACGACGTGATTATTATACACAAAGAATAGAGGCTTCGTAAGTCCCAACAATCCTGGTCACGCAACAATTCACCGTTGTGCCGGTGTCCAACACGACGTGATTATTATACACAAAGAATAGAGGCTTCGTAAGTCCCAACAATCCTGGTCACGCAACAATTCACCATTGTGCTGGTGTCCAACACGACGTGATTATTATACACAAAGAATAGAGGCTTCGTAAGTCCCAACAATCCTGGTCACGCAACAATTCACCATTGTGCCGGTGTCCAACACGACGTGATTATTATACACAAAGAATAGAGGCTTCGTAAGTCCCAACAATCCTGGTCACGCAACAATTCACCATTGTGCCGGTGTCCAACACGACGTGATTATTATACACAAAGAATAGAGGCTTCGTAAGTCCCAACAATCCTGGTCACGCAACAATTCACCATTGTGCCGGTGTCCAACACGACGTGATTATTATACACAAAGAATAGAGGCTTCGTAAGTCCCAACAATCCTGGTCACGCAACAATTCACCGTTGTGCCGGTGTCCAACACGACGTGATTATTATACACAAAGAATAGAGGCTTCGTAAGTCCCAACAATCCTGGTCACGCAACAATTCACCGTTGTGCCGGTGTCCAACACGACGTGATTATTATACACAAAGAATAGAGGCTTCGTAAGTCCCAACAATCCTGGTCACGCAACAATTCACCATTGTGCCGGTGTCCAACACGACGTGATTATTATACACAAAGAATAGAGGCTTCGTAAGTCCCAACAATCCTGGTCACGCAACAATTCACCGTTGTGCCGGTGTCCAACACGACGTGATTATTATACACAAAGAATAGAGGCTTCGTAAGTCCCAACAATCCTGGTCACGCAACAATTCACCATTGTGCCGGTGTCCAACACGACGTGATTATTATACACAAAGAATAGAGGCTTCCTAAGTCCCACCTATCCTGGTCACGCAACAATTCACCATTGTGCCGGTGTCCAACACGACGTGATTATTATACACAAAGAATAGAGGCTTCGTAAGTCCCAACAATCCTGGTCACGCAACAATTCACCATTGTGCCGGTGTCCAACACGACGTGATTATTATACACAAAGAATAGAGGCTTCGTAAGTCCCAACAATCCTGGTCACGCAACAATTCACCATTGTGCCGGTGTCCAACACGACGTGATTATTATACACAAAGAATAGAGGCTTCGTAAGTCCCAACAATCCTGGTCACGCAACAATTCACCATTGTGCCGGTGTCCAACACGACGTGATTATTATACACAAAGAATAGAGGCTTCGTAAGTCCCAACAATCCTGGTCACGCAACAATTCACCATTGTGCCGGTGTCCAACACGACGTGATTATTATACACAAAGAATAGAGGCTTCGTAAGTCCCAACAATCCTGGTCACGCAACAATTCACCATTGTGCCGGTGTCCAACACGACGTGATTATTATACACAAAGAATAGAGGCTTCGTAAGTCCCAACAATCCTGGTCACGCAACAATTCACCGTTGTGCCGGTGTCCAACACGACGTGATTATTATACACAAAGAATAGAGGCTTCGTAAGTCCCAACAATCCTGGTCACGCAACAATTCACCGTTGTGCCGGTGTCCAACACGACGTGATTATTATACACAAAGAATAGAGGCTTCGTAAGTCCCAACAATCCTGGTCACGCAACAATTCACCATTGTGCCGGTGTCCAACACGACGTGATTATTATACACAAAGAATAGAGGCTTCGTAAGTCCCAACAATCCTGGTCACGCAACAATTCACCATTGTGCCGGTGTCCAACACGACGTGATTAATTCACAACACAAAAACTGCAAATCCAAATATTCAGACCAACACTTGTGTTTGACTCTTCATATGACGACTCAAGACGTCGTCTAGATCGCGTGCAAAAGTTTATTTACACGGTTCTTAATTACACCTCACATCTCATCTGGATTAATATCTTGATTGCGTATAAAAGTTCACACATCACACATAATGTTGGCTTATGAGCAGCCAAATATCTATCAGACTATATCGTTAGTGGACATTCTGTACATGTGTCTAGGCTATCGCCGATGATACATAGTCCTCTCCAAGGTTCTGAAGTTAAATCTACATAAACTGCTTGTACTTCACACACACACACACACACGCAGGCAGGCAGGCAGGCAGACAGACAGACACACACACTATTTCTGTGCAGGACTTCTATCAACTACTACTACTACTAAGAAATCTGTATATTCCTAACCTTGATTTCCTTAATAAACACGGATCTCTTTAGAGACCCGAAATATTCACATATAGCTAAACATCTTCCCTTGAAACAAACATTTCTGAAAGATCTTCTCATTAAAACATCTCTTATTATTTCCCTAAGTCTCGAATCACAAGTAAAGTTCTCAACTCTCTCTCTCTGAATGAAGTCTTCTCGATTCTCTCTATAAAATCTAATCTCCCAAAGCTTAAGCCCCTTTAACTATTGACCTTTCGAGCCGTAACCGGCCCATAGGGCGTAGACCAAGATACATCTTCTCCTATATGAATTTTTGTTCTAGCGGTTTTCTTTTAAAGATATTTTATCAAATCTCGCCATCTGTCTCTGTTCTGTGCAAGCAACTCTATCTCATTGAGGGAGCCGATTCCTGCTGCTCTTGCCTCTCTCATCAATGTTCTTCTCAGTGTCTCCCTGGGTCTTCCTCTTTTTCTTTTACCTGTTGTTTCCCATATGAGGGCTTGCTTTGCTATTCGGTTATTATCTCTTCTCATCACATGTCCAACGTATGACCATCGTCTTTTCTTTATTACTGAAGATATTAGTGGTTGATTGGCGATTTCTCTAATTTCCTCGTTGTTTTGAATTCTTTCCATGCTATACCAAGTATTTTCCTTAGACATTTATTTTCGAATGCGTTCAACTTTGTTTCTATATCTCTTGTTGTTTTCCAGCTTTCACACGCATACGTAAGGGTTGATAGTACATTTGATTTGAATAGCCTAAGTTTTTTGTTTGTGCTGATAAGTTTCCCCACATTCCAGAATCCTATTTTTGTTGTTGTTTTAGAGCCGAAAAAACTATCACAACTATCTACTGCTAATTTACACATTCTGTATCAGGTCTACGTTTCATCAACAAAAGCGTTTTTACTATAGCTGCTTGTTAAACCTCTGATCAACGGTTGTATACCAAGCCGGAGAAAAATAATTCCTCCATTTTGGAAACAACCGGAAACATCCCTTTAACTACCGCCCCTTTAAATAGCCTACAGCCCAATATTGGCGCCCCCCCCCCCCCCCATATTTCTTGACCACTTCATCTTATCCCCCCTGGACATACTTTATAGTATACGTGTCACTTCATTGTTGTTCTTATCCAGCACGTGACTTGGGGCTAGACCTTTCAAAAGTTTCTTTTGTTCAAAAGCGCACTCCTTTAACCAAACATTTGGCTTGTTCATTCACCCCAAGACAATAGTTACGGTCCATGGCGGAAGTAGTATTCGTTTGCTTGCTTGTGTTCGCCCAATGACTAAAAGAGTGTACCTTTTTATCATCTGCCCTTAAAAGGACATTACGTGGGCGTGTCTGTGTTGTGGTTTGTGTATAACTGTGATATTTGCGCCTTTTGTCCCAACACATCCGACTTCAGCAGGACATTTTTTAGTACCGGGTTGTCTTCCCTCTTCGATCCCTACTCGCTTGGTCAGACTAGACAGGTTAGTCTGTTACTAGAGGCACAGAGGAGAGGTGGAGCAGGATATGGATGGTTCTGGTTCACCGATCCTGGCGCAAGCCATCAGCTGTTGGTCGCTGACAATCTACAGATCTGCTGCTGTAAGACGCGCCTTCGCCTCCTGTCAAACGTTCTTCTACGCTTGTGGGACTAGGTGCTCTCTGACACGAGGTAAGGGGGTCACTGTAAAACAAACAACAACAACAACCAATCGTTGGAAATGTGACTCTTCTTCAGTGATACATTTTTGCTTTGCATTTAGACGTTTATACCGACATGGGTCACGAACAAGACGGTTGGCACCTTCACCGGTTTCCCATATTTAGTCATGCAGGGTTGTTTCTGTAGACCGCCAGATCTGTGTTCTTAAGGTGTTGACAATGCTGCAATCCTCTGTACGATATTCTCTGGAGTCTGGATGCTCCACGATCCCATGTTCCAAAGTCCCCGAGTTTTGTGTGGGTGTGCTCTAAGGCCACAGTGGCCTGGTTCTTAGTCTAAAGATCTTGCCTTGCTCATGTGTACTGAGCATTTTTAAGCTCTTATATTCTGGCTCTACTAAAACTATGATCATAAGGAAAGAACATTCTAAAGACCTACAATTAAATATCAAAGTTGAAGGAATATACATGGAGACAGTTCAGAACTACAACTACCTGGGACATACTATAACCAGTGGTGGAAAATGTACAACTGAAATAAACAAAAGAATAGGTATGGCAAAAAGTAATTTTAATGCAATGAAACGTATACTAACATCAAAACACATAACACCAGGGCTAAAACTAAGAATAGTAAAATGTTACATCTTCTCAATATTCCTATATGGTGCAGAAACATGAACATTGGACAACAAAATAGAACAGAAAATTGAAGCCTTTGAAATATAGATTTATAGAAGAATATGTAGAATATGTAACCTGAAGAAAGTCTTTCATTTTAATCAGAAAACGGATTACATTTAGCCTGAAGAAAGTATTACATTTAGCCTGAAGAAAGTATTACATTTAGCCTGAAGAAAGTACTACATTTAACCTGAAAAAGTATTACGTTTAATCTGAAGAAAATATTACATTTTATCCGAAAAGAATGACATTTTATCTGCAAATAAAACACGGATTTTTCACTAAAAGAACAAGACATGATAATGAAATGGTGCTTATTTTCAACACTTTAAACAAGGTATTATGTCTGACCAGACACAGGACACACACACACACACACACACGAGGTGTCTTTAAAAGCAGAATGTGTCATGCCTGACAAACATAGTCCTAGGACCCTAATTACAATTTACATGATTATCTCCCTTGTGTCATGCTGACATAGCAGATCTATGACGCCTGCAGAATGTATGTTATATACACTGTCAATCACTGTTTCCTGGACTTCCTTGTGCTCTGAAACCACTTACTGGTTCATGTCCGAATGGTAGAAACTGCCGATGGTTCTTCAGTCAAACTTGTAACTTGTCAACCCACCTTAGTCGTTGCCTCTCCTTCGTTTATCTTGCACGCTCCCTTATATGATATGTTTCTGTAAATTATCGCGTCTCGTTATCTGCTCACAAACATATTTTGTTTCACTGCAATTAAGTTTAATAGCTTTTAAAAATCTTCTTTCTTTTATTATTTCCTTTTTTCCCACTCGCACAGGCCTACCGAACATCTACACGCTGCTCAAACAACATAGATTACGCTGGCTTGACCACTAGCATCGCATGAAAGATGACCGCATACCAAAATATATACTTTACGGACAACTAGCAGATGGCAAAAGTACTAGGGGGTGCAAAACTTCGAATTATAGACGCGTACGAATAGGACACGAAGACTGAACATAAACCATGCAGCCTGGGAAGCTGTAGACCGCAATCTTTGGAAAAACAGCCTAAAGCTCCAACTCAAACAAGAAGCAGGCAGATTCATAGGAAAAGAGAATACACGGAGAAAGAAACGAAATAAAAATAACATTTCCTAGGGGCGCTGCAAAATCTATATATAGTCAACGTGACTGACGGATGCTACTACAACCTTTATCTTCTTTCTTTATCTGTTTTTTCTTCGATCACGTATCGACTACTCCTCTTCATCATCAACTTAAAAAGAACGTTAAGTGGGCGTAGTTGCGTTGTGTTGTGGTTTATGCAGAGCTGTGACATTTCAGTCTCTCGGTCCAGTACATCGCTTTTCAACATGATTTTTTTTTTAGTACCCCGTTTGCATTTCCTCTTCGTCCTCTACTCACTTGGTCAGACTAGTTAGTCTGTTTTCCGGAGCACCACTGAAAGGTGTGTTAGGGTACTGGCCAGCTCTGTTGTTCGTCGATCCTGACTCATGCAGTCAGCTTGGAGTCGCTGACCATTCACAGACCAGTTGCTGGTGCACATCTTGCTCCCCCCCCCACCCTCCTTTTTGTTAGCACTTTCCTCAACTCATTCATTCATTGAGTATCGTCCTCACATCGAATGTTGGTTACCGTACAAAAAAAGAAAAAAAAAAAAGGAAAGTAACTCCGTTACGCCAAATGGCGTGTATGGAATATGGTGTTAGTGACCATACATTTTACAGACCTTCGGCACATGATTTTTGGGGTAATGTGGTCGGGTATTACGCCCGTGCCGCTTTACTTTCCCAGAAAAAAAATCCGGTACCCATTAAAGGCTGGGTGAACCTGAAGCCGTCAGTTGGGATCGAACCCTACCTCTTGTCCTTTGTAGTCCAGTTCACTAACCACTGAGCTATCGCGGCTCCCCAATGTTGATTACCTATATATTATATATTACTCTTACGTATATATTACGCTATATTACTCTTGTCTTGATGGTGCATGTTGTCTGTCATAGGTTCACCTGACCACCTTTTGATGTTATCTGTCCACTTTAATCTTAGTCTACCCCTTCCTCGTCTGCATTATACCTTCCCTTCCGAGATGACTTCTAGATGGGTATTATGTCTCTTCCCATCTCCACAAAAGTTCAATTGTCTTTTTCGAATTGTGTGGAGGTGTTTCTTTCTTTCTTTCTTTTTTTAATATTCAGCTGAATCAGAACTTCCTTGTTTGTCTTCTTTTCCTTCAATCCAATGTTTTCCATAGATCCACATTTCAAAGGCTTCAATTTTCTGCACTCAACTAGCCAGGTTTCATTTCCTTTTTCCTAGCTGGATCAAGTCCGGAGATTGGTTGGATTTAAACCTTAATCAATTTACCGCCAAAAAAGAGCGTAACCATTACGCCACTAACGCCCTCACGGATGTTTATAGACTTTAATAATATTTATGTTTTGATAAGTAACCTACTTTTTTGGTCATACATCAACACGCTTTACAATACACTACTAGAGTTTTATATAAGATGCACAATAAATAAAATGCCATGAGGCATTCAGTCAATATTTGCTAATTTGTAAATAAAGTAACAATAACCGAATAGCAAAGCAAGCCCTAATGTTGGAAGCAACAAGTAAAAGGAAAAAAGGCAGACCCAGAGAGACACTGAGAAGAATATTGATCAGAGAGGCAAGAGCAGCAGGGATCGGCTCCCTCAATGAGATATAGTTTCTTTCACAGAACAGAGACAAATGGCGAGATTTGGATAAAAGATCTTTACAATGATTGAAAACTGCTGGAATAAAAATTTAGATAAGAGAAAGAGTATATGGGTCTATGCTCTATGGGCCGGCTACGGCTCGAAAGGTCAATAGATAGATAGATAGAAATAAAGTAAACTTGATTTGTAAAGCGTTTTATATACTAATGGATTATTATACATACATGCACATATGCAGTTACAGTTATACTATGTTATGCATGATAATAACATATAAAGATTTAGTAACATACCAAATCAAGAATAACAGTTAGCATGATATACACGATAATAAACTATTGTTATATAAAAGATATCAACGGAGAACGAGTCATAACGTGTCATAAGGTCAAACATACGAGAAATATTAGCATTTAATGTGGTAACATATAAGTACCTTTAGAAATCAATGTGATAACATACGAGTACTCTTATCTTTTAACCTGATAACATACAAGTACTATAAGTATTTAATGTTATATCAAAATAAACAATTAGCATTTACTATAAAAGTCTAATGAGACATAAAGTATCCGATAGTCTAATAAACTAATCGCATTTATTATGATAGCAGAATGAAACATAAAGTGTCAAAATGAAACTGTAAAAAATGTATACTGCATGCTAATAAACGTTTAGCAAATAGGGTCTATTTTACATGGAGTTGTAACGTGTCGCAACTGTCTTGCATGAAGCTCATATTAATGTTTTGACACTTATCTACGCATGTGGATGCTGGAAAATAGCAATTTGAGAGATAAGTAAACGCTTTTGATGATAAAAACTAAGAATAATACTCTGTGTACAATGGAATGAATTCAAGACTAATATAGAGGTAAGAGAAATGGCCATGCAACCAATGATCTCATCTACAATTAGGAAGAGAAGATGGGCATATGTCGAACATGTGATGAGAAGCGATAGCAAGAGAATTTCAAGACTCTTCTATGTGAAGCATCAAGATACATAAAAATAGGAAGACATAAAGAGACAATAAAAAGAACACTTATAAGAAAAGCAAAGTTGGCAGGCATAGACTCATTAGATAAGATCGAACATCTCGCTCAGAATAGAGATGGGTGGTGAAGACAAGCCCCACGTGACGTCAAGTGGTGCTGGATGGATCAAGATCAATGATTTAAGACAGACTCTGGAGGTGATATAGAAATATTTGAGTGAGACCACGTAGTCAATGAGGAACACAGCTGTTTATTTTCATCTTAAAGTGGAATTTTAGTTCTAACCTTGAAAACTTTGCTCAATTTATAGATGAAGATGTCTTGAGCTTAGAAAATTCCACTTTTATTAAAATATTCCATAGAAGTGGTTTCAATTGTGACACCAGACACAAACACGAAACAAAATGTAGCTAAAGTCAATATTTATAGTTGAATGACGTTTTAGTATTTTATGCTCGTAACAAGACAATCAAAGATTGGTAAATGTGAGAGTTTTCGGGGACGCAATCCTTGATTGAATGCTGGCATTAAACTCTTTTAAACAGAGGGCTAAAACAAAGAATAGCAAAATGTTACATCTTCTCAATATTCCTGTATGGTGCAGTATAATGGACATTAGACAAGAAACCAGAACAGAAAATTGAAGCCTTTGAAATGTGGATTTATAGAAGAATAGGTAGAAGCACTTCATCAGCAGAGCCATATCTATGGAATGTTAATCTGACATTGTTCTTGAATGATGCCCAAGTTAATGAGACATCAGAATCGTGTGGCAGCAGCTACAAGAAGGGAGCGGAGAACATCAAGTTCTGCTGCTATAAAGGAGACTTGCCTTGCTATCCCAGAATTGCCTTAACTGGAATCACTGTAGTTGACAACTTCTCCTCTTGTGTAAACTACACATTCACATCTAAGAGTGAATCAGTGAAGGTCACAAAATCATATTCTCTCTGTGGTTTTACTAACTACAGGTAATGTGGCTTCTGTTGGATTGGAAATGACAAATTACCACCACTGTGTGTCTATATGTTTGGAATTGGAGTCATCAATGACGGCCTAACATCATCAAGTGCTACGACGATCATCATTTTCGGGAGGACGTGAACTCCCATGGTATATGGTGGATAGGCGGCAGGAACCATTGAAGGCTATGTCTGCAAAAGTGTTCCTTCTTGCAGTTTCCTCATATTCCAAGTCCGGCTTGTTGCAGGAGCTACTGAGTTAAGTGCTCTGTGCACACCGTGAGCTGTGTGTCTCATCCGTTTTGATCCTGCTTCGATATCCCGCTTGTTTACGATGAATGATGATATCGTATGACAGGGAACAGTTGGCTGTGTTCACTTTCTGCGCGGTTTCGCCTTATGTCTTTTGGCGTGTGCTGAGACTGCTACGATGGGAACTACAGTTACCTTTCTTTGTTTGGGAGATGAGATGGTAATTCGGATGATTCCAATGGAACGGGCGGTTGAGCAATTATGGATTTTAATTCGTTTGCTGTGATGCCGAGGCCTTCCATAACCATAACCATAACCATAAGGTAGAATTGGATGGAAAGAAAAGAAAATAAACGATGAAGTTCTAAAACAACTAAAAATGGAAAAAAAAACTACAAAACACAATTAGAACAAGACAAATAAAATTTTTGGGGCATGTTAAAAGACAGAACAGCCTAATAAAAGTAATATTGGAAGGGAAAATACATGGTAAAAGAGGCAGAGGCAGACCAAGACTAAAATGGACGAGTAGCATCAAAAGATGGACAAGTCAACCTATGGCAATCTGCACCATCAAAGCAAGAGACAGAGATGAATAGCGCTCCATGGTAGCCAACCTTCGATGCGGAGATGGCACTCGATGATGATGAATATTCACTCTTTAACAACAAAACCTTTAACATTTAAAGATACAATTTCCTCTAATCACGTCGAATCTATAATAGAAGGAGCATGTGTACTTGATCTTTATTGAAAGACTCGAAGAAACTTAACAAAATATCAATGACAAACAACAGTGGGAAGTGCTCAAAGAAATGTAACGATCCACATGAGTAATTAAAGAATTACTGTCAACGGCAAAAGAACGAAAATAAAATGTTCCGAACATGTCACAAAATCTACAGTACTTGCTAAGACAGTTCTACAGGGCACAGTGCCGGGGAAAAGAAGACAAGGCAGACAGATGAAAAGGTGGGAAGATAACATCAGAGAATGGACAGGATTTATTTTCGTTATGTTTTAGGCTTTTCGCCCGGTACATTTAACTTTTTCATACTTTTAGGACCAGATTTGCCTAACACAATCAATTCATATCTAATTGGTCACACTAAATCTCTTGTCTCTGAGTTTCCTTTTTTTATGAATCTCTTATTTCCGACTTAGTCTCTTGTCTCTCTATCTTGTCTCTGAGTCTATTGTCTCTTGTCTTGGAGACTCTTGTTTCAGAGTCTCCTGTTTCTGAGTCTCCTGTGTCAAAGTCCCTTGTTTCTGAGTCTCTTGTTTCTGAGTATCTTGTCTTTGGGTCTCTTGTTTTCGAGTCTCTAGTTTCTGAGTATCTTGTATCTGGGTCTCTTGTGTTCGAGTCTCTAGTTTCTGAGTATCTTGTATCTGGGTCTCTTGTGTTCGAGTCTCTAGTTTCTGAGTATCTTGTATCTGGGTCTCTTGTGTTCGAGTCTCTAGTTTCTGAGTATCTTGTATCTGGGTCTCTTGTGTTCGAGTCTCTAGTTTCTGAGTATCTTGTATCTGGGTCTCTTGTTTTCGAGTCTCTAGTTTCTGAGTATCTTGTATCTGGGTCTCTTGTGTTCGAGTCTCTAGTTTCTGAGTATCTTGTCTTTGGGTCTCTTGTTTTCGAGTCTCTAGTTTCTGAATATCTTGTATCTGGGTCTCTTGTTTTCGAGTCTCTAGTTTCTGAATATCTTGTCTTTGGGTCTCTTGTTTTCGAGTCTCTAGTTTCTGAGTATCTTGTATCTGGGTCTCTTGTTTTCGAGTCTCTAGTTTCTGAGTATCTTGTATCTGGGTCTCTTGTGTTCGAGTCTCTAGTTTCTGAGTATCTTGTCTTTGGGTCTCTTGTTTTCGAGTCTCTAGTTTCTGAATATCTTGTATCTGGGTCTCTTGTTTTCGAGTCTCTAGTTTCTGAATATCTTGTATCTGGGTCTCTTGTTTTCGAGTCTCTAGTTTCTGAATATCTTGTCTTTGGGTCTCTTGTTTTCGAGTCTCTAGTTTCTGAGTATCTTGTATCTGGGTCTCTTGTGTTCGAGTCTCTAGTTTCTGAATATCTTGTCTTTGGGTCTCTTGTTTTCGAGTCTCTACTTTCCGAGTCTCTTGTCTCTGAGTCCCCTGTTTCCGAAGTCTCTTGTCTTTAAATCTTCTTTTGTTTCTGAGTCCCTTGTCTCTGATTCTCTTGTTTCTGAGTCTCTTGTTTCCGAGTCTCTTGTCTCCGAGTCTCTTGTCTCCGAGTCTCTTGTCTCCGAGTCTCTTGCCTCAGAGTTTCTTGTCTCCGAGTCTCTTATTTCCGATTCTCTTGTCTCAGAGTCTTTTGTATCCGTGTCTCTCGTTTTTGAGTCTCTTGTCTCCGTGTCTTTTGTTTTTGATTCTCTTGTCCCCTTGTCTCTTGTTTCCGAGTCTCTTGTATTTCCGTGTTTCTTGTTTACGAGTCCACCATCTGAGATGGAATATGGTCTTGGTCAGGCTGTTTTGGCTGACAGTGACGTCATATCTGACTGTGCTAGTGCGCAACACAATGTGATTAATTCACAACACAGAAACTGCAAATGTTATGAACAACATTTGTGTCCGACACATCATGTGATGACTCAAGGCGTCGTCTAGATCTCGTACAAAAGGTTATTTACATAGTTCTTTAGTTAAAACTTCGTAAGTCATCTGGATAAACAATTAATTGCACGTAAAAGCCAATAATTACACACGATATTAGCTATGGCCATTTAAACATCTATCAATCTAAATCGTTAGTGGGGGGAATTCTGTATATGTGTCTAGGCTACCGCCTGAATTGTGGCACTTTCCCAGATTCTGTAATGAAACCCACATAAATTCTTTTACTTATTGTACTCACACGAGTATATGATTGCTGTGCATAACTTGCATCAATAACTTCTACGACAGAAATCTGTACTCCTAGGTCTGATTTCCCTATGAGGCATCGATCTCTTTAAAGATGTAAAATATATATAGTTAAACATTTTGGAGAAAATCTTTTGAATAGTCCTCTCATTACAACATGCCTGGATCGCCCTCTGTGAATGTTCTCTAAGTCTGGAATCTCTTGTTAGAATCCTAAGTCCGCAACTGTCTCTCTGAATGTATCCCAAAAAGCTAGTAACCGCTTTCTTAAATACTGTAGTTAGCATAACGAGCCCAAACATTGGTTTCTGCCATGTTTTTTTTCTAATCGCGTGCAAACATTTAGATTGCAAAGTAAGTCCAAATCAGACATTCTAATAGTTCAATATTCAGTTCAATTTTCAGTTCAATATTCAGTTCAATATTCAGATCAATATTCAGTTCAATGTTCAGTTCAATATTCAGTTCAATTTTCAGCTCAATATTCAGTTCAAAATTCAGTTCAATATTCAGTTCAATATTCAGTTCAATATTCAGTTCAATATTCAGTTCAATATTCAGTTCAATATTCAGTTCAATATTCAGTTCAATATTCAGTTCAATATTCAGTTCAATATTCAGTTCAATATTCAGTTCAAAATTCAGTTCAATTTTCAGTTCAATATTCAGTTCAATTTTCAGTTCAATATTCGGTTCAATATTCGGTTCAATATTCGGTTCAATATTCGGTTCAATATTCGGTTCAATATTCGGTTCAATGTTCAGTTCAATGTTCAGTTCAATATTCAGTTCAATTTTCAGCTCAATTTTCAGCTCAAAATTCAGCTAAATATTCAGTTCAATTTTCATTTCAATATTCAGTTCAATATTCAGTTCAATATTCAGTTCAATTTTCAGTTCAATATTCAGTTCAATATTCAGTTCAAAATTCAGTTCAATTTTCAGTTCAATATTCAGTTCAATATTCAGTTCAATATTCAGTTCAATATTCAGTTCAATATTCGGCTCAATATTCGGCTCAATATTCGGTTCAATATTCGGTTCAATATTCGGTTCAATATTCGGTTCAATATTCATTTCAATATTCGGTTCAATATTCGGTTCAATGTTCGGTTCAATGTTCAGTTCAATATTCAGTTCAATATTCAGTTCAATATTCAGTTCAATATTCAGCTCAATATTCAGCTCAAAATTCAGCTCAATATTCAGTTCAATTTTCAGTTCAATATTCAGTTCAATATTCAGTTCAATATTCAGTTCAATTTTCAGTTCAATATTCAGTTCAATATTCAGTTCAATATTCAGTTCAAAATTCAGTTCAATTTTCAGTTCAATATTCAGTTCAATATTCAGTTCAATTTTCAGTTCAATATTCAGTTCAATATTCAGTTCAATATTCGGCTCAATATTCGGTTCAATATTCGGTTCAATATTCAGTTCAATATTCAGTTCAATATTCAATACACGTGCGCTTATTGCTCTTTCTTGCACAAAGTTTGGGATGTGTTAATCTGACGTCAGCACCACGTGGTTGGCGAAACACTACAGCGTGAGTGCTATCGGCTCTTGTGCAGCACGAATCCGGACTCGTGTGTAATTAAATGCAAAACAAGATCCTGACCGTAACACATCAGATTACAACAGTCCTAGTCACATTGTCCACACTCTCCAAACACGTCGTCCCAATAGCTCCTAAATATTTTATATATTATCTAAATATCGCAGAGAATTTACCTAAATACCCACTATACACTATCTAAGACCGGACATGATACTCCATAGAACTATATAATGATTAATTTCAAGTGACCTTGCCAAAATACCCCACGAACTGCTTAAATACCCAGTGGCCTTATCAAAACACCCCAGCGAACTGCGTAAATGTTTATTTACCAAAGTAATTATGATACCTCGATTTAAGAAAACAGCAAAGTGTGTGGTACACATGAGGCATATTCAGGACACGAAAGAGCCTTATCACGTAACATTCCAAAGAAAGCCACGGAGAGTAATTCGCACTGTTGTCATAAGAACGAGCTAAAAATGACAACATGGAGTGTTAGGACTTTATACCAAGAAGGAAAATTAGACAATCTTATTGTAGAAGCAGAACGATTAAACCAGTGAAGGAAAATTAGACAATCTTATTGTAGAAGCAGAACGATTAAACCAGTGAAGGAAAATTAGACAATCTTTTTGTAGAAGCAGAACGATTAAACAAGTGATGGAAAATGTACAACTAAAATAAATTTAAAAAATAGGAATGGCAATAAATAATTTTAATGTCATGAAAAGTATACTAACACCAAAACAAATGACACCGGGGTAAAACTAAGAAAAGCAAAATGTTATATCGTCTCAATATTCCTGTATGGTGCAGAAACATGGACATTAAACAAAAAAAAACAAGAAGAAATAAACAGAAAAGAAAATTGAAACCTTTGAAATGTGGATTTATTAAAAAAAATAGGTAGAATTGGATGGAAAGAAAAGAAAATAAATGATGAAGTTTTAAAACAACTAAAAATGAAAAGAGAACTACTAAACACAATTCAAACAAGAGAAATGCGATTTTTAGGGCATGTTAAAAGACACAACAGTCTAATAAAGTACTTTTGGAGGGGAAAATACAAGGTAATAGAGGTAGACCAAGACTAACATGGACGAGTAACATCAACAGATAGACAAATCAGCCTATGACAATTTGCACCATAAAAGCAAGAGACAGAGCGGAATGGCGCTCCATGGTAGCCAACCTTCGATGCGGAGACGGCACTCGATGGTGATGATGACGACTTAAGGAATTAATTGCAAGGGGAGTGCACTTCAATCATTCAAGAACTTGTAATTGCCGGCAACAGTTACAACATAGAACCACATTAACCAAGACCTGGCTCTGTGTTAACAATATTAAACATTAACTAATTGCAGGTTATCTCTCTTTCTGTTTACAAACTAGAATTACTCCTTACCTGTAAGAGAGACCGGAGCCAAAGTTTCTCTCATTGAGAGCTCGTTGAGCTGGATGTACGTAAGGTTTGGTTAATCTTAAATCCGATGCCGATCTGGAGTTACCGTTGCCACCATTTGCATCCATGTCAGTGAAGTCTGACAACTGAACAGTCATACACGAGACTGGGTCTGTCCTATGTTTAAATACCGGTTGACCAAAGTTATACATTCTATGAAACACTAAGCAGCTCGTGCTGTTATGTTAAACTGAATTCCATTTCCAAGTTTTGCTTAAAATACAAATAAATTCAGTGAAAGCCGCAATGTTATTCGTGATATGGACATCATTTGCTGAAATCCTCTATTATAAATATAATTATATTTTTATTATAATATTAATATTAAGAATTTTCGTTAAACAATACCGAGATTCATTGTGTGTGCAACTCTGGACAAATTTATAATATAATTCATCGAAATCCATAAAAAAAAAAGCTCTCATAGTGGGCAGCATTTATTTTAGTGTCAAGCTGAAAGTCGTTTGATAAAATATTTATTTAAAAAACCGTCAGAGCTACATAATATTGGTAGACGCGATAGCTCAGTAGTTAGCGAACTATGCTACAAAGGAAAAGAGGTTGGGTTCGATCCTGATCGACAGCTACAAGGTTCACCCAGCCTTAAATGGATACCAGATTTTTTTTTTTTTTCTGGTGACAATAAAACGGCACGAGCGCAATACCGACCACATTACCCCAAAAATCATGTGCCGAAGGTCTGTAAATATTATGGTCACTAACACCATATTCTCTATACGTTACGCAGTGTCAGGGGGATCTTTACTTTACTATATAATGTTGGTCTAAATAGGAGCGAAGCTAAGCGTACATAAACTAGTAGAGGTCATGGTCACTGGCAAGGTTAGTACCCTCAATCTGATCATACGCTATGAACCTCCCTTTCACGAAGAGCTCCAAATAAACAATGAACGACGTCACTGCAGACGGGCTCAAGTTAGCAATAGTCTCCTTCTGCAAGAATTGCTGATATAGAGAACGTAGTATTTATTACACTACCACTGGGGCGAGCAAGCTACAACTTTTCCAGCAGAGAAACACACTATCAAGCCAGCCATTCCAATTGGCCTATGGTTCAAAGCTTCATGCCGTAATATACAATCCGTTACATTGTATAGAGCAAGGAAAGTGAAGAAAAAGCTTAAACAGAAAGTACAGAAAAAGCTTAAATAGAAAGGAAACTAAAGAAAAAGCTTAAACAGAAAGTAAAGTAGAGAAAAACCTTAAACAGAAAGGAAATAAAAAGCTTAAATAGAAAGTAAAGAAAAAGCTTAATCAGAAAAGAAAGAAAAAGCTTAAAGAGAAAGTAAAGAAAAAGCTTAAACAGAAAGTAAAGAAAAATCTTAAACAGAAAGTAAAGAAAAAGCTTAATCAGAAAGGAAAGAAAACGCTTAAACAGAAAGTAAAGAAAAAGCTTAAACATAAAGGGAAGTAAAGAAAAAGCTTAAACATAAAGTAAAGAAAAAGCTTAAACATAAAGGGAAGTAAAGAAAAAGCTTAAACAGAAAGGGAAGTAAAGAAAAAGCTTAAACATAAAGTAAAGTAAAGAAAAAGCTTAAACAGAAAGTAAAGTAAAGAAAAAGCTTAAACAGAAAGTAAAGAAAAAGCTTAAACATAAAGTAAAGTAAAGAAAAAGCTTAATCAGAAAGGAAAGTAAAGAAAAAGCTTAAGCAGAAAGTAAAGTAAAGAAAAAGCTTCAACAGAAAGTAAAGTAAAGAAAAAGCTTAAACAGAAAGGGAAGTAAAGAAAAAGCTTAAACAGAAAGTAAAGTAAATAAAAAGCTTAAACAGCAAGCAAAGTAAAGTAAAAGCTTGAAAAGAAAACGTTTGGACATAAAGAAAACGGAAGGAAAAAAAGCATAGATAGAAAAGTAAAGAAAAAGTAGTTGACAATTTACTTTACTAAACACAAACAAAGCAACTACCTATGGATCTACTAAGGAACTAAGGATAAAGGTCGCACACACAGCACAGATGTCGCAACGCGTAAAAGTTCAGGTTTTTAATATCATCTCCGATATAACCATTTCTTAACGCCCGCGAACCGTTCTCAGGGACAGTAAACGACTGGCTTCGACCATCCACTTCCTAACGAGCAAAATGAAGTTCCTCGCTTCATATTGTTGTTTATCTAGCGTCAGATCCAACAAAGCTTGTAGAATCATCGGACGGATTGTTCCCACTAGTGTTCAACAAGGAAATAACACCAAAGGCAAAACGGGTACTCTTAACGTGTGCTACCAATGCCAGATCTGGACGGTAGAATCAAGAACAATAAGTAAACTAACAACTATAGAAATGCTATTTGCTAGACACTTGACGGGAAACAGTCTGAGAGATAAGCCCATTAAATAGATATGGAATCTATATATATAATGGTTTGGCCACGAGATAAGAAAGAAAGATCGAAACACAACACGACGAGAATTCAATAAATGTTGCGAGAACACTAGACCCAAAGGCCAATCAAACAACAACACAAAAAAAAAAAAAATTAAATTAAAAAATGGATTGATGGAATATTAGAAACGATGTGAAACATAAATGGAAAAAAGGAAACATGACAGCAGGACAGGCCAACAGAAGAGCAAAAGACTATATATCACCTCCATACTGAAAGGCAAATAAAGAAGGAAAGAAGCAGATGAGTCCCTGCTATATATGTTCCACGTGTGCTATATTTGATGTCAATTGATGCTTGCCAGGAATATTTCCCTATCACTAAGATCGATTTTTATTAAATTTGGGAAGAATTAGCAGGGACTATTATAAGCTTTTAAAATTGTGCCCGGTCAGTGGCATGCAGCCGTCAGTTTTAGGCTGGTAATCACAAGTTTTTTTTAAAAACACTTTCAACGTTAACACGAGACACTAAAAGTCCCGATTGTCAATACAAATATGGGCCCTAACTGTACTGTATGTCTCGCTCGAGAACGGGTTGGGGTACCGTCGGGTACGTTCTCGTTTCTGAAAAAGTGGGTTCTTAAAACAGCCTCGTTATTTATCGTTTCTATTTCAATAAAATAGAGGGTTCTTAAACAGCTTCGTTGTTTATCGTTTCTATTTCAATAAAATAGAGGGTTCTTAAACAGCTTCGTTGTTTATCGTTTCTATTTCAATGAAATAGAGGGTTCTTAAACAGCCTGGTTGTTTATCGTTTCTATTTTAATGAAATAGAGGGTTCTTAAACAGCTTCGTTGTTTATCGTTTCTATTTCAATGAAGAAGTAATGTAGAACGAGAGTTGCTATAATGTAGAACGAATTGCTATAATGTAGAACGAGAGTTGCTATATTGTAGAACGAGAGTTGCTATATTGTAGAACGACAGTTGCTATAATGTAGAACGAGAGTTGCTATATTGTAGAACGAGAGTTGCTATATTGTAGAACGAGAGTTGCTATAATGTAGAACGAGAGTTGCTGTATTGTAGAACGATAGTTGCTATATTGTAGAATGAGAATTGCTATAATGTAGAACGAGTTGCTATAATGTAGAACGAGTTGCTATAATGTAGAACGAGTTGCTATAATGTAGAACGAGTTGCTATAATGTAGAACGAGAGCTGCTATATTGTAGAACGAGAGTTGCTATATTGTAGAACGACAGCTGCTATAATGTAGAACGAGAGTTGCTATAATGTAGAACGAGAGTTGATATATTGTAGAACGAGAGTTGCTATATTGTAGAACGAGAGTTGCTATAAATTAGAACAAGAGTTGCTATAATGTAGAACGAGAGTTGCTATATTGTAGAACGAGAGTTGCTATAAACCGCAACGAGTGTTGCTTTAAAGTACAACGAGAGTTATGACTCTGTTGGGAGTAAAACAACAAAAAAAAAACAAAACAATTCCTGTGGTTGTGAGTTTAGTTACAATTGTCAAAGTCATGTTCCCCTCTAAAAGAACGGGCATGTTGTTGCTTGTTACAGACAGGTGGGGCTTAATACCTGAACGAGGAGATTACAGGTAGGCGCAAGGTGTGTCACGAGTTAAAGTTATGTGCTAGCTCCAAAACATTTTTTTATGGTTCATATTAACAAATCGGGATTTTAAAGAGAATCAAATAAATATACGCGATCAAGAAATGAACTCACTCTACATCAAGTTGATCGGAATATCCATCATTCATATCTAACAGTGCTTCTCACATTGTAATGAGATTGATGTTTATATTTATCTCTTTTAATTGTTGGTCCATCGTTATTTTATCTGAATTTTCATGAATTTATCATTTATATTTATTGTTCTGTTAAGGCTTATTTTCTCAACAAACGCCATTATATTGTTGTGTTTTTAGGTTTTGAGTTATTTGTGGGTTACTATCACTGCACAATGAGAAGGGTCAGCTGGAATATATTGCGAGAACTGGGACAATTGAGGAACGAAGAGATAGAGGGAGGTAACGAGAAAAGATACCAGACAGCTTAAGAGAGTGGCTTGGCAGAAGGTCAACAACATAAATGATAAATAACTGTCCAGATCGAAAGTTATGGAGAGACATGATCACCTACGCCAGCAGGCATGGTGCTTCATGATGATGATGATGATGACTGCACGCCGAACATGTCCATGGGTGCTCAGATCCCCTCCTTACCAATTCCCATAGCGTCCATCGACTGAAATCTCCAGCTCTGTAAGTTGATTTCATCACTGAAAGTCGGCGGTCCGCCAAGAATGGTCTAGACCCACGTGCACTCACTGGGTCGCACGATACAGGACCCATTTCCACGTTAAACATTGGCAACCGCATATGAACTTCGTCACGTGCCTCGAGCTTGGCATATTTCGCAGGAGAATCGTCATTCAGTATCATACAGTATCGAACTTACACTTCCTCGCCAACGAACCGGCAAATAAACACTACTATCTTGTGTGTATCGGAATCGCAATATCATCATCATCATCACCATCATCATCATCATCATAAGGTCGTATGTCCTATGCAGAATATTGCATTCACCACAGTCAGTCTGAAGAATCTCTGTCTCTAGTTAGATCTCCCACAAAAAGTTGCATCCATCACAGCTCGTCTGAACAAATCCCTGTCTCTAGCCAGATCTTCCACACCTTCTGTTATCATGTTCAAGGTTTCCTTCATGTCTTGAAACATCCTTCTACTTGGTCTGTCCCTGATGTGTCGCTCAGGAACAATGCCCTCCATTATTATTCGTTCCAATCCGCTGTGTCTTTTGGCATAACCATGTCATTTTAGTTGGATAGTTCGTTCGATAAGTTCAATGTTACAATTTTGCTAATTTTTTGGGGTGTTCACACATTAACTGAAAATAGGTACCAGAGTTGTATTTTTTTATCCGGGAGAATAGCCTGGATAGCCATTGATCACATAACCTATAAAATGTAATGATCCTTTTAAAATGCAGATACTAACACCATATTCCCAACACGCCTTAAACCTCATTAACTAGTGTATAGACTGTAACATAAAGTAAATAAAATTCGTTATGCGTAAAAGAAGAAATAAACTATCTTCAATTTACAGAAGATTCTGATAACTTTTACATAACAATAGACATTTTAACAGTGACGTTTTCCATACGGTCGGCTGGAAGATAGACATTGGTGATCAGCTCTGCCAATCAAACTACAGCGGCTTGATGAGATATCCAATGAAAATAGAGTGATCGGTTATGACAATATAGGTTATACCTTGAGACATGAACCTGATGAACAAATGTTATGGAAACAATAATTGAGAGATACGCCCAAGAACGGCACTACATCTAAGAGAGGTGACCAAAAGAATCAACAACACAACAAATTCAGTCACCAGACTATGTTGTACTTAGAATATATTATTCCTCCCGAGACGCTTCAATGCAACAGCAGATGGATACAGAAAGAACGAAAGAAAGAAAGAAAGAAAGAAAGAAAGAAAGAAAGAAAGAAAGAAAGAAAGAAAGAATTTGTCATTAAAAAACAAACCAAAACAGTTCTTGCAAAATGAGGGATAACAATGTAATCGGCGAAACAAATAATAATTGTACGAGTATGACGTTATTGATACATTGAGTTATTTGCGGGTCATTGCACTCCAAACATGTTCATAGGTGCTCAGATCCACTCTCGTCTCGCAGTTTCCAGCTACTGACAACTCCAGTTCTGTGTTGGTTGATTAGTCTTCTTACACGGCCACTAAGTTTCTCGTTTCTGACTGTGCCCATCTTAACTCCCATCTCTTTCATCCGAAGGAGTGACGTGGACTCATGGTTGTCGAAGTCCTGTGTCCTTCCCACTTCTTGGAGGGCATTGATGTCCGCCCGATTCATTTATGACGTTTAAGAGCATAAATATCACAGACTATATAATATATTTTTTTAAATGTAAGACCTTATCGTCAGTTTCACAGCTTCGCATTTTTAGTGCCTTGGGGTTCCACGGAAGTGATCACTATCCATATGTCCTGGGGTTCCACGGAAGTGATCACTATCCATGTGTCCTGGGGTTCGACGGAAGTGATCACTATCCATGTGTCCTGGGGTTCCACGGAAGTGATCACTGTCAATGTATCCTGACCAGCAAATAACTCAATTCTTAGTGCCTTTACACCTTTACACATAACAAGATGAGGACAATTTCCTTTCTGGTCGTACTCACACAGTACTCATTCATCATTGAGTGCCGTCTCCGCATCGAATGTTGGTTACCATGAAGCACCATTCTCACAGTACTCATTCATCACTGAGTGCCGTCTCCGCATCGAATGTTGGTTACCATGGAGCACCATTCTCACAGTACTCATTCATCATTGAGTGCCGTCTCCGCATCGAATGTTGGCTACCATGGAGCACCATTCTCACAGTACTCATTCATCATTGAGTGCCGTCTCCGCATCGAATGTGGGTTACCATGGAGCACCATTCTCACAGTACTAATCCACAATAGTTGGTGGGTGAGATCGTCTGTGGTGTTATGAGTGACGTATACGTGAATCAGGTACATAAATACACAGCTGGATCGACTAGGTTGTGTTTATTAAGAAATGAATCCACGATATTTGTGGCGTAAAAATCGGTGATTTATACTATTTCATCATATTAGAGATAGATAGATAGATAGATAGATAGATAGATAGATAGATAGATAGATAGATAGATAGATAGATAGATAGATAGATAGATAGATAGGTAGATAGGTAGATAGATAGATAGGTAGATAGGTAGATAGGTAGATAGGTAGATAGGTAGGTAGGTAGGTAGGTAGGTAGGTAGGTAGGTAGGTAGGTAGGTAGGTAGGTAGGTAGGTAGGTAGGTAGGTAGGGTAGGTAGGTAGGTAGGTAGGTAGGTAGGTAGGTAGGTAGGTAGGTAGGTAGGTAGGTAGTAGGTAGGTAGGTAGGTAGGTAGATAGATAGATAGATAGATAGATAGGTAGGTAGGTAGGTAGGTAGGTAGGTAGGTAGGTAGGTAGGTAGATAGATAGATAGAGAGAGAGAGAGAGAGAGAGAGAGAGAGAGAATAGGTTGGAAAGTAGAAATAAATTGACAGTTCTAGACAGTTGATTCAGATTATGGAAAAGATGTTGCCAGGACTCTATATAATAGTGTTACATGAAGAGATAAACAACAAGAGAATCTAACAATTACTAACAAAGTCAAATTCTGACCCGACCAACACGATACAAAGACAAACAATAGTTTGTTGTTAGGACCATCATCACTGCACACGGAACACACCCATAGGTGCTCCGATATCCCCCTCGAGAAATCTGAGGATAGTCCTGGCCCACATGCAAGAAAACCGTAGCACGGCTTGTGGTCCACAGTGTGGGTTGGGTTTGACTGACTATGGCCATATTTATGGACTAAAATTAGATTTTAACTGCCGAGGGATCGTTAACGTGCGCGAGTGCACACGGGACCTCCTGTTTATTGCCGTTATTTGAGAGGGCTAGACTTCGGATCTCGCTACACAAGAGATCAGCGGATGGTGACGTCATAAAGAAACCACGGATTAATTTGTACTATTTTTGAAAAATCCCATCGAGATGAAGAAGATGTATTTTGGGTGAATCATTTCAGAGGAAGAGCTATGTTTACAGCAGTCGGGAAAAAATCACAAATAATCAACAACAGAAAAAAAAGAACAATATATAGCCCGAAGCAGGATCGAACCCGTACTCCTTGCCACAGCGCCTTACCACGAGAAACCAAACGCTAGAGCACACGGCCAACTCAGCTATGTAAAAAAACATAGCTATCATTGGTGATATCTTTCACGCATGTGTGGTCATGACTATAGCATAGGGTTACGATCATAAGACGGGAATAAATTGTATATCTGTATGTTCCTATTAAGACAAGTATCTCCCGGATAGGGTAAGGCTGAATATTTGCATTGCAGACAACCACTTTTGGACGAAACATCACGAATTGTACTTTCCAGTGGTTTAGACTGGAGCAAAGATTATTTGTGATTTTTTTCCCCGAGTGTTGTAAACATACCACTGAAATAATTCACTGATCTATCACCTCGGAAGTTTCCCTCTATTATAATATCCATTTATTATTATTTATCTCCATGTAGCTGTGGTGCCTGCCTTCATCTACTTTCTCCTGCGGCTTTTGACTTTTGAATTTGATATCAGCACTGAATATGTGTAAACTTAAACACTATATACGATATCCATAGACTACGGACGCCATCTTGAAAGAAAACGTTGAAAAAAAAATCTTGCACCAAGTAAACCCAATAATTATTACACTGTATCCAAATAGAAAAAAAAAAAAAAAACTGGTACCAAAGCACGGGATTGATTGCCTTGCGTACCGATCTGCCTGAGAGAAATCAAACATTGAATTTAAATGTACAAATAAAAATAGCACCCACAGAACGCAATCCAATCGTAATCGATAAAATATCTCCTCAAATAGGAATACTCTCAGAACAATATCAAGTATGGTTTAATATTCACCGGACTTGGAAGTTGTCAGCGAACTCTGCTCGTTATTGTGTATCTGTGAGAACTGGCAGGTTCTACGGTCAGTCGTGGTGCAACGGTCTGGCACTGTCAATCAAGGATTGGTGTCACAAACTCGCCCCACCCCCCAGCCTAACAAAATAGCGTGGCACAAAAACGGAGCGGGTATTTGTCAAGTTAAAGCGGTGACTTTACCGTCGCAAGATTTGTGTGAAAGTGAAGTATTGAGTAGATGAAGTAAGACTGAACCTGAATGTTTTAGTCAAAGAACTGGATGTATTAACTGGATATAAATATGAATTATATTTTATATGAGTAAATATGAAGTTTAAATATTTGAGTGTGTTGTTGTTTGTCTGTTCCTGCTGAAGGCCTATTGAGCCGAAACGTTGTTCAAATCTGTGTCGTCTACTAACCACGTAAAACTTTTACCATACCTTTTTTCTATTTTTTTTTTTCAATTTTCCCTGTATTAACTGGATGTATTAACTGGATGTATTAACTGGATGTATTAACTGGATGTATTAACTGGATGCTAAGGGTATGGTTAAGTTGGGACAGACCGCGGACAGGATGAGAGATGAAGTAAGCTTGAGAAGAAAGAAAAAGTGAAGATGAAGAGAGCAAGAGTGGGGCGATAATATGAGAGAAATGTGTGAGGATACGATGAAAGATTATGTGGGGATAGGATGAGACAATATGTGCATAGGATGAGAAATTGTGAGTGGATGAAATTTGAGGACCTGTCAGAGGATAAGATAAGAGAAGGTATGAGAATACGATGAGAGAAGGTGTGAGAATAAGATGAGAGAAGGTCTGAGAATACGATGAGAGCAGGTGTGAGAATAAGATGAGAGAAGTTGTGAGAATAAGATGAGAGAAGGTGTGAGAATAGGATGAGAGAAAGTATGAGAATAGGATGAGAGAAGGCATGAGAATAAGATGAGAGAAGGTGTGAGAATAAGACGAGATAATATGTGAGAATAAGATGAGAGAAGGTGTGTGAGAATAAGATAAGAGAAGGTGTGAAAATAAGACGAGAGAAGGTGTGAGAATAAGATGAAAGCAGGTGTGAGAATAAGACGAGATAATGTGTGAGAATAAGATGAGGAAAAGTATGAGAATAAGATGAGAGAAGGTATGAGAATAAGATGAGAGAAGGTGTGGGAATAAGATGAGAGAAGGTGTGAGAATTAGATTGTGGAAGGCATGAGAATAAGATGAGAGAAGCGGTGTGAGAGTAAGAAGAGAGACGGTGTGAGAATTAAATGAGGGAAAGTGTGAGAATGGTGAGAATAAGAGGAGCGAAAGTGCGAGAATAAGATGGTAGACTGTATGTGAATAAAGCAAATGAAGATATAAGAATGAGAGGAGAAGTGAGTTGATAACTTTATTATAAACATAAGTGAGTATTTGTATACGTATGTCCCTGTGCGTATTCATGCACATATATATGCGTACGTATGCGGGTAAATATGTGTTATCTACATTTACAGAAAAACCGATAAGGTAACCAAGTGTGCTTAAGTAAACTCTACCGTGTCACACGAGGATCAGGCGAGGGTTTCGATCAACGCTTCCTTTCGTGTGGTTAATCTGATCGGACCCTAGCGACGAGTCCAAACTTGATATATCCTCGGCTTCGAAAAGGAGGTAATAACGGTTGGTTTGTGGACTGATTTGTGTCCCTTTTGTTGCTGTGTTGCGCTTTAGTAGCTTAGGCCGGCTTAGAGATTGGCCAATTTAGATTGAGTCTATCTTGTTTATCAGGGAGTAGCGGGGAGGAGGGTGGGTGCGCTGGGAGGGGTGAATTTGAGCGAGAGGGAGTGTAGGATGGAGAGAGAATGAGAGGAAAACGATAAGAAATAAAAAGTGAGAGTGAGAAAATACAGAAAGCGATATATTTTTAGATGGGAAAAAGAATAAGAGAGAGAGAGAGAGAGAGAGAGAGAGAGAGAGAGAGAGAGAGAGAGGAGCGAAAGTGAGAAAGAGCAAGCTGAAATGAGAGAAAAAAAAGGAGTGACAAAAGAAGGGGGTGGTAAGAGTGAGCAAGATTGAAAAAAAAGCGGACAGACAGGCAGGCATACAGACAGACAGACAGGTAGACAAATGGATGGATGGGTAAATAAATAGTTAGAGATACATACATGCAGACAGACAAGCAGACAGTCGGACGGACGGGCGAATGGACGGACTGACGGACGGACAGACAGATAAACATGAAAAAAATAAATAGAAAGAAGAAAGAGATATTTCAAAATATTTTAGACAGAAGTATAGACTGAAAGAAAAAAGGAAAAAAAATGTTCTCTTCTAATAAGAATGAAGAAGGGGAAAATGATACAAGAGAGTAACTGAAGGAGTGAAAAAGTAAAAATGAGAGAACATTAAATATAAACAGAGAGAGAGAGAGAGAGAGAGAGAGAGAGAGAGAGAGAGAGAAAGAGAGAATGGGAAATAAATGAATAAGACATGTCCGACTTTAATGTTCAATCACTCACAGGAAGAAATAAAAGTGCAAATCAAAAATAGGGACCGGACGCTAATGTGATAAATTCCTGCCCGGAATTCAATAACGGCAACCATTCAATCATCAAGATCAAATTACTCACAACCTCCACAAACATCGTTTGTCCATCAGGAAAACAGGAAACAAAAAAAAAGGGCAACTTAAAGAAAATGAGAAAACATTCCCGCGGGAGACTTTCTGACCTTCGTTGTGATATTTCAAGTTCAGGTAACTTTTGTGACCGCCGAACGAGCACACAGCATGATTTGATCGTGTTTACTTTACACACGGCGTGTACAGTGTGTGATTTAGTTTTTACATAACTTGTGAACATACAAAATAACATAAAATGGTATGCAGCAACTAAACTAATAGAAAGACAGGGCAAACTACAACGTTTCGGCAAAATCCTTCTACAGGTAAGCAAACTATATACGTTAAACACATAAATCACATACATCTAAGACAGAAAACGCTCGGCAGCCTATTTGGGAAAACCACCCGACCGATTTACCGACGTTCGGACAACCCGTCTTCAATTCCCCCTGGAATTAGTGTGAGTTATACTCGTGGTTAGGAAAAAAATACCCCCGCGTTCGACCCAGCCGTTGGCAGAAATGGGTACCAGTGTAGTACTCTAGGAAGGTGAGGAATGTCGCCTCACATCGTGAGTTTCGAAGCTTGAAGCGACACTATCCAAAGTCTCCGAAAACTTTTGGATAGGCGGCCGGGCACATATGGGTAAAAACTCGCGTGCTCAAGTCTCGTACTTGACCTTTACTCCGCAGATCTAAAAAATGGCGGTAGTTCACAACTTGTGAGCACTGAAAGTAAACCATAAATAGATTCACTGCCATAAATAGGTACAAGGCCTTTCTAGAAGAAAACGGCGTCTTTGACTCAATGCTGACGTCATACAAGAACAGTTGTGACTTATGAATGAAACAAGCTGTACCAGCAACTGATGACTCTAGTAACAGACTACTCAGTTTAGTCTGACCAAGCGAGTAGGGATCGAAGAGGTGGGCAACCCTTTGGTTCTTTGGTTATGGAAGGCCCCAGTATCACTGCACACGTATTAAAATCCACAATTGCTCAACCGCCCATGCCAGTGGAATCATCCGAATTACTATCTCATCTCCCAAACAAAGAAAGGTAGTTGTAGTCCTCACCATAGCGGTCTCAGCACACGCCAAAAGACATAAGGCGAAATCGCACAGAAAGTGAACACAGCCAACTGTTCCCTGTCATACGATATCATCACTCATCGTAAACAATCGGAATATCGAAACACGATCAAAACGGATGAAACACACAGCTCACGGTGTGCACAGAGCACCTAACTCAGTAGCTCCTGCAATAAACCGGATTTGGAATATGAGGAAACTGCAACAAGGAACACTTTTCATACATAGTCTTTAATGGTTCCTGCCGCCTATCCACCATATTGACCAGAAGTTCACGTCCTCCTGAAAATGATGATCGTCATGTTTTTAAAAATGTATAGCGCTTGATGATGTTAAGACATCGTTTTCCGACGTGAGGTCGGATGAGTTGGGCCGAAAAGCGGAAACAAATACATCTACGCCCACTTAATATCATTTTAAGGGCGGATGAGGAAGAGCACGATCTCTTCCTATAGTAGTCATCGGGTGAACGTCAGTTGGAAAGAAAATACCAGCAACAACAAATTCTTGCGGTCAAAAGACAGAAAGTAATAGTTAGGATAGACTTGTTGAGGATGTATTAACTAATAACTTGAGTCACCATTTTTATGACATGCCATATTTTTCCTGACATGAATTGTTAAACTCATTCATTCCAACATGTTTTATGACTTCCTGAACACCAACGCTGTTTTTGTTGCTGACAGATGCATAGACAGAACACACTTAAGATGTGTAGATAGCTTTCATTGACCAGGAAAAAGTATTCAACTGAGTAAACAGAACAACTGTGGGAGATACTAACAATATACGAAGTAAGCCAACATCTAACCAACCTAATTAAAAATCTCTACATCAACAGAACAACAGTTGTACAGTCAGAACAGCAGCAGGCTACACAGACCACTGGAAGCTACATCCGGTGTAAGACAGGGGTGTGTACAACCCCCTCTCTCCCCCCCCCCCCCGGTCATTACTTACAACATGGACTATATATGTAAGATAGCCAACCCATCAGAAACAGAGGAGATCAACGAGCTTATATTTGCAGACTATCGTGGACTAAAACATCGAAAAATAGAAGACCTACAAGAACACTTAAATAGACACAAAAACACAGGCACAAAATACAACATGAAAATCAACATCAACAAAACAGAAGTCATGAATATCGCAAAAGAGAAACAGAACATCAACATAACTATAGAAGGCAGGCAACTAAAACAAGTAGAGAAATTCAAATACCTAGGAAATTCAGTGACAAACAACAATTCACAAACGGCAGAGATATACTGAAAATGCATCTAGGCTTGTCAAAATATTGGACAGTTATCACCACTATTGCCCAACAAGGAAATAACTCTAGAGGCAAAACGAGCACTATACAATACAATCTTCATCCCAACGTTGTGCTGCCAATGCCAGTCCTGGACCCTAGATGCAAGAACAATAAGGAAAATAACATCTACTGATATGAAGTGTGTTAGACGAATGACAGGAAACAGTCTAAAAGACAGGATCAGAAATGAAGAACTGAGAGACAAAAAAGCTAGGAATAGCCCACGCCATAGGATATATAAAGAAACAACAGATAAAATGGTTAGGCCACGCGACAAGGCAGAAATATCAAAACACAACACAACGAGCCTTCAATAAACGTTGCGAGAACACCAGACCCAAGGGTCGACCACGAAAAGAATGGATTGACGAAATATTAGAAATACTAGGAAACATAACAACAGCAGAGGCAAACAGAAGAGGAAAAGACCGCAAATTATATCTCCCCTCGACGCTGAAAGGCAAATGAGGAAGGAAAGAAGAAAAAGAAGAATCTAGGTTTAGGTTATATTTTGACCAAATTGGGAGCATGAATGCATATTTGTTGGGTTATATTTGGTCATATTGGTACAATGAAGTCATTTAAAAGCCAGCTTTAATAGGTGACAGTATTCGACAATCACGTGTTCATATGTTTCTTCAGATCTCGTCCTTAGTACACGTACGGGCTACACATCGAATCTCACTACCAAGGGAGGGTTTGACATCGAAACTCACTAACAAGAGACTGCTAGATATCGAATCTCACTATCAAGAGAGGGTTAGACATCGAATCTCACTATCAAGAGAGGGCTAGACATCGAAACTCACTAACGAGAGAGGGCTAGACATCGAATCTCACTATCAAGAGAGTGCTAGACGTCGAATCTCACTATCAAGAGAGTGCTAGACATCGAATCTCACTATCAAGAGAGGGCTAGTCATCGAATCTCGCTATCAAGAGAGGGCTAGTCATCGAATCTCGCTACACAGAGAGGGCTAGTCATCAAATCTCGCTACACAGAGAGGGTTAGTCATCGAATCTCGCTACACAGAGAGGATTAGTCATCGAATCTCGCTACACAGAGAGGGTTAGTCATCGAATCTCGCTACACAGAGAGGGCTAGTCATCGAATCTCGCTACACAGAGAGGGCTAGTCATCGAATCTCGCTTACCCAGAGACCTGGAGAGAGTAACGCCCAGAAAAATCCACGAATCCCGTTGTGATGAATCTTCACTGCTTGTGCCGGGATTCAAACCCTACCCCTAACCCTACCCCTACCCCTAACATTACCCCTAACCCTAACCCTACCCCTAACATTACCCCTAACCCTACCCCTACCCCTAACATTACCCCTAACCCTACCCCTACCTCTAACCCTAACCCTACCCCTTCTGACTAGCGATCGATGTCTTATCCACCCTGTCCACCAGAAAAGCGAGAAGCAGAAAATCCAGTGTGCACTCTGCGCATGTTAAGGGACACTAGATATTTTATTAAAATAGAAAAGAGTAGGTCAAATATGGCCGATGCCATGGTGAAGGTTATAAGAGATACACTTCAACTCAGTTATCCCCCATTGTCAAGGTATTCGCCGGTTTTACCGAGTTCATGGACCTGAAACCGTCATCAGAGCTTTCGTTAGTGGGTGGTGGCTGTGCTGCATGCTGGGAAAGTGTTATGGAAAAAAGGGGGGATATATTGAGTTCTCGGTTTTGCAATGAAAACAATCTGTCGACTACACTACACTACACTACACTACACCGCACTACACCACACCACACCGCACTACACCACACCACACCACACCACACCGCACTGCACTGCACCACACACTACACTACACTACACTACACTACACTACACTACACTACACTACACTACACTACACTACACTACACTACACTACACCACACCACAACACAACACAACACAACAAAACGGTTGCCCATCCCTGTTAACTAAATAGTTCGAGACCTCCATTACTGCACCATACCCAGGAACGTTTACCACTCTCCCCCACCCCCCGCAGGATATGCCCCTGATTACAAGATGTTCCTGAATTTAGTCCCAGCCGAGACATGTTATAACGCCCCTAGACCTGTAACCACGGCAACCAGGAAAACAAAACGTGACACGAGTTGATCCAAGTACTTCCAGGTTAATCTACTGCGAGGAGAGGACAAGAGGCCAAAGCATTGTGGGTAATGGCGTGTTGGGAAAGGCCACGTTTTGTCTGGCTGGAGTTTGCGAGATTAATCATGTTTTGGTGATAATCTTTTATTAAATAAGTTTGAAGTAGATTTTTACGTTATTTTTGGACTGGTTGGTCACCATTTTGAAGAGGGTGGTAAGGAGAATAGGAGAAGAGAATAGAGGGAAACACTTGGGGGGGGGGGGGGGGGCAAGAACAGAACTTGTGAGTTTAGCAAAAAACAAGTGAGTGTGAGTAAGAAAAGAAGATGAAGAAGTATTAGGATTGCGAGAGGGAGAAAGTGAGAAGAAAGGATGAGAGAAGTGAGGCAGTGAAAGGAAAGAGAGCGTGGAGGGGGAATAGGGTGGGGTGGGAGAGAGGGTGCGTACATGGAATTAAGCAAAAGGAGAAGAAAGAAGGGAAAACAATTTGAGGAGATGGGACACAGTACATGAGGATGGTGAAATGGGATAATGTATAACAAAAGTAAAAGGAATGAACGAAAGAATAAGAAAATATATAACAAAAGTAAAAGGAATGAACGAAAGAATAAGAAAATATATAACAAAAGTAAAAGGAATGAACGAAAGAATACGAAAATATATAACAAAAGTAAAAGGAATGAACGAAAGAATAAGAAAATATATAACAAAAGTAAAAGGAATGAACGAAAGAATAAGAAAATATATAACAAAAGTAAAAGAAATGAACGAAAGAATAAGAAATGATACAATAGAGACAACAGAAAAAGGAAACACAATAAAAGAAGGAAAAAGAAAAAGGTAGTGATGCTATAACAGAGAGAGAGAGAGAGAGAGAGAGAGAGAGAGAGAGAGAGAGAGAGAGAGAGAGGTGACAAATTAAAAGACTGGTAAAAATAGAGAGTTAAGGCCCGCAAGAAAGGTAAGAAAACTAAATGAATGTAAGACAAGGGGACAAAAAGAAAGTCAGTAAGAGTGAGAAATACCTGGGCCTCTGCAAAAACTACAAAAACAGTCAAATTGATGACATGAAACGTCATTGTAGATATAAACAATACTTTTGCAAACAGGCAGGCAGGCTTGCATGAAGATAGATGGATAGATAGATGGATGGATGGATGGATGGATGGATGGATGGATGGATAGATGGATGGATGGATGGATAAATGGATGGATAAATGGATGGATGGAGACAGATAGACAGACAGACAGACAGACAGGCAGGCAGGCAGGCAGGCAGGCAGGCAGGCAGGCAGGCAGGCAGGCAGACAGACAGACAGATAGATAGAAGACGTGGAGCCTGAGAGAGATTGAGTCCCTCGCCAAACTTCATTGAGAGAAGCACGTTACGTCGCCCAGGCTTATATTTCGCGTCTGTAGATTATGACAAAAATACGGAAGGGAGGCAAGTGTTGACGTATTCATGTTCAGTAACTCTGTAGTGGTTGTTGAAATTTAAAACCATGAACACTTTCATAACTGAAAGTTGAGGACACTACAGAACCGCCTATGTCGAGTGCAGCAGTGAAAGCTGTCTGACGTGAATGATCTTTGATGTGGTTACTAGTGGTACTTCTTACAAAACTGGATAAGATTGGACCGCACATTGATTTTCAGTTGTAGACCACCAGGTCTGGGCTTGTTTCACAGAAACATACTAATAATTGTACAACGTGTCCCACCATTGCATGGAAACAAAAACAGAATGTTTTATATGAAAATAGGCAACAATTGAAACGCTACGGTAAAGCTAGTGAATGAGTAGAACACAGTGTTTCATGACAGCTTTACAGGAGTGAGTGGAACAAGAACAATGACGTTTCGGCATAACAGCCGGCCCTCCATAGAAACAAAAATAAATAAATAAAAAAACAGGACACACAGAAATGTGTTAGAATATAACTCATCATCAGGTCGTATGTTCTTTGCAGAACGTTGCATGCACCACAACCAGTCTGAAAAAATCTCTGTCTCTAGCCAGATCTCCCACAGAACGTTGAATGCACCACAGCCAGTCTGAAAGAATCTCAGTCTCTAGCCAGATCTCCCTCAGAACGTTGCATACACCACAGCCAGTCTGAAAGAATCTCTGTCTCTAGCCAGATCTCCCTCAGAACGTTGCATGCACCACAGCCAGTCTAAAAGAATCTCTGTCTCTAGCCAGATCTCCCACAGAACGTTGCATGTACCTCGGCCAGCCTGAAAGAATCTCTGTCTCTAGCCAGATCTCCCACAGAACGTTGCATGCACCACAGCCAGTCTGAAAGAATCTCTGTCTTTAGCCAGATCTCCCACAGAACGTTGCATGCACCACAACCAGTCTGAAAGAATCTCTGTCTTTAGCCAGATCTCCCACAGAACGTTGCATGCACCACAACCAGTCTGAAAGAATCTCTGTCTCTATCCAGATCTCCCACAGAACGTTGCATGCACCACAGCCAGCCTGAAAGAAAATCTGTCTCTAGCCAGATCTTCCAATTATTCTGCTGTCATGTTCAAGGTCTCCTTGATGCCTTGAAGCCACATTCTTCTTGTCTGCCCCTGATGCGTCACCCATGAACCATGCCTTCCATTATTATTCTTTCCAGCCGTCTGTCTTTTTGACGTGGCCTTAGTATTTTAAGTTCCCCCGTAGAATGGAGTGTATAAGCCTTTTCTGTTTAAAACTTTAATTTGTTAATGTCTTCATTGCTATTTTCCATTATCCAAAGTATATTAAGGATTTTTCTGTAGAATTTAAATGAATCGATTTTCTTTCTTGCTGTTTGCGAACTTTGTCCATGACTCACAACCGTATGTTGCTATCAGTAATTTTAATTTTATTGCCTTGCTAGTATTGTGCCACATGTTCTTCATGGAGTTTAATTTTTGTGGTGCTTTTGCGAACTTTCTATTGATCTCTTTCTGACAGTCTTCATTGTTAGTTAATACAGATCCCAGACATTCTAAGTTTGCTACAGTTTCAAGTTCTGCGCTGTTGATGTTTGAACATTATCTGAGTTTTAACCTTCCAATATGAAACAGGAAATCAGGATTTGCCCTGTAGCCTGCCATATCAAAGGTGTCCAAAAGCTGACTGCTCAGGTCGGCCCCGCGCCTAAAAAATAAGATTATAGGGGCACAACCAATGGATGGAGTAGGATTTCGATAGTTTAGATTCACCGATCCTGGCAAAAGTAAAAGTAGTCGTCTATGAGTCCCTGACTGATGCAGGAAAACACATTTGCCGCCATTTCTTAGTCAGAAACATTTTATTTTGCCATTGGTCGTAATTTCATAAACAAGACACTTTCACGAAAAATGTGGGCTTTTGCTTATTTGATTTAATGGTCTGTGATTATGGGGTTATGGTTATTACATTTCAGACAGACAGACTGACAGACAGACAGACAGACAGACAGACAGACAGCAGACAGACAGACAGACAGACAGACAGACTGACAGACAGACAGACAGACAGACAGGCAGACTGACAGACAGACAGACAGACAGACAGGCTGGCAGGTAGAGAGAGAGAGAGAGAGAGTGAGAGACGGACAGACAGGCTTCTTACAGACAGTAATGTCACGACAGATTGGTTCACGAGGCGAGGATCGATGTTACTTACACAGTGGTGAGACCTATACTACACAAGACCTAGTATCGCATTCCCAGCAAGATTGGACAGGTTTCCTTCCAGCATGAAACAGGAAATCAGGATTTACCATGTAGCCTGCCATATCAAAGGTGTCCAAAAGCCGACCGCTCAGGTCGACCCCGCGCCTTTAACCACATCATGAAAACATGGTCCAAGTAATCCCTAATACAAGAAACTTCAAATCTTTCATGCGGCTGATAAGGTTTAATGAAGTGTTCCTTGTAAACTCTCATACAAAAACGTCACATAACCAGGAAATCAGAGTTAATAAACTAGTTTTCTCAAACAGAATTAAAAAAAAACCCCATTGAAAGATCTGATAAGCGATTTCTATTTTTGACGAACGTCTTTAAGTCTCGGTTCTGCTTGGGAGTCTGTTTACTTTAATCTGTGTTGCAATGATAGACCTCGACGTGGTCTCGTAAAACATGCAGGCCGTCGTGTCACTGAATAATATCTTCTTCCTTCAATATGACTTGTAATAATGATGGTAAGGCGGTGGACTTTCTGCTATGTTAAATTAAGATCATCATCACAGCACTCCGGATACACCCATAGGTGCTCCGATCTTCCCCTCAAAACGTTCATCAGCACACAGCGACTAATTGTGCCAGTTCGGTGTTGGTTGACAAATTGTCGAAAATGTCCCGATTATCGCCCTGTTCTGGCAACATCAATCTTCACTCCCAGTTCACACAGTCTGGGCAGCTATATATTTGTACTTCTGTCAAAGTCCTTTGTTCGACCTATCTTTCGTAGATTGTTAACGATATCTGCCCGATCCATTGGCTGTGCAGTAGCTGATATTGCCGAAGCAGCCAGTCTGACAGCTCTGTCGTTGCCCTCAACACCAGCATGGCCCGGCATATTCATGAAGTCGATCCTGCAAAATTAGGATCTTTGTATTGAACCCAACCACTGATGGCGAATTAGGCCTGACTCCCCTTTAGTGGACGTCACTTGAGGTTGTCTGTTTACACAGTAGCGTCTGCACGACAATGGATGCCGACGTTGGTAAGGAAAATACGTCCGCAAATATTTTACATGGGTTAGGTGTTGGGAGAGGTTGGGGGGAGGGGGTGGTACACTATCTGACCTCTCACCTTTCTGTTGTTCTTTTTTCCCTTTAGCCATGTGAAGTGTATCTTTTCTTCATCTCTCTCTATGTTTTGCGGTTAAATCGCTTGTCCAGTTGCAACCTTGTGCAACATCACAGAACTCTCATCTACACTTAACGTTGTTTAACGTAGGCAGGTATAGTCAAGTGTTGGCTGATCTACACGTCTGGATACGCAAGTGAGTCCGTCATATATGACGTATTTCTGGCTCCTACTGCCTTCCATAACCTTCCGTTAGAGGTTAGGCTGGTTTAGAAGCGAGTCATCATCATCAGGTTGCATTTACCATAGCTCGTCTGAAAACCACAGCTTGTCATAAAGACTCGCTGTCTCTAGTCAGATCTCCCACAGAAAGTTTCATTCACAACAGCTTGTCTGAAAGAATTTCTGTCTTTAGTCAGATCTCCCATAGAAAGTTTCATTCACAACAGCTTGTCTGATAGAGTCTATGTCTCTAGCCAGATCTCCCACAGAAAGTTTCATTCACAACAGCTTGTCTGAAAGAGTCTATGTCTCTAGTCAGATCTCCCACAGAAAGTTTCATTCACAACAGCTTGTCTGAAAGAGTCTATGTCTCTAGTCAGATCTCCCACAGAAAGTTTCATTCACAACAGCTTGTCTGAAAGAGTCTATGTCTCTAGTCAGATCTCCTACAGAAAGTTTCATTCACAACAGCTTGTCTGAAAGAGTCTATGTCTCTAGCCAGGTCTCGGACATAACGTTGCATTCACCACAGCCCGTCTGAAAGAATTTCTCTCTCTAGTCAGATCTGCCACTTCTGTTGTCATGTTCAAGGTCTCCTTGATGTCTTGAAACCTTCTTCTTGCCCTGTCCCGATTCATCGTCCAGAAACCAAGCCTTCCTTTATATCCAGGAACGCATACAGCTCCTATATGTTATTTATTCGAGAACTTTACTATTTCATTAACAATATTGCCATTTTATATTTATTTTCCTTCTAAGTCAAAGAATGCACAGGTCTCCCGAACATCCACACACTGCTCATACAACGTAGGTTACTCCGTAGGTTCATGAAATAGGGCCGTATACCAAAAGGTATAATTTATGGACAACTAGCAGACGCAAACAGAACTAGGTCGCGCCCAAAACTTTGATTTACAGACGTATGTAAACGTGACATGAAGAAGACTCTGAACATAAACCATGCAGCCTGGGAACAGATAGCTGCAGATTGTTACTTTTAGAAACACAGTCTAAACCTCCAACTCAAACAAGAAGCAGATTCATAGAAAAGAAAATAATATGCGGTGAAAGGAAATGGAAAAAAAAAAAAATTTTCTAGGAGCGCTTCAAAATCCATAGTCAATTATGACGGACGGAGGCTGCTATAAAAGAAAGAATATGAAATGAGTTGAGACAATGTTCCTGTCTTGTTTAATGCCCATAAAACAGTGCGCACACACAGCGATCTTAGTTTTCTTTGTCAAGACTGCTTTCCCTAATACTTTCGCCGGATCTTTAGCCATACCCGCCTCAGCCTTTTAATACGTCTACAGATCAACTTCGCTTCCGTGAGATAAGTTATTACTGTCTGTTTTTGTGTGTTGGTGTATCTGTGTTTAGGAGCATATGCTAAACGGAGCTGTCTTGGTCTATGATTGGCTTGTAGCTGTGCATGTTTGAGCATGTATGTGTTTGCTTGTGGTTATTTTGCGCGTTTGTGTTGTGTGCTTATTTTTTCTTGTATTTGTAGGTCTATGTTTACATGTGTAAGTCAGCAGTTTTGCATCTATTATTGTGAGTGTATGTGTATAACTTTATGTTTATAGATTTGTATGTGTTGGTTTGAGTGTAGGTCTTTGTATATTTTTATATCCTTGCGTATATTTGTGTATTTTTATATCCTTGCGTATATTTGTGTGTTTTTATATCCTTGCGTATATTTGTGTTTTTTTTAATATCCTTGCGTATATTTGTGTGTTTTTATATCCTTGCGTATATTTGTGTATTTTTATATCCTTGCGTATATTTGTGTGTTTTTATATCCTTGCGTATATTTGTGTTTTTTATATCCTTGCGTATATTTGTGTTTTTTTTATATCCTTGCGTATATTTGTGTGTTTTTATATCCTTGCGTATATTTGTGTGTTTTTATATCCTTGCGTATATTTGTGTGTTTTTATATCCTTGCGTATATTTGTGTGTTTTTATATCCTTGCGTATATTTGTGTTTTTTTATATCCTTGCGTATATTTGTGTTTTTTATATCCTTGCGTATATTTGTGTGTTTTTATATCCTTGCGTATATTTGTGTATTTTTATATCCTTGCGTATATTTGTGTGTTTTTATATCCTTGCGTATATTTGTGTTTTTTATATCCTTGCGTATATTTGTGTTTTTTTATATCATTGCGTATATTTGTGTGTTTTTATATCCTTGCGTATATTTGTGTGTTTTTATATCCTTGCGTATATTTGTGTGTTTTTATATCCTTGCGTATATTTGTGTGTTTTTATATCCTTGCGTATATTTGTGTGTTTTTATATCCTTGCGGATATTTGTGTGTTTTTATATCCTTGCGTATATTTGTGTGTTTTTATATCCTTGCGTATATTTGTGTGTTTTTATATCCTTGCGTATATTTGTTTATTTGTATATCCTTGAATATAATTGTGTGTTTTTGTGTCTGTAGATCTGTGTTAGCGTATATTTATATGTTTGCGTGTCATGCGCTTTTATCCGTGGTTGTATACTGTGTTTATGTGTCTCCATTTGTTTATTTATGTCTGTGTTTGTGTATTAATGTGCGTTTGTTTGTGCGTGTGTGTGTCTGTGCTTGTGTTTTTGAGTTTGTACGTGTATGAATCTACCTTTGCATATTTTTATATTCCTGTATATATATGGCTGTGATTATATGTGTATATTCGCCTCAGTGTATCACTCACAAATAGTTGAACAAAGTCTAGAACTAAAATCCCCACTTTATATTGGATTCATAGATTACGAAAAGGCTTTTGATAATTTACACAGAAAAATGCTTTGGAAGTTGCTGAGTCATTACGGAATCCCCATAAAGTTTATTAACCTGATAAAAACAATGTATGAAGGAACGAAATGTAGTGTGGTGCATGAAGGACAGCTTACAGAAGCATTTGAAATAAGAACAGGAGTGAGGCAAGGATGCATTCTGTCTCCATTTCTCTTTCTACTGGCCATAGATTGGATTATGAAAATAACACAAAACAACAGAAATGGAATCCAGTGGTCACTGACCAAACAACTTGATGATTTAGACTTTGCTGATGACATAGCTCTCCTATCACACAGCCATCAACAGATGCAGGATAAAATGGGCATACTTGATTAGAGATCACAACAGCTAGAACTAAAGATTAATAGAGATAAGACCAACATTATGAGAATCAATACAGTTGGCAATAACCAAATAAAACTAGGAGAAATACCTCTATCAGATGTACAATCTTACATATATCTAGGCAGTAATATAGATAAAGAGGGAGGAACAGAAAATGATACCAAAATAAGGATATCAAAAGCAAGAGGAGCTTTCATTGCACTGGGAAACATATGGAAATCCAAAGAAATTAGGTTAAATACAAAAATACAAATTTTCAACTCAAATGCAATGGCGGTCATATTTTATATGACTGTGAAACATGGAGAACAACAAAATTGACAATTACGAAGATACAAACTTTCATTAATGGATGCTTACGCAGAATAGAAGGATGGAAATTGCAGGACAAAATCACTAACATATAATTATAGAAATGTACCAGTCAAACACCAGTGGATAAAGAGATACAGCGAGGACGATGGCGTTGGATAGGACACACACTACGGAAGCCAAGTGAGAGTATTTTACAACAGGCCCTTTTTTGGAATCCCCAGGGGGAAAAGACAAAAAGGAAGAACAAGGAATTCTTGGAGAAGACAGATAGAAGCAGAGATGAAGATGATGTGGAACATGGAATGATCTTAAAAGAATGGCAAAAAACAGAAACGACTTGGAAAGTGTTTGTTGAAGACCTATGCTCCACTGGGAGCTAAAAAGGTAGAAGAAGAAGAAAACATACCACAGTTGTCGAGCAGTTAAAACGGGAGAAGGAAAGACTATGTGAGAACACCCAGATAGAAACCACGAGCAGGGTGGTCTCAACACCATACGAGATGGAAAACTCCTACGTTAAACCGAGATCCAGCCTGCGGAAGACCGAGTGTGTCAGGCACGGCGCATGTTTAGGGGGAAATTAAGTGCACACACGCATATACTAGTACTGACCATGCGACCAGCTCATCGTCTATCATGATGTTGTGTCTAACACCGCCCCCCCCTCCCCCAGCATAAAATAGGGAACAGAGTCACGTCAGCATGACTAGAAGACTTGAACGCCGAAGAGGAAGAAGAAGGAGTAAAATAAAAAGAAGAAAAAGGAAGAAGAGGAAAAAAAAGGAGAAGAAGAGGAAAAATAAGAAGAAGAAAAAAAAGAAGAAAAATAATAAGAAGAAGAACAAAAATAAGAAGAAGAAGAGGAAGAAGAAGAGGAAAATAAAAAGAAGAAGAGGAAAAAAAGAAGAAGAAGTAGAAGAAAATAAGAAGAAGAAGAGGAAGAAGTAGAAGAAAAAATAAGAAGAAGAAGAGGAAGAAGAAGAAGAAAATAAGAAGAAGAAGAGGAAGAAGAGAGAGCAAAAATAATAATAAGAAGAAGAAGTAAAATAAGAAGAAGAGGATGAAGAAGAAGAAGTAAAATAAGATGTAGAAGAGGAAGAAGAAAAGGAAACATAAGAAGATAAACAGGAAGAAGAAAAAGAAAATTAAAAAGAAGAAGAGGAAGAAGAAGAAGAGGAAGAGGAAAAATAAGAAGAACAGGCAGAAGAAGAAGAAGAAAAATAAAAAGAAGAAGAGGAATAAGAAGAGGAAAAATAAGAAGGAGAAGAAAAAATAAGATGAAGAAAAGGAAGAAGAGGAAACATAAGAAGATAAACAGGAAGAAGAAGAAGAAAATTAAAAAGAAGAAGAGGAAGAAGAAGAAGAAGAAGAAGAGGAGGAAAAATAAGAAGAGGAACAGGAAGAAGAAGAAGAAAATAAAAAGAAGAACAGGAAAAATAAGAAGAAGAACTGGAAGAAGAAGAAGAAGAAAAATAAAAAGAGGAAGAGGAATAAGAAGAGGAAAAATAAGAAGAAGGAGAAGAAAATAAGATGAAGAAAAGGAAGACGAAGAAGAAAATAAGAAGAAGAAGAGGAAAAATAAGAAGAACAGGAAGAAGAAGAAGGAAAATAAGAAGAAGAAGAGGAAGAAGTAGAAGAAAAATAAGTAGAAGATGAGGAAGTAGAAGAAAAACAATAATAAGAAGAGGAAGAAGAAGAGGAACAATAAGAAGAAGAACAGAGGAGGAAGAAGAAGAAAAAAAAATAATATAAAGAAGAAGGAAAATAAGAAGAAGAAGCGGAAGAAGAAGAAGAACAGGAAGAAGAAGAAGAAAAATAAGAAGAAGAAGAGGAGGAAGAGGAAGTAAAATAAGAAGAAGAGGAAAATAATAATAAGAAGAGGAAAAATAAGAAGAAAAAGAGGAAGAAGAAGGAAAATAAGAAGAGGAAGAGGAAGAAGAAGAGGAAGAAGAAGAAATATAAGAAGAAGAAGAGGAAGAAGAAGAAGAAGAAGAAGAAGAAGAAGAAGAAGAAGAAGAAGAAGAAGAAGAAGAAGAAGAAGAAGTATAAAAATAATCATAATAATAATGAGAAGAAGATGTCAAACCAGACAAAAGAGACCATGAACTCACGAATAAGCCATGAGCAGACTGTTTACACAATGTGTACACACACACGCTTATGCAGAGTTGATAATAGAAGTGCTTTATCATGTTGGGAGAACAACTCACAATGTACACATACATATCACAGACACATCAGCTTCATTCTGCTTCAGCAGGCGTGTCTAATCTGTAGCTCATGTACAAATTGAGCGTGTAAACACGAAACTGGGCGAAGATTCTCTAAAACGCACGGTCCATTAACTACTGCATGGATTCCCAAGGCTGTCTATACGAGCCATATATTGTTTCTAAGTGCACGGACATAATGAGTGTGAATATCGATCTGCAGAGATAAGAATATCGTCTTAAAAGGATAAGTATTGTGATCGATTTGAGGTAATAGTATCAATCTATATGGGTGGGATGAACATAAGGATCTATGCTTATTTTAATAAAAAAGATCGAACTATATGAGGCAAACATTGAGATTAGTGGTATAGCTAACAAGATTTCTATTTGAGGCAAACATTGAGATCAGTGGTATAGCTAACAAGATTTCTATTTGAGGCAAACATTGAGATCAGTGGTATAGCTAACAGGATTTCTATTTGAGGCAAACATTGAGATCAGTGGCATAGCTAACAAGATTTCTATTTGAGGCAAACATTGAGATCAGTGGTATAGCTAACAAGATTTCTATTTGAGGCAAACATTGAGATCAGTGGTATAGCTAACAAGATTTCTATTTGTGGCAAACATTGAGATCAGTGGTATAGCTAACAAGATTTCTATTTGTGGCAAACATTGAGATCAGTGGTATTGATAACAAGATTTCTATTTGTGGCAAACATTGAGATCAGTGGTATAGATAACAAGATTTCTATTTGTGGCAAACATTGAGATCAGTGGTATTGATAACAAGATTTCTATTTGACCCAAACATTGAGATCAGTGGTATAGCTAACAAGATTTCTATTTGAGGCAAACAATGAGATTTAGAATGTTGAGGTTACCATGGACAGCTAAGTCCATGCAAGCAATAAAAATGTTCTGAGGCCAAAGCAAAATGAGAACTATTTTTATTTTAAATTCAGAAGAAAAAAATAATCATTTTTTGTCCACGTAATGAGAAGGGAACATATGGAATATATTGTGGGAAAATTTAGGGACGAAGAGATAGAGAGAAACAAAGAGAACAAATACCAGACAGCTTAAGAGAATAGCTTGGCAGAAGGTCAACAACAGAAATGATAAATAACTGTCGAGATCAAAAGTTGTGGAGAGACATGATCACCTACGCCAGCAGGCATGGTACTTGATGATGATTGTGATCTATTTTGGGTGAAGGTAGCGATCTGTTAAAGGTAAATACAGAATTCTAGTTATCACATAAAATATAAGAGCTTTACCCTCCCTAGTCACTGAGTAGTGAGATCTATAGTCTTGCCCTTTCGGAAAACGGCAAAAAACTGGAGATCCTGTGGTCCTTTTCCACAGCTTAAAGAACCCTTGGCTGTTTACAAATCGAAAAGAGTAGGTTTAATGTGACCGCTGCCCGGGTAAATGTAATAGGGTACAAATATCTACTTAAAACGTTAAGACTGTCGACGATAAAAAATTGAGAGCACATCTGAATTAGTTGAATATCTGCCTGTATGGCGGGGGACACCTAAGCTCAAGGCTGCGGGTGTGTAAGGAATAGGAAAAAGTGATACTCACACACAAATTAGTCCCTCGCGACTTTGCTGGAGGAATAAAGATGGGGAACGTAAACAAACAAACAAAAACAGAACGTGAAAATTAATAAGAGTCAAACAAATAAGCAAAAGTAAGTTCAGGTCAATAAATGAAGAAACATCTCACCTTGTTTTGTCTATTAAATGGTGAACATGAGATCCCTCATCCTCGGCAATGGAACCGTCGTTGTTGGCAACATCCGAGTCTTCGGGATCACTGAGGAGAGTGCAGTCATCGTTCAGTTTGTGCGTCTGTTGCTGAGCATCTTTACGTTTGGGCATGTATTACTGAGCATCTTTACGTTTGTGCATGTTTTACTGAGCATCTTTACGTTTGTGCATGTTTTACTGAGCATCTTTACGTTTGTGCATGTTTTACTGAGCATCTTTACGTTTGTGCATGTTTTACTGAGCATCTTTACGTTTGTGCATGTTTTACTGAGCATCTTTACGTTTGTGCATGTTTTACTGAGCATCTTTACGTTTGTGCATGTTTTACTGAGCATCTTTTAGTTTATGCATGTTTTACTGAGCATCTTTACGTTTGTGCATGTTTTACTGAGCATCTTTAAGTTTATGCATGTTTTACTGAGCATCTTTAAGTTTATGCATGTTTTACTGAGCATCTTTAAGTTTATGCATGTTTTACTTAGCATCTTTAGGTTTGTGCAATGTTTTACTGAGCATCTTTAAGTTTATGCATGTTTTACTGAGCATCTTTAAGTTTATGCATGTTTTACTGAACATCTTTACGTTTATGCATGTTTTACTGAGCATCTTTAAGTTTATGCATGTTTTACTGAACATCTTTACGTTTATGCATTTTTTACTGAACATCTTTAAGTTTATGCATGTTTTACTGAACATCTTTACGTTTATGCATGTTTTACTGAACATCTTTACGTTTATGCATGTTTTACTGAACATCTTTACGTTTATGCATGTTTTACTGAGCATCTTTAAGTTTATGCATGTTTTACTGAGCATATTTAAGTTTATGCATGTTTTGCTGAGCATCTTTAGGTTTGTGCATGTTTTACTGAACATCTTTACTTTTATGCATGTTTTACTGAGCATCTTTAAGTTTATGCATGTTTTACTGAACATCTTTACGTTTATGCATGTTTTACTGAACATCTTTAAGTTTATGCATGTTTTACTGAACATCTTTACGTTTATGCATGTTTTACTGAACATCTTTAAGTTTATGCATGTTTTACTGAACATCTTTACGTTTATGCATGTTTTACTGAACATCTTTACGTTTATGCATGTTTTACTGAGCATCTTTACGTTTGTGCATGTTTTACTGAGCACGCAGTTACTGATATTCTAGATATTTCTTTTATTGCTGTTAGGATAATTTCAATCTGTGTCGAGAGAATCAATTCAGAGGAAGAGGTATGTTTACAGCACTCGGAAAAAAATGACAAATAATCAACAGAAAAAAAACAAACAACAATATATGGACCGAAGCAGGATCGAACCCGTACTCAGTGGCACAGCGCCTTGCCACGAAAAGCCAAACGCTGGGGAACACTGCCACTCAGCTAAAGTTAGCAAATATTTCCTTCCACAGTTTTGTATCTACAGTGCATCGTATCAATTCTGTTGTTGACTGTTTTCCGTGCCATGACACCAAGCTATCCAGTATTTTCTCTCTTTGTCGTCCACGGTCTCTCTTTACCTGTATTTTTCTAGTTGTAACCAAGTATTCAAACTTTCCTCTTCTCATGATGTGCCAGAAAAATGTTGATTGTTTTTTTCTGGTGTTTTTTAGGAGCTCCCTTTTTGTGCTGGCCTCTTTGAGAACGCCCTCGTTGGTATCTTTAGCTGTCCAGGAAACTTTCAACACTTTTCTTAGAAGTCCCATCTCTGTGGCCTCTAATCGTCTTTTCATTTATTTGTTTACTTCCCATGATTCGCTTCCACAAATTTAATTGGCTCTATATAGCACCGATGAACTCTCTTTCTCACATCTATTGACATCAACCTTTTATAAAAGATGTTTTTCATCTTGTGAAATGCTGTTTTGGCTTGAGCTATTCTGCTTTTTATTTCTGTGGTGCATCTTCCATCTAATGTTATATTTGTCCCCAAGCATTTAACGCTTTGCACTTGTTTCAAATTTGTCCTGTTTATTTTTTTTTTATGTTGCAAGAAGGTAACGATTGCTTCATCGTTATGACTATTATTTCTGTTTTCTTACTATTCATTCATACTGAGACCTTTCTTATTGCTTTCATTGACTATTATTTCTGTTTTCTTACTATTCATTCATACTGAGACCTTTCTTGTTGATTTCATTGACTATTATGTCTATCATTTCATGTAGTTCATCCTCTGTTTCTGCTATTAAGACTTCGTAGTGGTAATAACGGGGAACAAATAAACAAAAATAATTCTCCGTCTTAAAAGTCATTACCTCCCTTAGAATGACTACCACTAGTTAAACGACCAACTATCAAATAGTGACTTGCTTCTTGACAAGTTTCTGCACATCCACAAATTGTATTCTAAAGTTTAGGGACTGACTTTCTCTACTGGATCAACCTACTATCTATTCTATCTATCCACGGAAACAGTTTTATTGCAAGTCAGGAATTCCCCATATCCGCTCCATCACTTGTCACAGTATTTCCCCAACGACATCGGTAAACACTTTAGACAAGGTCGCTCCGTGCATATCCTTACAGCTGTACAGGCGACGATTCCGAACCTCCTTAGTCTCCTCTTACAACATGCGTGGCAGGTTACGGTGACTACTTTTATAAGTAAATGTATATTTGTCCTTTATAAGTCAATATATATTTGTCCTTTATATATAAATGTAACAGATAAAAACATCACTGGAGGCTGTAGAAATGTGGTTTTACAGAATAATTTTGAGAATGCCATGGACATCTAAGAAGAGTAATGAAACGTTCTGAAAGAGGTCAAAGCAACAAGAGAGTTAATATCCAATTTTAGGAAAAAACAATCATCATATTTTGGCCATGCAATGAGGAGAGAGCAGCTGGAATATATTGTAACAACTGGGAAAATTGAGTGACGAAGAGATAGAGGGAAACAAAGAGAAAAGATACCAGACAGCTTAAGAGAATGGCTTGGCAGAAGGTCAACAACAGAAATGATAAATAACTGTCGAGATTGAAAGTTGTGGAGAGACATAATCACCTACGCCAGCAGGCCCGGTACTTGATGATGATATAAATGTGTATTTGTCTTTTATAAGTAAATGTATATTTGTCTGTTATAAGTAAATGTATATTTGTCTATTATTAGTAAATATATATTTGCCTTTAAGTGACTCTTTAGAAGTAAGCACATACATCTTATGCAACAATTAACTAGGACAATGAGCAGGCAGATATATATACAGATAAAATGATTGGTGAGATTTTAGTCTTACTTGTCTAAGGATCCAATCAGACATCTCCTTGCTTTCATGACTTTGCCGTGATTTGTATCCTTGTCCCGGACGTGGGCCGAGTTTGTTGCTTGAGGTAGACCGGATGGCTTTGTGCGAGGGGATGGGCTTCTACGACGGGCGGGGATGGGGGAAGTGTGGGCAGCTGCATGATTTGATGAGTTGTAAGATAAGTGGGGCGATGCCTCGGATTGGTGGTTCTGGATGGACTGTTGGAACCCAGCTTTGGCGTGGCTCTCCGGACTTGGTACTCTCTTGGGCGTCACAGGAATATGGCGGGAAATCACTAAAGTCGGGGCCTTCGTGTTGCTGGTGGAATGAGGAGAGCTAGAGCGATGCCTGGCAGCTGCGGCAGTTGACCCACGCCTTGGGGATGTGGGGGTGTTCGGGACTGGTCGAGTAGCTGGGGTACTTTGACTGGCTGGTTGGCGTTGTTGGGTGACAACCACTTTGTGAGCAGCTCCACCGATAGACGGTCGATGACCTAGAGACATTGAAATAAACGAGCTTATTTTGAAATGCAGCAAACTGAATACACGTAAATCGTAAATTTATTATGAGGTCTTAAAATTAAGCTCTACTTAGTAACAGTGTCTGCCCTATGGTGACTGGCGCTCTCGGCAACCTGAACTTCACGCCCTTTTAAAGTATAATTATACAAATTGTCACAAGGAAGAAAGGGAGCCGCGATAACTCAGTGGTTAGTTAACTGGACTACAAAGGACAAGAGGTAGGGTTCGATCCCAACCGACGGCTTCCGGTTCACCCAGCCTATAAGGGGTACCAGATTTTTTTCTGGGAAAGGAAAGCGGCACGGGCGTAATACCGACCACATTACCCCAAAAAATCATGTGCCAAATGTATGTAAAATGTATGGTCACTAACACCATATTCCCTATACGCAACTTGGCGTGACGGGGGTACTTTACTTTCTTTTACTACAAGGAAGAAACTAACAATTTTGGAGGATCCTTGATGGCGCCCCTAAATACATGGCGCGCCCCGGGCAACTGCCCGTGTTGCCGGTACATTGAGCCGATCCTGCTTAGTAATTACGACTGCTTTAAAGACAGCAGTCATTCAGCTTTTGTCAAATCATTCAACATATCAATCATTCAACATATCAATCATTCCATTTCTGTGATGATCTTAAACGCATCAACATTTCAATCTGTGATACGACCGTATCAGGAAGCATGTAGTAATCTTTCAGAGGAAATTTAAAAGACGATAATTATTTATTCTTTTAAAGAATTTTAAGATAATTAAATATTTATCTTGTAAGAGGTTTTTGTTTTGAAACACAGAACAAGTAACCATCACGAAAACACAGTACGGCAGTGACAAATACACAACATGATTAATTAAAACAATAGAGACTTTGCAACTCCAAGTGTCAATAAAAAAAAAACATGTGTCCTCAATACTCCATGCGATGACTCACAGTCTTAATCAAGTTCATTAGTTTATTTCTATAGTTCTCTGGTTACACAACATAAACATGTCAGGATATAAATTGTGCTTGCGTATCAAGGTCTCTCATTACATAGGATTTCTTGCTATAGCAGTCAATGAATCTATGAAATTATGCATCGCCGGTGGATAATTTTATTTGTGTCTTCGGCAACTACCGAGGGTTTGACACTCTTTATGTTCTTTATAAAATTCAGTAGAACTTCTTTGGCTAACGCAAAATCACAAACACGATAATGTAACATCTGTGCATAACCTGTAACCAACAACTTCGTCTCCCAACCTCAATCTCCTATTTCTCTTTAAAACTCGCCCCCCCCCCCCCCCCCGCAATCTCTCCCTTTATAACCTTCTTCCCCGAAAAAGCAAGCTCAATAAAACTCTTTAACAATCTTTTGAATTGGATTCTAAAACTTCATACATGTTCTAAATAGTGTGTCCAACCCAGGTAACAACATTAACTGTTCTTCATTGTTTAATCCTTGTAATCATGATATCTTATGGTTGAACATATGCTAGCAAATTCATACAGCTCTGTCCTAATCAACATCTACAGTGTATTATGTCTTCATCATCAGGGGTGCAACGTTTACAATGGCTCATTCTATTACTCAATTCAATGGTTATTTACGTCAAAACAATATGGTTGCAAAATATCAAACCTGTCATACATGGGTCTACTTACCAATACGACAGGGTATATGACAAGTGAAAATAAATACTCCATCAATTTCTATGTTTTCGTTATATATTACACTATTAAAGAACATCAACATTACTTTGTTGTAGAGGCACACAATAAACACAGTTTTATAAACAGCAACATTACTTTGTTGTAGATCCACACAATAAACAAACAGTTTTATAAACAGCAACAGTACTTTGTTGTAGAGCCACACAATAAACAAACAGTTTTATAAACAGCAACATTACTTTGTTGTAGATCCACACAATAAACAAACAGTTTTATAAACAGCAACAGTACTTTGTTGTAGAGCCACACAATAAACAAACAGTTTTATAAACAGCAACAGTACTTTGTTGTAGAGCCACACAATAAACAAACAGTTTTATAAACAGCAACATTACTTTGTTGTATAGCCACACAATAAAGAAACATTTTTATAAACAGCAACATTACTTTGTTGTATAGCCACACAATAAACAAACAGTTTTATAAACAACAACATTACTTTGTTGTAGAGCCACACAATAAACAAACTTCTCCATTTTACTTTGATTTTATGGGAAGGATGTTGGCTTATCACGTGACATCGAGGGGAATTGTACAATCAGAAGGAAGATTAGTGTCAAATGAAAAGGAAGAATAGATCTAGAAAGTAATAACAGCAGGTGTTTACCATTTGAAAAGAAAGAAATGTTGAGAGAAATAACTCAACCCAAATATAAGAATTTTGGTCCAGCTTGTATGATTCCACATCTGGCTCTAAAACAAGAATTTGAGATTCTTCAACATAAACGTGCCATTCTTTAAGGAAAGAATACACGATTTATCAACTCTCCCTTTAGTTACCTATCTCTGTAGTTGTGAATGAGATCAACGGGAAGAGATATATTTACAACACTCGCAACAAAATCTCAAACAATCAATACCAGAAATAACTAAACAAAGATCAAATATGGTCCGAAGCAGGATCGAAACAGTACTCCTCGGCACAGCGCCTTGCCACGAGAACCAAACGCTAGAGCACACGGCCAACTCAGCTACTTACAAATGTAGCTATCATTGGCGATGTCTTTCAGACATGTTTACTCATGATTATAGCATAGGGTTACGAACAGAACTCGGCAATAAATTGTATATTTGTATTTTCAAATTGAGACAAATATCTCCCAGATAGGGTAGGTGCCGTGTCGAAGAGTACGGGTTCGATACTGCCTCGGACCATCTATTGAATTTTTTTTTTTTTTTTTTTTGGTTATAGTTGATTATTTGTGATATTTTTTACCGAGTGATGTAAACATAGCTCTTCCCCTGAAATGATTCGTCGATCTGTGGCCTCGAAAGTATCCCTCTATAACATGATCCATGTGTTGTTACCGATAACCTACCTCTGTAGTTGCACTGGCAGGGGTCGTGCTTGTTGAGGTAGTTCTCCAAAGTATCCCATCCGCCACCAACTCTCACCATCACGTGGTTCCGGAGAATCTAAAATGAAACAAGATAGTGGTGTCACTATAGGAGACAGTTTGTTTTCTATGAGAGACAGTTGTTGTCTATGAGAGACAGTTGTTGTCTATGAGCGACAGTTTGTTCTCTATGAGAGACAATTGATGTCCACGATAGACAGTTTGTTGTGTATGAGAAACAGTTGTTGTCTTTGAGAGACAGTTGTTGTCTACGAGAGACAGTTGTCTACGTGAGACAGTTTGTTCACTATGAAAGACAGTTGTTGTCTACGTGAAACAGTGTGTTCACTATGAAAGACATTTGTCTACGTGAGACAGTTTGTTCTGTACGAAAGACAGTTGTTGTCTACATGAGACAGTTTGTTCACTATGAAAGACAGTTGTTGTCTACATGAGACAGTTTGTTCACTATGAAAGACAGTTGTTGTCTACATGAGACAGTTTGTTCACTATGAAAGACAGTTGTTGTCTACATGAGACAGTTTGTTCACTATGAAAGACAGTTGTTGTCTACATGAGACAGTTTGTTATCTATGAGAGACAGTTTGTTCTCTATGAGAGACCGTTTATTCTCTATGAGAGACCGTTTATTCTCTATGAGAGACCGTTTATTCTCTATGAGAGACCGTTTATTCTCTATGAGAGACAGTTGTTTTCTATAAGAGACCGTTTATTCTCTATGAGAGACGTTTATTCTCTATGAGAGACAGTTTATTCTCTATGAGAGACCGTTTATTCTCTATGAGAGACAGTTTATTCTCTATGAGAGACCGTTTATTCTCTATGAGAGACCGTTTATTCTCTATGAGAGACAGTTTATTCTGTATGGGAGACAGTTGTTCTCTATGAGAGACCGTTTATTCTCTGTGAGAGACAGTTGTTTTCTATAAGAGACAGTTTATTCTCTATGAGAGACAGTTTATTCTCTATGAGAGACCGTTTATTCTCTATGAGAGACCGTTTATTCTCTATGAGAGACAGTTTATTCTGTATGGGAGACAGTTGTTCTCTATGAGAGACCGTTTATTCTCTATGAGAGACCGTTTATTCTCTATGAGAGACAGTTGTTTTCTATAAGAGACAGTTTATTCTCTGTGAGAGACAGTTTATTCTCTATGAGAGACAGTTGTTCTCTATGAGAGACCGTTTATTCTCTATGAGAGACAGTTGTTCTCTATGAGAGACCGTTTATTCTCTATGAGAGACCGTTTATTCTCTATGAGAGACAGTTCATTCTGTATGGGAGACAGTTGTTCTCTATGAGAGACCGTTTATTCTCTATGAGAGACCGTTTATTCTCTATGAGAGACAGTTGTTTTCTATAAGAGACAGTTTATTCTCTGTGAGAGACAGTTTATTCTGTATGAGAGACCGTTGTTTTCTATGAGAGACAGTTGTTTTCTATGAGAGACAGTTTGTTCTCTGTGAGAGACAGTTTATTCTGTATGAGAGGCCGTTTTTTTTTTCTAGAGAGACTGTTTATTTTCTGTGAGAGACAGTTTATTCTGTATGAGAGACAGTTGATTTCTATGAGGGACCGTTTGTTCTCTATGAGAGACAGTTTATTATGTATGAGAGACAGTTGATTTCTATGAGGGACAGTTTTTTCTATCAGAGACAAGACAGTTTATTCTGTATGAGAGACAGTTGTATCATTTTAGGAGACATTAGTATTTCTCTAGCTGACAAGGCAGATCACTCTTGTAGAAGTAGAGAGTGAGTATGTCTATCTTGTCTTGTAGTCTCTCTGTCTCTGTCACTACAACCTAGATGTCACATTCTCTCTACTGCGATAACCTGTCATTCATTTCTCTTCGGATCAGATGGAATCCTTCGTTTTCCTCTTTATAATTTTCTCTTCTTCATCATTTCTGTATAAATCACTTACATTACACTATGTATTGCACTAAGCTTCAGTCATCACCATACATTTGTTAGGGATTGCCTCCTCAACATTTGACATGGGCGGATACACATATAAAGAACTAAGTAGTTATTTTATTTATTTCTTGAAAAATATTCCCCTGAAAAAAAACTTTTGGCTGTAACGACAGTAATCATTCTCTTGTCATTTGGTAACCGTAAAGCTATTACCACATCTTGTTATATATGATGCCAATCTTACTCCCTGCGATGACATAAGTCCTTTTGGGGGAAAAAAAAAGAGAAAATCAAAACAAAAACATATAATCCATTATTTTTATAGCCGCAGACAGACCAACAAATCATCACTTCAGAAGATATCATGAGGTCTTATCTCATAATGATGTCTTATCTCATAATGATGTCTTATCTCATAATGATGTCTTTCTCATAATGATGTCTTATCTCATAATGATGTCTTTCTCATAATGATGTCTTATCTCATAATGATCTCTTTCTCATAATGATGTCTTTCTCATAATGATATCTTATCTCATAATGATGTCTTTCTCATAATGATCTCTTTATAATAATAATGTCTTTCTCATAAGGATGTCTTATCTCATAATGATGTCTTATCTCATAATAATGTCTTATCTCATAATGATGTCTTATCTCATAATGATGTCTTCATCATAATGGTGTCTTATCTCATAATGATGTCTTATCTCATAATGATGCCTTATCTCATAATGATGTCTTTCTCATAATGATGTCTTATCTCATAATGATGTCTTATCTCACAATGATGTCTTATCTCATAATGGTCTCTTTCTCATAATGATGTCTTTCTCATAATGATGTCTTATCTCATAATGATGTCTTATCTTATAATGATGTCTTTCTCATAATGATGTCTTATCTCATAATGATGTATTTCTCATAATGATGTCTTTCTCATAATGCTTTCTTATCTCATAATGATGTCTTTCTCATAATGATGTCTTATCTCATAATGATGTCTTATCTCATAATGATGTCTTATCTCATAATGATGTCTTATCTCATAATGATATCTTATCTCATAATGATGTCTTATCTCATAATGATGTCTTATCTCATAATGACGTCTTTCTCATAATGATATCTTATCTCATAATGATCTCTTTCTCATAATGACGTCTTTCTCATAATGATGTCTTTCTCATAATGATCTCTTTCTCATAATGATGTCTTATCTCATAATGATGTCTTTCCTCAGAATGATGTCTTTCTCATAAAGATGTCTTTCCTCAGAATGATGCCTTTCTCATAATGTCTTTTCTCAGAATGATGCCTTTCTCATAATGATGTCTTTTCTCAGAATGATGTCTTTCTCATAATGATGTCTTTTCTCAGAATGATGTCTTTCTCATAATGATGTCTTTCCTCATAATAATGTCTTTCTCATAATGATGTCTAATTTCATAATATGTCTTTCTCATAATGATGTCTTATTTCATAATGATGTCTTTCTCATAATGATGTCTTATTTCATAATGATGTCTTTCTCATAATGATGTCTTCCTCATAATGATGTCTTTCTCATAATGATGTCTTTCTCATAATGATGTCTTTCTCATAATGATGTCTTTCTCATAATGATGTCTTTCTCATAATGATGTCTTTCTCATAATGATGTCTTATCTCATAATGATGTCTTTCTCATAATGATGTCTTTCTCATAATGATGTCTTTCTCATAATGATGTCTTATCTCATAATGATGTCTTTCTCATAATGATGTCTTTCTCATAATGATGTCTTTCTCATAATGATGTCTTTCTCATAATGATGTCTTTCTCATAATGATGTCTTTCTCATAATGATGTCTTTCTCATAATGATGTCTTTCTCATAATGATGTCTTTCTCATAATGATGTCTTTCTCATAATGATGTCTTTCTCATAATGATGTCTTATCTCATAATGATGTCTTTCTCATAATGATGTCTTCCTCATAATGATGTCTTTCTCATAATGATGTCTTTCTCATAATGATGTCTTTCTCATAATGATGTCTTTCTCATAATGATGTCTTTCTCATAATGATGTCTTTCTCATAATGATGTCTTATCTCATAATGATGTCTTTCTCATAATGATGTCTTTCTCATAATGATGTCTTATCTCATAATGATGTCTTTCTCATAATGATGTCTTTCTCATAATGATGTCTTTCTCATAATGATGTCTTTCTCATAATGATGTCTTTCTCATAATGATGTCTTATCTCATAATGATGTCTTATCTCATAATGATGTCTTTCTCATAATGATGTCTTATCTCATAATGATGTCTTATCTCATAATGATGTCTTTCTCATAATGATGTCTTCCTCATAATGATGTCTTTCTCATAATGATGTCTTTCTCATAATGATGTCTTTCTCATAATGATGTCTTTCTCATAATGATGTCTTTCTCATAATGATCTCTTTCTCATAATGATGTCTTATCTCATAATGATGTCTTTCCTCAGAATGATGTCTTTCTCATAAAGATGTCTTCCTCAGAATGATGCCTTTCTCATAATGTCTTTTCTCAGAATGATGCCTTTCTCATAATGATGTCTTTTCTCAGAATGATGTCTTTCTCATAATGATGTCTTTTCTCAGAATGATGTCTTTCTCATAATGATGTCTTTCCTCATAATAATGTCTTTCTCATAATGATGTCTAATTTCATAATATGTCTTTCTCATAATGATGTCTTATTTCATAATGATGTCTTTCTCATAATGATGTCTTATTTCATAATGATGTCTTTCTCATAATGATGTCTTCCTCATAATGATGTCTTCTCATAATGATGTCTTTCTCATAATGATGTCTTTCTCATAATGATGTCTTTCTCATAATGATGTCTTTCTCATAATGATGTCTTTCTCATAATGATGTCTTATCTCATAATGATGTCTTTCTCATAATGATGTCTTTCTCATAATGATGTCTTTCTCATAATGATGTCTTATCTCATAATGATGTCTTTCTCATAATGATGTCTTTCTCATAATGATGTCTTTCTCATAATGATGTCTTTCTCATAATGATGTCTTTCTCATAATGATGTCTTTCTCATAATGATGTCTTCTCATAATGATGTCTTTCTCATAATGATGTCTTTCTCATAATGATGTCTTTCTCATAATGATGTCTTATCTCATAATGATGTCTTTCTCATAATGATGTCTTCCTCATAATGATGTCTTTCTCATAATGATGTCTTTCTCATAATGATGTCTTTCTCATAATGATGTCTTTCTCATAATGATGTCTTTCTCATAATGATGTCTTTCTCATAATGATGTCTTATCTCATAATGATGTCTTTCTCATAATGATGTCTTCCTCATAAAAATGTCTTTGGTTCTGATCCGTTTACTTGCTCCATTGAAGAAACATGCATTTTTTTAATTGTCCAGGGTAATTTAGAAATTTTATGAAAATGATACAAATGACAACAAAAAGAGAAATAGAGGGAGTAACAAACATGAGCAAGTTGTAAAGACCAATGTCTGCTGTAGGTGAACTATTAAAACAAAATAATCTCGCATCTGCCTAATTTACCTGCATCTTTAGCACCAAATTGCACAATAATAAAGACTGTAAGCACATGTCTAGCCAAACTTCTCTAACTTTAAGACTTTCAGCATTTTTTAGGTCCAATAAACCAACAATAGAGTGCAATTATTTTCAAATATCTCAACAATAGAGACTTCCGCACGTTTCTAATCAAATATCTCAACAATAGAGACTTCAGCATGTTTCTAATCAAATATCTCAACAATAGAGACTTCAGCACGTTTCTAATCAAATATCTCAACAATAAAGACTTCCGCACGTTTCTAATCAAATATCTCAACAATAAAGACTTCAGCACGTTTCTAATCAAATATCTCAACAATTGTGACTTTCGCACGTTTCTAATCAAATATCTCAACAATAGAGACTTCAGCGCGTTTCTAATCAAATATCTCAACAATAGAGACTTCAGCACGTTTCTAATCAAATATCTCAACAATAGAGATTTCAGCACGTTTCTAATCAAATATCTCAACAATAGAGACTTCAGCACGTTTCTAATCAAATATCTCAACAATAGAGACTTCAGCACGTTTCTAATCAAATATCTCAACAATAGAGACTTCAGCACGTTTCTAATCAAATATCTCAACAATAGAGACTTCAGCGCGTTTCTAATCAAATATCTCAACAATAGAGACTTCAGTACGTTTCTAATCAAATATCTCAACAATAAAGACTTCAGCGCGTTTCTAATCAAATATCTCAACAATAGGGACTTCAGTACGTTTCTAATCAAATATCTCAACAATAGGGACTTCAGTACGTTTCTAATCAAATATCTCAACAATAGAGACTTCAGTACGTTTCTAATCAAATATCTCAACAATAGGGACTTCAGTACGTTTCTAATCAAATATCTCAACAATAGGGACTTCAGCACGTTTCTATTTAAATATCTCAACAATAGGGACTTCTGCACGTTTCTAATCAAATATCTCAACAATAGAGACTTCAGCGCGTTTCTAATCAAATATCTCAACAATAGGAACTTCCGCACGTTTCTAATCAAATATCTCAACAATAGAGACTTCAGCGCGTTTCTAATCAAATATCTCAACAATAGAGACTTCCGCACGTTTCTAATCAAATATCTCAACAATAGAGACTACAGCGCGTTTCTAATCAAATATCTCAACAATAGAGACTTCAGTACGTTTCTAATCAAATATCTCAACAATAGAGACTTCAGCACGTTTCTAATCAAATATCTCAACAATAGAGACTTCAGCATGTTTCTAATCAAATATCTCAACAATAGAGACTTCAGCATGTTTCTAATCAAATATCTCAACAATAAAGACTTCAGCATGTTTCTAATCAAATATCTCAACAATAGAGACTTCAGCATGTTTCTAATCAAATATCTCAACAATAAAGACTTCAGCACGTTTCTAATCAAATATCTCAACAATAGAGACTTCAGCGCGTTTCTAATCAAATATCTCAACAATAGAGATTTCAGCACGTTTCTAATCAAATATCTCAACAATAGAGACTTCAGCACGTTTCTAATCAAATATGTCAACAATAGAGACTTCAGCATGTTTCTAATCAAATATCTCAACAATAGAGACTTCAGTACGTTTCTAATCAAATATCTCAACAATAAAGACTTCAGCATGTTTCTAATCAAATATCTCATCAATAGAGACTTCAGCATGTTTCTAATCAAATATCTCAACAATAGAGACTTCAGCATGTTTCTAATCAAATATCTCAACAATAGAGACTTCAGCATGTTTCTAATCAAATATCTCAACAATAGAGACTTCAGCATGTTTCTAATCAAATATCTCAACAATAGAGACTTCAGCACGTTTCTAATCAAATATGTCAACAATAGAGACTTCAGCATGTTTCTAATCAAATATCTCAACAATAGAGACTTCAGTACGTTTCTAATCAAATATCTCAACAATAGAGACTTCAGCATGTTTCTAATCAAATATCTCAACAATAGAGACTTCAGCACGTTTCTAATCAAATATGTCAACAATAGAGACTTCAGCATGTTTCTAATCAAATATCTCAACAATAGAGACTTCAGTACGTTTCTAATCAAATATCTCAACAATAGAGACTTCAGCACGTTTCTAATCAAAAATCTCAACAATAGGGACTTCAGTACGTTTCTAATCAAATATCTCAACAATAGAGACTTCAGCATGTTTCTAATCAAATATCTCAACAATAGAGACTTCCGCACGTTTCTAATCAAATATCTCAACAATAGAGACTTCAGTACGTTTCTAATCAAATATCTCAACAATAGAGACTTCAGCACGTTTCTAATCAAATATCTCAACAATAGAGACTTCAGCATGTTTCTAATCAAATATCTCAACAATAGAGACTTCAGCATGTTTCTAATCAAATATCTCAACAATAAAGACTTCAGCATGTTTCTAATCAAATATCTCAACAATAGAGACTTCAGCATGTTTCTAATCAAATATCTCAACAATAAAGACTTCAGCACGTTTCTAATCAAATATCTCAACAATAGAGACTTCAGCGCGTTTCTAATCAAATATCTCAACAATAGAGATTTCAGCACGTTTCTAATCAAATATCTCAACAATAGAGACTTCAGCACGTTTCTAATCAAATATCTCAACAATAGAGACTTCAGCGCGTTTCTAATCAAATATCTCAACAATAGAGACTTCAGTACGTTTCTAATCAAATATCTCAACAATAAAGACTTCAGCATGTTTCTAATCAAATATCTCATCAATAGAGACTTCAGCATGTTTCTAATCAAATATCTCAACAATAGAGACTTCAGCATGTTTCTAATCAAATATCTCAACAATAGAGACTTCAGCATGTTTCTAATCAAATATCTCAACAATAGAGACTTCAGCATGTTTCTAATCAAATATCTCAACAATAGAGACTTCAGCACGTTTCTAATCAAATATGTCAACAATAGAGACTTCAGCATGTTTCTAATCAAATATCTCAACAATAGAGACTTCAGTACGTTTCTAATCAAATATCTCAACAATAGAGACTTCAGCACGTTTCTAATCAAATATGTCAACAATAGAGACTTCAGCATGTTTCTAATCAAATATCTCAACAATAGAGACTTCAGTACGTTTCTAATCAAATATCTCAACAATAGAGACTTCAGCACGTTTCTAATCAAATATCTCAACAATAGGGACTTCAGTACGTTTCTAATCAAATATCTCAACAATAGAGACTTCAGCATGTTTCTAATCAAATATCTCAACAATAAAGACTTCAGCACGTTTCTAATCAAATATCTCAACAATAGAGACTTCAGCACGTTTCTAATCAAATCTCTCAACGATAGAGACTTCCGCACGTTTCTAATCAAATATCTCAACAATAGAGACTTCCGCACATTTCTAATCAAATATCTCAACAATAGAGACTTCAGCGCGTTTCTAATCAAATATCTCAACAATAGAGACTTCAGCGCGTTTCTAATCAAATATCTCAACAATAGAGACTTCAGCATGTTTCTATTCAAATATCTCAACAATAGAGACTTCAGCGTGTTTCTAATCAAATATCTCAACAATAGAGACTTCAGCGCGTTTCTAATCAAATATCTCAACAATAGAGACTTCAGCATGTTTCTAATCAAATATCTCAACAATAGAGACTTCAGCGCGTTTCTAATCAAATATCTCAACAATAGAGACTTCCGCACATTTCTAATCAAATATCTCAACAATAGAGACTTCAGCGCGTTTCTAATCAAATATCTCAACAATAGAGACTTCAGCGCGTTTCTAATCAAATATCTCAACAATAGAGACTTCAGCATGTTTCTATTCAAATATCTCAACAATAGAGACTTCAGCGTGTTTCTAATCAAATATCTCAACAATAGAGACTTCAGCGCGTTTCTAATCAAATATCTCAACAATAGAGACTTCAGCATGTTTCTAATCAAATATCTCAACAATAGAGACTTCAGCGCGTTTCTAATCAAATATCTCAACAATAGGGACTTTCGCACGTTTCTAATCAAATATCTCAACAATAGAGACTTCAGCGCGTTTCTAATCAAATATCTCAACAATAGAGACTTCAGCACGTTTCTAATCAAATATCTCAACAATAGAGATTTCAGCACGTTTCTAATCAAATATCTCAACAATAGAGACTTCAGCACGTTTCTAATCAAATATCTCAACAATAGAGACTTCAGCACGTTTCTAATCAAATATCTCAACAATAGAGACTTCAGTACGTTTCTAATCAAATATCTCAACAATAGAGACTTCAGCGCGTTTCTAATCAAATATCTCAACAATAGAGACTTCAGTACGTTTCTAATCAAATATCTCAACAATAAAGACTTCAGCGCGTTTCTAATCAAATATCTCAACAATAGGGACTTCAGTACGTTTCTAATCAAATATCTCAACAATAGGGACTTCAGTACGTTTCTAATCAAATATCTCAACAATAGAGACTTCAGTACGTTTCTAATCAAATATCTCAACAATAGGGACTTCAGTACGTTTCTAATCAAATATCTCAACAATAGGGACTTCAGCACGTTTCTATTCAAATATCTCAACAATAGGGACTCTGCACGTTTCTAATCAAATATCTCAACAATAGAGACTTCAGCGCGTTTCTAATCAAATATCTCAACAATAGGAACTTCCGCACGTTTCTAATCAAATATCTCAACAATAGAGACTTCAGCGCGTTTCTAATCAAATATCTCAACAATAGAGACTTCCGCACGTTTCTAATCAAATATCTCAACAATAGAGACTTCAGCACGTTTCTAATCAAATATCTCAACAATAGAGACTTCAGTACGTTTCTAATCAAATATCTCAACAATAGAGACTTCAGCACGTTTCTAATCAAATATCTCAACAATAGAGACTTCAGCATGTTTCTAATCAAATATCTCAACAATAGAGACTTCAGCATGTTTCTAATCAAATATCTCAACAATAAAGACTTCAGCATGTTTCTAATCAAATATCTCAACAATAGAGACTTCAGCATGTTTCTAATCAAATATCTCAACAATAAAGACTTCAGCACGTTTCTAATCAAATATCTCAACAATAGAGACTTCAGCGCGTTTCTAATCAAATATCTCAACAATAGAGATTTCAGCACGTTTCTAATCAAATATCTCAACAATAGAGACTTCAGCACGTTTCTAATCAAATATCTCAACAATAGAGACTTCAGCGCGTTTCTAATCAAATATCTCAACAATAGAGACTTCAGTACGTTTCTAATCAAATATCTCAACAATAAAGACTTCAGCATGTTTCTAATCAAATATCTCAACAATAGAGACTTCAGCATGTTTCTAATCAAATATCTCAACAATAGAGACTTCAGCATGTTTCTAATCAATATCTCAACAATAGAGACTTCAGCACGTTTCTAATCAAATATGTCAACAATAGAGACTTCAGCATGTTTCTAATCAAATATCTCAACAATAGAGACTTCAGTACGTTTCTAATCAAATATCTCAACAATAGGGACTTCAGTACGTTTCTAATCAAATATCTCAACAATAGGGACTTCAGCACGTTTCTATTTAAATATCTCAACAATAGGGACTTCTGCACGTTTCTAATCAAATATCTCAACAATAGAGACTTCAGCGCGTTTCTAATCAAATATCTCAACAATAGGAACTTCCGCACGTTTCTAATCAAATATCTCAACAATAGAGACTTCAGCGCGTTTCTAATCAAATATCTCAACAATAGAGACTTCCGCACGTTTCTAATCAAATATCTCAACAATAGAGACTACAGCGCGTTTCTAATCAAATATCTCAACAATAGAGACTTCAGTACGTTTCTAATCAAATATCTCAACAATAGAGACTTCAGCACGTTTCTAATCAAATATCTCAACAATAGAGACTTCAGCATGTTTCTAATCAAATATCTCAACAATAGAGACTTCAGCATGTTTCTAATCAAATATCTCAACAATAAAGACTTCAGCATGTTTCTAATCAAATATCTCAACAATAGAGACTTCAGCATGTTTCTAATCAAATATCTCAACAATAAAGACTTCAGCACGTTTCTAATCAAATATCTCAACAATAGAGACTTCAGCGCGTTTCTAATCAAATATCTCAACAATAGAGATTTCAGCACGTTTCTAATCAAATATCTCAACAATAGAGACTTCAGCACGTTTCTAATCAAATATGTCAACAATAGAGACTTCAGCATGTTTCTAATCAAATATCTCAACAATAGAGACTTCAGTACGTTTCTAATCAAATATCTCAACAATAAAGACTTCAGCATGTTTCTAATCAAATATCTCATCAATAGAGACTTCAGCATGTTTCTAATCAAATATCTCAACAATAGAGACTTCAGCATGTTTCTAATCAAATATCTCAACAATAGAGACTTCAGCATGTTTCTAATCAAATATCTCAACAATAGAGACTTCAGCATGTTTCTAATCAAATATCTCAACAATAGAGACTTCAGCACGTTTCTAATCAAATATGTCAACAATAGAGTCTTCAGCATGTTTCTAATCAAATATCTCAACAATAGAGACTTCAGTACGTTTCTAATCAAATATCTCAACAATAGAGACTTCAGCATGTTTCTAATCAAATATCTCAACAATAGAGACTTCAGCACGTTTCTAATCAAATATGTCAACAATAGAGACTTCAGCATGTTTCTAATCAAATATCTCAACAATAGAGACTTCAGTACGTTTCTAATCAAATATCTCAACAATAGAGACTTCAGCACGTTTCTAATCAAAAATCTCAACAATAGGGACTTCAGTACGTTTCTAATCAAATATCTCAACAATAGAGACTTCAGCATGTTTCTAATCAAATATCTCAACAATAGAGACTTCCGCACGTTTCTAATCAAATATCTCAACAATAGAGACTTCAGTACGTTTCTAATCAAATATCTCAACAATAGAGACTTCAGCACGTTTCTAATCAAATATCTCAACAATAGAGACTTCAGCATGTTTCTAATCAAATATCTCAACAATAGAGACTTCAGCATGTTTCTAATCAAATATCTCAACAATAAAGACTTCAGCATGTTTCTAATCAAATATCTCAACAATAGAGACTTCAGCATGTTTCTAATCAAATATCTCAACAATAAAGACTTCAGCACGTTTCTAATCAAATATCTCAACAATAGAGACTTCAGCGCGTTTCTAATCAAATATCTCAACAATAGAGATTTCAGCACGTTTCTAATCAAATATCTCAACAATAGAGACTTCAGCACGTTTCTAATCAAATATCTCAACAATAGAGACTTCAGCGCGTTTCTAATCAAATATCTCAACAATAGAGACTTCAGTACGTTTCTAATCAAATATCTCAACAATAAAGACTTCAGCATGTTTCTAATCAAATATCTCATCAATAGAGACTTCAGCATGTTTCTAATCAAATATCTCAACAATAGAGACTTCAGCATGTTTCTAATCAAATATCTCAACAATAGAGACTTCAGCATGTTTCTAATCAAATATCTCAACAATAGAGACTTCAGCATGTTTCTAATCAAATATCTCAACAATAGAGACTTCAGCACGTTTCTAATCAAATATGTCAACAATAGAGACTTCAGCATGTTTCTAATCAAATATCTCAACAATAGAGACTTCAGTACGTTTCTAATCAAATATCTCAACAATAGAGACTTCAGCACGTTTCTAATCAAATATGTCAACAATAGAGACTTCAGCATGTTTCTAATCAAATATCTCAACAATAGAGACTTCAGTACGTTTCTAATCAAATATCTCAACAATAGAGACTTCAGCACGTTTCTAATCAAATATCTCAACAATAGGGACTTCAGTACGTTTCTAATCAAATATCTCAACAATAGAGACTTCAGCATGTTTCTAATCAAATATCTCAACAATAAAGACTTCAGCACGTTTCTAATCAAATATCTCAACAATAGAGACTTCAGCACGTTTCTAATCAAATCTCTCAACGATAGAGACTTCCGCACGTTTCTAATCAAATATCTCAACAATAGAGACTTCCGCACATTTCTAATCAAATATCTCAACAATAGAGACTTCAGCGCGTTTCTAATCAAATATCTCAACAATAGAGACTTCAGCGCGTTTCTAATCAAATATCTCAACAATAGAGACTTCAGCATGTTTCTATTCAAATATCTCAACAATAGAGACTTCAGCGTGTTTCTAATCAAATATCTCAACAATAGAGACTTCAGCGCGTTTCTAATCAAATATCTCAACAATAGAGACTTCAGCATGTTTCTAATCAAATATCTCAACAATAGAGACTTCAGCGCGTTTCTAATCAAATATCTCAACAATAGAGACTTCCGCACATTTCTAATCAAATATCTCAACAATAGAGACTTCAGCGCGTTTCTAATCAAATATCTCAACAATAGAGACTTCAGCGCGTTTCTAATCAAATATCTCAACAATAGAGACTTCAGCATGTTTCTATTCAAATATCTCAACAATAGAGACTTCAGCGTGTTTCTAATCAAATATCTCAACAATAGAGACTTCAGCGCGTTTCTAATCAAATATCTCAACAATAGAGACTTCAGCATGTTTCTAATCAAATATCTCAACAATAGAGACTTCAGCGCGTTTCTAATCAAATATCTCAACAATAGGGACTTTCGCACGTTTCTAATCAAATATCTCAACAATAGAGACTTCAGCGCGTTTCTAATCAAATATCTCAACAATAGAGACTTCAGCACGTTTCTAATCAAATATCTCAACAATAGAGATTTCAGCACGTTTCTAATCAAATATCTCAACAATAGAGACTTCAGCACGTTTCTAATCAAATATCTCAACAATAGAGACTTCAGCACGTTTCTAATCAAATATCTCAACAATAGAGACTTCAGTACGTTTCTAATCAAATATCTCAACAATAGAGACTTCAGCGCGTTTCTAATCAAATATCTCAACAATAGAGACTTCAGTACGTTTCTAATCAAATATCTCAACAATAAAGACTTCAGCGCGTTTCTAATCAAATATCTCAACAATAGGGACTTCAGTACGTTTCTAATCAAATATCTCAACAATAGGGACTTCAGTACGTTTCTAATCAAATATCTCAACAATAGAGACTTCAGTACGTTTCTAATCAAATATCTCAACAATAGGGACTTCAGTACGTTTCTAATCAAATATCTCAACAATAGGGACTTCAGCACGTTTCTATTCAAATATCTCAACAATAGGGACTTCTGCACGTTTCTAATCAAATATCTCAACAATAGAGACTTCAGCGCGTTTCTAATCAAATATCTCAACAATAGGAACTTCCGCACGTTTCTAATCAAATATCTCAACAATAGAGACTTCAGCGCGTTTCTAATCAAATATCTCAACAATAGAGACTTCCGCACGTTTCTAATCAAATATCTCAACAATAGAGACTTCAGCACGTTTCTAATCAAATATCTCAACAATAGAGACTTCAGTACGTTTCTAATCAAATATCTCAACAATAGAGACTTCAGCACGTTTCTAATCAAATATCTCAACAATAGAGACTTCAGCATGTTTCTAATCAAATATCTCAACAATAGAGACTTCAGCATGTTTCTAATCAAATATCTCAACAATAAAGACTTCAGCATGTTTCTAATCAAATATCTCAACAATAGAGACTTCAGCATGTTTCTAATCAAATATCTCAACAATAAAGACTTCAGCACGTTTCTAATCAAATATCTCAACAATAGAGACTTCAGCGCGTTTCTAATCAAATATCTCAACAATAGAGATTTCAGCACGTTTCTAATCAAATATCTCAACAATAGAGACTTCAGCACGTTTCTAATCAAATATCTCAACAATAGAGACTTCAGCGCGTTTCTAATCAAATATCTCAACAATAGAGACTTCAGTACGTTTCTAATCAAATATCTCAACAATAAAGACTTCAGCATGTTTCTAATCAAATATCTCAACAATAGAGACTTCAGCATGTTTCTAATCAAATATCTCAACAATAGAGACTTCAGCATGTTTCTAATCAAATATCTCAACAATAGAGACTTCAGCACGTTTCTAATCAAATATGTCAACAATAGAGACTTCAGCATGTTTCTAATCAAATATCTCAACAATAGAGACTTCAGTACGTTTCTAATCAAATATCTCAACAATAGAGACTTCAGCATGTTTCTAATCAAATATCTCAACAATAGAGACTTCAGCACGTTTCTAATCAAATATGTCAACAATAGAGACTTCAGCATGTTTCTAATCAAATATCTCAACAATAGAGACTTCAGTACGTTTCTAATCAAATATCTCAACAATAGAGACTTCAGCACGTTTCTAATCAAATATCTCAACAATAGGGACTTCAGTACGTTTCTAATCAAATATCTCAACAATAGAGACTTCAGCATGTTTCTAATCAAATATCTCAACAATAGAGACTTCCGCACGTTTCTAATCAAATATCTCAACAATAGAGACTTCAGCGCGTTTCTAATCAAATATCTCAACAATAGAGACTTCAGCGCGTTTCTAATCAAATATCTCAACAATAGAGACTTCAGCACGTTTCTAATCAAATATCTCAACAATAGAGACTTCAGCGCGTTTCTAATCAAATATCTCAACAATAGAGACTTCAGCGCGTTTCTAATCAAATATCTCAACAATAGAGACTTCAGCACGTTTCTCATCAAATATCTCAACAATAGAGACTTCAGCATGTTTCTAATCAAATATCTCAACAATAGAGACTTCAGCACGTTTCTAAACAAATATCTCAACAATAGAGACTTCCGCACGTTTCTAATCAAATATGTCAACAATAGAGACTTTAGCATGTTTCTAATCAAATATCTCAACAATAGGGGCTTCCGCACGTTTCTAATCAAATATCTCAACAATAGAGACTTCAGCATGTTTCTAATCAAATATCTCAACAATAGGGGCTTCCGCACGTTTCTAATAAAATATCTCAACAACATCCCAACAATAGAGACACGTTCTTTTCAAATATCCCAACAATAGAGACACGTTCTTTTCAAATATCTTAACAATAGAGACGCGTTCTTTTCAAGTATCCCAACAATAGAGACGCGTTCTTTTCAAGTATCCCAACAATAGAGACACGTTCTTTTCAAGTATCCCAACAATAGGGCATGTTTCAATCAAATATCTCAACATTAGGGACTTCAGCGTGTTTCCAATCAAATATCTCAACAATAGAGACATCAAGCTTATTTATTAGCTAAATTCCCCAACCAATGACCCATATCACATATATGTAGCCAATTTCCCTAATAATAGCTATTTTTAAAATCACATTTGTTGTGAAATGTTTACAGAAAGTTATCTGTCAGAATTGCGCATCATTACGTGAAAGTGCAATCTTGTATGTAGATCACCTTCATTGAGATTGAGCCTCGATAGCTCAGTGGTGAGTGAACTGGACTACAAAAGACAAGGGGTATGGTTCGATCCAACCGACGGCTTCCGGGTTCACCCAGCCTTAAATGGGTACCAGATTTTTTTCTCCGAAAGTAAAGCGACACGGGCGTAATATCGACCACATTACCCCAAAAATCATGCGCTGAAGGTCTGTAAAATGTATGGTCACTAACACTAACACCTGGCGCGACGGGGCCCGTTATTTATTAATTTTTTTTACTTTACCTTCATTGAGACTTTGTGACATCAGTAATTTGTGTGTAGGCTTATAGTACTGTTTTAGAGAATTTGTTGTATGTACAGACTTTATGAATACCTGCATAATCGTGTATAAAAAGTAAAGTATCCCCGTCACGCCAACTGGCGTATAGGGAATATGGTGTTAGTGACCCTATATTTTACAGACCTTCAGCACATGATTTTTGGGGTAATGTGGTCAGTATTACGCCCGTGCCGCTTTACTTTCCCAGAAAAAAATCCGGTACCCATTTAAGGCTGGTGAACCCGCAGCCGTCGGTTGGGATCGAACCCTAACCCTTGTCCGTGGTAGTCCAGTTCACTAACCACTGAGCTATCGCGGCTCCCATTATCGTGTATATCTCCTCATATTTCAGAGTCTGGTAAATACACCCAAGCATTCTCAAGCCTTATGCGGGTCCAGCACATTAAGACCTCATGAGACAGTGCAATATAAGCCAGTATAGGAATCCCTGACCTCTAAAATGATTCCCGCCATGTATTTATGGCGTATGAAGAATATGATGTGTTTATGGCGTATGAAGAATATGATGTGTTTATGGCGTATGAAGAATATGATGTGTTTATATTTTTAAATAACCAACCGTTCGTCTCATTGGTGATATGGTCAAAACCACGTCTTGCCGCTCTCTCTTTTCTGGTACCTATTTTCAGAGGCTGGATGAACTCTGATGCCGTGCCGATCCGATAAAAATAATCGTCAAAACCGGGAACTGAAACCTGGACCGTTCCAGTGTGTAGTGTACGCTCTGGCTGCACAGTCGCCGTAGCTTCAAGAGACCTCAGACCTCATGTACAAAATTCTAGCACAATTACTGCCTTAAAGCGTCCTTTGTGTATCTCTATCTTGAAATGGTTTAATTTGCAAATGTTTTACTCTATACAGAAGTGAGAAAGAGAGGTCATCGGTGCTATACAGAGCCAATTTTGACCTATGGAAGTGAATCATGGACAGTAGACAAACAAATGAAAAGACAATTAGAGGCCACAATGATGGCATTTCTTTCAACGCGGACATTTTCAAAGACCATGTTTCGATATCCCGCTTGTTTGCGATGAATGATATTGTATGACAGGGAACAGTTGGCTGTGTTCACTTTCTGCGCAGTTTCGCCTTATTTCTTTTGGCGTGTGCTGAGACTGCTACGATGGGGACTACAGTTACCTTTCTTTGTTTGGGAGATGAGTTAGTAATTCGGATGATCCACTGGCACGGGCGGTTGAGCAATTATGGATTTTAATTCGTTTGCAGTGATACCGGGGCCTTCCATAACCAATCTTCAAAGAGGCCAACACAAAAAGGCAGCTCCTAAACAATCTCAGAAAGAAACAATCAACATCTTTCGGGCGCATCATGAGAAGAGGAAAGTTGGAATACTTGGTTACAGCTGGCAAAATACAGAGAAAGAGAAATTGTGAACGACAAAGAGAGAAGATACTAGATAGCTTGGTGTTATGGCATGGTAAAAGACAGTCAAAAACAGAAACGATGAGATGCACTGTGGATAGAAGATTGTGGAAGACATGATCGCCTACGCCTACCAGTATGCCACATGATGATGATGATACAGAAGTCCATAGACCACAACATCTGATTACGTTTTGCGTCGACAATTGAAGCTATAAATATGTAGCCATTTATTAACAAACCTTTTCCCCCTTATAGTTGGTAGAACTTACCCGAACGAAGATGAGGCTCCGGGAATCGCCGATCTTGTATTTCCCTTCTCCGACTTTAATCATCGGAAACTGGATAGGACAAATACATCGACCAATCAAATCTCGCACCTGGAAATATAAAAGTTGTCCACATCATTAATGGATGCTTACGCATAATAAAAGGATGGAAATGGCAGGACAAATTCACTAACATAGAATTATGGAATTGTACCTGTGGATAAAGAGATACAGCGAGGACGATGGCGCTGGATAGGACACACACTGCGGAAGCCAACTGAGAGTATTATACAACAGGCCATTTTTTTTTAATCCACAGGGAAAAAGACAAAGTGGAAGACCAAGGGATATGGAAGAAGACTGATAGAAGCAGATGTGAAGATGATGGGGAAGACGTGGAACGATCTTAAAAGAATGGCAAGAAACAGAGCGGCTTGGAAAGTGTTGAAGAGCTATGCTCCACAGGGAGCTGAAAGGTAGAAAAAGAAATCATTATCGTAATTTAGAGTTCCGGTAATATAAAAGTTGGAGTAAGTTAAATATTAAGTAAGGTTGCCAGATTGACAGACCCACTTTGAGTTATTATTTTAAGGAAATGTCTAGTGTGATTCTCGTTTGGTCAGATATGTCAACATGGAAAATCTGGCTAAAGGCAAACGAAAACGAGGAAAGTGTTGAGCACAGAAAAAAAGTGAAGATTAAATAATATAAAGAAAAAATATGAGACAGTAAGAGAGACGCAATTATTCAACCGAGAATGGTGGCGTGAGTGAGAAAGAAAGAATGAAAGAATGAAACAAAGAAACAAACAAAGAAAGAAAAATAAAGACAGTAAAGACGTCAGATAGTAATATATTTTTTCGTCGTTCGCCAACATTCACCTCTAGCGACTAGGAACTGAATGTTGCTATTGATCTGTCGTGTGCACATGGGTCCCTCACCGCACGTGCAGATAACTCCATTTTCAGAGGTACTCGTATTTTTCTCCGTCAATGAGTAATTGACGTTCCAAGCCGGGCCTAGCTGCTGAGACCAGGGGTAGTTGCCGCAGAGAGAAATCATAGATAAACATCCCAACTTGTCAAGCCGGGCCTAGCTGCTGAGACCAGGGGTAGTTGCCGCAGAGAGAAATCATAGATAAACATCCCAACTTGTCAAGCCGGGATTTGAACTTCAACCTCCTCCAACAACTAGAAAATACAATAAATATAGAAGATCATTGGAAACAGGTAAAAAATATATGGAAAGAGACATGCGAAGAAACACTGGGGAAAGAGAACGCCAGAATAAGGCATGGATGACAGCAGAGACCCTGGATAAAATTAAAGAAAGAAAGAACAAGAAAGCAGACATAAATAAAAGCAAAACAAGAAGTAATAAAGCCAAGACACAGGAAGCTTACACAGAGGTGAACAAAGAAGTGAGAAGATGCATTAAAAGGGATAAGAGGAAATATATAGATGAATTAGCTAAAGAGGCAGAAGAAGCAGCAAATAAAGGGAATATGAAAGAACTGTACAACAGCACAAAGAAATTAGGTGGAAAATACAAACAGATCAACGCCTTTATCAAAGATAAGAAAGGAAATCTGCTTAGTATTATAAAGGAACAAATGGAGAGATGGAAGGAGCACTTTGAAGAACTTTTGAACAGACCTGGCTCAAATAATCCTCCAGATATACTACCAGCAGAAGAAGAATTACACGTTAACTGCGGAAAACCAAGCAAAGGAGAAATAATGAAAGCCATCAAACTGTTAAAAGATGGTAAAGCCACAGGACCAGATGAAATTCCTTCGGAAGCCATCAAAGCAGATATTATCACCTCTACCAAGATGTTACATAATCTATTGGATAAAATTTGGGAGAGGGAAGAAATACCTAAAGACTGGAGAGAAGGTTATATGATCAAACTACCAAAGAAAGGAAGTTTACAGGAGTGCACAAATTATAGGGGAATTATGCTACTATCAGTGCCAGGAAAAATATTAGGCAGAATCATTCTGGAGAGACTAAAAGAGGCTATAGAGAAACACTTGAGAGATGAACAAGCAGGTTTTAGGAAGAACAGATCATGTGCTGATCAAATATCTACTCTACGTATAATAGTTGAACAAAGTTTAGAACTAAAATCCCCACTTTATATTGGATTCATAGATTACGAAAAGGCATTTGATAGTTTAGACAGAAGAATGCTTTGGAAGTTGCTGAGTCATTATGGAATCCCCATAAAGTTTATTAACCTGATAAAAACAATGTATGAAGGAACAAAATGTAGTGTGGTGCATGAAGGACAGCTTACAGAAGCATTTGAAATAAGAACAGGAGTAAGGCAAGGATGCCTTCTGTCTCCATTTCTCTTTCTACTGGCCATAGATTGGATTATGAAAATAACTCAAAACAACAGAAATGGGATCCAGTGGTCACTGACCAAACAACTTGATGATTTAGACTTTGCTGATGACATAGCTCTCCTATCACACAGCCACCAACAGATGCAAGATAAAATGAGTATATTAGATGAGAGATCACAACAGCTAGGACTAAAGATTAATAGAGATAAGACCAACATTATGAGAATTAATGCAGTTGGCAATAACCAAATAAAACTAGGAGAAATACCTCTACTAGACGTACAATCTTATATATATCTGGGCAGTAATATAGATAAAGAGGGAGGAACAGAAAACGATACCAAAATAAGGATATCAAAAGCAAGAGGAGCTTTCATTGCACTGGGAAACATATGGAAATCCAAAGAAATTAGGCTAAATACAAAAATACAAATTTTCAACTCCAATGTTAAGTCGGTTCTATTATATGGCTGTGAAACATGGAGAATAACAAAATTGACAATCACGAAGGTACAGACTTTCATTAATGGATGCTTGCGCAGAATAAAGGGATGGAAATGGCAGGACAAAGTCACAAACGTGGAATTATGGAAATGTACCGGTCAAATACCAGTGGATAAAGAAATACAGCGAAGACGATGGCGATGGATAGGACACACACTACGGAAACCAACTGAGAGTATTACACAACAGGCCCTTTTTTGGAATCCCCAGGGGAAAAGACAAAGAGGAAGACCAAGGAATTCTTGGAGAAGACAGATTGAAGCAGAGATGAAGATGATGGGGAAGACATGGAATGATCTTAAAAGAATTGCAAAAAACAGAACGACTTGGAAAGTGTTTGTTGAAGACCTATGCTCCACTGGGAGCTAAAAGGTAGAAGAAGAAGAAGAAGAAGAAACAGAGCGGCTTGGAAAGTGTTGAAGAGCTATGCTCCACAGGGAGCTGAAAGGTAGAAAAAGAAATCATTATCGTAATTTAGAGTTCCGGTAATATAAAAGTTGGAGTAAGTTAAATATTAAGTAAGGTTGCCAGATTGACAGACCCACTTTGAGTTATTATTTTAAGGAAATGTCTAGTGTGATTCTCGTTTGGTCAGATATGTCAACATGGAAAATCTGGCTAAAGGCAAACGAAAACGAGGAAAGTGTTGAGCACAGAAAAAAAGTGAAGATTAAATAATATAAAGAAAAAATATGAGACAGTAAGAGAGACGCAATTATTCAACCGAGAATGGTGGCGTGAGTGAGAAAGAAAGAATGAAAGAATGAAACAAAGAAACAAACAAAGAAAGAAAAATAAAGACAGTAAAGACGTCAGATAGTAATATATTTTTTCGTCGTTCGCCAACATTCACCTCTAGCGACTAGGAACTGAATGTTGCTATTGATCTGTCGTGTGCACATGGGTCCCTCACCGCACGTGCAGATAACTCCATTTTCAGAGGTACTCGTATTTTTCTCCGTCAATGAGTAATTGACGTTCCAAGCCGGGCCTAGCTGCTGAGACCAGGGGTAGTTGCCGCAGAGAGAAATCATAGATAAACATCCCAACTTGTCAAGCCGGGCCTAGCTGCTGAGACCAGGGGTAGTTGCCGCAGAGAGAAATCATAGATAAACATCCCAACTTGTCAAGCCGGGATTTGAACTTCAACCTATCTGTCTTGAGACCGGCGTCTTGCCTCGAGACCAACAAGTCCCTCAGTGATCAAATACAGACTGATATAAGAAAGATGAGAACAGAAAACGAGTGGTATAAATAAAGGTTAATTGAAAATAAAAGAGAACAAATCGTATTGTTACAGCTTAACGTAAGTAATGGACAACACACAATCGAACGACGTTGCGGCTCAATAGGCCTTCAGCAGGAACAATAAACAACACTTACATAGATATGTGGGAGCCGCGATAGCTCAGTGGTTAGTGAACTGGACTACAAATGACAAGGGGTAGGGTTCTATCCAAACCGACGGCTTCCGGGTTCACCCAGCCTTAAATAGGTACCGGATTTTTTTTCTGGGAAATTAAAGCGGCACGAGCCTAATGCCGACCACATTACCCCAAAAATCATGTGCCGAAGATCTGTAAAATATAGGGTCACTAACACCATATTTCCCTATACGCCACATGGCGTGACAGGGGTACTTTACTTTTACTACTTTTTTACAAGGAAGGAACACAACAAAATACTGACGTTTCGGGCTGTGTCCTTCTTCAGAATACAAGGACAACGACAACAAACGGTGAAGCACAATTATCTATAACTACATGTTAGATGATCAAATCAAGTGGGAAGCAACCCCTGGGAACTTATGTGTATGAGTGTGATAGGTTCATGCCACGCGGGGGCAGCGAACCCAACTGGACTAAGCGGCTATTCTCTAGATTCTTTCTATGAGAGAAAGAGAGAGATGCCTCAAAAGAGGTACATAAAAATCAATTTATAAAATGGGAGGCAATTTTCAAGAAGAGGGCATTAAAATTACGCTGAGTTATTTCCCTTTAATAAAAGTGGCATGACATAACATACATTTTTAGTAATGGGGTTCACTTCCGGTTTAGCTTTCATCACTTTCTAGTGGAGTCAGAGATGCGAGTCAAGAATGGAATTCCCTTACAGATGGAGCCAGAATCGGAAATAAATAATTAAGTAAGAATAATTGCAATCGGAGTTGTTGAACCCGACTAAACAAATAGGAGATAGGGTCGAGGAGTGGATCCTGGACTTAATTTTGGATGGCTCGGTCAGTAGACTTTGATCATTTCTATCTATGGGTCATTCAGTAGACATTGATCATTTCTATCTATGGGTCGGTCAGTAGACATTGATCATTTCTATCTATGGGTCGGTCAGTAGACATTGATCATTTCTATCTATGGGTCGGTCAGTAGACATTGATCATTTCTATCTATGGGTCGGTCAGTAGACATTGATCATTTCTATCTATGGGTCGGTCAGTAGACATTGATCATTTCTATCTATGGGTCGGTCAGTATACTTTGATCATTTCTATATATGGGTCAGTCAGTATACTTTGATCATTTCTATCTATTGGTCGGTCAATATACTTTGATCATTTCTATCTATGGGTCGGTCAAAACAAAGGCGGCACATCGGGCAGGAGTCCTAGTCATTCTATGTCCGACGATCTCTACTATTAACTTTCGCACTATGCTCTGGGCCCCCAATGTATCTCATTGTCTCACGTCTCTGTTCTGAGCGAAATTCTCAACCTAGGCAAGAGAGCTAATGCCTGCTGCTCTTGCTCCTCACCTCGGTGTTCTTATGTAAGTGAGCCTTTGAGGTCTAGAAATGAAGGAAAAATCTAAAACTTTACAGTAGGGAACAAATGTAATCGACGACTTGGCGGTTCGATCACGTGACGTTGATTCAACAGAACACGTAAAACGTAGCAGGCCGAACCACCCGATTTTTCTCCTGCGTTTGTCTACTGACTAATCATAATTAACGCCCGCCCATAGCAGGGCGCTAAATGGTCGCATATGCAATGTGTTGTGGTTTACAGAAGCCTATGACATTAGTGTCTTTGCCCAATGCATCCGACTTCAGCAATAATTTGTCTTTCCTCTTTATTTCCGACTCTTTTGACCAGACCGGTTCGTGTTGTGTTCAACCACTCTACCTGAAGGTGGAGGTAGGATCTTTGTCAGTTACATTTCACTGACTTTGACCCGAGGGAAACAGCTGCCACTCGCAGACAGGTTCAGCTCAAACGCTGAGTGAGTTGTGGGTGGGATGGGAGGGAGAGATATGAAGAAGAAATGTATCATCAAACTGTGATAACTAGATTTAGTTAAACTATGAAATAAACAAGAAAGTTAGTCAAAAACAAGTAAACTAGCCACTAAACAATGACACATAGTGTAACATTAGCAAATATCAGTTGCCCAACACACCTAAAACAAGTTATCAAATCACAAACAGCAAGCAGCTATCAGAATAGGCGGGGGGAAAACATCAAATTGGTTTGAAGTACAAAAAGGGGTGAGGCGTGGATTCATCCTCTCTTCATACAACAACATCTGTGCTGAGAACATCATGAGAACTGTCAGAAATTATGACAAATTTGTAAAGTTCGACATCATCATCATGTGCCATACCGGTTGGCGTAGGCGATCATGTCCTACCACAATCTTCTATCCACAGTCCATCGTATCAGTTCTGTTGTTGACTGTTTTCCATGCCATGACAACAAGCTATCCAGTATTTTCTCTCGAAGTTACACACTTTCACAATAAATGCTAATACAATTCCAGAACTCAGATACGCTGATGATACAGTCCTCCTTTTAAACAGTGCAAAGGGATTTTTAGAAAAAAGACGAGCGTGTTAAAAACACAGTGACGAACACAACTTCTAAACGTGGAGAAAATGAAGATAGTGTTCGTTTACAAAACAAAAACCCAAACCTAAAATCATCATCAACAGTGAAGAACTGTGAAGATGAGGTTGTAACAAACTAGGAATATCTGGGGTATGTGGTAACTAACAATGGAGACTGCCAGAAGGAGATCAGAAGAAGATTAGCAATAGCAACACACAAATGAAATGTCATGAAGATGATGTGGCAAAATACCAGCAAGGTAGTACAATTAAAATTACTGAAGGCTTGTATCTTGCCGATAGCAATATCTGGTAGTGTATCATGGACATCCCGAAAATAGCAAGGTAGAAAATCGATTCATTGAAAACATGTTACAGAAAAGTCCCTGAGATATCTTGGATAATGAAAAAAAAAAAGCAATGAGGACATATTACAAGATTTAAACATTAAAAAGAAATGGCTTATAAACACCATTCTACAGAGGACATTAAAATACTATCATTAAGTACCGGGCCTACTGGCGTAGGTGACCATGTCTCTCCACAACTTTCGATCTCGGCAGCTATTTATCTGTTCTGTTGTTGACCTTCTGCCAAGCCATTCTCTTAAGCTGTCTGTTATTTTTTCTCTTTGCTTCCCTCTATCTCTTCGTCCCTCAATTTTTCCACTTGTTACAATATATTCCAGTTGTTCTCTTCTCATTACATGGCCAAAAAATGATGATTGTTTCTTCCTAATATTGGAAATTAGCTCTCTTTTTGCTTTGACCTATCTCAGAACATCTTCATTTCCCTTCTTAGCTGTCCATGGTATTCTCAACATTCTTCTGTAAAACCACATTTCTACAGACTCCAGTGATTTTCTTGTCTGTTGTCCTATTGTTCATGATTCGCATCCATATGTTAAGACTGGCTCTACATAACATTTAAAAACTCTTTTTCTAGTTTCTATTGTCAAAAATGGATTGCATAGTATCTTTCTCATTTTTTTGAAAGCTGCTTTTGCCTGAGCCATTCTGCGTCTCACCTCTTTTGTACATCTTCCGTCTGAGGTTAACAAAGTTCCCAAATATTTAAATTCATTTACCCGTTTTAATATTGTTTCACTTATATTTATTTTGCACTGAGATGATGATGTGGTGATTCATGACTGTACAAAGAATTTACGACGGTGGTTTTCTGTTGCCTTCCGTCGGTTTGTTTACGGTTGGCTCCGCTAGCCTTTGACTAAAAAGTCTCACCCACAGTGGGGTTGTTTTACTTCGGGGTACCATCCCTTAGCCTTTTACTCTCCCGAGCTTACCTGCAAGGCAGCAGGACAGCCACATGTTGTACTGTTTACTGCATACAGTAGCAGGTAAAATTACTCGATCTGAAAAAAATACTATGGCCATGTCAAAAGACACAGCGGGCTGGAAAGAACAACAATAGAAGGCATGGTTCCTGGGCGACTCATTAGGGGCTGACCAAGAAGGTAGTTTCAAGACATTAACAGAAGAATTGGGAGATCTGGCTAAAGACAGAGACACCACTGGCTGTGGTGTATACAACGTTCTGCAAAGGGCATGCGACCTGATGATGATGAATACTAGCAAGACAGAAGCCAAATATAAAAGCACAAAGTTAAAAGAGATAGTCAAAGAAACAGCGACACTTAGAATCGTATAATATAACAACACAAAAGAGATATATTTAGCAAACGTGCCGGGTACTACAGAAGACCGTTTCTTTATTGACCTGCCACCTAAGCACTGATTGTAGAGCTCCAGGGAAATATTTTGCGTTGAGTTAATATGCAATTGAACAATAAAAGTCCAGGCGGTGTTTCGTCTGATAGAGAATTGTCAGTATTGTGTGTGTGTTTACCATTAGCGCGAGAGACAAAGGAATAGAGAGACAGACAGTGAGGAGGTGGGGGAGGGTTTGGAGATAGACCCTGCTACCAGAAGATATCGATCCGTGTGGGCTTCCAGCCTACAAATGGGGAAATGAGCGCCTGGTCCTCAGATTCAGGCACGTGACCTGTGTAAAGGTCTGATATTTGGAAAGACAACACAGGAAGACTGTGTACCCGTACCGCCTGCATACACTTCTGACGTATTTGTGCACTTTATGTCGTGTTAACACTGTTTTTTTTCTTCATTTTACAATCTGAAAGTGACACTTTAGTTCTAACATTAGAGAGTTACACTGCATTAATCCTTGGGGATGATTTGCGTTTACTGCTACATTCCACTCATTCTTATCATTATTATTTCAGGAAAGTGGTTTCAATTTCTACCATCATTCATAAATATAGTAACTAAAGTAAAGCACCCCCGTCACGCCAAGTGGCGTATAAGGAAATATGGTGTTAGTGACCCTATATTTTACAGACCTTCAGCACATGATTTTTGGGGTAATGTGGTCGGTATTACGCCCGTGCTGCTTTACTTTCCCAGAAAAAAAATCCGGTACCCATTTAAGGCTGGGTGAACCCGGAAGCCGTCGGTTTGGATCGAACCCTACCCCATGTCCTTTGTAGTCCAGTTCACTAACCACTGAGCTATCGCGGCATTCAGAAATATATGTCTCATAATCTAGCAAAGCGTTTTATTGATGATTCTTTAGTTGATTAAGGCTTATAAGAATAACTTTGTTAAATAGTTGATAAATTGGACACTTACTTGTGTGCATATATTATTGTAACCACAAATGTTATTAACTGTTTAGTTACAGCTTCTTTTAATCAGTTTGTACGCACCTTATAAGAGGAATTACCTCATCACAGTTTGTACGCACCTTATAAGAGAAATCACCTCATAACAGTTTGTACGCACCTTATAAGAGGAATCACCTCATATCAGTTTGTAAATGAGGAAATGGGTATGATGTCAATAATAGACTGATGTGTATGTTATAAGGACAGCCTGTATGTGTTTGTTTAGAGAACAGCTGTCTGAAAACATGTATGCGTCTATTTAGAGAACAGCTGTCTGACCTGCTGAGTTGCTCGTATTTTGATACCAGTGGTTGTGCATACTGTCACTATTCTCTGAGACAGATCTGAACATTAGACTCTCAGCACTTCTGTGTCAGCCCCAAGAGGCAGACCGAGGGTCTACGGTGCTAAAGCAACATCATTATGATAACTGTTTCCCTTCTACTGTCCGCTACCCTTTCGTATGCTATTTTGAAAACACGTTCATGGAAAGAGAGTCGACACAGAGTGTCGACACAGAGTGTCGACACAGAGTGTCGATACAGTAAGGCGACTCAGAGAGGCGATACAGAGAGTCGACACAGAGAGTCGATACAGAGAGGCGACACAGAGAGGCGACACAGAGAGGCGACACAGAGAGTCGATACAGAGAGGCGACACAGAGAGTCGACACAGAGAGTCGACACAGAGAGGCGATACAGAGAGGCGATACAGAGAGGCGACACAGAGAGGCGACACAGAGAATTGATACTATTTAGATAGCTTGGTGTCCAGGCTTGGTAAACAGTCAACAACACAATTCAAACGATGCACTGAGGACAGAGAATTGCAGAAGAATATGATCGCCTACTCAACCGGTGTGGCACATGATGATAATTTTAGACTTGGTCATTGAAAAGCTTCTTCCTGTTCCTTTTTTCCGACATGCGCCCAACATAGCCAGCCCATTGCCATCTATAGAGTAAAACCTGCGTGCTGAAAGGAAAACCCCCCAAAATCTTATCGTGACGTAATGGTAAAGGTAAAGTACGAGACTTGAACCGGCGTCTTAGCACGCGAGCTTTCACCACCAATATGTGCTCAGCCGCCTATCCAGAAGTGTTCGGAGACTTCTGGATAGTGTCTCTTCAAGCATTGAAACTCACAATGCGAGGTGGCATCCCTCACCTTCCCAGAGTACTACTCTGGTACCCATTTCTACCAGCGGCTGGATTGACCGCTGGGGTATTTTTTTTTTCCCAACCACGAGTACAAATCACACGTGACGTATTCAGCTATAGGAACTATAGACGGATGACGTCATTCTACCTACAATCTCCCCTGCTCGCAAAGTCGAAAACGTCACGCTGGCTGAGGGTTGTCCGTGGTTTCCATTTCAACCTGCAGGCCTACTCTATAAATGGCGATGATCAGACAGTCATGAAGGTAATTTTCACAGACCGGACATTATTGAAGTTCTGGATCGCGAAAGGACACATTTGACACCCACAGATGACACATTTTACTGCCATATTTGTCATTTATTTCTAATTTACACCAGCTCCTACAGACAGTGTAATGTAAAGCGCCCCCCCCCCCCCCGCATAAAAAGGTCTGTAAACGGTCCAGATGTTTTAAAATCTATAGAAATAGAAAAAAAAGTCAACAACACTCAAGTCTCTATTTTTGGTTTTGCAACTCGATTTCTCCTCGGACTAAAGGATGAGAACTCTGACACACTCTTAGAGTGTGACTGCCAAGGGAAATAAATGGTGTCATCAACAAAAGAGTTCTGTGGCTACCGTCAACTCCACCACGGATTAACACAATTTAAATTTAAGGGCATTCAGACTGAGTGGTCCCCTAATTTAACAGCATTCAGATAAAATGAAATTCGGTTTTATAAAAACGAGATTTAGATTTAATGTTGAAACTCCTAATAGATTACATTGGACAATGGTGTGTGTACAGGCTACACGTTTGAATTAATGTAGGTTGGTAATAGGGGAAAATTAAATGCTATGTGCAACATGAGGCACAACACGAGCAAGGCAGTGCATTATTGGGATATATATCTTCCCGATAGCAACATATGGTTGTGAATCATGTACTAGCTCGAAAAACAGCAAAGGAAGAAAATGGATTTAATCCAAAATAAATGCTATAGAAAAATCTTTAAGAAACTTTGGATAATAAAAAAAAAGAAGAGCAATGAAAGGATATTAACAGATCTAAATATTAAAAAGAACTGGCTTATAAATACCACCCTACAGAGGAAATTAAAATACTATGGCCATGTCAAAAGACACAGAGGTCTGGAAGGAACAATAATAGAAGGCATGGTTCCTGGGCGACGTATCAGGGCCAGACCAAGAAGAAGGTGGTTTTAAGACCTCAAGGAGACTTTCAACATGACAACAGAAGAAGTGGGAGATCTAGCTAGAGACTGAGATTCTTTCACACAGGATGTAGTGCATGCAACGTTCTGTAGGAGATTTTGCTAGAGGTAGGGATTCTTTGTGACTGGATGTAGTGAATGCAACGTTCTGAGGGAGATCTGGCTAGAGACAGGGATTCATTCAGACGGGCTACAGTGAATGCAACGTTTTGCAAATGACACGCAACCTGATGATGATATTATCTTGTTTTATATTTGGACAAGAAGTTCGGGAGTTTATGTTTAGAATGCAACAAAAGGATGGCACATGGGTCTTCCTTCCCTACAATATCAGACCGTATGGGTCTTCCTTCCTTACAATATCAGACCGTATGGGTTTATACACTTGCCATACACGAGAGGCGCGGGGCCCGGGGGGGGGGGGGGAGGAAGGTAGCGGGTTACTTAATGATCAGATCACTTCTCGTTCATCAATCATCATCCGGTGCCATGCCCGTAGGCGATCAACTTTCTCCACATCGCTCGTTCCTTCACAAATTTAACTGTTATGCCATTTGGATAAGGCGTTCAATATTTCTTTCTCTTGATTTTTCTCTGCCCTTCTTTCCATTCATTCTGCCTGCTTTTACAGTATTCTCATTGCTTTCGTTTCGCGTGGCATGTCCAATAAATGTAGATTGTCTCTTCCCTATGATTGTGATGATATATCTCATGTTGCAACGCTCACAGATACGTGTCCTATTATTCCAGATTTAACAGAGATCAGACTGATCACATGCCAGACGTAGTTGGATACGCCCCTGATATGCACCAGCACATGTTTGTGCCCCGGACTCGCGAGTAGACCCAAGAAAAGGGTTATTGTATTTTTTAGTTTGTAATTTAATTGCTCACATGTGGAAAAAAAAAGTAAATAATCAAAAACATTTCACATATGGGGGTCAAGCCACAAATCTGGACGCCTTTCATAATATGAATAGATGGGAATATGTTATTAGTATCCACCTCAGAACAGGACACAATCGACCCCACAGTTACATGTATTCAAAATTCAAGATCGGCACCTCAACTACTTGTACATGGGGACAGGCGCCCCAGACTGCTGAACACATACTTCAAGACTGCACTGAATATAGTAGGTTAAGGAAAATCCATTGGCCCATAGATACAACACTACAGACAAAACTATATGGGGCACTGCAAGAATTACAAAAGACTAAAATTTATACAGGAAACGACATTGCAGATATAGACAATACTTCAGGTGTACGAAAGAAAGACAAAAAGACCCACACCAGCCTTCAAATAGCCGAAACGTGTTCCGGCTGTATAAACTTTGATAATACATGTAATAATAATAGCAGTCTTAATAGTAGTAGTTGTAGAATAGCAGTCTTAATTGTAGTAGTTGTAGAATAGCAGTCTTATTAGTAGTAGTTGTAGAATAGCAGTCTTAATAGTAGTAGTTGTAGAATAGCAGACTTAATAGTAGTAGTTGTAGAATAGCAGTCTTAATAGTAGTAGTTGTAGAATAGCAGTCTTAATAGTAGTAGTTGTAGAATAGCAGTCTTAATAGTAGTAGTTGTAGAATAGCAGTCTTAATAGTAGTAGTTGTAGAATAGCAATCTTAATAGTAGTAGTTGTAGAATAGCAGTCTTATTAGTAGTAGTTGTAGAATAGCAGTAGAGGTAACAGTAATGACAACTGTAGTAGTTGTTGTAGCAGCATCTGTAGTAGTTGTTGTAGCAGCAACTGTAGTAGTTTTTGCAGCAACTGTAGTAGCATCCGTTGTCATATCATTGTAGCAGTAATTGTAGTAGCAATTGTTGAGGTATAGTTGTGGCAGTAGTTGTAGACTTAATATCAGCTGTTGCAGTAATAGTAGTAGTTGAAGAAATTGTAATAATAGTAATAGTTGATGTAACTGTAATAATAGTAATAGTTGAAGTAATTGTAATAATAGAAATAGTTGAAGTAATTGTAATAATATTAGTAGTTGAAGTAAATGCAATAACAGTAGTAGTTGAAGTAATTGTAATAATAGTAGTAGTTGAAGTAAATGTAATAATAGTAGTAGTAGTTGAAGTAAATGTAATAATAGTAGTAGTTGCATCAGTAGTTGGTGTATTAGTAGTATTTTCAGTAGTCGTAGCTGCTGTAGAAGCAATTATAGTTATAGCATTGTATCAGTAAATGCAATAGTAGTTGCAGTTGTAGAGGTAGTAGTTGTAGCAGATGTAGCTGTAGTAGTAGTAGCAGTTGTAGCAGTAGTAGTACACGCTGTACCTGTAGTAGTAGTAAATACAGCAGTGGTAATAGTAGTTGTAAATGTAGTATCACCTAAGATATGCTGATGATACTGTGCTGCTAGCAAAAAATCCTGAAGATTCACAACAATCACTTAATGAAATAAACATGACAAGCAAAAAATATGGACTAGATATGAATATCAAAAAGACTAAAACTATGAGCACAAACAAAGAAAATACTCAAAACCCACAAGTGGATATCAAAATTGAAGGAATAGACCTGGAGACAGTTCAGAACTACAACTACCTTGGACATACTATAACCAGTGATGGAAAATGTAAAACTGAAATAAATAAAAGAATAGGAATGGCAAAAGGTCATTTTAATGTCATAAAGAACATACTAACATCAAAACAAATAACACCAGGGCTAAAACTAAGAATAGCAAAATGTTATGTTTTCTCAACATTCCTATATGGTGCAGAAATATGGACATTAGACAAGAAAACAGAACAGAAAATTGAAGCCTTTGAAATGTGGATATATAGAAGAACAGGTAGAATTGGATGGAAGGAAAAGAAAACAAACGATCTTCTACTTCTTCTTTCCTTCCTCATCTGCCTTTCAGCGTCGAGGGGAAATATCATTTGCGGTCTTTTGCTCTTCTGTTCGCCTCTGCTGCTGTTATGTTTCCTAGTGCTTCTAATATTCCATGGACCCATCTTTTACGTGGTCGACCCTTGGGTCTGGTGTTCTCACAAAGTTTGTTGAAGGCTCGTTGTATTGTGTTTTGTTCTTTCTGCCTTGTCACGTGGCCAAACCATTTTATCTGTTGTTTCCTTATATATTCTATGGCGGGGGCTAATCCTAGCTTTTTTCTCAGTTCTTCATTTCTGATCTTATCTCTCAGACTGTTTCCTGTCATTCGTCTAGCACATTTCATCTCTGTAGAGGTTATTTTTCTTATTGTTCTTGCATCTAGGGTCCAGGTCTGGCATTGGTAGCATAACGTTAGGATGAAGATTGTATTGTATAGTGCTCGTTTTGCCTCCAGAGTTATTTCCTTGTTGGACAATAGTGGCGATAAATGTCCAATGATTTGACAAGCTTTGTTGCATCTTGATTCTATCTCTCCTGTTTGGGAATTATCGTTTGTCATTAGACTTCCTAGGTATTTGAATTTCTCTACTTAAAAAACAAACGATAAAGTCTTAAAACAACTAAAAATTAAAAGAGAACTACTAAACACAATTCAAACAAGACAAATGCGATTTTGGGCCATGTTAAAAGACACAACAGCCTACTAAAAGTAATCCTGGAGGGGAAAATACAAGGTAAAAGAGGCAGAGGCAGACCAAGACTAACATGGACTAGTAACATCAAAAGATGGACAAACCATCCTATGACAACCTGCACCATCAAAGCAAGAGACAGAGCAGAATGGCGCTCCATGGTAGCCAATGATGCGGATATCGTTCGTTCGTTCGCTTTCGTCAGCTTTGACCTCTGACGAAGTCCCACCCACTCAATTTTGTGGGACTGAATTTTGCGTGTAAAGTCTGTTTTATCCCATTACAGGATGCCCCTCGCCATGCAGGCAGATTTACTCCGACTTCAGAGGTACTAATTTTTAGGGAATTAGTAAAACCCAGGTGTCCTCGCCAGGGTACGAACCCCGGCTGTTGCCGTGGTAAGCCAACCGCCTATCGATTGCGCTAACCGGACACCCGATGCGGATATGACACGCGATGATGATGAGATGTAGTATTATCGGTTGTAGTAATAGTATTAGAGGTAGTAATACTAGCAGTTGTAGTTGTCGCAGTAGTAATAGTTGTGTTAATAGCAGTGACAGTAGTTTTTGTAGCATCGTAGCAATAGTTGTAGTAGTAGCAGTGGAAGTAGTTTTTGTAGCATCGTAGCAATAGTTGTAGTAGTAGCAGTTGTTGTAATGGTGGCAGATGTAGCAGTAGTAGAAGAGGAAGCAACAAGTGTAGTAGTAGTTATAATACTGGCGATAATAGTATTAGTAGTTATAATACTGACAATAATAGTAGTAGTAGTTATAATACTGACGATAATAGTAGTAGTTATAATACTGGCGATAATAGTAGTAGTAGTTATAATACTGGCGATAATAGTAGTAGTAGTTATAATACTGGCGATAATAGTAGTAGTTATAATACTGACGATAATAGTAGTAGTTATAATACTGGCGATAATAGTAGTAGTTATAATACTGACGATAATAGTAGTAGTAGTTATAATACTGACGATAATAGTAGTAGTTATAATACTGACGATAATAGTAGTAGTAGTAGTTATGATACTGGCGATAATAGTAGTAGTAGTTATAATACTGGCGATAATAGTAGTAGTTATAATACTGGCGATAATAGTAGTAGTAGTTATAATACTGGCGATAATAGTAGTAGTAGTTATAATACTGGCGATAATAGTAGTAGTAGTTATAATACTGGCGATAATAGTAGTAGTAGTTATAATACTGGCGATAATAGTCGTTATAATACTGACGATAATAGTAGTAGTAGTTATAATACTGGCGATAATAGTAGTTATAATACTGACGATAATAGTAGTAGTAGTGATAATACTGACGATAATAGTAGTAGTAGTGATAATACTGACGATAATAGTAGTAGTAGTTATAATACTGGCGATAATAGTAGTTATAATACTGACGATAATAGTAGTAGTAGTTATAATACTGGCGATAATAGTATTAGTATTATAATACTGGCGATAGTAGTAGTAGTAGTAGTTATAATACTGACGATAACAATAGCAGCAGTTATAATACTAACGCTAATAATAGTAGTTGTAGTTATTATAATAACGCCAATAATAATAGTAGTTATAATACTGGCGTTAATAATTGTTGTATTTATAATACTGACGTTAATAATAGCAGTAATTATAATACTAACGCTAATAATAGCATTAGTTATAATACTAACGCTAATAATAGCAGTAATTATAATACTGACGCTAATAATAGCAGTAATTATAATGCTAACGCTAATAATAGCAGTAGTTATAATACTGACGCTAATAATAGCAGTAATTATAATACTGACGCTAATAATAGCAGTAATTATAATACTGACGCTAATAATAGCAGTAATTATAATACTAACGCTAATAATAGCAGTAATTATAATACTAACGCTAATAATAGCAGTAATTATAATACTAACGCTAATAATAGCAGTAATTATAATACTAACGTTAATAATAGCAGTAATTATAATACTGACGCTAATAATAGCAGTAATCATAATGCTGACGCTAATAATAGCAGTAGTTATAATACTGACGCTAATAATAGCAGTAATTATAATACTGACGCTAATAATAGCAGTAATTATAATACTGACGCTAATAATAGCAGTAATTATAATACTAACGCTAATAATAGCAGTAATTATAATACTAACGCTAATAATAGCAGTAATTATAATACTAACGCTAATAATAGCAGTAATTATAATACTAACGCTAATAATAGCAGTAATTATAATACTAACGCTAATAATAGCAGTAATTATAATACTAACGGTAATAATGGCAGTAATTATAATACTAACGCTAATAATAGCAGTAATTATAATACTGACGCTAATAATAGCAGTAATTATAATACTAACGCTAATAATAGCAGTAGTTATAATACTGACGCTAATAATAGCAGTAATTATAATACTGACGCTAATAATATCAGTAATTATAATACTAACGCTAATAATAGCAGTAGTTATAATACTGACGATAATGATAGTAGTAGTTATAATAATATCGCTAATAATAGCTGTAGTGATAATACTGGCGCTTATAATAGTTGTGAATGAGTAAAACAATATGTATTAAAAAACCATACGTTTATGATTTACCAAAGGTATAAAAAACCCATACAATTATAATTGGCCAACGCTATAAAAACCCATACATTTATAATTGGCCAACGCTATAACAAACCGGCAAATGGAAGTTAAATGATACTGGTACTTACCCTCTCGTCCAGTGATCTCATATCGCATGTTATTATTTGTATGTGAGGCTTTGGTTCCTCTCCCGCCAATTCGGCATCAATTTCCTGCTCCATCTGAATCAGCGTCGGTGCCAGCATACCCAGCTTGGCCCCAATCTGTGCGAGGTCAAAGGGCATTAAACATTACGCCATAGCTGGTATACTTAAGGGAAAACAAAATCATTTGTGTCAAATGTCTGAATTAAAACAAAATAAACTATTAACTTCTTTGCTATTGCCAGTTTGGCGATTTGCGATGATAATGATCAGTGGCGTATTCTCTATGCTACCGCAGGTATCTTGAACATATTAACGAAATATAAAAGGAAATGATAATTTATTATAATTTTTTTTTCATAATTATATTACATATTTTCGAATATTCTACTACACATTTCGTAGGCCAATAATATTTATTTGCTTTGATATTGCATTTATTAAAGCAAGGTTTTCCTATGGCCACTATAACGTTTGTGAATGAAACAGAAATTACTCTAAGATAGTACATGAAACCGCTAATAAGCAGCGACGCAGTTCTCTTCTCTCCGACTTAGAATTAATGACCTTGATATTCAAAACAGGCAGTGAAAATAATACGGCGAGAGCTACCTATAAAAAATGCGCTTTCATGGGTTATTTATAGCTCTAGCAAATCAGAAGCGTCACAAAGTGAAAGTGAAACTATGTCTGATTACCGGAACTTTCTAACCTATTTAGAACTTTTTTCTGCTCTCAAGAGAATAAAATCTTATTGTCGCTCAACACAGACACAAGAACGCTTATCTGGTTTGGCTATAATGTCCATTGAGAAATCACTCCCTCAGAAACTTAGAAACAAACCAACAGTACTTTCAATGACAAAGTCATCGAGACATTTTCGTCCCAAACAAAACGGATAGAGTTTACATATAAATAAGTAAGTAATTTAAAATGTAGTGATGTCATTAGCAAATATTACTTCATGTAGGCTACTGAATATAATGTATGTCTTTATTTATTATGTCAGCGGTAACAAGACAGGACCAGTATACTCCACTGATAATGATAGATACAAATGATGAGTCCATCTTGTATCATTTTCCGATGCTACTGTCATTAGTCATTTACGTCAGCACAGACCTGGCCACCTTTAAGGTCAAGGTTAGTCATAATAAAATTAGTTACAGGGGAAAGAAAATTCAATAGAAAAATAATCCGCACACGATTTATTTTGATTACCAAAGTCGTTCACACCGCACATTAGGCAGCCCCAAAAGTGCTAGGCATTGACAGCAGGTGGGAAAAAAGAGTGAAGTCCCTTATTTACAATTGTATTAAGTGTCGTGTTCGTGTCTTTAATTACGAACACCCAGGCAGCTCATTGCGACTTCAATATTTCCGTCCATTGTCCACATTGATACATGCCCCTTGTACCAGTAATTTAATCTACTCTGAATTGTTTAAAATGTTGTTTACTTTGTAAACTGACATTCATCCGCTATGTAGATCCTATTTTTTTCTTTCTCCAATTCCTCTTTTCTTCATAAAATGATTGTCACTCCATAAAAAGACGGTTACACTAATGATAATATGGTATATTGATCAGACAGTTTTATCTTATATATCAGGCAGTATTCATCTTGGGATTTACATTGTTCCATGGCCATCTCTAGTTTGTTGTAAAAAGTGTCAATGTCTTCTTCTTCGCTATTATTTGTTGGTGCATAAGTTTAAATTATGTTGATATCCAGGTTGGTCTACCTCTCAATTTTACTAGCAGAATTCTATCAGACACTGGCCAAAATCCTTTCACTGTTTTGCCTCTTTCTCTATCTAACATGATCCCTACTCCTCTGTCGTGTGTGGTTCCCACAGAGTAAATTACATTTCCACTGTCGCGTTGTAATAATCCTACACCTTTCCATCTGATTTCACATAGTCCCAAGATGTTCAATTTCATTCTCTTCATTTCTTGGCTGATATTTTCTAGCTTGTCAACCCGGAATGCTGATCTAATGTTCCAAGTTCCCATTGATAATGTTTATTTTTTAAAAATCTTTCATACAGTAGCTTGACGACGATCAAGTGTCACCTGTATCACATGACTCTCCCTACCGGACGAGGTGGCTATGGAGTCCCCATATCTATGTTAATAGAAGTGAGAAAGAGAGTTCATCGGTGCTATATACAGCCAATTCTGACCTATGGATGCGAATCATCAACAGTAACAAAAAAAATGAAAAGGCGATTAGGAGCCACAGAGATGAGATTTCTCTGAAGAATGTTGAAAGTTCCCCAGACAGCTAAAAAGACAAATGAAGAAATTATCAAAGAGGCCAACACAAAACGAGAGCTCCTAAACAACATCAGAAAGAAACTAACGACATTTTTTGGGCACATCATAAGAAGAGGAAAGTTGGAATACTTCATTACAACTGGCAAAATACAGGGATAGAGAGATCGTGGACGACAACGAGAGAAAATACTAGATAGCTTAGTGTTATAGCGTGGAAAACAGTCAACAACAGAACTGATACGATGCACTGTGGATAGAAAATTGTGGAAGAACATGATCGCCCACGCCAACCGGTAAGGCACATGGTGATGATGATATTCATCTTATACATCAGGCGGTATTCCTCTTATACATCAGGCGGTATTCATCTTATACATCAGGCGGTATTCCTCTTATACATCAGGCGGTATTCATCTTATACATCAGGCGGTATTCCTCTTATACATCAGGCGGTATTCATCTTATACATCAGGCGGTATTCCTCTTATACGTCAGGCGGTATTCCTCTTATACATCAGGCGGTATTCCTCTTATACATCAGGCGGTATTCCTCTTATACATCAGGCGGTATTCCTCTTATACATCAGGCGGTATTCAACTTTATATCTCGGGTTATGTTTTTTTCCCCGTCCGATGATATGTTGTATTTACCCCGTTTTATAAAATATTTTTTTACGGTACATTTAATATTATTCATCAAAAACGTCTTCGTATCTCTTTGTCTTATTATCTTCTTATTCGTCTCCTTCGCCTTTACATTGAATGTCTTCTCTCGCGAATCGTAAATCTGTATCTGGCATTCCGTTTCCATCATGGTCTGCACATTTTGAAACTTGCCATCCATTTTCTTTGAACATACTTTCACCCTATGGCCTGAACTAGTCGCATTCTTTGCGACATGTATGACTATTGCGTAAAAATACAATTAAATAGTTGGGTGGACTTACAGTAAAATTCCACCAATAAAATATGATATGAACCAGCCAGACCTGGTGGTCATGAAACATGGAGGATAAAGTAAAGCTAATAAGTTAGAACAAATATATAAACCACAGGAAGGAGGGACAAAAAGGGATGGAAGACCTCCCAGAAAGTCCCAGGGAAAAGTGACAAGGACCATCGCTATAGAAGCAGTGAAGCAAAATGTAACAGAAAAAAAACACACACAGGGCAGAATGATGCTAATTTTCCGCTACAGAATGACCGAGGCAATGTCTTAGAGAAGGACGGGGCCGCCTCGAAAGGGACAACATAACATTATAGTAGCAATTCAAATACTTTTACTCTTTCTGGACTTTAGGTTCGGACTAGATCAATTTTCAATTTAGAAAAATTACATCAATTTTTTTTTTCATTTTACAATTTCACGCAATAATATAATTAAATGCGATACATGTTATACATCACCGGAAAGGAAAACAGTTGAAGAAAATGTAGATAGCAATCTATTGATGATATCTAAAGTAAGCAATGTGTTATTTGTTATAAATAGTATACAAATATTCAAATGCAAATAATTTTCAATTAATAATATATTTCACATACCTTTATTTTTCGTCTGACTAATGGCGTGTTGCTATCCATTCGTTTCGAAATTATACACAAACTAATCCCAAGTTCTTGAAAATACAATTTACCTGACACACTTATGTCCACAAATAATGAAATTAGGCACAAAAATTAGCGTGGTCACTATTTGTCAGAAAAAAAAACACATACTGTTCATTTACATCGAACCTTCAACCACTATATCTACAAAACAAAGAAAATACAATGTGTTAATCGAAGGAAGTAATTATGAAGCTTCTTATAGATATCGAATACAAGTATTGGTGAATAATTATACTGAATCGTCGCTTTACTTTAAAATAATCAACCATACTCGGTCAGAGCCGATGTGTGGGTTTTGGTCCGGTAGTATATTCATAAGTGGAGCCATTGTGTCGGTTAGTGATCCGGAAAAAGTTAGAAAAAGAGAGAACAAATAGAAGTGTCGATGATAGAAAGAAAAGAAGGAAATATGAGTAAACATGTCATCATCAGAATATAAGAAATAGAAAATGAAATATGAGAACATGTCATAATCAGAATATAAGAAATAGAAAATGGAATATGAGAACATGTCATAATCAGAATATAAGAAATAGAAAATGGAATATGAGAACATGTCATAATCAGAATATAAGAAATAAGAAAGAAAGAAGGGAATATGAGTAAATATGGTGCCATCAAAATATAAAAAAATAAAAAGGAAAAAACGCCTCGTCTTGCATTAAGTGAGGCATTTTAAAAGAAATATGGTGGATGTGTCCATACATTTTTTAATACGCAAGATTTTATAAACAAGATTTGTTAGCACTAGCACAATCCCTCTTTCATTTTCAGAAAAGAAAGTCCATTCTTCTTCTTGTTTTCTTTCTCATTTCACTTTCAGCGCCGAGGGGATATATCATTTGCGATTTGTTGCACTTCTGTTTGCCTCTGCTGTTATGTTTCCTAGTGCTTCTAATATTTAGTCGATCCATCTTTTTCATGGTCGACCCTTGGGTCTGGTGTTCTCGTAACGTTTATTGAGGACTCATTGTGTTGTGTTTTGATTACTCTGCCTTGTCACGTGGCCAAACCATTTTATGTGTGTTTTTTTTTAATATATTCTCTGGCGCGGGTTATTCTTAACTTTTTTTCTCAGTTCTTCATTTCTGATCTTATCTCTCAGACTGTTTCCTGTAATTCGTTTAACATATTTCATCTCAGTAGAGGTTATTTTTCTTATTGTTCTTGCATCTAGGGTCCAGGACTGGCATTGGTAGCACAACGCTGGGATGAAGATTGTATTGTATAGTGCCCGTTTGCCTCTAGAGTTATTTCCTTGTTGGACAATAGTGGTGATAACTATCTATCTATTAACTATTCGAGCCGTAGCCGGCCCATAGGGCGTAGACCAAGATACTCCTTCTCTTATCTGAATTTTTGTTCTAGCAGTTTTCTTTTAAAGATATTTTATCAAATCTCGCCATCTGTCTCTGTTCTGTGCAAGCAGCTCTATATCACTGAAGAATCCTGCTGCTCTTGCCTCTCTCATCAATGTTCTTCTCAGTGTCTCCCTGGGTCTTCCTCTTTTTCTCTTACCTGTTGTTTCCCATATGAGGGCTTGCTTTGCTATTCGGTTATTATCTCTTCTCATCACATGTCCAACATATGACCATCGTCTTTTCTTTATTACTGAAGATATTAGTGGTTGATTGGCGATTTCTCTAATTTCCTCGTTTGTTTTGAATTCGTTCCACGCTATACCAAGTATTTTCCTTAGACATTTATTTTCGAGTGCGTTCAACTTTGTTTCTACATCTCTTGTTGTTTTCCAGCTTTCACACGCATACGTAAGGATTGATAGTACATTTGATTTGAATAGCCTAAGTTTTGTGTTTGCGCTGATGAGTTTTGATTTCCACAACTTTTCAAGGCTTCTGAAAGACATTGCTGCTTTAGCTATTCTGATTCTAATTTCTTGACTTGTATCCCCTTCTCGATCAATGTGACTTCCAAGATAGATAAAGTGATCGATCTCTTCTGCTGGTTTGTTTTCCGTGTATATTTTGTCATCTGTTGGAATTAAACTTTTCATGACTTTAGTCTTTTCATGATTGATCTCAAGCCTGTGATGGCTGTACAATAATTTGACAAGCTTTGTTGCATTTTGAGTCTATCTCTGCTGTTTGTGAACTGTCGTTTGTCACTAATCTCCCTAGGTATTTGAATTCCCCTACTTGTTTTAGTTGCCTGCCTTCTATAGTTATGTTGATGTTTCATTTCTCTTTCGCGATATTCATGACTTCTGTTTTGTTGATGTTAATTTTCATGTTGTATTTTGTGTTGTTGAGTTTATTTAAGTGTTTTTGTAAGTCTTCTATTTTTCCGTCTATTAATGCCTGGCCGTCTGCAAATAAAAGCTCGTTGATCTCCTCTGTCTCTGATGGGTTGGCTAACTTGCATATATGCAATAAACAGTAGGGGAGGGGGGGGGGATAGTACACACCCCTGTCTTACGCCTGATCTAACTTCGAAGTGGTCAGTGTAGCCTGCTGCTGTTCTCACTGTACAACTGATGTTGATTTAATTAGGTTGGTTAGATGTTGGCTTACACCGTGTGTTGTTAATATCTCCCACAGTTGTTCTCTATTTACTCTGTCGAATGATTTTTCCTGGTCAATGAAAGCTATGTACACATTTTGAGTTTGTTTTGTCGTTTTTTTCCCCTGAAAGCTGTTTTAATGTGAATAGAACGTCAGTACATCCTCCGTTTTTGTCATTTCTTATGTAAGCTCAACATATTTATTTTTTATTCCGCATATATTGATGATTGCTACTTTATATTTGCCATCCTTCTCCATTTTCTGTGATTTCTCTGAGCATAAAACATTTATCCTTTACCGACCTGCCGAGTCAGTCGTAAGTTAAGGACTTAAGTTAAAAACACATGTTAGGGACAGCCCGGCTGGTGTTTCCCGCCACGTGCTAGATCGATAAGTACCACATTCGATCTTTTACGGTCTAACTTTAAATTTTTAGATTTCTACAATTAACAAGTACTTGTCTAATCTTGTCTTTATTGAATAGAACACTTTGCACACATTAACAAAAATATATATACCCGATGGTAAACACTTTTTCGATCACTTTTATCACAAGATCCACACTCCGAAATTAAGACAACCTGCCACCTCGGTAAACCGGAAATAGTATCTCCATTACCCATTTAAATTTGAAATAGAAGATAGACAAAACGTAATATTGGAACACGCTCGGCGAAAGTGAAAAAGAGGCACACAATGAAATGGAAAAGGTGGGGGGGGAGGGGCAGACAACCCGATGGAAGGCTAAACTGGCAGGAAAGGTACATTTTTCAGGTATGGTATATTACGTAATAATTGCCGACCCATAGATATAGTTTCTACCACATGTGCTCACACGAAAACAATGACACACGCGGCACAATGAGAAGTCATTGAAGCGCGGCAAATGTTTATACACCTCCAACCCCACCCCACACACACAAAACAAATACCCCCCCCCCCCCCCAATTATGTTTTGGTCCCTGAAGATTAGTCCGCGGGAATTTATTGAAGATAGCTCGAACTGACCAATCAGAGATACGTTCAAATGAGAGGCAACCAATCAGACGATAGAAGTGAAATAGTACCGGTCCGCACAGTAAATCTGGAAAGTTAGACGATAGAATGTGGATTAGATCATCATCATCTAGTGCCATCTCCGCAACGAAAGTTGGCTACCATGGAGAGCCATTCTGCTCTGTCTTCTACAGATATATAATAAAAAATCAATGTGCATCTTTAAAACAACATAATTTAATTTGATAGAATGAATGAACGAATGATTTTCCAATGTACCGTGATGTATTGATTTTAAAAATGAAATAAAGATTAATTGAAACAAAAAAATCTGCTCTGTCTCTTGCTTTGATGGTGTAGGTTGTTATAGGTTGACTTGTTCATCTTTTGATGTTACTCGTCCATGATAGTCTTGGTCTGCCTCTGTCTCTTTTACTTTGTATTTCCCTCCAAGATTATTTTTAGTAGGCTGTTGTGTCTTTTAACATGGCCCAACATATCGCATTTGTCTTGTTTGAATTGTGTTTAGTAGTTCTCTTTTCATTTGTAATTGTAAGACTTTATCGTTTGTTTTCTTTTCCTTCCATCCAATTCTACCTATTCTTCTAAATAAATCCACTTTTCAAGGGCTCCAATTTTCTGTTCTGTTTTCTTGTCCAATGTCCATGTTTCTGCACCATATTGGAATGTTGAGAAAAAAATAATATTTCACTATTATTAGTTTTAGCCCTGATGTTCCATCACTAGTTATAGTATGTCCAAGGTAGTTGTAGCTCTGAACTGTCTCTAGGTCTATTCCTTCAACTTTGATATCCACTTGTCGGTTTTGAGTATTTTCTTTGTTTATGATTATAGTTTTATAATTGTTGCTATTCATATCTAGTCCATATTTTTTCGTGTCGTGTTTATTTCATTAAGTAATTGTTGTAGATCTTTAGGATTTTCTGCTAGTAATACAGTATACTCTCTTTCTGCGATCAAGACACAATGAGAGTAGGATTCCAGACTCTCTCATGAAGGCAGCTGTCTGTTTAAGTGAATCGATAGCCCCATGTAGTTTCTCTTCCAGGGAGGTGGGTGTGTACCACATTGCTCTTCTTAAGACTGTGTACAGGAGGCAATCCTGTAGAACATGTTTTGTAGTCATATTGTCCAGTGTACAATGGCATAGGCTGGTTGTACCTATGTTGAATTTGATGAACATGTGATTTCTCATTCTATTGTGGCCAGTACGTAGGCGAAGTATGATGACTTGATCCTACCTTGATAGGTGGTGGTATCCGTCACTCTCGTTATACTTTGGGTGTTCTCGTTTCCATTTTTCATGGTACTGACCTTTGAGGATGGATTTGGCTTCATCATAACTGAGCAGGTGATTCTCTTGTGGTAATCTCCCTCCCTCTTTAGCTAATTTGTCTGCGCGTTCGTTCCCGTGTATATTACAGTGTGATGGTATCCATTGAATGACTACTCTCTGGAAGTTATTGCATAGTTGGTCCAGGGTTGTTCTCAAGTCATCTAGTTCATTGTTCTTGGGGCTTTTCAGAGCTGGTAGTACTGACAGTGCATCAGTCAGAATCACCAATTTATTGTGCATGTTATTTTTGTGTTGAGTAGCCAATGTTGCAGCATCTCTGAGGGCCTCAGATTCTGCTTTAAAGTTGTTTGAGAATTTTCCAGTAGCTATTGACTTGGTGATCTCGTCCTGGTTATTCAGCGTCAAGAACACACCTCCTCCTCCATTTCTGGTGGCATTTGTAGCAGAACTATCTGTGTATATGTGGGACCAAGAGTCCTGTGTGTAGGTATCGTGTATGTGTTTTTCTGCTACGTGTTTTCTTTCTGTGTCTGATTGGGTGCCTTTTTCATGATTCCTGTTATATTTTCCTTAAGTTCTGGTATTTTATGTTTTCCATGAAGAGACATATCAGATGGGCCCAAGGGTTTCGATATTGTTTGGGAAAGTACTGGGTCTCCAGTAGTTAGTTCATTGGCAATTGCAGCGAAGTTGCTCCTCTTTAGTCGTACAATTCCGAAACCAGTTATTCTTTGGTGCATGGGGTGGCTAAGGAGCCTTCTATATTTCTCCGCTTGTTACAATACTTTAGTGACCCGTCTGTCAGCTAAGAGTTGTAAACCTGTTACTGTTTCTAGAGTCTTGATAGGTGTAGATTTCATAGCACCAGTGATGATACGGGCAGCTCGGTTCTATGATCTGTTAATTTTGCTAAGGTGTGATTTGGAATCCATAGTCCAGGCTGTGACTCCATACTCTAGAACTGGTCTGACTCTTCCTACGTATAGTCTTTTCAAAGTATTGCTGTCTGCTCCCAAGTCCGTTCCTGTCAATTTCTTAATAATATTAGTTCGTTTTCTGGCTTTTTCCTTGCTCTGTCTATCTGATTTTTCCAAGTCATTCTGCGATTCATGGTGACGCCAAGATATGTTGGGTTTTGGTCAATAGGAAGTGTATGGTCTTTTATCTTCAAATTTGCAGAGAGTGTGTTTCTTGATAGGCTGAAAATTGTAAATGTAGTTTTTTTTCGTTGATTGGTAAGAACCAGGTGTTCGTCCATTTTTCAAGTTCACCTAGGACATCTTGCATCCTAGGTCCAGCCACCGACATACTTTCCTCGCGAGCCCATAACGCCAGATCATCTGCGTATATTGCTGAGTGTATTCTGGGTGGAATGTCCATTACTATGTCATTTATGAAAATTAAAAAGAGTGTTTGGGACAAGACCCCGCCTTGTGGGACACCTTGTTCGATAGAGACCTTCTTACTTAGTTGACCTTGAACTTGTACTCAGGCCGTTCTATCCTGAAGGTATTGAGAGACCCAATTGAATAAACGATCCTGGATGCCAAGTCTAAAAAGCTTGTTCTTTAAACCCTCTCGCCAAACCCTATCAAAAGCCTTCTCCATGTCGACCCACACTGCCAGTGTGTGTTTCTTTTCTTGTAGACCATCCTCTATTTCCTGTGCAATGTAGGTGACCAGGTCTTCAGTTGATCTGTGCTGATGGAAGCTACTTTGTTGTGGTACGATTTGTTGTTTTGTCTCCAAATGCCACATAAGTCTTCTGTTAACCAGCCTTTCCATGAGTTTACTCAGGCAGCTCAGTAGGCTAATTGGTCTATAGCTACTTGGGTCTAGTGGGTCTTTTCCACGCTTAAGGATTGGCACCATAATAGCTTCTTTCCAGATTGCCGGCACATGACCTCTCTTCCAGCTAGCATTAATTATCCTTAGAAGCTGGCTCTTGGCTTTCTGTCCAAGATTTAGGAGCATTTCGTTGGAGATTCCATCTTTACCAGGGAAACTTTTGAGCTTCAATCCTTTGAGGGCAACATCTAATTCAGTTGGGGTAAAGATGGTCGTCTGATGCTCTTCTGGTGCTAAAGGCATGTGTTTTGCATCTTGGTTTTCCCGCCTTGCAGCTTTCTGTTTGTCTATTGGAATGTTTATTCTACTATTGTTTTTGTAAGTCTCTAATTTTTTTGTAAGTTGCAAATGCTAACTCGGGAGTGGAAGTTGTTTTCCATCTTCTTGAGTAGAAGGTTGGGGGGTCCTCCCTAGAGTTTATGAGGAATAGATTGTTGTCTATTTCCCATTCTTCCACTTCTTCACCTCGAACATTGGATTCCTTATATCCCCATCTTTCAGAGAGGCTGTTAAAGTCTCCTACTACCAGACACTTTGATGGTATTATTTCCATTGACTCCAGCTTCAGTAATTTGTCATTTGGACAGTGTATATTAAATATCCTTATACTAGCGGAGTTAATGTATAGGTCTGTACCAATGATCACTGCCTCTCCGTTTGTGACTACATCTATCAGTTTTGATGGGATGGAATTTTTAATATCATATTTCCCTATAAGCCACTTGGCGTGACGGAGGTACTTTACTTTTTTACTATAAGAATTCCAACCTTGTGACCTACCCTGTCTTGTTTAAATGTTTGGTAGCCCCTGATAATAAGTCTGTGCTGAGGATTAAGATGAGTTTCCTGGATGCAGGCAACGTTTATCTCCTCCTCTGCTAGTCTGATTGTTAGAGATTGTTTTTCGTGGTATATGCCCTCCGCATTCCAGTGTATTATATTCAGCTGTTTCCTGAAGCCTTTCCGGTCAGCGGTAGTTTCTATCATAATTAGAGTCCGTTAGATCCAGTCTGATTGATTACTTGTTAAAACGTTGCATTGTGTTCTGCGCCAGTGGCCCAGTGCATCCGATTTCAGCCAGCATTTTATTCAGGTTTGCTTTCCTTAGCCTTTGATTGCCTCCAATCTTCCTGCAAGGCAGCAGATTGTCTTTTCTGTAGGGGTATTCTGCCCTTAGATGGTCGGCCCTCCCAGGTTTATGAGCACCATCTGCCCAAGCTTGATGTAGTAATTAGTTGGTGATTAGACCATCCCCATCACACATCAAACAACAGACTATAAGACCCTCCTAGCTATCACGAACCTCCGGGAGTCTCACCGATACTGACTAGTCATGTACGAAACCCCACTCCGTCTTTCATTGATTAGAGTACGACCGTCCTAGGGCTATGCAACTAACTTGATGACGTAGCTCACACAACAATGGCTGCACTCACAATATCCCAGTTACTATAGTAAAAGCAGCCAACAGCACGCGAAAAGCTGATGCACAAATTCCAAAGTGAAAACTGCTACTGACTAGACTGAGCAGAGCTTAGCAAGGAGTTGTACAGTATAAGAACTTATAATACAATTACATCGATGGTTTTGGAACATCACACAATGTGTTGACGTAATTCGCATATATCACTAGGCAGGGGCAGGTCGTATTGTGAATAAACTTTTGACTTGACAATGAAGAACAATGAGGCGAGTACAACCTGTTATCATCGGCGAACTTTGCTAACTGGATCAGCTGATTAGCTCAGACGCAGAAAATTACACCATAGAGCCGAAGCTAATCAGTTCCCTAATGCAACTTCTGCAGCGGTCCAGCGAACGTGACCTCATTCCACCATGTTTGGAAACGGAAGTCCATATATATACAGTATACGACTGATACGTAATTTATACTGGGAGCAAACAACAATAATAAAATATAACATAGAGAACTCTACACCCATTGATATAAAAAGAGGAGTAAGACAGGGATGCATCCTATCACCAAGCTTGTTCAATCTATACACTGAGCAAATTTTTAAAAACATCTCAGAGATGCCAGGCTTAAACATCAATGGAACGATAATCATTAACCTAAGATATGCTGATGATACTGTACTACTAGTAGAAAATCCTAAAGATCTACAACAATTACTTAATGAAATAAACATGATAAGCAAAAAATATGAACTAGATATGAATATCAAAAAGACTCAAACTATTATCATAAACAAAGGAAATACTCAAAACCCACAAATGGATATCAAATTTGAAGGAATAGACCTGGAGACAGTTCAGAACAAGCAAAAAATATGGAATAGATATGAATATAAAAAAGGCTGAAATTATGATCATAGGGAAAGAAAATTCTCAAGACCTACAATTAAATATCATAGTTAAAGGAATACATCTGGAGACAGTTCAGAGCTACAACTACCTTGGCCATACTATAACCAGTGTTGGAAAATGTACAACTGAAATAAACAAACGAATAGATAGGAATGGCAAAAAGTAATTTTAATGTCATGAAAAATATACTAATGTCAAAAGAAATAACACCAGGGCTAAAATTAAGAATAGCAAAATGTTATATCGTCTCAACATTCCTGAATGGCGCAGAAACATGGACAGTAGACAAGAAAACAAAACAGAAAATTGAAGCCTTTGAAATGTGGATATACAGAAGAATAGGTAGAATTGGATGGAAAGAAAAGAAAACAAACGATGAAGTCTTAAAACAACCAACAATGAACTAACACACTCCAAACACGTCAGGGACCTCGCCCCAATAGTTTATAAATATTGTATATATTATCTAAATATCGCAGAGAATGTACCTAAATACCCACTATACACTATCTAAGACCTGACATGATACTCCATATAACTATATAATGATTAATTTCAGGTGACCTTGCCAAAATACCCCACGAACTGATTAAATACCCAGTATCCCCATATCAAAACACCCCAGCGAACTGCTTAAATGTTTATTTACCAAAGTAATTATGACACCTCGATTTAAGAAAACAGTAGAGTGTGTGGTACACATGAGGCATATTCAGGACACGAAAGACGAACATGGCAGACTACCGTGAAAGAGATTGGAGCCTTATCACGTAACATTCCAAAGAAAGCCACGGAGAGTAATTCGCACTGTTGTCATAAGAACGAGCTAAAAATAACAACATGGAGTGTTAGGACTTTATACCAAGAAGGAAAATTAGACAATCTTATTGTAGAAGCAGAACGATTAAACAAGTGAAGGAAAATGTACAACTAAAATAAAAAAAATAGGAATGGCAATAAGTAATTTTAATGTCATGAAAAGTATACTAACATCAAAACAAATGACACCGGGGTAAAACTAAGAATAGCAAAATGTTATATCTTCTCAATATTCCTGTATGGTGCAGAAACATGGACATTAGACAAGAAAACAGAACAGAAAATTGAAACCTTTGAAATGTGCATTTATAGAATAGGTAGAATTGGATAGAAAGAAAATAAAATAAATGATGAAGTTTTAAAACAACTAAAAATGAAAAGAGAACTACTAAACACAATTCAAACAAGACAAATGCGATTTTTTGGCCATGTTAAAAAACACAACAACCTACTAAAAGTAATCTGGGAGGGAAAATATAGGGTGTAAGAGGCAGACCAAGACTAACATGGACGAGTAACATTAAAAGATGGACAAGTCAGCCTAAGATAACTTACACCATCAAAGCAAGAGACAGAGAGGAATGGCGCTCCATGGTAGCCAACCTTCGATGCGGAGACGGCACTCGATGATGGTGATATGATAGATTAGACGGACACTCTCTAGGACGACGCAGCTCTTGTGGGAGCACTGGTAGCTGCCCAGACGAGGGTTGCAACTCTTGTGGGAGCACTGGTAGCTGCCCAGACGAGGGTTGCAACTCATGTGGGAGCACTGGTAGCTGCCCAGACGAGGGTTGCAACTCTTGTGGGAGCACTGGTAGCTGCCCAGACGAGGGTTGCAACTCATGTGGGAGCTCTGGTAGCTGCCCAGACGAGGGTTGCAACTCTTGTGGGAGCACTGGTAGCTGCCCAGACGAGGGTTGCAACTCATGTGGGAGCACTGGTAGCTGCCCAGACGAGGGTTGCAACTCATGTGGGAGCACTGGTAGCTGCCCAGACGAGGGTTGCAACTCATGTGGGAGCACTGGTAGCTGCCCAGACGAGGGTTGCAACTCTTGTGGGAGCACTGGTAGCTGCCCAGACGAGGGTTGCAACTCTTGTGGGAGCACTGGTAGCTGCCCAGACGAGGGTTGCAACTCTTGTGGGAGCACTGGTAGCTGCCCAGACGAGGGTTGCAACTCTTGTGGGAGCACTGGTAGCTGCCCAGACGAGGGTTGCAACTCATGTGGGAGCACTGGTAGCTGCCCAGACGAGAGAGGCAGCTCTTGTGGGAGCACTGGTAGCTGCTCAGACGAGGAAGGCAGCTCTTGTGGGAGCACTGGTAGCTGCCCAGACGAGGGAGGCAGCTCTTGTGGGAGCACTGGTAGCTGCCCAGACGAGGGAGGCAGCTCTTGTGGGAGCACTGGTAGCTGCCCAGACGAGGGAGGCAGCTCTTGTGGGAGCACTGGTAGCTGCCCAGACGAGGGTTGCAACTCTTGTGGGAGCACTGGTAGCTGCCCAGACGAGGGTTGCAACTCTTGTGGGAGCACTGGTAGCTGCCCAGACGAGGGTTGCAACTCATGTGGGAGCACTGGTAGCTGCCCAGACGAGGGAGGCAGCTCTTGTGGGAGCTCTGGTAGCTGCCCAGACGAGGGTTGCAACTCATGTGGGAGCTCTGGTAGCTGCCCAGACGAGGGAGGCAGCTCTTGTGGGAGCTCTGGTAGCTGCCCAGACGAGAGAGGCAGCTCTTGTGGGAGCACTGGTAGCTGCCCAGACGAGAGAGGCAGCTCTTGTGGGAGCACTGGTAGCTGCCCAGACGAGGGTTGCAACTCATGTGGGAGCTCTGGTAGCTGCCCAGACGAGGGTTGCAACTCATGTGGGAGCTCTGGTAGCTGCCCAGACGAGGGAGGCAGCTCTTGTGGGAGCTCTGGTAGCTGCCCAGACGAGGGAGGCAGCTCTTGTGGGAGCTCTGGTAGCTGCCCAGACGACTTCTACGAGGACACCCAAGGAGGCAGGTCAACCTTTAAATAAGATTATTAGATTTTTAAAATAGAACCTGGTCGTGATTGCCCGTAGGGGCTGTCACCCAGACCACGAATTTAGAACAGAAATAGTAGACGGTGAATGAATAGACTGAGTGGTTCCTGTATCGAAAATAAAGTTCCTTCTCTTAGACAACGAAAATTTATCGTTATACGTTGCCCACGTGGTTAGGCATGAATGTTGTCCCTGTCCTGTCGGTGTCATGCCCCTGAATTAACCACGCGCTTGCTGCCCTGAATGGTTGAAGGTCTGTCTGTCACTGTCCTGTCGACATCATGCCCCTGAATTAACCACGCGCTTGCTGCCCTGAATGGTTGAAGGTATCTGCCCGCGCCTGTCGGCGTACCTGCCGAGGCGAAGCAAGTGAATGATACAGCCGGTGTACGGGAGGTACTGTCTTCATTGAGTCTCCTCCTATGATGGTGTGCTTAATGATATCTCAACTGTTGTGGCCCGTCACTACCACAGAGACATTCAGAAATAAAAGACTTACAAAAGAAGGAATACATTTAGTGCTAGGAGAAATACACTTTATGAATAAAGGATACGACTTTGAGGAAGAGGATATATTTGTAAAGGAATATAGAACATCCATTTCGTGGAATAGGAATGGGCAGGAGATCATTCTGACTGCTATTTTTGATCTATGAGAATTAAGAACAAACTACACACAAAGTCTATAGATATGGCACTGGATTGTGATTCATTTTATTTTCTTATATCCATCAGTAGCTGTAAAAGTAAGTAAAGTACCCCCGTCACGCCAAGTGGCGTATAGGGAAATATGGTGTTAGTGACCCTATATTTTACAGACCTTCAGCACATGATTTTTGGGGTAGTGTGGTCGGTATTACGCCCGTGCTGCTTTACCTTCCCAGAAAAAAATCCGGTACCCATTAAAGGCTGGGTGAACCGGAAGCCGTCGGTTGGGATCGAACCCTACCTCTTGTCCTTTGTAGTCCAGTTCACTTACCACTGAGCTATCGCGGCTCTCATCAGTAGCTGTAGATTTACACAATTCTATGCTTCAGGCTCCATTTTCTTGTTTTCACGCTATTACTACATTACTACTATATAATCCCTTAGGTCCCCCTTTTCTTGTCTTCATGTTACTATTTATACCGTGCACTCCCTTTTATTACATTGTGTCACGATGAATCCGTGCTCAGAACCAATTTGCCAGCAAAGCTCTTGGAGAAAGGAAACCTCAGACAAGAGATGGAGTGTCAGGCCAGTGGCGAGCCCTGCACACCATAGATGTTTATACACGGACATAAAGAAGGACACAGGACGTGACAAACCGACTGTCTATATAACATAAGTACACAGGACGTGACAAATTGACTATGTGATATAAGGACACATGACGTTTCAAACTGACTGTCTATATGACATAAGGACACATGGCGTGACAAACTGACTGTCTATATGACATAAGGACACATGGCGTGACAAACTGACTGTCTATATGACATAAGGACACATGGCGTGACAAACTGACTGTCTATATGACATAAAGACACATGACGTGGCAAACTGACTGTCTATATGACATAAAGACACATGACGTGGCAAACTGACTGTCTATATGACATAAAGACACATGATGTGGCAAACTGACTGTCTATATTACATAAGGACACATGACGTGACAAACTGACTGTTTATATGACATAAGGACACAGGACGTGGCAAACTGACTGTCTATGGGACTTAAGAACACAGGACGTGACAAACTGACTGTCTATGGGACTTAAGAACACAGGACGTGACAAACAGACTGTCTATGGGACTTAAGAACACAGGACGTGACAAACAGACTGTCTATGGGACTTAAGAACACAGGACGTGACAAACAGACTGTCTATGGGACTTAAGGACACAGGACGTGACAAACAGACTGTCTATATGACATAAGTACACAGGACGTGACAAACTGACTGTCTATGTGACATAAGGACACAGGACGTGACAATCTGACTGTCTATGGGACTTAAGAACACAGGGCGTGACAAACAGACTGTCTATGGGACTTAAGGACACAGGACGTGACAAACAGACTGTCTATGGGACTTAAGGACACAGGGCGTGACAAACAGACTGTCTATGGGACTTAAGGACACAGGGCGTGACAATCTGACTGTCTATAAACGTTTGTGTTTAGGCCCAAATGCTGTCGAATTATGAACAAAGCGTGCCAGGTAACAACGTCGGCGGAGAATATACCAGACTGGCTCGTGCCTGAGGCCAAGTCTGACAGACTGGGATTGTTGGTCCCTCTATTGATGGGATTAAACCTCAGACCTGGTGAGAGACAGCGGAAATGCACTGGCATTTACCATGTCACGGTCTTGGGCGGTTAGGTAACCTACCGACGTCACAGCTTCAGGATGATATCGAGAACAAATAGGAGTTGTGTTTTTTTTTACTCTGGTGATATGTCTCGTAGATTTTACTCTCATATCGCATTTGGTTAAGGGGTTAAGGCAAAGAAATACAAACGAATGCATAAAAATACGAAGTTGCATTAAAGCCATTGATATAAAAAGAGGAGTAAGACAAGGATGCATCCTATCACCAAGCTTGTTCAATTTATACACTGAGCAAATCTTTAAAAACATCAATGAGATGCCAGGCCTTAACATTAATGAGAAGATAATCAATAACCTAAGATATGCTGATGATACTGTACTACTAGCAAAAAATCCTAAATATCTACAACAATTACTTAATGTAATAAACATGACAAGCAAAAAATATGGACTAGATATGAATATAAAAAAGACTAAAACTATGATCATAAACAAAGAAAATTTACAAGACCTACAATTAAATATCAAAGTTGAAGGAATACATCTAGAGACAGTCCAGAGCTACAACTACCTGGGACATACTATAACCAGTGATGGAAAATGTACAACTGAAATAAATAAAAGAATAGGAATGGCAAAAAGTAATTTCAATGCCATGAAAAATATACTAACATCAAAACAAATAACACCAGGGCTAAAACTTAGAATTTGCAAAATGTTACATCTTCTCAATATTCCAGTATGGTGCAGAAACATGGACATTAGACCAGAAAACAGAACAGAAAATTGAGGCCTTTGAAATGTGGATTTATAGAAGAATAGGTAGAATTGGATGGAAAGAAAAGACAACAAACGAGGAAGTTTTAAAACAACTAAAAGTGAAGAAAGAACTACTAAACACAATTAGAGCAAGACAAATGAAATTTTTTGGTCATGTTAAAAGACACAACAGTCTAATAATAAAAGTAATATTAGAAGGGAAAATACAAGATAAAAGAGGCAGTGGCAGACCAAGACTAAAATGGACGAGTAATGTCAAAAGATGGACAAGTCAGCCTATGGCAATCTGCACCATCAAAGCAAGAGACAGAGTGGAATGGCGCTCCATGGTAGCCAACCTTCTATCCGGAGACGGCACTCAATGATGATGATGATTAAAGCTGAATGTGCAGGAGAATTGAAATTTTTTTTTTTTTAAATTGTATGATAAAAGCTTTACGCGATTGATAGACGACACACATTTCAACGACGTTCCGGCTCAATAGGCCTTCAGCGGGAACGAACAAACAACACAGTTTCGATTATTTTCTTTTGGATGTTTCATTACTAGTTAGTTATGTGGGATTAATTTTATTTACTTACATATCTGTGTGTGTGTTGTTTGTTTGTTCCTGCTGAAGGCCTATTGAGCCGAAACGTCGTTGAAATTTGTGTCGTCCATCAATCACGTACAGCTTTTACCATACCATTTTTTTCTTTTTTTTTTTTTTTTCAATTCTGCCTTTTGTTAAGAGAGAAGAAGAAGAACAGGAAGAAAGATGAGACAATAATTTAATAAGGGAAATGGAATCTCTCTCTCTCTCTCTATATATATATATATATAGGATTACACTTTAAAGAGAAGAGGCACTACTCTAGGGCAAAAATTGAGAAGGAGATGGTACATTAAGGGCGAATGGCAAGAATTTGATGGAAAAGGAGCACACAGTGAGAACACCAGACCCAAGGGTCGACCACGAAAAAGATGGATCGATGGAATATTAGAAGTACTAGGAAACAACAGCAGCAGAGGCGAACAGAAGAGCAAAAGACCGCAAATTATATCTCCCCTTGACACTGACAGGCAAATGAAGAGGGAAAGAAAAAAGAAGAAGAGGCACACTTGGAAAATATGAAGAGGCCTTGAAAAGATGAGAAGTAATGGAGGGAGGAAAGAAGTACAGATAGAGACACAGAAAGAAAAATCGTAGTTTGAGGTTTGAGAGAGAGAGAAAGTGAGAGAGATAGATAGATAGATAGATAGACAGACAGACAGACAGACAGACAGACAGACAGACAGACAGACAGACAGACAGACAGACAGACAGACAGACAGACAGACAGACAGACAGACAGACAGACAGAAGACAGACAGACAGACAGACAGACAGACAGACAGACAGACAGACAGAAGACAGACAGACAGACAGACAGACAGACAGACAGACAGACAGACAGACAGACAGACAGATAGATAGATAGATAGATAGATAGATAGATAGATAGATAGATAACAGATAGATAGATAGATAGATAGATAGATAGATAGATAGATAGATAGATAGATAGATAGATAGATAGATAGATAGACAGACAGACAGACAGACAGACAGACAGACAGACAGACAGACAGACAGACAGACAGACAGACAGACAGACAGACAGACAGACAGACAGATAGATAGATAGATAGATAGAGAGAGAGAGAGAGAGAGAGAGAGAGAGAGAGAGAGAGAGAGAGAGAGATGGGCCGATTTTTATTTGGATAGTGTGAGACTTTGAAAAGAAATAATAGTCAAATCTTGACGTATGAATGAGAGACTTCTATTTTAGAATGACAGAGATTTTGAGGTTGGGATTACAAGTTTCGAAGTGAGGATAAGGAACTTTGAGGTCGTGATTACAAGTTTCGAAGTGAAGGTAAGGAACTTTGAGGTCGTGATTACAAGTTTCGAAGTGAGGATAAGGAACTTTGAGGTCGGAATTACAAGTTTCGAAGTGAGAGTAAGGAACTTTGAGGTTGTGATTACAAGTTTCGAAGTGAGGATAAGGAACTTTGAGGTTGGGATTACAAGTTTCGAAGTGAGGATAAGGAACTTTGAGGTTGGGATTACAAGTTTCGAAGTGAGGATAAGGAACTTTGAGGTTGGGATTACAAGTTTCGAAGTGAGGATAAGGAACTTTGAGGTTGGGATTACAAGTTTCGAAGTGAGGATAAGGAACTTTGAGGTTGGGATTACAAGTTTCGAAGTGAGGATAAAGAACTTTGAGGTCGGGATTACAAGTTTCGAAGTGAGGATAAGGAACTTTGAGGTCGTGGTTACATGTTTCGAAGCTAGGATAAGGAACTTTGAGGTTGGGATTACAAGTTTCGAAGCTAGGATAAGGAAGCTTGAGGTTGTGATTACAAGTTTCGAGGCTAGGATAAAGAACCTTGAGGTTGTGATTACAAGTTTCGAAGCTAGGATAAAGAACCTTGAGGTTGTGATTACAAGTTTCGAAGCTAGGATAAAGAACCTTGAGGTTGTGATTACAAGTTTCGAAGCTAGGATAAATAAATTTTGGGTTTGGGATTACAAGTTTCGAAGCTAGGATAAAGAAATTTTGGGTTTGGGATTACAAGTTTCGAAGCTAGGATAAAGAACCTTGAGGTTGTGATTACAAGTTTCGAAGCTAGGATAAAGAACCTTGAGGTTGTGATTACAAGTTTCGAAGCTAGGATAAAGAAATTTTGGGTTTGGGATTACAAGTTTCGAAGCTAGAATACAATACTACATAACACAACACAACACAACACAACACGATACAATACAATACAATACAATACAATACAATACAATACAATACAATACAATACAATACAATACAATACAATACAATACAATACAATACAATACAATACAATACAATACAATACAATACAATACAATACAATACATTTGCTTTGAGAAAATAAACATCGAGGAACGAATCGACGAAGTTCTCTACACAATAAAATGTTCTTATAATAGAACATGGAGGTTTGCATTAATCAGCGGGTGTTGATAGTGACATGAAAGGTACAACAGTTGAAGGTAACGAACACCCTACCCTGGCAAGCTCCAACAGGCACAAAATGACGCTCTTCTCGTTCTTTCTGAGGACGAGGTCATCAGTTTCGAAGCTCAACACTTCCGGAATGCCCAGTTGGCGACCCCATGAGATGAAGTTGGACACGTTATCACGGGCCTGGAAGGTGAAGGTTAACTAGTTGTTAGTCCACATTAGCAATTATAAAACAAAAAATAAATAAATAAAAGGAGAAGAAGAAAATAGGAGTATGGTGACAGCTTTACGTGGTAATGGACAAAACAAAATTCGACGTTTCGGGCAAGTAGGCCTTCAGCTGGAACATCAAACAACACAAAAAATATATCATCATCATCAAGTACCGGGCCTACTGGCGTAGGTGATCATGTTTCTCCACAATTTTCGATCTCGGCAGCTATTTATCATTTCTGTTGTTGACCTTCTGCCAAACCATTCTCTTAAGCTGTCTGTTATTTTTTCTCTCTGCTTCCCTCTATCTCTTCGTCCCTCAATTTTTCCAGTTGTTACAATATATTCCAGTTGTTCTCTTCTCATTACATGGCCAAAAAAAGTTGATTGTTTCTTCCTAATATTGGAAATTAGCTCTCTTTTTGCTTTGACCTCTTTCAAAACATTTTCATTACTCTTCTTAGCTGTCCATGGTACTCTCAACATTCTTCTGTAAAACCACATTTATACAGACTCCAGTGATTTTCTTGTCTGTTGTCCTATTGTCCATGATTTGCATCCATATGTCAAGACTGGCTCTACATAACATTTAAGAACTCTTTTTCTTGTTTCTATTGTCAAAAATGGATTGCATAGTATCTTCCTCATTTTTTGGAAAGCTGCTTTTGCCTGAGCCATTCTACATCTCACCTCTTTTGTACATCTTCCATCTGAGGTTAACAAAGTTCCCAAATATTTAAATTAATTTACCTGTTTTAATATTGTTCCAAAAATATATCATGTGAGCGATAATGGTCTGCTAGTGTAAACAAATATGACGATGTACAAACATAAAGTAGCAGCGGTATGGTACTAGTAAAGAAGTAAAGGCATCAAGATACAATAAGATGCGTAGAGACGCGAAGCTGCTGTAAATCTGATGATAATAGCAATTCTGAAAAAGAAAGAAGAACACAAGTGGTATAGTGACGACAGTCGGCATGAACTGGTTTTCGTTCTACGTTTGTCTTTCTGGGTGATTCTTTGTCTTTAGTTTGTCTGTCTTGTCAGGTTGCGTGTGTTTTCTGTAGTATGTGTGGCTGTATAATCGCCTGTCCGTTTGTTTTTCTGATGTTTACTTACAATCAGTCTGTCTAAGTAACTGTGTCTTTTTCAGTCAGTCAGTCAATCTGAGTTATTGTCTCTCTTTCAGTCTATTTGAATGTATGCCTGTTTATTGCTTATCTGATTGATTTTCTTACCGATACATCTGTCTGAGTGGCTGGCTTCCTTTCTTTATTCTTCTCCTTCTCTCTTCCATGGTCCCTTCTTTCCATCTATCTCCCCTTCAATTCGTTTTCTTTCTTTATATCTCAACCGTTCAGAATAAAATCAATATGCCTGTCAATATTAAGAACTTCATGACTTGGCAATTCATACCCATCTCTGTTACCCATATTGTCCCTTCTATCCATCACAGCCGGCTAGGTCCAGACAAACAAACTGTCATAAACTCCATTTAACACGCTTTCTAGAACATTCCGACATCACAAGATACATCTAAGGGATATAAACAAAAGAGAATCCCCAAAAAGTCGTTTCATATAAAAGAAAACACCGAGAAAATAAAACCGGTCTTGTTTGAGCACGTGTTTGATGCTTAATTCCTCTCGTTCTCTCCTCGTCCATCGACAACAAAGTTGTGGACTGGGATTGTCCGATGGATTTTCTGCCATTCCTATTGATCTCTTTGTATCCAGACAGCTTCAAACGTGATCAGGTCTTTTCAATATTCTGTAAAGTGTATGCATATCGCTGTCGGTTCCAGTAGCTCGCTAATTGAACGCGTCTCGGGGGACTTGGTGGTCTGGATGTAAGACGTCAACCTCTAGACAGGAAGGTCCAGAGTTCGATTCCTATCACAGGCGGTAGACATAAAAAAAAAATCAACTCAGTGGTTTCTTCATGTTTTTACCCTCCCCGTGGTCTCTACGTAGTGAGATCCGATTTCTAGCCGTCTCTGGGTAGTGAGATCTGATTTCTAGCCCTCTCTGGATAGTGAGATCTGATTTCTAGCCCTCTCTGGGTAGTGAGATCTGATTTCTAGCCCTCTCTGGGTAGTGAGATCTGATTTCAAGCCCTCTCTTGGTAGTGGGATCCGGTTTCTAGCCCTCTCTTGGTAGTGAGATCCGATTTCTTGCCCTCTCTGGGTAGTGAGATCTGATTTCTAGCCCTCTCTGGGTAGTGAGATCTGATTTCTAGCCCTCTCTGGGTAGTGAGATCTGATTTCAAGCCCTCTCTTGGTAATGGGATCCGGTTTCTAGCCCTCTCTAGGTAGTAAGATCCGATTTCTAGCCCTCTTTAGGTAGTGAGATCCGATTTCTAGCCCTCTCTGGGTAGTGAGATCCGATTTCTAGCCCTCTCTGGATAGTGAGATCCGATTTCTAGCCCTCTTTGGGTAGTAAGATCCGATTTCTAGCCCTCTCTAGGTAGTGAGATCCGATTTCTAGCCCTCTCTAGGTAGTGAGATCCGATTTCTAGCCCTCTCTAGGTAGTGAGATCTGATTTCAAGCCCTCTCTTGGTAGTGGGATCCGGTTTCTAGCCCTCTCTTGGTAGTGAGATCCGATTTCTTGCCCTCTCTGGGTAGTGAGATCTGATTTCTAGCCCTCTCTGGATAGTGAGATCTGATTTCTAGCCCTCTCTGGGTAGTGAGATCTGATTTCTAGCCCTCTCTGGGTAGTGAGATCTGATTTCAAGCCCTCTCTTGGTAGTGGGATCCGGTTTCTAGCCCTCTCTTGGTAGTGAGATCCGATTTCTTGCCAGTAGTATAGTATGTCAATTAGGACGGATAAAAGTGCCTTTGAAGGCACCTAAATCCTTATATAAATAGTCTACCCGTACATCGAGGCACATTTTTTGGTGCCGTTTTTCCTTATATGAGAGTCTTCATTTTTTCTTATATGAGAGTCTACCCGCCCATTTTGGTTCCGGTGACCTCTCGTTGACCTCTCGTTGACCTCTCGTGGTGTTGTGAAGGCGTCGAAACGCAGATAAATCCTTATATAAATAGTCTACACGCAGATCGAGGCACAATTTTTGGTGCCGTTTTTCCTTATATGAGAGTCTACCCGCCCCTTTTTGTTCCGGTCGTGGTGGTGGTGGTGGTGGTGGTGACCTCCCGGTGACCTCTCGTGGTGACCTCCCGCTGCGGTGGTGTTGTGAAGGGGTGGTGAAGGGGTGGTGAAGGGGCGGCGGTGGTATCATAACTTTCATATTCTTTGTACTTTCAATGGTTCCGTAACTTTCATAAATCTATTCTTTCTTTATACTCTCATTCAATAAAAAACAGTGACAAGTTTATTTATTGTTTTTAAAAACTTCCTTTAGAATTAAAGGTAACAGCTTAGGCCGTTACACACGCTACACGCCAAATGCGAAACACAGCGTTAATTAAGCGAGAGATCAAAGAGTTCCCGGTAGGCGCGCAGCAAGGGGCCGCAAGATCAAAGAGTTCACGGTAGGCGCGAGGCGACCTCGCGCAGCGAGGGAGCCGCGTTTAACGTTAAGCGCGATCAAAGAATCCGCCTCCCGTATGAACATCAAAGAATCTGCCTCCCGTGGTGAAATATCCGTCGCCGGTAAGTGTTCATCAGGAGAATCATTTAACAGGGGAATTTTACGATACCGATGTTTTAATGTGAGACGCTTGGGGGTAATTAATATCTTTGCGCTGGTTCGTGTTCAAAGACCGTGTTTCGCTGTGAAAAGTTTTGATTAAATGTTGAGGGCCAGACTGGCCAGGGCTACGTTAATAACTTTTTATCATCTGAAGATTAGAATACCACTTATCAGGGGAATTTTAGTGGGTGGTTGTTTTAATGTGGGATGTTTAGGGGAAAATTAATATGGTTGTACTGGAGAGTACTTGATCGATCAAAGAGGTTAGAACTGTATATAAGTAGATCCAAGCAGCCAGGATTTTATTCTCACTCTCTGAAGCAGTTTCAACGAGTGTCTTGGCTGTAACGCAAGCAAGAGTGTGCTTGGCTGTACAAGTAATTTTTCTTTACAAATCGTAAGTAGATTCTATACTGTCATTTATTTTAATTTAACAAAATAATTTAAAATTAAATAAATTAAAACAACTCAAATAAAAATCAAACAAATATGCTCTTTTTATAATGTTTATTTTCACACTGAAACATAAATTTATTTCAATACATCAACGTGGACAATACATGTTACACATTCAAATGTTTATAATTGAACAATGATGATTTCAATAGTACAAATATGAATTCAAATCATCTGAAAAAAGTACACAAATAACAACATAGTCAACATAACTACTTCGTTTTCTACACGAGTGAGGTAACGTGTTGTCATCTTTCACCTGACACCCTTTACAATAGTCATATGGTTGATACTGTAGAATGCACAACACCTTGTCAAATAGGATGTAAGGTCTGATAGATGCCATTTTATGGGAATCTGTAATATAAGAAAACCACATCACAAATATTTGGAATGGGACAGAACATGTAATACATGATAAAAATACTTTAAATGTGATAATACTCAATCAAAGTGTCATTAGTGACGATGGACCCTCGGTGGAAACACCACTTCACTGCTCTTATTGCTGGTCCCACCGGTTGTGGAAAAACTGTATTTGTTCAAAAGTTTCTACAGAATCTACAAGAGCTAGTTGTCCCCGTACCCGAGGAAGTTATATGGTGTTACGGGGAATGGCAACCAATATACGAGACTATGGAGAAAGTGAGATTTATCGAGGGTCTACCAGATATCGATAACTTGGAAGGGGGTAAGAAGAGAAGACTCATCATCCTCGATGACTTGATGTCAGAAACAGATGAGAGGGTGACAAAATTATTCACCAAAGGTAGTCATCACAGAGATATGAGCGTGATCTACATTGTTCAAAATCTATTTGGAAAAAATAAGGAACATCGAACTATAAGCCTCAATACTCATTATATAGTCCTTTTCAAGAATCCAAGAGACGGAAGTCAAATTACAAATCTGGCTAAGCAAATGTACCCTGGTCAAGTGGCGTACCTCCAAGAGAGTTTTAAGGACGCGACAGCGTCTCCCCACTGTTATTTGCTGGTAGACCTTCGACAGGAAACACCGGATCATCTGAGGCTGAGAACAAAGATATTTCTAGGGGAGAGACAAATCGTCTACGTTCCAAAGTAATAGAATGGAAGCTTCACTTAGACGACACGGTGAAATGTTGAAATGTCTGCGCTCAGCTACGCCGAGTGGTTTAAGAGCCATATTGAAAACGGCCTCTCCAGAACTCATTCGCTTTTTATGTGAGTGTTGTCATAACATATTAAAAGGTAATGTTAGACTCACGCAGCATCAGAAGTGCGAGCTACGTCGACACAAGAACAAGCTGAGATTCCTCACTAAAAAGAAACCGACTCTTACGCAGAGGAAAGCAATTCTACAAACTGGTGGATTCATAGGTGCTTTGATCAAACCTATATTAAGTGTTCTAGGTGGTGTATTAGGTCTGTAAACATGGCCAAGAAAATGATTTTGATGGATCCTCGGTTATTAGAGGGTTTGAAACAGACTTCCACGTATACACCACCCGAGGCGATCAATGATAACTTGAGAGATTTAGACGATGAAATGCAACGTATCTTAGACCGTAATGATTTAGCTCCTACTGATAAGGCCAGAGTGTACCAACGTACTTTGCAACAGTATTTAACTAGAATGGAGCAGTATAAACGACGTCCTTTAGGATCAGTCGATCTCATTCAACATAACTCGTCAACAGAAAGAATACCTTCTCCTCCACCTTCGCCACCACCAGTCGATGTGCAACCAGAACAAGCCAAGGTACCCGAAACCCCAAAGACCAGTGATGAAAACACTTCACGACTAACCTCGTATAAATTGAGGTCCAAAAGAAAAAAGTCCAAAATCCCAACACCAAAATGGGAAAGGTGGTCAAAGTATTGAGACGTTATTACTATGACCCTAATCAACCAGGGTCGTATAGTGGTGCAAGAGCCTTGCAACGTAACACCAAAGTAGGAATTAAAGAGATCAATCGTTGGTTGAGTCACCAGGATACCTATACCCTTCATAAACCGATTCGACATAAATTTGAACGGCGTCCGATTATAACGAGTGGACCCAAACAACAATACCAAGCAGACTTAATCGATTTAAGACATTTGAAAAAACACAATGATGGGTACTCCTATTTGGTTTCTTGTGTGGATGTTTTCAGTAAATTAGCGTGGGCCGTCCCAATACGAACAAAAACGGGGAAATCATTAGTGGAGGCTGTTGGTAAAATATTTATCGATGGGAAACCTGCGAGTCTTCAAACCGACAAGGGGTCAGAGTTTCTGAACAAAACATTTCAGAAATTTCTCGAAGACAACAATATTCACTTTTTCACCACCCAGAATGAAGATATTAAGGCTGCTGTTGTGGAACGTTTTAACAGGACTCTGAAACAAAGGATGTGGCGATATTTTACGAAATCCAATCGACTTTGTTATGTACATGTGCTACCCGCCCTACTTCGAAGTTATAATCATTCGTACCACAGAAGTATAAAAATGGCACCGGTCGACGTTAGCAGAGACAATCAAGAACAAGTGTGGAACACGTTGTATAACAAACACAACTTGAAATTTGAAAGACCCCTGTATAAGGCTGGTGATCGAGTTAGAATGGTCCTGGGCAGAGCTAATTTTAAAAAGGGTTATGCCCCAGCTTGGACGGAGGAACTCTTTACCATCAGTCGAGTAATTGAAACAAAACCCGTTACATATGTGCTAAAAGATGATAAGGGTGATGGAATAGAGGGGTAATTTTACACCCAAGAAATTCAAAAGGTTGGAGACAAGAATGAGTACAGGGTCGAGAGGGTTATAACCCAACGTCGCACGTCATTGGGACGAAAAGAGAGTTTAGTCAAGTGGTTTGGTTATGATTCCTCATTCAACAGTTGGATACCGACCAAGGACATTGTCAGATACAAAAACTAGAGATGGTGGAAGAAGGTGAATCGTTTGAAGATCCTGTTTTGCGAACCCTGAGCTCTGGCGGGGAGAGAACCTCGCTCTGGCCAGTATTTGGGAAACTATTCCCCCGTTTAGAGATTGTCTTTATGTGTCAAATGCTTGTTATATATGCCGTTGTCGCGGTCTCGCTGTTCAATCTGTCCACTGAAAAGCCAGACGCGAAGGACGGAAAACTGTGGATCGCCCTACTGAGCAGTTGTTTAGGTTACATGCTCCCGAATCCAAAGTTGGAGACGAAAAGGTGAATAGAGGAAAATGAGTTTTTATGTCACGTTACCCAGCAATGCTTCTATGGATATTTTTAAGGAAAATAACCCCGGCCACTTTTTCGTCAAGCTTCCTCAGACCATTGATATTACAACACAATATGAGATTGCGCTGGTCGAGATACAGTTTCCGCTAAATTATTTCAATGTAATAGAGGGTGATGTCTGGATTCGATACGAATCTCTCGCTAACGACGATATTTGCGACGCTAGATTTTATTTCAACGTGACATTGGAGCCTGGGTTATACACGAAACCCGATGCGTTCATCGGCGCGTTGAATGCGTCGATCATAAAAGCGGAGGATGAGTCGAACGGGGATGTGAAAGGGAAAAAAATGAGATTCATTTACGCAAAAGAGGTGAATAAAGCCATCTTGAAACTTTACGAAAAAGGAGTCAGTGTTACCATAAGCGACACTTTGAAAAACATGTTAGCCTTCCCCACGACCTCAATAGCAGACACGGCTCCCGATATCTTCAGCGTGGGTGAAATTGACTTGGAAAGTGTTGCAAAAAATGTCTACGTCTACTGCGATCTGGTTTCACCCAGACCCGTCGGGGATGTGATGGTACCTCTCCTCAGGAGCGTGCCTGTTCTCAATAGAAATCACACCTCGGTGTTTCAGATCTACGATAAGCCTCACTACCTGCCCCTGAGTAGATTTTCCTTCGATACCGTGGAAATCCTTTTAGCCAACGAACATGGAAAAACCATTCCATTCACCAGTGGGACGTCGGTGCTAACGGTACACTTTCGAGTGAAGAAACATCTCGAGCTGGTATAATGGTGAGACATACACCCTTTCACCGCAATGCCAGGTTATACGAAGACTTTTATTGCTGTCAGGCGGGGGATGGGATGCCAGTGTTTATAGGAGGTCGAAATCAACGAGGACGAGGAATCGGTAGTTTCTTTGGTGGAATCGGGAGGGCTATTTTACCCTGGTTAAAAACAGGGGGTAAAGCCTTACTCAGAGAAGGCGTGGGGACCGGTCTGCAGGTCGCGCAGGACGCATTAGCTGGCAGAAATATCGGCGATGCTTTCAAATCACGAGCTAAGGAGGCCGGCATGCGGTTATTAGACGGGGCCGTAGACCACCTGACGGGTAACAACCAATCAGGAAGTGGTTTACGACGACGAATCAGAAAGCGAGTCGGGAAGGCAGCCCCACCTGGCCAACCCGTTACGAAGAGAATAAAACCATCAGCTAGACTGTTCCCCCTTCATTCTGCAACCAAGAGGCGAACTAAACTGTCGGTACCAAAAGATATATTTGATTAATGATGTCTCTCATTCACCCCAAGTCATGTGAATGTCTTCATTCTGGTTTGGATTTATTTAGCGTTCCACCAACTCAGACTGCTGTAGACTCGGGCCAATTTACTGAAATTCGACCTCTTGCCTCGTTAGCACATGGGGCTCCCATAGAGTTTTTCATTTCTGGAAACACTGAAGAGTATCTAGATCTTTTCAACACGTTTTTACATCTGCGGGCCAGGATCACCCTCCCCAATGGTGAAAGTTTACCATTGGATGCCGAGGTAGGTCCAGTCAACAATTATCTTCACAGTCTATTCTTGCAAGTCGATGTTTCTCTGAATGATACATTGATTACACCATCTGAGAATACCTATCCATTTAGAGCAGTGTTCGAGACTTTACTAAACTATGGGGAGGATGCGAAAACGGGGCACTTGACGGCTGCTCTGTTCTACAAAGATACAGCAGGCCACCACGATGATATGCAGGCTAACGAGGGATTTAAAATACGACGTGCTTTGACTTCGGATAGTAAAGAGGTTGAAATGATGGGTCGTTTGCACTCTGATCTCTTTGTGCAGGACCGTTACATGTTAAACAGAGTGGATGTAAAGATTAAACTCACACCCTCTAAGGACGTGTTCAACATCATGACTCAGGATAAGTCTGTGGGTTATAAGAGTGTAATCACTTATGCTGCCCTCGTGGTCAGGAAAGCCAAGCTAAACCCAGCAATTTCTCTGGCCCACGAAAAAGCGCTTTTAAGTGGGAATGCACGGTACCCAATCAAGCGGGTTACCCTGAAAACATTTGCCATTGCTCGTGGGATGTATTCCCACAACCAAGACAATTTATTCCTATCTCAAACGCCAACACGTATAGTGATAGGTCTGATTACCGCCGGTGGGTTTAATGGAGTTTATAACATTAACCCATTCAATTTTCAACACTTTGGTTTGACTTATATGAACCTGATGGTTGACGGGAGATGTGTATCCGGAAAGCCCCTAGCTATGGATTTTGAAAACAATCACTATGCGCGAGCCTTTTTTGGTACAAATTTGGCCATGGGTTTGATTGGTAGAGATGCTGGCAATGGTATTGATTATCATCAGTTCAAGGATGGCTTTTGTCTATTTGGTTTTGACCTCTCACCCAGTCTGCTAGATGGAACCCAGTTTGAGCTAGCCACGAGTGGACCCTTGTCGATAGAGCTCAAATTCGCCGCTCCCACGACAACTCCCCTACAAGTTATTGTCTACGCCGAGTTGGATTCAGTACTGGAAGTGTCCAAGACAAGACAGGTTCTAACAGACTACGCTATTTGAGAAAATAAACACGGGGGATATTTACAGTCTCTTGATGTCCGATGTTTTTGTTCGAGGTTGCGCCCTTGTTAGTGTCATCCCACGAAACCACTTACCACCCCTCATCGATCAAACCAAGACTGCAGCCTTTGTCGTAAACACCGACCCTGCCCACAAACCTGGTGAACACTGGGTGGCCATCTTTTACAATGGCCTCGGCCAAATAGAGTATTTTGATTCCTACGGTTTACCTCCCAGGCACATTGATATTTTAAACTTTATCGAGAGGAATTCACATGTTCCATTCGTCTACAACTCACGAGTGTTACAAGACTTGTTTAGCAACACGTGTGGTCTATATTGTGTTTATTATATAATTTTAAAGTGTCGTGGTGCGAGCATTAACAGAATTCTCATGCCATTTTCAACGAAACAACATATTAACGACCGTATCATTTATCGGTTGATGACGCCCTGGATCCATCGACTGAGTGGAACAAACTTCCCATGACTCATCAAAGATGGCGGCTCTCTGAACATGTCTCAACACGTCCGATGACGTATTGCATCAGTTACTATAAATAGAACGTATTCCATTGGTTACTATAATTAGGCTGGCCACGCCCCACTTGTTACAGGGTATAAAAGTCAGCCGTTCTCAGTTCTACTACATACAGAAAGTCAGAGCCCTGCTACCAAGTCGTGTGATTCAAACATGGAATCGGCTAGCATTAATATGCCAGCTTCATTTGATGTATGTGATCAACGTATTTTCATGTCTCGTAGAAATGAGAATATAATTCCACTGTCCAAAGATGGTGTTAAGGCAGTCTCAGTTTCTGCTTTTCATAACAGACCATTGATAAACATAAGGTCATATCGTGGTGAGAGTCTTCTTAAGTTTCCTACCAGAACTGGAATAACACTCTCGAGAGATGAATTTATCACGCTAGTTGATATGCGAGATGACATTTTAGCAACTTATGATAACATCAACTATACTACACCTCTTGTTGAGCAACCGAAAGAACCAAGAGATATGTATGCCTCGAGTGATTCAATTTCCACTCAGTCGCCAATTACCTACGCCGTCTTTGATCAAGGCTTTGTCAAAATGGAGGGTGGCTGTGTTTTGAACTCTAATCAACCTTCGTATTCACCAGTGTTTGATAACCATTTAGCTCAAACAGACAGTTCCAACAAAGCGAGGAAGCCGAGACGAGTAAAATTAATAAATGCTGCAGTGGGACAGTGAAATTTTTATTACTTATACATGACTATGTTGTTATTTGTGTACTTTTTTCAGATGATTTGAATTCATATTTGTACTATTGAAATCATCATTGTTCAATTATAAACATTTGAATGTGTAACATGTATTGTCCACGTTGATGTATTGAAATAAATTTATGTTTCAGTGTGAAAATAAACATTATAAAAAGAGCATATTTGTTTGATTTTTATTTGAGTTGTTTTAATTTATTTAATTTTAAATTATTTTGTTAAATTAAAATAAATGACAGTATAGAATCTATGAAATAAGGTTCTACTTACGATTTGTAAAGAAAAATTACTTGTACAGCCAAGCACACTCTTGCTTGCGTTACAGCCAAGACACTCGTTGAAACTGCTTCAGAGAGTGAGAATAAAATCCTGGCTGCTTGGATCTACTTATATACAGTTCTAACCTCTTTGATCGATCAAGTACTCTCCAGTACAACCATATTAATTTTCCCCTAAACATCCCACATTAAAACAACCACCCACTAAAATTCCCCTGATAAGTGGTATTCTAATCTTCAGATGATAAAAAGTTATTAACGTAGCCCTGGCCAGTCTGGCCCTCAACATTTAATCAAAACTTTTCACAGCGAAACACGGTCTTTGAACACGAACCAGCGCAAAGATATTAATTACCCCCAAGCGTCTCACATTAAAACATCGGTATCGTAAAATTCCCCTGTTAAATGATTCTCCTGATGAACACTTACCGGCGACGGATATTTCACCACGGGAGGCAGATTCTTTGATGTTCATACGGGAGGCAGATTCTTTGATCGCGCTTAACGTTAAACGCGGCTCCCTCGCTGCGCGAGGTCGCCTCGCGCCTACCGTGAACTCTTTGATCTTGCGGCCCCTTGCTGCGCGCCTACCGGGAACTCTTTGATCTCTCGCTTAATTAACGCTGTGTTTCGCATTTGGCGTGTAGCGTGTGTAACGGCCTAAGCTGTTACCTTTAATTCTAAAGGAAGTTTTTAAAAACAATAAATAAACTTGTCACTGTTTTTTATTGAATGAGAGTATAAAGAAAGAATAGATTTATGAAAGTTATTCAGCTACTCTTATAAAGCTACTCTTGCCCTCTCTGGGTAGTGAGATCTGATTTCTAGCCCTCTCTGGGTAGTGAGATCTGATTTCTAGCCCTCTCTGGGTAGTGAGATCTGATTTCAAGCCCTCTCTTGGTAATGGGATCCGGTTTCTAGCCCTCTCTGGGTAGTAAGATCCGATTTCTAGCCCTCTTTAGGTAGTGAGATCCGATTTCTAGCCCTCTCTGGGTAGTGAGATCCGATTTCTAGCCCTCTCTGGATAGTGAGATCCGATTTCTAGCCCTCTTTGGGTAGTAAGATCCGATTTCTAGCCCTCTCTAGGTAGTGAGATCCGATTTCTAGCCCTCTCTAGGTAGTGAGATCCGATTTCTAGCCCTCTCTAGGTAGTGAGATCCGATTTCTAGCCCTCTCACGGTAGTGAGATCCGATTTCTAGCCCTCTCTAGGTAGTGAGACCCGATTTCTAGCCCTCTCTGGGTAGTGAGATCCGATTTCAAACCCTCTCTAGGTAGTGAGATCCGGCTTCTAGCCCTCTCTAGGTAGTGAGATCCGGTTTCTAGCCCTCTCTAGGTAGTGAGATCCGATTTCAAACCCTCTCTAGGTAGTGAGATCCGATTTCTAGCCCTCTCTAGGTAGTGAGATCCGATTTCTTGCCCTCTCTAGGTAGTGAGATCCGATCTCTAGCCCTCTCTAGGTAGTGAGATCCGATCTCTAGCCCTCTCTAGGTAATGATAACCGATTTCTAGCCCTCTCTAGGTAATGATAACCGATTTCTAGCCCTCTCTAGGTAATGATAATCGATTTCTAGCCCTCTCTAGGTAAAGATAACCGATTTCTAGCCCTCTCTAGGTAATGATAACCGATTTCTAGCCCTCTCTAGGTAGTGATGTCCGATTTCTAGCCCTCTCTAGGTAGTGAGATCCGATTTCTAGCCCTCTCTACGTAGTGATGTCCGATTTCTAGCCCTCTCTAGGTGGTGAGATCCGATTTCTAGCCCTCCCTAGGTAGTGAGATCCGATTTCTAGCCCTCTCTAGGTAGTGAGATCCGATTTCTAGCCCTCTCTAGGTAATGATAACCGATTTCTAGCCCTCTCTAGGTAGTGAGATCCGATTTCTTGCCCTCTCTAGGTAGTGAGATCCGATCTCTAGCCCTCTCTAGGTAGTGAGATCCGATCTCTAGCCCTCTCTAGGTAATGATAACCGATTTCTAGCCCTCTCTAGGTAATGATAACCGATTTCTAGCCCTCTCTAGGTAATGATAACCGATTTCTAGCCCTCTCTAGGTAATGATAACCGATTTCTAGCCCTCTCTAGGTAATGATAACCGATTTCTAGCCCTCTCTAGGTAGTGATGTCCGATTTCTAGCCCTCTCTAGGTAGTGAGATCCGATTTCTAGCCCTCTCTATGTAATGATAACCGATTTCTAGCCCTCTCTAGGTAGTGAGATCCGATTTCTAGCCCTCTCTAGGTAGTGAGATCCGATTTCTAGCCCTCTCTAGGTAATGATAACCGATTTCTAGCCCTCTCTAGGTAGTGAGATCCGATTTCTAGCCCTCTCTAGGTAGTGAGATCCGATTTCTAGCCCTCCCTATGTAGTGAGATCCGATTTCTAGCCCTCTCTAGGTAATGAGATCCGATTACGTTGAAAAACTGGAGGTCCCATTTTCGTTTGCGCAAGTTAAAGAACCATTTGCAGATACACATCGAAAATAATAGCTAAAAAAATGGCTGCCGACAGATCAAAAATTGTTAAGCAAGAATGCCGAAGACGGTTGGTGTGGAAAGGTGCAGATATCGCATATGCGTCTTGAACTAGCGACACAACACGCCAACGCCCACTTAACGTGTGACCGCTTAGAAGAAGTCTGTTTTCAACCCTTTGATTGTTTGTTTCCCCTCGTTCTGATGATGTTCTCTCAAATCTTTGCTGTATTTTTGTACCCAACATTTGTGCCAAAGAAGGGAGAGGGGCTGGTGAGAGAGATTAAATATGTTATTTAAGATTGCTAACTGCGGGGGGGGGGGGGGGGGTGATATCATATCCTATTGTATTACAATAACGACCTGATCATTTGCGTATTCACAAAGGAGACTATACTTTGAAATTATTTTACCGAAATGTGCAATACAACAGGGAACAGGACTTTAGAATGCAGAAAGACTGACCCAAACAGAAATGTAATTGTCACTAAATTATCGGGCCCTTTATAGAGATCTACAGTTTACCATCAAAGGGAGCTACAGCATAAAGTTGAAGCAAAACCGTTCAATGTAAATTGTGCAGTAGTAAAGTAAAGTAAAATTTTCAACTCCAATGTTAAGTCATTCCTATTATATGACTGTGAAACATGGAGAACAACAAAATTGACAATCATGAGGATACAGACTTTCATTGATGGATACTTACGCAGAATAAAAGGATGGAAATGGCAGGACAAATTCACTAACATAGAATTATGGAAATGTACCAGTCAAATACCAGTGGATAAAGAGATACAGCGAAGACGATGGCGCTGGATAGGACGCGCACTGCGGAAGTCAACTGAGAGTATTGTACAATAGGCCCTTTTTGGAATCCCCAGGGGAAAAGACAAAGAGGAAGACAAAGGAATTCTTGGAGAAGACAGATAGAAACAGAGATGAAGATGATGGGGAAGATTTGGAATGATCTTAAAAGAATGGCAAGATACAGAACAACTTGGAAAGTGTTTGTTAAAGACCTATGCTCCACAGGGAGCTGAGAGGTAGAAGATGAAAGTAAAGTAAAGAGTCCCTGTAACGCAAGTTGCGTATAGGGAATATGGTGTTAGTGACCATAATTTTTATAGACCTTCGGCACATGATTTGTGGGGTAATGTGGTCGGTATTACGCCCGTGTCGCTTTACTTTCCCAGAAAAAATCCGGTACCCATTAAAGGCTGGGTGAACCCGGAAGCCGTCAATCAGGAACGAACCCGACCTCATATCCTTTGTAGTCCAGTTCACTAACTAATGAGATTCGCGGCTCACAAATTGCGGAGTAGGAATATTATAAAATTTGGTTATTGGGTTATTTGCGGGTCATCATCATTGCACTCCGAACATGTCCATAGGTGCTCAGATCCCCTCCTCAGCAATTCCCTCAGTGTCCAGCGACTGACGACTCCAGTTCTATCAAATGCTTTTAGGAACAAAGTAGGAGTCCTGTCACGCCACGTAGTGAATGTTGAATATGATTTCAGTGCCCATATTGTTTACCATCGATACATAATTTGGGAAAGGTGGTCAGTATTACGCTAGTGCCGTTCTTCTATCGAGAAGGGGATGCAGATAAATAATAGAAGTGTTGCGGTAAAGCTGGTAACAAGGAGCCAGTAGTGGGGTGTAACGGACACACCTATAAGGTATTGTGACAGCTTTACAAAAAAGGAACAGTACAAAATACTGACGTCTCGGCCTACTTTGAGGCTTCAATATTCTTGAAAGTCCGCATGTAGGCCGAAACGTCAGTATTTTGTTCTGTTCCATTTGTGTAAAGCTGTCACAATACCTTATAGAAGTGTACGTTTCTACTTAATACTGGCTCCGTTGTTCTTTCCCAGAAAAATCTGGAACGCCTTTCAAGGTTTGGTGAAGCTGGAATCCGTCCATTGGGATCGAACCAAACCTCTTGGACTCTGTTGTTCAGCCAATGTCCAAAACAAGCAGGTTATCAAATTAAATTATTTACTCAGACAGCTAGTCAATTAGTCAGATAGTCAATTAGTCAGTCAGTCAGTTAGTCAGTCAGTCAGTCAGCTAGTCTGTCAGTCAGTTCATCATCATCATCAAGTACCATGCCTGCTGGCGATCGACTTTCGATCTCGACAGTTATTTATCATTTCTGTTGTTGACCTTCTGCCAAGCTATTCTCTTAAGCTGTCTGGTATTTTTTTCTCTTTGCTTCGATCTATCTTTTCGTCCCTCAAATTTTTCAGTTGTTACAGTATATTCCAGTTGTTGTCTTCTCAATACATGGCAAAAAAATGATGATTTCTTCCTAATATTGGAAATTAGCTCTCTTTTTGATTTGACCCCTTTCAGAACATGTTCATTACTCTTCTTAGCTGTCCATGGTCAGTCAGTTAGCCAGTCCATTAGTCAGCCCGTCAGTTAGTCAGCCAGTCAGTTAGTTAGTTAGTCAGTCAGTTTGTTAGTCAGTCAGTTTGTTAGTCAGTCAGTCAGTTAGCCAGTCCATTAGTCAGCCCGCCAGTTAGTCAGCCAGTCAGTTAATCAGTTAGTCAGTTAGTCAGCCTGTCAGTTAGCCAGCCAGTCAGTTAGCCAGTCCATTAGTCACCCCGCCAGTTAGTCAGCCAGTCAGTTAATCAGTTAGTCAGTTAGTCAGCCTGTCAGTTAGTCCGCCTTTAAGCATGAAGACTAGATAGTAAAAGAATCATGTAGTCAACAATCAATAGGCTCGACAATCATTTAGTCAAAAAGTCACAGAAAGTTAGTCAATCAGTTATTTAATCAGTCAATTACTCATTCTTTTAGCCATCCAAGAATAAAATAGGTAAATCAAACAATCTATGAATCAGTCAGTCACTCAGTCAATTGTGGAATTAAAAATTCAATAAGTAACTGATTCAGTCATTGAATCAGTCAGCCAGGCAATCAACTGTGGAATCAAAGACTCAATAAGTAAATAATTAAATCTTTCAATCAGTCAACCATTCAATCAATTGTGTAATCAAAGATTCAATAAATAAATATTGTAAGACTCAAGTTAGTCAATCTGCCAGTAACTCATTTATCAGTTAGTTAGTGATCAAACAAATAAACAATCAATCAACGAACCAACCAATGAATCTATCAATTAACAAATCAATAAGTCAGTCATTTAATCAATGTATAAATAAATATATTAATTAATCGATCAATCAATCAATCAATCAATCAATCAATCAATCAATCAATCAATCAATCAATCAATCAATCAATCAATCAATCAATCAATCAATCAATCAATCAATTAATTAATTAACCATCAATAATCAATCAATCAATGACTCAGTCAATCAATGAATCAGTAAATCAATGAATCAGTAAATCAACCAATCAATCAATATATTAACCAATCAATCAGGGAATGAATAAATGAATTAATCAATCAGTCAATTAATTAATCAGTAACCAGTCAATAATAAGTCAACCAACCAAACAATCAGTCAACCAATCACTTCGTCAATCATCAATCCGTCAGTCAATCAATCAATTAGCAGCTAAACAACCGTTATGTCAATCGATATTTGAAGCACAAAGACTGACCTGAAAAGTCTCAGGCTTGACCCCTTCCCTGTAGGAGACGTTACCAGCCGGCACAGAGCGGATGAAGTAGGACCTCATCTCGAGGGATTCCCCCATCTCGCGGCGCTGATTTGCATACTCCTGCACCTGTCAACAGAAATGTCAATCAGATCAGGGCGACCCACAAACTACTATGTTATCATTCACAAACATAAGCTTCTACAAACTCAAACACAAACAGTCACTCAACGATAATTCACCATTCACATTCACTCAACTAAGGAGAAATGAAACAAACAACACAAATGGTATAGTTACAATTTTACTTTAGAAATGGACAGTATAAAATGGAAAGACGTTGCGGCTCATTAGTTCTTCAGCAGGAACAAAAACAACACATACACAGATATATAAGTGAATAAAATTAACACTTCATTAAAAATAAAAAAAAATATCTTTACGACACATAATACCATTGCTGGTGTATGTCGGATTCGCTCACGATAGAACCTGAGAGATAAAGGCAGCGTGGTCAAGCAGTCGCCACGACGTGTGAGACTCAGGATTTTTATTTCACCCCCGATAGAAAAAAAAATCCGTTAATATCTACCTCAGGTTTCGAACACCGTATGTCGGCCTTTTAGCTAACGGAATAGTGGTTTTAGCCGCACGGCCACGCGCACCTTGTCATAGCTAACTAATAATAAGATATTAAAACACAATAATGACATTAGAATGAGAGGACTTAGCTTTCGGCTGGTCCGGAGTCGAAAATGTCCTCGCTAAGGCGACCCGTGGGGGATGGGGTCGAGGGGGTGGAGGGAATTGGTCACGAGCGCAGGTTGTGGTATAGGTGACAAAATCTGCATATACTAATATACACATACATGCGTATACAAATCAAATGTACAATGGTGATGGCGGAACCACAGAGCACACTCAAGCAGTGGTGGTAAAGCGATTAATACACGTAGCCATTTACATGTGAAATGGGTTCGATTCCTAGCTCTCTCGACATTAATTTGTTCCGACCTAAATAGTTCCGGGGTTCACTCAGCCGCTGAGAATAAGTACTTGACGTTTTGTTATAAAAAGTAGAGCGGTCTGAGGTGGTGCTGACCAATACACAATTTGCTAGCGGTCAATGATGGTCACTGATAGTTCTGACACGTTGGATTATGAAATAATATTAATGAGGACATACACATTAAACAGAACTGGCTTATACAGGAAGCTAAAATATTATGGCCACATCAAAAGACACAGTTGGCTGGGAGGAACGATGAAGGCATGGTTCCTGGGCTGTTGTTGACTTAATGCCACGAGTTAATGCGGACAGGGTTGGTACGAATTTCTTGACATTCCTGCCGGTTCTTATGGTGAAGTTGGAGTTCGTCTATCCCATTCTACGCTGGGAAACTACTAGTTCAGTCCAGAGGTACTGCGATACTGGGTCTTCTATATCAGTGACAGCCACCACAACAGGGAACACGGCGATCCTAGCTTCTGTTAGCCAGTCTGTTTTGACACAGACTGTTACCAGGGGAGACTATGAGGAGGTAGAACTGCTAGGTCTTGGTCAGATGAAGGTGCTCCGACCCTGCTATTGAGACCGCAGGTGCTTATGATCCCCTATGGTTAATGGAGGACGAGACAGAGCAGACCAAAGGTCAAAGAGACCTTGAACTTGGCAAAGGAAGAAGTGGGAGATCTGATTAAAGACAGAGATACTTCCAGACGGGTTATGGTGAACGCAACTCCATGTTAAGTACATGCAACCCGATGATGATGACGGTTGTTGAAAATTGTTACCAAGACACCCATTTGAAACTGGAACAATTACAACTAGTTGTTAAATGTAGGCTGACATATTTCTCTCATGTAAGCTTCACGTAAATAACTCAACAAACCGGCTTGTTGCACGAGCTACCGAGTTAAATGCTCTGTGAACACTGTGAGCTGTGCGTTTCATCCATTTTGATCATGTTTCGATATTCCGATTGTTTACGATGAATGATGATATCGTATACAGTGAACAGATGACTGTGTTTACTTTCTGTGCGGTTTCGCCTTATGTCTTTTGGCGTGTGCAGAGACTGCTATGATGGGGAACTACAGCTACCTTTCTTTGTTTGGGAGATGAGATAATAATTCGGATGATTTCACTGGCACGGCGGTTGAGCAATTATGGATTTTAATTCGTTTGTAATGTGATACCGGGGACTTCCATAACCATAACCATAACTCAACAAAACAGCCGATACGTCCGTGGCAGCTCTGGCACTGTGTGTGGCCTTACTCTCGACAAAGAGGACATCGCCAAGTTTGTTCTTCACTCCTTAAGAGAAGAGGTGGAGGATATGGGGGACAATGATGCATATATTGAGAGACTGAGGAGTCTAAAGGTAGGACAATGATGTACATATTGAGAGACTGAGGAGTCTAAAGGTAGGACAATGATGTACATATTGAGAGACTGAGGAGTCCAAAGGTAGGACAATGATGTACATATTGAGAGACTGAGGAGTCTAAAGGTAGGACAATGATGTACATATTGAGAGACTGAGGAGTCTAAAGGTAGGACAATGATGTACATATTGAGAGACTGAGGAGTCTAAAGGTAGGACAATGATGTATATATTGAGAGACTTTGGAGTCTAAAGGTGGGACAATGATGTATATATTGAGAGACTGAGGAGTCTAAAGGTGGGACAATGATATATATATTGAGAGACTGAGGAGTCTAAAGGTGGGACAATGATGTATATATCGAGAGACTGAGGAGTCTAAAGGTGGGACAATGATGTACGATCGAGAGACTGAGGAGTCTAAAGGTGGGACAATGATGTATATATTTAGAGACTGAGGAGTCTAAAGGTGGGACAATGATGTATATATTTAGAGACTGAGGAGTCTAAAGGTGGGACAATGATGTATATATTTAGAGACTGAGGAGTCTAAAGGTGGGACAATGATGTATATATTTAGAGACTGAGGAGTCTAAAGGTGGGACAATGATGTATATATTTAGAGACTGAGGAGTCTAAAGGTGGGACAATGATGTATATATTTAGAGACTGAGGAGTCTAAAGCTGGAAAAGGGGTCTGGTCGATCCGGAGCGCTTAGTGGGAAAAGCAGATGCATCTATAATCAACACCTTACAGGAACAGTCGATCCGGAGTGTTTAGTAGGAAAAGCAGTTATTTCTATAATAAACACCTTACAGGAACAGTCGATCCGGAGTGTTTAGTAGGAAAAGCAGTTATTTCTATAATAAACACCTTACAGGAACAGTCGATCCGGAATGTTTAGTAGGAAAAGCAGTTATATCTATAATAAACACCTTACAGGAACAGTCACTCTGCATACGCTTCAAGAAATGCTGGGACGGCTGTGGAGAGATATGTTTCGACTGCAATGAAACTGATTGCATGAATGGAATAGAACAGAATACTTACCCAGCGTGCAACAGGAAACAGATGAAGACAGTGATAACAGGAAAGCGATATGGTGGGATCGATCACGAGGCCAAACGATACTCAGAAACAATAACAAGATCATAGGAACTCACGGTGTACTTAAACTGGAAGGTGAAAGAGGACCTGGCAGGTAATAATTGTAGCTGAGATGACATTTTGGTCCATACATGGGGCATCAGGTGAAAAAGGATGGCTACGGATAGCACAACGTGGAAGGACTTTGTTGTTGAGAAAACGACAAAAGGCGTACCGACCCATGGCTGCTTCGTCAGTGTCCAGGGATGAACACATCAACCTCAAACAGACAGGTGTCCAGGGATGAACACATCAACCTCAAACAGACAGGTGTCCAGGGATGAACACATCAACCTCAAACAGACAGGTGTCCAGGGATGAACACATAAACCTCAAACAGACAGGTGTCCAGGGATGAACACATAAACCTCAAACAGACAGGTGTCCAGGGATGAACACATCAACCTCAAACAGACAGGTGTCCAGGGATGAACACATCAACCTCAAACAGACAAACATGTACACATAAGGGCCGCTAGAGTCCCTTCCAGAACTCATGTTCCTTCTTCAAAATGCTATAACTTTATGACCGTTTCGTTTAATTTTTGACATTTTGTTTGTAAACAGTTTATTGTCATGATGTAAAATAATGTACCTGGAAGCAAATAGATGGTTTTAATTGTGTCTTATTTGGTTTATATACAAACAAATACACATAATGGTACTAGTAAAATAGAATATGTACAGTTTGTACTGATCAACACTACAGATGAAATAAAACAACAATTATTTGTACGGACTTCTCGCACAGATTCGTGGCGAAAATAACCACGTCACGTTTAGCTGGATGCTCCCTGTGTGTTCTGATTCATTTCAAAGGCATAGACAAACTTTGCGTGAACTGAGAGCATTTTACAATGAATCTAAAGATGAAACTCGTTACACTTCATTACATCTCGATGAAGGTTTACCAATATTTCTGCAGAGCGAGAGAAAGATAAGGAGAGTAATCGTGGGATTTTTCATCGTTCTCTATCAAACCCTGAGAAAAGAACAGTTTCAAAATGTACATTATAGAGAATTGTGAGAAGTGCAGGTTTTGCCTTTAGAAAGTACACTTGTAGAAAACAATATCATTTGCAAGAAGCCACATATAGTAGCTGTGAGAATCAAGTATTTATGGGAAATCAAGGATTCCAATCTATAATATATTTTCATTACCTTACATTGTCCATGACGTTACAAATGTAAGATTATTATTTTGTTTCTTTCTTTGGTAGAATTAAACAAAAGAATCTATCTATCTATTGGTCATTCGAGCCGTAGCCGGCCCATAGGGCGTAGACCAAGATCATCTGAATTTTTGTTCGTTCTAGCAGTTTTCAATTCTTTTAAAGATATATTTAAACAAAAGAATAGGAATGGCAAAAAGTTATTTTAATGCCATGAAAAATACACTAACATCAAAAGAATAACAAAAGGGCTAAAACTAAGAATAACAAATTGTTATCTCTTCTCAACATTCCTGTATGGTGCAGAAACATGGGCATTAGACAAGAAAACAGAACAGAAAATTGAAGCCTTTGGAATGTGGATTTATGGAAGAATGGGAAGAAATCGATGGAAAGAAAAGAAAAAAAAATGAAGTCGTAAAACAACTAAAAATAAAAAAAGAACTATTAAAAAGAAATCAAACAAGATAAATAAGAATTTGTCGAGCATGTTAAAAGACACAGCAGCCTACTAAAAGTAATCGTGGAAGGGAAAATACAAGGTAAAAGAGGCAGTGGCAGACCAAAACTAACATGGACGAGTAACATCAAAGGATGAACAAGTCAGCCTATGACAATCTGCACCATCAAAATAGGAGGCAGAGTTTAATGGTGCTCCATAGTAGCCAACCTTCGATGCGGACACGGCACTGGATGATGATGATGACAGAATTATACTTGAGTTTAGTTTCGGAACTGAGAACATTTACGAAGACTTCCAAAATATCATCAACACGCCGCTGTGAAACATCTTTACACATTACATTAATTACAATGGTCAATCTTTACACATGACATTAATTACAGTGGTCAATCTTTGCACATGACATTAATTACAGTGGTCAATCTTTACACATTACATTAATTACAGTGGTCAATCTTTACACATTACATTAATTACAATGGTCAATCTTTACACATTACATTAATTACAGTGGTCAATCTTTACACATTACATGAATTACAGTGGTCAGTCTTTACACATTACATTAATTACAATGGTCAATCTTTATACATTACATTAATTACAGTGGTCAATTTTTACACATTACATTAATTACAGTGGTCAATCTTTACACATTACATGAATTACAGTGGTCAATCTGTACACATTACATTAATTACAATGGTCAATCTTTACACATTACATTAATTACAATGGTCAATCTTTACACATTACATTAATTACAATTATCAATCAAATCTACTTGGTCACTCACAAACCAATCTTTATCACCATTGACTGCCGTCTCCGCATCGATGGCTGGCTACCATGGATCACCATTCCACACTGTCTCTTGCTTTGATGGCGAAGGTTGTCAGAGGATGACTTGCCCATCGTTTGATGTTACTCATCCATGTTAGTCTTGCCCCAGCCTCGTAGTATTTTCCCTTCCAAGAATATTTTTAGTAGACTGTTGTGTCTTTTAACATCGCCTGAAAATCCCATTTGCCTTGTTTGAAATATGTTTAGAAGTTCTCTTTTAATTTGTAGTTGTTTTCAAACTTCACCGTTTGTTTTATTTTCTTTCCATACACATTTTTTTCTTCTTCTATAAATCTACATTTGAAAGGCTTCAATTTTCTTTTCTGTTTTCTTGTTTAATGTCCATGACTCTGTACCATACAGGAATGTTGAGAAGATATAACATTTTTAAGTTTTAGTCCCTGGTGTTATTTATCTTCACACACTCTATAATAACAGCTCAAGCATTAAACTGCTCACAAATAAACAAACTCTTTACACATTATATAACAGCTTGTAAAACTAACGACGTCACTCACAAACAGCTTCGTCACTCACAAACATCTTCGTCACTCACTCACAAACAGCTTCGTCACTCACAAACAGCTTCGTCACTCACAAACAGATTCGTCACTCACAAACAACTTCGTCACTCACTCACAAACAGCTTCGTCACTCACAAACAACTTCGTCACTCACTCACAAACAGCTTCGTCACTCACAAACAACTTCGTCACTCACTCACAAACAGCTTCGTCACTCACAAACAACTTCGTCACTCACTCACAAACAGCTTCGTCACTCACAAACAGCTTCGTCACTCATAAACAGCTTCGTCACTCACAAACATCTTCGTCACTCACAAACATCTTCGTCACTCACTCACAAACAGCTTCGTCACTCACAAACAGCTTCGTCACTCACAAACAGCTTCGTCACTCACAAACAGCTTCGTCACTCACAAACAGCTTCGTCACTCACAAGCAACTTCGTCACTCACTCACAAACAGCTTCGTCACTCACAAACAGCTTCGTCAGTCACAAACAGCTTCGTCACTCACAAACAGCTTCGTCACTAACAAACGGCTTCGTCACTCACAAACAGCTTCGTCACTCACAAAGAGCTTCGTCACTCACAAACAACTTCGTCACTCACTCACAAACAGCTTCGTCACTCACAAACAGTTTCGTCACTCACAAACAGCTTCGTCACTCACAAACAGCTTCGTCACTCACAAACAGCTTCGTCACTCACAAACAGCTTCGTCACTCACAAACAGCTTCGTCACTCACAAACAGCTTCGTCACTCACAAACAGCTTCGTCACTCACAAACAGCTTCGTCACTCACAAACACATGTACACAAACTAAAAATATTCGTGATACCGCGACCTATCCACATTTTGTATCACCGATGTTATTTGCTCCAATTATACCAGCAATGTTGGCCTAACGTTTTTGGTTATGCAAAAGAGAATTCTGTCTTTGATACCATCTGTCTTACTGGTATTTTTCTTTCATGTCGACGACCCCCCCCCCCCACCTCACGGGCCTGGCGTAGTTCTGTCAATGTGATTTAAATATGCTGATGATTTCAGTGATTACAGCTGGCACTAACATTATATTCTTTATACATCACGCGCGAGGCGCGACATGTTTCTTAATTCCCCTGATCCCGGCGAGTGCTATTCTCACGGCTGTTTGTTTCCATCTCAAAGTGGCATTTTCGTTCTCATCATAGAAATGTTGCAGCGTTAATAGATGAAGATGCGCGGAGCTTAGCACTTTCCCCTCATTATTATTATTCTTCATCTTTTCTCTTTATCCCTGATACCTAAAAGGTGTCGTGGTTATATCATTTGTCGTTCTTGAGCTGCTCGAACTGTCTGAATTAGTGATTTTCCTTTGTTGGTACATGTCTCTATCACTGCATCTATCCATCTTCTTCTGGAAGATACTAATTCACACAAAAGTGAGACTTTTCAGTCAAAGGCTAGCGGAGCCAACTGTAAACAAACCGGCGGAAGGCAACAGAAAACCACCGTCGTAACTTCTTTGTACAGTCATGAATCGTTTACCGTTTACATAGACAAAATATGCAAGGATCACATATCATCGTGTGAAAATATATAACGATGATATATAACGAAGATATATAACGAAGATATATAACGATGATATATAACGATGATACGGACGTCATGGGAAGCACCAAGATGGAAGTTCGTCCGAGTTCTAGCCGTGGTGTATACAATGCTGATCTTGAACATCGCGCTGTCTGTTGTCACAGCGAGTTGGCGGATTGTTAGAATTGTAACCACGGGTTTGAAATAATTGTTTGTGCACATTTCGTTAACCACCGTTGTAGATCAAGTCTTTATTCTGCTGGCTTTGTTTGCGACATTGGAAGCTAATGACCTAACTGCCTAACTTGTGTAGATGGTTGGTTCGGGGCAAACTGTGCGTTGCAGTGTCACTGCTAAAATCGCTCAGTTTGTGACAGGGCTACAGGGACATGCACAAACGGTGACAGTTGTCGGCGAGAGCGTTTCGGACCCCAGTGTCAGTACTTTGATCTAGTTTGCAAATACGCCTAGGGATCTGGACCTACAGATCCGGACAGTTTCATGGTCTAATCAACATGCTACGGATTGAAGGTGCGATAGTTGTAAAATATCTGCTCCATCTACATTGGCGCGGGTCGGAATGTGGCTCTCAAACAGAACGCAAACTAGACTGACACATTTAATGCTTGTTAATACAGTGGACGGGTGTGGACCAGAGGCCGCAGTTAATGGCAAAACAAAGACCAATCTTTATGACAATGACTGCACACACACACAATGGAGAAGTGGAACCAATTCTGTTTACTGGTATCTGAACTTTGCATCGCCCCAGAAGACTCACACCATTCGAATCTATCATCGAGCTAGCACTATGATTCGGGTAAAGAATGACACTCTAAAGGCTTTCTCTGACAGTGGCGGCATAGTGTTCCACTATAATGATATATCATACCCAAATATTTCTGTGAACACTATTGTAGTCACCATACAAGCGACAATGGCACACAGTAAGTTTGAGTTCTCACCGACCTTTTCGCAGGACGAGAGTGCACTGACGGTGTGTGAGGTGCAAACTTTTACAGACACCTATTGTCTGGACGGGCATTCTTGGTCGTTTTGTACAGTGTGTGGTGGGAGTAGCAAAGGCTGCACCGTCATCATCGGTACGTGTCACGGCAACTGTTCACATGGGATCTATGGACACGACTGCTCCGGGTCTTGTCTTAGTGTCAGTTCTTTATGTGAGGAAAATCCAGAAAATGCCAACATTGCAAACATCCTGGCTATACCTGTGATGACACTTGTCCTGATGGTAATTTTGGGCTACAGTGCGAACAGACGAGTTCTGATGGCTGTGACATCATATGTGACACAGAAAGAGCAGACTGTACGCTCAAGGAAGCGTACTACGGGCCAGACTGCACTCTCAAATGTCCTGACCACTGTTTCAACGACACCTGTGAACAGTCAACCGGGATCTGTTCATGCAAGGGAACGTTCTACGGGTCAGACTGCACTCTCAAATCTCCGTACAACTGTTTGGACGATATCTGTTAACAGTTCATGGGGCCGGCGTCTCGTATGTCGATGATTCCCACGTTAAGAAGAGTCTGCCGACTACAACAAACCCAAGCATATGGATACCTTAATGTGTACTGGATATTTTCTTATGTGCTGGACATGGTTCATTTCTTGGTGTGTTTCATTGCTAGCCAAGGCTCATATCTTGGCTTGTGTGTGTGTGTGTGTGTGTGTGCTAGTCATGGCTCATATCTTGGTGTGTGTCATGTAAGTCATATCTCATATCTTGGAGTGTCCGTTTTAATCATGTCTCATATCTTTAAGTGTGTATGTGTTTAGTCATATCTCATATCTTAGTGTGTATCTGTGTTAGTCATATGTCATATCTTTGTGTTTGGGCTAGTGATATCTCATATCTCTGTGTGTATGTTTATGTTAGTCATATCTCATATCTTTGTGTGTGCATGTCTGTGTATGTCACATCTCATATTCTTGTGTTTGCACGGCTATGCTAGTCACATCTCATATCATTGCGTGTGCCTATCTATGTTGGTCATATCTCATATCTTTGTGTGCATGTCCATGTTAGACATGTGTAATTTCTTTGTGGGTGCATGTCTATGTCAGTCATATCTCATATCTTTATGTGTATGTTTATGTTAGTCATGTGTGATATATCTTGATGTATGTCAGTGTTAGTCATGCCTCGTATCGCTATGTGCATGTATGTGTTTGTTACATCTCATATCTTTGTGTGTGCATGTCTGTGTTAGTCACCTCTAGTGACTCGGGCAGATGGTGCTCGTAAACCTGGGAGGGCCGACCATCTAAGGGCAGAATCCCCCTACAGAAAAGATCACCTGCTGCCTTGCAGGAAGATTGGGGACAATCAAAGGCTAGGGAAAGCAAACCTGAATAAAATGCTGGCTGAAATCGGATGCACTGGGCCACTGGCGCAGAACACAGTGCAACGTTTTTAACGGGTGTTCAATCAGAGTGGATCTGGCAGACTCTAATTGTGATGTTCTGTTTGTAACACACCTAACCTGACAGCTGAGTTCATGTGAGGAGCTTGAATCCTACTCTGATTGGGTCCTGATCGCAGAGAGAGAGAGAGAGTAACGATGATATATAACGAAGATATATAACGATGATATATAACGATGATATATAACAAAGATATATAACGAAGATATATAACGATGATATATAACGATGATATATAACGATGATATATAACGAAGATATATAACAATGATATATAACGAAGATATATAACGAAGATATATAACGAAGATATATAACGAAGAGATATATACGAAGATATATAACGAAGATATATAACGAAGATATATAACGAAGATATATAACGAAGATATATAACGAAGATATATAACGAAGAGATATAACGAAGATATATAACGAAGATATATAACGAAGATATATAACGAAGATATATAACGAAGAGATATAACGAAGATATATAACGAAGATATATAACGAAGATATATAACAATGATATATAACGAAGATATATAACGAAGATATATATTTGCTGACGACCAGGTTCTAATAGCATTGGAAGAAGCAGAACTTCAACGTCTCCTGTCCTTGAACAAAGAATGATTAACATGAAAATAAACACTGGAACAACAGAAGTTACATCATTAGGAGGATTAGACATTAAACATAGTTAAAGAACATCAAGTTGTAAAACAAATAACAAACTTTAAATATCTGGGAACAATATACTCCCAAGATGGTAAAATCAAGGGAGCCGCGATAGCTCAGTGGTTAGTGAACTGGACTACAAAGGACAAGTGGTAGGGTTCGATCCCAACCGACGGCTTCTGGGTTCACTCAACCTTAAACGGGTACCAGATTTTTTTCTGGGAAAGTAAAGTGGCACGGGCGTAATACCGACCACATTACCCCAAAAATCATGTGCTGAAGGTCTGTAAAAGTTATGGTCACTAACACCATATTTCCTATACGTCACTTGGCGTGACGGGGTCACTAACACCATATTCCCTATACGCCACTTGGCGGGACGGGGCTTTTTACTTTATTTTTTATGGTAAAATCAACAAAGAAATAGATATACGATGCAGTAAAGCCAATAAAATTGGGATAGCTATTTTGGATAGCTACTGCAACACAAAGCAAATATTACGACTAAGAAACATCTTTTACGGAGTACATTAATTCCAATTTTGTGCCAAACATAGTCACTTACGTCTAAGAACAAGAGAAAGCTTGTCACCACGGAGATGAGATGTCTAAGAAAAGCGCTTGGAGTAATCAGAAAACACAAACATAAATATGTTTTATACAAGAAAGAGTATGCATTGAAGCAATCGTAAGCTACGTACAGACACAACCAATTACTGGTTTGTCCATCTCCACAGAATGTCGTGTGATCTCTTATCATATAAAGCATATATTGAGAGAGAAGGGAGAATAACAAAAGGCAGACACAGAGTAAGATGGACAGACAACATGAAAGAAATGTTATAACAGCATCATTTGACAATGAATGAAGCCGCCAAAATGGCGTGAACTAGAATTTTGTATTGTTCTCGACACCAGAACGAGCACAAGAGGAAGTGAAGAAAGAAAGAAAGAAAGAAAGAAAGAAAGAAAGAAAGAAAGAAAGAATAGTGTGTTAATCTTCATGGAAAGACACAAACAAGACATTCTCAGTGACAGATCCCTTTCTTTGAGCGAATCTAACCCTACCCACCAATCCCTTCGTTAGATCGTGTCCAATACTATACATATTACTGCCAATCAGTTCTCAACATAGAAGACTTGGAATAAACTAACGTCTAGTTTAGTTACTTCCCCTACCTGCCGCCTGCACACACCACGAAACTGACATCTCTCTCTCAACATGTATTAAATTATATTGGGGCCTCAGGAGCCTAGTTGGGAAAACCACCCGACTGGACTACCGACATTCGGATAACCCGTGTTCGATTCCCGCTGGGAGCAGTGTGAATTATACTCGTGGTTGAAAAAAAAAAATACCTCCACGGTCGACCCAGCCATTGGCAGAAATGGGTACCAGGGTATTACCCTGGGAAGGTGAGGAATGTTGTCTCGCATCTGAGTTTCGATGCTTGAGGCGACACTATACAGAAATATCCGAACATTTCTGGATAGGCGGCCGAGCACATATGGGTGGAAACTCGCGTGCTAAGACGCCGGTTCAAGTCTCGTACTTTACCTTTACTTTTATTTATTAAATTATAAATGATCATGACATTATGTAATGGGACGATCACCATAGACTGTTTTGTTAGTAACAATTTAAAGCGGAGACATATAACATATGCACGAAATAAAATACACGAAACACAGCCAAGTGATAACTCTCCAAACATAAAAAAAAACTTGAGACCTAGTAATCTAATTATTTGGCAAGACCGTATTTTCCCGATAGTCCACAGGGAGCATAAAGCTATACATCACCATTCATAAGGTCTCTCTATGATACTATCGACCTCGTTACTTTGCCGGTATAAATGTCCAACTCCGATACTCCCGCTAGACTTTCTCCCCATTGGGTGTTAAAAGTTGATAGCTGGACTTGACGTTTGAGTGACTTGTGAGCTGGGCAGCGGTTGTGCTAATGAACAGTCGTGTTTTTGATATAGGTCAAGGACATCACAGCCTGTTTTATGTCTAACCCAATAGCAAAGCAAGCCCTCGTGTGGGAAACAATAGGTAGGAGGATAAGAGGCTTACCCAGAGAGACATTGAGAAGAACATTGATCAGAGAGGCAAAGACAGCAGGAATCGGCTACCTCAATGAGATAGTGATGTTTGCACAGAACAGAGACAAATGGCGAGATTTGATAAATGCATGTTTGCAAGGATTGAGACTTCTAGAAGGAAAATTTAGAAAAAAGAAAAAAAGAGTATCTGGGTCTATACCCTATGGGCCTGCTACGGCTCGAAAGGTCAATAGACAGACAGACGGACGGACGGACGGACGGTCAGACAGACAGACAGACAGTCTGGCAGGCAGGCAAGCATGTAGGCAGGCAGATAGACAGACAGACAGTCTGGCAGGTAGGCAAGCAAGCAGGCAGGCAGGTAGACAGACAGACAGACAGGCAAACAGACAGACAGATAGGCAGATACAAAGACAGATCGCAGCTACCTCCTTATGACACAATAGATCAGCTATTACAGCAATGTCTTAGTCTAACGTAAGAATCGACTCTAGCGTTTAGCACTCTCGACACCACAGTCTTATCACCAATATAACCAGCGAGGACATTTATCCGAGAGTATGGCCTGCAGGTCTCAGAATCAACTTTAAGGAATTGGTCATATCGAAGAAACAACCCTCATCGTCATGCAACAGCATCATTATCAAGTACCGAGCCTGCTGGCGTATAGGCAGGGCAAATGCAACATGCAACAGCATCATTATCAAGTGCCGAGCCTGCTGGCGTATAGGCAGGGCAAATGCAACATGCAACAGCATCATTATCAAGTGCCGAGCCTGCTGGCGTATAGGCAGGGCAAATGCAACATGCAACAGCATCATTATCAAGTACCGAGCCTGCTGGCGTATAGGCAGGGCAAATGCAACATGCAACAGCATCATTATCAAGTGCCGAGCCTGCTGGCGTATAGGCAGGGCAAATGCAACATGCAACAGCATCATTATCAAGTACCGAGCCTGCTGGCGTATAGGCAGGGCAAATGCAACATGCAACAGCATCATTATCAAGTGCCGAGCCTGCTGGCGTATAGGCAGGGCAAATGCAACATGCAACAGCATCATTATCAAGTACCGAGCCTGCTGGCGTATAGGCAGGGCAAATGCAACATGCAACAGCATCATTATCAAGTACCGAGCCTGCTGGCGTATAGGCAGGGCAAATGCAACATGCAACAGCATCATTATCAAGTGCCGAGCCTGCTGGCGTATAGGCAGGGCAAATGCAACATGCAACATAAGCGGGACAAATCCGAATTAAGTGCGGAGCGCAAAATAGTTGGGCACAATTAAGAGCTCAGGCCAGAGTAGATTTTCAGAAAAAAAAAAAAAAAAGTATGGAACAAGTCTACGTCAAAGCAGTGAGAAAAAGAGTTAATCACAGTTATATAGAGTCAATTCTGATAAATGGAAGTGAATCAAGAATAATAGATAAACATATGAAAATACGATTAGAGGCCACATAGACTCCCTGGACAGCTAATAAAAAAAAGACCAACAAGGAGATTCTCAAAGAGGCCAACACAAAAAGGGAGCTCCTAAAGAAACATCAGACAGAAACAATAGATATTGTTCGTGGACATCATGAAACGAGAAAACGTTGGAATACTTGGTTACAACTGGCAAAATAGAGCGAAAGAGAGGTCTTGGACAACATAGAAAGAAGATACAAGAAAGTTTGTAGACGGTCAACGGTAAACAGCCAATAACAGATTTCATTTGATGAAACGAAGATAGAGAATTGGTAGTTGTAGTTATAGTTAGTCAAAGGCCCCGGTATCACTGTAAACAAATTATAATCCATAATTGCTGAACCGCCCGTGCCAGTGGAATCATCCAAATTAACATTCCATCTCATTGAAGGATCCAAACAAAGAAAGGCAGCTGCAGTCCCCATCATAGTAGTTACAGCACACCAAAAGACATATGGCCAAGCGGCACCGAAAGTGAACACAGCTGAACTGTCCTTTATCATACGATATCAGCGTTCATCGTAAGCAATCGGAATATTGAAACACGATAAGGATGATAAACGCATCTTATGATGTGCACAGAGCACTCGCCTCACTGGCTGCGGCAACACGCCGGACTTGGAATATGATGTGCACAGAGCACTCGCCTCACTGGCTGCGGCAACACGCCGGACTTGGAATATGATGTGCACAGAGCACTGACCTCACTAGCTTCGGCAACACGCCGGACTTGGAATATGATGTGCACAGAGCACTGACCTCACTAGCTTCGGCAACACGCCGGACTTGGAATATGATGTGCACAGAGCACTGACCTCACTGGCTGCGGCAACACGCCGGACTTGGAATATGATGTGCACAGAGCACTGACCTCACTAGCTTCGGCAACACGCCGGACTTGGAATATGATGTGCACAGAGCACTCGCCTCACTGGCTGCGGCAACACGCCGGACTTGGAATATGATGTGCACAGAGCACTGACCTCACTAGCTTCGGCAACACGCCGGACTTGGAATATGATGTGCACAGAGCACTGACCTCACTAGCTTCGGCAACACGCCGGACTTGGAATATGATGTGCACAGAGCACTGACCTCACTAGCTTCGGCAACACGCCGGACTTGGAATATGATGTGCACAGAGCACTGACCTCACTAGCTTCGGCAACACGCCGGACTTGGAATATGATGTGCACAGAGCACTGACCTCACTAGCTTCGGCAACACGCCGGACTTGGAATATGATGTGCACAGAGCACTGACCTCACTAGCTTCGGCAACACGCCGGACTTGGAATATGATGTGCACAGAGCACTGACCTCACTGGCTGCGGCAACACGCCGGACTTGGAATATGATGTGCACAGAGCACTGACCTCACTAGCTTCGGCAACACGCCGGACTTGGAATATGATGTGCACAGAGCACTCGCCTCACTGGCTGCGGCAACACGCCGGACTTGGAATATGATGTGCACAGAGCACTGACCTCACTAGCTTCGGCAACACGCCGGACTTGGAATATGATGTGCACAGAGCACTGACCTCACTAGCTTCGGCAACACGCCGGACTTGGAATATGATGTGCACAGAGCACTGACCTCACTAGCTTCGGCAACACGCCGGACTTGGAATATGATGTGCACAGAGCACTGACCTCACTAGCTTCGGCAACACGCCGGACTTGGAATATGAGGAAACGGCAACAAGGAACACTTTTCAGACAGATCCTTAATGGTTCCTGCCGCATATCCACCGTAATGACTGGAAGTTCCAGAAAGAGAGCCGCAGAAAGAAAATACATGATCGCCCACGCCAACTCCAGTGGCACATGATGATGCCGATGATGTACGGTACAGAGGAAGCAGATACCATTGATAGTGATAAAGCCAACTAGGAGTCGTTCGTATCCAACCAAACAATTATCTTATTGAACTGCCCATATGATAATGCACGTGCGATCCAACAATAATAATGTCTGCTGCATAGATGAGTCAGACTTCCTCTGTGTGATACTCAATTCTTTCTCTCTGCTGTTCACCAAATGACCACTAAAGAAATGGATAGACATCCTCTTTGTCATAACTCCTTAAAAGGACGTAGATTTTGTGGTGTTGTGTTTTATTTACGCCTTTCGGCCCAATACATTCGACTTCAGCACGACATTTTTTAGTACAGACAAATAATCAATGAATATTATTATAGAGGGAAACTTCCGAGGCGATAAGCAGCGAATCAATGCAGAGGAAGAGGTATGTTTACAGCACTCAGAAAAAATAACAAATAATCAACAACAGAAAAATAAACAAAGAACAAAATATAGTTCAAAGCAGGATCGAATCCGCACTCCATGGCACAGCGCCTTGCCACGAGAAGCCGAACGCTAGAGAACACTTCTTGAGGACTGCGTTGCCTTCCCTCTTAGATCTCGACTCAGTTAACCCGGCTAGACCGGTTAGTCTGTTGGTGGAGGCACTACGAAGAGGTGGAGTAGGGGATCCCAGCCTTTTGACCTGTCTAGCTTGGGTGATCCCTTGGCAACGGACGTAGACATACAGGATCCTCCACCACAAAGTGGTGGATGGTGGAGACACGTCAGAGGAACAAATTTGATCAGATACTCTGCTGGCAAGATATTGATGCATACAACCTCATTTTATAGAACATCAATTGAGTTAAACAATCATCATTTTTTAGCCATGTAATGAGAAGAAAACAACTGGAATATATTGTAACAACTGGGAAAATTGGGGGACGAAGAGATAGTGGTGAAACAAAGAGAAAAGATACCAGACAACTTAAGAGAATGGCTTGGCAGAAGGTCAACAACTGAAATGATAAATAACTGTCGAGATCTAAAGTTTTGGAGAGACATGATCACCTACGCCAGCAGGCCCGATACTTGATGATGATGACTGAGTTATCATGTTGCATGGTGTCTGATGTGATCTGTCATGACTGAGCCCTTCAAACCGTGCTCATGTCAATAATATTTATTTATCTTTTCCTTCGCCAGATTTTACCTCTGGTGAAGTATCTAGAGACTAGGAACTGAATTTTGCTTGTTTATCCGTTTTGTCCTGGCAGTCGTGTGCGCATGGGTCTCTCCCTGCACAGGCAGACAACTCCGACTTTGGAGGTACTCATATTTGAGGTACCATGGTAGCCAATCTCTTCCGTCGATGCGTAAATTGACGTTTCATGCCTGGTCCCGCTGCTGAGACCAGTGGTGGTTGCCGCAGAGAGAAATCAAAAATAAAAATCCCAACTGGTGCTGCCGGGATTTGAACCCTAACCTCTCTGTCTCGGGCCCGGCATCTTGCCTAGAGACCAACCAGTCCCCAGAGACCATCCAGTAAAATAATGAATTAATTGTTACTAAGTTTAACACACTGTGTGAATATCCATCCATCCATCCATCCATCCATCCATCCATCCATCCATCCATCCATCCATCCATCCATCCATCCATCCATCCATCCATCCATCCATCCATCCCTCCCTCCATCCATCCCTCCCTCCCTCCCTCCCTCCCTCCCTCCATCCATCCATCCATCCATCCATCCATCCATCCATCCATCCATCCATCCATCCATCCATCAATCTATCTATCTATCTATCTATCTATCTATCTATCTATCTATCTATCTATCTATCTATCTATCTATCTATCTATCTATCTATCTATCTATCTATCTATCTATCTATCTATCTATCTATCTATCTATCTATCTATCTATCTATCTATCTATCTATCTATCTATCTATCTATCTAATGCCCTTTCGAGCCGAAGATGGCACATAGGGCAGAACCACAATCTCAAAAAACAGAAACCTTGCGTGCCAAAATGGCACATATTGCAGAGATCACTGTTTCCAAAACTTATGGCAACCTCCTTAGTCGCCTCTTACGACATGCCTGGAAGGTCACAGTGTCACTATTATTTAAATGAATGTGAATAACTAGACATTTATTAAATAAAGCGGGACCAATGAATGAATGGTGCTCCATGGTAGCCAGCCTTCGACGTGGAGACTGGAACCAATGAATGAATGATGCTTCATGGTAGCCAGCCTTCAACGTGGAGACGGGAACCAATGAATGAATGGTGCTCCATGGTAGCCAGCCTTCGACGTGGAGACTGGAACCAATGAATAAATGGTGCTCCATGGTAGCCAACTTTCCATGTGGAGACGGGACCCAATGAATGAATGGTGCTCCATGGTAGCCAACCTTCCATGTGGAGACCGGACTCAATGAATGAATGACGCTCCATGGTAGCCAACCTTCCATGTGGAGACGGGACCCAATGAATGAATGGTGCTCCATGGTAGCCAACCTTCCATGTGGAGACCGGACTCAATGAATGAATGGTGCTCCATGGTAGCCAACCTTCCATGTGGAGACCGGACTCAATGAATGAATGACGCTCCATGGTAGCCAACCTTCCATGTGGAGACCGGACTCAATGAATGAATGATGCTCCATGGTAGCCAACCTTCCATGTGGAGACCGGACTCAATGAATGAATGGTGCTCCATGGTAGCCAACCTTCCATGTGGAGACCGGACTCAATGAATGAATGCCACACGGAGTTATTCCGCTGCCGCCTCTGCCTTCTTCAGTGTCGTCTACACGACAGAAGTGACAGGTATCCATCTCAAGAACCAGAAATGACAGGTATCCATCTCAAGAACCAGAAGTGACAGGTATCCATTTCAAGAATAAGAAGTGACAGGTATCCATCTCAAGAACCAGAAATGACAGGTATCCATCTCAAGAACCAGAAGTGACAGGTATCCATCTCAAGAACCAGAAATGACAGGTATCCATCTCAAGAACCAGAAGTGACAGGTATCCATCTCAAGAACCAGAAATGACAGTTATCCATCTCAAGAACCAGAAGTGAGAGGTATCCATTTCAAGAATAAGAAGTGACAGGTATCCATCTCAAGAACCAGAAATGACAGGTATCCATCTCAAGAACCAGAAGTGACAGGTATCCATCTCAAGAACCAGAAATGACAGGTATCCATCTCAAGAACCAGAAGTGACAGGTATCCATCTCAAGAACCAGAAATGACAGTTATCCATCTCAAGAACCAGAAGTGAGAGGTATCCATTTCAAGAATCAGAAGTGACAGGTATCCATCTCAAGAACCAGAAGTGAGAGGTATCCATTTCAAGAATCAGAAGTGACAGGTATCCATCTCAAGAACCAGAAGTGAGAGGTATCCATTTCAAGAATCAGAAGTGACAGGTATCCATCTCAAGAACCAGAAGTGACAGGTATCCATCTCAAGAACCAGAAGTGAGAGGTATCCATTTCAAGAACCAGAAGTAACAGGTATCCATCTCAAGAACCAGAAGTGACAGGTATGCATCTCAAGAACCAGAAATGACAGGTATCCATCTCAATAACCAGGAGTGGCAGGTATCCATCTCAAGAACCAGTAGTGACAGGTATCCATCTCAAGAACCAGAAGTGACAGGTATCCATCTCAAGAACCAGTAGTGACAGGTATCCATCTCAAGAACCAGAAGTGACAGGTATCCATTTCAAGAACCCATCTCAAGAACCAGAAGTGACAGGTATCCATCTCAAGAACCAGAAGTGACAGGTATCCATCTCAAGAACCAGTAGTGACAGGTATCCATCTCAATAACCAGGAGTGACAGGTATCCATTTCAAGAACCCATCTCAAGAACCAGAAGTGACAGGTATCCATCTCAAGAACCAGAAGTGACAGGTATCCATCTCAAGAACCAGAAGTGACGGGTATCCATCTCAAGAACCAGAAGTGACAGGTATCCATCTCAAGAACCAGAAGTGACAGGTATCCATCTCAAGAACCAGAAGTGACAGGTATCCATCTCAATAACCAGGAGTGACAGGTATCCATTTCAAGAACCCATCTCAAGAACCAGAAGTGACAGGTATCCATCTCAAGAACCAGAAGTGACAGGTATCCATCTCAAGAACCAGAAGTGACAGGTATCCATCTCAAGAACCAGAAGTGACAGGTATCCATCTCAAGAACCAGAAGTGACAGGTATCCATCTCAAGAACCAGTAGTGACAGGTATCCATCTCAAGAACCAGTAGTGACAGGTATCCATCTCAAGAACCAGTAGTGACAGGTATCCATCTCAAGAACCAGTAGTGACAGGTATCCATCTCAAGAACCAGTAGTGACAGGTATCCATCTCAAGAACCAGAAGTGACAGGTATCCATCTCAAGAACCAGAAGTGACAGGTATCCATTTCAAGAACCCATCTCAAGAACCAGAAGTGACAGGTATCCATCTCAAGAACCAGTAGTGACAGGTATCCATCTCAAGAACCAGTAGTGACAGGTATCCATCTCAAGAACCAGTAGTGACAGGTATCCATCTCAAGAACCAGAAGTGACAGGTATCCATCTCAAGAACCAGTAGTGACAGGTATCCATCTCAAGAACCAGTAGTGACAGGTATCCATCTCAAGAACCAGAAGTGATAGGTATCCATCTCAAGAACCAGTAGTGACAGGTATCCATCTCAAGAACCAGTAGTGACAGGTATCCATCTCAAGAACCAGTAGTGACAGGTATCCATCTCAAGAACCAGTAGTGACAGGTATCCATCTCAAGAACCAGAAGTGACATTAACATTCCCGGATGATGAGATATAGACCAAACTGAAACAGAGATGAACTAATCTACGACATTTTCCAGACACGAAATTCAATCTCACAGCTAGTCTGGACTTTATCTCACATGCGGTCTCCACCATTGTCTACGTACTGAGACTTTCATTAAACAAGAACACTTTTGAAAATCGATCTCCCTGTGTTATATTAAACGGACTGGCCTTTGAGCCTCACGACAGACTTAAATTTCTGCAAGCCATATTGAATTTGGTTTTTTATTTAGATTTGTCTTGTGTGAACGGCTGAGACATCATATTTTGTGTCACTTTGTAACGTCACATTTGATCGCGGCCTCTTATGTAATCATCATGTCAAACAAACAAATAAACAAGAATGAAAGAAAGTCTTGCAAATGTCAAAACAATATCGGGTGTATAGCTGAAGCACAAAATGCGTTTCATTATATATCAGACAGTATAACCGTCACTGACTTGTTCATATATAAGGTAACTGCTTAATAGTGATGGCGTGTAGGAGAGATATCAACATTTTCATGATGAGGTTTATATTGGCTCTATAGCCAAAGAAATAGTGGGTTTAAATTAATCGAGGCAAAGATTATAGGAAAGATACCGACAAGAGTCGTGCATGTTGACGTACAAGAGACGTGTGACGCAGCTCGAGCAAAGATTATAGGAAAGATACCGACAAGAGTCGTGCATGTTGACGTACAAGAGACGTGTGACGCAGCTCAAGCAAAGATTATAGGAAAGCTACCAACAAGAGTCGTGCATGTTGACGTACAAGAGACGTGTGACGCAGCTCAAGCAAAGATTATAGGAAAGCTACCAACAAGAGTCGTGCATGTTGACGTACAAGAGACGTGTGACGCAGCTCAAGCAAAGATTATAGGAAAGCTACCGACAAGAGTCGTGCATGTTGACGTACAAGAGACGTGTGACGCAGCTCAAGCAACAGCCAGGAAGTTGCTGTGCAATCCAATGTTGACAGTAGAAACATGAAAATGAGTTCTGAAATGTTATGTAGAAGCAGTCTTAATATATGGATGTAAATGATGGACAATAGAACAAAAGATAAGAAAATCAATGGAAGCTGTAGAAATGTGGCTTTACAGAAGAGTATTGAGAATACCATGGACAGCTTAGAAGAGTAACGAAAACGTTCTGAGATGCCAAAGCAAAAAAAGAGCAATTTCCAATTTTAGGAAGAAACAATCATCATGTTTTGGCCATGGAATGAGAAGAAAACAGCTGGAATATATTGTGACAACTGAGAAAATTGAGGGACGAAGAGAGAGGAAAACAAAGAGAAAAAATACCAGACAGTTTAAGAGAATGGCTTGGCAGAAGGTCAACAACAGAAATGATAAATAACTGTCGAGATAGAAAGTTGTGGAGAGACATGATCACATACGCTAACATACATGACACTTGATGATGATGAAACTCGACTCCGAGGGGAAAACTAAAAAAATATAAACAGCAGATGTGGAGAAGAGAGCCATATGTGATCATTCAGGAATACAATTGAAAGTGAATCCTGTGTGGTGCTGAAACATGGACAATAAATAAGAAAACAAAGCAGAAAATCGAAGCCTTTGAAATGTGGATCTATAGGACAATAGGAAGAAATGTGTGGAACGAAAAGAAAACAAACAAGGAAGTTCTGTGTTAGCTGAAATTGAACAGAAAATAAAGAACTGCTGAACACAATTCGGACAAGGTAAGTGAGATTTGTTGACACGCGAAGAGACATAATACCCTTCTAAAACCATCTTGGAAGGGAAGGTACAAGGTAGACAAGGTAGAGACAGACCAAGACTTATCTGGGCTGATAACATCAAAAGGTAGACAGATGAACATATGACAACGTGCACCATCAAGACAAGAGACAGAGTCTAATGCCGCTCCATGTTAACCAACTATTGATGTGGAGACGACACCCAATGAATGAAGTTAATTACGACTTATGTTACTATACAGTCAGTCAGCGACACATAGCTGACAGTTGGCGTCAGAATTAGCGAATAGGAAAAAAGTATATAAATATACCTCTCAGACACGTGGTAACCTTGGAAACAAACTAGTTTAGTCAGCGAGGAGGGACTGATACGGGAAGGCCAGCACAGGTCGGATATGTGGGCCAAGCGCTGATATTGCAACTTGCTGTGAGCCCCGACAAGAGACCGCACAGACACAAACACTTGATCCAAGGGTGGAAGTAACGAAGGCGACCGCTATGAAAACAAGATGGCGGATATACACTCTCTCTCTCTCTCTCTCTCTCTCTCTCTGCGTAAGACTCAATCAGAGCAGGATTCCAGACACTCTCATGAAGTCAGCTGTCTGTTTAAGTGAATCGATTGCCCCATATAGTTTTTCTTCCAGGGAGGTGGGCGTGGACCACATTGCTCTTCTCAGGTCTGTGTACTGGGGGCAATCCTGTAGAACATGTTTTGTAGTCATATTGTCCAGTGTACAGTGGCATAGGCTGGTTGTACCTATTTTGAATTTGGTGAACATGTGATTTCTCATTCTATTGTGGCCAGTGTGTAGGCGAAGTATGATGACTTGATCCCTCCTTGATAGTTGATGGTATCCGTCCCTCTCGTTATGCGTTGGGTGTTCTCGTTTCCATTTTTCATGGTACTGACCCTTGAGGATGGATTTGGCTTCATTATAACTGAGCGGATGGTTCTCTTGTGGTAATCTCCCTCCCTCTTTAGCTAATTTGTGTGCGCGTTCGTTCCCGTGTATATTACAGTGTGATGGTATTCACTGAATGACTACTCTCTGGAAGTTATTGCATAGTTGGTCCCTCTCTCTCTCTCTCTCTCTCTCTCTGCGATCAAGACTCTTCTGAGAAATCCCATCTCTGTGGCCTCCAATCGTCTTTTCATTTGTTTGTCTACTGACCATGACTCGCTTCCATAGGTCAGAATTGGTTCTATATAGCACCGATGAACTCTCTTTCTCATTTCTATTGACATAGATTTGTTGCATAAGATATTTTTCATTTTCTGAAATGCTAATTTGGCCTGGACTATTCTGCTTTTTATTTCTGTGGTGCATCTTCCATCTGTTGTTATTATTGTGCCCAAGTATTTGACGGGTTGCACTTGTTTCAAATTTGTCCTGTTTATTTTTATGCTGCATGCTGGTGATGATTGTTTCTTCGATATGACCATTACTTTTTTTCTTACTATTCAAACTGAGACCTTTCTTGATGCTTTGTTTTATTATTATGTCTATCATTTCTTGTAGTATACATATGTATTAGATCAAGGAAAATGTACAACTGAAGTAAATAAAAGAATAGGAATGGCAAAAAGTAATTTTAATGGCATGAAAAATATACTAACATCAAAACAAATAACACCAGGACTAAAACTAAGAATAACAAAATGTTACATCTTATCAATATTCCCGTATGGTGCAGAAACATGGACTTTAGACATGAAAACATAACAGAAAATTGAAACTTTTGAAATGTCGATTTATGGATGAATATGTAGAATTGGATGGAAAGAAAAGAAAACAAACGATGAAGTCTTAAAACAACTAAAAATGAAAAGAGAACTACTAAACACAATTCAAACAAGTCAAATGACATTTTTTGGTCATGTTAAAAGACACACCAGCTTAATAAAAGTAATATTGGAAGGGAAAATACAAGGTAAAAGCTGACCAAGACTAACATGGACGAGTAACATCAAAGGATGGACAAATCAGCCTATGACAATCTGCACCATCAATGCAAGAGACAGAGTTGAATAGTAGCCAACCTTCGATGCGGAGACGGCACTCAATGATGATGATGATGATGTATTAGATATATTTATATATGCAGAAATATGATTTTACAGAAGAATGTTGAAAATACCAGGGACAGCTAAGAAGAGTAATTAAAATGTTCTGAAAGAGGCCAAAACAAAAAGAGAGCTAATATTCAATATTAGGAAGAAACAATCATAATTTTTTGGCCATATAATGAAAAGGGAACAGAGGGAATACATTGTAACAACTGGAAAAATTGAGGGATGAAGAGATAGTGGGAAGCAAAGAGAAAGGTACCAGACAGCGTAAGAGAATGGCTTGGCAGAAGGTCAACAACAGAAATGATAAATAACTGTCGAGATCGAAAGTTGTGTAGAGCCATGATCACCTACGCCTGCAAGCATGGTAGTTGAAGACGATGAATATTTATATTTTTAAAACATATATATGGGGGAAGGGGGGAGAGCACCACATTTTGAATTACGCTTATATGGGGGAGGCACCACATTCTTGTAAGAGCTTATATGGGGGAGGCACCACATTCTTGTAAGAGCTTATATGGGAGAGGCACCACATTCTTGTAAGAGCTTATGGGGGGGAGGCACCACATTTTGAATTACGTTTATATGGGGGAGGCACCACATTCTTGTAAGAGCTTATATGGGGGAGGCACCACATTCTTGTAAGAGCTTATATGGGGGAGGCACCACATTTTGAATTACGCTTATATGGGGGAGGCACCACATTTTGAATTACGCTTATATGGGGGAGTCACCACATTCTTGTAAGAGCTTATATGGGGGAGGCACCACATTCTTGTAAGAGCTTATATGGGGGAGGCACCACATTTTGAATTACGCTTATATGGGGGAGGCACCACATTTTGAATTACGCTTATATGGGGGAGGCACCACATTTTGAATTACGCTTATATGGGGGAGGCACCACATTCTTGTAAGAGCTTATATGGGGGAGGCACCACATTCTTGTAAGAGTTTATATGGGGGAGGCACCACATTCTTGTAAGAGCTTATATGGGGGAGGCACCACATTCTTGTAAGAGCTTAGGGCCTCTAAAGGCCTTAATCCGACCCTGTGTAGATCAATGTAGTGAAACAGCTGAAACGAGTTTGTCTTTAGTTACTTCTATTTCTATGATCTGCGTCTGTTAAGATATCTATCGCCCACTCGGTGCCACACGATCCACTTAGACTACGCCATCTAGGTTACATTCGATCATAATGGAGACCAACAGTAGTACAATAAATGAGTTCAAACTACATTGTTGTTAATTGTAAGTGCAAATGTAAGCTTGGGACAGGACAAGTGAACAACAGTCGATAGAGAACTGGCTACAACTATAGGAGGGGTGTCTGGCTACAACTATAGGAGGGGTGTCTGGCTACAACTATAGGAGGGGTGTCTGGCTACAACTATAGGAGGGGGGTGGGTCTGGCTACAACTATAGGAGGGGGGTCTGGCTACAACTATAGGAGGGAGTGGGTCTGGCTACAACTATAGGAGGGGGGGGGTCTGGCTACAACTATAGGAGGGGGTGGGTCTGGCTACAACTATAGGAGGGGGGTCTGGCTACAACTATAGGAGGGGGGGAGTCTGGCTCCAACTATAGGAGGTGGGTCTGGCTACAACTATAAGAGGGGTGTCTGGCTACAACTATAGGAGGGGGTGGGTCTGGCTACAACTATAGGGGGGTGTCTGGCTACAACTATAGGAGGGGGGGTCTGGCTACAACTATAGGAGGGGGTGTCTGGCTACAACTATAGGAGGGGGTGTCTGGCTACAACTATAGGAGGGGTGTCTGGCTACAAATACACGAGGGGTGTCTGGCTACAACTATAGGAGGGGAGTCTGGCTACAACTATAGGGAGGGGGTGTATGGCTACAACTATAGGAGGGGTGTATGGCTACAACTACACGAGGTGGATCTGGCTACAACTATAGGAGGGGTGTCTGGATACAACTATATGAGGGGGGTCTGGCTACAACTATACGAGGTGGGTCTGGCTACAACTATACGAGGTGGGTCTGGCTACAACTACACGATGTGGGTCTTGCTACAACAACATGAGGTGGGTCTGGCTACAACAATACGAGGTGTGTCTGGAAACAACTATACGAGTTGGGTCTGGAAACAAGTACATGAGGTGGATCTAAAAACAACTATACGAGGTGGGTCTGGCTACATCTATATGAGGTGGGTCTGGAAACAACTATACGAGATGGGTCCGGCTACAGCAATACAAGGTTGGTCTGGCTACAACTATACGAGGTGGGTCTGGAAATTGCTATACGAGGTGGATCTAGAAACAACTATACGAGGTGGATCTAGAAAGAACTATACGAGGTGGATCTAGAAAGAACTATACGAGGTGGATCTAGAAACAACTATACGAGGTGGATCTAGAAATAACTATACGAGGTGGATCTAGAAAGAACTATACGAGGTGGATCTAGAAACAACTATACGAGGTGGATCTAGAAAGAACTATACGAGGTGGATCTAGAAACAACTATACGAGGTGGATCTAGAAACAACTATACGAGGTGGGTCTGGAAACAAGTACATGAGGTGGATCTAGAAACAACTATACGAGGTGGATCTAGAAACAACTATACGAGGTGGGTCTGTAAACAACTACACGAGGTGGGTCTGGCTACACCTATATGAGGTGGGTCTGAAAACAACTACACGAGGTGGGTCTGGAAAGAACTATACGAGGTGGGTCGTGAAACGTAAACTAGTTTCGCCAAGATAGTAATGATCACTGAGAGAATGCAATTCCGTAATCTAAAATGCTGGACTGAAGTCGGATGTGTTGATTGAAACAAAAAAACAGATTTCACAACTTGCTGTAAATTACGAAACAACGCATTCACATCCACTTAATGTCATTGTAAGGGCGGACGATAGCGATGAGTAGTTGTGGAGCTACCGTTGCTGCAGCAGATGTGGCAGAACTCACGTGTGATCTAATTTTTTTTAAGGAATGCTGGTCCAAGATTTGGAGTCAGTAACGGGGTATATGTTATCTCTTGTCTTCACATATTTGTTCAATCTCTCTACAAACACAAAACAAGAAGCCTGTACTAATGATATAATATGTAGAAGGGCTCAATAATAACATATGTCAGGTATTGCATTAGTGGCATAGATCATTTTTATGTGTCAACCATTTTCAGTATCAAATACAAACAGGCAAGTGGCCAGGACGGCCGCATCAATAATTAATTCTGGTTCGTGTCTGAAGGGTTTTGATATTCCTGTTCTAAATTACATTTGGCTCCAAACTGGGTGGCCATCTCTTGAGAAGAGAAAAGAAAGGAAATAGCTGATTCGGATATAGTCTAGATTGATCACATTTAGGAAACCAGTCTTCGACTAACAAAGAAAAGGCATCGAGAGAAAGAGAGAGAGAGAGAGAGAGAGAGAGAGAGAAAGAGTCAGTAAGAGGGAAAGAGTAGAGTGTGAAAGAAAGTGATAGAGAACAGACCTGCAGTCCTTGAAAGATATAGTTATGGTTAATCGAAGGCCCCGGTATCACTGCAAACGAATTAAAATCCATAATTGCTCAACCGCCCGTGCCTGTGGAATCATCCAAATTAAAATCCATAATTACTCAACCGCCCGTGCCAGTGGAATCATCCAAATTAAAATCCATAATTACTCAACCGCCCATGCCAGTGGAATCATCCAAATTAAAATCCATAATTACTCAACCGCTCGTGCCAGTGGAATCATCCAAATTAAAACTCATATTATTGAAGGAACTAAACAACGAAAGGCAGCTGCAATTCTCATTATAGCAGCTACAGCACAAGCCAAAAAACATAAGGCCAAGCGACACCGAAAGTGAACGCAGTTGATGTGCCATTCGTCTGCAGTCAGTAGAAGATATGTCCACGAGACGTCGAGTGTTCTATAGCCCACACACATTAACGACAGAAGTGCTATAACACGACGTTTGAAAAATGAAACAAAATGTAGATATGAGACAACACTCCTTTCCACTCATCATCATCATCGAGTCCCATACCTGCTGGCATAGGTGATCGTGTCTCTCCACAGCTTTCGAACTTTCGAATAATCGTTCTTATGCACATAACATCAGTAACTACACTGGAAGCCTGATAGCAATTCGTCAACATCGAGTGCCATCTCCGCATCAAAGTTTGGCTACCATGGAGCGTCATTCTGCTCTTTCTTGCTTTGATGGTGTAGGTTGTCATAGGCTGGTTTGTCCATCTTTTGATGTTACTCGTCCATGTTAGTCTTGGTCTGCCTCTGCCGCTTTTACCTTGTATTTTTCCTTCCAATATTATTTTTAGTAGGCTGTTGTGTTTTTACATGGCCCAAAAATCTCATTTGTCTTGTTCCAATTGTGTTTAGTAGTTCACTTTTCATTTTTAGTTGTTTTAAGACTTCATCGTTTGTTTTCTTTTCTTTCATCCAATTCTACCTATACTTCTATATATCCACATTTCAAAGGCTTTAATTCTCTGTTCTGATTTCTTGTCTAATGTCCATGTTTCTACTACAGAGTTCTTCGCGGTACATTTTGAAAGATATTTGTGTTCAATTTTGAGTTCTAATATTGTGAGATCTTGGTGGTACATTCTACGAGATCTTGGCGAAACTTCTGAGCTATATCGATACATTCAGAGATATCTTAGCTGAAATGTCGATTTTTAAACTGAAACAAATAGTTGTTTCAGATTATCGTCATTTTATGGATAAACAAAGAAAATATTCAATATAAAATGTGGCAGAGAAAACTCAAACGACTTTCATCAAGGATATTCTTGAAAAAAATCTCAGTTAAGGAGATGCCACCTGTCGGAGACGGATTATTGAATTATGAACAAAGGAAAGACAAAATTGAAAGCAATGCAACGATTAAGAATAAAACGAGGAATTGGAAAACAAAAGGAAGTAAGGAAGAATACATTCACGAAAGAGGGCACTAAACAAACAAACTTATATAAACTACGAACCAATCACACAAAGTAAGAAACCCAACGGCCAGCCAGTTTCTAACAAACAATTAAATTAGCGAACCATTTAAGGAAGAAATGAAAACAAAAGAGAGATTACTGAAACAAATGTAGCCTACCTTGTTAGCGTGTTTACAGAGTAGAACTCCAGTTTCTAAAATCTGGAAAAAGTTCTCAGCTGTGAGGTCATCCCTCTGGTACAGACAAGCAAACCAGTCGGCCAGATCTTCTTTCATGGCGTAGAGGTACTCATCGTTCGTCGTGAAGCTCCTCAGCGACTTGGGTTCAAGCACCAACAACGTCCCACCCTCGTTCTCGCCAGGCTCGGTCGTGCTACTGCTGCACGTGCTAGCTCCATCACTTGTGCTGACATAGTATCCAGAATCCTTCATGGTATATGAAGCGTCTCTCTGGAAACCAGTGACCACGCCCATCTGGTAATGAACGCGAGTACAACTGGCATCAGCTAGCAGGCTACTTAGTTCCTGGCAATCTTGGCTCTCGTTCATGATTCGGTAATTTCCCGGGCTGTCAGAAGCCATTTACTTTTAACTCACAAATCTCCAACAGTCTGTTTCACGAAGTAGCCGTTGTTTGTGGTAGTTGACCTCATCGTCATTGTTTGGCACGCTGACAGCGGCTGGTCGTTACCAGATTAAAGTGGACACTGAAGAGATGAAACCGAATGCAAGTAGCGTGGCAGTGTTTTGAGAATGTCCTGGCAAAGACAAATGTCAAATGTCACAATTGGTGGACATCCTGAACTGAAGCGAAAATTAATTCCTCAGGAAAAATTGATTGCGATTCCATCAAAGAAAACAGCTTGGACACTTCCGGTGAGATGTTTTCGTGTTCACGGTGGAGTATTCCTGCAAATTGTGAGCCGTTTTTCCAGCCTTCCTCTAATCACAACAGCTTCCAATTATCGTCTGCTGTGTTGGTCGTTTGCTTCAAAATGGCGGAGTTCTTTTTTTTCTGAAAGAAAGACACGAGGAACATTTTACAAGATGTGCTTAATTATTGACTGAGATTGATAACTGGGGTCAATTTGTGTTTAAATGTTTGATGACTCTGATAACTGGGGTCAATTTGTGTTTAAATGTTTGATGTCTCTGATAACTGGAGTCAATTTGTGTTTAAATGTTTGATGTCTCTGATAATTAGAGTCAATTTGTGTTTAAATGTTTGATGTCTCTGATAATTGGAGTCAATTTGTGTTTAAATGTTTGATGTCTCTGATAATTGGAGTCAATTTGTGTTTAAATGTTTGATGTCTCTGATAACTGGAGTCAATTTGTGTTTAAATGATTGATGTCTCTGATAACTGGAGTCAATTTGTGTTTAAATGTTTGATGTCTCTGATAATTGGAGTCAATTTGTGTTTAAATGTTTGATGTCTTTGATAACTGGGCTCGTTTTTAATTTAAATTCTCTTCTTCTTCTTCTGCGCCCATGAATAGCCAGTTTTGCATTGTCTTTGATGGATTCAGTTTCTGCAGTGTTTAAATGATTGATGTTTTTGATGACTAGATTAGATTTTTGCTTCAATATTTGACATCATTGATATCTGGGTATCAATTTGTGTTTAGATGTTTCAAGTGTCTCTCACAAGTTGTGTCAAAATGTATTTAACTGTTTGATGTGCCCAATCAATGGTATCATTTCTTGGTTGCTGTTTATTTGGTTATTTGATGCAACAACACATTCTGCCATCACTAAAACAACCTTAGCCATGACTAGAGCATCCTTCCTGTGGCCTTCACCTTAACTTAAAGAAAGCGACAAAAGTGCATTCCTATATTTCAAGGTCGTTGTGAAGCCCAAGTTTATAAAAAGAAAATGCTGCAATAACCGAGCTCCTCACTTGAGACTCACTCTAAGACCTATTTCCATCGACCCTAGTTCTGTCTCATGTCGGTCCTCAATCTCCGACATTTTTTCATCAAAACCCAGTTTCCTATTACTCTAATTTCTGCCATCTTTGCTGTCTAGTTTTTGATAACAACATTCTTAACTTTCCAGCACAGACGAGGGGAAAGCGAGGGTTACATCTAAATGTATTCTGTGGGTTTGTATGTTTGACTCAAAAGATGTCTCAAATTTGCCTTCGTGTTTTCTTTATTATGTATTTTATGTATTTCTTTCAGTTTGTACGTTATTTTAATTCGTTTACCAAAAAAAGCATATAACATGGCAGTGCGTTAAAAAAATATATATTTTATACATATGTGTGTATTTTAATATGTGTATGGATATCTCTCTAACAGCTTAATAAAAATAATATTGGAAGGGAAAATAAAAGTTAAAGAGGCAGAGTCAGACCAAGACTAACATGGACAAGTAACATCAAAAGATGGGCAAGTAAACCTATGACAATCTGCACCATCAATGCAAAGAGCCAGAGTGGAATGGCGCTCCAAGGTAGCCAACCTTCGATGCGGAGACGGCACTCAATGATGATCTGTCTATTGACGTGTCTATGTTTGTTATATGCTACTTTTCACCAATCATTGATTATTTGTTGCTAGGATCATCATTACTGCACACCGGACAAACCCATAGGTGATACGACAGCCCCCCCCCCCCCCCCCCGGGCCGCCCGTGAGAATCTCGAGAAAATCCGCGGAAAAATCCAGGCCCAGGGGCACGATTTCCGTAGCACGGCACGGCCTGGGATCCACGGTGAGGGTAGGTTTTCTGCGGACAATTTTGCCCGGGGTGCGGCCATGTTTATGTCCTACTCTTTTCAATTTTAACAACTACGGGATTTTTTAACGGGCGCGAGTGCACACGTGACTTCCTGTTTATTGTTATTATTCAGGGGCGGCTAACCATCGGATCTAACTACCCAAGAGATCAGGGGAGATAACTTCATAAAGAAACCACCTATTATTTATTCCAGTTGTTGAAACATTCCCACCGCTTCTGGTAGGTTTTGAACCCAGGTCTTCCCTTTCCTGACCATATAGGAATATTGAGAAGATCACTACCATTACATCAAAGCCACCATCACCTCACATCATACCATTACATCAAACCTACCATCACCTCACATCATACCACTACATCAAATCTACCATCACCTCACATCATACCATTACATCAAACCTAACATCACCTCACATCCTACCATTACATCAAACCTACCATCACCTCACATCATACCGTTACATCAAACCCACCATCACCTCACATAATACTATTACATCAAACCCACTATCACCTCACATCATACCATTACATCAAACCCACCATCATCTCACATCATACCACTACATCAACTCATCATCACCTCACATCATACCATTACATCAACCCACCATCACCACATATCATACCATTACATCAACCTACCATCACCTCACATCATACCATTACATCAACCCACCATTACCACACATCCTACCATTACATCAAACACACTATCACCTCACACCCTACCATTACATAAAATCCAACATCACCTCACACTCTACCATTACATCAAACCCAACATCACCTCATACCCTACCATTACATCAAACCTATCATCGCATCACATCATACCATCACATCAAACCTACCAGCACCTCACATCATATCATTACATCAAACCCACCATCACCTCACATCATACCATTACATCAAACCCACCATCACCTCACACCCTACCATTACATCAAACCCACCATCACCTCACATCATACCATTACATCAAACCCACCATCACCTCACATCATACCATTACATCAAACCCACCATCACTTAATATCCTACCATTACATCATCCCACCATCAACTCACACCCTACCATTACATAAAACCCAACATCACCTCACACCCTACCATTACGTCAAACCCAACATCACCTCACACCATACCATTACATCAAACCCACCATCACCTTACATCATATTATTACATCAAACCTACTATCACATCCCATCATACCATTACATCAAACCTACCATCACCTCACATCATACCATTACATCGACCCACCATCACCCCACCCCCTACCATTACATCAAACCCAACATCACCTCACACCCTACCATCACACCAAACCAACCATCACCGCACACCCTACCATTACATCAAACCCACCATCACCTCACATCTTACCATTACATTAAACCCACCATCACCTCACACCCTACCATTACATCAAACCCACCATCACCTCACACCCTACCTTTACATCAAACCCACCATCACGTCACATCCTACCATTACATTAAACCCACCTTCACCTCACATCCTAAAATTACACCAAACCCACCATCAGCTCACACCCTACCATTACATCAAACCCACCATCACCTCACATCCTACCATTACATCAAACCCACCATCACCTCACATCCTACCATTACATCAAACCCACCATAACCTCACACCCTACCATTACATCAAACCCACCATCACCTCACATCCTACCATTACACCAAACCCACCATCACCTCACACCCTACCATTACATCAAACCCACCATCACCTCACATCCTACCATTACACCAAACCCACCATCACCTCACACCATACCATTACATCAAACCCACCATCACCTCACACCCTACCATTACATTAAATCCAACCATCACCTACACCCTACCATTACACCCAACCCACTATCACCTCACACCCTACCATTACACCCAACCCACTATCACCTCACACCCTACCATTACACCCAACCCACCATTACCTCACACTCAATCTCCAAACACACCGTCCTTCACCTCTCATCCATCTATCACCTCAATTTACCCTCCCCTAACACTCTCATATCTTCACTTCACAAAAGCATTGCCACGCCTATATCTCTATAATTATTGAGCCATCGTTTATTGGGCCGTTATTACCCTCCTTGATAATTCCCACGCCCATTAACAACAACATTATCGGAACACAGCTGTCCTGTCTCTCGAACAGGCCTCGTTTATTGGAGTGTCCAAAATGAACATGAAAACATTATTCCAAAACTTACGAGATCCATCAATTAAAAAACCCTTACCGTAATTGTGACTGGAAGCTATGGTTATTATAAGTGCCCCCTCTTTCGCACAAACAGAGATAACCAAGTAACCAACTAACTAATCAACCAAACAACGAATTAACTAACCAATCAACCAACCAACAAACGAAACAATCAACGATATAACAAGCCAACAAACAAGCCAACCAACGAACAAATTAGCTAACTAATCAACCAACAAAAGAACTAACTAATCAACTAACCAACCAACAGCGAAATAAAACATAACCAAAAAGGAACTAACCAATCAACCAACCAACCAACTAACTAATCAACTAACCAAGTAACGAACTAAGGAACTAACCAACCTACGTACCAATTAACCAACCAACCATCGAACTAATTAACAAATTAACCAACCAAGATACTAACGAAACGATCATCCTACAATAATAAAGTAACTAACCACCAAACGAACTAACCAATAAATGAACTAACCAACCAATCAGCAAATCAACGAACTGACCAGCCAACCAGCGAACTAACAAACCAATCAACGAACTGAACCAACCAACCATCGAACTAACAAACCAATCAACGATCTGAACCAACCAACCATCCAACTAACAAACCAATCAACGATCTGAACCAACCAACCAGCGAACTAACAAACCAATCAACGAACTGAACCAACCAACCATCGAACTAACAAACCACTCAACGAACTGAACCAACCAACCAGCGAACTAACAAACCAATCAATGAACTGAACCAACTAACCAGCGAACTAACAAACCAATCAAACGAACCGACCAACCAACCAGCGAACTAATAAACCAATCAACGACCTGACCAACCAACCAGCGAACTAACAAACCAATCAAACGAACTGACCAAACAATCAGCGAACTAATAAACCAATCAATGACCTGACCAACCAACCAGCGAACTAACAAACCAATCAAACGAACTGACCAAACAATCAGCGAACTAATAAACCAATCAACGAACTGACCAAACAACCAACGAACTAACAAACCAATCAAACGAACTGACCAAACAATCAGCGAACTAATAAACCAATCAACGACCTGACCAACCAACCAGCGAACTAACAAACCAATCAACGAACTGACCAAACAACCAGCGAACTAACAAACCAATCAAACGAACTGACCAACCAACCAGCGAACTAACAAACCAATCAAACGAACTGACCAAACAATCAGCGAACTAATAAACCAATCAACGAAGCGACCAACCAACCAACGAACTAACAAACCAATCAACGAAATGACCAAACAACCAACGAACAAACTAATCAACCAACCAACGAGTCAACTAGTTCTCTCTATTTATGTATTTCTCTCTCTCTTTCTCTCTCTCTCTCTCTCTCTCTCTCTCTCTCTCTCCATATATATATATATATATATATATATATATATATATATATATATATATATATATATCCTTCATACATTAATTAAAACAGATAGAAATGCTGCCAGAACACAGTCAAAGCAACATTTATTTATAGCTTTCATTGACCAGGAAAAAGCAATGGACCGAGAAAACAGAGAACAAACTATGGGAGATACTAACAACATACGGAGTAAGCCAACATCTAACAGAGAACCAACTATGGGAGATACTAACAACATACGGAGTAAGCCAACATCTAACAGAGAACCAACTATGGGAGATACTAACAACATACGGAGTAAGTCAACATCTAACAGAGAACCAACTATGGGAGATACTAACAACATACGGAGTAAGCCAGCATCTAACAGAGAACCAACTATGGGAGATACTAACAACATACGGAGTAAGTCAACATCTAACACAGAACAAACTATGGGAGATACTAACAACATACGGAGTAAGCCAACATCTAACAGAGAACAACTATGGGAGATACTAACAACATACGGAGTAAGCCAACATCTAACAGAGAACAAACTATGGGAGATACTAACAACATACGGAGTAAGCCAAAATCTAACAGAGAACAAACTATGGGAGATACTAACAACATACGGAGTAAGCCAACATCTCATCAATCATTATCGAGTGCCATCTCCGCAGCGAAGGTTGGCTACCATAGAGCGTCATTCTGCTCTGTCTCTTGCTTTGTTGGTGCAAGTTATCAGCCAACATCTAACCAACCTAATTAAAAGTCTCTACATCAACAGCAACTGCACAGTTAGAACAGCAACAGGCTACACATACCACTTAGAAGTAAGATCAGGAGTAAGACATGGGAGCATACTATCCCCCCTATTGTTCATTACATACATGGACTAGACATGTAAATTAGCCACCCCATAAGAGACAAAGGAGATCAACGAGGTTCTATTTGCGGACGATCAGGCACGAATGCATGGAAAAATAGAAAACCTACAAGAACATTTAAACAGACTCAACAACAGAGGCACAAAATACAACATGAAGCATAACAAAAGTCATGAATATTGGAAAGGAGAAACAGAACATCAACATAACTACAGACAGCAGACAATTAAAATAAGTAGAGGAATTTAAATACCTAGTATGTCTAGTGACAAACCACAATTCACAAACAGCAGAAAAATTACTCAAGATTCAACAAAGCTTGTCAAATCATTGGATCACCACTATTGTCCAACAGGGAAATAATTCTTGAGGTAAAACAGGCACTCTACATTACAATCCTCATGCCAACGTTGTGCTACCAATGCCAGACCTGGACCCTAGATGCAAGAACAATAAGAAAAATAACCTCTACTGAGATTAAATGTGTTAGACGAATGACAGGAAACAGTCTGAGAGATAAGATCAGAAATGAAGAACTGAAGAAAAAAAGCTAGGAATAATCCCCGCCATAAAGAGACAACATATAAAACGGTTTGGCCACATGACAAAGCAGAAAGATCAAAATACAACAAAAGGAGCCTTCAATAGACGTTGCGAAAACTCCACACCCAAGGGCCGACCACTAAAAAGATGTAATGACGGAATATTAAAAACACTAGGAAACATAACCGCAGCAAAAAAAAAAAAAAAAAGAGCAAAAGACCGCAAATGATATCTCCCCTCTACGCTGAAAGGCAAATGAAGAAGAAATCACCTCCCTTAAAGTGTCAAGAAGCGTAGGGACCGAAACATTTGCTAGACGGGGTCCTCTTCTGATGATCAGACTGCCTCCTGCTGCGAAGTTCTGTTTAAAGAGTTATCTATTACTAGGTAAAGTAAAGAGTATGAGACTTGAACCGGCGTCTTAGCACGCGAGTCTTCCACCCATATGTGCTCGGTCGCTTATCCAGAAGCGTTCGGAGACTTCTGGATAGTGTCGCTTCAAGCATCGAAACTTACGATGCGAGGCGGCATTCCTCACCTTCCCAGAGTAATACCCTGGTACCCATTTCTGCCAGTGGCTGGGTCGACCGTGGGGGTATTTTTTTCCAACCATGAATACAACTCATACTGCACTGAGTATGAGATCAGTTTCAATCACACACAACTTGTCCGAACGTCGGTAGCCAGGTTGGGTGGTTTTCACAACTGGGCTACCACCCCCCCCCCCCCCCCCCCCAACCTGTCACTAAACACTCAAGACAACTATAACAAGCACATATGCACGAACAAAGACAAGTGGAACAATATTAAAATAGGTGAATTAATTTAAATATTTGGGAACATTGAAAAACCTCAGATGGTAGATATACAACAGAGGTGACATGCAGAATGGCTAAAGCAAAGTTCTAAATAATGAGGAAGATACTATGCAATCCATTTTTGGCAATAGAAACTAGAAAAAAAAATTCCTAAATGTTATGTAGAGTCAGTCTTAATATATGGATGTGAATCATGGACAATAGGACAACAGACAAGAAAATTACAGGAGGCTATAGAAATGTGATTTTACAGAAGAATATTGAGAATACCATGGACAGCTAAGAAGAGTAATGAAAACCTTCTGAAAGACGGCAAAGCAAAAAAGAGAGCTAATTTCCAATATTAGGAAGAAACAATCATCATTTTTTGGCCATGCAATGAGAAGGGAACAGCTGGAATACATTGTGACAACTGGAAAAATCGAGGGACGAAGAGATAGAGGGAAGCAAAGAGAAAAGATACTAGACAGAATAGAGAATGGCTTGGTAGAAGGTCAACAACAGAAATGATAAATAACTGTCGAGATCCAAAGTTGTGGAGAGATATGATCACCTACTCCAGCAGGCACAGTACTTGATGATGATGATGATGATGATGATGCACGCACACTCTACTATAGTAGTACCACATAGTTATACTGTATCGCCAAACCAGGCTGTAGCTAAAACTTGCAATATGTCCCTTTTTTGTGTGTAGAAGTCAATAAAAGATGTGAAAGTAGTTGGTTCAGTCCATTTCTGCACTGGAGCTTGTCCCACAAGTCCCCACCTTCAATTCCTCTCACCCAGCGCCTGATTCCAAATTCCTACAGTCTCAGAATTACCGCTTCATCGATTATCTTGTCACGAAATGATAGATGAACGGTCACGACGTGAGTCCAGTACGCCTCTCCCATGTTCACGTTTCATATTTCAACAAATACAATTTATTGGTAGCACTAACTACCCGATAGCTGCCCCGACAGTTGTTTTGTTTTTCTTGCCAGCAAGTCTGTGAGCAGGGCAGTTGATCTTCACGTGTCCCTGGAGATTTGGGGCCTGTCACTCAAGCTGTTTTGAACTTCCCCGAACGTGAGATAAAGGTTATAACGTGAGAAATGCCCAAAATTAACAGAGAGCCATTCTTCCACTTCATATCACCAATAGCCGCACTTCCTTTTTCCATCCTCATTTGCCTTTCAGCATTAATGGGAGATGGACAACTAGTTTACTGCTTTTTGCTCTTCTGTTCGCATCTCCTGATGTTATATTTCCTTTTGTTTCTAATGTTCCATCAATCCATTTTTTTCGTGGTCAGCCCTTGGGTGTGGTGTTCTCGCAACGTTTTGCTCACTGTGTTGTGTTTTGATTTTTCTGCCATATCACGTGGTCAAACCATTTTGTTGGTTGTTTCATTTCTTTATTCATCGCGGCAATTACCCATAATTTATATGTCAAGTCGTCATTTCTGATCTTATCTCGCAGGTGGTTTCCTGCCGTTAGTCTAAACTCATTTCATCATGGTAGTGGTTATTGTTCTTGAGTTTAGAGTTCAGGTCAGGCATTGGTAACTCAAAGTTGGGGTGAAGATTGATAGTCTGCCTTTTAGAGCAGAAAGATAACCAAGATGACGGTATGGTTTCAATTTTTCAGCGGGGAATATATGACAACAGTGACTGTAACAAGTATTTAAAACTGATCAAATTAATGTATTAAGTTGTGTACAAAGTTGCCTGAAGAAGGACAAAACCAGATAAGTATTAGACAAATGTAAAGATCTAGAAAACCGATAGTCAGATCGTAAACAGGAAGCATGTGATACTTAGCGACCACGTGAGTGGGACACATCGCTACCCCACGCGGTAGTTGAGTTAAGCCGTTAACATACGACGGATTTGGCAGGTCGGTACGGGATAATATATATTTCTGAGGGAAACTATAGACCTCGAAAATAGATATAAAATATACACACCATCTTTTAAAATAAAAATAAATAAATAAACGACAGTCAAAGAAAATTTGAAAACCTCCTTATCTCGAGAGTTATTCCGCTGATTTGTGCAGAGTTATCTAACACACCCCACCCCTTCTCACTTCTCATCACATCCGATTTGACTTGTTACAGTCATCCACAGAATGGGAGCTTCTGGATCGAGTCTCGGCTAAGTCTCGCATTATTTATTATATAATTAATTAAACAGATTTGTTAGTTTACTAAATTGTAATATTAATTATCAATTTATATTCTCTTATAATGTAGTACATTTATCTTTTTTATAATGTAATTTCTTATCTCACTTTTCATTTCTCTTTGATTTACATGTCCCGCTTATTCTAGATGTTGTAGATGTTATCTTTATTTCGTTGCTTGTGTTGTTCTCGTTTTCTGAGAAAGGCCGCATGTAGGCCGAAACGTCAGTACTTTGTTGTGTTTCTTCTTTGTTATACTGTCACCATAGCTTGCAAGAGTGTACGTTACACCACACAACCTGCTGCTTATTACAAGCTTTACCGCAGCACTGCAATTATCTGACTGCTCCCTGCCTTAATTGAAGACAAAATCTAAGTGCATCAGGTTCACATTTTGTGGACACCTTGATTTCTATACACTCGACAATTTGTAACAGCATAGATCCAATTGATACAATGCAATCAATTTTGACAATAGAAACAAGAAAAAAAGTTCTTAAATGTTACGTAGAGCCAGTCTTAACATATGGATGTGAATCATGGACAATATGAAAACAGACAAAAAATCACTGCAGTGTGTAGAAATGTGGTTTTACAGAAGAATGTTGAGAATACCATGGGCAGCTAAGAAGAGTAATGAAAACGTTCTGAAAGAGATCAAAACAAAAAGAGAGCTGATTTCCAATATTAGGAAGAAACAATCATCATTTTTTGACCATGTAATGAGAAGAGAACAGCTGGAATATATTGTAACAACTGGGAAAATTTGAGGGACGAAGAGATAGAGGGAAGCAAAGAGAAAAAGTAACAGACAGCTTAAGAGAATGGCTTGGCAGAAGGTCAACAACAGAAATGATAAATAACTGTCGTGATCGAAAGTTGTGGAGTGACATGATCACCTACGCCAGGAGGCTCGGTAATTGATGATGATGATAGATCCAATTAAGGAGTAAAAGTTGCATCAAATAATACGAGGGTCGAGGATATAATTAACTGACTGAGTGAAAGACAGACGAACCGTCTAACCATTGGAACCATCAATTCACCAACTAACCAATCAATCACATATCTAATGAACTAACTAACAACTCAATCACATGCATAATGAACTAACTAACCAATCAATCACATATATAATGAACTAACTAAAAAAATCAATCACATACTAATGAATTAACAAATTAATCACATATCTAATGAATAAATTAACCAGTCCATCACATATCTAATGAACTAACTAACAAATCAATCACATATCTAATGAATAAATTAACCAATCCATCACTTATCTAATGAACTAACTAACAAATCAATCACATATCTAATGAACTAACTAATAAATCAATCACATATCTAATTAACTAACTAATAAATCAATCACATATCAAATGAACTGACTAACCAATCAATAACATATATAATGAACCACCTAACCAATCAATCACATGTATAATGAACTAACTAACCAAACAATCACATATCTAATGAACTAACTAACCAATCAATCAATCAATCAATCACATATATAATGAATCAACTAACCAATCAATCACATATCTAATGAACCAACTAACCAATCATTCCCATATCTAATGAACAAACTAACCAATCAATCACATTTCTAATGAACTAATCAATCAATCACATATATAATGAACCAACTAACCAATCAATCACATATATAATGAACCAACTAACCAATCAATCACATATATAATGAACCAAATAACCAATAAATCACATATAGAATGAACCAACTAACCAATTAATCACATATATAATGAACCATCTAACCAATCAACCACATATATAATGAACCAACTAACCAATCAATCACATATATAATGAACTAACTAACCAATCAATCACATATATAATGAACTAACTAATCAATCAATCACATATCTAATGAACGAACCAACCGACTGACCCACCGAATATATAGCTATCGTTAATGCCTTCCTACTTTTCTTGAATAAGCCGAGGATTTCTATGGACATGAATAGAATGGTCAAACGGCCAGTGCAGTCGTCACGAGGTGTTCAGATTACAGCTTTCATATACCAAACAATCTTGGACACAAAACTTTCGAGACGTTAGATTAGAAACTTTGGTCCGAATTTAAAGTGCTGTGTCTTTAAATCAGTCTCCCACCCTCCTTTATGGAAGCAGATCATGGACGTTAATCTAACTATTCTGAAAAAAAAATTACTTCCATCGAGAAAGATGTGCAGCATTCATTTCGAGAAAATGTTCACAAATTGTATTGTTCTTGTGAAGGGAACATTGTGATCAGAGTGTCCACATTTTTTGTTGTCTGATGAAATAAGAATACCTCAATAGAGGGCACCAACTCCGTAACACCAGTGATACTTTCAGTGATACTTTCGGTGATACATCAAGATAGCTGGTTACTTTAATAAGCAAGGAGAAAAGGAGGTGGAAGGAGGAATAGGAGCCGAGGAAGAAGAAAAAGATGTGGTAGGAATAGAAGAAAAAGAAGAGGAGGAGAAGAGGAAGAAAATGAGGAAACAGAAGGAGGAAGAAAAGAACAAAAGTAGGAGAAAGAGAGGAAGGAGAAGGACAAGAAGAGAAAGAGGAAAGAGGAGTAAGATGAAGAAGCAGAAGGCAAAAAAAAAGAAGCAGGAGGCAAGGAAAATTAAGAATTAGGCAAATAAAATGAAAAAGAAGAAGAAAGAAGAGGAGGAAGAAAATAAAAAAGTAGGAGAAGGTGAAGAAGAAAAGGGAGGAGGAGAAGGTGAAGAAGAAAAGGGATGAGGAGAAGGTGAAGAAGAAAAGGGAGGAGGAGAAGGTGAAGAAGAAAAGGGAGGAGGAGAAGGTGAAGAAGAAAAGTGAGGAGGAGAAGGTGAAGAAGAAAAGGGAGGAGGAGAAGGTGAAGAAGAAAAGGGAGGAGGAGAAGGTGAAGAAGAAAAGGGAGGAGGAGAAGGTGAAGAAGAAAAGTGAGGAGGAGAAGGTGAAGAAGAAAAGTGAGGAGGAGAAGGTGAAGAAGAAAAGGGAGGAGGAGAAGGTGAAGAAGAAAAGTGAGGAGGAGAAGGTGAAGAAGAAAAGTGAGGAGGAGAAGGTGAAGAAGAAAAGGGAGGAGGAGAAGGTGAAGAAGAAAAGGGAGGAGGAGAAGGTGAAGAAGAAAAGGGAGGAGGAGAAGCGAAACAAAAGGAAGATAAAAGAATAACAAGAAAAAAGGGGACGAAGAAAATATATAAAGAAGAAGGAGGAAAAGAAAAAAGAAGAAAGAATAAACCCCGTCACACCACGTGACCTGGAATATGGCGTTAGTGTTACTATTTTTAGACAAGACAATTATCGTTAAGCCAGCGCTGTCTGTCTTCATGCTTGCTAAACCTGACTGCCATCGATAGGGATCGAACTCGATCCCTTAGTCCTGAGTGGCTACTACACTAACCAGTGTTGTACCCCAACCGTCATTTCAATGCTAATGGCAGTGGTAAAACTATAAATAAATACATGAAAAGCAACCCTAACCTAAATCATAATATTGTTCTGGGCTCTGCCTCGTTCTGAAGCTCTTTGCAGTTTACAAACTAAGACTAGCAACATGTTATATTTTTTTTAATACTCTTGTATGGTGCTGAAACATGGACATTAGACAAGAAAACGGATTACAAAAATGTAGATTTATAGAAGAATAGGAAGAATTGGATTGAAAGAAAAGAAAATAAACGATGAAGTCTTAAAACAACTAACAATGAAAAGAGAACTACTAAACACAATTCAAACAAGACACGTGGAATTTTTGCGGCATGTTAAAAGATACAGCAGCCTGTTAAAAGTAATCTTGGAAGGGAAAATGCAAGAAAAGAGTCAGACCAAGACTAACTTGGACGAGTAACATCAAAAGATGGACTAGTGGGCCGTTGACGAGCTGCACTATCAAGGCAAGAAACAGAAAGGAATTGTGCACCATCATCATCGTGTGCCTTCTCCGCAACGAAGGTTGGCTACCATGGATCGCCATTCTACTCCGTTTCTTGCTTTAATGGTGCAGGCTGTCATAGATTGACTTGTCCATCTTTTGATGTTACTCGTCCATGTTAGTCTTGGTCTGCCTCTGCCTCTTTTACCTTGTATTTTTCCTTCCAATATTACTTTTAGTAGGCTGTTGTGTCTTTTAACATGCCCCAAAAATTTCATTTGTCTTGTCTTAATTGTATTTAGTAGTTCTCTTTTTATTTCCAGTTGTTTTGCGCACATTGCGTACCAATTGCAATAATTGCGCACCATGGTAGCCAAACTTCGATGCGGAAACGGCACTCAATGATGATGACGAAGATGACGATGAGTTTATGTTTATTTTTCTTTCTTTCCATCTATTAAAACCCAGACGGAAACATTCCATTTTAGCATCCAGGAATGAAACTTGTGATCACCGAATTACACGCCATACATTAACCCATTAGACCGACTCAATTCACGTGACCACCAACACTTCTAGAAATTGTAATATTTTATCAGCTGAACGTGTTATTATTAAAAGTCCTAATTCGATGAATCTAATATTTATTCATGTTCTTCTCTAACAAACTTCTCTGTATGAAAGACAAGAATGCACTGTGACATCATGGGGAAGCAGATATTCAGTTCACGGTACTAGGTCACAATAAGGGGATTAGTGCACTTTCTTGATGTTATTTCTTCTTCTTTCCTTCCTCATTTGTCTTTCTGTGTCGAAGGGAGATATATTGTTGGGTCTTTTGCTATTTTGTTGGTCTCTGCTGCTGTTATGTTTCCTAGTGTTTCTAATATTCCATCAATCCATCTTTTGCTCTTCAGTTTGTCTCTGCTGCTGTTATGTTTCCTAGTGTTTCTAATATTCCATCAATCCATCTTTTGCTCTTCAGTTTGCCTCTGCTGCTGTTATGTTTCCTAGTGTTTCTAATATTCCATCAATCTATCATTTTTCGTGATCGACCTTCTGGTCTGGTGTTCTCCGAACATTTATTGAAGGCTCGTTGTGTAGTGTTTTGATCTTTTTGCCCTACCATATATGTGACCAAACCATTTTATATGTTGTTTCTTTATGTATTATATGGTGGAAATAATTTATAGCTATTTTTTTAATTCTTCATTTCTGATTTTATCTCTCAGACTATTTCCTGCCATTCGCCTAACACATTTCATCTCTGTAGAGGTTATTTTTCTTATTGTTATTGCCTCTAGGGTCCAGGTCTGGCATTGGCAGCGTAGCGTTGGAATGACGGTTGTATGGTAGAGTGCCCGTTTTGCCTCGAGTTATTTCTTTCTTCCACAATAATGATGATAGCTCTTTGATGATTTGTCAAGCTTTGTTTGTGACTGTGATTTTTCAATCATCGTTTAATATGACTTTTAGAGCGTTCCCTTTTCCTTACGGAATCATTCATTCATTCATTCATTCAATCATTCATTCATTTATTCATCATTCATTCACACTGTCACTAATTAAGCAATCCAACTAAAGCAACATTAACGTTCACTCGTTAATTGGGCGTTGATTCGTTGTGTCTCTAGTTGTACAGCAAAGCCGTGATATTTGCGTCTTTTGGGCCCTACACATTCGTCTTCGACATATATTAGGCAACCAATATACACACCAATATACAAACCAATATACAAACCAATATACAAACCAATATACAAACCAACAAACTAGTCAGCTAACCAGCTAGTCAGCTAACCACCAACTAACCAATCAACTAACCAACCTACCAGTCAGTAACCAACTAGTCAGCTAACAAACAAACCAACCAAGAAACCAAACAACCAGTCAGCTAACCAACCAAATAACCAGTCAGCTAACTAACCACCTAACCAGTCAGCCAACCAACCAGTCAGCTAACCAATCAGCCAACCAACCAGTCGGCTAACCAATCAACCTGCTAATCAACCAATCAGCCAACCAACCAGTCGGGTAACCAACAAGCTAACTAACCAGCCAGCTAACCAACAAACCAACCAACCAGTCGGCTAACCAACAAGCCAAGCAACCAGTCAGCTAACCATCCAACCTGCTAATCAACCACTCAGCTAACCAACTAACCAGCCAAGAAACCAACCAGCTAACCAACCAGTCAGCTAACCAACCAGCCAAAAAAACCTGTCAGCTAATTAAACAACCAATCAGCGAAGAAACAAACCAGTCAACCAACCAACCAACCAACCATATAACTAAGCAACTATATCAGCCATAGCCATAATGATTTGCTCTAAAATATGCTTATTTTTATGTTTATTTAGAAATAATGGACATTTTTTCTGGTACACGATGGGAAGATAAATATTGAAATCCTTGGTTACCACAGGCAAAATATAGTACAAAAGAGATCGCGGACGACAAAGTGAAAACATATTCGAAAGATTGATATCATGACATTGTAAACAGTCAACAACAGAATTGATACGGTGCACTGTGGACAGAGTTGTGGCAGAACTTGATCGCCTACACCAATCGGTGTGGCACATGATGATAACTATTATTATTTAGACAAAACCACAAGAATAATTTTCAATAACCAACTACTACAAATACATTTATTGTATTCATTTATATTAAAAATACTATCAATTAAAAATTAATTCCTTAAAAAATTAATCTGAAAATTTCAAAATAATCCAAAATAGTTTTTAAATGCAAAAAAAAATTGATGAAATGTAATCATTAACTGCATAGTGCATGTGCTGAAAAGTCAGTATCAGGATATAGAAGTAGTAGTCCAGTGGAAAACTTGAACAAGAAAACAATAATTCAGGAAAGTGGAGACAAAAATGCAGAGACTGCGGGGCAGATTATGTTCACATTCGTTGAATTACCACCAGGCAAGTTGATCACACTTTGTTACCGACTGATGAAACCCTAAAAACCATGCGTATCAAGGGCTTATTCTACGGTTCTTGGTCAAAGACATAAAGATGAAAATGATAAAGATCATAAAATACGCTATCGATCTGCCATAACCATATTACGCTGTATCTCTCCACAACCATCTATAACAAAAGACGAACGGTTTCTCCCGCTGTGAGGGGAAACAAAAATAATATTCCTTATCTTTTATCTAGACCAGCTAATTTGAAACCCAACTTCCCAAACCCCCTCGCTATATCGCGCCCCGTAATGCCTCAACCACAACTACATTCTGGGGATACGATACTAGCTACATTGCCCCTATCGCCATCTTGTAACGAAACAAAAATGGCAGATCGATATGTAGGTCACGCAGTTCTAGAAAGCTCTAGAAGCAGTTCTTTAAAATAAGGGGGAAAAAAGGGGGAGGGGGAGTGAAACGGTGAATTAGGCATCAGGGAGATCTGGTGAATCTTGATGTAAATTTTATTGTGCTGTCTAAGCAGTCCTCAGACAGTGAGAGAGATAGTCTATGGGCCTCTCTTTATCTTCTAATGCCCATTCATTTGGGAAAGCAGTCTATCTTACATTCCTCCGTCTTCCTAATTGATTCCTTAGTTACGGTAATATCTCATGATCATCGTTTCTAGGTGACGTCCATATTTTCTGTGGTGGTTTTAGTTTGTTGTTGCAGGATACTGCTGTGTAACCAAAGGTTGTTGTCTGACAGGAAGTGGGGGTTTGGGACAGTTTTGTGTGTAGGTGGAATAGTGGAGGGGAGAAATAAGTGGACTAGAAGTGAATCTGGGGAATAAAACAGCGAAAGGGAGAAATAAGTGGACTAGAAGTGGATCGGGGGAATAAAACAGTGGAGGTGAGAAATAAGTGGATCTGGGGAATTAAACAGTGGAGAAGAGAAATAAGTGGATCTGGGGAAAAAACAGTGGAAAGGAGAAATAAGTGGATCTGGGGAATAAAGCAGTGGAGGGGAGAAATAAGTGGACTGGAAGTGGATCTGGGGAATAAAACAGTGGAGGGGAGAAATAAGTGGACTGGAAGTGGATCTGGGGAATAAAACAGTGGAGGGGAGAAATAAGTGGACTGGAAGTGGATCTGGGGAATAAAACAGTGGAGGGGAGAAATAAGTGGACTGGAAGTGGATCTGGGGAATAAAACAGTGGAGGGGAGAAATAAGTGGACAGGAAGTGGATCTGGGGAATTAAACAGTGGAGGGGAGAAATAAGTTCATATGGGGAATAAAACAGTTGAGGGGAGAAATAAGTGGATCTGGGGAATAAAACAGTGGAGGGGAGAAATAAGTGCATCTTGGGAATAAAACAGTGGAGGGGAGAAATAAGTGCATCTGGGGAATAAAACAGTGGAGGGGAGAAATAAGTTCATCTAGGGAATAAAACAGTGGAGGGGAGAAATAAGTGGATCTGGGGAATAAAACAGTGGATGGGAGAAATAAGTGGATCTGGGGAATAAAACAGTGGATGGGAGAAATAAGTGGATATGGGGAATAAAACAGTGGAGGGGAGAAATAAGTGGATCTGGGGAATAAAACAGTGGAGGGGAGAAATAAGTGGACTGGTAGGGGATCTGGGGAATAAAACAGTGGAGGGGAGAAATAAGTTCATCTGGGGATACAACAGTGGAGGGGAGAAATAAGTGGATCTGGGGAATAAAACAGTGGATGGGAGAAATAAGTGGATCTGGGGAATAAAACAGTGGAGGGGAGAAATAAGTGGACTGGTAGGGGATCTGGGGAATAAAACAGTGGAGGGGAAAAATAAGTGGATCTGGGGAATAAAACAGTGGATGGGAGAAATAAGTGGACTGGTAGGGGATCTGGGGAATAAAACAGTGGAGGGGAGAAATAAGTTCATCTGGGGAATAAAACAGTGGATGGGAGAAATAAGTGGATCTGGGGAATAAAACAGTGGAGGGGAGAAATAAGTGGACTGGTAGGGGATCTGGGGAATAAAACAGTGGAGGGGAGAAATAAGTTCATCTGGGGATACAACAGTGGAGGGGAGAAATAAGTGGATCTGGGGAATAAAACAGTAGAGGGGAGAAATAAGTGGACTGGAAGTGGATCTGGGGAATAAAACAGTGGAGGGGAGAAATAAGTGGATCTGGGGAATAAAACAGTGGAGGGGAGAAATAATTGGATGTGGGGAATAAAACAGTGGAGGGGAGAAATAAGTGCATCTGGGGAATAAAACAGTGGAGGGGAGAAATAAGTGCATCTGGGGAATAAAACAGTGGAGGGGAGAAATAAGTGGACTGGAAGTGAATCTAGGGACAGATGGAATAAAACAGTGGAGGGGAGAAATAGGTAAACTGGAAGTGAATCTAGGGACAGATGGAATAAAACAGTGGAGGGGAGAAATAGGTAAACTGGAAGTGAATCTAGGGACAGATGGAATAAAACAGTGGAGGGGAGAAATAGGTAAACTGGAAGTGAATCTAGGGACAGATGGAATAAAACAGTGGAGGGGCGAAATAAGTGAACTGGAAGTGAATCTAGGGAAAGATGAAATAAAACAGTAGAGGGAGAAATAAGTAAACTAGAAGAGAATCTGGGTAGATATTGAATGAAGAAATAAATGAATTGAAAGTAATTGTTTGTAGTGCTAGACTAAAGCGATGGGGATAAAAACAATGTCTTTGACGCTATTTTAGTTGGCGATGGTATCACACCGAGGAATAACAAGGAAGTAATGCTAAGTAGAGTAGGAATAAACCAGTGGGAAAATAGGACAATTGGAAGCAAATCTGGGCAGAGATAAAACCGTCAAGTGGGGGAAAAACGGAATAATTTAAAATGAAGAAATTGAAATTCGAAAATCAATGTAAGTGGATGTAGAGTCGACAAATTATTATAGATTGGATACAGAATAATGCAGTAGACAAATTATTACAACCGTTAGATGGATAGATGAGATAGGCAGACATGCATATGGATTACGCTACCGTTAAATCAGTGACAATATAATTAACATAAACGTAATCTAATAACAGAGAAAATCGAGCCGAATACACATCATTCGTTTAGTTACAAACCCATTTACATTTGCTGATCAATGGTCTCCCTCGGTGAGACAGATCCCTCGTTGTCTCCTCGACAAATGTACCTACCGTTAACTTCCCACGGTTAAAATAATCTCCCTCGAGTAGCTCGTTCCATTATTAAAACTCGCACGCGCTTTCACTTCTGGAACATTCTACCCAAGGGACCAATAGTTACCTTTCCACTAGTTTCAATAATTGTAAATGATTCATTTCCATGCATATGCAATAAAGATGACATTAACACAATGATGACGGGCGGATGTTGGATATAGCTAGGCAACAGTCCCCAAGGATTGATCGCAAGAATTAGTACGTTCTAGACTTGGGAAGTGAGAACAACGAGTGCAATGCTAGAACAAGATGGTAGAGATGTACTTTTGTGAGTCAGACCTTTGGTGATCTATAAAGGATAGCCATTGAGCAAACAACGTTTCTTGAATATTGAGTTGTATGAGGATGGTATGAACTCCAAAAGGCGGTGTCGACAACAAACTATTTTGTCTGCTCATATTAGGGGAAAAGAGGAAGCGGACATCGCCTCGCCCGCAACTACAGTTTCATTACTTCCACTCACAACAATTACAGTTCATTACTTCCACTCACAACAACTACAGTTTCATTACTTCCACTCACAACAACTACAGTTTCATTACTTCCACTCACCACATCTACAGTTTCATTACTTCCACTCACCACATCTACAGTTTCATTACTTCAAATCACTACAACTACAGTTTCATTACTTCCACTCACCACATCTACAGTTTCATTACTTCCACTCACCACATCTACAGTTTCATTACTTCCACTCACCACAACTACAGTTTCATTACTTCCACTCACCACAACTACAGTTTAATTACTTGCACTCACCACAACTACATCTTCATTACGTCCACTCACCACAACTACAGTTTCATTACTTTCATTCACCACAACTACAGTTTCATTACGTCCACTCACCACAACTACAGTTTCATTACTTCCACTCACCACAACTACAGTTTCATTACGTCCACTCACCACAACTACAGTTTAATTACTTCCACTCACCACAACTACAGTTTCATTACGTCCACTCACCACAACTACAGTTTAATTACTTGCACTCACCACAACTACATCTTCATTACGTCCACTCACCACAACTACAGTTTCATTACTTTCATTCACCACAACTACAGTTTCATTACGTCCACTCACCACAACTACAGTTTCATTACTTCCACTCACCACAACTACAGTTTCATTACGTCACTCACCACAACTACAGTTTAATTACTTCCACTCACCACAACTACAGTTTCATTACGTCCACTCACCACAACTACAGTTTAATTACTTCCACTCACCACAACTACATCTTCATTACGTCCACTAACCACAACTACAGTTTAACAGTTTCATTACTTCCACTCACCACAACTATAGTCATTAATTCCACTCACCACAACTATAGTCATTACTTCCACCTACATGTTGAGGAAAAAAAAAAGTAAAGAGAGCCTTCGTCACGCCAAGTGGCGTATAGGGAATATGATGTTAGTTACCAAAAATTTTACAAATGTGGCACATGATTTTTCGGGTAATGTGGTCAGTATTACGCCGTGCCGCTTTACTTTCCCAGAAAAAAAACCCGGTACCCATTTAAGGCTGGGTGAACCCGGAAGATGTCGGTTGGGATCGAACCCTACCTCTTGTCCTTTGTAGTCCAGTTCACTAACTTTCTATTGTTGGAAACTGCAAATCTTCTTCTTCCATAAATCCTAGCTGCCAGAGATGAAGAGGATGAAGAAGAAAAAGAAGAAGATGGTGATGATCTATCTTCCGTTCACCTGAAGTACGGTCTATATCTGAAGTATCGTTTGTTGTATAAGTGCTACTACGTGATTTTTGTAGTTTCTTCATGTTTCTATATAGTTTTATCTGGAGTGTAGCATCTATAGGCCATTAGGTTTTCCTCAGTGCACTACATTCACTACACTCTGGATGTATGTAAGAAGAAGAATGAGGAGAAGGAGGTGATGGAGGAAAGGAAAAAAGAAGAAGAAAAGAAGAAAAAAGGAAGAAGAAAAAGAAGGAAGAAGAAAAAGAAGGGAAAAAAAGAAGAGGAAAAAAGAAGAAGTAGAAAAGAAAATGAAGAAAAAAGAAGAAGAGGAAAAGAGGAAGAAGAGGAAAAAAGAAGAGGAAGAATGAAGAGGAAGAATGAAGAGGAAGAAGAAACAGAACAAACAGGAAAAAAGGAGATGAAGAAGATCAAGAAGTAAAAAAGCCAAAAAAAAAAGGATGAACTAAAAAAAAAAGAAGAGGAAAAAAAAAGTTAAAGAAGAAGAGACATTAGATAAAAAAAAAATGAATATGACGACGAACATAGATTATTTCAAATCTTCAACCTTTAAAAAGTAAATGCAAGAAAGCATGCAAAGCAGATAACAAATATAAACAGGCAAGGAAATAATCAATATGGCTTTGCCAGGATCACATGGGGGGATAAGGAGCTGGCTTGTAAACGCATTATAAACAGAAGGACGTAAACAGATTACAACACAGAGCAGCCCCAACTAACGTGTGGTAACTTGACTTCCGTTGACATGGCAACATAATATTTACACTTTCTTTGCCTTAAATCATCAGAAATACAAAAAAGTTCTGGATTTCGTAAATCTCGTCAAATCTCTCGAGATTATCAGAGTCCCCGAGATCTTGGATGTGTAGCGCTACAAGACGGTCCTGTGCTAATAGGGCAGTTGTTTGAGAGGGGGCTTGTGAAGTCTCTTAAGCTAGAATGCTAATTTGCTGATGTAGAACTACATTATAAACAAACATGTCAGCTCTGGGTGTTATGCAGTGGCGTGACCACAGTCTTGAAAGATCAAGGGGACATGTTTAATTACTCCAGTCATTTTAGGCGCTTCTTTAAGTCTTCTTTCTTCTTCCAGTCATATAACTCTCGGAGGCAGGGCGTAACAACAGGGCTGGAAGCTATCAGCGACTCATAGCTGATGGGTTGTGCTAGGACAGAGAGCCAGAACCACCCAGACACTACTCCGCCACTTCGTGGTGCTTCTATAAACAGACTAACTAGTCTAGTTTGGCCAAGTGAGTAGGGCTCGAAGAAGGAAGGCAACCCGGTACCCAAAAATGCCATGCTGAAGTCGAATAAGGTGAGTCGAAAGGTGTAAATATCACAGTTCTATCGCGCATTTAAACACAGCGTATCTACGCTCACTTAACGTCCTTTTAAGGACTGATGACGCAGAGGTTGATTAATTCCTTTGGTAGTCATCGGGTAAATGCCAGAAGGAAAGAGAGGTATATCAACTCCCTGTGGAGGATAGGTCTTCAACAAACACTTTCAGCTCTCTGTGGAGCATAGGTCTTCAACAAACACTTTCAGCTCCCTGTGGAGCATAAGTCTTCAACAAGCACTCTCAGCTCTCTGTGGAGCATAGGTCTTCAACAAACACTTTCAGCTCTCTGTGGAGCATAGGTCTTCAACAAACACTTTCAGCTCCCTGTGGAGGATAGGTCTTCAACAAACACTTTCAGCTCCCTGTGGAGGATAGGTCTTCAACAAACACTTTCAGCTCTCTGTGGAGCATAGGTCTTCAACAAACACTTTCAGCTCTCTGTGGAGCATAGGTCTTCAACAAGCACTTTCAGCTCTCTGTGGAGCATAGGTCTTCAACAAACACTTTCAGCTCCCTGTGGAGGATAGGTCTTCAACAAACACTTTCAGCTCTCTGTGGAGGATAGGTCTTCAACAAACACTTTCAGCTCTCTGTGGAGCATAGGTCTTCAGCAAACACTTTCAGCTCTCTGTGGAGCATAGGTCTTCAACAAACACTTTCAGCTCCCTGTGAAGGATATGTCTGCAACAAACACTTTCAGCTCTCTGTGGAGGATAGGTCTTCAACAAACACTTTCAGCTCCCTGTGGAGGATAGGTCTTCAACAAACACTTTCAGCTCTCTGTGGAGGATAGGTCTTCAACAAGCACTTTCAGCTCTCTGTGGAGCATAGGTCTTCAACAAACACTTTCAGCTCTCTGTGGAGCATAGGTCTTCAACAAGCACTTTCAGCTCTCTGTGGAGCATAGGTCTTCAACAAACACTTTCAGCTCCCTGTGGAGGATAGGTCTTCAACAAACACTTTCAGCTCTCTGTGGAGGATAGGTCTTCAACAAACACTTTCAGCTCTCTGTGGAGCATAGGTCTTCAGCAAACACTTTCAGCTCTCTGTGGAGCATAGGTCTTCAACAAACGCTTTCAGCTCCCTGTGAAGGATATGTCTGCAACAAACACTTTCAGCTCTCTGTGGAGGATAGGTCTTCAACAAACACTTTCAGCTCCCTGTGGAGGATAGGTCTTCAACAAACACTTTCAGCTCTCTGTGGAGGATAGGTCTTCAACAAGCACTTTCAGCTCTCTGTTGAGCATATGTCTTCAACAAACACTTTCATCTCTCTGTGGAGCATAGGTCTTCAACAAGCACTTTCAGCAGGGAGCATAGGTCTTCAACAAGCACTTTCAGCTCCCTGTGGAGGATAGGTCTTCAACAAGCACTTTCAGCTCTCTGTGGAGCATAGGTCTTCAACAAGCACTTTCAGCTCCCTGTGGAGGATAGGTCTTCAACAAACACTTTCAGCTCCCTGTGGAGCATAAGTCTTCAACAAGCACTCTCAGCTCTCTGTGGAGCATAGGTCTTCAACAAACACTTTCAGCTCTCTGTGGAGCATAGGTCTTCAACAAACACTTTCAACTCTCTGTGGAGCATAGGTCTTCAACAAACACTTTCAGCTCCCTGTGGAGGATAGGTCTTCAACAAGCACTTTCAGCTCTCTGTGGAGCATAGGTCTTCAACAAACACTTTCAGCTCTCTGTGGAGCATAGGTCTTCAACAAACACTTTCAGCTCCCTGTGGAGCATAGGTCTTCAACAAACACTTTCAGCTCTCTGTGGAGCATAGGTCTTCAACAAACACTTTCAGCTCTCTGTGGAGCATAGGTCTTCAACAAACACTTTCAGCTCCCTGTGGAGGATAGGTCTTCAACAAACACTTTCAGCTCCCTGTGGAGCATATGTCTTCAACAAGCATTTCCAGCTCCCTGTGGAGGATAGGTCTTCAACAAACACTTTCAGCTCTCTGTGGAGCATATGTCTTCAACAAACACTTTCAGCTCCCTGTGGAGGATAGGTCTTCAACAAACACTTTCAGCTCCCTGTGGAGCATATGTCTTCAACAAGCACTTTCAGCTCCCTGTGGAGGATAGGTCTTCAACAAACACTTTCAGCTCTCTGTGGAGCATATGTCTTCAACAAGCACTTTCAGCTCCCTGTGGAGCATAGGTCTTCAACAAACACTTTCAGCTCTCTGTGGAGCATATGTCTTCAACAAGCACTTTCAGCTCCCTGTGGAGGATAGGTCTTCAACAAACACTTTCAGCTCTCTGTGGAGCATATGTCTTCAACAAGCACTTTCAGCTCTCTGTGGAGCATATGTCTTCAACAAACACTTTCAGCTCCCTGTGGAGGATAGGTCTTCAACAAACACTTTCAGCTCCCTGTGGAGCATATGTCTTCAACAAACACTTTCAGCTCCCTGTGGAGGATAGGTCTTCAACAAACACTTTCAGCTCTCTGTGGAGCATAGGTCTTCAACGAGCACTTTCAGCTCCCTGTGGAGCATATGTCTTCAACAAACACTTTCAGCTCTCTGTGGAGCATAGGTCTTCAACAAACACTCTCAGCTCCCTGTGGAGCATATGTCTTCAACAAACACTCTCAGCTCCCTGTGGAGCATAGGTCTTCAACAAACACTCTCAGCTCTCTGTGGAGCATACGTCTTCAACAAACACTTTCAGCTCTCTGTGGAGCATATGTCTTCAACAAACACTTTCAGCTCTCTGTGGAGCATATGTCTTCAACAAACACTTTCAGCTCTCTGTGGAGCATAGGTCTTCAACAAACACTTTCAGCTCTCTGTAGAGCATAGGTCTCCAACAAACACTTTCAACTTCCTGTGAAGCATAGGTCTTCAAGAAACACTTTCAACTTCCTGCGGAGCATAAGTCTTCAACAAACACTTTCCAAGTCGTTCTGTTTCTTGCCATTCTTTTAAGATCATTCCAAGCCTTCCTCATCATCTTCATATCTGCTTCCATCTATCTTCTTCAAGAATATTTTCATTCCTCTTTGTCTTTTTCCTTGGGAATTACAAAAAAGGGCGTTTTGTGTAATACTCTCAGTTGACTTCCGCAGTGTGTCCTATCCAGCGTCATCGTTGTACCTCTATACCCACTGGTATTTGGCTAGTACTCTTCCATAATTCTATGTTAGTGATTTTGTCCTGCCGTTTTCATTCTTTTATTCTGCGCAAGTATCCATTAATGAAAGTCTGTATCTTCATGATTATCATTTTTATTGTTCCTCATGATTTACATTTTTATTGTTCCTCATGATTTACATTTTTATTGTTCCTCATGATTAAAATTTTTATTGTTCCTCATGATTTACATTTTTATTGTTCCTCGTGATTTACATTTTTATTGTTCCTCGTGATTTACATTTTTATTGTTCCTCGTGATTTAAATTTTTATTGTTCCTCATGATTTACATTTTTATTGTTCCTCATGATTTATATTTTTATTGTTCCTCATGATTTACATTTTTATTGTTCCTCATGATTTACATTTTTATTGTTCCTCGTGATTTACATTTTTATTGTTCCTCGTGATTTACATTTTTATTGTTCCTCGTGATTTACAGCCATAAAATAAGACTGACATAACATGCAGTTTAACATTTTTTATTGTTATACTTAACCTAATTTCTTTGGGTTTCCATGTTTCCAGTGCAACGAATGCTACTAATGATTTTGACATCTTTATTTTAGCATCATTCTCTGTTCCTCCCTCTTTATCTATAGTACTGCCTACATATATGCAAGATTTTACGTCTAGTAGATGTATTTCTCTTATTATTATTTGGTTATTGCCAACTGCATTAATTCTCATAATTTTAGTATTAACTCTATTTATTTTCAGTCCCATCTGTTGTGATCTCTCATCAAGTATGCTTATTTTATCTTGCATCTGTTGATGATTATGTGATAAGAGAGCTATGTTTTCATCAAAGTCAAAGAGATCATGGGGATTGGGTGCGCATATTATTTCATATATTTATTATATTTGATGTATGTGCTTATTCCCTATCTTTTGGGCAGGTTAGGACAATGTAATTGCAAGTGAGTCTATATATTTAGGAGGGACTGATTCTTGAGCTGCCATTTCAGATCACCATCCGTGAATATTTAAATGAGTTGTCCTCCCCTGCTGATGCTGTTAGCAAACTCTAGTTCAAACGCGTGACATTAAATTAGATATCTAATTAAGATGTTGCTTCCTGCGCGGGGGGAAGGGGGGGGGCCTGGGAAATATTCTCGGAAAATGTTCCAATTGTCACGGGTTAAATAATGTGTCTACCTCAGATAACTTTTAATTCATTCATTCATTAACAATCATTCATTCGTTCGTTCGTTTATTGAGTGATTGATTGATTGATTCGTTCGTTCGTTTATTGAGTGATTGATTGATTGATTCGTTCGTTCGTTTATTGAGTGATTGATTGATTGATTCGTTCGTTCGTTTATTGAGTGATTGATTGATTGATTGATTCATTCGTTCGTTTATTGAGTGATTGATTGATTGATTCGCTCGTTCGTGTATTGAGTGATTGATTGATTGATTCGTTCGTTCGTTTATTGAGTGATTGATTGATTCATTCGTTCGTTCTCCTGGTTTAGGATTTATCTGGCAAATGCCTACAATGTAAACATCTTGGCTATACCTGTAATGACACTTGTCCAGATGGTAATTTTGGGCTACAGTGCGAACAGATGTGTTCTGATGGCTGTGACATCATGTGTACTCTCAAATGTCCGGACAACTGTTTCAACGACACCTGTCAACAGTCGATCGGGAATCTATACATGCAAGAGAACGTTCTATGGGTCAGACTGCGCTCTCAAATCTCCGGACAACTGTTTTAACGAAACCTGTGATTCCCACGTTCAGAAGAGTCTGCCGACTACAACAAGCCCAAGCATTTGGACACTTTAATGTGTTTCTGTGCTAGACATAGTTCATTTTTTGGTGTTTTTTTAGTGAGGCCATGGCTCATGTCTTGCTGTGTTTCTGTCCTAGCCATGGCTCATATCTTAGCTTGTGTGTGCTGGCCATGGCTCATATCTTGGTGTGTGTCATGTTGGTCATATCTCATATCTCGGTGTGTCCGTGTTAATCATGTCTCGTGTCTTTATGTGTGTCTGTGTTTGGTCGTGTCTCATGTCTTAGTGTGTACCAGTGTTGGTCATATGTCATGTCTTTGTGTGTGCATGTCTGGGTTAGTGATATCTCATATCTTTATGTGCATGTTTATGTTAGTCATATGTCATATATCTTGATGTGTGTCAGTGTTAGTCATGCCTCGTATCGCTGTGTGCATGTCTGTATTAGTCACATCTCATATCTTTGTGTGTGTATGTCTGTGTCAGTCACATCTCACATCTTTGTGTGTGTATGTCTGTGTTAGTCACATCTCACATCTTTGTGTGTCCGTGTCTGTGTTAGTCACCTCTAGTGACTCGGGCAGATGGTGCTCGTAAACCTGGGAGGGCCTACCATCTAAGGGCTGAATCCCCCTACAGAAAAGATCATCTGCTGCCTTGTAGGAAGATTGGGGACAATCAAAGGCTAGGGAAAGCAAACCCGAATAAAATGCTGGCTGAAATCGGATGCACTGGGCCACTGGCGCAGAACACAGTGCAACGTATTAACGGGTGTTCAGTCAGAGTGGATCTGACAGACTCTAACTGTGATGTTCTGTCTGTGGGGGCGATCAACACACTTAGCCTGACAGCTGACTTCATATGAGAGTCTGGAATCCTTACTCTGATTGAGTCCTGAACGCAGAGAGAGAGAGAGAGATTCGTTCGTTCGTTTATTGAGTGATTGAGTGATTGATTCGTTCGTTCATTCACTAATTTTTCATTTATCCAGTTGTTATATTTTAGCCGCAATAACTATACCATTTCATGAAGCCGTCGCCGGCCGTTTGTGGGGGTAATACGTCACCAAGTGTCCACGAATTATAGGTCCACTGCTTTATACAAGGCATCTCTGAAAATAATTTAGAGCTTTGCACTAAGACTGCTGATTTACAAGTACTTCAGAGGGTATTAACCACATCTGTAAACACTTTAGTAAACACTTGAGAGTGTTTCTAAACGTACTACAGATTGTTTTTTAAAACATTTGCATCATTATCATCATCATCATCATTATTATTATCATCATTGTTATCATCATTATCATCATCATCATCACCAACATGATTATTATAATAATTATAATCATCATTATTACCATCATTATCATTATCATCATCGTCATCATCATCATTATTATTATCATCATTATCATCATTATTATCATCATTATCGTCATCATTATCATCATCATTATCATCATTATTATCATCATTATCATCATTATCATCATTATCATCATCATCATTATCATCATTATCTTCATTATTATCTCCACTATCATCATCATCATCATTATTATTATTATCATCATTGTTATCATCATTGTTATCATCATTATCATCATTATTATCATCATTATCATCAATATCATTATTATCATCATCATCATCATTAATCATCATTATTATCATCATCATCATCATTATTAATCATCATTATTATCATCATCATCATTATTATCATCATTATCATCAATATCATTATTATCATCATCATCATCATCATCATCATCATCATCATCATTAATCATCATTATTAATCATCATTATTATCATCATTATTATTATTATTATTATTATTATCATTATCATCATCATTATCATCATTATTATTATCATCATTATTATCATCATTATTATTAACATCATCATCATTATTATCATCATTATAATAATAACCATAATAATAATTATTATTATTATTATCATCATTATCATCATCATCATTATTATTATCATTATCATCATCACTATTATCATCATTATTATCATCACCATCATTATTATCATCATTATAATCATTATTATATTCATTATTATCATCATTAGCATCATCATTATAATCATCGTTAACATCATTATTCTCATCATTATTATTACCATCATAATTATTATCATCATTATCATCATCATTATCATCATCATTATCATCATCATTATCATTATCATCATCATTATCATCATTATCATCATCGTTATCATCATCATTATCATCATCATGATCATTATTGTCGCCATCATCATCAAATATGGTGCTTGCTGGTACAGGTTATCATATTTATCCACATTTTTCTCCATCTAAGTCTGTTTATCATTTCGTTTGTTGACTTTATATCAATATATTTTCTTAAACTTTTGGTATCTTTTCTTTCTGTTTCTCTTGATCTTTTCCCTCAATTTTTCCAGTTATTATATTTTTCTGTTGTTACCTTTTTACTAAATGCCATATAATAAAGAATGTTTTCTTGTTATATTGGAAATAATGTTTCATCTTTGTTTTAGCTCTAGCGTTCTCGTTGTTCTTGTGAAATGTCCATAAAATTACTCTGTTCGTGAGCGTAATTTGTGAGATGTCCATGAAATTACTTTAGCCTGTTTGTAAGTGAAGTTTGTGAGATGTCCATGAAATGACTTTAGCGTGTTTGTAAGTGAAGTTTGTGAGATGTCCATGAAATGACTTTAGCGTGTTTGTAAGTGAAGTTTGTGAGATGTCCATGAAATGACTTTAGCGTGTTTGTAAGTGAAGTTTGTGAGATGTCCATGAAATGACTTTAGCGTGTTTGTAAGTGAAGTTTGTGAGATGTCCATGAAATGACTTTAGCGTGTTTGTAAGTGAAATGTGTGAGATGTCCATGAAATGACTTTAGCGTGTTTGTAAGTGAAATGTGTGAGATGTCCATGAAATGACTTTAGCGTGTTTGTAAGTGAAGTTTGTGAGATGTCCATGAAATGACTTTAGCGTGTTTGTAAGTGAAGTTTGTGAGATGTCCATGAAATGACTTTAGCGTGTTTGTAAGTGAAATGTGTGAGATGTCCATGAAATGACTTTAGCGTGTCTGTAAGTGAAATGTGTGAGATGTCCATGAAATGACTTTAGCGTGTTTGTAAGTGAAATGTGTGAGTTGTCCATGAAATGACTTTAGCGTGTTTGTAAGTGAAATGTGTGAGATGTCCGTGAAATGACTTTAGCGTGTTTGTAAGTGTAATTTGTGATATGTCCATGAAATAATGTCCATTAAATGACTTTAGCGTGTTTGTAAGTGAAATTTGTGATGTGTCCATGAAATAATGTCCATGAAATGACTTTAGCGTGTTTGTAAGTGAAATGTGTGAGATGTCCATGAAATGACTTTAGCGTGTTTGTAAGTGAAATGTGTGAGATGTCCATGAAATGACTTTAGCGTGTTTGTAAGTGAAATGTGTGAGTTGTCCATGAAATGACTTTAGCGTGTTTGTAAGTGAAATGTGTGAGTTGTCCATGAAATGACTTTAGCGTGTTTGTAAGTGAAATGTGTGAGATGTCCATGAAATGACTTTAGCGTGTTTGTAAGTGTAATTTGTGATATGTCCATGAAATAATGTCCATTAAATGACTTTAGCGTGTTTGTAAGTGAAATTTGTGATGTGTCCATGAAATAATGTCCATTAAATGACTTTAGCGTGTTTGTAAGCGTAAATTGTGAATGATGTTGATAACATTATTACTCAGCTTCACAAAGTCACTAATCATATTGTTTCCGCTTGAAAATTGGTCTCTAATTGCAAAAAAAAAAAAAAAAATACAATCCGGGGAAATGTGATTTTATATTCGGAATCGAATTTGACGTTTCAAACCGGGCCTCGCTGCTGAGACCAGGGGTGGTTGCCGCAGAAAGAAATCAGAAATAAAATTCCCAACTGGTGCTGCCGGAATTTAAACCCACAACCTCTCTGTCTCGAGGTCTGCGTCTTGCCTCGAGACCAACCAGTCCCCCGGTACACATTTAAGGATGGGTGGATCTGGAAGCCGTCAGGATCGAACCCGACCTTTCGTACTTAGTCGCCCAGTTCACTAACCACTGAACTACCGTTTTTCTCCTAATATAAGGGTGGACGTGGGCAGAGTTCATACAAACCCAGACCCGGCACAATGGAAAGTTAAGAGAAAGGTCGTGAACAACTCATCGCGTCAGCGAATCAAAAGTTGCCAAAAAACGAAGAGATCAAGCACGTTGTTAAACCAAATTTTGTAAAGTGTTACTAGAGTAGTTAATACTTGTTAAAAGTACTTTAATTTCTCAAAAAACCTTCGGCGTTGTTAAAGTACTTTATGGCCTGTTAAAAGCGTTTCAAAGTGCTATTAAAAGCACTTAAACGTGCACACTTTAAAGTTATATTTCTCTGAGCTCATTTCTGAAGTCTCATCTCTTATGTGCTCAAAAATATAACTCTCCTCAACTCTCTGGAAGTGTCTCCAAGCGTCCCACATTAGCAAGTTGCCATGATAGCTTCTTCTCAAAGGTGGTCTAATTTGATCAACATTTTTTACAGGTATTCAAAATTACCTGTCTCTCACTCTCTCACTCTCTCACTCTTATTTTAGCTCGTTCTCTCACTAGTCCATTCACTTCTGATAGTTCGATAAACGTTCTGTTTATTTTTATATTTAAAATCACCATCATCATCATCAAGTACCATTCCTGCTGGCGTAGGTGATCATGCCTCTCCACAAGTTCCGATCTCGACAGTTATGTATCATTTCTGTTGTTGACCTTCTGCCAAGCCATTCTCTTAAGCTGTCTGGTATCTTTTCTCTTTGCTTCCCTCTATCTCTTTGTCCCTCAATTCTCCCAGTTCTCATAATATATTCCAGCTGTTCTCTTCTCATTAAATGGCCAAAAAATGATGATTGTTTCTTCCTAATATTAGAAATCAGTCTCTCTTTGACCTCTTTCAGAACGTTTTCATTACTCTACTTAGTTGTCCATGGCATTCTCAACATTCTTCTGTAAAACCTCATTTCTACAGCCTGCAATGATTTTCTTGTCTGTTGTCCGATTATCCATGATTCACATCCATATGTTAAGACTGGTTCTACATAACATTTAAGAACTCTTTTTCTTGTTTCTATTGTCAAAAATGGATTGGATAGTATCTTGCTCATTTTTTGGAAAGCTGCTTTTGCCTGAGCCATTCTGCATCTCACATCTGTTGTACATCTTCCGTCTGAGGTTAACAATGTTCCTAGATATTTAAATTCATTTACCTGTTTTATTATTTTTTTTGTGTATTGCGATGATGGCTTTTTCTTTGTTGCTACCATTACTTCTGTCTATTTGCTGTTGAGACTGAGTCCTTTATTTTTCCTTACCTTCACTATAATGTCTAATATTATTAAAACACACTTTTTAAACATCTAAGCAAAAAAGGTGTATCATCATCATCATTATCATCATCATCATCATCATCATCATCATCATCATCATCATTGGGTGCCGTCTCCGCATTGTAAGTTGTTTACTATGGCGCGCCATTCTGTTTAGTCTCTAGTTTCAACAGTGCAGGTTGGCATAGGCCGTCTCTCTCTCTCTCTCTATCTCTCTCTCACACACACTCACGCACACACACGCATACACACACACGCATACACGCATTCACACACGCACGCATATTTCTAAAAAAAAAAATCGTATTATAATCAGAAACAGAAGCCTATGCAAATATCAATAGTGAAGGAAATAGAGAGATAGAAACAAATAGAGACAAATAGTGAGAGGGAGCGAGAGAGAGAGGTCATTTTGTGCATTATATATATGTTGTTGTAACCTTTACATTAAAATGGTGTCATTGCTCAGAATAATAAATAGAGGAAGAAAACAACATCACATAGCACATTTTGTAAATAAAAACGCGCATTCAGCGATGTCTCTTATTGGTTCAGTTTTCTTGTACAAGTCTCTCATTGGGGAAATATGCATGATTAAGTGGCCTTGACCTGAAGAATGCCGTGTCGTCACAATATTGACATGAGCAAATGTTGAACACGATGGCGGGAGCCGCCGGGAGCTGCAGGAATTTAGTTAAGTGAAGCAAGTTTGTGTTCTCCACGTAATCACCACGGACCTAACAAAATCCTAAAGGATTTATAGTTCCTGTTACTCTTTTGTTTTTGAGGCAGTTTGAAAAGAGAAGAGAAATTTACAGAAAATGTTACTTTCTTAAGTTTGTCCATACTGACCAGGCATCTTATGATTTATGGACCTTTCATCGATGTTTACTGTTGACAAGGATCTTTTACTATTCTACCCATCCCTCTTACATATCCCCTTTCCACGTAAATAAAAGCACTGATTGCTATGTGTCATCCTGGCACACTTGACAGGCCCTAAGGTGTTTCTTTTTATTTTTTTAAAATGTGATCATGTGTTATGGTTGCTTCTGTAGGTCACTAGTATACCCGCTGTCGATGCAGCGTCCAGAGCTGTTTAACGTCTGTGTGTATTAGGGGACATAAGGTTGACGGCCGTGGTAATGCGGGTGGCAAGTTACTATTGCAATAGTAATAATAATAATAATAACATTCGTAGTAATATTACTACTGTTGTTCACTGAGTAAACAGAGAACAACTGTCGGAGATACTAACAACATACGGAGTAAGTCAACATCTAACAGAGAACTACTGCGGGAGATACTAATAACATCTGCAGTAAGCCAATATATAACAGAGAACAACTGTGGGAGATACTAACAACATGCCTAATAACGAACCAACAAACCACCGAACTAACAACCAATCAATCAACTTGCCTAATAACAAACCAACGAACCAAAAACCACCGAACTAACAACCAATCAATCAACTTGCCTAATAACAAACCAACGAACCAACAAACCACCGAACTAACAACCAATCATTCAACTTGCCTAATAACAAACCAACGAACCAACAAACCACCGAACTAACAACCAATCATTCAACTTGCCTAATAACAAACCAACGAACCAACAAACCACCGAACTAACAACCAATCAATCAACATGCCTAATAACAAACCAAAAAACCACCGAACTAACAACCAAACAATCAACGTGCCTAATAACAAACCAACGAACCAACAAACCACCGAACTAACAACCAAACAATCAACGTGCCTAATAACAAACCAACCAACCAATATGCCAAAGAAATAATCAGCGGCTTTCGTTGGTCTCCCAACTGATATGAATAATTTATCAAGACATACCCTCAATTTCATCTTGCCCGACGGTTCCCGTGCTATTTATATCAAACATGATATTCTCCAACATTAAATTGCCACAGTCCTTCAGTAACAGCGCCGTCTAGAACCATTGCCCTGGACATCAACGAAACCAACTATGAGCAGTATTAAGATCGCCCAGAGCACCCTAACAATTTTGTCGTATTCGATCTTCTTCTACGACCAAACATTAACACTTTCAAAGATAAGAAATGAATTATTTTTTTTAAGCTGAAAATTTTCAAAAATCTGGACTTGAACTTATTTTCGGAAGTCGTTGAGCAAGTATAAATAACCAAATAATTTGAAGAGCAAATTTGATGACAAACCAGAGATGAAAAATTGACGGATCAATATTTATTAAGTTCTACAAAGTGATATCATTCCGGATATCGGGACCCAGGAAATAATTTCAATGTTATTATTGAAACATAAAGAGCAAAATAGAAAGTAAAACGTGTTCGCTTTAGTCACATCTCATATCTTTGTGTGTGCATGTCTATGTTAGTCATATCTCATATCTTTATGTGTGCATGTCTATGTTAGGCATGTGTCATATCTTTGTGTGTGCATGTCTATGTCAGTCATATCTCATATCTTTATGTGTGCATGTCTATGTTAGTCACATCTCATATCTTTATGTGTGCATGTCTATGTTAGTCATATCTCATATCTTTGTGTGCATGTCTATGTTAGGCATGTGTCATATCTTTGTGTGTGCATGTCTATGTCAGTCATATCTCATATCTTTATGTGCATGTTTATGTTAGTCATGTGTCTCATATATCATGATGTGTGTCAGTGTTAGTCATGCCTCGTATCGCTGTGTGTATGTCTGTGTTAGTCACCTCTAGTGACTCGGGCAGATGGTGCTCGTAAACCTGGGAGAGCCGACCATCTAAGGGCAGAACCCCAATACAGAAAAGACAATCTGCTGCCTTGCAGGAAGATTGGGGACAATCAAAGGCTAAGGAAAGCAAACCTGAATAAAATGCTGGCTGAAATCGGATGCACTGGGCCACTGACGCAGAACACAGTGCAACGTATTAACGGGTGTTCAATCAGAGTGGATCTGGCAGACTCTAATTGTGATGTTCTGTCTGTGGGGGCGATCAACACACTTAACCTGACAGCTGACTTCATGTGAGGGTCTGGAATCCTACTCTGATTGAGTCCTGATCGCAGAGAGAGAGAGAGAGAGAGAGAGAGAGAGAGAGAGAGAGAGAGAGTTAGAGAGAGAGAGAGAGTTAGAGAGAGAGAGACGAAAGAAAATTTCCTGCAAACAGCAACACAACGCAAATATAACAAGTTTTCCTGCAAACAGCAACACAACGCAAATATAACAAGTTTTCCTGCAAACAGCAACACAACGCAAATATAACAAGTTTTCCTGCAAACAGCAACACAACGCAAATATAACAAGTTTTCCTGCAAACAGCAACACAACGCAAATATAACAAGTTTTCCTGCAAACAGCAACACAACGCAAATATAACAAGTTTTCCTGCAAACAGCAACACAACGCAAATATAACAAGTTTTCCTGCAAACAGCAACACAACGCAAATATAACAAGTTTTCCTGCAAACAGCAACACAACGCAAATATAACAAGTTTTCCTGCAAACAGCAACACAACGCAAATATAACAAGTTTTCCTGCAAACAGCAACACAACGCAAATATAACAAGTTTTCCTGCAAACAGCAACACAACGCAAATATAACAAGTTTTCCTGCAAACAGCAACACAACGCAAATATAACAAGTTTTCCTGCAAACAGCAACACAACGCAAATATAACAAGTTTTCCTGCAAACAGCAACACAACGCAAATATAACAAGTTTTCCTGCAAACAGCAACACAACGCAAATATAACAAGTTTTCCTGCAAACAGCAACACAACGCAAATATAACAAGTTTTCCTGCAAACAGCAACACAACGCAAATATAACAAGTTTTCCTGCAAACAGCAACACAACGCAAATATAACAAGTTTTCCTGCAAACAGCAACACAACGCAAATATAACAAGTTTTCCTGCAAACAGCAACACAACGCAAATATAACAAGTTTTCCTGCAAACAGCAACACAACGCAAATATAACAAGTTTTCCTGCAAACAGCAACACAACGCAAATATAACAAGTTTTCCTGCAAACAGCAACACAACGCAAATATAACAAGTTTTCCTGCAAACAGCAACACAACGCAAATATAACAAGTTTTCCTGCAAACAGCAACACAACGCAAATATAACAAGTTTTCCTGCAAACAGCAACACAACGCAAATATAACAAGTTTTCCTGCAAACAGCAACACAACGCAAATATAACAAGTTTTCCTGCAAACAGCAACACAACGCAAATATAACAAGTTTTCCTGCAAACAGCAACACAACGCAAATATAACACGTTTTCCTGCAAACAGCAACACAACGCAAATATAACAAGTTTTCCTGCAAACAGCAACACAACGCAAATATAACAAGTTTTCCTGCAAACAGCAACACAACGCAAATATAACAAGTTTTCCTGCAAACAGCAACACAACGCAAATATAACAAGTTTTCCTGCAAACAGCAACACAACGCAAATATAACAAGTTTTCCTGCAAACAGCAACACAACGCAAATACGCCTACGTCCTTATAAGGGCGGATAACGAAGAGGGATAGTGTGGTTCAGGATCAGTAAACCAGAACTAACCAGGATAGCCACTATTCCTTTAGTCATGTGCTAAACGTAAACAAGCACTTTATCTATTCCAGTGACATTCATATTTACTTGTTTTCCTTTCTGAAACCTTAATCTCACCTTTCATTATCTTTTTTTTGCACTACATAGGTAAAGACCATGTTTGAGGCTGCTAATAGGGGTAGATTTACGATACTTATTGCAACTTTGATGTATGGATGTTTAAGTAAAAAGTGGCTTGTGCTTGCAACTGATTTTATCGATTCTTTACTTGTTTGTGTTATATTTTTTGCAATGGGGTTTATATTTTGGGACTGCTTCAGTCTGTTAACTGTGAGAAGAATTTTAAGAGGATGGTGTGATAAGACTATCTTCACAGGAGTATGGGGAAATAAAAGAGCGGACAGGCTAGCTAGCTGTGCTGTCGTCGAATACGGTTAATCAGTGGATCAAGCAGACGTCATTAATGGCACTGAAACGTGGAAAGGACACAGGACTTCGACATTTAAGAGTCCGAGTCTCTACTTCTGATGAAAGGAATCGGGGTATTGAGATGGGTACATCCTGACACGAGAGTCTTTATGGGTGCATAGTGTGACCTGTCATCCTGACACGAGAGTCTTTATGGGTGCATAGTGGGACCTGTCATCCTGACACGAGAGTCTTTATGGGTGCATAGTGGGACCTATCATCCTGACACGAGAGTCTTTATGGGGGCATAGTGGGACCTATCATCCTGACACGAGAGTCTTTATGGGGGCATAGTGTGACCTATCATCCTGACACGAGAGTCTTTACGGGGGCATAGTGTGACCTATCATCCTGACACGAGAGTCTTTATGGGTGCATAGTGGGACCTGTCATCCTGACACGAGAGTCTTTATGGCTGCATAGTGGGACCTATCATCCTGACACGAGAGTCTTTATGGGGGCATAGTGTGACCTATCATCCTGACACGAAAGTCTTTATGGGTGCATAGTGGGACCTGTCATCCTGACACGAGAGTCTTTATGGGTGCATAGTGGGACCTATCATCCTGACACGAGAGTCTTTATGGGGGCATAGTGGGACCTATCATCCTGACACGAGAGTCTTAATGGGTGCATAGTGGGACCTATCATCCTGACACGAGTCTTAATGGGTGCATAGTGGGACCTATCATCCTGACACGAGAGTCTTAATGGGTGCATAGTGGGACCTATCATCCTGACACGAGAGTCTTAATGGGTGCATAGTGGGACCTATCATCCTGACACGAGATTCTTAATGGGTGCATAGTGGGACCTGTCATCCTGACACGAGAGTCTTAATGGGTGCTTAGTGGGACCTATCATCCTGACACGAGAGTCTTAATGGGTGCATAGTGGGACCTATCATCCTGACACGAGAGTCTTAATGGGTGCATAGTGGGACCTATCATCCTGACACGAGAGTCTTTATGGGTGCATAGTGGGACCTATCATCCTGACACGAGAGTCTTTATGGGTGCATAGTGGGACCTATCATCCTGACACGAGAGTCTTTATGGGTGCATAGTGGGACCTATCATCCTGACACGAGAGTCTTTATGGGTGCATAGTGGGACCTATCATCCTGACACGAGAGTCTTTATGGGTGCATAGTGGGACCTATTAACCAACACAGAAGAGTCGTCAGTCGTTTGTGTAGATGAGCTGTTTGTGTGGATAGACTGTTTGTGTAGCAGGGCTGTTTATGTGGATGGGCTGTTTATGTGGGTAGGGCTGTTTGTGTCGATGGATTGTAGGTCAAGATAGGTAGTTTGTGTGGATGGGCTGTTTATGAAGATGTGCTGTTTCTGAAGATGGGCTGATTGTGTGGATGGATTGTTTGTGAAGATGGGCTGTTTGTGAAGATGGGCTGTTTGTGAAGATGGGCTGTTTGTGTAAATGGACTGTTTGTGTAAATGGGCTGTTTGTGTAAATGGGCTGTTTGTGAAGATGGGCTGTTTGTGTAAATGAGCTGTTAACCCATAACCTTTGACAAGAAATTCAAAAGAATATGCTCGCACGGACACATGCGCGCGCGCGCGCACACACACACACACACACCAAAAACTGAACTGAAAGAAATATCAAAGAAACAGCAAAATAAGGATAAGAAAATCTGGAAAGTCAATCTAAATGAACAACGATGACAGATGGTGATGAGGATGCAGCCGATGTAAAGCTGTCGTTCACTCAACTACCGGTGCACTCAGTACAAACAATGTTTGTACTAGCCCTACCCAAACGGGTAATAACTCAGAAATAACAGAAAAACAATGAAAATTAATTACTGAAACATCATCAGAAACAGAAAGCACCTTAAAGCAAAATAAATGAGTCTGTGCTCGTGTCCAGTTCTATGCAAATTAGCCAAACTTCGCCTGATTTCCCGTATAAATGACAGACAGGCACGGAGATCTCGTGTTATCTCTGACCCTGGCGAGATCAATGTTTAAAATTCATCAAGGCATGTTGCAACGATTTAAAGCGATTACAAGGTCAAGGTTATCAAAAATGTGATTATTTCCTGTCCTAATTGAGCCACTTGTTCTTTCCCGTGGCATTTCAGCCTTATTGTAATAGAAGTTAACTTCCGTTGTAAAGATGGTGGGATCTAGGTCACGTTCTCCTGATCACTGCAGGAAGCGCATTCGGGATCTGATTAATTTCGGTTCTCCGTTGTACTTTACTGCGTTAAAGTAAAAGTGATGATCTTCTTATTACATCTGCGCCGCTAGAGCGATGTTGTACGCCGGCAACAGTCCCTTTTTGACAAATCAAATGTTGTGAATGCGACCTTCCAACGTCTAGACTTGATCTGCGCTTTACGTCACATTGATGCTGTTCATGGCCGTTGTTGGAATTCCTTGACGCAAGTTATTTCCATGTTACTTATCAATGTAAACTACTTCGCCAGTCGCAGTTTTATCTCTTTACGGAATTTGCACAGTGTTTTGTTCGTCTTAGGCTGCTTTTACTAGTGTAATCAGAAATCGAAAGGGAGCGAAATTGTATGTACATTTATTTTGTGTGTGCTACGTCATCGTAATGGTTCATCGTACATCCCTAGACTCTAGACCAGCCGTACGCTAATCTTACGGTCGGTTGTTTGATGTGCGACGGGGATAATCTGACGACTAACTGTGTGTCTATATGTTCGGAATTGGAGTCAACAACGATGGCCTAACATCATCTAGCGCTATACATTTTTAAAAATATGGCAATCATCATTTTCAAGAGGACGTGAACTTCCGGTATATGGTGGATAGGCGGCGGGAACAATTGAAGGCTATGCATGAAAAGTGTTTCTTGTTGCAGTTTCCTCATATTCCAAGTCCGGCTTGTTGCAGGAGCTACTGAGTTAAGTGCTCTGTGCACACCGTGAGCTGTGTGTCTCATCCGTTTTGATCATGTTTCGATATTCCAATTGCTTTCGATGAATGGTGATATCGTACGACAGGGAACAGTTGGCTGTGTTCACTTTCTGTGCGGTTTCGCCTTATGTCTTTTGGCGTGTGCTGAGACTGCTATGATGGGGACTACAGTCACCTTTCTTTGTTTGGGAGATGAGATTCGGATGATTACGCTGGCACGGGCGGTTGAGCAATTATGGATTTTAATTCGTTTGCAGTGATACCGGGACCTCCCATAACCAAATAACCAAATGTAATAGAAGTTGCTTTCATTTTCTGTAATCATTCTTTATTAATTTATTTTAAATGTTTTCCAGTTTTTCATGAATCTTGTTGTAACCGCCCTCCTCCACCCCACCCTAACCTAGATGGATCTATATATTTTGTTGAAGAGCGCTCACAAACTCTCTTTTAACTCATTCACTCTCAACCAATACCGAAAAAAGTACTGTGAGCCTTTAAAGTGGTTATATTTCTTTCTTTGACTTCCTTCCTTCCTTCTTTCTTTATTTATTTCCGTCCTTCATTTCTTCCTTCCCTCCTTCCGTGGTCGAATTGATAACTTGTCGCACTCCAAACAAGGAGAGCGCGGGTTCCAATCCTGAATAGATCTAACGTTTTGTTTTTTAATATCGGGGGGGGGGGGGGTTAAATAGAAACTCATTACCCTACCACCTTATGGCGACTGCTCAGTACATGAGGCCTTTACTCTCCAGCCCAAATTACCCTTCCCCCTCCCCCGCCAGCCTCCAGTAATGGGATGGTACTGTAAAGATGGTCCCCCTCTCTATTCCCTTTTTAAACGCCTCATTATAAAGAAGAATAAGTGAATTTATGAACTTCACATCAAACACTTATCTTTCAACTCAACACAGGAGCAAATTGTCCATGGTTCACTTCCATTTGTCAAGATTTACTTCATATACACTAACGAATTGGACAAATCAACGCATAACTGGAGTAATCTGTCTCCACACACTAAGTAGATTTGGGGAGGAGATCTGGGGAGGAGATCTGAGCACCTAAAGACGTGTTAGGGGGACTGGTTGGTCTCGAGGCGAGATGTCGGCCTTGAGACAGAGATGTTGTGAGTTCAAATCCTGGCTGAACCATTTGGGATTTTTATTTCTGATTTCTCCCTGCGGTAACCACCTCTGGTCTCAGCAGCGAGGCCCAGCTTGAAACGTTAATTACTCATTGACGAAAAAAAAATATGAGCACCTCCGAAGACGGAATTGTCTGCCTGTACGGCGAGGGACCCCTATAAACACGGCTGCCAGGGAAAAATGGATTAACACGTAAAAATTCAGTTCCTAGTCTCTAGGGACTTCGTCAGAGGTCAAATCTGGCGAACGCAAAAAAAAAAAAAACAAACAAAAAAACGTGTACGACGTGCAATAAGGATGATCCTTCGACCAAAGTAACTAAACCACACTGACTAATTCTCTCTCCCGTTTCAAATTTTCAACTCTTTGGTTTCAAATGTATTTAACTGTTTAAAACACACCCTTTGACCTACCTCACCTCTGCTGCTGAATTATCGTCTGAATTTAATCTTTCCCGGGTATTTAAATTCAGTGGCCTGTTTTAACATTCTCCCAATCACTTTCATTGGACATTTCAGATCAGTTTATCAACAGAAAATGATTAAATCCGGTGTTTACTGGATTAATGTTTACTAAAAGTTTACTGGACTAATGTTTACTAAAAGTTTACTGGACTAATGTTTACTAAAAGTTTACTGGATTAATGTTTACTAAAAGTTTACTGGACTAATGTTTACTAAAAGTTTACTGGATTAATGTTTACTAAAAGTTTACTGGACTAATGTTTACTAAAAGTTTACTGGACTAATGTTTACTAAAAGTTTACTGGATTTATGTTTACTAAAAGTTTACTGGACTAATGTTTACTAAAAGTTTACTGGATTAATGTTTACTAAAAGTTTACTGGACTAATGTTTACTAAAAGTTTATTTTACCCCTACAAGCAAAATGATTGGTTCCAAAACTATGACTCAAACATATTATTTATTTCATAAATCAAACCTGCAGGGCAACTCAAACATTCACTGATTGTATGAAATAAATGTAGAGACAAAACGGGCACTCTACAATACAATCTTCTTTCCATCGTTATGATGCCAATGCCAGTCCTGGACCCTTAATGCAAGAACAAGAGGAAAAATAACTACTACCGAGATGAAATGTGTCAGACGAATGACAGGAAACAGCCTGAGAGATAAATTCAGAAATGAATAACTGAGATAAAAGCAAGGAATAACCTCCGCCATAGAATATATAAAGAAACAAGAAATAAAATGGTTTGGCCACGTGACAAAGACAGACATATCAAAACACAGCGCAACGAGCCTTCAATTAATGTTTCGAGAACACCAGACCCAAAGGCCGACCACGAAAAATATGGGTTAATAGATTATAATATTATAAACACTAGGACACTTTAACAGCAGGAGAGGCCAACATACGAGCAAAAACCCGAAAATTATATCTCCCCTCGACGCTGAAAGGCAAATGAGGAAGGAAAGAAGAAATTGAAAAAGAAGAAGACAGATTGTATGTTGAGTCATGAGTGATCACGTGAAATAATGACGACGGGAGAGGGAGAAAGCATTTTCGTGTACTCGAATCACGTGTTAAATAATGAAATAAGATTCATCTTTCAAGTTTGGGCCAATGTTGAAATTCTACAGATTGTGTTGGTTAAACTCGCATGTATGGCCGGCAGAATATTGTAAAATAGAATTTGAAATCGTGAAATGCGATATTTATCACGACTGGTGATAGGTTCAATTTTCCTTTCTTATTTTTCGACAAGTAATTTATTATTTATGTAGAAACCTTAGTGAACTTGACTACAAAGGACAATAGGTCTGGTTCAGTCCTAATCGATGGCTTCCAGGTTCATCCAGCCTTAAATGGGTACCGGATTTTTTTGTCTGGTGACAGTAAAGCGGCTCGAGCGTAATACCGACCACATTACCCCAAAATCATGTGCCGAAGGTCTTTAAATATTATGGTCACTAACACCATATTCCTTAGACGTCACGTGTCGTGACGGGGCACTTTACTTTTACTTATGTAGATGGCGATATTTGTATTAATGTTACAATCGTGCAGTATTACTACACCTACTACTATTAACGCTGCTGATACTACTACAAGTAATACTATTACGGCTGCTGATACTACTACAAGTAATACTTTTACCTCTGCTGATACTACTACAAGTAATATACTATTACCGCTGCTGATACTGCTACAAATACTACTATTACCCCTGCTGCTACTACTACTACAAGTACTATTATTACCCCTGCTGCTACTACTACAAGTATTCTATTACTCCTGCTGCTACTACTACAAGTATTCTATGACTCCTGCTGCTACTACTACAAGTATTCTATTACCCCTGCTGCTACTACTACAAGTATTCTATTACTCCTGCTGCTACTACTACAAGTAATGCTATACCCCGCTTCTACTACTACTACAAGTACTACTATTGCTACTGCAACTACTACTACAGCTATATATATATATAGTACTACAATCTACTACATCTTCTGCTACTACAACTTCTACTACATCATATATATATATATATATACTTCTACTACAACTTCTACTACATCATATATATATATATACTTCTACTACAACTTCTACTACATCATATATATATATACTTCTACTACAACTACCTCTACTAAAAGTACTTCAACTACTACTTCTACTACTACTTTTTCAACTACCACTTATACCACTACGTCAACTACTGCACACACACACGTTGAACTGGATTTAAAAGTCAATAATACTGAAGGATATAAAGCAGCACGTAACCGAGTCTCCATATAATGTTAAGATCGCCAACATTCAGCCTCACTCAAACATATCTTCAAGACAAGCCCATCAAATCAATTGGCCACTCTGTTTAAAAAAGGAAACATCAATTTTGTGGAAATTAATTATAAATTCTATCAAATAATGCAAGTCGTCATTCTTTTCTCGTGTATGATCACAGGGGATTTCCCACCAAATGAAAGAATATTGTGAGTAACGTTAGAAATTCTTCAAAGATTGTTTCTACACTAAATTAGATTTCACATTTTTTTCAAATCGACCTTTAAAACATGAATTAACCATGAAAGTTGACTTTCACGTGATAATAATGCCTTTATGAATTATTATTAACGAGACAAGAACGGAGACATGAAGAGAGTTTACAGCTTCCGATGTTGTGACACGAATGTCAAAGACATGATACAACATTCTAGAACAATCTATAAGATAGACATCACCGAGATGGAATGTGGCCGAGGTTTCGTGGAAGCTGCCAGCTTTTGAGGGACGATTCAAAGGGAAACAACTGAGTGTACGGTTAGAGATGTCTTCAACGATTTTCTTCAAATTATGTTGGGTTTATATCTACGGCCATTTCGTTGCTTACACGCGGGCGTGAGCAGGCTGTTGTCTACTTTGTGTGGTCGATTCTTATGGGAACAAGTGCGAGTGTGTCACAAATACTCCATCAAAGTATAGTAATAGCTTTACAAAAAAAAAATAACCGTATACAATATTTGAGGTTTCGACCAACACGTGGACCCCTTCAGAAAACAAGGACAATACAAATATACTTATGGCTGTTTCTGTTTGTGTTGTCCCTGTTTTATGATGAAGGCATATGTAGGCCGAAACGTCAGATTTTTAAATATTTTACTTTGTTGTAAAGCTATCACTATACTTTGTAAGAGCGTATGTGACACCCCACAAAGAAGATAAATGAATGAAGAAATAAAGAAAAAGGTCAAACATTTCAAGTTGATTAAGTTCTTCAAAAATTGTTGGTCAGAATTGGCTCTACATAGCACCGATGGGCTGTCTCACTTCTATTGACATAGACTTGTTGCACAAGACGGTTTTCAATTTCTCAAATGCTATTTTGGCTTAAGCTATTATGCTTTTTTTAAAATTTCTGTTGTGCATCTTCCGTCTGCTGTTATTATAGTGCTCAAGTATTTGACGCGTTGCACTTGTTTCAGATTTATCCTGTTATTTTTATGTTATTTGATGGTGATGATTGTTTCTTCGATTGGACCATTATTTCTGTTTTCTTACTATTCAGAGAGAGGCCTTTCTTGTTGCTTTCTTTCATTATTATGTATATAATTTATTTTAGTTCATTCATACACGTGACTAAAGCATCACAACATACACGTGACTAAAGCATCACAACATACACGTGACTAGAGTATCACAACATAAACGTGACTAGAGTATCACAACATACACGTGACTAAAGCATCACAACATACAGATGACTAAAGCATCACAACATACATGTGACTAGAATATCACAACATACACGTGACGAGAGTATCACAACATGCATGTGACTAAAGCATCACAACATACACGTGACTAAAGCATCACAACATACACGTGGCTAAAGCATCACAACATACACGTGACTAAAGCATCACAACATACCCGTGACTAGAGTATCACAACATAAATGTGACTAGAGTATCACAACATACACGTGACTAAAGCATCACAACATACACGTACACGTAACTAAAGCATCACAACATACACGTGACTAAAGCATCACAACATACACATGACTAAAGCATCACGTCATACACGTGACTAATGCATCACAACATACACATGACTAAAGCATCACAACATACACGTAACTAAAGGATCACAACATACACATGACTAAAGCATCACAACATACACGTGACTAAAGCATCACAACATACACGTGACTAAAATCTCCTTCCACGAATGTTGTTAGAGACGACTAAGGAGGTTTAGAATCGTCGACTTTGCAGAGCCAAGATGGCGGAGTGACTGTGCCGGTGTATATTTTGATTCAGTGTAACATCAATATTTCTATTCTATATGGATTATGCGTCAAGTTTCCAATTCCAGAGAATGATATAATGTGATCTCAAATATCATTAAGCAGGATAGATATACAGAATTGTGTTTTTTAAGAGTGTTTAATAACAGCTTGTGTGTGAAAACAACAAAAATGTAGAGAAACAACACGATTAGAAAACGGGTCTCGGACAACATTGATCACAGTGTACAGGCAAGCACTGGTAACATAAACAACAGCCCTTACTCTGTGACAGAACTAGCACAGCGGCAGAGGACAACGTAACATACACACAACAGTGCTCAGAGCCTAAATAATGGAGAAACAATTGCGATCATACAGACATAACGTAAATAAAATTGCAACCATAAATATTTGCGGTATCAGAGACAAAGAAGAACAATTAATCGACGCAATGATAAAAATAAAAATACTCGGAGTAGCAGACAAGACTGAAGGAGAAACAAACAAGGAAAGCGTACATGAATTATACCATAACAAACTCAGGAGTTAACACCAACGAAGTAGCAAAACATGGAGTAGGATTCATTGTAGACCCAGAAACATCATAGAAATACATCATCATTCAGAAAGGATAATTACCCTAAGAGTAATAGAAAACAACGTCAATATAACATACATCCAAATATATGCACCTTGCAACAACAACGACGAAGAGAGCGAAGAATTCTACGAAACACTTAACGAAATCATAAACAAAGTAAATAAGAACGAAGATCTAATGGTGATGGGGACTTTAACGGGAGACCAGGAAAACGCATTTATGAGAACTCCAAATATCTGGGCCCATTTGGAGATAACACAAATAGAAAGAACGAAAATGGCAACCGAATGCTTGAATTATGCAATCAACATGAATTATGCATAACTAATACTTTCTTTAAACATAACAACTCACAAATATACACCTTGTATAAATGGAACGATAACAACTGTAAAAGTCAAATAGATTTCATCCTAGCGAGAACACAAAGGAAGAGAAAATCAGAGACAGCAGAGTGGTACCCAACATCACAAATGATCATCATCATCATCATCATCATCATGTGCCATACCGTTTGGCGTAGGTGATCATGTCCCTCCACAATCTTCTATCTACAGTACATCGCATCAGTTCTGTTGTTGACTGTTTTCCATGCCATGACACCAAGCTATCCAGTATTTTCTCTCTTTGTCGTCCGCGATCTCTCTTTCCTTTTATTTTGCCAGTTGTAACCAAGTATTCCAACTTTCCTCTTCTCATGATGTGCCCGAAAAATGTTGATTGCTTCTCTCTGATGTTTTTTTAAGAGCTCCCTTTTTGTGTTGGCCTCTTTGAGAACTCCCTCATTGGTCTTTTTAGCCAAGTGATACAGATCATAAAATGGTGCTAATAACCATCCAGAAAGCAAAACAAGACAACAAGAACCAATTGAAAACAAGAAAACAATCCGAAAGGACAATAAAATTAAACCAACTTAAAATAGAAGACAAAAAAAAAGAAATAGAAAAAACAACTAGAAGGCCAATTTAAACAACTACCACAACAAATAACTACAGTAGATAACGCGTGGCTCACATTTAAAAAATCATTGACGAAAATAGCAAACGCAATATGCGGAACGAAGCAAAGGAAGAAGGAGGGAAAGATGAGCACTCCATGGTGGAATGATATAGTCAAGAACGTCATAAAAAGACAGAAAAAACTATACAAAATCTGGCTAAAAACTAAAAAGCAAAGCGATTATGAAATATACACAACAGAAAGAAGAGAAGTGAAGAAATTAATCAAAGAAGAAAAACATAAAGCATGGGTAAAATTTGGAGAAATGATTAGTAACAACCACAAATCAGCATCCAGAGATTTCTATAGAACAATTAAAGCCATAAGACAAAAGAAAGACAATTATGACCCAACTGAAATCATCAATGATAAACGAGGCCAAGCAATAACAAACAAAGCGCAAATCTTAACGAGATGGAAATAATATTTCGAAGAGCTTTTGAGTGTAGAAACAAGTCCAAAAACACACAAAAAGCAACAAATAGTTGGCGATAAAGAACCAAAAATACTAATTGAAGAAATAGAAGAAACATTGCGACTCGCACCAAGAAACAAAGCCCCCGGAATCGACAACATCCCAGTAGAAATGCTAGCAGCAGCGGGAGAGGCAGGATGTAAATGGCTACACAGAATATTCAACGCTGCATGGATACAACAGCAAGTCCCAGACGATTGGAAACAGTCCATCATATTACCAATATGGAAAAAGAAGGGCAGCAGAAGAGACTGCAACCAATATAGAGGAATATCGCTATTAAGCCACACAGGAAAGTTATATGTCAAGATAGTTGAAAAAGATTGAGACCAATTATAGACCCACAACTAAGCGATGCTCAGATGGGCTTCAGGAGGAACAGAGGTTGCACAGATGCCCTATTTATCATAAAACAACTAGCAGAGAAAACAATAGAGCATAATAAAACACTATATACAGCTTCTATTGACCAAGAAAAGGCGTTCGATAGGGTGGACAGGGAACAACTATGGTCCGTATTGCCCTTGTACGGAGTGAGTCACCACCTAGTAGAGATATGTAAGAGCCTCTATGAAAGTAGTCGCACTACAGTAAGATCTTCAGCAGGTTACTCTAAACATTTCACCATTAACTCCGGAGTAAGACAAGGCTGCGTGCTTTCCCCCTTACTTTTCATCACATATATGGACAATATATGCAAATTAGCATGCCCAATTAAAGGAAGTATACCAACAATGATGATAACAAGCGATAACACAAAAGAGAACGAAATATACATACCAGAAAACAACAGAAGAGAAGAAGAAATAAATGAAATACTATTTGCAGACGACCAAGTTCTGATACGTGAAACAACTGAGGACCTGCAAGAACATATCAACAGGCTAAACAACACTTGTAAACAATACAACATAAAGATCAACATAAACAAAACCGAAGTAATAGCAATAGCGAGAAAGAAAGAAAAACTAAACACCATAATAGATAATACAGCTCTGAAGCAAGTAGACAATTTTAAATATCTGGGTAGCACGTTAACACAAGACAATAACCAAGAGACAGAGATAAATATAAGGTGTAACAAAGCAAGCCAAGTTATAGGCCAAGTATCAACACTATTGAAAAACAAAGCAATAACTACGGAAGCAAAAAGAGCAATATAAAAATCCATTTTTCTACCAACTCTGTGCTATCAGTGCCAGAATTGGACACTGGACTCTAGAACAATAAGAAAGATAACGACCACCGAAATGAAATGTGTCAGAAGAATGACAGGAAACAGCTTAAGGGACAGAGTAAGAAACACGACCTGAGGAAGAAACTCGAAATTGGACCAGCCATCAAATACATAAAGAAACAACAGATAAATTGGTTCGGCCACATAACAAGCCAAAAAGAACTAACAATGACTCAAAGAGCCATAAACAAACACTACTAAAACGCCAGATTAAGAGGAAGACCGAGAAAGAGATGGGTAAAGGGAATACTAGAGTCACTAGGAGGGATAACACCAGAAGAGGCCAACAGAAGAGCAAAGAATGGCAAATTGTATCTCCCCTCGACGCCAACGGCAATAGAGGAAAGATAGAAGAAGAAGAAAAAGTTATTTGTTTTGATGTTAGTATATTTTTCAAGGCATTCAAATTATTTTTTGCCATTCCTATTCTTTTGTTTATTTCATTTGTACATTTTCCATTACTGGTTACAGTATGTCCAAACCGTAGGTTTTGAGTATTTTCTTTGTTTATGATCATAGTTTTATTCTTTTAGATATTCATGTCTAATCCACATTTTTTGTTTGTTTGCCATGTTCATTTCATTAAGTAATTGTTGTAGATCTTTATGATTTTCTGCTAGCAATACAGTGTAATGAGCATATCTTAGGTTATTGATTATCCTTTTATTAATGTTTAGGCCTGGCATCTCTGTGATGTTTTTAAAGATTTGCCCTAGTATAGACTAAGTATAGATTGAACAAGCTTGGTGATAGGACGCATCCCTCCTCTTTTTATATCAATAGTTGTAGAGTTCTCTTTGTTATATTTTATTATTGCTGTTTGCTCCTAGTACAAATTACATATTAGTCGTATGTTCATGTCATCTAGATGTATCTCTTTTAGACATTCTATAAGTTGTTTAATAATTCTATCAAAAGCTTTGGTGTAGTCTATGAAGCAGGCATATATTGGCTTGTTTACTTCTGTGTACTTTTCGATTAATGTCCTCATGAAGAATATGGCTTGTTGTCTTACAGAACATAAAACTGAAGCCTTTCAAATGTGGATTTATGGAAGAATAGGAAGAATTGGATGGAAAGAAAAGAAAACAAATGATGAAGTTTTGAAACAACCAAAAATAAAAATATTACTAAACACAATTCAAACAAAACAAAACAAATGCGATTTGTATGCCATGTTAACAGACACAGCTGCCTACTAAAAGTAATCTTGGATGAGAAAATACAAGGAAAAAGAGTTAGAGGCAGACCAAGACTAAAATGGACGAGTAACATCACAAGATAGACAAATAAGCCTATGAAAACCTCGACTATCAAAGCAAAAGACAGCGGAATGGTGCTCCATGGTAGCCAACATTCGATGTGAAGACAGCACTCAATGATGTCGAATAGAATAGAATAGAATAGAATAGAATAGAATAGAATAGAATAGAATAGAAGAATTTACATAACATTTTGACACACAAATATTGCAACGCTTTCAAGATTACAACTATAACATGCAATTTTTATATTTGTGATAAAATCATGTGTGCCATATACCGCGTGACAGAAGCTAGAAACGCACGTGACTGAAGTAAACAAAAAAATAAACACGTGACGAAAGCAACAAAATACATCGCGTGTTACCGCAGTAAATCTGTCGATAAGACTAAGAGTCATCTCTTTGTTCTGGCGCTAAATGCACGTCGACCTGTTTATAGACTTTCACAAACGTTTATTGTCTGCCTCTTCATGTTATCTTCCCATATATTGAGTTACCTTTCTCCTGCACAACTGCTTCTTCCCATCTGAAAATAGTATTTTAATTCTAATCTTGAAAATTCAGAAGCATTAATGGATGAAAGAACATACTATTAACATCAAAACAAATAACACCAGGGCTAAAACTAAGAATAGCAAAATGTTATGTCTTCTCAACATTCCTATATGGTGCAGAAACAGGACAGCACATTAGACAAGAAAACAGAACAGAAAATTGAAACCTTTGAAATGTGGATATATAGAAGAATAGGTAGAATTGGATGGAAGGAAAAGAAAACAAACGATGAAGTCTTAAAACAACTAAAAATGAAAAGAGAACTACTAAACACAATTCGAACAAGACAAATGCGATTTTTGGGCCATGTTAAAAGACACAACAGCCTACTAAAAGTAAACCTGGAGGGGAAAATAGAAGGTAAAAGAGGCAGACCAAGACTATCATGAACGAGTAATATAAAAAGATGGACAAACCAGCCTATGACAATTTGCACCATCAAAGCAAGAGACAGAGTAGAATGGCGCTCCATGGTAGCCAACCTTCGTTGCGGAGATGGTACTAGATGATGATGATGAATGATTGAAAGTGTCTTGAGTAAAGTACATTTCGTTCATTCATAAGTTTGATATTTTATATGGAAGTGGTTCCAGTTTGTGACTGCGCACACAAACCGGATGTTTATTGAAACAGTAAATATTTATGTTGAAAGATATCGTAGTAGTTAATGGGGGACTAATTGGTCTCGAGGCAAGACGCCGGCCTCAAGACAGAGAGTTTGTGGGTTCCAATCCCGGCTGCACCAGTTGGGATATTTATTTGTGATTTCTCTCTGCGGCAACCACCCCTGGTCTCTGCAATGAGGCCCGGCTTAAAATGTCAATTACTCATGGACGATAAATATATGAGTACCTCCGAAGACGGAGTTGTCTGCCTGTGCGGCGAGGGACTCCTGTGCACACGGCTGCCAGGGAAACATGAAGTTGTATGGTATTTTAATAGTTACTGATGTTGTATGGTATTTTAATAGTTACTGATGCTGTATGGTATTTTAATAGTTACTGATGTTGTATGGTATTTTAATAGTTACTGATGTTGTATGGTATTTTAATAGTTACTGATGTTGTATGGTATTTTAATAGTTACTGATATTTTAGTAGTTCAAAGCCAAGAAAAAGGCCCCTTTCAAAAAGGCCAAAGATTGACAAATTTTAGACTTTAATGCATTATTCAATAATGGGATGCGTTATTCAATAATGGAATGTGTTATTCAATAATGGGATGTGTTATTCAACAATGGGATGCGTTATTCAATAATGGATATGTTATTCAACAATGGGATGCGTTATTCAATAATGGGATGCATTATTCACTAATGGGATACATCATTCAATAATGGGATGCGTCATTCAATAATGGGATGCATTATTCAATAATGGGATACATCATTCAATAATGGGATGCGTCATTCAACAATGGGATACATCATTCAATAATGGGATGTGTTATTCAACAATGGGATGCGTTATTCAATAATGGGATGCGTCATTCAATAATGGGATACATCATTCAATAATGGGATGCGTCGTTCAATAATGGGATGCATTATTCAATAATGGGATACATCATTCAATAATGGGATGCATTATTCAATAATGGGATGTGTTATTCAACAATGGGATGTGTTATTCAACAATGGGATGCGTTATTCAATAATTGGATACATCATCCAATAATGGGATGCATTATTCAATAATGGGATACATAATTCAATAATGGGATGCATTATTCAATAATGGGATGTGTTATTCAACAATGGGATGTGTTATTCAACAATGGGATGCGTTATTCAATAATGGGATGCGTCATTCAATAATGGGATACGTCATTTAATAATGGGATGCGTTATTCAATTTTTAATCACAAAATTGTTCACACTAAACAACACAGCTTTATTTTTTGTTCGTTCGCACCTTTCACCTCTGGCGAAGTCCCTATATACTAGGAGCCGAATTTTGCGTGTTAATCCGTTTTCCCCTGGCTGCCGTGTGCACAAGGGTCCCTCGTCGTACAGTCAGATAACTCCGACTTCAGAGATACTCATATTTTTACCGTCAATGAGCAAGTGACATTTCATGCCGGTCTTCGCTACTGAGACCAGGAGTGGTTGCCGCGGAGAGAAATGATAAATAACAATCACAACGAGTCTAACCGAGATTTGAACTCACAACCTCTCTTGCCGCAAGACCAACCAGTCCCCAGCTTCATATAATAAAATGGAATGTTTAGTGGCAGAACAATGTGTGTTTTAACTGACTGGAAAGACACAAATGAGTCAATGAACTAAAGTATTAATAACAAACAACTGTGCCTGCCCATATATAGATTTCTATAAAGGGCCATAGCTTGCCATTCTGTTACACTCAGATGTAGAGTTGATTTATCTTTTTTTTGTAAGTTATTCTCCCATTACTTCAATAACAACTTTAGAGGCCGGAATTCGACACCCATGGGGCTTCCTCAACACCATGACATCAGTTCTAAAACTGGATTTCTGGAATTTCTTTAGAAATAACACACCCAACTGCGTGTCAATATACACCATGCCTGGGTGGGTTTGTGTCAGGAATGTCACTCTGTCCTGTGTTTGTGTAGGCCGAAATTCCGTGTGTGTTGGTTATTAGAATCATAACCTCATGCTAAATAAAGGCTGATCTGCGTTGCTGTGTTGTGTTGTTTTCTGACAACCGTCGGGTCAGATCAGGTCAACTTCATAGAATCTATTGTAAATAGCCTGGGTCGAGCTTGTGTGACGGATTGGCTAACTATTGTTGTCATTTAACAATGAAAGCGTTAGCTATATAGTTCTTTATATGTGTTACGGTGTTATAATTTATATATATTATGTGTTATGTATTTATTTATGTTTATAATTAAATGTTATGAAGAACATGTGGCACAACACCAGCCAGGCAGTAAAATTAAAATGACTAAGGGCATGTGCCTTCCTAACAGCAACATATGGTTGAGAATCATAGACAATCTCGTAAACAGCAAGGAAGAAAATCCATTCATTCGAAAAAAAAAAATGCGAAGAAAAATCAATCCTTAAGGTACATTGGATAATGAAAAAGAGCAATGAAGACATATTAAAAGACTAAAACAACTTAAAAAGAACTGGCTTATAAACATAATTCTACAGAGGAAATTAAAATACTATGGACAGTCAAAAAACACAGCAGGCTGGAAAGAATAATAATGGAAGGTATGGTTCCTAGGCGACACATGTTAGAACATGATGATGTTGCTATCATTGATTCTTTTTTGCAGGTATTTTTTTGTACACAGAGGCAATCCTATGGCTGAGTAAATAAGCAAACAGACAGTACGATGTCTAGATAGATAAACAGACGGGTACGATGTCTAGATAGATAAACAGACAGTACGATGTCTAGATAGATAAACAGACAGTACGATGTCTAGATAGACAAACAGACAGTACGATATCTAGATAGATAAGCAGACAGTACGATGTCTAGATAGACAAACAGACAGTACGATGTCTAGATAGACAAACAGACAGTACGTTGTCTAGGTAGATGAACAGACAGTATGATGTCTAGGTAGACAAACAGACAGTACGATGTCTAGATAGACAAACAGACAGTACGATGTCTAGATAGACAAACAGACAGTACGATGTCTAGGTAGATGAGCAGACAATACGATGTCTAGGTAGATGAACAGACAGTACGATGTCTAGGTAGATGAACAGACAGTACGATGTCTAGGTAGATGAACAGTCAGTATGATGTCTAGGTAGACAAACAGACAGTGCGATGTCTAGATAGACAAACAGACAGTACGATGTCTAGATAGACAAACAGACAGTGCAATGTGTAGATAGATAGACAGACAGTACTATGACCAGATAGACAAACAGACAGTGCAATGTGTAGATAGACAAACAGACAGTACTATGACCAAATAGACAAACAGACACTACGATAACTGCCTATGTAGACAAACTGTATGATAGCTGGCAAGATAGATCATACGATATCTGCCAGATTGACAGTTAGTACGATACCTGGCAGGATAGACAAACAGACAGTACGATTAAGAGATACACAAAAACAGACAGTACGATTAAGAGATACACAAAAACAGAGAGTACGATTAAGAGATACACAAAAACAGAGAGTACGATTAAGAGATACACAAAAACAGACAGTACGATTAAGAGATACACAAAAACAGACAGTACGATTAAGAGATACACAAAAACAGACAGTACGATTAAGAGATACACAAAAACAGACAGTACGATTAAGAGATACACAAAAACAGAGAGTACGATTAAGAGATACGCAAAAACAGACAGTACGATTAAGAGATACACAAAAACAGACAGTACGATTAAGAGATACACAAAAACAGAGAGTGCGATGGCCAGATATACAAACATACATTATGATAGTTTGACAGATAGACAGACAGCTGAATATACATTTTGATGTTATTCTCTCAGTATTTTAATAATACCTTGAGATGAACAGTAGGTGGTCAAGTAGACGAATAGATAGCTGGATAGACAGACAAGCAGACAATAGAATAGCCTGGTAGATAAGGATCCCCACTAATAGTAATCTTGAAAGGGAACATACAAGGTAAAAGACGCAGAGGCAGACCAAGAGTAACATTAACGAGTAACATCAAAAGATGGACAAGTCACCCTATGACAACCTGCACCATCAAAGTAAGAGACAGAGCGGAATGGCGCTTCATGGTAGCCAACCTTCGATGCGGAGACGGCACTCGAATGAAATGAGTGATGGATCGGGAAATGGACGATATATTCCTGAATGTTTTCTTGTGTTGTTATCGTCTCTATGGTCACCATCACTGTACTAGGATAGTACCCACCAGTGCAGCGATCTCTTCTCTGATCGCTAGGGAAAATTCGAGCACAGTGCCCCTGCAGTACAGACGAAGTGTTTCTATTTCTATTCTGCTATTTATATTTTATCGGGTTTTAAAAAAAAAAAATAAATACAGATTCCCTGCCCTGCCTTGCTAGGTGTATGGGGAATATGGTGTCAGTGACCATATTTTTCTATGACCAAGGCACAATTTTTGGATGATATGGTCGGTATCACGCCAGGCTATCTTTACTTCCCAGAAAAAATCTCTGGTACCAATTTTTAGAGGCTGGGTGAACCCCGGATCCCTGTCAATCCGACAGGAAAAAATCTATCACCTGCTGGGGATCGAACCCGGTCTCTCCTGGTCAGGAAGTCAATACACTAACCACTCAGCCACCAAAGCTCCATAGAACAAAGCTAAAACACCACATAACCGTTGTAGCATTGACTTAGTGTTTCTAGAGTTGACCATTTCGGGTGTATGTTTCCGGTTGAATAAGCAAGTCTAATCTGGCGTTAACAACTATTTGTGAGGCGTCGTGATTCCAGAGAGCTGTTTGTATCAATTCATCTTTAGGAAAGCTCAATACACGCATGAGCTTGCACGGGGAATGTCGCAAAACAGCCGAGGCGTTTCGGAGTTCTGAAACAACCGAGCCGGTTGATTGGGCTTGGGGCTAACGAAGTGTGAGGTCATTACCATGGCAACATGGGAAAACAGACGAGACAAAACAAATGGGGCATTTCTCGATATAAAGTCGCTGGAGGGAAGGAGGACAGAACATGAGAACATTTCATTCTGCCACAAACGTCAAAGGACCGTTATGTATTTCAGTTGCACGTTGTATGCAAATAGAAACCAGATAGATAGAAGATAGAGATCAGATACATAGAAGATAGAAACCAGATATATATATAAGATAGAAACCAGATAGATAGAAGACAGAAACCAGATAGATAGAAGATAGAAACCAGACAGATAGAAGATAGAAACCAGATATATAGAAGATAGAAACCAGATAGATGGAAGATATAAACCAGACAGATAGAAGATAGAAACCAGATAGATGGAAGATAGAAACCAGACAGATAGAAGATAGAAACCAGATGTATAGAAGATAGAAACCAGATAGATGGAAGATAGAAACCAGACAGATAGAAGATAGAAACCAGATAGATGGAAGATAGAAACCAGATAGATAGAAGATAGAAACCAGATATATAGAAGATAGACACCAGATATATATAAGATAGAAACCATATATATATATATATATATATATGAAGATAGACCAGATATATAGAAGATAGAAACCAGATATATAGAAGATAGAAACCAGATATATAGAAGATAGAAACCAGATATATAGAAGATAGAAACCAGATAGATAGAAGATAGAAACCAGATAGATAGAAACCAGATAGATAGAAGATGGAAACCAGATAGATAGAAGATAGAAACCAGATATCCACACGGTATCAGACAAGGACAGTTCTTTAAAAAAAAAAAAAAAAAAAAAACGCAACCATAAAATAACAGCACGTAAAAAAAATATATAAGTAAATTCATTTAAAAAAATACTAACTGGAAGAGATAAGACAAGAAGTTAAGCCTTGAGAAAAATTGTGGGTATATCAACTATTGGAAATATGAAAACACAGAATCAAATGGTTTAGATAATTGAACAGAAACCTAACCAACCTGCAGCTCGAGCATATTACATGAAAATGTTCCGCTATAGAGGGAGCCGCGATAGCTCAGTGGTTATGTGAACTGGACTACAAAGGACAGGGGTAGGGTTCGATATCAACCGACGGCTTCCGGGTTCACCCAACCTTAAATGGGTACCGGATTTGTTTCTGGGAAAGTAAAGTAGCACGGGCGTAATACCGACCACATTACCCCAAAAATCATGTGCTGAAGGTCTGTAAAATATAGGGTCACTAACACCATATTTCCCTATACGCCACTTGGCGTGACGGGGGTGACTTACTTGTTCCGCTATAGAGCAAAGGGAAGCCCAAGAAAGGGTAAGGAAATGTGGTAATTAGAAAAAAATATTAAACACATTCGACAAAATAGGTATACGACCAGGTGAACATGAGGAAGATTAATAATTACAATCAAAGTTACAGTGACAGATTACTTTAACAAAAGTTACAGTCACAGATTCACTTTAACAAAACTTATAGTGACAGATTCACTTTAATAAAAGTTATAGCGACAGATTAACTTTAACAAAAGTTACAGCGACAGGTTCACTTTAACAAAAGTTACAGCTACAGATTCACTTTAACAAAAGTTACAGCGATAGATTCACTTTAACAAAAGTTACAGCTTCAGATTCCCTTTAACAAAAGTTACAGCGACAGATTCACTTTAACAAAAGTTACAGCAACAGATTCACTTTAACAAAAGTTACAGCGACAGATTCACTTTAACAAAAGTTATAGCGACAGATTCACTTTAACAAAAGTTATTGCGACAGGTTCACTTTAACAAAAGTTACAGCGACAGATTCACTTTAACAAAAGTTACAGCGACAGATTAATTTTAACAAAAGTTACAACGACAGATTCACTTTAACGAAAGTTACAGCGACAGATTCACTTTAACAATCGTTACAGCTACAGATTCATTTTAACAAAAGTTATAGCGACAGATTCACTTTAACAAAAGTTATAGCGACAGATTCACTTTAACAAAAGTTACAGCGACAGATTCACTTTAACAAAAGTTATAGCGACAGATTCACTTTAACAAAAATTATAGCGACAGATTCACTTTAACAAACGTTACAGCTACAGATTCATTTTAACAAAAGTTATAGCGACAGATTCACTATAACAAAAGTTACAGCAATAGATTCACTTTAACAAAAGTTATAGCGACAGATTCACTTTAACAAAAGTTACAGTGACAGATTCACTTTAACAAAAGTTATAGCGACAGATTCACTTTTACAAAAGCTACAGCTACAGATTCACTTTAACAAAAGTTACAGCGACAGATTCACTTTAGCAAAAGTTACTAGATATCAATTTTGCCAATAAACCACAAAATGAAAGTTAAAAGACATTTTTGAAACAAAATCGGCAACAAACCAACCAATACAGTAAACCCAAAACCAAAAGATTTCAAATTCACGAATACACAACAACAACAAACGTAAATGACATAAAATTCACGAATACACATTAACAACAAACGTAAATGACATAAAATTCACGAATACACATTAACAACAAACGTAAATGACATAACATTCACGAATACACAATAACAACAAACGTAAATGACATAAAATTCACGAATACACATTAACAACAAACGTAAATGACATAAAATTCACGAATATACAAAAACATTAAAACTAAAATACATCAAATTTACGAATACACCGTAAAAAAAATAACTATAATAAAGACACGAAATTCCCGAATGTGTCAATACAGTAAACCTAAAAGACATCAAATTCAGGAATACACAAAAACTGTAACTCTAAAATACATCAAATTTAGGAATACACCAAAACAGTAAACCTAAAATACATCAAATTCAGGAATACACCAAAACAGTAAAAGACATCAAATTCAGGAAAACACCAAAAACAGTAAATCTAAGAGAGAAACAAAAATCGTGAATGCACCAAATCATGGAAGCCGTAAAAAGCCAGACATGTTTTTTATTGTCACATTCTCTCCTAGAAAGCGCCGGATTACCCGTCACATTCTATTTGTCAACGAGTACGGCTTTACCAGCTCCAGGTTTGTGTGATTCGGTGCCACTGAAATAGTTGCGATATTTAGCCAGACTTCGTGGCAGCCTTCCATACATTTATACTCTGTCTTTACAATGACTTTGCTTGCCTGTTTGTTTCAGATATGCCCTTTTTATTTTGAAAGAAGAATTTGCTCTTGTTTACTAAATTCGCTTAACCAGTGTATTTGACCTTGTGTGAAAACAGTCTTTGTGTCTCTTCTCTTCTCGTCAACCTTTCAACTCCCTGTGGAGCATTAGGTCTTCAACAAACATTTTCCAAGTCGTTCTGTTTCTTGCCATTCTTTTAAGATCATTCCATGTCTTCCCCGCCATCTTCATCTCTGCTTCTTCTCCAAGAATTTCTAGGTCTTCCTCTCTGTCTTTTCCCCTGGGGATTCATACGTCTCTTAGACAGAGAGCCTTTATCTTTCCTGGATGACGGATTTTCTTTGACGTGTCCATGTTTGTGAAGTTTTTTTCGATTTATTATTTTACAGTATGGGATAGCCAGTCCCATGCCCAACCCTCCTTAGTCGCCTCTTACGAACATGCCTGGTAGGGTACAGCGCCACTATTCTTTACTCCCCTTTCGGGCCCCGGCAGCGCAAGGGCAAGTCTTGCATACTAAAAAAGTTTCTTTCTGTTGTTGTCTCTTTGAAGGTAATGTGGCATGTTGTCATGAGGTCAGAAGACGGGACTAATGTTTTTATTTGTTTTTTAGGATTTTATTTTAGTTTTTTGTGATTGAACAAGTGATGAGCTTTTAAAATCACTAAAAATTAAAAGAGAACTACTAAATACAATTAGAACAAGACAAATGAAATTTTTGGGGTGTGTTAAAAGACACAACGCCGACCACGAAAAAGATGGATTGACGGAATATTTGAAACACTAGGAAACATAACAGCAGCAGAGGCAAGCAGAAGAGCAACAGACAACAAATCATATCTCCCCTCGTCGCTGAAAGGCTAATAAGGAAGGAAAGAAGAAGACTCCATATTTTTTCGTGGTCGGCCTTTGGGTCTGATGTTCTCGTAACGTTTAATGAAGGCTCAGTGTGTTGTGTTTTGATCTTCCCATCTTATCACATGACCAAATTCTTGTTTCTCTTGCTTCTTTATGTATATAATGACGGCATAACTATTTTTTTTTCAGTTCTGCGTTTCTGATCTTATCTCTCAGGCTGTTTCCTGTCATTCGTCTGACACATTTAATTTCGGAAGTGATTATTTTTCTTATTGTTCTGAAGTCTAGCGCCAAGGTCTGGCACTGGTGGCACAACGTTGGCTGGAAGATTGTGATGTAATATTTATCAAGATCTTTTATCTTGCAGTCTCATCTCTTTATTCTCTCCCCTTTGACGTAGACGGAGGCGGGACATAGATAGCGTCAATCAAATATTAATAACATGCACTTTCATAACGTCATATTGGATTCTGTATTTGCTGAGCCGAAATGATGTTTTCTCTAGCATGTTGTGTCGGCTGGTGACAACTTTTGGTGACGGAGAATGAGAAGATTCTCCTTCTTTTACGCATGCTCTCTCTTCTTTCTCTCCCACACTAGTTTTTGCTTATTAGAGAATTGAAAGTTTAATCCGGGTCTCTCCTTTCCACCAGGTTGGACTAAGTAGGTCAGTCTATTTATTTTGTTTATCTCTCCTGGGGCAGACATGTTGTTTTTCAAAATACGAGTAGGCACATAACTGACACATTATATATGCATTTTATATGTAATAACATCAAGAGAACAACTGGAATATATTGTAACAACTGGGAAAATTAAGGGACAAAGAGATAGAGGGAAGCAAAGAGGAAAAATACCACACAGCTTAAGAGAATGGCTCGGCAGAAGGTCAACAACAGAAATGATAAATAACTGTCGAGATCGAAAGTTGTGGAGAGACATGATCACCTACGCCAACAGGCCCGGTACTTGATGATGACGATAATATGTGATGAACATTTTGACTAATTATATATTTTTAAAAGCCTCTAATATAATAATATCAACCTCTAAAAATGGGTACCATAGATTTTTCTGAGAAGTAAAAGCGGCCTGACGTGATACTGACCACATCACACAACAAATGTGCCGTGGTCATTGAAAAATATGGTCACTAATATCCATATCCCCCATACGTCTAGCAAGGTGTGAAGGGAACCTTTACTTTTTACTTATTACTTTTCTAATGCAACATTTGTGATAAATTTGAGTTACGTAAATAGTGTTAGGTTAGCGGGGTAGGGTTCTGCCCTACCAAAGGAGGAGTAAGACGTCTCCTTTCCTCCGCTAGTCTTCGGGACACCCCTGGGCAAGGTGGAGCTCCCGTTTAGCCCCACCTATCAGTGTTATGTGAAGCCAATGGAAAAGGTGGTGGATGGTGTTGTGGGAGCAGCCGACAAGTAGTGCCGGTTATGGTCCCCACACCGCGATGGCAGGCAGAGGATCTCATGTATAGAGACAATGGCTGCGATCTCCGACTAGTACAGTCACTGCCAAAAAGGAAAGGAATGGTAAACTACCTTCTTAAATTGCCTGGAATAATCATGACAAGTCATAACCTTCTATTTACAACTAACAATACTTGGGCACAGTAATTACATCAGATGGGAGATACACCACAGAAATAAAAAGCAGAATAGCTCAGGCCAAAATAGCATTTCAGAAAATGAAAAATATCTTATGCAACAAATCTATGTCAATAAAAATGAGAAAGAGAGTTCACCGGTGCTATAAAGAACCAATTCTGACCTATGGAAGCGAATCATGGACAGTAGACAAACAAATGAAAAGACGGTTAGAGGCCACAGAGATGGGATTTCTCAGAAGAATGTTGAAAGTTCCCTGGACAGATAAAAAGACCAATGAGGAAGTTCTCAAAGAGGCCAACACAAAAAGGGAGCTCTTAAAAAACATCAGAAAGAAGCAATCAACATTTTTCGGGCACATCATGAGAAGAGGAAAGTTGGAATACTTGGTTACAACTGGCAAAATAAAAGGAAAGAGAGATCGCGGACGACAAAGAGAGAAAATACTGAATAGCTTGGTGTCATGGCATGGAAAACAGTCAACAACAGAACTGATACGATGCACTGTAGATAGAAGATTGTGGAGGGACATGATCGCCTACGCCAACCGGCAGGGTACATGATGATGATGATGAAATAGTGTCACTGTGAAACAATTCTCATGTGTGTTGCAGGTACGGTGATTGTGACACATTTTTACATTTATTTTGAAAATTGTAATTGTAATCAATTTTACATTCATTTTAAATATTTTTACTTTGACAATTCTTACAAATATTGTTACTGTGACAAATCTTACATATATTGCTACTGTGACTAATCTTACAAATATTGCTACTGTGACAAATCTTACATATATTGCTACTGTGACTAATCTTACAAATATTGCTACTGTGACAAATCTTACAATTACTGTTACTATGACAAATCTTACAAATATTGCTACTGTGACAAATCTTACAAATACTGTTACTGTGACAAATCTTACAAATACTGTTACTGTGACAAATTTTACAAATATTGCTACTGTGACAAATCTTACAAATATGTTACTGTGGTAAATCTTACAAATATTTCTACTGTGACAAATTTTACATATATTGCTACTGTGACAAATCTTACAAATATGTTACTGTGACAAACCTTACATACATGTTACTGTGACACAAATTACATACATGTTACTGTGACAAACCTTACATATATGTTACTGTGACAAACCTTACATATATGTTACTGTGACAAATCTTACATATATGTTACTGTGACAAACTTTACATATATGTTACTGTGAAAAATCTTACATACATGTTACTGTGACAAATCTTACATACATGTTACTGTGACAAATCTTACATACATGTTACTGTGACAAATCTTACATACATGTTACTGTGACAAATCTTACATACATGTTACTGTGACAAATCTTACATACATGTTACTGTGACAAATCTTACAAACATGTTACTGTAACAAACCTTACATACACGTTACTGTGACAAATCTTACATACATGTTACTGTGACAAACCTTACGTATATATATTACTGTTTCTAAACACTCAATTTCCTACAGCTTGTGTCACGTGAAGATAATCTAGACTCAAATTTTTACTTTCACAATTCTAACATAATAATGAAGTAATATTAACTATAGTATATTAATACTAGTAGCTGTAGCTATAGAAATGTAGGTTTAATAGTAGTAGCTGTAGCTATAGAAATGTAGGTTTAATAGTAGTAGCTGTAGCTATAGAAATAGAAGCATACTTGTATCTGTAGCTGTAGCTATAGAAATTGAAGCTTAACTAGTAGCTGTAGGTATAGAAATGTAAGGATAGTAGTGGCTGTAGATATAGAAATTGAAGCTTAACTAGTAGCTGTAGGTATAGAAATGTAAGGATAGTAGTGGCTGTAGATATAGAAATTGAAGCTTAACTAGTAGCTGTAGGTATAGAAATGTAAGGATAGTAGTGGCTGTAGCTATAGAAATTGAAGCTTAACTAGTAGCTGTAGGTATAGAAATGTAAGGATAGTAGTGGCTGTAGATATAGAAATTGAAGCTTAACTAGTAGCTGTAGGTATAGAAATGTAAGGATAGTAGTGGCTGTAGATATAGAAATGGAAGCTTAACTAGTAGCTGTAGTTGGTACAGTTCTCGTTGTGTCGGAATTCAAGCGATCGTGAAGGAGACACCGAACAAAAGAAGGATTATTGCCTTTCACTGCCTGCCAACAAATAACCACAAGTGTCTGGCTGTGTACTTAGCCCATGTTAAAGCCTCGTAGATCGTGTATTTAGTCGCAGTGTGATCGATACCACGCTTGTCAGTCACCAGGTATGCTGTTTACAAGGTTAGGTATCACGTGATCAATCATATCTTATAGTTGAACTTCGTGTCTTGTAGTGAGACGTGAATGTCGCTACAAACGCCCAAAGTTGCTAAGAAAACAAAAAAAAAGAAAGTGTTAAGCTACGTTTTGATTCCATGTCCGACGTTCATGTGTATTTAGGCTGGTCCTATTAAAGGAGGGTGGCTCCATTAATGAAGAATGAGAGCGGACAGGTTGGCTAGCTGTGCCGTCGTTGAAGACGGTCAACCAATGGATCAGGAAGATGTTATTAAAATCCTTCGAGAGGCAGAGAGGTTACAGGACTCCGACTACCGTGAGTCCACAGCTCTCATTCGGATGAAAGAGATGGTAGTGAAGCTAGGTACAGCTGGAAACCAGAAGCTTAGTGGGGGCATAGGAGGACTTATCAACCAACACAGAATTGGAGTCGTCGGTCGTTGAATGCTGCGGGACTTGCTGAGGAGGAGATATGAGTACCTATGGACATGTTCTGAGTGCATTGATAACGACCCACACACAACTCAATAACACCATGATGACAACCCTCACATAAATCAATAACTTAAAGATGATAACCCTCACATAACTCAATGATGATAACCCACAATTAACTCAATACCTCAATGATGGTAACACTCACAGAACTCAATGATGATAAACCACACTTAACTCAATAACTCAATGATGATAACCCTCACATGACTTAATAACTCAGTGATGATAACCCACAATTAACTCAATGATTCAATGATGATAACCCCCAATTACTCAATGATGATAACCCCCAATTAACTCAATAACTCAATGAAAGCACCGACCATTCAGAATGAATAGTAAACAAATGTTCTAATAATAAAGTCCGGGACAACTATCATCAAGAACTCGTCCCCGCACATTCCACATAGCTGGAGATGTTATCAAATAATGGCTTTGGCTTTCTCCATAACCACAGGTCGCGTGAATGGATGACACCTTGCTCTCACATTGGAGTTTATGGACGTAGATACAGCGATTGGGGGAAGGTGGAGATGGGGGAGGGGGCTAAGGCACCGTTTAGCATCAATGCTGAAAGCTGTCAGAGAATCATAGCTGATGGTTTGCGCTAAGGTTGGTGAATGATAACTATCCGGACCCTATTTCGGCTGGCTACAGAGATCGTTTTGATCTGAGAAAACAGAAATGAGCCGAACATTTCAAGAAATGAGGCGAACATTTCAAGAAATGAGGCGAACATTTCAAGAAATGAGCCGAACATTTCAAGAAATGAGCCGAACATTTCAAGAAATGAGCCGAACATTTCAAGAAATGAGCCGAACATTTCAAGAAATGAGCCGAACATTTCAAGAAATGAGCCGAACATTTCAAGAAATGAGGCGAACATTTCAAGAAATGAGGCGAACATTTCAAGAAATGAGCCGAACATTTCAAGAAATGAGGCGAACATTTCAAGAAATGACAATAGTCCTGACATCATGCAAATTGTTTTTTCGTTCACCAGCTGTTACCTCTGACGAAGTCCATAGAGACTAGAAACTGAATTTTGCGTGTTATTTCGTTTTTCTATGGCAGCCGTGTTCACAGGGTCCCTCGCCGCACAGGCAGATAACTCCGTCTTCGGAGGTACTAATATTTTTACTGTCTATAAGTAATTGACGGTTCAAGCCGGGTCTCGCTTCTGAGAACAGGGGTGGTTGCCGCAGAGAGAAATCATAAATAAAAATCCCAAATGGTGCAGCAGGATTTGAACCCACAACATCCCTATCGCCAGGTCGGCGTCTTGCCTCGAGAGCAATCAGTCCCCCACTTGACGCAATTGAGTATATCAGCAACAACGGAACGTAATTACACAAGAATTGAGCTCTTTAACTTTCTACCCTTTGTTTTGTCTAATGTTTATTTTCCCAAATACTCCCCCCGAGGAAGCCCGAGTGATTAATATGTGCCCGCTTCTTGACCAGAAGGGTTCGATCCCCATAAGTGGTGGATCCCTTCTCGAACCGACAAGGCCTCGGAGTTCAACAAGCCTCTAAAAATGGGTACCAGAGATTTTCTGGGAAGTATAGGCGGCCTGACATAATACCGACCACATCGCCCAGAAATGTGCCGTGGTCTTATTAGAACAATCTGGTCACTAACTCTATGTTCCCATAGGCCTAGCAGGGGAGGGAACCATTACTTTCCTTCCACTTAGTTGTCTGTACATCGTTTGTTTTCTGTTGGCCTTGGAGTTTCCATTATTAAATATCAACATCTATATTGCCCCTTTAAACATGACTTCAGCAGCTCTGAGAGCTGCCCTCGTACATTCCTACCTCGCTGTCTGCAAGGATAGAACAGGAGCCAGCTCGGCCATATTTTATGGAAAGAAACGACAGAGATATAGAATTCTCACACTAAAACAAACCGGAAATGAACTTGTCAGCATGACAGTAATAATCAAATATTATGTGTGCTACCTCGTTATGTGTTGGAAATGTGACATTATTCTGTCGCATTGATTACCATTTTGTTAAAATAATATATACAAGGTCCTACTAGCTGATTATGTTTCTGAATTTTTGTAAACTCTGTAGTATTGATTATCAATATTTGTATATTTTTTACAATCTTATTGTATTTATGATTTTTGAAAATATTGATTATCAATATTTGTATAATTTGTATAATCTTATTGTATTTATGATTTTAAAAAATATTGATTATCAATATTTTTATTGTAAAAATGAAGAGACAAGAGAAGAAACAGAAGAATGGACAAACCAGATTGACTTGACGAGTGAGCCTGACTCTACACCGTCGATCAGATGTCTTTTATGATACCTACATTTATTTGAGGTCTCATCTACTCTCGGCCCATACCACAGGTCCTCTCATTTCCTTCATTAAAATATGCGCATCCTGGTAATGGCAGTAAATCAATATTAAAATGTAGAATGTGACAAAATTGTTACAGAAACTCTGTCATCATTATCATTGAGTGCCGTCTCCGCATCGAAGGTTGGCTACCATGGAGCGCCATTCCGCTCTGTCTCCTACTTTGATGGTGCAGGTTGTCATAAGGTGACTCGTCCATGTTAGTATTGGTCTTCCTCTTTTACCTTGTATTTTGTTTACAAGATTACTCTTAACATGGCTTAACAATCTAAATTGTCTTGTTTGAATTGTATTTAGAAGTTCTATTTTCATTTTTTGTTATTTTAATACTTCATCATTTGTTTTCTTTTTTTGTCTATCCAACTCTTCCTACACTTCTATAAACCCGCATTTCAAAAGCTTCAATTTTATGTTCGGTTTTCTTGTCTAATTTCTGCATCGTGAAGGAATGCTGAGAAGATATAACGTTTTCCTATTCTTAGATTTAGACCTGGTGTCATTTGTGGTTGTAAAAAATTCATCATTATTCTGATTGAATGTGCATCAGATCAAATATTTGAGCTCATTTGAAGCAAAAGAGAGCCAAGGCTCTGAACTCTGGAAGGTTCTCACTAGATATTGTCTACCAACGTCATGGTTGTCTGTTCATGCGACATGTTCTGAATAGTTACTCAAGAGCGATAACTAAGATTCAAAATGTAGAAGGGAGTGCAGTAAGAGAAGAATGCAAACCCGCAACAGAATTTAGATTGATTATCCGGGGGGACTGGTTGGTCTCGAGGCAAGACACCGGCCTTGAGACAGAGAGGTTCATGAGAGGAGAAGTATATACACACACATATATATATTATAAATGATTACTATTGATTGATAACTGGATATATTGTTTGTGAATAATCGTGTGGGGATTATAATGTAAGGACTAAAGAAATGGATGGCCCTTTTCGTCTTATCAGATGGTTTGATCATCATCAAGTATCGGGCCTGCTGGCGTAGGTGATACTGTCTCTTCACAACCTTCGATCCCGAATGTTATTTATCATTTCTGTTGTTGACCTTCGGTCAACGCCATTCTCTTAAGCTGTCTGGTATCTTTTCTCTTTACTTCCCTCTATCTCTTCATCACTCAATTTTCCCAGTTGTCCCAATATATTCCAGCTGTTCCCTTCTCATTACATGGCCAAAAAATGATGATTGTTTCTTCCTAATATTGGAAATTAGCTCTCTTTTAGCTTTGGCCTCTTTCAGAATGTTTTCATTACTCTTCTTAGCTGCCCATGGTATTCTCACTATATATATTAAACAAATCTGGTGACAGCACACAATATTGCCTAATACTCTGTTTTATTTGTTGAAACATTCCCAATTGATTTCCAGTTCTTATGGCCGTTGTTTGTTGCCAGTACATGTTCTTTATTATTCTTAGATCTTTGCTGTCTATGTTTATGTTTTCTAAAATTTTGATTATTTCTTGGTGCTTTATTTTGTCAAATGCTTTGGTATAATCTATGAAACATAGGTATAGATCTGTTGTCATCTCTATGGCTCTTTCAACCAAAGATCTTATGATGTATATGGCATTTCTCGTTCCTTTACCTCTAACAAAACAACACTGTTCATCGCTAATTTCTGGACTGATTTTGTTCCGCACTCTTCGCATGATGATTCTTAGTTATATCTTAGTCATATGACTCATAAGGCTTATTGTGCGATGATCACCGCATTCAATCGCACCCGATTTCTTTGGTAGGGCTGTGAATATTGATTTGAGCATGTCGTCTGGTACATATCCGGTGTTGTAGATATCATTCAATATTTTTGTTATTATTTCTATTCTAAAATCACCCATGGCTTTAATCTCTTCTTTAATTGTATTATCTGGTCCTGGAGCTTTTTCAGCTTTCATATTGCGCAATCCGTCGTTCACTTCTTCTTTGAGTATTTCTGGTCCTTCTTCATTATCCTTAATATTTACTTTGTTCGTTTATCATTATAAAGATCGTTAATGTATTCTGCCCATCGTTCCCTAATGCTTTCTTGTTAAATCAACAGTTCTGCTTCCTTTAATTTTAAATATCCACTTTTTGATTGCGCTTTTCTTCCTGTTAATTCTTCAATTTGTTTGTATATAGCTTTGGCATCTCCTTTTTGTTGCATTTCAATCTCTTTACGTCTCTGCTTTAGCCATGCTTCTTTTGTTTCGTTCCATTTTATTACAATTACTTTATTTAATCTATTCTTCTTCTGCTTCTACCTTTCAGCTCCCTGTGGAGCATTGGTCTTGAACAAACACTTTCCAAGCCGTTCTGTTTCTTGCCATTCTTTTAAGATCATTCCACGTCTTCCCCACTATCTTCATCTATGCTTTTATATGTCTTCTCCAAGAATTCTTTGGTCTTTCTCTGTGTCTTTTCCCCTGGGGATTCCAAAAAAGGGCCTGTTGTGTAATACTCTCATTTAATCTCTTATACTCCTATTTATTTTCTTTATTTCTTTTTCTTGTATCCATTAGCTGCAAAATGTCATCTGTCATCCATTTATTTCTTCAATTTGTCCTCACTTGTGGTATGAACTCTTTTGATGTTTGTTGTATTGATTCTTTTAGCATTTCCCACTGTTCATCACTGCTTTGTATCTTCTCAATTGCATTGTACAGGTTCTGAATTGTGATTTTACATTTGTCTTGCAGCTTCTTGTCTGATTTTAGTAAATCTAAATTTAACTTGGTGTTAACTGGGGCTCGTTTTGTTGTTGTTAATTTTACTCTAAGCTTTCCCACAACTAGCACATGATCACTATTGCAATCTGCCTCTGGTCTAGTTTTCACACACACACACACACCAGATTGCTTCTAAATATGTTGTTTATCATTATGTAATCAGTTTGATTACGTGCGTTGTCTCCTGGGCCTTTCAATGTCCACAGACGTCTTGGATGTTGCTTAAACCAGGTGTTTCCTATCATCATGTTGTGTGTTCTTGCCCAGTCAATAAGTTTCTCACCTCTTTCATTCCTCTCGCCTAAGCCATAATGACCAACTACTTCCTCAACTCTTTCCTTTCCTACTTTTGCGTTAAAATCCCCTAGAACTATGGTGTTTTCATGTGGTTTGCATTTATGAAGTGCCTCATTTAACTCATTGTAAAATGTATCAATTGTTTCCTCTAGGATGTCTGCTGTTGGTGCATAAACTTGTATAAGATTTATGTCTATTGGCTTCCCATTCAATTTCACTAAAAGGACTCTGTCAGATATTGGGTAAAAGCCTTTCACTGTTCTTGCTCTTTCTGCATCCAAGATGATACCTACTCCTCTTTGGTGTTCAGTACCTCCAGAATATATTATTTTATGTTCATCAGAATATACCTCCCCTGATCCAGTGTATCCCATTTCGCAAAGTCCCAGTAAATGGAAACCCATTCTTTCCATTTCCTGTTTGATGTTTTCCTATTTACCCTTCTGCATGAGTGTTCTCACGTTCCAAGTACCTTTATTTAGAGTCTGTTTTATCGCTTACAGTAGTTTGATGACGATCGGGTATCACCTGTAGCACATGATGTCCCCTACCGAACGAGGGTTTTCCATTGGAATCTCCCTTAACGTTGTAGTCGTTATTTATATTGTTGTAGCAATTCATGATTGTACAAAGAAATTACTACGGTGGTTTTCTGTTGCCTTCTGACGGTTTGTTTACGATGGCTTCGCTAGCCTTTGACTAAAAAGTCTCACCCACAAGGCAGTGGAGTTGTTTTACTTCAGGGTACCTTCCCTTAGCCTTTTACTCTCCCGAGCATACCTGCAAGGCAGCAGAACAGTCGCAGGTTGTACTGTTTACTGCATACAGTAGCAGATAAAATTACCCGACCTGAGTTGTTGACAGATTGCCACGAGTTGATACAAGCATGTTTGCCCTTTGACTCATAGAATGTGGCGGGTCGTAATGGCTTTCTTGGCATTCCCGGCTCTTACTGGAGAGGTTGAAGTTCGTCTGTCCCAGGCTACGCTGGGAAACTACTAGTCCTGCCCAGAGGTACTGCAATACTGGGTCCTCTATATCAGTAACAACCACCACTACAGGGAACACGGCGATCCTGGCTTCTGTTAGCCAGTCTGGTTTAACGCAGACTGTTTCCAGGGGACACCACGAGGAGGTAGATCTGCTAGGTCTTGGTCGACTGATGGAGCGCCGACCCTGCTAGGTCTTGGTCGGCTGATGGAGCGCCGACCCTGCTAGGTCTTGGTCGACTGATGGAGCGCCGACCCTGCTAGGTCTTGGTCGGCTGATGGAGCGCCGACCCTGCTAGGTCTTGGTCGACTGATGGAGCGCCGACCCTGCTAGGTCTTGGTCGACTGATGGAGCGCCGACCCTGCTAGGTCTTGGTCGGCTGATGGAGCGCCGACCCTGCTAGGTCTTGGTCGGCTGATGGAGCGCCGACCCTGCTAGGTCTTGGTCGGCTGATGGAGCGCCGACCCTGCTAGGTCTTGGTCGGCTGATGGAGCGCCGACCCTGCTATTGCGACCACAGGTCGCAGGCGCTTGTGCTCCCCCACCCGACCTGAGAACATCAGATGGTTTAGTGGAGGCTATTGCGCATTTTTTTTTAGGTTTTGTTTCTTCCTTATTTCATTATACCCACTCTGCCTGGGTTCAGTATATGAAGATAACGCCTGACCCAGTCACACTATCCCTCGCTCTAGACGTCGTTACACGAATTTCCCAAGGAGGGACGAGCTCAATACGTTCGGAACTGAAAGAAGTGCATGGGATGTCAATAGGACGGTTTGACTACTCGTCTACTGCCATTAATGTCCCTCCCTCCAGATTTTGACTCTGGTTTTACTCCCATAACCTTAGATTCTATCTAGAATCTAGTCCACAAGGTAGTGGAGAGTTTAGAGATTGCTGTTTCCCTTCTTCTAGACGAGTCGCCAGCCAAGGTTTACGACTCCCGCTAACCGGGAGCGATATCTAAAGACACGCCTTTGCCAGGCCAAGCCGCCCGGACGCCCGAGAAAACACTTTACCGGTCAATGTTCGGCTACAAGTCAAACCTAATGCACACCGACAGATCCGTAGAAACACATCACCATCACTAAAATAGTACAGAATCCATTTAGTGAATTACACATCCATAGAAGGAATATTCGGCATGTGTCGTCACACATCGCGATTGTGTATTTAAACATTAAATCAAGAGCCAGAAGCTACGCCGCTAACGGTGGCCATTTTGACCGGAAATGCCCTCCAGAAGTAAGAAATAAAGGCACATGAAATAAACAAAGTCATAGTAAAGGGAAACACTATTTCAATAAACAAAATATGGGCAAGCTAGAGAAGTGCGGTTGTTGTTGCTTGTTTCCGTGCACCAGCGTTAGGTCTTGAGCGAAGTCCTGAGGGAATATCACTTTCAAGTATTGTTCACACTAGCAGCCGTGTGTTCATGTGTCCCCCGCCATACAGGCAGATATTCTTCGACTTCATAGGTTTTTACATTTGTTTAAATCGTGAAGAGTTTTGACAGTTTAGGTACACTTTTTTCCATTAATTTTGTCCGAATAGAGGTCATTGTGGCGTATTCTTTTTTTTAACGTGCGCAGATTGGACACGGGACCTCCTCTTGTTGTTTTTTTTTATTTTTTGCCGCTATGCGAGAGGGCTAGACATCGCATTTCATTATCTAGAGACCAGGGGAAAGTAGAGCCATTAAGGAGCCACCGGTTTCAGTTGAAACAATACCACCACTGTGGTGGAATTCGAACCATGGGCCATCTTGTCGAGAGGTTAACGTCCTACCTGAGGACTCCCAAAACCCTGGGCAGGGTAGTGCTCTCCCCTCGCTGACATTCCTTGTTTCTCTCTATGAGCCAAGCACACATTCCCTTTTTAGCTGTGTAGACTAGAGAGCGTTAAGTTGAGCTTCAACCCACGCTTATTTTATTTTGATGATCACAGATCTCAATTTGTGGTAGTGTCTCTGACGTTTGAGAGTAACTCATGACAGTTAAAGTCATTAAGTGTGAACTTGCCATATAATGGACAATACATTATCACGTTAGAGAGACGTGGTAGGGCAGTGGCTAGTGGGAGCAGTAAAACTATCACAAATATCAAATATTAAATACTATGTCCCGAGTATGGTTCCTTTGTCCTAATTAAATTCTATATGCCTTCATCATCACTGAGTGCCGTCTCCGCATCGAAGGTTGGCTACCATGGAGGGCCATTCCACTCTATCTCTTGCTTTGATGGTGCAGATTGTCATAGGCTGATATGCCCATCTTTTGATGTTAGTCTTGGTCTGCATCTGCCTCTATTACTTTGTATTTTCCCTTCCAATATTAATTTTAGCCCCTTTAAACATGGCTCAAAAATCTAATTTGTCTTGTTTGAATTCTGTTTAGTAGTTCTCTTTTAATTTTTAGTTCTTTCAAAACTTCATTTGTTTTATCTGCCTTATTGTCTTTTATTCTATTAATCTCGTTTCATATTTAAAGCAAAGTCTACGTAGATTCTGGCCACTGTCTTTGTCCGCCTTTCTTTCTGCCATTTTTTTAGAGCTGTGCTGTCTTCTGGTTTGAATTTATGTGTTTAATTTGTATAGTTCATTTATTTTACATGTTGAAGGCTTTTACTGAAACGTTGCAGTTTGTCTTGTCTTTCTATTAATTTAGATTCTCAATACAATTTTATGTTTTTTTTTAATATGTCGACTAGTGTGAGAATGCAAACAAGACAAATGAGATTGTCGGGGACATGTTAACAGACAGAGCAGCCTACTAAAAGTAATCTTGGAAGGGAAAATACAAGGTAAAAGAGGCAGACAAAGACTAAAATGAACGACTAACATCAAAAGATGGACAAGTCAGCCCATGAATACTTGCACTATCAAATGAAGAAACAGGACGGAATGGTGCCTCTATGGTAGCCAATCTTCGATGTGGAGACAGCACTTAGTGATGGTGTTGATGATGATGATGATGACGATGATGATGATGTTGAGTTCGGTCCTGACGAAGGCCTTTAGATTTCGACAGCTTTAAATTGAATATCGGAAAAGTTTTGTTAGAAGGAACAACGGCACTGAAGTAATGCTGACCACACTGCTGTAGGAATGTGTTAATTGATGGACACTTATAGCCTATTTCATATACGTCCAACGGACTGCCATTGGTTCTTTTTATCATCAGTGAGGCGAAGAAAAAATCAACAGAACTAGAATTACAACAGAGGACATAAAAAAGACAAAAAGTAACAACATGTAAAAGGCATAAGAAATCTTGGCATGGGGAAAACATTATTGACATATGTTAAAGGTGACTGTTTCTCTCTTTGTTATGTGCCGAGGAAAAAAAAAAAAAGTAAAGTACTCCCGTCACGCCAAGTGTCGTATAGGGAATGTGGTGTTAGTGACCATAAATTTTACAGACCTTCGGCACATGATTTTGGGATAATGTGGTCGGTATTACGCCCATGCTGCTTTACTTTCCCAGAAAAAAAATCCGGTACCCATTAACGCCTGGGTGAATTGGGTGAACCGGAGCCGTCGACTGGGATCGAACCCTATCTCTTGTCCTTTGTAGTCCAGTTCACACCACTGAGCTATCCCGGCTTCCTATGTGCAGAGAACATGTCATTATAGGGTATATCGAACCGGCTCACAGTTCTCTCAATATCATCATCATGTGCCATACCGTTGGCGTAGGCGATCATGTCCTTCCACAATCTTCTATCTACGATGCATCGTATCAGTTCTATTGTTGACTGTTTTCCATGCCATGACACCAAGCTATCTATTATTTTCTCTCTTTGTCGTCCGCGATATCTCTTTCCTTTTATTTTGCCTGTTGTAACCAAGTATTCCAACTTTCCTCTTCTCATGATGTGCCAGAAAAATGTTAATTGTTTCTTTCTGATATTTTTTAAGGATCTCTCAATATAGGGTTTTAAAAGCCACTTAATAAAATTAGCTCGAGGAACGAGTTAGAATGAGAAGAGTTTTATCTTAATCATTATCGTGTGCCACGAATGTGACGTTGTGGATGAGTTCATTTCTTCACGAGGTCCTGTGGTGTAAACATTTCAATCTTTCACTTGCTCTTGTTTGATTGGATGATTTTGTCATGAGACGCAATCAATCAATCAATGAAGGGTAGGCAATCAAACACTTACTACTGGCAATCATTTTGTCATGAGAAACACAATCAATCAGTGAATGGAGGGTAAACAAAACAGCCATCTACTGCTAGCAATCATTTTGACATGAGAAACACAATCAATCAGTGAATGATGGGTAAGCAATCAGTCACTTATTGCTGGCAATCATCAGTCACATACTGCTGGCAATCATCAGTCACTTACTGCTGGCAATCATCAGTCACTTACTGCTGGCAATCATCAGTCACTTACTGCTGGCAATTATTTTGTCATGAGAAACACAATCAATCAGTGAATGAAGGGTAAGCAATCAGTCACATACTGCTGGCAATCATCAGTCATATACTGCTGGCAATCATCAGTCATCTACTGCTAGCAATCATTTTGTCATGAGAAACACAATCAAGCAGTGAATGAAGGGTAAGCAATCAGTCACATACTGCTGGCAATCATTAGTCATATACTGCTGGCAATCATCAGTCATCTACTGCTAGCAATCATTTTGTCATGAGAAACACAATCAATCAGTGAATGAAGGGTAAGCAATCAGTCACATACTGCTGGCAATCATTAGTCATATACTGCTGGCAATCATCAGTCATCTACTGCTAGCAATCATTTTGTCATGAGAAACACAATCAATCAGTGAATGAAGGGTAAGCAATCAGTCACATACTGCTGGCAATCATCAGTCATATACTGCTGGCAATCATCAGTCATCTACTGCAAGCAATCATTTTGTCATGAGAAACACAATCAAGCAGTGAATGAAGGGTAAGCAAGCAACGACTTATGAATGAATGCTGCCGTCAGAATAAGTGAACTAAAGCTGATGAAGATTCTACTCCATCTCCAATCCGCTGTCAAGTGAGTAAAGTAGCAAATGCGGTCAAACAAGAAGAAATGAAAGAGGGAAAACAAACCTGGTGTAAAATACAATGTGACAAGGTCTCACATTTTTAGGCCAAAATAAGCCGCTCTTGCTGTGAGTTGTAAACTACGACAGTCACAACTCTTAACGCCTTTTCAATGGCAAAATGAGAGAATAGAAGCAATCGTCGGACGAAAATCGTTAACTAACAAAAACAATAACTGAAGATCCCTCTCTGTCTTCACTAGCTTCTTGTGCCTACTTATTTCTCTCTTAATACATTTTTCTCTCCTTAATACCAAGACTAACATGGGACGAGTAACATCAAAAGATGGACAAACAAGCCTTAAACAACCTGTACCATCAAAGCAAAAGACAGAGCAGAATGGCGCTCCATGGTAGCCAATCTTCGTTGCGGAGATGGCACTCGATGATGATGATTATGAAATACATTATTGTTTTAATTTTCTTCTATAAGTCTCTAACAAAATGACGGACATCCATTAACATCCGCTATCGATATTAGGTATAGAACTATTAACCATTCAGTGGTAGCATTGCCGCCATTTTTAAAAAAACTCAAAAGGATTTTTGTTTATTTTTCTCACCGAAGTTTGGCTGTATTCTCTAGTAATGGCGTATAGAAAGCGGAAACGCACACTAGCCTCAACTGAAGGTCACGGCCCCGCGGTGGGTAACGTCAAGCGATGAAGTCGGCAGATAGGCGAGGATGTGGATCCAGATTCTTGTAATTGTTCACAGAATTAGCGACTGTACCACGGTCCATGGTAAGATGTGTTTGAAAGATGAGAACCGCTGGCAGTGTTTGAGGGTGGGTGGTTAGTTCAAATATGAGAACTGCTGGCAGTGTTTGAGTGTGAGTAGTTAGTTCGAATATGAGAACCGCTGGTAGTGTTTGAGTGTGAGTAGTTAGTTCAAATATGACAACCGCTGGTAGTGTTTGAGTGTGGGTGGTTAGCTCAAACATGAAAACCGCTTTCAATGCCCATCTGTTTGGTTTTGTGCTGTACTTCCAAATACGAGACCCGCAGGCAGGTATGTATCTGTGTGAGTGTGGGCGGTATCCCACACACGAGAACCGCTGACAATGCACATATGAGTGTTGAGGCTATGCCAAAAACACCAGCTTGGGCCAGAAATTGTTTTCCGAGATGTCGGTCAACTTGTATTTAAACTGACCCCTATAGTCACACCACTACACAAGGATCCGAATACCATATTTACCATTTGTCATTGAACGTTGCTGGTAGAGCTTCTTTAATTATCCAAGAATGCCGAAAATTCTTCGCAGAAGCTGTATTTCTAGGATGTGAAATCTCTCTTCAATTGTTAGATTATTGTCCATTATTTGCACTCATAAAGGGATATTGGTTCTAATACCATCGCAAGACCCTTATCATCAACTGGAAAACTTCGTCTTCAGAGCTCAAGCCTTGTGATCATGCGGAATTGAAGGTTTCTTGATGGAATGGCAGGAACATTATCATGACACGCGATGGTCGAATGGTCGGTACTCGTATTTGGAGTGGTAGAAACAACCTCATGACACACAAAAGTCGCATGGTCGGTACTCGTATTTGGAGTGGTAGAAACAACATCATGACACACAAAAGTCGCATGGTCGGGACTCGTATTTGGAGTGGTAGAAACAACATCATGACACACAAAAGTCGCATGGTCGGGACTCGTATTTGGAGTGGTAGAAACAACATCATGACACACAAAAGTCGCATGGTCGGGACTCGTATTTGGAGTGGTAGAAACAACATCATGACACACAAAAGTCGCATGGTCGGGACTCGTATTTGGAGTGGTAGAAACAACATCATGACACACAATAGTCGCATGGTCGGGACTCGTATTTGGAGTGGTAGAAACAACATCATGACACACAATAGTCGCATGGTCGGGACTGGTATTTGGAGTGGTAGAAACAACATCATGACACGCGATGGTCGCATGGTCGGGACTCGTATTTGGAGTGGTAGAAACAACATCATGACACTCGATGGTCGCATGGTTGATATGCTTATATCTCTCGGTTTTTCCCCTAATCCTGCGCCGTGGCTGACACACTTCGTCTTTAGCACGCTTGATTTTGCTTTGACGTAAGAGTTTTCCTTCTCGTAGTGTGGATACCGGCGGGGCTGTTGAGCCCACCTTGCTCGTAAAACCAGAACCGGCCCTATGGTTCCTGGGGCCCTGAGCAACAGCCCGTGTTTCTGGTACCTCGAGCCGTCACTTTTGCAAGTGAGAGACTCATTGAGAGACTCATTGAGAGACTTCCGCCAATTGTTAATCTGGCGTTATCGACGTTAAAGCGATGTTTACTTACGGTACAGTTTGTGTATGGGGAAGCTATAAATAATTTGAACACCGTTGCTAAACTCTCTAGACAGACGCCCTAAAAGTGAAAGAAAGATTTATTTTAATCGCGCGCGCTTAACTGAGCTTAAAGCAGATCTAACGAGATCTAGCCTCATCAGAGGGGGCTAATAGGAAGAAAGGGGGAACAGGCAAATAATTGCAATGCTGCGGTAAAGCTGGTAGCAAGGAGCCAATGGTGGGGTGTGCTAAACACTCCAAGGTATGGTGACAGCTTTACAAATAAAGAACACAACACAATACTGACGTTTCGGCCTGTGGCCTTCTTCAGAATACATGGACAACGACAACAAGCGGTGAAGCACAATTACTACATGTTAGATGATAAAGTGGAGGGCGAGGAAAGTAGGATGCAAAAATAAGAAAAGAGAGAAATGAATTTTACATGATGAGAGGTATGATGGGCGTCAAAATATATAAAATAGAAAAAGAGAGAGAAAAATGTATAATAAATTGTACTTAGCTGAGCTCAGAGCAGGGAGCAGGAAAACTGTAATCCGTGCTGAAACCAGTCGGAATGACTAAATGACTAAAAGCGCAGAGAACGTGTATAGAAAGCAACACGTGACAAAGACAGGTCAGTAAAGAGGGCAAAAAGGATCAATTTCGGGAAAACCAAAAAAGGGGGGGGGGGAAAGGGGGCATAGACGAGGATACTCCTGGGACACAACAAGCAATACATATAAATCACTCAACAATGGAAGTGAGAGATCACGCGAGAGGTTAAGAGAAAGAAATAGAATGACACGACAAAGTAGTAAACTAGGCAGTGGGTGAGAGAGATGGACTCTACAGAATGGATGGCCTCGAACTGAACGAGTTGAGAGGTAGGTCAACGAAAGGAAGGATTGGATACTGGAGGAAGAGATACGGTGAGGAAGAATAATAAAGCCGGTATAATGAGAAGGGCGATAGAGGGGTGGTCCGGAGGAAGTTAGTCTATCGGGAGGTAGGGAAGTATTGGAGGAGGAGGTATGGAGAGGAGGGATAAGAAGCAGGTATGTGAAAACTGGATAGGGGGAGAGGCGGTAGGTCAGAAGTGAATGGAAAAAGAGAAAGTCTGGAAGAAGTGGAGCAATAGGGGATGGTGTGCAAGAGGTATGAACCATAGGAGGTAAAGAAGTAGGGAAATGATAGAACAAAGGGGGGAATGAAAGTGGGCATCAGGATAAGGGGGATACTGGAATAGTAGGTATAGATGAGTAGTGACTACAAGTTAATAGAGAGGAGAGGGGTGAGCTAGGAGTAGATCAGCAGAGGGGTGGTAGGAAGGACGAGGGACAATAGAGGTGGGCAGAGAGATCGTACGTACAGTCCAGGTGGAGAGGTGATATAGTGATAAAGAGGTAAAGGACATGAAGATAGTCAGAAGAGAAAAAGGTGTAGGGAGAGGGGGGGGTTTAGGAGGAAGAAGGCAAGATGGGGGTTACTCAAAGAGGATATGAAAAGCAGGGATGGACGAGGAGTAGAGGACCCAAGAAGAGAAATAGGAAGAGAGGTCCATAGGTAGGAGGATGGAGTCGGAGGCAGGAGGGTCCTCAGAGGGACAGGGATACATTGATGCCACGAGGGGTGAGGCAGCCCCAACGAGCGATCAGACGGTGCTCAAGAGTGAGCCGACTGTGGTGATCAGAGGAGCATGATACTAGGCCAGTTACCAAGACATCAGTCTTACCTCGATGGCCCCTCGAGTTAAAGTGGGCTGCTACAGGAGTGTCCGCTTCTTGGGTGATGTCATTCAAGTGTTCACGGCACCTATCGCCGATTCTGCGACCAGACTGACCGATGTAGGTCAACTTGCATCGCTTACAGATGATGGCATAAATGATGTTCCGCGATGTGCAAGTGAATCCCTCTCTGATCTCGAAAGGACCATTAGGGAAGAGGACAGTGTCGGTCTGGAGAACGTGGTCACAAGTTTTACATACTCTCCGGTTGCAGCGGATAGTGCCTCGATGGCTGAAGTGGTCAGCAGGAAGACGGCCCCTGACAAGAAAGTCTCGGAGGTTCCGGTCACGTCTAAAGGCCACTAGTGGTGGGTCAGGGAAGAGCAGACGAGTAGTAGGGTCAGATCGAAGAATAGGGAGGTAGCGGTGGATGGTCCTAATAGCGGCGTAGTGGTGAGGGTGATGGGTGAGAGCGAGCACTACTCTATCAGAGGGGGGATGAGTAGAGGGGGTAAGAGCAGACTGACGTGAAGTGTGGAGAACTCGACGCAGGGCAGGGAGGAGAGCTGATTCAGGATAGAGACGTCGGCGGAAGAAATCAAGCATAAGGTGGGCATTGTGAAGGAAATCTTCGTCGTCTTGGCAAAGGCGACGAAGTCTGAGAAGCTGGGAATAGGGAAGAGAGTTCTTGCAGGATGTAGGATGAGAGGAGTCGTAGCGGAGGAAACTATGGGAGTCAGTGGCCTTGTAGAAGACCGAGGTGAGAAGATGAGAGGTGCCCAAGGAGACTAGGATGTCCAGGAAAGATACGGAGGAGGTGGAGATGTGGAAGGTGATGTGGATAGAGGGGTGGAAATGTCCGACATATTCGATGAAACGGGAGATCTCATCTTCTGGAAGGTCAGACAGACCAATGCAGTCATCAATGTACCTACGATACATGAGGGGAAGAGGGCCCTGGTAGGTATGGATGATTTGGTGCTCAAGGTAACCCATGAAGAGACAAGCATAGCTAGGGCCCATTTTAGTGCCCATCGCCACACCGCTGATCTGGGTGAAGAAATTGCCATTGAACTCGAAAGAGTTGAGGTTCAAGACTAATTCTGCTAGACGGAGGAGGACGCCAGTGGCGATGGAGGGTTGGATCCTACGGTCCAGGAAAAACTGAAGAGCTTGAAGGCCGTCGGAGTGGGGAATAGAAGTATACAGGGAGCAGACATCCATAACGAAGAGGCGGTAGTGACGATCAGGAAGGAGGGTGATAGAGGAAAAGATGTTAAGGGCGTCGTTAGTGTCTTTGACATACGAAGGGAGGCCCATAACTATGGGTTGAAAGACACTGTCGAGGAAGTCAGAAATGAGAACAGTAGGACATGAGATGGAAGAGACAATAGGACGTCCAGGAGAGTCAGGTTTATGTATTTTAGGCAGCATATAGAAAGAGGGTCTGCCCAAGCAGTGGTCAGGAAGGATCATGCGGGAGGAGCTAGAGGGAAGTAATCCATCCTGAATGAAACGGAGGATCGTACGACGCACCACGGCGTTATTAGAGACAGTAGTGTCGTCGGGGGTGGGGAGGTAGAAAGTCGAGTCGGATAATTGTTTATCCCCTTCCCGGATATAAAGGTCTTTCCTCCATACCACCACAGAGCCGCCCTTGTCGCCGGCTTGATGACAATATCATCACGTCGGCGAAGATCCTGGAGGGCTTGGTACTCTTCACTACTAAGATTAGAGCGTCGAAGTCTATGGGGACGAAGTGCCTTAATATCCCGGTAGGTACTGTTAATGAACTGGTCCAAAGCCTGTGATTCGCCCGAGCGGGGAGTCCAGTCAGATTTACGGGAGGAAAAGCGGGCAAATTCGTCTGTAGGAGGAGGTTGAGAGGAAGAGTTCGGATGATTAAAGTAATAGAGTTTGAGTCGTAGTCGTCTGTGATACTCCTGAATGTCCCGTAAGAGAGAGAATGAGTCACTCAAAGGGCGAAGGGGGACAAACTTAAGACCCTTGCTGAGAAGAGAACGCTCATGGTCGGAAAGGGGCAAATCAGGGGGAATACAAGTGACAAGGGAGCTAGAGTCAGAGGCATTGGGGAGAGGAGGAGGTGGGGGAGGAGGAGGAGGAGGACGGAGGTTCAAGAGTTTACGTTTGTGCTGAGAGGATAAAAAGTCATACATAGATCGGTTGTGGTGGTGGATGGTATGGCGGATGAAGCGAAGAGTCCCAGGAAAGTTAGAGGTGAGTAGATGGAGTTGGGATAGGAGGTGTTGTTGGCGGGTGTTGAGGTGGGATATAAGACGAGAGTGGCTAGAAGCGACAAGACGAACACGTTTCAGGCCATGCTGGAGTTCAAGGTTCTGCAGTTGGCGGCGAAGATAGTTAGAGAGGTAGGGTTGACCGACTTGAGGTGAGAAGTGAGATCGGAACCCACACGGGAGAATTTTACGATGGAGGCAGTTGTTCAAGAAATTGAGGTGACAGGTAAATCTAGTTTTCTTGAAAGTAGTGAAGGCAAAGTCCTTAGAGATGTTAGAGAGTTCGGGGGGTAGAGTGGAGAAGGAGGCGATGATGGAGTGACGGATAGAATGAGATAGATGTTTGAGGGAGGGCATAGTGAGGAGATGAGAGAAGATCGAGAAAAGAAATGAGAGATAAACCAACTAGATGAAGATAGGTAGGATACGTGAAGGTATAGAGAAGCCAATAATAGAAAGAGGGAAGGTAGTGAATAGAAAGTATGAGGAGCAAAGTGCAAGAGGGGAGGGTAAGGAAGCACCCAGAAGTGAAGGCGAGGAGAGACTGACGAGAGATAGAATAGGTAGGTGAAAGAACGGAGTGGAAATGGTTCTAACTAAAGTACACAGAGATGAATGACGTTAAACAAACATAAAGTAGCAGCGATATCAATTGAGTAGGGAACAGGCAAATAATTGCAATGCTGCGGTAAAGCTGGTAGCAAGGAGCCAATGGTGGGGTGTGCTAAACACTCCAAGGTATGGTGACAGCTTTACAAATAAAGAACACAACACAATACTGACGTTTCGGCCTGTGGCCTTCTTCAGAATACATGGACAACGACAACAAGCGGTGAAGCACAATTACTACATGTTAGATGATAAAGTGGAGGGCGAGGAAAGTAGGATGCAAAAATAAGAAAAGAGAGAAATGAATTTTACATGATGAGAGGTATGATGGGCGTCAAAATATATAAAATAGAAAAAGAGAGAGAAAAATGTATAATAAATTGTACTTAGCTGAGCTCAGAGCAGGGAGCAGGAAAACTGTAATCCGTGCTGAAACCAGTCGGAATGACTAAATGACTAAAAGCGCAGAGAACGTGTATAGAAAGCAACACGTGACAAAGACAGGTCAGTAAAGAGGGCAAAAAGGATCAAATTTCGGGAAAACCAAAAAGGGGGGGGGGAAAGGGGGCATAGACGAGGATACTCCTGGGACACAACAAGCAATACATATAAATCACTCAACAATGGAAGTGAGAGATCACGCGAGAGGTTAAGAGAAAGAAATAGAATGACACGACAAAGTAGTAAACTAGGCAGTGGGTGAGAGAGATGGACTCTACAGAATGGATGGCCTCGAACTGAACGAGTTGAGAGGTAGGTCAACGAAAGGAAGGATTGGATACTGGAGGAAGAGATACGGTGAGGAAGAATAATAAAGCCGGTATAATGAGAAGGGCGATAGAGGGGTGGTCCGGAGGAAGTTAGTCTATCGGGAGGTAGGGAAGTATTGGAGGAGGAGGTATGGAGAGGAGGGATAAGAAGCAGGTATGTGAAAACTGGATAGGGGGAGAGGCGGTAGGTCAGAAGTGAATAGGAAGAAAGGAGATCAAATCTTCAAATTTTAGCAATAATGAAACATCATTATCAAAATAAAAAAATAATAATAATTTGATGCCAGTTTTAATCAAATTTTAAGGGGAACATAACTCCAGAGGAAATACACACAGGCAGGTAACGGGAATTAACCATTTTAGCAAAGGCAAGGAGAAGGACCCAATAATAAGAATAATAAGAAACACAATTTTCGCTGCAGGAATGATTTAAGATAGTGCGTAATAGATGTCATATATTCCTCATTGCCACGATTCGTCATCATAATGGGACTTGATACAATGACACAGATAGCGACAATTAGTTTGGAATATTAGCATTTTAGTTCTACCCTGAACATAAGCAGCCTGCCAAAAAATAAGGGCTAATTATGGGATCTTAGAATAATAATTCATCATTTACAGAAAGCAATTTATGATTTATCCAACGTCATTTCTAATTCACAGATCGTTATTTTTTAATTCACAGAATGTTATGTCTAATCCACAGAGCGTTATATCTAATTCACAGAACGTTGTATCCAATTCACAGAACGTTTTATCTATTCCACAGAACGTTCTATCTAATTCACAGAACGCTATATCTAATTCACAGAACGTTATATCTAATTCACATAACGTTATATCTAATTCACAAAACGTTATATCTAATTCACAGAACGTTATATCTAATTCACAGAACGTTATATCTAATTCCCAGAACGTTATATCTAATTCACAGAGCGTTATTTTAATTTACAGAACGTTATTTCTGATGTACAGAACGTTATTTCTAATTCAGAGAACATTATTTCTGTTTTAGAACGCTATTTCTCATTTACGCAACATTACATTCTAGTTCACAGTATCATTTAAAGAACGATTTACATAACGTTGTTTGTAACCGACGGAATGTCCATCAGCATAGAGAGCCAAAGCATGTAAAATTGCTTCCAATGAAATACTGTTAGTCTCAAATGATTGCAGAGTTGTAACTAGACAGAGATAAAGAATAAACTGGGTCAGTTCACATGGAACCGATCACACACAGAGACTATCTTAAAAACTATCTTTACGACACATAGTACCATTTAGTACCATTGCTGGTGTATGTCGAGGGGCAACGATATGACCAGAGGGATAAAGGCCGCTTGGTCAAGCAGTCGTCACGGATTTTTAATTTCCACACAGAGTCGATTGTAGAAATCATTTACTACACCCGCATGCACAACAACACATCACACGTATAACACAAACACATATAAGCACTCACACAGCAGAACTAAACAAAGTGACGTTATGATTCCAAGCTTCAGATGTGAAGGTAACAAAGCGACTTTCTAACTCTAAACTTTAATTACGAAGGTATTCAGCGACTTTATAACTCTAAACTTTAATTACGAAGGTATTCAGCGACTTTATAACTCTAAACTATAATTACGAAGGTATTCAGCGACTTTATAAAGTTAGATTTCAAATATGAAGGTAACAAAGCGACTTTATGATCCTAAACTTCAGATATGAAGGTAATGGTAGTCTCATAGCAATGGCTGTTGAATACTGAAGTGTTACAGAAGTCATTGTACTAAGCCTCATCATCAGGAGACTTTGAGGCCACTTGTCTTCCTCGCTACCGTCACAAGAGTACCTCCAGTACCAATAATTAAACTGTGAATATAAGTAAAAAGTAAAGAGCCCGTCACGCCAAGTAGCGTATACGGAATATGGTGTTAGTGACCATCATTTTTACAAACTTTCAGCATATTATTTTTTGGGGGTAATGTGGTCGGTATTAACGCCCGTGCCGCTTCACTTTCCCAGAAAAAAATATCAAGCACATTTAAGGCTGGGTGAACCTGGAAGTCGTCAATCAAGATTGAACCCGACTTCTTATCCTTAGTAGTCCAGTTCACTAACCACTGAGCCATCGCGGCTCTCTAAAACGTTGATTAGATGTACTCAATACTACTATTTCATGTCCAACTGATTGTATCAAGATACGTTTTTGTTTAGTTGAACTTTATGAATCTATATCAATGGAAGTGAGAAAGAGAGTTCATCGGTGCTATATCAAGCAAATTCTGACCTATGGAAGCGAATCATGGACAGTAAACAAACAAATGAAAATACAATTAGAAGTCACAGAGATAGGATTTCTCTGAATAATTTTGAAAGTTCCCTGGACAGCTAAAGAGACCAATGAGGAAATGCTAAAAGAAGCCAACACAAAAAGGGAGCTCATAAGAAATATCAAAAAGAAACAATCAACACTTTTTGAACACATCATGAGAAGAGCGAAATTGGAATCCTAGGTTACAACTGGCAAAATACAGGTGAAGAGAGATCGTGGACGACAAAGAGAGAAAATATTAGATAGCTTAGTGTCATGGCATGGAAAACAGTCAACAAAAGAATTGATACTATGCATTGTGAATATAAAATTGTGAAGGGACACGATTGCCTACACCAACCGCTATGGCACATGATAATGAACTTTATAACGTTGCCCCTTTTGTGCTCGATTTACTCCGGTTTGACTGTATGTAAAACATAAGCAGCAATTAAATCGCAGAAACGGTGGACAAATAAAACAGGGAACAATCGGCTCTCTAGTTAGCTGAATGGAAGACGTCAACCAGTTACGGTAAACATTAAATGACAGTTTTATTAAGACTGATCTGTGGGGTTGAACGGGAGGGAGAGGCACAGACAATTGCTTTGATTGTGGGCTCAGGAAAGTTGATATCGATCTTATTTAGGGTTGGTTGCGTTGTGATATGATCCGGTAGAGGAGTTAAATAGAAATCTGACGTCAGGATCGTGATCACAGGTTGTTTCTCAAACTAGCAGACATGTTTCTATGATAGTTTCTGGAGGGTAGACACGATATTTGTGACAGTCATAGGGATGAATGAGTTAGGACATATATACTTTATATATTGTGACAGTCATAGGGATGAATGAGTTAGGACATATATACTTTAGATATTGTGACAGTCCTAGGAATGAATGAGTTAGGACATATATACTTTAGATATTGTGACAGTCATAGGGATGAATGAATTAGGACATATATACTTTAGATATTGTGACAGTCCTAGGAATGAATAAGTTAGGACACTTATACTTTATATATTGTGACAATCCTAGGGATGAATAATTTGGACATTTATACTTTATATATTGTGACAGTCCTAGGAATGAATGAGTTAGGACATATATACTTTAGATATTGTGACAGTCCTAGGAATGAATAAGTTAGGACATATATACTTTAGATATTGTGACAGTCCTAGGAATGAATAAGTTAGGACATTTATACTTTATATATTGTGACAGTCCTAGGGATGAATAAGTTAGAACATATATACTTTAGATATTGTGACAGACCTAGGAATGAATGAGTTAGGACATATATACTTTAGATATTTTGACAGTCCTTGGAATGAATGAGTTAGAAAATATATACTTTAGATATTTGTGACAGTCCTAGGAATGAATGAGTTAGTACATATACAATATTGTGACAGTCCTAGGAATGAATGAGTTAGTACATATATAATATTGTGACAGTCTTAAGAATGAATGAGTTAGGACATATATACTTTAGATATTATAACAGTCCTAGGGATTACATGTAGTAAGACATATATACTTTAGATATTGTGACAGCACTAGGATTGAATGTAGAGGGACTTATATAGATATTGTAGCAGTCCTAGGAATAAAAGTGGTAGGACATATATAATATTGTGACAGTCCTAGGAAAGAATGAGTTAGGACATATATAGTAAAAAAAAAATAGTCAACTACCCCGTCACGGTTAGTGGCGTATAGAGAATATGATGTTAGTGACCATAAATTTTACAGACCTTCGGCACATGATTTTTGGGGTAATGTGGTCGGTATTACGCCCGTGCCGCTTTACTTTCCCAGAAAAAAATCCGGTACCCATTAAAGGCTGGGTGAATCGGTCGCCGTCAGTTTGGATCGAACCCTACCTCTTCAGGACATATATACTTGAGATATTGTGACAGTCCTATGAATGAATGTATTAATGTAGAAGGACATATATACTTTAGATATTTGTGACAGTCGTAGGAAAGAATGTAGTAGGACATATATACTTGAGATATTTGTAACAGTCGTAGGAAAGAATGTAGTAGGACATATACTTTAGATATTTGTGACAGTCGTAGGAAAGAATGTAGTAGGACATATATACTTTAGATATTTGTGACAGTCGTAGGAAAGAATGTAGTAGGACATATATACTTTAGACATTTGTTACAGTCGTAGGAAAGAATGTAGTAGGACATATATACTTTAGATATTTGTGACAGTCGTAAGAAAGAATGTAGTAGGACATATATATTTTAGATATTTGTGACAGTCGTAGGAAAGAATGTAGAAGGACATATATACTTTAGATATTTGTGACAGTCCTAGAAATGAATGTATTAATGTAGTAGGACATATATACTTTAGATATTTGTGACAGCCCTAGAAATGAATGTATTAATGTAGAAGGACATATACACTTTATATATTGTGACAGTCATAGGGATGAATGAGTTAGGACATATATACTTTAGATATTGTGACAGTCCTAGGAATGAATGAGTTAGGCCATATATACTTTAGATATTGTGACAGTCATAGGGATGAATGAATTAGGACATATATACTTTAGATATTGTGACAGTCCTAGGAATGAATAAGTTAGGACATTTATACTTTATATATTGTGACAGTCCTAGGGATGAATAATTTGGACATTTATACTTTATATATTGTGACAGTCCTAGGAATGAATGAGTTAGGACATATATACTTTAGATATTGTGACAGTCCTAGGAATGAATAAGTTAGGACATATATACTTTTGATATTGTGACAGTCCTAGGAATGAATAAGTTAGGACATTTATACTTTATATATTGTGACAGTCCTAGGGATGAATAAGTTAGAACATATATACTTTAGATATTGTGACAGACCTAGGAATGAATGAGTTAGGACATATATACTTTAGATATTTGTGACAGCCCTAGAAATGAATGTATTAATGTAGAAGGACATATACACTTTAGATATTGTGACAGTCCTAGAAATGAATGTAGGACATATACAGATACAGTGACAGTTCTACGAATGATGAATGTAGTAGGACATATATAGATATTGTGACAATCCTATAAATGAATGTAGTAGGGCATATACAGATACTGTGACGGACCTAGGAATAAATGTAGTAGGACACATAAAGATATTGTGACAGTCCTAGGAATGAACGAGTTAGGTCATATATACTTTAGATATTGTGACAGTCCTAGGAATGAATGTATTAGAACGTATATAGATATTGTGACAGTCCGAGGAATGAATGCAGTAGGACATATATACTTTAGATATTGTGATAGTTCTATGAATGAATGTAGTAGAGCTATATAAACTTTAGATATTGTGACAGTCCTAAGAATGAATGTAGTAGGACATATATATATATATATACTTTATATATTGTGACAGTCCTAGGAATGAACGTAGTAGGACATATAGTTTAGATTTCTGTGACAGCTGTCGGAGTGTACTAGGGCAGATATTAAATTTACGTTGACAACTTTTGGAGTGTAGTAGGACAGATAACAGATTTACCTGACAACTCACAGTCAGATAACAGATTTACGTGACAGGTCACAGACAGATAACAGATTTACATGACAGCTCACAGACAGATAACATATTTACGTAACAGCTCACAGACAAATAACAGATCTACGTGACAGCTCACAGACATATAACAGACTTAGGTGACAGCTCACAGACAGATAACATATTTACGTGACAGCTCACAGACAGATTACAGATTTACGTGACAGCTCACAGACAGATAACAGATTTATGTGACAGGTCACGGACAGATAAGAGATTTACTTGACAGCTCACAGAGAGATAACAGATTTATGTGACAGGTCACGGAGAGATAACAGATTTACGTGACATGTCACGGACATATACATTTTCTTTAAAATCTCCGAAACATTTTTACCTCCACTCGAGGGTTCAAAGTCGAGTATTTTGTTTTCCAAGGTTAATAAATGCAAGGAGTGGTCAAGTGATGAAAGGAAAAAAAAAGTAAACTCCGCACGCAGTGATTAGAACATAACTTCTTCTTTTTCTCCTTCTCCTTCTCCTTCTTCTTCTCTCTTCTTCTTCTTCTTCTTCTCTTCTTCTCCTTCTCCTTCTTCTTCTTCTTCTTCTACTTCTTCTTCTCCCTCTTTTTCTTCTTCTCCTTCTTCTCCTTCTTCTTCTTCTTCTTCTTCTTCTTCTCCTTCTCTTCTCCTTCTTCTTCTCCTTCTCCTTCTTCTCCTTCTCCTTCTTCTTCTCCTACTCCTTCTCCTTCTCCTTCTTCTTCTCCTTCTCCTTCTTCTCCTTCTCCTTCTTCTTCTTCTTCTCCTACTCCTTCTCCTTCTTCTTCTCCTTCTCCTTCTTCTCCTTCTCCTTCTTCTTCTCCTACTCCTTCTTCTTCTCCTTCTTCTCCTTCTCCTACTCCTTCTCCTTCTTCTTCTCCTTCTTCTCATTCTCCTTCTCCTACTCCTTCTTCTTCTCCTACTCCTTCTCCTTTTCCTTCTCCTCCTTCTTCTTCTCCTCCTCCTTCTTCTCCTACTCCTCTCCTTCTCCTTCTTCTCCTTCTCCTTCTTCTTCTTCTCCTTCTTCTTCTTCTCCTTCTCCTTTTCCTTCTTCTTCTCCTCCTTCTTCTCCTTCTCCTTCTTCTCCTTCTCCTTCTCCTTCTTTTTCTCCTTCTTATCCTTCTCCTTCTTCTTCTCCTTCTTCTTCTTCTCCTTCTCCTTCTCCTTCTTCTCCTTCTCCTTCTCTTTCTCCTTCTTCTTCTCCTTCTCCTTCTTCTCCTTCTCCTTCTTCTCCTTCTCCTTCTTCTTCTCCTTCTTCTCCTTCTTCTCCTTCTCCTTCTTCTTCTTCTCCTTTTCCTTCTCCTTCTCCTTCTTCTCCTTCTCTCCTTCTCCTTTGTCTCCTTCTCCTTCTCCTTTTTCTCCTTCTTCTCCTTCTCCTTCACTTTCTCCTTCTCCTTCTCTTTCTCCTTCTCCTTCTTCTCCTTCTCCTTCTCCTTCTTCTCCTTCTCCTTCTCTTTCTCCTTCTTCTTCTCCTTCTCCTTCTTCTCCTTCTCCTTCTTCTTTCTCCTTCTCCTTCTTCTCCTTCTCCTTCTTCTTCTTCTCCTTTTCCTTCTCCTTCTCCTTCTTCTCCTTCTCCTTCTTCTCCTTCTCTCCTTCTTCTTCTCCTTCTTCTTCTTCTCTTTCTCCTTCTCCTTCTTCTCCTTCTCCTTCTTCTCCTTCTCCTCTTCTTCTTCTCCTTCTCCTTTTCCTTCTCCTCCTTCTTCTTCTCCTCCTTCTCTCCTTCTCCTTCTTCTCCTTCTCCTTCTCCTTCTTTTTCTCCTTCTTATCCTTCTCCTTCTCTTCTTCTCTTCTCCTTCTCCTTCTTCTTCTTCTCCTTCTCCTTCTCCTTCTCCTTCTTCTCCTTCTCCTTCACTTTCTCCTTCTCCTTCTCTTTCTCCTTCTTCTTCTTCTCCTTCCTCTCTCCTTCACTTTCTCCTTCTCCTTCTCTTTCTCCTTCTCCTTCTTCTTCTTCTCCATCTCCTTCTCCTTCGTCTTCTTCTTCTTCTCCTCCTTCTCCTTCTCCTTCTTTTCCTTATTCTTCTCCTTCTTCTCTACTCCTTCTCGTTCTCCTTCTTCTCCTTCTCCTCCTTCTCCTTCTCCTCCTTCTAATTCTTCTCCTTCTCCTTCTTCCCCTTCTCCTCCTCCTCCTCCTTCTCCTTCTCCTCCTTCTCCTACCCCTTCTCCTTCTCCTCCTTCTCCTTCTCCTCCTTCTCCTACTCCTTCTCCTTCTCCTTCTCCTCCTTCTCCTTCTCCTTCTTCTCCTACTCCTTCTTCTCCTTCTCCTTCTCCTTCTTCTCCTTCTCCTCCTTCTCCTTCTCCTTCTCCTCCTTCTCCTTCTCCTTCTCCTTCTTCTCCTTCTCCTTCTCCTACTCCTTCTTCTCCTACTCCTTTTTCTCCTTCTCCTTCTCCTACTCCTTCTCCTCCTTCTCCTTCTTCTCCTACTCCTTCTTCTCCTACTCCTTCTTCTCCTACTCCTTCTTCTCCTACTCCTTCTTCTCCTACTCCTCCTTCTCCTTCTTCTCCTACTCCTTCTTCTCCTACTCCTCCTTCTCCTTCTTCTCCTACTCCTTCTTCTCCTACTCCTTCTTCTCCTTCTCCTTCTTCTCCTACTCCTTCTTCTCCTACTCCTTCTCCTTCTCCTTCTCCTCCTTCTCCTTCTCCTTCTTCTCCTACTCCTTCTCCTTCTTCTCCTTCTCCTCCTTCTCCTACTCCTTCTCCTTCTCCTCCTTCTCCTTCTCCTTCTTCTCCTACTCCTTCTCCTTCTTCTCCTTCTTCTCCTTCTCCTCCTTCTCCTACTCCTTCTCCTTCTCCTCATTCTCCTTCTCCTTTTTCTCTTACTCCTTCTCCTCCTTCTCCTCCTTCTCCTACTCCTTCTCCTTCTCCTCCTTCTTCTCCTTCTCCTCCTTCTCCTTCTTCTCCTTCTTCTCATTCTCCTCCTTCTCCTCCTTCTCCTCCTTCTCCTTCTCCTTCTTCCCCTTCTCCTCCTCCTCATCCTCCTTCTTCTTCCTCTGCGATCATGACTCATTCAGACTAGGACACCGGACTCTCTTATGAAGGCAGCTGTCTACTTGATTTGGTTGCCCCATATAATTTCTCTTCCAGGGAGGTGGGTGTGGACCACATTGTCCTTCTCAGGTCTGTGTACTGGGGGCAATCCTGTAGAACATGTTTTGTAGTCATGTTATCCAGGGTACAGTGGCACTGGCTGGTAGTTCCTATTTTAAGTTTGCTGAACATGTGGTTTCTCATTCTGTTGTGGCCAGTGCATGGGCGGAGTAGAACATAACAAGATTGAAGTAGAAAATTCATCATTACGGATCGTGTATAAATGAAAGATGGACAGATTGTTGTCCCATTTTAATTATAGCGCAGTCCGATTGTAGTTCTGCTTAAGCCTAGTTCTGTAATTAATTCTAACTCTGTATAACGCCAGTTCTCGTTCTTTTTCTTTTACAGCGTGCGTCCGTTAACTTGATGAACATGTTAAGTGTCGCTAGTTTACGACAAGCCGTGGTATCTACGACTTTCGGCCGTTGCACCTGTCTCCGATATGGGCAGATTTTTAATAGCTTAACAATTTTGTCAGGGCGGTGGCCAATTTGGCATACTCTTTCCAACTTTTTCTGCAAAGAATTATTTAACGGGCACAGTGTGCACAAGGCCGACGTTTTACTTTTAGCTCGTCCAGCTCCCGTTGTTGTACTTGTAGTTAGTCGAAGGCGCCGGTATCACTGCAAACGAATTAAAAATCCATAATTGCTCAACAGCCCGTACCAGAGAAATCATCCAAATTAACATCTCATCGCATAGAGGATCCAAACAAAGGAATACAGCTGCAGTCCCCATCATAGCAGTTACAGCACACGCCAAAAGACATAAGGCCAAGCGACACCGAAAGTGAAAGCAGCCAAACTGTCCTTCGTCATACGATATCATCAAACATTGTAAACAATCGGAATATCGAAACACGATTCGGATGAAATACACAGCTCACGGTGTGCACTGAACACTTAACTCAGTAGCTCCGGAGCTTCGACCGGACTTGGAATATGAGGAACAGCAACAAAGAACACTTTTCAAACAAAGCCTCAATGATTCCTGTCGCCTATCCGCCATATCGACCGGAAGTCAGTTTCCGTTGTCCCCTTTCATTATAATCGTCATTGACTGTAGTTCAGGCTACATGTAACTGAAACATAACAACAAATGGACGCGTATTTCCAACTTAAAAAGATCCATTGCTTGAGGCAAATAAACAACAAAACCAAGGGAAAATGAAGGTAAAATATTAATGAGTATATTCATAACAGATTACAACAGAATGATGAACTTAATTAAGGTGAATCCCTTGGGCCACGGTTCCTAAACCGTGAGCCGTATCCCAGTGAAATCCCTAGCGTTTACTGGGCGTGGACGGGAAGGCGCATATAATTATTTCCTAATGCTTCTTAACTGAGTTAACTTTCTAAAAATTAGTATAGTATTCTTCCATTTTGTTGTCCGTTTGTTTTTGTTGAACCTGTTTCCTGGGGAACACCACATGTAGGCCGAAATGTCAATAATCTGTATAGTCCACATTTGTAAAACTGTCAACATACGTCAATAATATGTATAGTCCACATTTGTAAAGCTGTCAACATACGTCAATAATCTGTATAGTCCACATTTGTAAAACTGTCAACATACGTCAATAATCTGTATAGTCCACATTTGTAAAGCTGTCAACATACGTCAATAATCTGTATAGTCCACATTTGTAAAACTGTCAACATACGTCAATAATCTGTATAGTCCACATTTGTAAAACTGTCAACATACGTCAATAATATGTATAGTCCACATTTGTAAAACTGTCACTATACCTTGTAGGGGTTTATACTATACCAGTGGTGGGGAGTGTTAAACACTGTAAGGTATGGTGACAGCTTTACAAGGAAGGAACACAACACAATACTAACGTTTCGGCCTGTGGCCTTCTTCAGAATACAAGGACAACGATAACGGCGAAGCACAATTATCTATAACTACATGTTGGATGATCAGGTGATTGATCACGTGGTCATAGTTAATCACGTAGTTTATAGATAATTGTGCTTCACGTTTGTTATCGTTGTCCTTGTATTCTGAAGAAGGCCAAAGGACGAAACGTCAGTATTGTGTTGTGTTCCTTCCTTGTAAAGCTGTCACCATACCTTACAGTGTTTAACACTCCCCACCACTGGCTCCTTGCTACCAGCTTTACCGCAGCATGGCAATTATCTGTCTATTTCCTTTATACTATACCCCACACTAGGTCTCTCATTTTAAGACAAATGTTTTTACGGGGAATTTGACAATAAATGTTGTCAAGGGCTGCATGATTTAAAAATAGCTTTCATAAAAGATGACCGCAAATTACTTGGCTGTTATAAATGATGGTTATAAGCTTTCTGGTTGTTGTAAATGATAGTCGCATGTTACTTGGCTGTTATAAATGATGGCCGCATGTCACTTGGCTGTTATAAATGATGGTTGCATGTTACTTGGTTGTTATAAATGATGGTCGCATGTTACTTGGTTGTTATAAATGATGGTCGCATGTTACTTGGCTGTTATAAATGATGGTCGCATGTTACTTGGCTGTTATTAAAGATGGTCGCATGTTACTTGGCTGTTATAAATGATGGTGGCATGTTACTTGGCTGTTATAAATGATGGTCGCATGTTATTTGGCTGTTATAAATGATGGTCGCAAGTTACTTGGCTGTTATAAATGATGGTTGCAAGTTACTTGGCTGTTATAAATGATGGTTGCAAGTGATATGGCTGTTATAAATGATGGTCGCAAGTTACTTGGCTGTTATAAATTATGGTTGCAAGTGATATGGCTGTTATAAATGATGGTTGCAAGTTATATGGCTGTTATTAAAGATGGTTATAAGTTATATGGCTGTTATAAATGATGGTCGCAAGTTACATGGCTGTTATAAATGATGGTTACAAGTTATATGGCTGTTATAAATGATGGTCGCAAGTTATATGGCTGCTATAAATGATGGTCGCAAGTTATTCGGCTGTTATAAAAGGTGGTTGTAACCCGAGAAACGTTGAGAAACACTGCCCTGGGAAACAGAAACCAAGTGGCGATGTAATGCGACTCGTCCTAGAGGAACAGAAACCCCGAGGTAATGTAAGCAGACACTGATGTCTCGATTAACATCCTCCCCAGCTCGCGTATTCATTGATTTCACATAAACGATCCATGTCAATCAAACTAAGTAACGAGGGAATACCCGAGCTCTTTGAATCATTTTACTGGAACTCTTTATGACCTAAGGTTTAGCGTCACAACAAGATCTCTAAATAATCTAAGGTTTAGCGTCACAACAAGATCTCTAAATAATCTAAGGTTTAGCGTCACAACAAGATCTATAAATAATCTAAGGTTTAGCGTCACAACAAGATCTATAAATAATCTAAGGTTTAGCGTTACAACTATAACTCTATATGATCTAAGGTTTAGCGTCACAACTAGAACTCGACACAATCAAAGGTTTAGCGTCCTATCAAGAACTCGACATAATCTAAGGTTTAGCGTCACATCTAGAACTCGACATAATCAAAGGTTTTAGCGTCACATCTAGAACTCGACATAATCTAAGGTTTAGCATCACATCTAGAACTCGACATAATCAAGGTTTAGCGTCACATCTAGAACTCGACATAATCTGAGATTCAATTTCACAACTAGTCCACACACGTGAGAGAATATTGAGTCAATTTAAGCATAAATAGGAACTCATTTGAAAGCAAAGATGAAGAGTGGAATCAACCAGTGGGATAATTCCAGGCTGAGTTGTCTGTCCTGAAGAACGACAAAATGAACGTCGTTTAACGAAAGATATAAATGTTGATAAAAGAGAAAAGGGAAACATAAACGATGAGAGTGAATTAGATTTTTTAAAAATATTTGATGAAACAAAATATAAATAGGGTTTTCGTGGAAAGGAGATGAAAAATAGAGCAAAAATAGAAATATGAATTGCGAGTATAGAAATGGTAAAAGATAGGGATAGAGTGATATGAGACCGGGGTATAACAAACAAAAATGAGCAGAGATGGAATACGGAATTAGATACTCGGAGAATGAATGAGCCGGAAAAAATGGCAATGATGAAATTGAGAGAGGGGGAAAGTGGGAAATATTGGCAATTTAATTTCCGGGTTGTGGAAAGTGAATACAATTTTCGTTGCAAAGACAAACTGAAGGAGTGTTCATGGGATCTAAAGACAGAAATATTGACACAATAAACGCATGAAGTTATATTAATATAGAAAGAAATGATCAATCTGTCTAGAAGATGCGAGTAAGAGAAACATTTAAGAAATGGATATTACGTTTAATAGAACAGAAGATAGTAGCTGTACAATGGAGGTGAGATGCAGAATGGCTCAGGAAAAAGTAGCTTTAAAAAAATTAGGAAGATACTGTGCAATTCATTTTTGACAATAGAAACAAGAAAAAGAGTTCTTAAATGTTATGTAGAGCCAGTCTTAACATATGGATGTAAATCATGGACAATAGGACAACAGACAAGAAAATCACTGGAGTCTGTAGAAATGTGGTTTTACAGAAGAATGTTGAGAATACCATGGACAGCTAAAATGAGTAATGAAACGTTCAGAAAGAGGCCAAAGCACAAAGAGAGCTCATTCCCATTATTATGAAGAAACAAGCATACTTTTTGGCCATGTAATGAGAAGAGAACAACTGGAATATATTGTAACAACTGGAAAAAGTGAGAGACGAAAAGAGAAAAAATTTCAGACAGCTTAAGAGAATGGCTTGGCAGAAGGTCAACAACAGAAATAATAAATAACCGTCGTGATCGAGAGTTGTGGAGCGACATGATCACCAATGTCAGAAGGCGTGGTACTTGATGATGATAATGATGATGATGATGATAATGATGATGATGATGATGATGATGATGATGATAATGAGAAGAGAATACCCTACTAAGCGTCACCTTGGAGAGGAAGGTACAAGGTAGTCGAGGTAGACCAAGACTAAAGTGGATGGACACCATCACAAGATGGACAGGTGAACCTATGACAATGTGCATCTTCAAGACAAGAGACGAGTAAAATGGCGACCCATGGTAGCCAACCTTCGATGTGGAGACGACATCCAATGACTGAATGAAAGGTGTAAAAATAAAGTAAATTGAGCTAAATAGACATATATAGCAGCAGTCATGCAAAAAGTCTAGTCGTGAAGTATTTATTCGTTGAAACATAGATCTAGAATAGCCCCTCAGGAATCATCATCATCATCATGTGCCGTACCGGTTGGCGTTGGCGATCATGTCCCTCCACAGTCTTATCCACAGTGCATCGTATGAGTTCTGTTGTTGACTGTTTTCCATGCCATGACACCAAGCTATCCAGTATTTTCTCTCTTTGTCGTCCGCGATCTCTCTTTCCTTTTATTTTGCCAGTTGTAACCAAGAATTCCAACTTTCCTCTTCTCATGATGTGCCCAAAAAATGTTGATTGCTTCTATCTGATGTTTTTTAAGGGCTCCCTTTTTGACTCAGGAGTACAGCGGTAGATAAGACAGTAGACGGAGAACAGCCACGTGGTTCACTTTATCTCATTATGTGATTTATTTAACTGTTTATCTCATTGTGTGATTTATTTCATTGTTTATCTCACTGTGTGATTTATTTAATTTGTTTATTTCATTGTGTGATTTATTTCATTTGTTTATTTCATTGTGTGATTTATTTCATTTGTTTATTTCATCGTGTGATTTATTTCATTTGTTTATTTCATTGTGTGATTTATTTCATTGTTTATCTCATTGTGTGATTTATTTCATTGTTTATCTCATTGTGTGATTTATTTCATTGTTTATCTCATTGTGTGATTTATTTCATTTGTTTATTTCATTGTGTGATTTATTTCATTGTTTATCTCATTGTGAGGTTATTTCATTGTCTATTTCGTTGCGTGATTTGTTTAATTGTATTTTTAATTGTGTGATTTATTTAATTATTTATCTCATTGTGTGATTGACTTATTGTTTATCTCACTGAGAAGTTGCGAGTTCAAATTCTGGCTGCAGCGGTTGGGATTTTTATTTGTGAATATCTTTCAAACAACCACGGCAACCACCCCTGGTCACAGAAGCGAGGCCCGGCTTGAAACGTCAATTACTCATCGACGGAACAAAATATCAGTACATCCGAAGAGAGGGCTACCTGCCTATTCGGCGAGGAACCCCTGTGTTCAGGGCTGACATCGTATTGAGTTGGCACTTTCAAGCAATTGTCCGTGATCAGCAGAATGGCACGTCTATCAAGTGTGTCACAACAATTGGGCGACTCACACACGCGCACTCTCTCTCTCTCTCTCTCTCTCCCCCTCTCACCATCTCTCTCTCCCTCTCTCTCTACCTCTATCTCCCTCTTTACCTATCTCTCCCTCTCTCCCTCCCTCTCTCTCTCCTTCTCCCTCTCTCTCCCTCTCTTTCTACCTCTATCTCCCTCTTTACCTCTCTCTTTACCTCTCTCTTCCTCTCTCTCTCTCACTCTCTCTTCCTCTCTCTCTCCTTCTCTCTGCCTCTCTCTCCCTCTCTCTCCCAACCTCTCTCTCTCCTTCCCCTCTCCCTCTCTCTCCCAACCTTTCTCTCTCTCTCCTTCCCCTCTCCCTTTCCCTCTCTCCTCTCTCTCCTTCTCTCTCTCTCTCTCTCACTCCCTCTCTCTCTGCCTCAACGGACATATTTCTCTTCACTTTTCACCAAATGATCGTTCAAATTTCGTTGCAATATTTTCATTGGTGTTAAGAATTACCGAGGAAATATCGGGTTGTGTAGCGAGTGAGACAGCCTTTATTACTTACAAACACAAATAAAGCTATAAATTAGGCATTGCTTGTTGCTATGATTTAGCTAGCACGCCTTGTTCCTCAAACTCAAAATCATATCTTTGGTCACATGGCCGACCAGAAGAGCAGAACATGATTTAATAACAAATCAGGTCATTCTAGTTTATTAATGACAATCATTTATTTGAGATAGGAAAAGCCAATGTCCTTGAGTCGCCTCCCATTAAAAGAGTCACGCATCTTCGGTTGTCTCTCATTCCAGGAATCATGCCACACTTCTTGGTATTAGCATTTCTGGTTGTTATAATTCCTGGAATCGATCAGACGTGTCAAAGGTCGCTAGGTTCGGTGAAAACTCAACAAAAATTCGATTTGTTATTAAGTTATTGTAACTCTTTGAAATATTTAATATCATTGAAACATTTCTAAGAAGGAATTACGGTTTCTCATACAAATTGGAAAAAAAAGAACACTTATTTAAAAAACCAAAGTAAAATTTATTTTTAAAAAGTCAAATTAAAATTTATTTTTAAAAAGCCAAATTAAGATTTATTTTAAAAAGCCAAAGTAAAATTTATTTTTAAAAGCCAAATTAAAATTTATTTTAAAAAGCCAAAGTAAAATTTATTTTTAAAAAGCCAAATTAAAATTCATTTTAAAAAGCCAAAGAAAAATTTATTTTTAAAAAGCCAAATTAAAATTTATTTTAAAAAGCCAAAGTAAAATTTATTAATAAAAAGCCAAATTAAAATTTATTTTAAAAAGCCAAAATAAAATTTATTTTTAAAAAGCCAAATAAAAATTTATTTTAAAAAGCCAAAGTAAAATTTATTTTTAAAAAGCCAAATTAAAATTTATTTTAAAAAGCCAAAGTAAAATTTATTTTAAAAAGTCAAATTAAAATTTATTTTTAAAAGCCAAAGAAAAATTTATTTTTAAAAAGCCAAATTAAAATTTATTTTTAAAAAGCCAAATTAAGATTTATTTTAAAAAGCCAAAGTAAAATTTATTTTTAAAAAGCCAAATTAAAATTGTTTTAAAAAGCCAAAGTAAAATTTATTTTAAAAGGCCAAATTAAAAATTTATTTTAAAAAGCCAAAGTAAAATTTATTTTTAAAAAGCCAAATTAAATTTATTTTAAAAAGCCCAAAGTAATTTTTTTTTTTTTAAAAAGCCAAAGTAAAATTTATTTTAAAAAGCCAGGGTAAAATTTATTTTAAAAAGCCAAAGTAAAATGTATTTTAAAAGCCAAATTAAAATGTATTTTAAAAAGCCAAAGTAATTTTTTTTTTTTTTAAAAAAGCCAAAGTAAAATTTATTTTAAAAATCCAAGTTAACATTTATTTTAAAAGCCACAGAAAATTTATAAAAAAAGCCAAAGTTGTAGCGTACTAGATATTATAGGTATACGAATTAATGCTTGTGCTTTTAGTCTAGATTTGGGCATTTTATTTAGAGGTGCAATAATGCTTCCCAAATACTTCTGTGAAATGTTTTGAAACAAAATTATATCTCGTTTCCATAGAAAAATGGATATTTTATTGGAACATTACTAATATTGTTAGGTGTCTTGATTACTGTAGTCTAGTGGTTGTAGTTTTATTGTTTTAGTATGTCTTTACGACCCACGGTAGTACAGTTGACATGAGAGTGATTATAGTTCACATGAGAGTAATTGCAGTTCACATCATAGTAATTACAGTTCACACGAGAGTAATTACAGCTTAAATGAAAGTGATTACAATTTAAATGAAAGTAGCTATAGTTCACGTGAGTGTAATTACAATTTACGTGAGTGTAATTACAATTTACGTGAGTGTAATTACAATTTATCCCGTGTGTTACCGGGCCTCATTATGAGGGAGGTAAAGAATAGTGACACTGTGACCTTCCAGGCATGTCGTAAGAGGCGACTAAGGAGGTTGATCGATGGCTTGACAAGCTGTCATTGTAAAAAGTATTGTTATGGAAACAGCGCCATAGATTTTAGATCAGTGATCTCTGCAATATGTGCCATTTTGGCACGCAAGGTTTCTGTTTTGAGATTGTGGTTCTGCCCTATGTGCCGTCTTCGGCTCGAAAGGACAATAGATAGAATTACAATTTACGTGAGTGTAATTACAGTTCACACGATAGTAACACAGTTCATATGAGAGAAATTACAGTTCACAAGAGAGTAATTACAGTTCACATGAGAGTAATTACAGTTCACATGAGAGTAATTACAGTACACACGATAGTAATACAGTTCATATGAGAGCAATTACAGTCACAAGAGAGCACTTAGTTCACATGAGAGTAATTACAGTTCACACCAGAGTAATTACAGTTCACGTGAGAGAATTACAGTTCACATGATAGCAATTACAGTTCACAAGTGAGTAATTACAGTTCACATGATAGCAATTACAGTTCACATGATAACAATTACAGTTCACAAGAGAGTAATTACAGTTCACATGAGAGTAATTACAGTACACACGATAGTAATTACAGTTCACGTGAGAGAATTACAGTTCACATGATAGCAATTACAGTTCACAAGTGAGTAATTACAGTTCACATGATAGCAATTACAGTTCACATGATAACAATTACAGTTCACAAGAGAGTAATTACAGTTGAACCAGAGTAATTACAGTTAACAAGAGAGTAATTAAGGTTCACACCAGAGTAATTACAGTTCACATGATAAAAATTGCAATTCACAAGATAGTGATTACAGTTCACATCAGAGTAATTACAGTTCACAAGAGAGTAATTACAGTTCACACCAAAGTAATTACAGTTCACATGATAACAATTGCAATTCACAAGATAGTGATTACAGTTCACATCAGAGTAATTACAATTCACAAGAGAGTAATTACAGTTCACATGGTAACAATTACAGTTCACAAGAGAGAAACCCATATTGCCTATATCACATCATGTATCACATACAAAGAAACACATATTGTTACAATGTATTGCATACAAAGAAATCCATATTTTTTATACAACATCCTGTATCATATTGTATATCGCATCCTGTACCACACCGTGTATCAAATCCTGCAACACAACGTGAATCACATCCTGCATCATATCCTGTATCACACCCAGTCTTAATTCGTTTATCATATTCTGTATCATATACTGCATCTGTATCATATCCTGTGTCATATCGTGTATCATATTCTGTATCACACCATGTATCACATCGTGTATCACATTCTGTAACATACCCTGTATCATATCCTGTATCACATCCTGTAACACACCCTGTATCATATTCTGTATCACATCCACGAACACACCCTGTATCATATCCTGTATCACATCCTGTAACACACCCTGTACCATATCCCGTATCACATCCTGTAACACACCATGTATCATATCCTGTATCACATCCTGTAACACACCCTGTATCATATCCTGTATCACATCCTGTAACACACCCAGTATCATATCCTGTATCACATCCTGTAACACACCCTGTATCATATCCTGTATCACATCCTGTAACACACCCTGTATCACATCCTGTATCACATCCTGTAACACACCCTGTATCACAACCTGTATCACATCCTGTATCATATCCTGTATCCTCCGTGTGTCACATCGTGTATCACATCCTGTATCACATCCTGCATCACATCCTGTATCACACCCTATATCATATCCTGTATTATATCGTGTGTTATATCGTGTATCACACCCTGTATCACATAATGTATCACATCCTGTATCACATACTGTATCACACCCTGTATCATATCCTGTAACACACCCTGTATCACATCCTGTATCATATCCTGTATCGCATCGTGTATCACATCGTGTATCACATCATGTAACACACCCTGTATTACATCCTGTATCACATCCTGTATCACATCCTGTAACACACCCTGTATCATATCCTGTATCGCATCGTGTATCACATTCTGTATCACACCCTGTATCATATCGTGTGTCACACCCTGTATCACATCCTGTATCACATCCTGTATCACACCCTGTATCACATCCTGTATCACACCCTGTATCACATCCTGTATCACACGCTGTATCACATTCTTTATCACACCCTTTATCACACCCTGTATCACATCCTGTATCATATCGTGTGTCACATCATGTAATACACCCTGTATCACATCATGTATCATATCGTGTGTCACATTGTGTAACACATCCTGTATCACATCATGTATCATATCGTGTGTCACATCGTGTATCACACCCTTTATCACATCCTGTATCACATCCTGTATCACATCCTGTATCATATCTTGTGTCACATCGTGTAACACATCCTGTATCACATCCTGTATCACACCCTGTATCACATCCTGCATCAAATTGTGTATCACACCCTGTATCATAGTGTGTGTCACATCGTGTATCAAGTCCTGTATCACATCCTTTATCATATCGTGTAACACCTCCTGTATCACACCCTTTATCACACCCTGTATCACACCTTTTATCATATCGTGTATCACACCCTGTATCACACCCTGTATCACATCCTGTATCACACCCTGTAACACATCCTGTATTACACCTTGTACCATATCCTGTATCATATCGTGTAACACATCCTGTATCACATCCTGTATAATATCGTGTGTCACATCGTGTAACACACCCTGTATCACACCCTGTATCACATCCTGCATCATATTGTGTATCACACCCTGTATCACATCCTGTATCATACCGTGTGTCACATCGTGTATCACATCCTGTATCACATCCTGCATCACACCCTTTATCATATCGTGTGTCACACCCTGTATCACATCCTGTATCACACCCTGTATCACATCCTGTAACACATCCTGTATCACACCCTGTATCACATCCTGTAACACATCCTGTAACACACCCTGTATCACATCCTGCATCACATCGAGTAACACACCCTGTATCACATCCTGTATCACATCCTGCATCACATCGTGTAACACACCCTGTATCACATCCTGTATCATATCGTGTATCACATCGTGTAACACACCCTGTATTACATCCTGTATCATATCGTGTGTCATATCGTGTATCACACCCTGTATCATATACTTTATCATATCGTGTATCACACCCTGTATCACATCCTGTATCACATCCTGTATCACACCTTGTACCATATGCTGTATGATATCGTGCATCACCAATAATTTCTCCGTTCTCGCCACGGCTATACCTCTTCATCGCTAGCCCCTAAAGGGACATTAAATGCTGTAGATGTGTTATCGTTTACAATAGACGACTCTCGGCTCAAAACACCCAAGGCATTTATGGCTCCTGGACTGTCTGCTCCTACGATCATAATTCTTTTTGATGAAATTGATTATCAAATACAGACTCACATATTGCATTAATAACTTCCAATGTCATATACACAAAGAGGCATATTATTTTTTATAATGCCATTTATCTTTCAAAGCGAGATATATTGTAAGTGTAACGCAAGCTATTGCATATACAGAGGGACTGATAACAAAGTGAATCTTTTATCTCATGAGAAGAAAACTATAGTACTCTGCTTAGCTCATATTTAGTCCACATGTAGACTTACACAATTTGTGTACGTTGTGATGTTTAGTTAACTTTGCAGGATTTAGTCTCAACATTTTTTTAACCGAAACGACATTGTGACTAAGAAGGGAGGGGGGGGGGGGGAGACACCACGGTGAAGGGATAAAAAAAATGGAACCACTGTTACCTGTTGCGCTTGTCGTTAGTGGCGACTCAGGAGGTTGGGGCTCAGGATCTAAGCTCATGCGACGGAGTTTGTACATCTGATCTGAAACCATATTTAGTGCTTTCGATAGTGTGTGTGTGTGGGGGGGGGGGTATGTTTCGTACCAGGGAACGTGCTGAGGAGGGGATATGTGTAGTTGCCTATTATACAACGGATATTATCTGTCGACTAAACTAAATGAGTTGAGCAGAAAGAGCTAGATATTTCGTCGTTATTACGTATTTGAAAGCGCCAGTGGCGTAGTGATAACTTTCTATCGATGAAGAAAACGGGGAATCGATCCCAAATTTGCCTCCCCCCAGGACAACCCAACTTAAAATGGGATCCGACTCACTGAGTTTGGAAAAGTAATGACGATGAGTAAGAGCATTGGCCTCCTACCTCAATACACCATGACCTAGTACACGGAAATTTAAAACGCGTCTATCACATTCTTTGTTTGTCAAGGAAATCCTGTTAGAGTTTATTGCTTTATATAACTGTGTTGTGAACGAGGTAGCTGTTGTTATTTTAAAAACTATGTCGTTTATTTAATGTCCCAACTTGAGTGACAAGCACACACGTAAAGCTTTCACAGGCTGACGACAGCGGACGATGTGTATTGTGAACATAATACGAGGTGGATAGACTAGAAGTCTTGGATTAACAGCGGTAACAAGGATAGACCTGTGGGTCAAACATGGACCCTTTCTAAATCACATTTAAGAAAGATCAATACATGTGAGATGCGATGCTTGAGAAAAGTAACAAACAACACAAGAAGAGATAGAATACCAAATGAAACCATAAGAAAAATGGTAGGAATAAAACCCTGCCAAGAATATATAGAACAACAACTTAAATGGTTGGGCCACCTGGTCAGAATGAATCCTCACCAATCACCATCAATGGCGTTCTTCTCGAGAATGCATGGAAAAAGACCAAGAGGAAGACCTAGAAGAAGATGGATAGATGCAGTGACAAAGACATGTAACAACAAAGGAAAATCACTAATTCAGACAGTTCGAGCAGCTCAAGAACGACAAACGATATAACCACGACACCTTTTCGGTATCAGTGAGAAAGAGAAACGAAAGAAAGAAAGAACAACGATAGTCATGTACCCCCTACCAGCTAGAATAACAATGGAAAGTCATCAGCTATAAAGACATGAAGTATGATAACACACGTGTAGTTTAATTGGAATTGTTCATCACAGTGAGAAGAAATCTTATTGGATGAGTCAAACATGTGGGTGGGGCCAAGAAGATTGTCAGTAACAGGGCTGGAAGGTAAAGGTAAAGTACACGATTTGAATCGGTGTCTTAGCACGCGAGTTTTCACCCATATGTACTCGGCCGTCTATCCAGAAGTATTCAGATACTTCTGGATAGTGTCGCTTCAAGCATCGAAAATCACGATGCGGGGTGACATTCTTCACCTTCCCAGAGTACTACCCTGGTACCAATTTCTGCCAGCGGCTGGGTCGACCGCGGGGGTATTTTTTTTTTTCCAACCACGGGTGCAATTCACACTGCTTCCAGCGGCAATCGAACATTCGTTGTCCGAACGTCGGTAGTCCAGTCGGGTGGTTGTCCCAACTCGGCTACCGATGGCCCCCAAAAAGAGCTGAAAGCTGTCAGTGAATCATAATTGATGGTTTGAACTAAGATCAGTGAACAAGGACTATCCAGATTTGATCCCACCTCCTCGCCGTGCCTCTACAAACAAACTGAAAAAAGTCTAGTCTGCCTTGTGACTAAGGATAGAGAGGGAAGGCAACCCGGTATTAAAAAATGCCGTAATGAAGTCGGATGTGTTGAGCCGAAGGTTCTACTGAAAACCACAAAACAGCACATACACACCCACCGTTCAGCTCGGATAACGAAGATGTCTCTTTCTTTAGACATCGGCTGAATGTAAGCAAATATACATACGAGTATGTACATAATAATAATAGTAGCAACGAAACACTGTTCTCAAGCTGGTCTGTATAGTAACGTACTAACAGCGAAGTGATGACAAAACATCTTGGGCTTACAGCAGCAAACACGACACAAAATGATCAACAAACAAAACAGAAACTCTATGGAAGGAAAGAAATGAAAGGTTTTTTTCATCGAGAAATATCATAGTGTGGACTTTAGAGCTTGGCAAGAAACATGGAACGAATTATTCCCATGATTATTTATTATAGAGTGCCATAATGATATAAGAAGGTAACATTAAATAACTGATAGAGCGTGAAGCTTGTCCCAAGTAGGATCGGCGACTTCAAGTAGGACGGACGATCAAGTATGCACGCAGAGAGAGAGAGAGAGAGAGAGAGAGGAGAGGGGGTAGTCTAGAGGTACGACGTCGAACTAAGAATAAGTAGGGCCAGGATTCAACGCCAACCAGATGCGGTGGTGATTTTTCAAAAACAGGAAACATAAATTCTTGTTTTCTTTATGACGTCACCCACCCAGGATTTCTTGGGTAGTGAGGCTCCATTTCTAGTCCTCTCGACGAACGTCACTAAACAGTGCGGGCTTTAGAATCCCTGGCAGTTGAGATCGACAGGAGTAGGTCACAAATATGAACGCTGCCAGGGCAAAATTGAACAATACCCACACTGCGGGTCCTAGACCGTGCTGCGGAGTTCGTGCACGTGGGCCGGAATTCTCCTTTGATTATTTTCAAGGGGAATATCATGCGATGTGTAGTGATGATGATTCTAACAATGTGCGGTGTGTAGTGATGATGATTCTAACAATGTGCGGTGTGTAGTGATGATGATTCTAACATCATGCGGTGTGTAGTGATGATGATTCTAACATCATGCTGTGTGTAGTGATGATGATTCTAACATTGTGCGGTGTGTAGTGATGATGATCCTAACATCATGCGGTGTGTAGTGATGATGATTCTAACATCATGCTGTGTGTAGTGATGATGATTCTAACATCATGCGGTGTGTAGTGATGATGATCCTAACATCATGCGGTGTGTAGTGATGATGATTCTAACAATGTGCGGTGTGTAGTGATGATGATCCTAACATCATGCGGTGTGTAGTGATGATGATTCTAACATCATGCTGTGTGTAGTGATGATGATTCTAACATCATGCGGTGTGTAGTGATGATGAATCTAACAATGTGCGGTGTGTAGTGATGATGATTCTAACATCATGCTGTGTGTAGTGATGATGATTATAACATCATGCGGTGTGTAGTGATGATGATCCTAACATCATGCGGTGTGTAGTGATGATGAATCTAACAATGTGCGGTGTGTAGTGATGATGATTGTAACATCATGCTGTGTGTAGTGATGATGATTCTAACATCATGCTGTGTGTAGTGATGATGATTCTAACATCATGCGGTGTGTAGTGATGATGATCCTAACATCATGCGGTGTGTAGTGATGGTGATCCTAACATCATGCTGTGTGTAGTGATGATGATTCTAACATCATGCTGTGTGTAGTGATGATGATTCTAACATCATGCGGTGTGTAGTGATGATGATTCTAACATCATGCTGTGTGTAGTGATGATGATTCTAACATCATGCGGTGTGTAGTGATGATGATTCTAACATCATGCGGTGTGTAGTGATGGTGATCCTAACATCTTATGGTGTGTACTGATGATGATTCTAACATCATGCTGTGTGTAGTGATGATGATTTTAACATCATGCGGTGTGTAGTGATGATGATTCTAACATCATGCGGTGTGTAGTGATGATGATCCTAACATCATTGTGTGTGTAGTGATGATGATTCTAACATCATGCGGTGTGTAGTGATGATGATCCTAACATCATGCGGTGTGTAGTGATGATGATCCTAACATCATGCGGTGTGTTAGTGATGATGATTCTAACATCATGCGGTGTGTAGTGATGATAATCCTTACATCATGCAACTGATTTAGTGATGATGATCCTTACATCACGCGGTGTGTAGTATTGATGATTCTAACATCATGCGGTGTGTAGTGATGGTGATTCTAACATCATGCGGTGTGTAGTGATGATGATTCTAACATCATGCGGTGTGTAGTGATGATGATCCTTACATCATGCGGTGTGTAGTGATGATGATCCTTACATCATGCGGTGTGTAGTGATGATGATTCTAACATCATGCGGTGTGTAGTGATGATGATCCTAACATCATGCGGTGTGCAGTGATGATGATTCTAACATCATGCGGTGTGTAGTGATGATGAATCTAACAATGTGCGGTGTGTAGTGATGATGATTCTAACATCATGCGGCGTGTAGTGATGATGAATCTAACAATGTGCGGTGTGTAGTGGTGATGATTCTAACATCATGCAACTGATTTAGTGATGATGATCCTTACATCATGCGGTGTGTAGTGATGATGATTCTAACATCATGCAAATGATTTAGTGATGATGATCCTTACATCACGCGGTGTGTAGTGATGATGATCCTTACATCATGCGGTGTATGTAGTGATGATATTCCATACATCATGCGGTGTATGTAGTGATGATGATCCGTACATCACGCGGTGTGTAGTAATGATGATTATAACATCACGCGATGTATGTAGTAATGATGATTCTAACAACAAACAAAACAAACAATCAAGTTTGTGTAATTAACACGTTACAGAAAATACCAGATTACCAAGACAATTATAAACAAGAGTGGTTGGGATAAGAGAAAGATGTCCAAAGTTATAAACAAGAGTGGTTGAGATAAGAGAAAGGTGAGCAATGAAGTGATAAATAAGAATGGTTGAGATAAGAAAAATGTGACCAGGCAATGATAAGAAAGAGTGTGATAGAGATAGAAAAAGGTGACCACAGACGTGATAGGCAAGAGTGGTTGAGATAAGAGAAAGGTGGCCATTGAATTAATAAACAAGAGTGGTTGAGATAAGAGAAAGGTGGCCATTGAATTAATAAACAAGAGTGGTTGAGATAAGAGAAAGGTGGCCATTGAATTAATAAACAAGAGTGGTTGAGAAAAGAGAAAGATGACCATTGAAGTAATAAACAAGAATGGTTGAGATAAGAGAAAGATGACAAAAGGAGAGATAAATGAAAATACAGAGATCGTGTAAGAACATGAGCTAACGATAATCAAAAGTAACAATGCCCTGAATTAAAGAAAAATAGACAACGAAAAGAGCAATCTTTACGAAAAGATAAAAAAAAAAGACTTACATGTCAATCTCTATTTACATTCAGTGCCTTATCCTTATCCATTACATGGGTAGTGTCCTAGCTGTGGAAGATAACACGAAAAAAATTCAGCTAGCAAGGATCACTCAAGTGGTTTATAATTCACTAGAATAGCCCTCTATTGTATTGTAATTCACAGTCGAGTATCGATCGATTTTCAACCTGATCCCAGTGACAGGAACGTCGAACGCAGCTCGTTATTGACACTACTCGAGATTATATCGATACAATTTAATACAAGGGTCGACTACATCGCGGGTTCTACATTAAAAATACTATTGGATTCACTATCGATTACGCAAATATGAAAATAACAGTTATTAGTAAAAGTAACGGTCCGATACGTGAAATGTGGCTTGAGAAGTGGAACTTGTGTCGTGCTGTAGAGTGGCTAGAAAAGGTGGATTGAGGCATGTAGGCAACAGAAAGCTTGGAAAATAACACATTAGATAGGAGAACCGATAACAGAGTGGATATCACCTACTTTCGTTATATAAATAACCTATAAACCGTTTCGAATTACGATATAATTTTATGTATATATATATTGTGGTGTTTGTGTACACACTTTTTTCAGCTCCTCGATGTGTGTATTTTGCTGGGGAACAGGCAAATAATTGCAATGCTGCGGTAAAGCTGGTAGCAAGGAGCCAATGGTGGGGTGTGCTAAACACTCCAAGGTATGGTGACAGCTTTACAAATAAAGAACACAACACAATACTGACGTTTCGGCCTGTGGCCTTCTTCAGAATACATGGACAACGACAACAAGCGGTGAAGCACAATTACTACATGTTAGATGATAAAGTGGAGGGCGAGGAAAGTAGGATGCAAAAATAGAAAAGAGAGAAATGAATTTTACATGATGAGAGGTATGATGGGCGTCAAAATATATAAAATAGAAAAAGAGAGAGAAAAATGTATAATAAATTGTACTTAGCTGAGCTCAGAGCAGGGAGCAGGAAAACTGTAATCCGTGCTGAAACCAGTCGGAATGACTAAATGACTAAAAGCGCAGAGAACGTGTATAGAAAGCAACACGTGACAAAGACAGGTCAGTAAAGAGGGCAAAAAGGATCAAATTTCGGGAAAACCAAAAAGGGGGGGGGGAAAGGGGCATAGACGAGGATACTCCTGGGACACAACAAGCAATACATATAAATCACTCAACAATGGAAGTGAGAGATCACGCGAGAGGTTAAGAGAAAGAAATAGAATGACACGACAAAGTAGTAAACTAGGCAGTGGGTGAGAGAGATGGACTCTACAGAATGGATGGCCTCGAACTGAACGAGTTGAGAGGTAGGTCAACGAAAGGAAGGATTGGATACTGGAGGAAGAGATACGGTGAGGAAAAATAATAATAATAATATTTTTATTATTTTTCCTCACCGTATAATTTAATATTATTATTTTTCCTCACCGTATCTCTTCCTCCAGTATCCAATCCTTCCTTTCGTTGACCTACCTCTCAACTCGTTCAGTTCGAGGCCATCCATTCTGTAGAGTCCATCTCTCTCACCCACTGCCTAGTTTACTACTTTGTCGTGTCATTCTATTTCTTTCTCTTAACCTCTCGCGTGATCTCTCACTTCCATTGTTGAGTGATTTATATGTATTGCTTGTTGTGTCCCAGGAGTATCCTCGTCTATGCCCCCTTTCCCCCCCCCCCTTTTTGGTTTTCCCGAAATTTGATCCTTTTTGCCCTCTTTACTGACCTGTCTTTGTCACGTGTTGCTTTCTATACACGTTCTCTGCGCTTTTAGTCATTTAGTCATTCCGACTGGTTTCAGCACGGATTACAGTTTTCCTGCTCCCTGCTCTGAGCTCAGCTAAGTACAATTTATTATACATTTTTCTCTCTCTTTTTCTATTTTATATATTTTGACGCCCATCATACCTCTCATCATGTAAAATTCATTTCTCTCTTTTCTTATTTTTGCATCCTACTTTCCTCGCCCTCCACTTTATCATCTAACATGTAGTAATTGTGCTTCACCGCTTGTTGTCGTTGTCCATGTATTCTGAAGAAGGCCACAGGCCGAAACGTCAGTATTGTGTTGTGTTCTTTATTTGTAAAGCTGTCACCATACCTTGGAGTGTTTAGCACACCCCACCATTGGCTCCGTGTATTTTGCTGCTTGAGTAGGTCAGCTCTATATCTCAATATAAATTCCAAAGGACTGAATTTTGCGTGAATATCATCATCATCATCGAGTGCCCTCTCCGCATCGAAGGTTGGCTACCATGGAGCGCCATTCCACTCTGTCTCTTGCTTTGATGGTGCAGATTGCCATAGGCTGACTTGTCCATATTTTGATGTTACTCGTCCATGTTAGTCTTGGTCTGCCTCTGCCTCTTTTACCTTGTATATTTTCCCTTCTAATATTACTTTTATTAGACTGTTGTGTCTTTTAACATGCCCCAAAATATTTCATTTTGTGAAATCACCATTGTGAATATCGTGAATATCACCATTTCATATTTTTCACAGTGTGGCAGCCATGTGCTCAGGTGTTCCTCGCCGTATTTACAGACATTCTCCATCTTCAGAGACACTCTTATTTTCATCGAGTTGGCCTCGTTATCATCGAGGGGGCCTCGGTAGCCTAATTGGGAAAACCACCTGACTGGACTACCGACGTTCGGACAACCCGTGTTCGATTCCCGCTGGGAGCAGTGTGAATTGTACTTGTGGTTGGAAAAAAATACCCCCCCCTACCGGTCGACCCAGCCACTGGCAGAAATGGGTACCAGGGTATTACCCTGGGTAGGTGAGGAATGTCGCCTCTCATCTGAGTTATATGCTTGAGGCGACACTATACAGAAATCTCCGAACATTTCTGGATAGGCGGCCGAGCACATATGGGTGTAAACTCGCGTGCTAAGACGCCGGTTCAAGTCTCGTACTTTACCTTTACCTTTACCTTACTCTCATTTTTTATTCTCGAAATCTTGAAGATTCTGATGAACAGATTTTCCCCAGTCTAGTCTGCCAGGCCAACGGCCATTTTGTGCCCTACTCTTTTATATTTCCAGACGACGATAGTTTGTTAACGAGCGCAGAATGCAATCCTGTTTTTCATCGTATCCGATAGAGCTACACACCAGATCTCACTGTCCAGAGACTACAGTAGGGTAAAGCCACGAAGAAACGTGGATTCTAAGTGAACAAGAAATAAATATATTTCCACCGCCTGTGTTGGGATTTTAAACAGGGACCTTTTCGTCCAGTGGCCGACGTCTTACCTCTAGACCATTCAGGTGCACATCGGCCTTTCCCTTTGGAAAGGACCGTTCCGCAATATCTTTGGAAATGTAATAAACACTTTGACCAGAAAACCTTGTGGCGACTGCACTAGGCATTCAATCTGTACTCTCTCGTCCTCCACTGGCAGATCCGAAAATAGAACAAGTGTAGCCATGACAGTTGACAAAACAGATAAAAGACTCAGAAATAAAGAAAGTAAGAGCTAGGTCTAACCATCTGCCTTGGCGTTCTTATTTTAGACATGGAAGCTCGAGGTAGACCAGGAGTCAGATGGACAAACCACAGCCAACGATATATATGGCCTGCGTGCAGAGAATAAAATCGGAAAATACCCAGCTAGCGTGACGTCGTCACCTTCACCAAAGGGAGCCATAGACGGCTGGCGTCACTCAACCCCTCAACCGATCCTGTTTGCAAAACTGTAAACGTCACGCTAGTTGGGATGTTTTCCAATTTTTATTTTCTGTCCGCGGGCTTATATCTATAGATGACTGTGGACAGACAATATGAGAGAAATCCTTGCAGAGTCTAGTGAGTGGTAGTGACTCACACTTAGCACAGATAACTGGATATCCGCCATCTGTCTATGTTCTGTGCAAGCATTTAAATCTCATTGAGGGAGCCGATTCCTGCTGCCTTTGCTTCTCTGAGCAGTGTTCTTTTCAGTGTTTCTGTGGGTCGGCCTCTTTTCCTCCTTCATGTTGTTTCCCACATGAGGGCTTGCTTCGTTATGAAGCAAGTTTCAAAAAGAAAAGTCAAGTACCCCCCGTCACGCCAAGTGGCGTATAGAGAATATGGTGTTAGTGACCGTACATTTTACAGACCTTCGGCACATGTTTTTTGGGGTAATGTGGTCGGTATTACGCCCGTGCCGCTTTACTTTCCCAGAAAAAAAAATCCAGTACCTATTAAAGGCTGGGTGAACCGGAACCCGTCGGTTGGGATCGAACTCTACCTCTTGTCCTTTGTAGTCCAGTTCACTAACCACTGAGCTATCGCGGCTCCCATGAAGCAAGTTAGTTTGGTATTATTTATTCTCATGATATGTCCAACATATGTCCAACATATGTCCAACATATGCCCAACATATGTCCAACATATGTCCAACATATGTCCATCGTCTTCTCTTGACAACTGATGATATTAGTGATTGATTGTCGCAGGGATATACTGATGGTATTAGTGATTGATTGTCGCAGGGATATACTGATGATATTAGTGATTGATTGTCTCAGGGATATACTGATGGTATTAGTGATTGATTGCCGCAGGGATATACTGATGATATTAGTGATTGATTGTCACAGGCATATACTGAAATTATATTCTGTTTTGTGATATTCGAACTCTGGTGACGGCCAGTGGCTACAGGAAAACATGTAAACTGGATATGGGAAGACTTATGACAGAGTGGAGAAACAATATTGCATCGCCGATGATTGATTTTCCGGGTAATTTTCCCAACGAAACTAAATATTGATAAAGGATATCACATCGAGGAGAAATTATTTCTTTTTTATTTTCACATTTTTGCGGGAAGGAGAGTTCAAGATAAATTCTTTCAGATCCTCCACTACCAAAGGGAGACTAGGCGGGTGGCATAATCGATTAGTTGTCGTGCTCCAAGCCAGAACAGCGCGGGATCGAATCACGGTGTGGTCACAAGTTTGATTTCTTACCGGGATGAAATGCTAACTCAGATATGACCACCTCATGGCAACTTCACTGGTTACGCGGCCTTTATTCTTCGATCCAATATGGTCTCTCGTGCATCCCAGAAATGGGATAATTATGGAGCTAATATAACCACACAAGAAAATGATCCCAGAAATGGGATAATTATGGAGCTAATATAACCACCCAAGAAAATGATCCCAGAAATGGGATAATTATGGAGCTAATATAACCACCCAAGAAAATGATCCCAGAAATGGGATAATTATGGAGCTAATATAACCACCCACGAAAATGATCCCAGAAATGGGATCATTATGGAGCTAATATAACCACACAAAAAAATGCTAATTATGGAGCTAATACAACCACCCAACAAAATGATGTACCTATTTTCATTACATCATTCAGTACATCTGGTGCAGTGTGTTGTTTTCTAATAACTTGGCAATTAAGAGGCACACTATGTCAAAGAACTTAACATACAGTTGATTAAAAAGGACATATTATGTCAAAGAGCTTAACATACAGTTGATTAAAAAGGACATATTATGTCAAAGAACTTAACATATAGTTGATTAAAATGGACATATTATGCCAAAGAACTTAACATACAGTTGATTAAAACGGACATATTATGTCAAAGAACTTAACATACAGTTGATTAAAACGGACATACTGTGTAGAAGTAGTTGAATGTATACAAATATATGACGTGAGTACGTGTTATGGTTTCAATATTATCTTCGACTGCTATTTTGATTTCTATTAAATGTGGTATATATATATATATATATAATATTAGGGTATTATAAAGTAATTTTGTAGTAAATATATTATACAACGTTAATGGAAACAAAATAGTAGAACCAACAGTTTATTTTATTTGTTTCTTCTTCTTTCTTCCAATTTCATGTGGAACACAGGTGTTCAACAAACACTTTTCCAAGTCGTTCTGTTCCTTGTAATTCTTTTAAGATCATTCCATGTCTTCTCCATCATTTTCATCTCTGCTTCCATCTGTCTTTTCCACGAATATTTTGGTCTTCCTCTTTGATTTTTTTTTTCATGGGGATTCCAAAAAAGTGCCTGTCGCGTAATACTCTCAGTTGGCTTCCGCAGTGTGCGTGTCCTATCCAGTGGCATCGTGTTCCTTGATTTGTTCAATGATCTAACAACAAAATAAATAATCGAATATTGATGTTGTCCTGGCAGGCAAATAACCTGGGATTCAAATTCTCAATGACGAAATTATCAAGGAAAAAAAAAACGGACAAGTGACGAATTGATTAACGGACAGATGGTTGTGAAGAGAAAGTTTCGGCAACGTCATTAGGCGTGGCGTGTGTTGTTTACATGTCATTATTTATTCACTGTAATGTTTATTTTTATTAATGATAAATATATATATAATTGAATGAATGAATTTAAATTTCTCGTTTACTCTCTGACTTTCATCTCCTCCAAAATACACACAAAGACACACACACACTCAGAAACACACACAAGCAATTTTCATAAATGTGCTTCTATACATGACATTCTGCGTAATGTGTGAACACGCCAAGCGAGTTAAATAAAACAAAATAGAGATGAAATAGGAGCTATGAAATATGCTTACATTTCTGTGCTTTACCCCCTGCCTTCTTTCGTGAGCTGGTATTGATCATCCGCACATTCACGGAATCGACACTCCTTTAGGAATTGTACGGTAAATGAAATCTAACTCGGCAGTACACACACTCGGAGATTCCTCGCGTATCGCAGGTTATAAGAATGATTAAGTAACAAGAATTGGCTATTGATCCAGCCAGACACAAACTGTAGCAGGTATTGGTATCGGCTACGGAATAGAGTCGGTAGTGTGTTTACCTGTTGCTTTCATGGCTTGAAATGGCTGCCATGCAGCGTTAGATTCGGTGGGCCTCGTGACAGTCGGCACTGCGGGCTGCAACATACGGCATGCGGAGGTCGCGCGGTTCGGTAGTAAATAGCTTTCAATGCTCTCGTGCTACAATAATGAATATGTCGTATGTCATTTAACGTTGCTTTATGTGCGCTAGCTATAGCCCGTTTATATATCCGTGAATAGCTGTCAATAATCACAGCTTCACCATCTTATGAGAGGATGAATTAAACATTAGTTAGCAATGTAGAACTAGCGAATCAATTCATAGGAAGTAGTATGTTAACAACACTCAGAAAAAAATTACAAATAATCAACAACAGAAAAAAAAGAACAATATGTGGACCAAAGCAGAATATTGTTCTTTGTTTTTTTTTTCTGTTGTTGATTATTTGTCATTTTTTCCGAATGCTGTAAACATACCCCTTCCTCTGAATTGATTCGCTGATTATCGCCTCGGAAGTTTCCCTCTATAATAATATTCATTTATTATTATTTGTTTCCAATGTAGGACTAGTTTGATTTACTTTCATATCTGTGTGTGTGTGGTGTTTGTTTGTTTGTTTCTGATGAAGGTTTAGTGAGCCGAAACGCCGCCCATCAATAATGTAAGGCTTTAACCATACTATTTTTTCCTATTTTTTTTTCATTTCTCCTTCGAGCACTATTGATCACTCTGACCTGCATCAAATAGTTTTTGTCCTTAGAAAACTAAGCTCTTGTACAATTGTTTGTCTTATATAAGTTATGTAGAAAACTAAGCTCTTGTACAATTGTTTGTCTTATATAAGTTATGTAGAAAACTAAGCTCCTGTACGATTGTTTGTCTTATATAAGTTATGTACAAAACTAATCTCCTGAACAATTGTTTGTCTTATATAAGGTATGTAGAAAACTAAGCTCCTGTACAATTGTTTGTCTTATATAAGTTATGTAGAAAACTAAGCTCCTGTACAATTGTTTGTCTTATATAAGAAGGTATGTAGAAAACTAAGTTCCTGTACAATTGTTTGTCTTATATAAGTTATGTAGAAAACTAAGCTCCTGTACAATTGTTTGTCTTATATAAGAAGGTATGTAGAAAACTAAGCTCCTGTACAATTGTTTGTCTTATATACGAAGGTATGTAGAAAACTAAGCTCCTGTACAATTGTTTGTCTTATATAAGAAGGTATGTAGAAAACTAAGCTCCTGTACAATTGTTTGTCTTATATAAGAAGGTATGTAGAAAACTAAGCTCCTGTACAATTGTTTGTCTTATATAAGAAGGTATGTAGAAAACTAAGCTCTTGTACAATTGTTTGTCTTATATAAGAAAGTATGTAGAAAACTAAGTTCCTGTACAATTGTTTGTCTTATATAAGAAGGTATGTAGAAAATTAAGCTCTTGTACAATTGTTTGTCTTATATAAGTTATGTAGAAAACTAAGCTCCTGTACGATTGATTGTCTTATATCAGTTATGTTGAAAACTAAGCTCCTGAACACTTGTTTGTCTTATATAAGTTATGTAGAAAACTAAGCTCTTGTCCGATTGTTTGTCTTATACAAGGTATGTAGAAAACTAAGCTCTTGTCCGATTGTTTGTCTTATATAAGGTATGTAGTAAACGACTGTAGCTTCCGGACAAACATGTTTGACCGACCATTCCGCCCATGCACACCACTTTCTGCACAGCGGATACTGTATCCAGGCAGAGTAGGCATAGCGATGTCTCCACATAAAAGTGCACATCTAATGGCAGGACAAACTACAGTTTCGTTCATAAAATCACCATACCTTGGAGTGTTTAGCACACCCCACCATTGGCTCCTTCGTTCATAAAATCGTGCCCACAGAGTTTATTAATTGTCTCGGAAACTGTTTGATGAATTTCTGTAATTCTTTTACGTGAAATCTAATTTTTTCACCGACATTCAGTCTGATTTTTTGCCATACTGACACGCATTTAGGAAAGATTTTTGCTTATTTGAGGTATATAAAAATATGATTTTCTTGCTTGTCCTAAATTTTAATCACCATTTAAAAATGCAAATTTCACGTGCTCTCCACACAATCTTAGCACCGTTTCGCACTCGAAACTTGTAAGAAAGCGCCACTCCGATGTGTTTTTTTTGGTCATTTCATTTCCGGTTTCTTGTTAAATTGGTCCAGAGGCGTATTTTGACAAAATATTTACTATTAATGAATATTCCTTTATATGGTGATAATCTGTAAGCTGTTGTGAAGTGACTACTTGATTTTTAAAACCATGAAGAGTTTAAAGTGTAAATTCATCTAAAATCTAAATCTGAAAGAATCTAAAAGGGTCGGATATATTACGATATCGATAAACCAGAAAACAGAACACGGGCAGCTCTAAATATAGATAGCAAGTCTTTCAATCGATGGATAGGACAGAACTTTAACTCTGCAGAGGGCCAAGCAAGGAAGAAAAATGAAAGTTGAAGATTTTGACAAAGATGTTATTAGACGTGAAATTTTGAAAATGTTTCAATCGAATCAACTTGTTACACTGCGCAAACTTAAAGTTCGACTGCAATTAGAATGTGATATTGAAATCTCAAAAACGACTCTTTGCAAGATCGTAAGAGGCGTTGGTTTCACTTTTCGAAAATCTGCTAGTGATAGAAATATTGTTTGTGAAAAACCACACCTGATAGCTGCCCGAAGCAAATACCTGAGTCAGATCCGTGAGTGAAGGATGGAAGGCTACGATATAGTATATTTGGATGAAACGTGGGTCAATGCTCATCATACATATGAGAAAGAATGGCAATCAGTTGACAGAGAAAATAAAAGAAGCATTCCCAGCAGTAAAGGACAACGCATTCTATTGGTACATGCTGGCAGTAGAGAGAATGGTCTTGTTAATGACACGCAACTTATTGTTCAATCAAAGTCTACAGACAATAGGGACTACCACACTGAAATGAATGGACGAATTTTCAGAGACTGGATAGAGAACATTCTACTCCCCATTCTGGATAGACCTTCATGTCTTGTTAATGGACATGCATCCCATCATAATGCAGTAGCATTGGAGGACAAAGTTCCTAATTCGTCAAAGCACAAAAGATCAAATCATCTCATGGCTTAGAAAAGAAAATGTTTCCTTTCAAACACCCAGTTAAACCAGAGTTGTTGCAACTTGTTAGACAAACTAAGAAGACAAAGTTATATCAAACTGATAAAATAATTGCAAAGTATAGCCACACATCTCTTCTCTTCCCACCTTATCATTCGCACCTCAACCAATAGAACTTGTGTGGGCTAAAGTCAAAGGGCAAGTTGCTGCACAGAACACAACGTTTAAATTTGTGATGTTAAAGAATTGACGCGTGATGCCCTCTTAACGATAGACATTGAATACTGGAGAAAATGTGACGACCATGTGCTCAGAGAAGAAGAACAATACTGGAGAAAATGTGACGACCATGTGCTCAGAGAAGAAGAACAATACTGGAGAAAATGTGACGACCATGTGCTCAGAGAAGAAGAACAATACTGGAGAAAATGTGACGACCGTGTGCTCTCTAGAGAAGAGGAACAATACTGGCAAAGAGATAGATTGCAGTTTGTCCAACCGATAACAGTTGTTAATCTCTTAGAGACTTAGAGACTTAGAGACATTAGCTACTGGAAGATTCTCAAACAACTTTAAAGCAGAAACTGGGGCCATCAGAGACGCTGCAACACTGGCTACTCAACACAAAAATAACATGCACAATAAATTGGTGATTCTGACTGATGCACTGTCAGTATATCAGCTCTAAAAAGCCCCAAGAACAATGAACTAGATGACTTGAGAACAGCCCTGGACCAACTATGCAATAACTTCCAGAGAGTAGTCATTCAGTGGATACCATCACACTGTAATATACACGGGAACGAACGCGCAGACAAATTAACTAAAGAGGGAGGGAAATTACCACAAGAGAACCATCCGCTCAGTTATGATGAAGCCAAATCCATCCTCCTGGGTCAGTTCCATGAAAAATGGAAACGAGAACACCCAAAGCATAACGAGAGTGACGGATACCACCAACTATCAAGGAGGGATCAAGTCATCATACTTCGCCTACGCACTGGCCACAATAGAATGAGAAATCACATGTTCACCAAATTCAAAATAGGTACAACCAGCCTATGCCACTGTACACTGGACAATATGACTACAAAACATGTTCTACAGGATTGCCCCCAGTACACAGACCTGAGAAGAGCAATGTGGTCCACACCCACCTCCCTGGAAGAAAAACTATATGGGGCAATCGAATCACTTAAACAGACAGCTGACTTCATGAGAGAGTCTGGAATCCTGCTCTGATTGAGTCTTGATCGCAGAGAGAGAGAGAGAGAGAGAGAGAGAGACTTTTGATTCGGAATGACATATGTATGACATGTGCACAATTTTGTTGATGACACTCTTACTATTTGCTGACTATGTGTGTTTGATGTTCTGGTTGTTCCATATATTTTGTTGATGACACGTCTGCTATTTGGCGAATATGTGTGTTTGATACTTTGGTCAAAGTTTACCTCTCTCTATGACGAAGATATAAAATCAAATGATAAATGTTCCCTCTTCCATGTGATACTGATACGCCTTTGGCATGCATTGCTAGAAAATTAACATAATTTACAGTAAAATCTAATGTTTAGAGCACGCAGTTTGATATTTTCCTAAAATTATATAACAAAAAACGATTTGTGCAAAAATCATACTACCTTTGTACTTAAATGTTATAAAATCTGAAGGTCGGTGAAAAAATAAGGTCTAATGAAAAATAATGACAGAAATTCATCAAACAGTTTCCGAGATAATTGATCAACTCTGTGGGCACGAATTTGTGAACGAACTATAACTAACTTAACAGTCCTGCAACATTCTGAAACGCCAACGATCAAGTCAATACTCAGAAATCGAAGATGGCTGGGGCATGTCAAACGAATGGAAGAAAACCGTATTCCTAAGCAAATACTATATTGTGAACTAATACAGGGGAAAAGACAAATGGCGGACCTAAACTGCGGTATAGAGATATTTGTGAATCATCTTTGAATGACTTTTCCATCTGTGAAAATGACTGGGAACATCTGGCAAGTGATCGCACATCATGGAGAGGGTGTCTAAGGAATGGCATAACTTATTTGAGGTTCTACTATGGCCAAACATATGAGGAAAGATTCATGAAAAAAAAGAAAACTGTGGCTCAGTGGGCCTGACTTGTTCATTCTGTGACCGCGTGTGTTTGTCAAACATTGGTAGAATCATCACGAGAGAAGCTGTTTGACAAAAACAAACCTCCCCAAAAAATACATAATAGCCTCCACTAAACCGCCTGACAAGACGAAAAGGGTCATATTATATCATAAATGCAATTGGAAGAAAACAATTTATACGTGAACCGATGAGCACCGTTTTATCACTAGTGCAATTATTGCGCTCTCAATGACAGGGTGTCTTGATGTTGCTTCATGTGGTTCGCTGTAAGCAGAACATTAATGTGATTTACTGTTAATATCTAATGTTTAATGCACATGTTTTGTAATTTTCCTGAAATTATATAACAGAAAATGTGTTTAAAATTCAGACTGTCTTTGGACTTAAACATAAGAAAATTATACAATCACCATCATGTGCCATACCAGATGGCGTAGGCGAACATGTCTTTCCATTATCTTCTATTCACAGTATATCGTATCAATTCTGATTGTGTTGGCCTCTTTGAGAATTTCCTCGTTGGTTTTTGTCGCTTTCAAGGGAACTTTCAACATTTTTCTGAGAAATCCCATCTCTGTGGCCCATCCTATCGTCTTTTGGTTTGTTTGTGTCTTCTCCATGATCCGCTTCCATAGGTCACAATATGCTCCATATAGCACCGATGAACTCTTGTTCTCACTTCTATTGACATAGATTTGTTGCATAAGACGTTTTTCATTTTCTGAAACGCTATTTTGGCCTGAGAAGAAAAGGCCGGTGAAAGTCTAAGACTGCAGGCAAAATCTCCCTCGCTGGTAGGGAGTAAGTTCCCACCTTCAAAAAAGGCAGCCTTCAACTTTCGATTCCTCCCCTCCACACCACTACCACACTGTTTCTTGTTGACAAAGATAAACCGCGGCCCTGCGCTGTTACTTTGATGTGTGGATCTTGGCTGTGAGGTCAGTGCCAGATGTGTAAATATTTCTTTCCACCTATCTGTGACACAGATACTGACGCACTGGAGAGTGTCCTGTACGTAAACAAAATATGCGCACTTAATACCGCCTGCAATGTTTATACTGGGCAGAGCTTTTCTTTCTATAAACAAAATTATACCGGAACGCATTCCAGACAGTTCTGCCTGTCAAAAAAATGGGCATATTGATATGTATGTGCTTGAACTTGGTATCAAAGGAAATATTGATCCCAGCTATGATGATTTCGTTGAGGAAGTAAATAACTGAAGTCCAAGAATGTACCGCAACGGAAAAGCAATATAAGATATAAAGAGATGTGAAAAGATGTAAGTATGAGGAGATGTGAATAGATGTAAGTATGAGGAGATATGAATAGATGTAAGTGTGGAGATGTGAATAGATGTAAGTGTGAGGAGATGTGAATAGATGTAAGTGTGAGGAGATGTGAATAGATGTAAGTATGAGGAGATGCGAATAGATGTAAGTGTGGAGATGTGGATAGATGTGAGTATGAGGAGATGTGAATAGATCAACTGTGAGAAGATGTGAATAGATGTAAGTGTGCGGAGATGTGAATAGATGTAAGTGTGGAGATGTGAGTAGATGTAAGTATGAGGAGATGTGGATAGATGTAAGTATGAGGAGATGTGAATAGATGCAACGGTGAGAAGATGTGAATAGATGTAAGTGTGGAGATGTGGATAGATGTAAGTATGAGGAGATGTGAATATATGTAAGTATGAGGAGATATGAATATATGTAAGTATGGAGATGTGAATCAATGTAAGGTGTAAGAAGATCTGAGCCGATGTAAGGTCTAAGAAGATGAGAACGGATGTAAGGTCTAAGAAGATGAGAACCGATGTAAGGTCTAAGAAGATGAGAACCGATGTAAGGTCTAGAAGATGAGAACCGATGTAAGGTCTAAGAAGATGTGAAACGATGTAAGGTCTAAGAAGATGAGAACCGATGTAAGGTCTAAGAAGATGAGAACGGATGTAAGGTCTAAGAAGATGAGAACCGATGTAAGGTCTAAGAAGATGAGAACCGATGTAAGGTCTAAGAAGATGAGAACCGATGTAAGGTCTAAGAAGATGTGAACCGATGTAAGGTCTAAGAAGATGTGAATTGTTGCTATAGCTTCGGGAACGATACTATAAAGCCTATGCAAAAGGTAAACGAACATGAACAATTAAATACTACCATTTTTGGCAATATATCACTATCAAGTCGTGTGTTTGTTGCAGAGTGTTGCTCTCATCACAGCTCGTCTGAAGGAACCTATGTCTCTAGCCAGATCTCCCACAGAACATTGCATTCATCACAGCCCGTCTGAAGGAACCTATGTCTCTAGCCAGATCTCCCACAGAACATTGCATTCATCACAGCCCGTATGAAGGAACCTATGTCTCAAGCCAGATCTCCCACTTCCTTTGTTGCCAATTTCAAGATCTACTTGATGTCTCGAAACCATTGTTGTCCTGGTCTGCCCTTGTCTCATTTCACCGCACTATCCAACCATCATTTAGAACAGACTTACCGCTCTTTCTCGCTGTTGTTACCAACTCTACTTCACTTATCTCGGCGCCTTTCTTCCACACGAGTAAACAATGAAACATCGGGCATCAGTTGAACACATGCTTGCAGTATCGCTAAACCAACGAGCTAGCCACTACGCTAAACCAACGAGCTAGCCACTACGCTAAACAAACGAGCTAGCCACTACGCTAAACCAACGAGCTAGCCACTACGCTAAACCAACGAGCTAGCCACTACGCTAAACCAACGAGCTAGCCACTTCACTGTACACAAAGTGAATAGATCACTTCACTGTACACAAGTAACAAAATTAACAAGTCACAACAGATCACTTCACTGTACACAAGTAACACAATTAACAAGTCACAACAGATCACTTCACTGTACACAAGTAACACAATTAACAAGTCACAATACATCACTTCACTGTACACAAGTAACACAATTAACAAGTCACAACAGATCACTTCACTGTACACAAGTAACACAATTAACAAGTCACAATACATCACTTCACTGTACACAAGTAACACAATTAACAAGTCACAATACATCATTTCACTGGCACACACCAAAACAAAAGAAAAATAATGAACGGCTACAGCAGATCACATCAGTAGCAGAAAAGGGATAAGAAGAGAGGAAACTAGGGAACACTAAAGAAGATGAGACCTAAGTATTTCATTGAACCGTAAACAAGAGGTATATTATACGGCGATCGATAACGACGCGTCAGATCTGTGGGAGATCCAGCTAGAGGCTATTTATATACTTCAGGCTTGCTGAGGAAGTGGCCAGAATAATGTCACGGATAAAAGGTTGTGAGAGACGGGGAGGGAGTGGCGGAGAGAGTGGTTGAAAATGAGAGAGTTGAAGATGGAGGATAGTTCTTGAGATATTCAGCAGGGATAGACGATGAGAGGAGGGGCTATTAAAAGATGAGTGGCTGCAATAATAAGAGAAAGATGGAGAGAGAAGGAAGTGGGAGAAATGGAAATAAATGTTTCAGGGAGGAGGATAAATGGAGAGACATCGTTTCTATCTTTCGTTCGCCTGAAGTATTGTCTATATCTGCAATGTCACTTCCTGTATACATTTTACTGTCTTTTGTAATTCTTGCCGTTGTCCATATAGTTGTGTCTGTAGTGTTGTATCTATGGGCCAATGGATTTTCCTCAGTCTACTATATTCAGTGCAGTCTTGAAGTATGTGTTCAGCAGTCTGGGGCACCTGTCCACATGTACAAGTAGTTGAGGTGCCGATCTTGAATTTTGTATACATGTGACTATGGAGTCGATTGTGTCCTGTTCTTAGACGTATAATGATAACTTGTTCATATCTATTCATATTATGAAAGGCATCCTGATTTGGGGCTTGTGGTCCTCTGATTGATTTGATTATCTGTTTTTTTTATGATGGTATGTAACTGGTGTATCTAGTTGTGTGCCTGTTGAACCTTCCTTTGCCAACTGATCTGCTTTCTCATTCCTGGTATTCTACAGTGAGATGGGATCCACTGCAGGGCACCCCTCTGGTGTTTGTTTGTCTACTAATACGCTTGGCTTCGTGGACAAAACTGCTTCTCTTAAGTCGTCCCAATGCAAGATTGTGTAATCGGTCCTTCATTGGATGTCTCGGCAAGCAAGCAAATTTTTCTGCCTGTATCAGCACCTTTGTATCCCTCCGTTCTCTCAGTGCTGGTATCCTCCACAATTTCTCCATCTCCAATATTGGTGTTGATTTCATTGCTCCTGTGATGACCCTAAGTGCCTGGTTTTGTACTTTATCCAGTTCTTGCAATGTGGTGTTTGATACTGAGCACCATGCGGATGATCCATATTCTAAATGTGGGTGTGTACTCTGTTGGTAAACTTTACTGAGTATTTTCCCACTCGCACCCCATGTGGTTCCACACAGTTTTCTTAGAATAGCTAATTTCCTCCTTGCTTTTTGGGTTGCCTTATTTATCTGCTGTTTCCAAGATAGTTTGTTATCAAATGTAACTCCGAGATACGTAGCTTGTATGTCTTCTTTCACAGGCTCATTGTTTATGTAGATGGTTCCTGCTTTTTGTTTTGAGGAGAGAGTGAAAAGTGTAGTACTACATTTGTCTGTATTGATGCTGATACACCACCTATTTGTCCATGAATTCAGTGCATTCATAGCTCTTTGTAGCAATTTGGAGGCCACTGTTGCATACTCCTCTGTGCACCACATTACCAAGTCATCTGCATACATTGCCACTTTGATACCATGTGGTAGTTCAGTAACTAGGTCATTGATGTAGATCAGAAAAAGTGTTGGAGATAGTACCCCTCCCTGTGGAACGCCCTGGCGCAATCCAAATATATCGGATCTCACAACTCAGAGACGGCTAGACGTCGGATCTCACAACCCAGAGACGGCTAGACGTCGGATCTCACAACCCAGAGACGGCTAGACGTCGGATCTCACAACCCAGAGACGGCTAGACGTCGGATCTCACAACCCAGAGACGGCTAGACGTCGGATTGTCACCCCCCCCCCCCTCCCCTTAAATTCCAGGGCAGGGTAAAGCAATGAAGAAACCACGAATTCTCACCAAATGTAGCCTGATTCGAACCCGGAACCGTCCAACGCAGAGGCCGACGTTTTACATTCTAGACCTGACAGTCCCCCATGAGAAGAATACGATAAATGCAGCAACTAATGCTTCAAGCTAACGACAACCCTCTAGAACAGTAATGATTTAATAGGACCTTTAAAAAAAGTAAATCTGCCAGCAAACAAGACACAAACAAAATGTTTGAATTGCTAATCTCAAACATGCAGCAGTTAATAAATATTGAATGTAGTATAACCCTAAAGCAATATAAAATGTATTATTGCAATAAAGCAATATAAAATGTAGTATAGCCCTAAAGCAATAAAAATTGTAGTATAACACTAAAACAATATCAAATGTAGTATAGCCCTAAAGAAATATAAAATGTAGTATAACACTAAAACAATATCAAATGTAGTATAACACTAAAACAATATCAAATGTAGTATAACCCTAAAGCAATATCAAATGTAGTATAGCCCTAAAGCAATAAAAATTGTAGTATAACACTAAAACAATATCAAATGTAGTATAGCCCTAAAGAAATATAAAATGTAGTATAACACTAAAACAATATCAAATGTAGTATAACACTAAAGCAATATCAAATGTAGTATAACCCTAAAGCAATATCAAATGTAGTATAGCCCTAAAGCAATATCAAATGTAGTATAGCCCTAAAGCAATATCAAATGTAGTATAGCCCTAAAGCAATATCAAATGTAGTATAACCCAAAAGAAATATAAAATGTAGTATAACACTAAAACAATATCAAATGTAGTATAACCCTAAAGAAATATAAAATGTAGTATAACACTAAAACAATATCAAATGTAGTATAACCCTAAAGCAATATCAAATGTAGTATAACCCTAAAGCAATATCAAATGTAGTATAGCCCTAAAGCATTATCAAATGTAGTATAGCCCTAAAGCAATATCAAATGTAGTATAACCCTAAAGAAATATAAAATGTAGTATAACACTAAAACAATATCAAATGTAGTATAACTCTAAAGCAATATCAAATGTAGTATAACCCTAAAGCAATATCAAATGTAATATAGCCCTAAAGCAATATCAAATGTAGTACATGTATAACCCTAAAGCAATATCAAATGTAGTATAACCCTAAAGCAATATCAAATGTAGTATAACCCTAAAGCAATATCAAATGTAGTATAACCCTAAAGCAATATCAAATGTAGTATAAACCTAAAGCAATATCAAATGTAGTATAACACTAAAACAATATAAAGAAAGACCTCTGCATCGCCCTCAGAGTATTAGGAAAGTAATGTTAATGTCATTTTTTAAAAAAACCATCGTCACATTTTAGTGCAATATTGTCAGCATTACGCCAGTGTCGTCCTTCTTTCCCATTACAATTCAGTTCCTATTTGTAACTCCATCCTGCTTAGAGCTGTCTATTGTTCTTTATTTTTTTTTTTTGTATATTGTTGATTATTTGTGATTTTGTTCCGAGTGTTGTAAACATTCATCTTGCCCTAAATTGATTCAATGATCATCGTAGAGTACGTTGTTTCTGGAGAGTGCAGATGTTCGGGACTAAAATGAACGTTAGTGCGCACGGAATACGTGGGCGTGCACCAAAATAATAACACTAACATTCATTTTCCTTCTGGCCACCGTGCAGTATATAGGGAAGACATTTTATTCTTATTTTTATTTTCATTTCTCATTCTAGTTTGAAATTTTTTTAAATATTTTTTTTATTTTTAATACATCTCTCTCTCTCTCTCTCTCTCTCTCTCTCTCTCTCTCTGTGCGTGTGCGTGTGTGTGTGTGTATTGTATGTTTGTCCCTGCTGAAGGCCTATTGAGCCGAAACGTTTTTTTAAATCTGTGTCGACCACTTATTACGTAAAGCTTGAACCATATCGTTTTTTTTTCTATATGTTTTTTTGGGGGTCATTTCTCCTTATTTACCTTTGAAGCAGTTTCGAAATTTTTATGCATTTCTTTGTTTTTGACCCGACAATATTTCAATGAAGCTGTGCCATTAAGAAAGAAATGTTGAAATGTAAAAATGAATTAAAACAGAAACAAAGATATCACTAAAAGAGAAGGTATAGCATGGACTGTGAAAAACATTCAGAGACTGTTGATTATGAAATTGGGGGAATCATTTATACAAACAGATAACAAAAGGAGAGACTAGATTACCACCAAAAAGAGAAAAGTTATCAAAGAACAAAGTGTCATTGAAGCAATGTATAACACAAAACATATCATGACCACTCCTTTGTTTCCTTTGTAGTTGTAATATACACAAACATAGGGTGATATAGACGAAAGAGAGTATTATATTGTTGAAGAAAGAGAGAGGTGACAGTATTCTGCTGTTTATAAAAAATGATAGAAGAGAAAGTATTTCTATTGTTCAAGAAAGAGAGGAAAGAAAGTATTTCTATTGTTAAAGAAAGAGATAAGAGAAAGTATTTCTATTGTTCAAGAAAGATATAAGAGAAAGTATTTCTATTGTTCAAGAAAGAGATAAGAGAAAGCATTTCTATTGTTCAACAAAGAGATAAGAGAAAGTATTTCTATTGTTAAAGAAAGAGAGGAAATAAAATATTTCTAATGTTAAAGAAAGAGATAAGAGAAAGTATTTCTATTGTTAAAGAAAGAGAGGAAAGAATTATTTCTAACGTTAAAGAAAGGGAGGAAAGAAAGTATTTCTAACGTTAAAGAAAGAGAGGAGAAAAAGTATTTCTAATGTTAAAGAAAGAGATAAGAGAAAATATTTCTAATGTTAAAGAAAGAGATAAGAGAAAATATTTCTAATGTTAAAGAAAGAGATAAGAGAAAATATCTCTAATGTTAAAGAAAGAGAGAAAGAAAGTATTTCTAATGTTAAAGAAAGAGAGGAAAGAAAGTATTTCTAATGTTAAAGAAAGAGAGGAAAAAAAGTATTTCTAATGTTAAAGAAAGAGAGGGAAAAAAGTATTTCTAATGTTAAAGAAAGATATAAGAGAAAATATTTCTAAGTTAAAGAAAGAGATAAGAGAACGTATTTCCATCGCATAAGGAAAACAAAAATAAAAAGCAATGACGCAATCTAAAGGTCATAATGAATCGGGGAGAGTTCATTAATTTCAAATGAAGAACACTTGGGGCCATAATATATGGTTTCACACAAGAATGTGTTGAGAATCCTGAACTGCTAAAATATTAATGAAGACATCCCGTGGGAGGACAGCTAGTGAGGGGAAATTACCATGCAGGTCAAATAAATAAACCTGTATTTTGGGGGCATGCTCCGAGTCGAAAGAAGTAGAAATATGCTGTGATCTCATGATAATTTGATGGAGCGGCTGTGATAGTCAGAATTAGGTCAACACATGTCAGAATGGGGAATACGTTAATTTTGACTGATTTCTGTGAAAGACGTTAATTTTTACTGTGTTTAGGGAAAGTCGTTAACTTTGAATTTTTTAAATAAGGAAAACGGCAGTTTTAATAAAACAAATTTTTAAATAGGGAAAACCTTCATTGTTACTGTTTTTTTAATAGGGAAAGTCGATTAAATAAAGCTGTTGAGTGACCAGAAGAAATAGATGAGATGTTTGGAGAAAGCTGTTGGAGTGACCAGAAGAAATAGATGAGATGTTTGGAGAAAGCTGTTGGGTTGACCAGAAGAAATAGATGAGATGTTTGGAGAAACCTGTTGGGTTGACCAGAAGAAATAGATGAGATGTTTGGAGAAGCCTGTTGGAGTGACCAGAAGAAATAGATAAGATCTTTGGAGAAAGCTGTTGGGTTGACCAGAAGAAATAGATGACATGTTTGGAGAAACCTGTTGGGTTGACCAGAAGAAATAGATGAGATGTTTGGAGAAAGCTGTTGGGTTGACCAGAAGAAATAGATGAGATGTTTGGAGAAACCTGTTGGGTTGACCAGAAGAAATAGATGAGATGTTTGGAGAAAGCTGTTGGAGTGACCAGAAGAAATAGATGAGATGTTTGGAGAAAGCTGTTGGGGTGACCAAAAGAAATAGATGACATGTTTGGAGAAAGCTGTTGAGGTGACCAGAAGAAATAGATGACATGTTTGCAGAAAGCTGTTGGGTTGACCAGAAGAAATAGATGAGATGTTTGGAGAAACTTGTTGGAGTGACCAGAAGAAATAGATGAGATGTTTGGAGAAACCTGTTGGGTTGACCAGAAGAAACAAATGAGATGTTTGGAGAAAGCTGTTGGGTTGACCAGAAGAAATAGATGAGATGTTTGGAGAAACCTGTTGGAGTGACCAGAAGAAATAGATGAGATGTTTGGAGAAAGCTGTTGGGTTGACCAGAAGAAATAGATGAGATGTTTGGAGAAAGCTGTTGGGGTGACCAAAAGAAATAGATGACATGTTTGGAGAAAGCTGTTGAGGTGACCAGAAGAAATAGATGACATGTTTGCAGAAAGCTGTTGGGTTGACCAGAAGAAATAGATGAGATGTTTGGAGAAAGCTGTTGGGTTGACCAGAAGAAATAGATGAGATGTTTGGAGAAACTTGTTGGAGTGACCAGAAGAAATAGATGAGATGTTGGAGAAACCTGTTGGTTGACCAGAAGAAACAAATGAGATGTTTGGAGAAAGCTGTTGGTTGACCAGAAGAAATAGATGAGATGTTTGGAGAAACCTGTTGGAGTGACCAGAAGAAATAGATGAGATGTTTGGAGAAAGCTGTTGGGTTGACCAGAAGAAATAGATGAGATGTTTGGAGAAACTTGTTGGAGTGACCAGAAGAAATAGATGAGATGTTTGGAGAAACCTGTTTGGTTGACCAGAAGAAACAAATGAGATGTTTGGAGAAAGCTGTTGGGTTGACCAGAAGAAATAGATGAGATGTTTGGAGAAACCTGTTGGAGTGACCAGAAGAAATAGATGACATGTTTGGAGAAAGCTGTTGGGTTGACCAGAAGAAATAGATGAGATGTTTGGAGAAAGCTGTTGGTTGACCAGAAGAAATAGAATAGATGTTTGGAGAAACCTGTTGGGTTGACCAGAAGAAATAGATGACATGTTTGGAGAAACTGTTGGGTTGACCAGAAGAAATAGATGAGATGTTTGGAGAAACCTGTTGGAGTGACCAGAAGAAATAGATGACATGTTTGGAGAAAGCTGTTGGGTTGACCAGAAGAAATAGATGAGATGTTTGGAGAAAGCTGTTGGGTTGACCAGAAGAAATAGATGAGATGTTTGGAGAAACCTGTTGGGTTGACCAGAAGAAATAGATGAGATGTTTGGAGAACGCTGTTGGGTTGACCAGAAGAAATAGATGAGATGTTTGGAGAAACCTGTTGGGGTGACCAGAAAAATAGATGAGATGTTTGGAGAAAGTTGTTGGGTTGACCAGAAGAAATAGATAAGATGTTTGGAGAAAGCTGTTGGAGTGACCAGAAGAAATAGATGAGATGTTTGGAGAAACCTGTTGGAGTGACCAGAAGAAATAGATGAGATGTTTGGAGAAACCTGTTGGATTGATAGAAGGAATAAATTAGATGTTTGGAGAAAGCTGTTGGGTTGATCAGAAGGAATAAAGGAGATGTTTGGAGAAAGCTGTTGGGTTGACCAGAAGAAATAGGTGAGATGTTTGGAGAAACTTGTTGGAGTGACCAGAAGAAATAGATGAGATGTTTGGAGAAACCTGTTGGGTTGACCAGAAGGAATAAATTAGATGTTTGGAGAAAGCTGTTGGGTTGATCAGAAGGAATAAAGGAGATGTTTGGAGAAAGCTGTTGGAGTGACCAGATGGAATAAATTAGATGTTTGGAGAAAGCTGATGGGTTGATCAGAAGGAATAGATGAGATGTTTCGAGAAACCTGTTGGAGTGATCGGAAGAAATAGATGACATGTTTGGAGAAAGCTGTTGGGTTGACCAGAAGAAATAGATGAGATGTTTGGAGAAAGCTGTTGGGTTGACCAGATGAAATAGATGAGATGTTTGGAGAAACCTGTTGGGTTGACCAGAAGAAATAGATAAGATGTTTGGAGAAAACTGTTGGGTTGATCAGAAGAAATAGATGAGATGTTTGGAGAAACCTGTTGGAGTGACCAGAAGAAATAGATGACATGTTTGGAGAAAGCTGTTGGGTTGACCAGAAGAAAAAAATGAGATGTTTGGAGAAAGCTGTTGGGTTGACCAGAAGAAATAGATGAGATGTTTGGAGAAACCTGTTGGGGTGACCAAAAGAAATAGATGACATGTTTGGAGAAAGCTATTGAGGTGACCAGAAGAAATAGATGACATGTTTGGAGAAAGCTGTTGGGGTGACCAAAAGAAATAGATGACATGTTTGGAGAAAGCTATTGAGGTGACCAGAAGAAATAGATGACATGTTTGGAGAAAGCTGTTGGGTTGACCAGAAGAAATAGATAACATGTTTGGAGAAAGCTGTTGGGTTGACCAGAAGAAATAGATGAGATGTTTGGAGAAAGCTGTTGGGTTGACCAGAAGAAATAGATGAGATGTTTGGAGAAACCTGTTGGGTTGACCAGAAGAAATAGATGAGATGTTTGGAGAAACCTGTTGGGTTGACCAGAAGAAATAGATGAGATGTTTGGAGAAAGCTGTTGGAGTGACCAGAAGAAATAGATGAGATGTTTGGAGAAAGCTGTTGTGTTGACCAGAAGAAATAGATGAGATGTTTGGAGAAACCTGTTGGGTTGACCAGAAGAAATAGATGAGATGTTTGGAGAAACCTGTTGGAGTGACCAGAAGAAATAGATGAGATGTTTGGAGAAAGCTGTTGGGTTGACCAGAAGAAATAGATGAGATGTTTGGAGAAACCTGTTGGGGTGACCAGAAGAAACAAATGAGATGTTTGGAGAAAGCTGTTGGGTTGACCAGAAGAAATAGATGAGATGTTTGGAGAAACCTGTTGGAGTGACCAGAAGAAATAGATGAGATGTTTGGAGAAAGCTGTTGGGTTGACCAGAAGAAATAGATGAGATGTTTGGAGAAAGCTGTTGGGGTGACCAAAAGAAATAGATGACATGTTTGGAGAAAGCTGTTGAGGTGACCAGAAGAAATAGATGACATGTTTGCAGAATGCTGTTGGGTTGACCAGAAGAAATAGATGAGATGTTTGGAGAAAGCTGTTGGGTTGACCAGAAGAAATAGATGAGATGTTTGGAGAAAGCTGTTGGGTTGACCAGAAGAAATAGATGAGATGTTTGGAGACACTTGTTGGAGTGACCAGAAGAAATAGATGAGATGTTTGGAGAAACCTGTTGGGTTGACCAGAAGAAACAAATGAGATGTTTGGAGAAAGCTGTTGGGTTGACCAGAAGAAATAGATGAGATGTTTGGAGAAACCTGTTGGAGTGACCAGAAGAAATAGATGAGATGTTTGGAGAAAGCTGTTGGGTTGACCAGAAGAAATAGATGAGATGTTTGGAGAAACTTGTTGGAGTGACCAGAAGAAATAGATGAGATGTTTGGAGAAACCTGTTGGGTGACCAGAAGAAACAAATGAGATGTTTGGAGAAAGCTGTTGGGTTGACCAGAAGAAATAGATGAGATGTTTGGAGAAACCTGTTGGAGTGACCAGAAGAAATAGATGACATGTTTGGAGAAAGCTGTTGGGTTGACCAGAAGAAATAGATGAGATGTTTGGAGAAAGCTGTTGGGTTGACCAGAAGAAATAGAATAGATGTTTGGAGAAACCTGTTGGAGTGACCAGAAGAAATAGATGACATGTTTGGAGAAAGCTGTTGGGTTGACCAGAAGAAATAGATGTGATGTTTGGAGAAAGCTGTTGGGTTGACCAGAAGAAATAGATGAGATGTTTGGAGAAAGCTGTTGGGTTGACCAGAAGAAATAGATGAGATGTTTGGAGAAACCTGTTGGGGTGACCAGAAGAAATAGATGAGATGTTTGGAGAAAGCTGTTGGGTTGACCAGAAGAAATAGATAAGATGTTTGGAGAAAGCTGTTGGAGTGACCAGAAGAAATAGATGAGATGTTTGGAGAAACCTGTTGGAGTGACCAGAAGAAATAGATGAGATGTTTGGAGAAACCTGTTGGATTGATAGAAGGAATAAATTAGATGTTTGGAGAAAGCTGTTGGGTTGATCAGAAGGAATAAAGGAGATGTTTGGAGAAAGCTGTTGGGTTGACCAGAAGAAATAGGTGAGATGTTTGGAGAAACTTGTTGGAGTGACCAGAAGAAATAGATGAGATGTTTGGAGAAACCTGTTGGTTGACCAGAAGGAATAAATTAGATGTTTGGAGAAAGCTGTTGGGTTGATCAGAAGGAATAAAGGAGATGTTTGGAGAAAGCTGTTGGAGTGACCAGATGGAATAAATTAGATGTTTGGAGAAAGCTAATGGGTTGATCAGAAGGAATAGATGAGATGTTTCGAGAAACCTGTTGGAGTGATCAGAAGAAATAGATGACATGTTTGGAGAAAGCTGTTGGGTTGACCAGAAGAAATAGATGAGATGTTTGGAGAAACCTGTTGGGTTGACCAGAAGAAATAGATAAGATGTTTGGAGAAAACTGTTGGGTTGATCAGAAGAAATAGATGAGATGTTTGGAGAAACCTGTTGGAGTGACCAGAAGAAATAGATGACATGTTTGGAGAAAGCTGTTGGGTTGACCAGAAGAAAAAAATGAGATTTTTGGAGAAAGCTGTTGGGTTGACCAGAAGAAATAGATGAGATGTTTGGAGAAACCTGTTGGGTTGACCAGAAGAAATAGATGAGATGTTTGGAGAAACCTGTTGGAGTGACCAGAAGAAATAGATGACATGTTTGGAGAAACCTGTTGGGTTGACCAGAAGAAATAGATGAGATGTTTGGAGAAAGCTGTTGGGTTGACCAGAAGAAATAGATGAGATGTTTGGAGAAAGCTGTTGGGTTGACCAGAAGAAATAGATGAGATGTTTGGTGAAAGCTGTTGGGTTGACCAGAAGAAATAGATGAGATGTTTGGAGAAAGCTGTTGGGTTGACCAGAAGAAATAGATGAGATGTTTGGAGAAAGCTGTTGGGTTGACCAGAAGAAATAGATGAGATGTTTGGAGAAAGCTGTTGGGTTGACCAGAAGAAATAGATGAGATGTTTGGAGAAAGCTGTTGGGTTGACCAGAAGAAATAGATGAGATGTTTGGAGAAACCTGTTGGGTTGACCAGAAGAAATAGATGAGATGTTTGGAGAAAGCTGTTGGGTTGACCAGAAGAAATAGATGAGATGTTTGGAGAAACCTGTTGGTTGACCAGAAGAAATAGATGAGATGTTTGGAGAAAGCTGTTGGAGTGACCAGAAGAAATAGATGAGATGTTTGGAGAAAGCTGTTGGGTTGACCAGAAGAAATAGATGAGATGTTTGGAGAAACCTGTTGGGTTGACCAGAAGAAATAGATGAGATGTTTGGAGAAACCTGTTGGAGTGACCAGAAGAAATAGATGAGATGTTTGGAGAAAGCTGTTGGGTTGACCAGAAGAAATAGATGAGATGTTTGGAGAAACCTGTTGGGTTGACCAGAAGAAATAGATGAGATGTTTGGAGAAAGCTGTTGGGTTGACCAGAAGAAATAGATGAGATGTTTGGAGAAAGCTGTTTGAGTGACCAGAAGAAATAGATGAGATGTTTGGAGAAAGCTGTTGGGTTGACCAGAAGAAATAGATAAGATGTTTGGAGAAAGCTGTTGGAGTGACCAGAAGAAATAGATGAGATGTTTGGAGAACCTGTTGGAGTGACCAGAAGAAATAGATGAGATGTTTGGAGAAACCTGTTGGGTTGACCAGAAGGAATAAATTAGATGTTTGGAGAAAGCTGTTGGGTTGATCAGAAGGAATAAAGGAGATGTTTGGAGAAAGCTGTTGGGTTGACCAGAAGAAATAGGTGAGATGTTTGGAGAAACTTGTTGGAGTGACCAGAAGAAATAGATGAGATGTTTGGAGAAACCTGTTGGGTTGACCAGAACGAATAAATTAGATGTTTGGAGAAAGCTGTTGGGTTGATCAGAAGGAATAAAGGAGATGTTTGGAGAAAGCTGTTGGAGTGACCAGAAGGAATAAATTAGATGTTTGGAGAAAGCTGTTGGGTTGATCAGAAGGAATAAATGAGATGTTTGGAGAAAGCTGTTGGGTTGACCAGAAGAAATAAATTAGATGTTTGGAGAAAGCTGTTGGGTTGATCAGAAGGAATAAAGGAGATGTTTGGAGAAAGCTGTTGGAGTGACCAGAAGGAATAAATGAGATGTTTGGAGAAAGCTGTTGGGTTGACCAGAAGAAATAAACGAGATGTTTGGAGAAAGCTGCTTAGTGACAAATACAAATAAATGAGATGTTTGGAGAAAGCTGCTTCAACAAATACAAATAAATGAGATGTTTGGAGAAAGCTGCTTCAACAAATACAAATAAATGAGATGTTTTGAGAAAGCTGCTTCAACAAATACAAATAAATGAGATGTTTGGAGAAAGCTGCTTAGCGACAGATACAAATAAATGAAATCGTAATCGACATGGACCAATATTCAACTATCTACAGAAACAAGCAATAAAATGATTTCCCCATCTGGTGGGAATGTATTCGTATTACAAATTTAAAAAAAGACTGAGATTGAATGCCGTTTCTTTAAAGGGAAATCTGATGGTAGATGCACCAAGAGAAAATCACTAGATAGATGCATCAAATGAAAGATAAACAGATTCAAATAGTAACAGATTGATGAAATTAAGGAGAAAAAGATCCATGAAATTAATCAAAACGTAGAAATATCTGGCCAGAATCTGTATCGGGGTATTACTTCTATCAAGCGAAACATACAAGATAAGATAACAACTTTGAGCAGGAAACGAGCATATGGAAAGAGTGCAAGATGACGAGATACAGGCGGGTCCTAGGTATCATCATCATCATCATCATCATCATCATCATCATCATCATCAAGTACCGGCCTGCTGGCGTAGGTGATCATGTCTCTCCACAACTTTCGATCACGACAGTTATTTATCATTGATCAGTTACCCTTAACAGATTAACTATTTTAAAAATAAATTTCCATTATTGCATTTTCTACTCTTTTTTATTGGGGGGAGGGGGGGGCAGCGATAACACCATTCACCCTTAAAGACACGTTAAATATCCTAAATTTGCTCTGTGGTGTGCTATACTTTAAATTGCTATACATGTTCTATGTTGTGCTATAAGTTAATTGCTATAAATGCTCTATATTGTACAAAACGTTAGATTGCAATGTTTGCACATTTCGATCCAAACATCCTACACCCATCCTACATGCCCTTGAATACAAGTGTTGCAGGAGAACACTCAGAATGCAAGAGTAGGAGTTCTCCTGCTACACTTGTATTCTGAGTGTTCTCCTGCTACACTTGTATTCTGAGTGTTCTCCTGCTACACTTGTATTCTGAGTGTTCTCCTGCTACACTTGTATTCTGAGTGTTCTCCTGCAACACTTGTATTCAAGGGTGTGTAGGATGGGTGTAGGGTGTTTTGGATCGAAATATGCAAACATTGCAATTTAACGTATAGCACAAAATAGAGCAAATTGAGGAAATTTAACTATAGAATACAAGTGTAGCAGGAGAATACTCAGAATACAAGTGTTGCAGGAGAACACTCAGAATACAAGTGTTGCAGAGGAATACTCAGAATACACGTGTTGCAGGAGAACACTCAGAATACACGTGTAGCAGGAGAACACTCAGAATACAAGTGTAGCAGGAGAAGACTCAGAATACAAGTGTTGCAAGAGAACACTCAGAATACAAGTGTTGCAAGAGAACACTCAGAATACAAGTGTAGCAGGGGAATACTCAGAATACATGTGTTGCAAGAAACACTCAGAATACCAGTGTTGTAGGAGAACACTCAGAATACAAATGTTGTAGGAGAACACTCAGAATGCAAGTATTGTAGGAGAACACTCAGAATACAAGTGTTGCAGGAGAACACTCAGAATACAAGGTTGCAGGAGAACACTCAGAATACAAGTGTTGTAGGAGAACACTCAGAATTCACGTGTAGTAGGAGAACACTCAGAATACAAATGTAGCAGGAGAACACTCAGAATACAAGTGTAGCAGGAGAACACCCAGAATACAAGTGATGTAGGAGAACACTCAGAATACAAGTGTTGCAGGAGAACACTCATAATACAAGTGTAGCAGGAGAACACTCAAAATACAGGTGTTGTAGGAGAACACTTAGAATACAAGTGTTGTAGGAGAACACTCAGAATACATGTGTTGTAGAAGAACACTCAGAATACTCTGACCAAAGAAACGAACAAACATATCCATCTTGTAAGAACTTAAAATTCAACAAAACGATGACATGGACGATAAAGACTAGGAAAATAAATGATGTTGGTTATATAAGATGATGCAATGGCCTAGAGAATATATGTATGAAGGGAATAGTTACATGGTTAAAGTAGGGACAGGAAGACATAGGAAGAAGGTGGATGTAGGATTTTATAGATGAGCTGGGATTGACTGCTGCAACCGCTGGACATCTCGCCCAGAAAACGGACATCTTCAGAGTAGCTGTCGTCGAAGCCAAGTTCTAACAGGGACAAGCTAGATGATAATATAACGATAACAATGATGATGATGACATTGGCGATATTTTCTCAGCTGGGTTGAACTTTGAAAAGAGAATTATTTGACAATTCGCACAAATTTGATATCCTAATGAGGATTAACTTCGCACAAATTTGATATCCTAATGAGGATTAACTTCGCACAAATTTGATATCCTAATGAGGATTAACTGCGCACAAATGTGTTATCGTTATGAGAATTAACTTCGCACAAATGTGTTATCGTAATGAGAATTAACTTCGCACAAATTTGATATCCTAATGAGGATTAACTTCGCACAAATTTGATATCCTAATGAGGATTAACTTCGCACAAATTTGATATCCCAATGAGAATTAACTTCGCACAAATTTGATATCCTAATGAGAATTAACTTTGCACAAATGTGTTATCCTAATGATTAACTTCGCACAGATAAACATTACCAATCACAACGCATCTACTTCCATTATTGATCTTACTACCACCACTAGGTCGGAGGCACCGCATGTTTACGCCACGTCTCTTAAAGAAATCCTTAAGTATAAAAAAAATAAATAAATAAAGTATGTATACGGCCGTATGAAACAGTACAACATCACTATTTTCACTGTCCAAAGCTCACTGACATCAGAGCAGCTCTATTTCCTCAAAGATATGTCAAATGGAACACATTGTACTGAACTACAAGGGAATTCTTAAATACTTGCAGAGAACATTACATGGCATTGGGTCGAAGGGCGTCATATCACAGGATTTCGGATCAACAACAAGAACAATCAAATAACGTATGAGGAATACAGCAAAACTGTGAGGATTAACAAGAATTAACACATTATTATTCTGTTGTTTTCTTCATATCAAATACCAGTTGACATGTATTGTTTCAATGAGGTTAGGAGCCACTTATAAACGGGTGACATCATCATCATCATCATCGAGTGCCGTCTCAGCATCGAAGGTTGGTTACCATGGAGCGCCATTCCACTCTGTCTCTTGCTTTGATGGTGCAGATTGTTATAGATTGACTTGTCCATCTTTTGATGTTACTCGTCCATGTTAGTCTTGGTCTGCCTCTGCCTCTATTACCTTGTATTTTCCCTTCCAATATTACTTTTAAGTAGGCTGGTGTGTCTTTTAACATGCCCCAAAAATGTCATTTATTTTGTTCTAATTGTGTTTAGTAGTTCCCTTTTTATTTTCAGTTGTTTTAAAAACTTCAAACGAGCGACAATTTAACAAAAATTGGAAGGAGCTGAGTGCCTGAGGTGGATCCTATTGAACAAGCGGAAATAGGAGGGACAGGGAAGGGGTTAGAGTTCTGTCTCTAGGCCAAACTTATTTAGTCGACAATTTACCACACACGCAAATCTTACCCGACGAAGGCTTTGGTTGAATTTACATGAAATCTGAATACTTTATCCTTGTTAGTTTCACTTGTGTGTTGGTCTTTATTTTACATGAAATCTCATTACTTTATCCTTGTTAGTTTCGCTTGTTTTGTTGGTCTTTATTTTACATGAAACCTGAATACTTTATCCTTGTTAGTTTCGCTTGTGTGTTGGTCTTTATTTTACATGAAATCTCATTACTTTATCCTTGTTAGTTTCGCTTGTTTTGTTGGTCTTTATTTTACATGAAACCTGAATACTTTATCCTTGTTAGTTTCGCTTGTGTGTTGGTCTTTATTTTACATGAAACCTGAATACTTTATCCTTGTTAGTTTCGCTTGTGTGTTGGTCTTTATTTTACATGAAATCTGAATACTTTATCCTTGTTAGTTTCGCTTATGTGTTGGTCTTTATTTTACATGAAATCTGAATACTTTATCCTTGTTAGTTTCGCTTGTGTGTTGGTCTTTATTTTACATGAAATCTGAATACTTTATCCTTGTTAGTTTCGCTTGTGTGTTGGTCTTTATTTTACATGAAATCTGAATACTTTATCCTTGTTAGTTTCGCTTGTGTGTTGGTCTTTATTTTACATGAAATCTGAATACTTTATCCTTGTTAGTTTCGCTTGTGTGTTGGTCTTTATTTTACATGAAATCTGAATACTTTATCCTTGTTAGTTTCGCTTGTTTTGTTGGTCTTTATTTTACATGAAATCTGAATACTTTATCCTTGTTAGTTTCGCTTGTGTGTTGCTCTTTATTTTACATGATATCTGAATACTTTATCCTTGTTAGTTTCGCTTGTGTGTTGGTCTTTATTTTACATGAAATCTGAATACTTTATCCTTGTTAGTTTCGCTTGTGTGTTGGTCTTTATTTTACATGAAATCTGAATACTTTATCCTTGTTAGTTTCGCTTGTGTGTTGGTCTTTATTTTACATGAAATCTGAATACTTTATCCTTGTTAGTTTCGCTTGTGTGTTGGTCTTTATTTACATGAAATCTGAATACTTTATCCTTGTTAGTTTCGCTTGTGTGTTGGTCTTTATTTTACATGAAATCTGAATACTTTATCATTGTTAGTTTCGCTTGTGTGTTGCTCTTTATTTTACATGATATCTGAATACTTTATCCTTGTTAGTTTCGCTTGTGTGTTGGTCTTTAGTAAAATATTCTGACTGATGCTCGGGGTTCACGTTGTAACATAATTATGTTCATCTCAAGTTCACATTGTAACATAATTATGTTCATCTCAAGTTCACATTGTAACATAATTATGTTAATCTCATCTATAACATATTTATTTATTTTGTAAAACATATATTTATTGACTGTTTATGTAAATGACCACTGTTTCACTGTATTCAAGCTATATTGAAGTACTTATTCGTTACCAGAATCCTTCTGTAACTTCCAAACTACCGCCTAGCTACCGCTTAGCACAAGGGAAATGAGTCAGTGACCCACATAGAGCAATCGATGTCTTATCAGATTGTAATCTCTGGCAACTCGAGATTGATGGATTGACCACTTAGCCAGCTGACCTGCCGAGGTCAAGACAAGTTAATTGTCACACTCTCTATTTAATGTACCATTCTTTGTATCTGTGTTAACTGCTATGGTGTCATTATTTACTTGCGGGATTTCAAATAGACTAGACTTAGAACATGTCAGAACACATTGAATCCACGCGTATACAAGCTGCTGTTATCAAACTCGCACCACTGGTTACTTGTCACGGATGCTTGTTAAGGATATTTTAGTAGTCTTGTTTTTCTTGTTTTCTTTGAAGTATAACTTGAGTGTAATTCTGCTGTGATAACAATATAACTGATGACAAGAGACGCTTCATCTTCATCCAAACGTTGTCCTACCACTGCAACAAATACTCATTTCTACAAACATTGGGGGCAATGCCACACTATCCATCAACTGAGCTGAGCGCGGTCAGGGACCCATATCTGGCTGCATGCGTCAAGACCGGCGAATAACAGAGCTAATCAAGACCCTGCTCCACCTTTCAGTGGTGCTCCTGCAAAGAGATCATCCATTCTGGCCAAGCGATAAGGAATCGAAAAGGGAAGGCAACCCGGTACTCAAAGATGTCGTGCTGAAGTCGGATATGTTTGGCCGAAAGGCGCAAATAAACCACATCACAAAGCATTTACGCCTATTTAATGTAATTTGCGATATGCGGTGACACAGTCTTAATAGCAGAGACAGAGAATAAACTACAAGAAATAATAGACATAACAGTCGAAGTCTGAATAGTAAGAAAACAGAAGTAATGGTTATATCGAAGAAACAATCATCACCATCATGCAGCATAAAAACAAACAGGACAAATCTGAAACAAGTGCAACGCGTCAAATACTTGGGCTAAATAATACCATCAGATGGAAGATGCACCACAGAAATAAAAAGCAGAATAGCTCAGGCCAAAATAGCATTTCAGAAAATGACAAATATCTTATGCAACAAATCTATGTCAATAGAAGTGAGAAAGAGAGTACATTGGTGCTATATAGAACCAATTCTGATCTATGGTAGCGAATCATGGACAGTAGACAAACAAATTAAAAGACGATTAGAGGCCACAGAGATGGGATTTCTCAGAAGAATGTTGAAAGTTCTCAGGACAGCTAAAAAGACCAATGAAGAAATTATCAAAGAGGTCAACACAAAAAGGGAACTCCTAAAAACATCAGAAAGAAACAATCCACATTTTTCGGGCACATCATGAGAAGAGGAAAGTTGGAATACTTGGTTACAACTGGCAAACTAAAAGAAAAGAGATTGCGGACGACAAAGAGAGAAAATACTGGATAGCTTGGTGTCATGGTATGGCAAACAGTCAACAACAGAACTGATACGATGCACTGTAGATAGAAGATTGTGGAGGGACATGATCGCCTACGCCAACCGGTATGGCATATGATGATGATGATGGTGATGATGATGATGATGATGATAATGATGGCAATGTCCTTTTAAGGGCGAATGTCGAAGAGGACTGTTCATTACCTTAGTAACCCGCGTATAAAAAATGCCAGAAATAAAAAGAAAGAGATATTCAAAAATAAAATACTAAGATTAAAACAAGAATACAAAAAAAATACAAGCAGCAAAATAAATTCATACGAATAATAAAAACACCAACAATAATTTAAAAAATAATAGTAATAATGCAATAGTAATATTTAAAATAATAATACATTTTCACAATTGACTTATTTCTACTGTATTTTTAAGAATTAAAAATACAAAATAAGTAATATTTTTTATTAAATGTGCAACGAAATATGAGTCACGACTTCTACATAGACTCAAGAATACAACGGTTAACCTTAGCCAAATGTGCCTGTGGTAATAAAAGATAATCCTTCACTGCAAGTAAATAATAAACTGACAACAATAAAGAAGGGTCTATAAAGAAAAGTTGTGCTTTTTTTACAACCATTTTGACTTGAACGAAACCAATCTTAGAAAACGGAAGTAGGAGACTCATCAGTAACCAAGATTGAAGAATCCTGGGCCGACTCCACCTCTACGCGGTGCCTCTAGTAACAGACTAATCAGTTATAGTCAGGCGTTAGCGAGTAAGGATCGAAGAGGGAAGGCAACCCGGTTCTCATAAAAGTCATGCAGAAGTCGGATGTCTCGGGCCGAATACACAAAGAACGGACTCAAGTCCTTTTAAGGATGGGTGACGAATTTGTTCCTTTAGTAGTCATCGGGCGTTTCCCTTATGTGGGAAACAACAGGTAAGAGGAAAAGAGGCCGACCCAGAGAGACACTGAGAAGAACATTGATCAATGAGGCAAGAGCAGCAGGAATCGGCTCCCTCAATGAGATAGAGTTGGTTGCACAGAACAGAGACAAATGTCGAGGTTTGATAAAATATCTTTACAAGGATCGAAAACTGCTAGAATACAAATGTAGATAAGAGGTGTATCTGGGTCTATGTCCTATGGGCGGCGAAAGGTCAATAGATAGACAGACAGACAGGTAGGCAGACAGATATAGACAGACAGACAGGTAGGCAGACAGATATAGACAGACAGACAGGTAGGCAGACAGATATAGACAGACAGACAGACAGACGGACGAACGGACGGATGGACCGGACGGACCGGACGGACGGACGGACGGACGGACGGACGGACGGACGGACGGACGGACAGACAGATAGACAGATAGATAGATAGATAGATAGATAGATAGATAGATAGATAGATAGATAGATAGATAGATAGATAGATAGATAGATAGATAGATAGATAGATAGATAGATAGATAGATAGATAGATAGATAGATAGATAGATAGATAGATAGATAGATAGATAGATAGTCTTCGGGTGAATGCCAGAAAAAAAAGAAGAAATCTTGAGGAAATAAAAAAGCCACCAGAACGTGAATTCCAAGTTTTAATTGGAACATTGTTATAGTTCATAAATCCGTGAATATCTTTCGAACATCCCAGCTTCACCGCCTTCTGAGAGAATGAATGAAAGTTTGGTATGAGCACTGTTGATCACAGGGAGCCGCGATAGCTCAGTGGTTAGCGAACTGGACTACAAAGGACAAGGGGTAGGGTTCGATCCCAACCGACGGCTTCCGGGTTCACCCAGCCTTAAATGGGTACCGGATTTTTTTCTGGGAAAGTAAAGCAGCACGGGCGTAATACCGACCACATTACCCCAAAAATCATGTGCTGAAGGTCTGCAAAATATAGGGTCACTAACACCATATTTCCCTATACGCCACTTGGCGTGACGGGGGTACTTTACTTTTTTTTACTGTTGATCACTCCGACCTCAATGAAACAGTTTTTGCCCTTAACTAATCTTCTGCGGGATTTGTCGTATTGAAGTTATGTAGAAAATGGAGACAAATAATAATAAATGAATATTATTGTGGAGAGAAACTTCCAAGTTGATAGTTCAGCGAATCCTTTAAGGGGAAGAGGTGTGATTACAACACTCGGAAAAAAACATTCACAAATAATCAACAACAGATAAAAAGAACGAACAACTCGTATTTCGATCCCGCTTCCGGCTGTCTACTGTTCTTTGTTTTTTTTTTTCTGTTGTTGATTATTTGCGAATTTTTTTTTCTTCCGAACGTTGTAAACATACATCTTAACGATTCGTACGTAGAATATGCGTGTGGCTGCTATCACAATTTCAAGGTTTTGTCGATCATTCAGTTCTTCCGTTCAATTAATGCAAACGCCACTTACAATGTATAGCTTAAAAGCATGGACATAGACTATATTGTTACCTGAACCGATCTGCACCGATTCATCAATGGTTTAATGATAGCACAACGTGACATGTTTTCTTATGTTTCTTTATTTTATTCGCCGTAACCAAAATAAACGTCATTTACTACCACAATCTAATGTTTAGAACACCCTTTTTGTAATTCTCCTGAAATTATTTAACAACAGCCACAATACCAACAACAACAACAACAACAACAACACACGATTTACACAAAATTCAGGTTACCTTTACACATAAATGTTATAAAAGATTAAGGTCGGTTAAAATCTAAGACAGCACGCGAAAATTCACTGCAGTTCATCAAATAGTTTCCGAAGAAATTGAAGGACACTGTGTTCATGAATTTATGAATGGACTATAACAGTCACGAATTATTACTGGAAGATGCACTACAACGCTCACAAATGTTTGCCGTTGTTTAAAAATGGGTACCTCAACATTGGTGACGTAAAAGTTGTTGAAAACGCATATTTATCATCATCAACCCTTTGTTTTTCCCTCCTGTCAAGTAATTAGGAAAGATTTTTGCTTCTTCCAGATATAGAAATATACTGTAATCCTTGCTTGGTGACTATCTATGAGTTTTACAGACCTTATTGATGTAACAACCACCGGACCGTTCAAAATAACGCATTTAGGTTTCTTTTAAGACAATCATGAACGAACGTGCAAATAATGAACGTAAATTGTCAATGCGTTTAAATAGGTCCTCTAAAACTCACAAATAACCAAGCGGGGATTACGATATATTTCTGAAGCTCTTAGAAGTAAATATCTTTCCTAATTACCTCATAGGAGGGAATAGGGAGCAAATGGCATAGGGTAGACGATGATGTAGAAATAAATGAGGGCCTCGGTAGCCTAGTTGAGAAAGCCACCCGACTGGGCTACCGACGTTCAGACAACCCGTGCTCAATTCCCGCTGAAAGCAGTGTGAATCGTACTCGTGGCTGGGAAAAAATACCCCCGCGGTCAACCCAGCCGCTGGCAGAAATAGGTACCAGGGTAGTACTCTGGGAAGGTGAAGAATGCCGCCTCACATTGTGAGTTTCGATGCTTGAAGCGATACTATCCAGAAGTCTCCGAAAACCTCTGGATAGGCGGCCGAGCACATATGGGTGGACACTCGCGTGCTAAGACGCCGATTCAAGTCTCGTACTTGACCTTTACACTTAAAGATATACACATGTCCTTCTCAACAATGTTTACTTCACCAAAGTTGAGATATTATTGATGAATGCACTATAGTTTAATTGCCGTTACTGTTAGTAATAGATCAAGCCGGTATATAAATGACACATGCATGCATACCTATAACATATTTCTATGAAAACGACACGCAAATGCTAATGGTTTCACAAAGACAAAATGGCAGTTATATAAGCTTGTCACACACTGCTCGCTTCCCTGTGCACTCATAGAGAAAGACACGCAACTAAAAGCACAAAGCCCAGTTGCATTTATATGCTTTTTAGGAACCCGCCATATTCGATGCACAGATTGCACCCAGGACACCGTCTGGCTGTCTTCCTGCATCCCAGCATGCATCTCTCCAGAAACGTTTCAAAACTCCCCTAGAAACCTGTCGCTGCTGTTCTCTTCTGTCATCAACTGCCCAAGTCTCTCCCCTAGAAACTTGTCCTTGCTGTTCTCTTCTATCATAAGTTCCAGATTATCGCTGCCAGCTTTCCTTATGTCTCTCATTTGCTTATTCTACCACCTTATCAATCTCATTACCTCGGACAGCCTTCAGGATAGAACCGACGCCTTCTGTCGCGGCATTATGAGAAATGAACCACTGGACGCTGTCTTTAACCACCATCATCTAGCGCTGAATATAATTTCTTTCGTTATATAAAATAAACATAAAATGGTATATAGCAGGTAAACTAAGAGAAAGACAATACACACTATAACGTTTCGGCAGAAGCCTTCATTCGGTGTAATAAACAAGCTATACAGATTAAACACATAAACCCAAGCCAGAAAACACAAAACAGATTTTTTTTAAATGGCGGAAAAATTGTATCTGTGTTGTGTTTTCTGGCACATTCTTTTTCAAGAGTAGCAAAATGTTATATCTTCTAAATATTCGTATATGGTGAAGAAACATGGACATTAGACAAGAAAACAGTACAGAAAATTGAGGCCTGTGAAATATGAATTTATAGAAGAATAGGAAGAATTGGATGGAGGAAAAAGAAAGCAGATGATGAAGTCTTGAAACAATTAAATAAGACAAATTAGATTTTGGGGCATGTCAAAATACACAGTAGCCTACTAAAAGTAATCTTGGAAGGGAGAAACAATGCAAGAGAGGCAGACCAAGACGAACGTGGACGGGTAAAGACAAAAGATGGACAAGTCAGCCTATGACAACCTGTACGATCAAAGCAAGAGACAGCGGGATGGCGCACCATGGTAGTCAACTTTCGGTGCGGAGACGGCACTCAATGATGATGATTCCAAACTATCAACCACAAAAATTGCACCAAACAACACGCAACCCCCAGCCGTGAACTCATCTGCAAACAATTATATCCATTTATCATGTCACGTGGTTGACTGCGTCATCAAATAGCATGTACGCCATGAAAAAACTACGGCCACGTTTTCAACCATAGAATGCTGACGTCACTCCACTTTCAATCGACCGTGCTCGTAAAGCTGAAAACGTCACACTTGTTGGAGTTTTTCCAGGAATTCCTCTCATCCTCTAAGCCTAATAACGTCTATAGTTGAGGAGAAGTAAAGGTATTAAGGTGCACCGAGATGTAAAGATATGCGACGCTCAAAACTGCTATTATTGTTCCAGCTGAAAGCCTACTTGCTCAAAATGTCGACCTTTGTTTTGTTGCCCGCCTACGTAAAGCTGTTACCATACAACTTCTTGTCCCCCTTTTTTAAAAATTGTTACTAAATCTACAGTTGGCTGTGACTAGAACTAAGGCAAAGAAATACAAATGAATGCATAAAAAGGCGAAGCTGCAGTAAAGCTAAATTTGAGGGAGAATTGAAGAAAAAAAAAGAGAGAAAAAATGTTATGGTAAAAGCTTTACGTGACTGACAGACGACACAAATTTTGAACGACGTTTCGGCTCAATAGGCCTTCAGCAGGAACAAACACACAACACACATACAGATATGTAAGTAAATAAAACTAACCATACATAGCTAACTAGTAATGACACATCCAAAACAAAATAATAGAAACCAGAACTGAGAAAATAGAACTAAGGGAGGTAGTTTCTCCGTTTTGAACAAGGTCATGACCTGGGACGGCATCCAATAGCCAGGCCCAGGAATGCCAGAGTTAGTCACGTGTGATCAGTGCCTCCTGGCATCAACGGCAGTAGGACGAGACTCTTTAGATGTGTGTGGTAATAGCAGAGGACGAGGCGAATAGTCAGGGGCTAATAATGTTCCGGGTGTGTGGCGAGTGTAGTAAAGTGGGGGGAGTGGTTAGATAAAGCGGAGAGCGGTAAATTAGAGGATACCTTTATTGCAGACTGTGGTTAAGCTCTGATTGTGATGAAGTGGAATTTTGATAAAGTGAAGTGTATGGTAGAGCGGTGTGCGTTGTAAAGTGGGATGTGTGTAAAGGTGAGATTGATAAACTGGTGAGTAGAGTAAAGAGGAAGGTACGGTAGCGATTTTTGTAAATGTTCAACATTATAGTGAAGTAAAGCGGAAATAAAGAACTCAGCCGCAATAACTAAAAGACAGAAGTAATGGTAGCAACATAGACATCACCACAATACATAATCAAAACAAGTGGAACAATATTAAAACAGGTAAATGAATTTAAATATCTGGGAACAATGTTGACCTCAGATGGTAGATGTACAACAGAGGTGTGATACAGAATAGCTCAGGCAGAAGCAGCTTTCCTCCCTCCAAAAAAATGAAATTAGGAAGATTCTGCTCAATCCATTTTTGAAAAGAAAAGGAAACATAATTCTTAAATGTTATGTAGAGCTAGTCTTAACATGGACGTGAATCATGGACAATAGGACAACAGACATGAAAATCACTGAAGACTGTAGAATTGCGGTTTTACAGAAGAATGTTGAGTATACCATGGACAGCTAAGAGGAGTAATGAAGACACCCTGAAAGAAGACAAAGCAAAAAAGAGAGCTAATTTCCAATATTAGGAAGAAAAAAATCATCACATTTTTTTTGACCATGTAATGAGAAGGAATAGCTGGAATATATTGTGACAACTGGGAAAATTGAGGGACGAAGAGACACATGGAAGAAAATAGAAAAGATACCAGACAGCTTGAGAGAATGGTTTGGCAGAAGGTCAACAACGGAAATGATAAATAGCTGTCGAGATCGAAATTTGTGGAGAGACATGATCACCTACGCCAGCAGGCATGGTACACGATAACGATGAGATGTGGTATTTATTCTGTAAAAGCTGCAGTTGTTTGTGCGAGTTCATTAAACATATGGGTTGTTCTGAGAACAATTTCTCGTGTCACTGCCCTGCTTCACACGCAATCTCAAAGGTCAGGGCGTTTATGCTTCAGACTGTTTTCAACCAAAATGAAAGTTGGGATAATAATTACTTAAGTCGCGCTTTGCTTATGCCCGGTCCATACCAATTTTCGACACAGCCGTATTCTTCTTCTTCTTCTCCCTTTCAGCTCCCTGTGGAAAATGTCCACTGTCAAATCCCACACTGTAAAAAAGTAAACCAAAAATCTTCACAGACACAGCTGTATGGTTGGCGTTCATCGAGTCATCTTGGTAAATCATCTCGGTCCTGAAACATGACTTGAGTATATCATTCTGCTACGGTACATTCAAATGTGACATACGAGATTCTATAACTTAAATTTTTACGTTATTTGTTGTTCTTCTCTCCCTCCTCATTTGCCTTTCAGAGTCAATGTAAAATATAATTTGCGGTCCTTTCTTCTTCTGTTTGCCTCCGCTGTTTTGATGTTTCCTAGTGTTTATAATAGTCCATCAAACATCGTTTCCGTGGCCGGTTCTTGAGTTTCGTGTTCTCAAAACTTTTATATAAAAGGCTCCTTGTGTTTTGGTATTTATGTATTATATGATGTTTCTTTATGTATTCTATGGCTGGGATTATTCCTAGCTTTCTTCTCTGTTCTTAACCTCCGATCTATTTGTTTTAAAAAAAACATTTAATAATTTTGAAATTTGTATTCTCATGAACGCAATTGGACTAATATACAAACAGTATAAAAATTAACTGGGAGCCGCGATAGCTCCGTGGTTAGTGAACTGGACTACAAAGGACAAGAGGTAGGGTTCGATCCCAACCGACGGCTTCCGGGTTCACCCAATCTTTAATGGGTACCGGATTTTTCCTGGGAAAGTAAAGCGGCACGGGCGTAATACCGACCACATTACCCCAAAAATCATGTGCCGATGGTCTGAAAAATGTATGATCACTAACACCATATTCCCTATACGCCACTTGGCGTGACGGGGGTACTTTACTTTTTTTTAAAAAATAAAAATGAACTGATCTAGAAAATGCATATCTTTGTACAGTGTTACAACTTTGAACCACTCCAATAAAATATCAATTCCAAGATTGATCGGAATGTAGTTTCCTAGGGACATCTTCACTCTACATGTGCCAACATTTTAAACAATTAAAACTAAACTACTACTTTGTGACTTAAGCAAACAGCCGTGACAATGCCCTTTCTCTTCATGATAAAGTTCTGATGAAAGGGGAGGGGTTTGTTAGTCTCGAGGCAAGACGCCGGTCTCGAGACAGAGAGGTTGTGAGTTCAAATCTCGGCCGCACGAGTTAGGATTTTTATTTGTGATTTCTTTCTGCGGGAACAACCCCTGGGCAGCGAGGCCCGGCTTTAAACGTCAATTACTCATCGACGGAAAAAAAAATATGAGGACCTCCGAAGACGGAGTTATCTGCCTGTAAGGCGAGGGACCCCTGTGCACTCGGCTGCCAGGGAAAAATGGATTAACAGACAAAATTTAGTTCCTAGTCTCTAGGGACTTCGTCAGAGGTGAAATCTGCCAAACGCAAAAAAAAAAGAAAATCCTCTTTCTGTTTATATAAAGTTATCGACACTATTTTTAATGACATTATTATAATTGACATTATTATTGATGACATTATTATTAATGACATTGTTATAATTGACATTATTATTAATGACATTATTATAATTGACATTATTATTAATGACATTATTACAATTGACATTATTATAAATGACGTTATTATTAATGACATTATTACAATTGACATTATTATAATTGACATTATTATGAATGACACTATTACAATTGACATTATTATAATTGACATTATTATTAATGACATTATTACAATTGACATTATTATTAATGACATTATACAATTGACATTATTATTAATGACATTATTATTAAAGACATTTTTATAATTGACATTATTATTAATGACATTATTAAATTGACATTATTATATATGACGTTAATATTAATGACATTATTACAATTGACATTATTATAATTGACATTATTATCAATGACATTATTATAATTGACATTATTATCAATGACATTATTATAATTGACATTATTATAATTGACATTATTATATATGACGTTAATATTAATGACATTATTACAATTGACATTATTATAATTGACATTATTATCAATGACATTATTATAATTGACATTATTATCAATGACATTATTATAATTGACATTATTATAATTGACATTATTATAAATGACGTTAATATTAATGACATTATTACAATTGACATTATTATAATTGACATTATTATCAATGACATTATTATAATTGACATTATTATTAATGACATTATTATAATTGACATTATTATTAATGACATCGATTTGTACGTGAAGATCCAACAAACTGTACAAGAGTTGTTGCCAATCTTGTCCTCGTGTAAAACTAAATTGGCATCAATTCCTTCTAAGTTTATTTATTGAACATTGACTATCCCTTCCGCATGCACGCAACGTCCTGTTCATCAACATATTATCCACACTATCCTCCCACTTGTACAAACAATACAAGTATGTCCTCTTGTCACACAAAATGACCCTTTTATCCGGACACTATGTTCCTTTTTCCGGTGTAGAATATCCCACTGTTCAACCAGGATATTCACATAGATGATCTCTGTTTTACAAGCAAGCACAGTTAATAAGAAAAGTAATACAATCTTCATCCCAACGTTGTGCTACCAATGCCAGACCTGGACCCTAGATGCAAGAACAATAAGAAAAAAATAACCTCTACAGAGATGAAATGTGTTAGACGAATGACAGGAAACAGTCTGAGAGATAAGATCAGAAATGAAGAACTGAGAAAAAAGCTAGGAATAGCCTCCGCCATAGAATATATAAGGAAACACCAGATAAAATGGTTTGGCCACGTGACTAGGCAGAAAGAACAAAACACAACACAACGAGCCTTCAACAAACGTTGTGAGAACACCAGACCCAAGGGTTGACCACGAAAAAGATGGGTCGATGGGATATTAGAAGCACTAGGAAACATAACAACAGCAGAGGCGAACAGAAGAGCAAAAGACCGCAAATTATATCTCCCCTCGACGCTGAAAGGCAAATGAGGAAGGAAAGAAGAAGAAGAAGACAGTTAATAAGAAAATAGACACGATCATTAGATATTTTCCATTCTCTACATAGAATGTCCTTTTTCACGCTGTAGGACTTTCCTAAACACAGAAAGTCCTCCCTGTTGACACACAATATTGTCCACTGATGTCACCTTTGGGCAACTATTAAGTCGCTTAAGACTAATGATTAATGTGGAACTCAACATATCACATAAAATACCGTAGCCACCTAATTCCAGGTCCTGTTAGAATGTCCACACACCATTACCAAATTATCATGTCGATAATAAATATAATGCCTGCAAAAATGTTTGTCATTTTCACACAACATGGCTATTATGATAGCATCTTGAAATCTCAACGTGCAGCAGAGATTAAAGGCGCTGTTTTTAGCAAAGATCTCAACATGCAGCAGACGCTAAACGCGCTGTTTTTAGCAAAGATCTCAACACCCAGCAGACATTAAACGCGTTGTTTTTAGCAAAGATCTCAGCATGCAGCAGACGCTAAACGCGCTGTTTTTAGCAAAGATCTCAGCATGCAGCAGACGCTAAACGCGTTGTTTTTACCGAATATCTCAACATACAGCAGACGCTAAACACGCTGTTTTTAGAAAAGATCTCAGCATGCAGCAGACGCTAAACGCGCTGTTTTTAGCAAAGATCTCAGCATGCAGCAGACGCTAAACGCGCTGTTTTTACCGAATATCTCAACATACAGCAGACGCTAAACGCGCTGTTTTTAGCAAAGATCTCAACATGCAGCAGACGCTAAACGCGCTGTTTTTAGCAAAGATCTCAGCATGCAGCAGAAGCTAAACGCGCTGTTTTTAGCAAAGATCTCAGCATGCAGCAGACGCTAAACGCGCTGTTTTTAGCAAAGATCTCAGCATGCAGCAGACACTAAACGCGCTGTTTTTAGCAAAGATCTCAGCATGCAGCAGACGCTAAACGCGCTGTTTTTAGCAAAGATCTTAGCATGCAGCAGACGCTAAACGCGCTGTTTTTAGCAAAGATCTCAGCATGAAGCAGACGCTAAACGCGCTGTTTTTAGCAAAGATCTCAGCATGAAGCAGACGCTAAACGCGCTGTTTTTAGCAAAGATCTCAGCATGCAGCAGAGATTAAAATTGCTATTTCCAGGAACAATTTCAACATGAAACTTGCACTATAGACATCGTCACTGAGGTCTAAAATATAATTCGCGCCGAACAATTTCAACCATAGAATTACTAAGACCCACAAGCATTAATAATGCAAGAAACCCCATCAATTAACCTGACATTACGCTAGTTGGTCGTTTTCCATGAATTACCTCTCAACTCGCAGGTCTAAGTAACTCTATAGACGGCTGTGGCTTGAATAAGCTGTGTTCCAAGAATTGCCCAGAAAGCATTATCGAGAACATCTCTTCGCTGAACTCCAGATGGTAAAAGATCTAGATGAAGACAGACAAGAGACATGGCGTAGAACAGTTACTTGAAGGTGGTTGCCTTGACATGGGGTAGATTTGTGAAGATCTAGATGAAGACAGACAAGAAACATGGCGTAGAACAGTTACTTGAAGGTGGTTGCCTTGACATGGGGTAGATTTGTGAAGATCTAGATGAAGACAGACAAGAGACATGGCGTAGAACAGTTACTTGAAGGTGGTTGCCTTGACATGGGGTAGATTTGTGAAGATCTAGATGAAAACAGACAAGAGACATGGCGTAGAACAGTTACTTGAAGGTGGTTGCCTTGACATGGGGTAGATTTGTGAAGATCTAGATTAAGACAGACAAGAGACATGGCGTAGAACAGTTACTTGAAGGTGGTTGCCTTGACATGGGGTAGATTTGTGAAGATCTAGATGAAGACAGACAAGAGACATGGCGTAGAACAGTTACTTGAAGGTTGTTGCCTTGACATGGGGTAGATTTGTGAAGATCTAGATGAAGACCAACAAGAAACATGGCGTAGAACAGTTACTTGAAGGTGGTTGCCTTGACATGGGGTAGATTTGTGAAGATCTAGATGAAGACCAACAAGAAACATGGCGTAGAACAGTTACTTGAAGGTGGTTGCCTTGACATGGGGTAGATTTGTGAAGATCTAGATGAAGACAGACAAGAAACATGGCGTAGAACAGTTACTTGAAGGTGGTTGCCTTGACATGGGGTAGATTTGTGAAGATCTAGATGAAGACCAACAAGAAACATGGCGTAGAAGAGTTACTTGAAGGTGGTTGCCTTGACATGGGGTAGATTTGTGAAGATCTAGATGAAGACCAACAAGAAACATGGCGTAGAACAGTTACTTGAAGGTGGTTGCCTTGACATGGGGTAGATTTGTGAAGATCTAGATGAAGACCAACAAGAAACATGGCGTAGAACAGTTTCTTGAAGGTGGTTGTCTTGACATGGGGTAGATTTGTGAAGATCTAGATGAAGACAGACAAGAGACATGGCGTAGAACAGTTACTTGAAGGTGGTTGTCTTGACATGGGGTAGATTTGTGAAGATCTAGATGAAGACAGACAAGAGACATGGCGTAGAACAGCTACTTGAAGGTGGTTGCCTTGACATGGGGTAGATTTGTGATGATCTAGATGAAGACAGACAAGAGACATGGCGTAGAACAGTTACTTGAAGGTGGTTGCCTTGACATGGGGTAGATTTGTGAAGATCTAGATGAAGACCAACAAGAAACATGGCGTAGAACAGTTACTTGAAGGTGGTTGCCTTGACATGGGGTAGATTTGTGAAGATCTAGATGAAGACCAACAAGAAACATGGCGTAGAACAGTTACTTGAAGGTGGTTGCCTTGACATGGGGTAGATTTGTGAAGATCTAGATGAAGACCAACAAGAAACATGGCGTAGAACAGTTACTTGAAGGTGGTTGCCTTGACATGGGGTAGATTTGTGAAGATCTAGATGAAAACAGACAAGAGACATGGCGTAGAACAGTTACTTAAAGGTGGTTGCCTTGACATGGGGTAGATTTGTGAAGAGCTAGATGAAGACAGACAAGAGACATGGCGTAGAACAGTTACTTGAAGGTGGTTGCCTTGACATGGGGTAGATTTGTGAAGATCTAGATGAAGACAGACAATAGACATGGCGTAGAACAGTTACTTGAAGGTTGTTGCCTTGACATGGGGTAGATTTGTGAAGATCTAGATGAAGACAGACAAGAGACATGGCGTAGAACAGTTACTTGAAGGTGGTTGCCTTGACATGGGGTAGATTTGTGAAGATCTAGATGAAGACCAACAAGAAACATGGCGTAGAACAGTTACTTGAAGGTGGTTGCCTTGACATGGGGTAGATTTGTGAAGATCTAGATGAAGACCAACAAGAAACATGGCGTAGAACAGTTACTTGAAGGTGGTTGCCTTGACATGGGGTAGATTTGTGAAGATCTAGATGAAGACAGACAAGAAACATGGCGTAGAACAGTTACTTGAAGGTGGTTGCCTTGACATGGGGTCGATTTGTGAAGATCTAGATGAAGACAGACAAGAGACATGGCGTAGAACAGTTACTTGAAGGTGGTTGCCTTGACATGGGGTAGATTTGTGAAGATCTAGATGAAAACAGACAAGAGACATGGCGTAGAACAGTTACTTGAAGGTGGTTGCCTTGACATGGGGTAGATTTGTGAAGATCTAGATTAAGACAGACAAGAGACATGGCGTAGAACAGTTACTTGAAGGTGGTTGCCTTGACATGGGGTAGATTTGTGAAGATCTAGATGAAGACAGACAAGAGACATGGCGTAGAACAGTTACTTGAAGGTTGTTGCCTTGACATGGGGTAGATTTGTGAAGATCTAGATGAAGACCAACAAGAAACATGGCGTAGAACAGTTACTTGAAGGTGGTTGCCTTGACATGGGGTAGATTTGTGAAGATCTAGATGAAGACCAACAAGAAACATGGCGTAGAACAGTTACTTGAAGGTGGTTGCCTTGACATGGGGTAGATTTGTGAAGATCTAGATGAAGACCAACAAGAAACATGGCGTAGAACAGTTACTTGAAGGTGGTTGCCTTGACATGGGGTAGATTTGTGAAGATCTAGATGAAGACAGACAAGAGACATGGCGTAGAACAGTTACTTGAAGGTGGTTGCCTTGACATGGGGTAGATTTGTGAAGATCTAGATGAAGACAGACAAGAGACATGGCGTAGAACAGTTACTTGAAGGTGGTTGCCTTGACATGGGGTAGATTTGTGAAGATCTAGATGAAGACAGACAAGAGACATGGCGTAGAACAGTTACTTGAAGGTGGTTGCCTTGACATGGGGTAGATTTGTGAAGATCTAGATGAAGACAGACAAGAGACATGGCGTAGAACAGTTACTTGAAGGTGGTTGCCTTGACATGGGGTAGATTTGTGAAGATCTAGATCAAGACAGACAAGAAACATGGCGTAGAACAGTTACTTGAAGGTGGTTGCCTTGACATGGGGTAGATTTGTGAAGATCTAGATCAAGACAGACAAGAAACATGGCGTAGAACAGTTACTTGAAGGTGGTTGCCTTGACATGGGGTAGATTTGTGAAGATCTAGATGAAGACCAACAAGAAACATGGCGTAGAAGAGTTACTTGAAGGTGGTTGCCTTGACATGGGGTAGATTTGTGAAGATCTAGATGAAGACCAACAAGAAACATGGCGTAGAACAGTTACTTGAAGGTGGCTGCCTTGACATGGGGTAGATTTGTGAAGATCTAGATGAAGACTAACAAGAAACATGGCGTAGAACACTTGAAGTTTCTTGAAGGTGGTTGTCTTGAGATGGGGTAGATTTGTGAAGATCTAGATGAAGACAGACAAGAGACATGGCGTAGAACAGTTACTTGAAGGTGGTTGTCTTGACATGGGGTAGATTTGTGAAGATCTAGATGAAGACAGACAAGAGACATGGCGTAGAACAGTTACTTGAAGGTGGTTGCCTTGACATGGGGTAGATTTGTGAAGATCTAGATGAAGACAGACAAGAGACATGGCGTAGAACAGTTACTTGAAGGTGGTTGCCTTGACATGGGGTAGATTTGTGAAGATCTAGATGAAGACCAACAAGAAACATGGCGTAGAACAGTTACTTGAAGGTGGTTGCCTTGACATGGGGTAGATTTGTGAAGATCTAGATGAAGACCAACAAGAAACATGGCGTAGAACAGTTACTTGAAGGTGGTTGCCTTGACATGGGGTAGATTTGTGAAGATCTAGATGAAGACCAACAAGAAACATGGCGTAGAACAGTTACTTGAAGGTGGTTGCCTTGACATGGGGTAGATTTGTGAAGATCTAGATGAAAACAGACAAGAGACATGGCGTAGAACAGTTGCTTAAAGGTGGTTGCCTTGATATGGGGTAGATTTGTGAAGAGCTAGATGAAGACAGACAAGAGACATGGCGTAGAACAGTTACTTGAAGGTGGTTGCCTTGACATGGGGTAGATTTGTGAAGATCTAGATGAAGACAGACAATAGACATGGCGTAGAACAGTTACTTGAAGGTTGTTGCCTTGACATGGGGTAGATTTGTGAAGATCTAGATGAAGACCAACAAGAAACATGGCGTAGAACAGTTTCTTGAAGGTGGTTGCCTTGACATGGGGTAGATTTGTGAAGATATTGATGAAGACCAACAAGAAACATGGCGTAGAACAGTTACTTGAAGGTGGTTGCCTTGACATGGGGTAGATTTGTGAAGATCTAGATGAAGACCAACAAGAAACATGGCGCAGAACAGTTACTTGAAGGTGGTTGCCTTGACATGGGGTAGATTTGTGAAGATCTAGATGAAGACAGACAAGAGACATGGCGTAGAACAGTTACTTAAAGGTGGTTGCCTTGACATGGGGTAGATTTGTGAAGATCTAGATGAAGACAGACAAGAGACATGGCGTAGAACAGTTACTTGAAGGTGGTTGCCTTGACATGGGGTAGATTTGTGAAGATCTAGATGAAGACAGACAAGAGACATGGCGTAGAACAGTTACTTGAAGGTGGTTGCCTTGACATGGGGTAGATTTGTGAAGATCTAGATCAAGACAGACAAGAAACATGGCGTAGAACAGTTACTTGAAGGTGGTTGCCTTGACATGGGGTAGATTTGTGAAGATCTAGATCAAGACAGACAAGAAACATGGCGTAGAACAGTTACTTGAAGGTGGTTGCCTTGACATGGGGTAGATTTGTGAAGATCTAGATGAAGACCAACAAGAAACATGGCGTAGAACAGTTACTTGAAGGTGGTTGCCTTGACATGGGGTAGATTTGTGAAGATCTAGATGAAGACCAACAAGAAACATGGCGTAGAACAGTTACTTGAAGGTGGTTGTCTTGACATGGGGTAGATTTGTGAAGATCTAGATGAAGACAGACAAGAGACATGGCGTAGAACAGTTACTTGAAGGTGGTTGCCTTGACATGGGGTAGATTTGTGAAGATCTAGATGAAGACCAACAAGAAACATGGCGTAGAACAGTTACTTGAAGGTGGTTGCCTTGACATGGGGTAGATTTGTGAAGATCTAGATGAAGACGAACAAGAAACATGGCGTAGAACAGTTACTTGAAGGTGGTTGCCTTGACATGGGGTAGATTTGTGAAGATCTAGATGAAGACCAACAAGAAACATGGCGTAGAACAGTTACTTGAAGGTGGTTGCCTTGACATGGGGTAGATTTGTGAAGATCTAGATGAAGACAGACAAGAGACATGGCGTAGAACAGTTACTTAAAGGTGGTTGCCTTGACATGGGGTAGATTTGTGAAGAGCTAGATGAAGACAGACAAGAGACATGGCGTAGAACAGTTACTTGAAGGTGGTTGCCTTGACATGGGGTAGATTTGTGAAGATCTAGATGAAGACAGACAAGAGACATGGCGTAGAACAGTTACTTGAAGGTGGTTGCCTTGACATGGGGTAGATTTGTGAAGATCTAGATCAAGACAGACAAGAAACATGGCGTAGAACAGTTACTTGAAGGTGGTTGTCTTGACATGGGGTAGATTTGTGAAGATCTAGATGAAGACCAACAAGAAACATGGCGTAGAACAGTTACTTGAAGGTGGTTGCCTTGACATGGGGTAGATTTGTGAAGATCTAGATGAAGACCAACAAGAAACATGGCGTAGAACAGTTACTTGAAGGTGGTTGCCTTGACATGGGGTAGATTTGTGAAGATCTAGATGAAGACCAACAAGAAACATGGCGTAGAACAGTTACTTGAAGGTGGTTGCCTTGACATGGGGTAGATTTGTGAAGATCTAGATGAAGACAGACAAGAGACATGGCGTAGAACAGTTACTTGAAGGTGGTTGCCTTGACATGGGGTAGATTTGTGAAGATCTAGATGAAGACAGACAAGAGACATGGCGTAGAACAGTTACTTGAAGGTGGTTGCCTTGACATGGGGTAGATTTGTGAAGATCTAGATGAAGACAGACAAGAGACATGGCGTAGAACAGTTACTTGAAGGTGGTTGCCTTGACATGGGGTAGATTTGTGAAGATCTAGATGAAGACAGACAAGAAACATGGCGTAGAACAGTTACTTGAAGGTGGTTGTCTTGACATGGGGTAGATTTGTGAAGATCTAGATGAAAACAGACAAGAGACATGGCGTAGAACAGTTACTTGAAGGTGGTTGCCTTGACATGGGGTAGATTTGTGAAGATCTAGATGAAGACAGACAAGAGACATGGCGTAGAACAGTTACTTGAAGGTGGTTGCCTTGACATGGGGTAGATTTGTGAAGATCTAGATGAAGACAGACAAGAGACGTGGCGTAGAACAGTTACTTGAAGGTGGTTGTCTTGACGTGGGGTAGATTTGTGAAGATCTAGATCAAGACAGACAAGAAACATGGCGTAGAACAGTTACTTGAAGGTGGTTGCCTTGACATGGGGTAGATTTGTGAAGATCTTGATGAAGACCAACAAGAAACATGGCGTAGAACAGTTACTTGAAGGTGGTTGCCTTGACATGGGGTAGATTTGTGAAGATCTAGATGAAGACCAACAAGAAACATGGCGTAGAACAGTTACTTGAAGGTGGTTGCCTTGACATGGGGTAGATTTGTGAAGATCTAGATGAAGACCAACAAGAAACATGGCGTAGAACAGTTACTTGAAGGTGGTTGCCTTGACATGGGGTAGATTTGTGAAGATCTAGATGAAGACAGACAAGAGACATGGCGTAGAACAGTTACTTAAAGGTGGTTGCCTTGACATGGGGTAGATTTGTGAAGATCTAGATGAAGACAGACAAGAAACATGGCGCAGAACAGTTACTTGAAGGTGGTTGCCTTGACATGGGGTAGATTTGTGAAGATCTAGATGAAGACAGACAAGAGACATGGCGTAGAACAGTTACTTGAAGGTGGTTGCCTTGACATGGGGTAGATTTGTGAAGATCTAGATGAAAACAGACAAGAGACATGGCGTAGAACAGTTACTTGAAGGTGGTTGCCTTGACATGGGGTAGATTTGTGAAGATCTAGATGAAGACAGACAAGAGACATGGCGTAGAACAGTTACTTGAAGGTGGTTGCCTTGACATGGGGTAGATTTGTGAAGATCTAGATGAAGACAGACAAGAGACATGGCGTAGAACAGTTACTTGAAGGTGGTTGCCTTGACATGGGGTAGATTTGTGAAGATCTAGATCAAGACAGACAAGAAACATGGCGTAGAACAGTTACTTGAAGGTGGTTGCCTTGACATGGGGTAGATTTGTGAAGATCTAGATCAAGACAGACAAGAAACATGGCGTAGAACAGTTACTTGAAGGTGGTTGCCTTGACAAGGGGTAGATTTGTGAAGATCTAGATGAAAACAGACAAGAGACATGGCGTAGAACAGTTACTTGAAGGTGGTTGCCTTGACATGGGGTAGATTTGTGAAGATCTAGATGAAGACAGACAAGAAACATGGCGTAGAACAGTTACTTGAAAGTGGTTGCCTTGACATGGGGTAGATTTGTGAAGATCTAGATCAAGACAGACAAGAAACATGGCGCAGAACAGTTACTTGAAGGTGGTTGCCTTGACAAGGGGTAGATTTGTGAAGATCTAGATCAAGACAGACAAGAAACATGGCGCAGAACAGTTACTTGTAGGTGGTTGCCTTGACATGGGGTAGATTTGTGAAGATCTAGATGAAGACCAACAAGAAACATGGCGTAGAACAGTTACTTGAAGGTGGTTGCCTTGACATGGGGTAGATTTGTGAAGATCTAGATGAAGACCAACAAGAAACATGGCGTAGAACAGTTACTTGAAGGTGGTTGCCTTGACATGGGGTAGATTTGTGAAGATCTAGATGAAGACAGACAAGAGACATGGCGTAGAACAGTTACTTAAAGGTGGTTGCCTTGACATGGGGTAGATTTGTGAAGATCTAGATTTTAACAGACAAGATACATGGCGTAGAACAGTTACTTGAAGGTGGTTGCCTTGACATGGGGTAGATTTGTGAAGATCTAGATGAAGACAGACAAGAGACATGGCGTAGAACAGTTACTTGAAGGTGGTTGCCTTGACATGGGGTAGATTTGTGAAGATCTAGATGAAGACAGACAAGAGACATGGCGTAGAACAGTTACTTGAAGGTGGTTGCCTTGACATGGGGTAGATTTGTGAAGATCTAGCTCAAGACAGACAAGAAACATGGCGTAGAACAGTTACTTGAAGGTGGTTGCCTTGACATGGGGTAGATTTGTGAAGATCTAGGTGAAGACAGACAAGAAACATGGCGTAGAACAGTTACTTGAAGGTGGTTGCCTTGACATGGGGTAGATTTGTGAAGATCTAGATCAAGACAGACAAAGAGTGGAGACCTGAGAGCTGGCATTATGAATCCGAAGGGCTGAAAGTGGGTCGAGTGGTTGGGCACAGATTATCGCAATCACACCCACTCAGCGCTGCGCGAGAGCTTGACACACTCAATGCCCGACCAGGTTACGTAGACGGTACCCATCATAAGTTGTAGGACACTTGCTAGATTCAGATCTTCGGCGCTGAGTGTGTGTCTGAATGTCCTAGCCAGTAAACGCTTGTTTATAAAGCTTGATATGATGGAATGTCCTCACGACTAGAAAATAAACACATCTAAACATCATGGAATGCCCTATAATTCTAAATTAAAAATAAGGGAAATATCACAACGGTTAGTATACTAGCACATCGAGATCAACATGGCATAATGGCCTTGTGACTATAGTACTGGCTTATCAAACCATTACGTGATGTCCTAGCGCTTAGAATACCAGATAATGAAGGAAAGGGACACGTTGATTTCTCGTCACAAGTAGCGTTGAAGATGATTTTCTTGTCCTTCTTCTGCTTCTTCTTCATCCAATAACTCGGGAGGGGGGGGGGAAATGGTTGTTGGAACACCACCGACAGACTTCGTTAACTTCTCCATGTATCTCTATCCTCAGTCATTCTTTGGAGCCATGCGAGGTCGAGGCCTATCAATTCTTAGATGTTATCTTCCCATCTCATTCAGTGTATCTCCTTCTCCTTCTCTGAAGGTGATGAAACTATAAATGAATGTATTTCGTGCCAGCTAGAAACTTGTGAACCGTCATCGAAACAGCGGAGAGCGTGCTGTCGTTAGCGCATTCAGGCAATGGTTCAACTAAGAGATGCAGAACTCGTAAAGACTGAGTCGATGACATGATCGCCTACCGGCACGGCACATGATGATGTTTAAGAGAAAATAGTTGTCATTCTGTTTGAATAAGAGAGGACATCCTTATTAAAAAGAGGGACATTCTCTCTGGCAAAGGTGATATTGAGTAAGGACAAAAGGGACATTTTGTGTGAGTAATATGGACATTTTATTATATCTCTTGAGCGAGTTATCGTCCCTTTATAGACCAGTTAGCTATGTATTTGTAAAGAGAGATAAAGAGAAAGAAAATAAGGGTCCTTTCCACGTTTTCCGAATATGGTGTTAGTGCCCATAATTGCCAATGACTAATTGCACATTTAACGGGTGATGTGGCGGGTGCAACATAACATGGCCCTAATTTCTCAGAAGAAAACAAAATCTTCGTCGAATCTGTGATGGTAAAAAAAAAATGGCAATAGCTAAGGTCCGATGTCGGATTTTTTTTCTCAGTAGCGAGAGCCCTAACTTCTCGGCCACCATCTAAACAAGAGAATTGTGATATTAAATAAGTGCGTCTGTAGAGAGAGTGAAACTATAAGGGAGTTGAAGAAGTAAAGGTTAATTTACGTAAAGAGATGAAATAAACAAACGAGAAGAAAGAGTAGAGAATGGCGTCACGAAATAAAATGGAAGTAGTTTTTAAGAGGGAAAATAAAACTGTGGGCACTTCCGGTCTGAACCGTAGATTGGAAAAAAAGGTGGGGGGGGGGGGGGGCGATGAGGAAGATTGTAGCCGGTCTGAAGGAGGAGTAGAACTCCGATCAATGAGGACGTTGCGACAAAATAAGAAGAAATGAGGAAAATCTGGAGGAGTTTAATAAGATTAGGATTATTTTGATGAAAGAAAAAAATATGTTGAAACAAGATAAGGAAATGGAAGTGTGGAGAAGGCAATTTAGGGGAGTTAAAATGTTGAGGTTTTAGGGGAGTAGGGGAAAATATGGTGGAGTTAGAGCAAGGGGAGTGATGGAATGAGCGGGGGGAGTAAGGAAGGGAATGATGACAGAGAAGAGTTAATCGGGAAAAAGATTTTTGTAAAAAAAATTTAAAAAGAGGAGGGAGAGACGCGATGACGTGAGAAATAAAGAAATAGCTGAAAGTGGAGAGAAGCGAGGAGGAAAGATTGGCATAATGGGTGGCGGACGAATATTGAGAGAGAGAGAGAGAGAGAGAGAGAGAGAGAGATTGTAAAGAAAAGATAAAGAGTATAAAGAAAGAGGAGCTGAAGAAAAGAGAGGTCAGGGTGTTGGTAGTTACACGGAGTAGAGTAGAGAAGAGTAGAGAAGAGTAGAGTAGAGTAGAGTAGGGTAGAGTAGGGTAGGGTAGGGTAGGGTAGAGTAGAGTAGGGTAGGGTAGGGTAGGGTAGGGTAGGATAGGGTAGAGTAGGGTAGGGTAGGGTAGGGTACAGTAGGGTAGGGTAGGGTAGAGTAGAGTAGAGTAGGGTAGGTAGGGTAGGGTAGGGTAGGGTAGAGTAGAGTAGAGTAGAGTAGAGTAGAGTAGAGTAGAGTAGAGTAGAGTAGAGTAGAGTAGAGTAGAGTAGAGTAGAGTAGAGTAGAGTAGAGTAGAGTAGAGTAGAGTAGAGTAGCGTAGAGTAGAGTAGAGTAGCGCAGAGTAGAGTAGAGTAGAGTAGAGTAGAGTAGAGTAGAGTAGAGTAGAGTAGAGTAGAGTAGAGTAGAGTAGAGTAGAGTAGAGTAGAGTAGAGTAGAGTAGAGTAGAGTAGAGTAGAGTAGAGTAGAGTAGAGTAGAGTAGCGTAGCGTAGAGTAGAGTAGAGTAGAGTAGAGTAGAGTAGAGTAGAGTAGAGTAGAGTAGAGTAGAGTAGAGTAGAGTAGAGTAGAGTAGAGTAGAGTAGAGTAGAGTAGAGTAGAGTAGAGTAGAGTAGAGTAGAGTAGCGTAGCGTAGAGTAGAGTAGAGTAGAGTAGAGTAGAGTAGAGTAGAGTAGCGTAGAGTAGAGTAGAGTAGCGCAGAGTAGAGTAGAGTAGAGTAGAGTAGAGTAGAGTAGAGTAGAGTAGAGTAGAGTAGAGTAGAGTAGAGTAGAGTAGAGTAGAGTAGAGTAGAGTAGAGTAGAGTAGAGTAGAGTAGAGTAGAGTAGAGTAGAGTAGAGTAGCGTAGCGTAGAGTAGAGTAGAGTAGAGTAGAGTAGAGTAGAGTAGAGTAGCGTAGAGTAGAGTAGAGTAGAGTAGAGTAGAGTAGAGTAGAGTAGAGTAGAGTAGAGTAGAGTAGAGTAGAGTAGAGTAGAGTAGAGTATGGCAAGGAAAGATAAGATAAGAAGGGATAGTGTGATGCCCCTAGCCGGGTGAGATGAAATCACACAACAACAGCCCCACACAACAACAGGGTGAGATGAAACTAAAGCACACAACAACAGCCCCACACAACAACAGGGTGAGATGAAAGCACACAACAACAGCCCCACACAACAACAGGGTGAGATGAAACTAAAGCACACAACAACAGCCCCACACAACAACAGGGTGAGATGAAAGCACACAACAACAGCCCCACACAACAACAGGGTGAGATGAAACTAAAGCACACAACAACAGCCCCACACAACAACAGGGTGAGATGAAAGCACACAACAACAGCCCCACACAACAACAGGGTGAGATGAAAGCACACAACAACAGCCCCACACAACAACAGGGTGAGATGAAACTAAAGCACACAACAACAGCCCCACACAACAACAGGGTGAGATGAAAGCACACAACAACAGCCCCACACAACAACAGCCCCACACAACAACAGCCCCACACAACAACAGCCCCACACAATAACAGCCCCACACAACAACAGCCCCACACAACAACAGCCCCACACAACAACAGCCCCACACAACAACAGCCCCACACAAGAACAGCCCCACACAACAACAGCCCCACACAACAACAGCCCCACACAACAACAGCCCCACACAACAACAGCCCCACACAACAACAGCCCCACACAACAACAGCCCCACACAACAACAGGGTGAGATGAAACTGAAGCACACAACAACAGCCCCACACAACAACAGCCCCACACAACAACAGCCCCACACAACAACAGCCCCACACAACAACAGCCCCACACAACAACAGCCCCACACAACAACAGGGTGAGATGAAAGCACACAACAACAGCCCCACACAACAACAGGGTGAGATGAAAGCACACAACAACAGCCCCACACAACAACAGGGTGAGATGAAACTGAAGCACACAACAACAGCCCCACACAACAACAGCCCCACACAACAACAGCCCCACACAACAACAGCCCCACACAACAACAGCCCCACACAACAACAGCCCCACACAACAACAGGGTGAGATGAAAGCACACAACAACAGCCCCACACAACAACAGGGTGAGATGAAAGCACACAACAACAGCCCCACACAACAACAGCCCCACACAACAACAGCCCCACACAACAACAGCCCCACACAACAACAGCCCCACGTTTATCAACTTTGCTCAAGTCTGACATCGTTTATCCATTCCCTCTGCATTCACAAAAACATCCAAATAAACATCAAGAAAAACAAAAACACGCCATATATCAAGTTTAGGTGGAGAAAAAAGAATTAGCAGCATTCTCTCCCACATACAAACGAGCCAGAGGGAAAAAAAAGGAATCTAGACATTTCCAAAAATAAATTCTAGACATTTGCGACAGTTCCCAGACAAATATGGCTGCTGGGCGAAGTCTAGCAGACGATTTCTGAAAAAATGCTATTTTTAGTGTCATTTGGAAAATGTGAAAGGGACGAGAAAGTTGATCCTTTAGTGCAAGTAATAGAATGGCATTTATGTGTTATTGTTGCTCAAAATAAAGTAGCATGTTTTAATGTTCATATGAATAAAGCGTTATCTTTGTGTTGTCTTCGACGAAGCAACAAATAACGCAGTCACTCACAGGCTTGGAAGCTCAGCGGCAGGATTGACACTTGTCGAGGCCCTACTCGGGGACAGTAGACAAACAAATGAAAAGACGATTTGAGGCCACAGGGAAGGGATTTCTCAGAAGAATGTTGAAAGTTCCATGGACAGCTAAAAAGACCAATGAAGACATTCTCAAAGAGGCCAACACAAAAAGGCAGCTCCTAAAAATCATCAGAAATAGACAATCGATATTTTTTTCGGGCACGTCCTGAGAAGAGGAACGTTTGAATACTAGGTTACAAGTGGCAAAATACAGGGAAAGAGAGATCGCATACGACAAAGAGATAAGATACTACATAGCTTGGTGTCATGGCAAAGAAAACGGTCAACAACAGAACTGATAGGTATTGCCAACGATGGCTAGAGAATTGTGCAAGGATATGGTTATCTACAACAACAGGTATGACACATGATGATGATGATCTGTTCGAGTTCCCTTGTCGATGCACTTGATGTGCAGCTCTTTGTTCTTGACTTTGTCCACATTTGTTCAGAATTTTTCTGACGGAGAAAGAAGAAACATCACACACAAACATTTCTGTTTTTTTTGTTTCCCCTTCGTGTTCTCTCCTTCCTTGCGAAAACTCGTAGATCTAACTCTCGCACTTCTTCCATACTCAATCATTTCTATCTGGCGAAGCCGGTGTTTGCTTTAATTTAGTAATTCCATCTTGCTCTGGATAGCGTTGCACTCTCCTCACCTTTTTATTGATGCAGTGATCAATGATGTGCAATCACGAAGGCAATTTTCTCCCTGTGATCACACAGTTCCTGTCTCTGCAATAATCTATAAAGTAACGTGTATCCGTTACTGTTACATGAAATATAATAACGTTTATCCGTTACTGTTATACGAAATATAATAACGTTTATCCGTTACTGTTACATGAAATATAATAACGTTTATCCGTTACTGTTACATGAAATATAATAACGTTTATCCGTTACTGTTATACGAAATATAAAAAGTTTATCCGTTACTGTTACATGAAATATAATAACTTTTATCCGTTAATGTTATACGAAATATAATAACGTTTATCCGTTACTGTTACATGAAATATAATAACGTTTATCCGTTAATGTTATACGAAATATAAAAACGTTTATCCGTTAATGTTATACGAAATATAAAAACGTTTATCCGTTAATGTTATACGAAATATAAAAACGTTTATCCGTTACTGTTACATGAAATATAATAACGTTTATCCGTTACTGTTACATGACATATAATAACGTTTATCCGTTACAGTTATACGAAATATAATAACGTTTATCCGTTACAGTTATACGAAATATAATAACGTTTATCCTTTACTGTTATACGAAATATAATAACGTTTATCCGTTACTGTTATACGAAATATAATAACGTTTATCCGTTAACGTTACATGAAATATAATAACGTTTATCCGTTACTGTTACATGAAATATAATAACGTTTATCCGTTAATGTTACATGAAATATAATAACGTTTATCCGTTACTGTTACATGAAATATAATAACGTTTATCCGTTAATGTTACATGAAATATAATAACGTTTATCCGTTAATCTTACGTGAAATATAATAACGTTTATCCGTTAATGGTACATGAAATATAATAACGTTTATCCGTTAATGTTACGTGAAATATAATAACGTTTATCCGTTAATGTTACGTGAAATTTAATAACGTTTATCCGTTAATGTTACGTGAAATATAATAACGTTTATCCGTTAATGTTACGTGAAATTTAATAACGTTTACCCGTTAATGTTACGTGAAATATAATAACGTTTATCCGTTACTGTTACATGAAATATAATAACGTTTATCCGTTAATGTTACGTGAAATATAATAACGTTTATCCGTTACTGTTATACGAAATATAACAACGTTTATCTGTTATTGTTATACGAAATATAATAACGTTTATCCGTTACTGTTATACGAAATATAATAACGTTTATCCGTTACTGTTGTACGAAATATAATAACGTTTATCCGTTAATGTTACATGAAATATAATAACGTTTATCCGTTAATGTTACATGAAATATAATAACGTTTATCCGTTAATCTTACGTGAAATATAATAACGTTTATCCGTTAATGGTACATGAAATATAATAACGTTTATCCGTTAATGTTACGTGAAATATAATAACGTTTATCCGTTAATGTTACGTGAAATTTAATAACGTTTATCCGTTAATGTTACGTGAAATATAATAACGTTTATCCGTTAATGTTACGTGAAATTTAATAACGTTTACCCGTTAATGTTACGTGAAATATAATAACGTTTATCCGTTACTGTTACATGAAATATAATAACGTTTATCCGTTAATGTTACGTGAAATATAATAACGTTTATCCGTTAATGTTACATGAAATATAATAACGTTTATCCGTTACTGTTACATGAAATATAATAACGTTTATCCGTTACTGTTATACGAAATATAACAACGTTTATCTGTTATTGTTATACGAAATATAATAACGTTTATCCGTTACTGTTATACGAAATATAATACCGTTTATCCGTTACTGTTGTACGAAATATAATAACGTTTATCCGTTAATGTTACATGAAATATAATAACGTTTATCCGTTAATGTTATATGAAATATAATAACGTTTATCCGTTAATGTTACATGAAATATAATAACGTTTATCCGTTACTGTTACATGAAATATAATAACGTTTATCCGTTACTGTTCATCATCATCATTGAGTGCCGCCTCCGCATCGAAGGTTGGCTAACATGGAGCGCCATTCCACTCTGTCTCTTGCTTTGATGGTGCAGATTGTCATAGGTTTACTTGTCCATCTTTTGATGTTACTCGTCAATGTTAGTCTTGGTCTGCCTCTGCCTCTTTTACCTGGTATTTTCCCTTCCAAATTTACTTTTACAAGGCTGTTGTGTCTTTTAACATGCCCCAAAACTTTCACTTGTCTTGTTCTAATTGTGTTTAGTAGTTCTCTTTTCATTTTTAGTTGTTTTAAAACTTCATCGTTTGTTTTATTTTTTTCCCATCCAATTCTACCTATTCTTCTATAAATCCACATTTAAAAGGCCTCAGTTTACTGTTCTGTTTTCTGGTCTATTGTCCATGTTTCTGCACCATACAGGAATATTGAGAGTTTGTAACATTTTGCTATTCTTAGTTTTAGCCCTGGTGTTATTTGTTTTGATGTTGCTACTATATCCATTATAATTCATTATTGTTATTTTTTCACGGCTACTCATTTTTCCCAAATTCGCACTCATAGTTGCTTGCTTTCATTCGTCAGCTTACTATGTTAGTACACCTCTTCATCATTCGAACTTAAAAGGACAATAAATGGACGTGTCTGCGTTGTGTTGTAGGTTGCAGTATAACTGATATTTGCCTCTTTCGGCCCAACACATCCGACTTCAGCTCGACATTTTTGAGTACTGTGTTGTCTTTCCTCTTCGATCCCCACTCGCTTGGCCAGGCTAGACAGGTTCGTCTGTTACAAGAGGCACCGCGGAGAGGTGGAGCAGGGTTTGGATAGTTCTGGTTCAGCACCAGCTATGGGTCGCTGACAAATTCCAGCTCTGATGATGTCAGACATTTCGCCTCCTGCACTCATAGTTTATTCTCAATTTTATGAGGATTGTGTAAACACAAGCGAAAAAAAAAAAAAAAACGCTACGTGAGCCCATTATCACCCTTAATATATGACATCATGGGAACTGGTTGGTCTCGAGGCAAAACGCCGGCCTCGAGACTGAGAGTATGTGGGTTCAAATCCCGGCTGCACCGGTTGGGATTTTTATTCATGATTTCTCTCTGCGGCAACCACCCCTGGTCTCAGCAGCGAGGCCCGGCTTGAAACGTCAATTACTCAACTATTACTCGACGGGAAAAATATGAGTACCTCCGAAGTCGGAGTTATCTACCTGTGCGGCGAGGGACCCTTGTGCACCCGGCTGCCAGGGAAAAATGGATTAACACGCAAAATTCAGCTCCTCGTCTCTAGGGACTTCGTCAGTGGTGGAAGCTGGCGAAAAAAATATGACATCACATATGAACAGCAATAGTGACATACACTATTTATATTTTTCTTTTCTTTCTTTTAATGTTTCAAAATTCAATTTCTGAAACCAATTAGTCTCATATTTCAATACTTGAGTCTGATCTCAATGAAAAACGTCACCGTCTATATGCACGCACCCCCGTTAGCTTTAGAACAACTATCCCCTAGCGTTTCAGCTCGATAGCTCCGTTTATGTTTCATTATTTCTCTAGAATTCCAGACAAATTTGGTTCAATATTACTTTATGGAAGTCAACTTTATTTAAAATGGAAAATCGGCAACGCAATTAACCAAAATACACAAAAATATCAAGCTGGGGGATGGAAGGAGAAATGAAAAAAAAAAAGTATAGAAAAAAATAGATATAGAAAAAATTGATATAGAATAAAATAAATATAGAATAAAATAAATATAGAAAAAAAATAGATATAGAAAAAATAAATATAGAAAAAATAGATATAGAAAAAAACGTTATGGTTAAAGCTTCACTTAACAAGTGGATAACACAAAACAGAACGACGTTTCGGCTCATTAGGCCTTCAGCAGGAAAACACCTACAACACATATACAAAAATGCATTTACAATTGAAAAATAATAACAAATATAATAATTTAGAAATAGAAGACTAATTAAATGGAAAATAAAAAATAAAAAGTCTTCCCTGTATACTTGGATGTGACCAGAAAAAAGTCTACTTATTACGTGAAGATTTAACCAAACATTTTTTTTCTATTTTTTTTCTATATCTATTTTTTCTATATCTGTTTTTTCTATATCTATTTTTTTGTCCATGTCTCCTCACAGTTAGTTTTACTGCAGCTTCGCAATTTCAATTTGATGCATTCATTTCGATAGCTCAGTGGTTCGTGAACTGGGCTACAAAGGACAAGGGGAGGGTTCAATCCTAACAGACGGCTTCCGGATTTACCCAGCCTACCGGATTTTTTCTGGGAAAGTAAAGCGGCACGGACGTAATACCGACCATAATACCCCAAAAATCATGTGCTGAAGGTCTGTAAAATTTATGGTCCCTAACACCATATTCCCTATACACCACTTGGAGTCTGACGGGGGCACTTTACTTTACTACTTATGTGCATTTCTTTGCCTTGACCATTCTGAAGTGTAGAAGATAAGATATCGTGCAAATTTACTGTGGGAACAATGGTCAAAATAGGAAAAGAAAAAAAAATCACAGATACAGGCAATCGTAAACTCCATCACACGTGGACAAGTAGACTATTTCTCAATTATCTTAAATATTTAAGAGTACAATCTCGCCAACACTCAGCAAAAGGTTATAATATTACCCTCGAAATGTCCTCGGTCAATACTTTGAGAATCGTTTTGCATCATAAAAAAACGAGTGGCAGGGAATTAAGCGCTTCTGTGCCCAGCCTGCAGAAGTTGCACGTGAAAGGGAAATATTGTTGTGAGCTCGATCTGGCACCGTGCTTAGATCAATGCTGATAAACATTGTATCATGTCAGAACGATAGAATAAAGTATATAATTTATTTTTTATAAAGAAAGAAAGAAAGAAAGAAAGCAAGAAAGAAAGAAAGAAAGAAAGAAAGAAAGAAAGAAAGAAAGAAAGAAAGAAAGAAAGAAAGAAAGAAAGAAAGAAAGAAAGAAAGAAAGAAAGAAAGAAACGAATTGATGAAAATATCAGTAAATCATTGTGAAAAAAAAGTAAGAAATTGTATAAGAAATTATAAGGAAAAAGAATTAAAAAAAAATATTGGTCACAAGTGTGATATCATCAGCATTGATTGCAGTCTCCGCATCGAAGGTTGGCTACCATGGAGCGCCATTCCTTGCTTTGATGGTGCAGATTGTCATAGGTTGACTTGTCCATCTTCTGATGTTACTCGTCCATGTTAGTCTTGGTCTGCCTGGCTGAAGTGTAATATGCTTCAATATTATTGTTGTCATTCACTCCTTGTATGGAATAGAACGTTTGTACTTTACTTCGTTCACAATAGAATGAGTAACGCATTATTCAACACTGGAAATTATTCATCAAAATGATGTTATTGTGTAGATACATTTGCTACTTGGGGTAGCCTGTGAGCGAGTGTTGTATTCTAGAAGTCTCAGAGCAAACTAGTTAGTTATGTCCCCTGTTCTTGGTCTTGATTAATCCCTCTCCGCTAGAAGTCGCTTTGGACTTGTACTTTTCCCCACCCATCTCTATTCTTGGCGAGCTCTTAGATCTCATCTAATGAGTATATGCCTGCCAACTATTCTTGGCGAGCTCTTAGATCTCATCTAATGAGTATATGCCTGTCAACTATTCTTGGCGAGCTCTTAGATCTCATCTAATGAGTATATGCATGCCAACTATTCTTGGCGAGGTCTTAGATCTCATCTAATGAGTCTATGCCTGCCAACTATTCTTGGCGAGGTCTTAGATTTCATCTAATGAGTTTATGCCTGCCAACTATTCTTGGCGAGGTCTTAGATTTCATCTAATGAGTCTATGCCTGCCAACTATTCTTGGCGAGCTCTTAGATCTCATCTAATGAGTATATGCATGCCAACTATTCTTGACGAGCTCTTAGATCTCATCTAATGAGTCTATGCCTGCCAACTATTCTTGGCGAGCTCTTAGATCTCATCTAATGAGTATATGCATGCCAACTATTCTTGGCGAGCTCTTAGATCTCATCTAATGAGTCTATGCCTGCCAACTATTCTTGGCGAGATCTTAGATCTCATCTAATGAGTATATGCCTGCCAACTATTCTTGGCGAGCTCTTAGATCTCATCTAATGAGTATATGCCTGTCAACTATTCTTGGCGAGCTCTTAGATCTCATCTAATGAGTATATGCATGCCAACTATTCTTGGCGAGGTCTTAGATCTCATCTAATGAGTATATGCATGCCAACTATTCTTGGCGAGCTCATAGATCTCATCTAACGAGTCTATGCCTGCCAACTATTCTTGGCGAGATCTTAGATTTCATCTAATGAGTTTATGCCTGCCAACTATTCTTGACGAGCTCTTAGATTTCATCTAATGAGTTTATGCCTGCCAACTATTCTTGGCGAGCTCTTAGATGTCATCTAATGAGTTTATGCCTGCCAACTATTCTTGACGAGCTCTTAGATGTCATCTAATGAGTTTATGCCTGCCAACTATTCTTGACGAGCTCTTAGATTTCATTTAATGAGTTTATGCCTGCCAACTATTCTTGACGAGCTCTTAGATTTCATCTAATGAGTTTATGCCTGCCAACTATTCTTGACGAGCTCTTAGATTTCATCTAATGAGTTTATGCCTGCCAACTATTCTTGACGAGCTCTTAGATTTCATCTAATGAGTTTATGCCTGCCAACTATTCTTGACGAGCTCTTAGATTTCATCTAATGAGTTTATGCCTGCTAACTTTGCAGTTCTTTGTTGTTCTTTTCAGTGTCTCTCTGAGTCTTCCTCCTTTTCTGTATCCTGATATTTCCCATAGAAGAGCCTGTTTTTAAATTCTCTTGTCTCTTCTCAGCTCATGTCTGACATAAGTCCATCTTTTCCTCCTAATTGTAGATGAGATCGTTGGTTGCATGCCCATTTCTCTTACCTCTATATTAGTCTTAAATTGATTCCATTGTAGATGAGATCGTTGGTTGCATGCCCATTTCTCTGACCTCTATATTAGTCTTAAATTGATTCCATTGTACAACTTAGGCATTTGTCTTCAAAAGCTTTTAGTTTTTTCTCAATCTCTTTTCTTGTTTGCAGCTTTCACATACGTAGATAAGGGTTGATAATAGATTTGAATTGAATATTCTATGTTTGATTTTCTTGCTTAGTATTTCTTATTTCCATATTTTGTCTAGGTTTTTAAGATTCGCTGCTACTTTTGCTAACCTGCTTCTGATCTCTTTCTTTGTTTCACATTCTTGATCTATTTTACTACCAAGATATACATAGTGGTCTACTCTTATAAACATCCCAGTTGATTTCAAATCCTATTTTCTTTTTTTTTTGCCACTGATGATAATGTATCTGTTATATTTGGCATCTTGTTGATACTGTCACTTAGGAGCACTATATCATCTGCAAAGTCTAGATATTCCAATTGAGTCTTATCGTATCATTCAATGCCAATATTGCCTTTACAACATTTACTCATGATGCCATCAATGGTAATTTCAATGATGTCCATAGTCACTAGTTACTAAAACACAACTAAAACGACCATTAATTGCAAATAATTATTGACATTCTTTGCTGAAATGGGAACAACTTCCAGACAAAACTAATCTAGCGATTTGATAAAACAAAGAAATAATCCAACGGCATTAACAACAAAAGTTGCAACCCTATCAGGAAAAGCTCTGAGCTCATTTGTAACAAATCTCACCACAGCTGTAACAGGCATGATCCAACCTTCTATATGAACGATAAATTGTTTTGTACAGTTTGTTTGCTTGCTTGCTTGTTTGCTTGTTGGCTTACTTGTTTGCTTGTTTGTTTGTTTGCTTGTTGGCTTGCTTGTTTGTTTTCTTGTTGGCTTGCTTGTTTGTTTCTTGTTTGCTTGTTGGCTTACTTGTTTGCTTGTTTGTTTGCTTGTTTGTTTGTTTGCTTGTTGGCTTGCTTGTTTGTTTTCTTGTTGGCTTGTTTGTTTGCTTGTTGGCTTACTTGTTTGCTTGTTTGTTTGCTTGTTTGTTTGTTTGCTTGTTGGCTTGCTTGTTTGTTTTCTTGTTGGCTTGCTTGTTGGCTTGCTTGTTTGTTTTCTTGTTGGCTTGCTTGTTTGCTTGTTGGCTTACTTGTTTGCTTGTTTGTTTGGTTGTTTGCTTGTTTGTGTGTTTGTTTGTTTGCTTGTTGGCTTGCTTGTTTGTTTGCTTGTTGGCCTGTTTGTTTGCTTGTTTGTTTGCTTGTTGGCTTGTTTGTTTGCTTGCTTGCTTGTTTGCTTGCTGGCTTGCTTGCTTGTTTGCTTGCTTGCTTGTTGGCTTGCTTGTTTGTTTTGCTTGTTTGCTTGTTTGCGTTCTCCCGATGACTAAAGGAGCAAGCCTCTTCATCATCCGCTCTTAAAAGGACGTTACATGCGTTGTGTTTTGGTTTGCAGTATAACTGTGATATTTGCGCCTTTTGGCCCAACGCATCCGATTTCAGCATGGTATTATTGAGTACCGGGTTGTCTTCACTCTTCGATCACTACCCACTTGGCCAGACTAGCCAGGTTAGCCTGTTACTTGAGGCACTGCGGTGAGGTGGAGCAAGGTCTGGATGGTTCTGGTTCATCGATCCTGGCGCAAGCCATCAACTGTGGCTCGCTGACAACTTCCAGCTCTGTTGATGTGAGGCGCTCCCTCGCCTTCTTACAGTTTGAGATCGGGATTAAAATAGACCTAAATATCTCCGTTCGCCTCTTGAGAGATGACTGGCAGCAAGTAATCGAGGTTTGACAGTGGTGTCTCATGCTGGACGCTGTTTTACAGATCAGCTACCTTTAATCTATCAATATTTATTTAAGACTTTTGCAACACTTTCAGTAATTAAACTCAGGGGATACGGATTTGTTTTGTTAATCTCTAGAAAATAGAAAAGAATTTGTTATATTGTCACCTGTAGAACCCAGAGGGAATTTCTGTCCTTGTGAGTGTTGTATTGAATTATTGAGTTATTTGAGGGAGAATATCTATTCTTGTGAGTGTTGTATTAAATTATTGAATTATTGAGTTATTTGAGGGAGAATTTGTTCCCTTGCGAGTGTTATATTACAACATGTTCTACCCAGGGAGAATTTCTATTTTTGTGAGTGTTATTTTACAACACAGAGAATTTTTGTACTTTTTTAATGTTATATTACAACTTGTACAACCCATAGAGAATTTATGATTTTGTGAGTGTTATTTTACAAACCAGAGAGAACTACTGTCCTTGCTGTATGTTATATTACAATCTGTACAACCTAGAGAGAATTTCTGTACTTTTTGAGTGTTATTACAACCTGCATAACCCAAAGAGAATTTCTGTCCCCGTAACTGTTATATTACAAATTTCGCAAAAGAAAGAGAGAAACTCTAGCACTCTGACTCTTATACTGCAACCTCTACAACTCAGAGAGAGAGAGAGAGAGAGAGAGTTCTGGTCCTCAGATGCGGCTTTGAATGGGATTACTTTCAGCTCCTGCAGCAAAGCTGTAGAGTATACTGCTGAACTGGACACTTGTGTTAAAACTCCCTAAAGTAGGAGAAAACGAGGAAGGAAAAGGACATATGTTTCAGAGTGCATTCCTCGTCTCAACAATCAGCGCTCTCTTTAAATTCCAACAGTGGAGAACTTCTTTTCAAACGTAAGAACGAGTTCTTCTGTTGAACGTACTAATGATTGGCGTGGATCTGACCAGAACATCCATAAATGCGCTGATACTCATGGCCAAAGGGAAAGAGTGGAGGTAGTCTAATGGTTTGGGATGAGCACATTCACAGCTATCCTTGTTATCACCAATGACAAGCTGACGTATGCTACAGAACACATCTCTAATATTGATTGGGGCAGCGCCATATTAATGCGTTTGAAATGTTTAGTATCGGCATAGCATCTCTGAAATATTAATTAGGTCTGAGCAGTATAAAACGTTTGCATGGATACGACCCATGTGGTAATGACATAATACACCTTTGATGTTCATTAGGGCAAAGAGAGAGAAAAATGGAAAACGGCCAAAGATCGTTACGCTGGACTAGACTCACTATTTAAGGAATCTGTGTTCATCTTTAGAAACAGGAAAGAGAGGATCATTCAGATGGATATTAGGTGAGAGATTTATTAGAATCTTTAGAAACAGGAAAGAGAGGATCATTCAGATAGATATTAGGTGAGAGATTTATTAGAATCTTTAGAAACAGGAAAGAGAGGATCATTCAGATGGATATTAGGTGAGAGATTTATTAGAATCTTTAGAAACAGGAAAGAGAGGATCAGTCAGATGGATATTATGTGAGAGATTTATTAGAATCTTTAGAAACAAGAAAGAGAGGATCATTCAGATGGATATTACGTGAGAGATTTATTAGAATCTTTAGAAACAGGAAAGAGAGGATCATTCAGATGGATATTAGGTGAGAGATTTATTAGAATCTTTAAAAACAGGAAAGAGATGATCATTCAGATGGATATTATGTGAGAGATTAATTAGAATCTTTAGAAACAGGAAAGAGAGGATCATTCAGATGGATATTAGGTGAGAGATTTATTAGAATCTTTAGAAACAGGAAAGAGAGGATCATTCAGATGGATATTAGGTGAGAGATTTATTAGAATCTTTAGAAACAGGAAAGAGAGGATCATTCAGATGGATATTAGGTGAGAGATTTATTAGAATCTTTAGAAACAGGAAAGAGAGGATCATTCAGATGGATATTAGGTGAGAGATTTTTAGAATCTTTAGAAACAGGAAAGAGAGGATCATTCAGATGGATATTAGGTGAGAGATTTATTAGAATCTTTAGAAACAGGAAAGAGAGGATCATTCAGATGGATATTAGGTGAGAGATTTATTAGAATCTTTAGAAACAGGAAAGAGAGGATCATTCAGATGGATATTAGGTGAGAGATTTATTAGAATCTTTAGAAACAGGAAAGAGAGGATCATTCAGATGGATATTAGGTGAGAGATTTATTAGAATCTTTAGAAACAGGAAAGAGAGGATCATTCAGATGGATATTAGGTGAGAGATTTATTAGAATCTTTAGAAACAGGAAAGAGATGATCATTCAGATGGATATTAGGTGAGAGATTTATTAGAATCTTTAGAAACAGGAAAGAGAGGATCATTCAGATGGATATTAGGTGAGAGATTTATTATAATCTTTAGAAACAGGAAAGAGAGGATCATTCAGATGGATATTAGGTGAGAGATTTATTAGAATCTTTAGAAACAGGAAAGAGAGGATCATTCAGATGGATATTAGGTGAGAGATTTATTAGAATCTTTAGAAACAGGAAAGAGAGGATCATTCAGATGGATATTAGGTGAGAGATTTATTAGAATCTTTAGAAACAGGAAAGAGAGGATCATTCAGATGGATATTAGGTGAGAGATTTATTAGAATCTTTAGAAACAGGAAAGAGAGGATCATTCAGATGGATATTAGGTGAGAGATTTATTAGAATCTTTAGAAACAGGAAAGAGAGGATCATTCAGATGGATATTAGGTGAGAGATTTATTAGAATCTTTAGAAACAGGAAAGAGAGGATCATTCAGATGGATATTAGGTGAGAGATTTATTAGAATCTTTAGAAACAGGAAAGAGAGGATCATTCAGATGGATATTAGGTGAGAGATTTATTAGAATCTTTAGAAACAGGAAAGAGAGGATCATTCAGATGGATATTAGGTGAGAGATTTATTAGAATCTTTAGAAACAGGAAAGAGAGGATCATTCAGATGGATATTAGGTGAGAGATTTATTAGAATCTTTAGAAACAGGAAAGAGAGGATCATTCAGATGGATATTAGGTGAGAGATTTATTAGAATCTTTAGAAACTGGAAAGAGAGGATCATTCAGATGGATATTAGGTGAGAGATTTATTAGAATCTTTAGAAACAGGAAAGAGAGGATCATTCAGATGGATATTAGGTGAGAGATTTATTAGAATCTTTAGAAACAGGAAAGAGAGGATCATTCAGATGGATATTAGGTGAGAGATTTATTAGAATCTTTAGAAACAGGAAAGAGAGGATCATTCATATGGATATTAGGTGAGAGATTTATTAGAATCTTTAGAAACTGGAAAGAGAGGATCATTCAGATGGATATTAGGTGAGAGATTTATTAGAATCTTGAGATATTCCAGCGCGGACGACTCGAGCTATGAGTATTGAGATATTATAGGAGAAGGACTTGCCCGATACAAGCTATCTACAATAGTTACTTTATTATGTTTGTGATTTTGGGTTCAAGATAGAAGTTGTGTTAATTTTCTTGCAGAACTTGTAGAGTGTCATACCACCGGCAGTTGCCTAAAGACGCAATAAAAGATTGTGATATGGAGTTGACGTTTCCATAGATGGTCATAACAAGCGTTTATGCGTAATGAGATACTTTACTACAAGATATTTATCCAGATGAGTTCGTGAAGTGTAACTATAGAGTTTGGTAAATAAACCCTTGAATGTAATCAAGACTGTGTCTTCAAATAATCACATAAAGTGTTAGTTAAATAATGTGTTTTGAACATTTGTATTTACAATATCTCTTTGGTGCCTTGATTACTTAGGTTGTGTTCTGGCAACTGGCACACAGTAAGCACAAGCGGTGCAAAAATGAAATCACATCCGCAATCAAATATCCAGGGTCTCATTTAAGAGACGGTGCTGTCGAGCAACGATAACAGCTCAAGGAGAACATACACGTACTGAGATTATGATTCCTATCGATCTATCTTTCGTTCGCCTGAAGTATTGTCTATATCTGCAATGTCGTTTCCTGTATAAATCTTACTGTCTTTTGTAATTCATGCAGTGGCCCATATAGTTTTGTCTGTAGTGTTGTATCTATGGGCCAATGGATTTTCCTCAGTCTACTATATTCAGTGCAGTCTTGAAGTATGTGTTCAGCAGTCTGGGGCGCCTGTCCACATGTACAAGTAGTTGAGGTGCCGATCTTGAATTTTGTACACATGTGACTATGGAGTCGATTGTGTCCTGTTCTGAGGCGTATAATGATAACTTGTTCATATCTATTCATATTATGAAAGGCATCCTGATTTTGGGCTTGTGGTCCTCTGATTGATTTGATTAGCTGTTTCTTATGATGGTATGTAACCGGTGTATCTAGTTGTGTGCCTGTTGAACCTTCCTTTGCCAACTGATCTGCTTTCTCATTTCCTGGTATTCCACAGTGAGATGGGATCCACTGCAGGGCAACCCTGTGGTGCTTGCAGAGTTCAGTCAATAAGGTCTGCAGATGTGGTAATTTTCTGGATTGTAGTGCCTGGAGTACTGATCTTGCATCTGTCAAAAACACTACAGGCTGTGGGCTAAGATTACTGTTCAGCAGTTTTTCTATTGCCAACTTTATTGCTTGTATTTCTGCATCATAATTGTGACAATATTTCCCTGTTGCTATTTTATTCATATTCCTAGTGTTATTTGGGTACTCTATATATGCACCTGCACCCCCATTTTTTACTGCATTCTGTGCTGATCCATCTGCGTACACACGAATCCATAGGTCTTGTGGGTATTCTTCATCCAGGAAACTGAGAGTTATTGTTTTTCGCTGTAGACTATTCTGTTCCTCTTTGTCAACTATTACTTTTACTTCTGTCCGTATTTGAACTGATAATCCTGATTCATCTGTCCAGGGAGTCTGTTCTGGTATGGGCAGTAGGGGGTTAACAACTCTTGGCATGTCTGATGTTTGTCTACTAATACGCTTGGCTTGGTGGATAAAACTGCTTCTCTTAAGTCGTCCCAATGCAAGATTTTGGAATCAGTCCTTCATTGGATGTCTCGGCATGCAAGCACATTTTTCTGCCAGTATCAGCACCTTTGTGTCCCTCCGTTCTCTCAGTGCTGGTATCCTCCACAATTTCTCCATCTCCAATATTGGTGTTGATTTTATTGCTCCTGTGATGACCCTAAGTGCCTGGTTTTGTACTTTATCCAGTTCTTGCAGTGTGGTGTTTGATGCTGAGCACCATGCGGATGATCCATATTCTAAATGTGGGCGTATACTCTGTTGGTAAACTTTACTGAGTATTTTCCCACTCGCACCCCATGCGGTTCCACACAGCTTTCTTAGAATAGCTAATTTCCTCCTTGCTTTTTGGGTTGCCTTATTTATCTGCTGTTTCCAAGATAGTTTGTTATCAAATGTAACTCCGATATACGTAGCTTGTATGTCTTCTTTTACAGGCTCATTGTTTATGTAGATGGTTCCTGCTTTTTGTTTTGGGGAAAGAGTGAAAAGTGTAGTACTGCATTTGTCTGTATTGATGCTGATACACCATCTATTTGTCCATGAATTCAGTGCATTCATAGCTCTTTGTAGCAATTTGAAGGCCACTGTTGCATACTCCTCTGTGCACCACATTACCAATCGTCTGCATACATTGCCACTTTGATACCATGTGGTAGTTCAGTAACTAGGTCATTGATGTAGATCAGAAAAAGTGTTGGAGATAGTACCCCTCCCTGTGGAACGCCCTGGAGCAGTAAGACATTCTTACTCTTAAGACCATCCAGTTGCACTCTGGCTCTCCTGTTATGCAGGTATGCTTTGACCCATTTGTACATCCTGCCATTTACTCCATAATTTCTCAGTTTCTTCAAAAGCCCTTCCTTCCATACCTTATCAAATGCTTTCTTTAGGTCTATCCATGCTGCTAGTACCAGTTTCTTTTCTTGAAACGCATCCTCAATTTCCTGGTAAGGATAGGTTGCCTGATCTTCGGTAGAGTAACACTGTCTAAAGCCTGCTTGTTGTGGGACAAGGAGATTTTCACTTTCCAGGTACCACTGCAGTCTGAGATTGATTATACGTTCCATTGTTTTGCACAAACAGCTTGTAAGGCTGATTGGTCTATAGCTGGATGTCATTGAACCATCTTTTCCTGGCTTTAGTAATGGTATCATAATTGCTTCTCTCCATGCCTGTGGCACTTTACCTGTGATCCAGCGAATGTTGTAGATCTGCAGTAGTTTTGCTTTAGCTGCAGTTCCCAAGTTCTTAATCATTTCATTAGACACTCCATCACTACCTGGTGACTTTTTCATTTTTAATTTGGATATTGCCAGCTCTAGCTCACTTTGTGTAATGGGTATTTCCATGACTTCATGTGCGGTCTCTTCTTGTCTTGCATTTTGTTGTTTTAGTCGGGTCTCTTGACGTTTCTCTAGGCTAATTTCAATATTGTTGTCATTTGCAAAGGAGTCTGCAAAGTAATTTGCTGAATGTTTACCTGTTAGAATGTTTCCATCCTTCTTCAGTGTAATTTTTGTGTTCCTTTCTGTACCCTCATCATTGAGCTGTTTTACAAGCTTCCACACTTTTCTTGTGTCTCGTTCTAGATTCAAGGACTCTGTTTTCTCTTTCCAGCTTCTCCGTCTGGCTTGTAGTTTAGTCCATTGAAATTTGGCTTTAGCATGTTGATAGTTATTGTGGTGTTCCTGGCAGGGGTTATTTTCTGCTTGCTTTCGAGATATTTCCATGTCATTGTGCAGTTGTTCTAGTTCACTACTCCAGTATGGTTTGTAGTGTTTCCATGCCCCTCTAGGTATTGTTTCACTGGCAGCTTGTATTATTAGTCTACTGAATTCATCAACTATTTTGTTGATGTCTCTGTCTGTATTTAGATCTTTAGTCAGTACACTGGTGTAATGTTGATACATTTTCCAGTCTGCCTTTTTGTAATTCCATCTGGAGAGATACTGCTCTCCCTGACGGCCTCATTTTTCACCACTAAAAAGACAGGTCGGTGGTCGCTGCCTCCAAGTTGTTCCCAACAATACGTGTGATATTCCAATCCAGGTCTGGTGAATGGAAAGCAAGGTCTGGTGTAGATGTGGTATGCCATGATCTGGAATAGAATGTTGGTGGATCTGTTGTCTGGCTTAATAGTATAAGCCCATTGTCATCCTGCCAATTTTCAAGTTCTTCACCTCTCTTGCCCATATCTTCATAGCCCCAGCTCTGTGAATGGCTGTTAAAGTCTCGACATACAATTATTCTTTCTTTTAATGTAATTGTGTCTCGTGCTAGTGGGCGGTCACTCGGACAGTAGTAGTTAAGTAGGTGAAAGTCTGTATTTTCTGTCCTGAGGTGCAGTATTTGATATTCTGCCCCATCCATATACACTTCAATCTGACATGCATTAATGTTGTTCCTTACAAGTGTCAGCATTCCGCCCTTTTGTCTGTTTTTTCTGTCAGATCGGTAGCACTGGTATCCCGTAATCTTCAAGGCTATGTCGTTGTTTAGATGGGTTTCCTGCAAACAACATATGCTTACTTGTTCTTCATGCAGGATATTTTCTAATTCTATCTTGTTACTGTACCCATCTCTTTTGCTGTTGATGCCTTCAGCATTCCAGTGCATTATTTTGAGTGGTCTTATTTTGGGTTGGCCAGTAGCTCTATTCTCTCGCCCCCTGACTCCACAGAGCGATTGAGAAGGACATCCAGTAATAGAGGTTGGTCCCTTTCGAGGCTGAGGCCCGGCGCTGCTCCTGCCTGAGTGTCCATCACAGGGCGAGTGCCATATCGATTTGCGGTTACAGACATACTTCCATTTGCGTTGAGTGCGTGGCATCCTGATTTTTGTAGTGCGCCTTTTGGCTGGTTGCCTCCGACTACAGCACTTAAAATTGCTAGAGCAGACTGTGGTCTTGCACGGGTGTAGGAAGGCCTGGCCAGTCTTGGTTTTCAGTCCCTGGTGACTGTTAAGCCCCATCCCCACGACAACGAGCTGGCCTTGATGAGGATTATGATTTCATTTCCTGTCTTTTTCTTTAGTTGCTACGTTTCTTTCCTGACACTTTCACGGAAATGTAAGCGACCACTTGCTCTCTTACTCAATTTTCAACCACATTCTGCTCCAAGTTTGATCTCGCATCGTCCAGGAAATCACGCAGTTGACCTTAATAATGTTGCACACTAAACATTTTTCTATTAATATATATACATATGGACAATTTCGTCCTTAAAGGGGACTGAAATTCGAATTGTCTGTCTTGCCTATGCGATCGAATCTGCCCTCGACATACTCTCGACCTGTCTTTGGAGATGACCAAATGAAGGACAATATTTGTACATTCAACACGTGACATGAGTTCCAGGTAATGCCAGACGGTTGGTAGGATACACGTTTACTGACATGACGATGGGTGGGACACACGTTTACTGACATGACGATGGGTGGGACACACATTGGGTAGGACACACGTTTACTGACATGACGTTGGGTAGGACACGTGTTTACTGACATGACGATGAGTGGGACACACGTTGGGTAGGACACGTGTTTACTGACATGACGATGGTGGGGACACACGTTTACTGACATGACGATGGGTAGGACACACGTTGGGTAGGACACACGTTTACTGACATGACGATGGGTGGGACACACGTTTACTGACATGACGATGGGTGGGACACACATTGGGTAGGACACACGGTTACCGACATGACGATGGGTGGGACACACGTTTACTGACATGACGATGGGTGGGACACACGTTTACTGACATAACGATGGGTAGGACACATGTTTACTGACATAACGATGGGTAAGACACATGTTTACTGACACGACGATGGGTAAGACACATGCTTACTGACATAACGATGGGTAGGACACATGTTTACTGACATGACGATGGGTAAGACACATGTTTACTGACATAACGATGGGTAAGACACACGTTTACTGACATAACGATGGGTAAGACACACGTTTACTGACATGACGATGGGTAGGGCACACGTTTACAGACATGACGATGGGTAGGACACATGTTTAGACATGACGATGGGTAGGACACATGTTTTTACGATGGGTAGGGCACACGTTTACTGACGATGGGTAGGACACATGTTTACAGACATGACGATGGGTAGGGCACACGTTTACTGACATAACGATGGGTAGGACACAGGACATGACGATGGGTGTTTACAGACATGACGATGGGTAGGGCACACGTTTACTGACATGACGATGGGTAGGACACATGTTTACTGACATAACGATGGGTAGGGCACACGTTTAATGACATAACGATGGGTAGGGCACATGTTTACTGACATAACGATGGGTAGGGCACACGTTTAATGACATAACGATGGGTAGGACACATGTTTACTGACATGACGATGGGTAGGGCACACGTTTAATGACTTAACGATGGGTAGGGCACATGTTTACTGACATGACGATGGGTAGGGCACACATGTTTACTGACATGACGATGGGTAACGATGGGTAGGGCACATGTTTACTGACATAACGATGGGTAGGACACACGTTTACTGACATAACGATGGGTAGGACACATGTTTACTGACATGACGATGGGTGACACGTTTACTGACATACGATGGGGACACACGTTTAGGACATAACGATGGGTAGGACACACGTTTACTGACATGACGATGGGTGTTTACTGACATAACGATGGGTAGGGCACGTGTTTACTGACATAACGATGGGTAGGACACATGTTTACTGACATAACGATGGGTAGGCACATGTTTACTGACATAACGATGGGTAGGGCACATGTTTACTGACATAACGATGGGTAGGGCACATGTTTACTGACATAACGATGGGTAGGACACACGTTTACTGACATAACGATGGGTAAGGGTTTACTGACACGATGGGTAGGGCACACGTTTACTGACATGACGATGGGTAGGGCACACGTTTACTGACATGACGATGGGTAGGACACATGTTTACTGACATACGATGGGTAGGACACATGTTTACTGACATGACGATGGGTAGGGCACATGTTTACTGACATAACGATGGGTAGGACACATGTTTACTGACATAACGATGGGTAGGGCACACGTTTACTGACATAACGATGGGTAGGGCACATGTTTACTGACATAACGATGGGTAGGACACATGTTTACTGACATAACGATGGGTAGGACACACGTTTACTGACATAACGATGGGTAGGACACATGTTTACTGACATAACGATGGGTAGGACACACGTTTACTGACATAACGATGGGTAGGACACACGTTTACTGACATAACGATGGGTAGGACACACGTTTACTGACATAACGATGGGTAGGACACACGTTTACTGACATAACGATGGGTAGGACACACGTTTACTGACATAACGATGGGTAGGACACACACTGACATAACGATGGGTAGGGCACACGTTTACTGACATAACGATGGGTAGGACACATGTTGTACTGACATAACGATGGGTAGGACACATGTTTACTGACATAACGGGTAGGACACACGTTTACTGACATAACGATGGGTAGGGCACATGTTTACTGACATAACGATGGGTAGGACACACGTTTACTGACATAACGATGGGTGTTTACTGACATAACGATGGGTAGGACACACGTTTACTGACATAACGATGGGTAGGGCACACGTTTACTGACATAACGATGGGTAGGACACACGTTTACTGACATAACGATGGGTAGGACACACGTTTACTGACATGACGATGGGTAGGGCACACGTTTACTGACATAACGATGGGTAGGACACATGTTTACTGACATAACGATGGGTAGGGACACACGTTTACTGACATAACGATGGGTAGGACACACGTTTACTGACATGACGATGGGTAGGACACACGTTTACTGACATGACGATGGGTAGGGCACATGTTTACTGACATAACGATGGGTAGGACACACGTTTACTGACATAACGATGGGTAGGACACACGTTTACTGACATAACGATGGGTAGGACACACGTTTACTGACATAACGATGGGTAGGACACACGTTTACTGACATAACGATGGGTAGGACACACGTTTACTGACATGACGATGGGTAGGACACATGTTTACTGACATAACGATGGGTAGGGCACACGTTTACTGACATAACGATGGGTAGGACACACGTTTACTGACATAACGATGGGTAGGACACACGTTTACTGACATAACGATGGGTAGGGCACATGTTTACTGACATAACGATGGGTAGGACACACGTTTACTGACATAACGATGGGTAGGACACACGTTTACTGACATAACGATGGGTAGGACACACGTTTACTGACATAACGATGGGTAGGGCACAGTTTACTGACATAACGATGGGTAGGACACGTTTACTGACATAACGATGGGTGGACACACGTTACTGACATAACGATGGGTGGGACACATGTTTACTGACATAACGATGGGTAGGACACAGTTTACTGACATAACGATGGGTAGGACACATGTTTACTGACATAACGATGGGTAGGGACACGTTTAGGACATAACGATGGGTAGGACACACGTTTACTGACATGACGATGGGTAGGACACACGTTTACTGACATAACGATGGGTAGGGCACACGTTTACTGACATAACACATGTTTACTGACATAACGATGGGTAGGGCACACGTTTTACTGACATAACGATGGGTAGGACACACGTTTACTGACATAACGATGGGTAGGACACACGTTTACTGACATAACGATGGGTAGGGCACATGTTTACTGACATAACGATGGGTAGGGCACACGTTTACTGACATAACGATGGGTAGGACACACGTTTACTGACATGACGATGGGTAGGACACACGTTACTGACATAACGATGGGTAGGACACACGTTTACTGACATAACGATGGGTAGGACACATGTTTACTGACATAACGATGGGTAGGACACACGTTTACTGACATAACGATGGGTAGGACACATGTTTACTGACATAACGATGGGTAGGACACACGTTTACTGACATAACGATGGGTAGGACACACGTTTACTGACATGACGATGGGTAGGACACACGTTTACTGACATGACGATGGGTAGGGCACACGTTTACTGACATGACGATGGGTAGGACACACGTTTACTGACATAACGATGGGTAGGACACGTTTACTGACATAACGATGGGTGGGGCACACGTTTACTGACATAACGATGGGTAGGACACACGTTTACTGACATAACGATGGGTAGGGCACACGTTTACTGACATAACGATGGGTAGGGCACACGTTTACTGACATAACGATGGGTAGGACACACGTTTACTGACATGACGATGGGTAGGACACACGTTTACTGACATAACGATGGGTAGGACACATGTTTACTGACATGACGATGGGTAGGACACACGTTTACTGACATAACGATGGGTAGGACACATGTTTACTGACATAACGATGGGTAGCCACTTAATCTGCAAAGTGTGGGCACGTTTACTGACATAACGATGGTAGGACACACGTTTACTGACATGACGATGGGTAGGACACACGTTTACTAACATGACGATGGGTAGGGCACACGTTTACTGACATAACGATGGGTAGGGCACACGTTTACTGACATAACGATGGGTAGGACACACGTTTACTGACATGACGATGGGTAGGACACACGTTTACTGACATAACGATGGGTAGGACACATGTTTACTGACATAACGATGGGTAGGGTACATGTTTACTGACATAACGATGGGTAGGGCACACGTTTACTGACATAACGATGGGTAGGACACACGTTTACTGACATGACGATGGGTAGGACACACGTTTACTGACATAACGATGGGTAGGGCACATGTTTACTGACATAACGATGGGTAGGACACACGTTTACTGACATAACGATGGGTAGGACACACGTTTACTGACATGACGATGGGTAGGACACACGTTTACTGACATGACGATGGGTAGGACACACGTTTACTGACATAACGATGGGTAGGACACACGTTTACTGACATGACGATGGGTAGGGCACACGTTTACTGACATGACGATGGGTAGGGCACACGTTTACTGACATAACGATGGGTAGGACACACGTTTACTGACATAACGATGGGTAGGACACATGTTTACTGACATAACGATGGGTGGGACACACGTTTACTGACATAACGATGGATAGGCACATGTTTACTGACATAACGATGGGTGGGACACATTTACTGACATAACGATGGGTAGGACACACGTTTACTGACATGACGATGGTAGGACACACGTTTACTGACATGACGATGGGTAGGACACATGTTACTGACATGACGATGGTAGGACACATGTTTACTGACAGCACATCTTTATAGCTTTTACTCTTTACCTCTAGAATTATAAGAAAATTGTGCCCACTGACTAAACAAATTACCTCCCTTTATTAATTGAAAAGCCACTTAATCTGACGCAACTTATCAAAGTGTGGGCAAGTCTGAGATATAACAAGGAATAAGAATAAACATAACTATTCTTTATGAATCATCTTAATTGTAAAGACTTCCAGTTTCTTGTTCCATTATTTCGATTCGTTCATCTCTGGCGCAGAACACATCACATAGGACGGAAGTCATATAGTTCTGCACGATTAACGATCTGCTGCTAGTTCTTGCTTGGTTCCTAGTCCCATGGGTGAGCCTTCCCTAACAATTGTTCTGCTTTGCGATTTCCTGGGTCTGCCTTTCTTTCTTTTACCAGGTGATTTCCACGTGAATGTCTGAGGGGAAGTTTGTCTTCATTTCTTGTCAGCAGAGGGGGAGCCGCGATAGCTCGGTGGTTAGTGAACTGGACTACAAAGGACAAGGGGTAGGGTTCGATCTCCACCTACGGCTTCCGGGTTCACCCAGCCTTAAATGGGTACCGGATTTTTTTCTGGGAAAGTAAAGCAGCACGGGCGTAATACCGACCACATTACCCCCAAAAAATCATGCGCTGAAGATCTGTAAAATATAGGGTCACGAACACCACATTTCCCCATACGCCACTTGGCGTGACGGGGGTACTTTACTTTTTTACTTTTTACATGACCGATGTATTTCCAACGCCTTCTTCTTAGATCGACACATATTCTCCTTTTGGTTCGTCTCTTAACTGCTCATTTGAAATTTATTCTTTCCAGTTTATGTTTCGAACCCTGCGAAAACAAATGTTTTCAAAGGCATTTAATTTCCTGTCTAAAGCCTGGTTGATTTCTAACTTTCACGTCCATATTTTCTCCATGGCTGGTTTAGATTTGAATGTGAGCCTTTCATTAAAATAAAAAAAAAAAGAAAGAAAAACAATAAATTGCTCAGAAGTAAACTTTGTAATAAATAGTTTCTACCAGCACTGCCTGTAGAAATTAATGAACATGAAATGATCGGACAAAGTAACCCAACTCAGGTGTCCAGTAGCAGTCCAGATTTACATGATAAATAATAACACTCGGGTGTCAAGACTACAAAGACTCTAACATATTTATGTTACTTTAGATCAATCCTAAGACTTTAGGTCTGGACTGGCAATCCGGGAATTCATTATCCGCCCTGCTTCCTGCTCCAGCACCCACGGATCTGTTCGTCTACTTCTAGTTCCTGTCATCTGTTGAATGAACTTTTTATGTTCTTTTCGGCTGAAGAGGTTTTATCATCATTATCATGTCCCATACCGGTTGGCGTAGGTGAACATGTCCTTCCACAATCTTCTATCCACAGTGCACCATAACAATTCTATTGTTGACTGTTTTCCATGCCAGACATCAAGCCATCTAGTATATTCTCTCTTTGTCGTCTGTAATATCTTTTTCCTGTGTTTTGCCAGTTGTAACCAAGTATTAAAAATGAGGAATATACTATGCAATCCATTTTTGAGAATAGAATCAAGAAAAAGAGTTCTTAAATGTTATATAGAGCCAGTCTTAACATATGGATGTGAATCATGGACAAGGGACAACAGACAAGAAAATCACTGGGGTCTTGTAGAAATTTGGTTTTACAGAAGAATGTTGAGAATACCGTGGACAGCTAAGAAGAGTAATGATGTTCTGAGAGAGGTCAAAGTGAAAGAGAACTAATTTCCAATATTAGGTAGAAACAATCATAACTTTTTGGCCATGTAATGAGAAGAGAACAGATGGAATATATTGTAACAACTGGAAAAATTGAGGGACGAAGTGGTAGAGGGAAGCAAGGAGAAAGAAAAATACCAGACAGCTAAAGAGAATGGCTTTATAGAAGGTCAACAACAGAAATTATAAATAACTGTCGAGATTGAAAGTTGTGGAGAGAAATGATCACCTACGCCAGCAGGCCCGGTACTTGATGATGATGATGAACCAAGTATTCTAACTTTCTGTTTCTTATGATGTGTCCAAAGAATGTTGATTGTTTCTTTCTGATGTTTTTTAGGACCCCCCTTTTATGTGTTACCCATTTTGAGAATGTTCTCCTTGGTCTTTTTGCTGTCCAGAAAACTGTCAACATTCTTCTGAGAAATCCCATCTCTGTGGCCTCTAATCGTATTTTCATTTGTTTGTCTAATGTCCATGATTTGCTTCCATAGGTCAAAATTGGCTCTATATAGCACCGATGAACTCTCTTTTTGGAGGATACTTTATGTTAGAATAATGTCCAACAACGACACCCACAAGCAGTTATTGTATGGGGAGCCTATAGACGAGGACCAGCCTGTAGCTTGACCACAACTGTGAATATGCCCAACAACGACACCCACAAGCAGTTATTGTATGGGGAGCCTATAGACGAGGACCAGCCTGTGCTTGACCACAACTGAGAATATGTCCAACAACGACACCCACAAGCAGTTATTGTATGGGGAGCCTATAGACGAGGACCAGCCTGTGGCTTGACCACAACTGTGAATATGCCCAACAACGACACCACAAGCAGTTATTGGTATGGGGAGCCTATAGACGAGGACCAGCCTGTGGCTTAACCACAACTGTGAATATGCCCAACAACGACACCCACAAGCAGTTATTGTATGGGGAGCCTATAGACGAGGACCAGCCTGTGGCTTGACCACAACTGTGAATATGTCCAACAACGACACCCACAAGCAGTTATTGTATGGGGAGCCTATAGACGAGGACCAGCCTGTGGCTTGACCACAACTGAGAATATGTCCACAACCATGCCCATTAAACTAAAAAGGCTGGGGAAAGGCAGGACAAGGATCGCAGCACCAGCAGAAAATAAAAACCGAAGCGGAAGGGCATTTGAAAAAA